>JAZKLR010000097.1:0-1255816 GCA_037103525.1 Ganaspis brasiliensis | reverse complement strand
AGTATTGTAAGGCTTTGCAAATTTTGGCACAAAAAAAAGACTCAGCTGAACACTAAGAATGGTTCAAGTCTCATAAAGACAGTTATCAGTCAAGTCATGAACGCTCGCCTGGAAAAATGAAAGCCAACGCGGGATGAGAAATGCTTTCTCGGTGTAAAAAAGACACAGAATTAATTACGAAAATTATATTCGCGACCGCATCTCCAAAACTTATCATGAAATCATTGTAAATAATCCTACTGTTAAAAAAAACGAATGCATTGATCACGTCCATGAACGTGTGGATACACGACTACGAAATATAAAATAAGCTACGAAAGGATTCTGTGGTCGAGAAAACTTAAAAAAAAATAGCATAAGTTATCAACGGACAATGAACCGCAGCATCAATTTTGTCCAGATGAACCAAAATCATGGTGTTTTTTTTGCAAAAATCAAAATTTCAAGAAGACTTAGGTAATTACAAGCATTAACCAGCCATTCCCTTGGAAGCGTTTAACGCAATAAAACCAATTCATGAACACTTAAGCACAGACGATTTTCTTTCACACTGTCTAGGAGAATACTCATAAAATTCAAACAAGAGTTTTAATTCACTGGTTTGGAGTATAACTCCGAAAACTGTTTCAAGCAGAAAAACGATTTTAGAAATTGCAACAAATCTTGCAGTTTATGGTCCATCTTTGGGTACATGACACCATTTTTTAATCCCCAGTAAAAATATATATATGTGTCAATTCAGGGTGAAAGGGACCTTAGCTGTAAAACATTCGATTTTTAATTTTTATGATGAATCGATAGAATTTGAGTTGCTCTTTCACATACAGTAATCAAAACTTGTTTATGTTTATTAGTTTTTCTGTTATTAGCGCTGAAACATAGTCATAACCTAACAATAACATAGGCAGGCACAAGTTCAAACTCCCTTCCTGTAAAATTCAAAACATTTGATTTTTAATTGTTATTATGAATCGATAGAATTTGAGTTTCTTTTTCACTTACATAAATCAAAACTTGTTTATGTTTATTAGTTTTTGTGTTATTATTATTCAAACTCCCGTACGCGTAAAACTCAGTTCTGCAGCTAAGGCCCCTTTCACCCGGAATAGACACATATGAACACTGAACTAGTAAAATCATTGTAGGATATTATTATACAATAAATAAAGAATATTATAACGTCAAGTAGGGGAGACTGGGGCTTAACCGGACGGATTTGTTCTTTCGCAAGACAAAATATGTAAAGACATATTTTTTGCCAAAATGTAATATACCATTTTAAAGCTTGTTCCTTCAACTAAAAATTACAGTTGTTCCATTTAAAAATAATAAATAGTTTTGTTGGTAAGTCACTTTGAATATGATCACCTCGAAAACGAAAATCCCAAAAATGGTGGGGTTAAACCGGACACCCTATAGGGTTAAATCAGACACTTTAGACATATTGTTGAAGTTAATGACTGATAGTATCTGTATGAAAAATGTCAATTACAAAAAATGTCAAAAAACGCTACTTTTTGTTTTCTGACTCACTATTCGGTTCGCTGCAATACTTCTTTTAAGAAATTAAATTATTAGTGGTTCACAAGAAATCACTGTTAGTTTTTCGCCAGCATTTAATACAGCAATTCTGATTCGTCCGGTTTTGCCCCACCCGGTCATCTTATCATACAGGCGCAATACTATTGTTCTTTTAAAAGTACACTGAGAAAAATGGATGTTTACCCTTAACATCTGGATGTTAACGCTTAACATATTTATCACTTAACATAGGGACAGCTATCTAGATGTTCAGGGTTAACATCTACATATTAAACTTTAATATCTAGATGTTAAAATTTAATATCTTAGATGTTAACCTTTAATATTTAGAGGTTATGCGTTACTATCTTGTTTTAAACATCTAATTCTAAACATCCATTTTTCTCAGTGTATTTGAAAAAACATTTTTTTAACTAAATTCTATATGCCTCAAGCTATAACAAACAGTTAGCAAATAATAAATATACTTTACTTAAAGTGTCAAAAACCCAGAAAGGATAAGAAAAAAAAATTTTACTTTTAACGAAAAAACACGATTTTTCATACTTAGACGACCACTACTTCTACTAAAGTAATGAAATGTCATTAAAACCTAATGACGTATATATACTTCATATATCAACACGTTGAGAGAGTATTTAACCGATGTGAAACACTCCGAAGATTTAGAGATATTAGACTTGTCCGGTTTAGCCCCATGTCCGGTTTACCCCCAGTCTCCCCTACTCATTCTAAATCGCAAATTTAAATAACTTTACCAACTTGAGAAAAAACTTACAAAACTTTTTTAGACACAAAATTACGTGGTATGTGTAGAAGAAAAACCAACTGCTTTTTTTTCTTCAAATGTGCATCAAAAGCTTCGTCTATACAAACAACAAAAATGACAGAATGCATAAGGCGCTGTAACCTTAAACAAAAATTTTATACGAAATGTCCATCTTGCGGCCCTGTCCATCTTGGGACCCACTCCCCTACTATTTTATGTTATTGATGTCATTGAGAAAGGTACCAACAGTAATTGGGGCGCCTGAAGCTAGGCAGACATACGTGCATGTCGCTAATTAAGCTATTATAAATACACTCGAATCTCTTCATAACGAGAAGCTCGGGAGCTTAGAATTCCTCTATTGCGATGCCCCGCCTAGAAGGGGTAGCCCTACTCTACGATCTTTTATGTATCGATAGTGCGCATGTTAGTCTGCGCATCTATCTTGAAACGAGTGGGGCTGCAGAAGAGGTAACATTTCTCGTTCTGTGGAAAGAATCAGAGCTCGTTAAAGAGAACGTTCGTTATACGGAAGGTCATTATGGAGAGATTCGAGTTATTACTCAAGATAAGCATTACATATACAAGTATAATTAATTGTGCATATCCGAATGATTCGATATAGACTTCTTTTGTAAGCGATATTGTTAGAAACCACGGTGTGCGTTATTTCTAGTAGGTTATGTACTTAACTATATGTTTTATTTATAATAAATGATTAACTTTGAGTAAAGAAATTTTTTATTTAGAATTTTCAGTGCTGACGCTCATCAGTTTCTAGTACCTGGAATGAGGGACAATATTCGAAATAGTTTTTTTAATTTTGGCCAACTAATTTCGCTTTATTTAAACATTATGGGTTTTATTCCTAATCTGCAGTCGCCAATCCGCCATATAATTAGATATTTTATCAGTTCTGCTGTCCAATGTAAAAACCTAGCAATCTACATTGCAACAAGGTTGAAAGTCGAACAAGCGATTGTCAATTTTTGACCGTATTGAAATGTGTCTTACTAGGTTTTTACATTGGACAGCAGAGTTTTGATAACTATTTTCTAATTTAAATATAGGCTTAATTTCAGATTTCTTAATAATTAACAAAAAAAATAATACAGTGTGAGCTTTAAAACTCAGCCCATTTATTGGCTTCAGAATAAGTTTTAGTTTTTAGTGTGGCTTTCTTTCAGCCCACTGTGTGTATTGCTTTCACATTATTTTCTTTTGCTGAATTTCAGCTGACTACGACTTCTTTCGTTTACATCTTAAAAGAAGTCCAAAATTTAGACTCGTTTTAATACTTTGTTTTTTGTGTGTAGGATTTTTTTTATGATTTTTAAAAAGAAATTGAGTAATTTTATTTAGCATTCGCTGTACTTTAGACATCAAAAAATATTTATACTAAGTAGCAAAGTTAAACAACTTAAAATAAAGAGTTTTTTTATTAAAGATCTAGCGTGCACATAACAGTCTCTACTCTCTAAATCTGAATTAGTATAGTTTTCTACTATGAAATAGTCAAATTCATGGCTCATTTTTCTCTAATTCATATAGTAGAAAACTACTAATTCTTAGTAGAAAGCTACTAATTCTTAGTAGAAAACTACTAATTGAAATAGTGAAACTTTACTTTAAAAAAAAGTAGATTTTTTTACTAATGTAATTAGTAGTTTTCTACTACAAAATTAGTAGTTTTCTACTAAGAATTAGTCAAATTCTTACTATTTTAACAGTAGCTCACTTTTTGCTAAGTCATTAGTAGAAAACCACTAATTCAGAGACTATGTGGTAGATGATCCTGAAAATGTCCTCAAAAAATCCTAAAAAATTCTCAAGATATCCACTGGATATGGATATTTCCCCTCTCTTGGATAACCTGGGAAAGACCTTTTCTAGATATCCGGCAGATATCCGTTGCTATCAGGCTTATGAATGTTATACTGTCCGACACTGTGAAATTGTCTTTGTCATGAATTTTTTGTTATTATTATCTATGTTCTTTCACTAAATTATTTTACAATTTCTAGAGGGTCCAGAATTTAATGAACGGATAGTTATGTACTATACTTGCCTGATGAAATTAAAATATCACCGACAGCATTGATAAGTGCAACTTTCATATTTGCAACAGAAGAAGTCCACCGTTGTTGCTCTTCAGAAAATCCATTTATAAGTTTCATAGCTCTACTTAATCTAAGTTCACAAAGTTGGTTCTGCCTTTTTAATTCTGATTTTGTTTCTTCTTCTTTCTCAAGTTGATCCTGCAGAAGCTTTATACCATTTTCCACCTCTTTTAAGTTTGCAATAGCAATTTGCAAAGTTCTCTCAGTTTCTAAAAGTGTCTCTTCTGCTTTAAGTAAAGCCTTCATTTTGGGTGCAACTTTTAAGTTCACAAAGTAGTAATTATACATTGCATGTATCCAAAGACAAAGAGAATGGCATGCTTTAGACACTGTAATAACCTGAAAAATTTACAGTATTATAAATACAATGTATAATTTTATGTATTTGTTTCAAGTATAACAGATAACACATGTGTTGAAATAATTTGGTCTATTAAAAAATAAAATAAACATTCTCAGATAGTGTGCTATGTTTACAGTTTTAACTTCAAAAAGTCAAGAGAAGAATCTTTCAAGAAGTTCAAAAAGGCATAATCTAGATATTGCCTTGTGCCGGTAATGGTATGTACTTCTTCACCCTAATTACAAATTAACAGGCGAATATAGTTGTTTTTAAATTTAAACGAAAGCATTACGTAATAATTGTCTTGTTCTGAGAAAATAAGATTAGGGAAGTACAGTCCATGTTGGTTTGGTACATTAATCGGTACAAGTCCTTATAAAAGCGATTAATGCTAGGAATTCGAGTTCTCTCATTTGCGTGGTGTACTCTTCCGTGGCTTATTTTTCAAAACAAAAATTTATTTAAGAAATTAGCCGTAAAAAACTTGTCAATATCAAATTAAATTGACCATCATCTACTCAAGTCAATAGTTCAAATAACGTTTGATATAGATATGGCTTTCGGCTGATAATGTAATTTACTAACTAATAATAACTTTTACAATTTGTTTGGATTTTCTATATTTTAAAGTTTGTGGTAAGGAAAACGTTTATTTATAATGACCTTTGAGTATTTAAGGGTCGTACTCTGAGAAAGTACAAAAAACTCGTGCATGATGTTTTTATTAAAAAATAGTAAAATGAATTTAATTTATTAAAAACTTTGTCACCCACATGATAAAATTCAGCAATCTTTAATTAAATCACACGAGAAACAAATAAAAAGTGTCAAATTAACTGAAATATCTTATAAAATGAAACGCAAAATAAATGGCGCTAGAACTTCAACTATATTTCAGTTAATTTGACAATTTTTTTTGTTTTTGTGTGATTTAATTGAAGATTGCTAAATTCAAGATTGCTAAAAATCACATCGTGAACAGGTGATTTTGAACTTTCTCAGAGAATGACCCTTAAAAAGAAATAGATGAATTATATTTTTTGAAAATATTCATAAAAGAGAAATTATTAATTTTTTAATCATTGATTTCAAGAGAGGATATTATTATCCATAAAGGAAATAAAGTTCATAAGAAATAAAATAATAATTTATATTTAAGGATGACTTAACCCTCCGTCTGACACCTGGGTCCAGCCAGACCCTTTTCGTTTTTAATAGTTAATTAAACATATTTCTAATTCAGTTAGGGACTTGTGCTTCTAGGTAGCTTCCTAAAATTTAATTGGCTTTCGATTTATTAAAAATAAAGAGGAGAAAAAAATACTTACACAGGATTATTACAAGGATTTTAAAAATACACCTTTGGACCGACACCCGGGTCTGGCTGGACCCCTGTGCACTGTGCTTGAAAACGTTCAGAATTTGATACAATTTAATCATGCAAACGGCCTTTTTCACTTTTTCGTTGTACTTTTTCGTTACTTAAATCCTTGCCGTAAGTATTTACACACCATTAAGAATATGTTCGTATGTGTATTCCTACTTTGAAAGAAGTGTAAAATAGACTAAACAGGACAGTGAGTTTTGAAATAACAATTCATATTTACAAAGTCGATAAAATAACTCCTGTAGTTATTAAAAAAGAAAGAAAACCATTTAAGCTTTAAGCCAAACCTTGACACAACCGTACTCTTAAAAACTGAAACAGTTAAAATTTGCTTTTTCTTTAGTCCACAGTATACATCTATTTCAAAGCAGCAATATTTTAATGTATTAGTGAATTTTGCTGTAAATCAGTAAATTGATTGCTTTTTGATCAGGATATTTGTTCTGTTTAAAATCATTTGCATACTTTTCGACATTTCAAATTGAGTCAGTATGATTTTGACTTAACAGTTTTTTGAAAATTCTCATATAAACACAGGTAAATGTTATTTTGTACAAGTAACTGATAAAATTAAAATATTTTATGGTTCTAATTATTAAATATTTGATTTTTATGAATTATTTAAAGTGTTTATTATTTATTGCATTTATTATTTTAATTGATTAATGTTAAAATCTTTAATTTTAGCTGTTGTTCGAAATAACATTTACTTGTGTTTATACAATATGACAATCTTCATTGTCAGTTTTGTAGGTTTTGTGTCACCAAACAGGTTATGTTTACCTGTCAATAGTTCAGTTTATGTCAAAACCACTGAGAAGGATATGAAATCAAAAATATATACTTGCTTGCTAAAAAGATGAGTTTGAATACCTTCATCACTTTTTAAATCTGAATAAATTGGGATTTGATTAATTTTTTGCTTATCCAATCAGTGAATCAGTAACTAAAATATCACTTAAAATCGTAGTTTTTTTGTTCAATTTGATTAATTAAACAAGCAAGAAGTCAGTTAGTGAATAAAAATAGTAAAATTGTAAGTAGTTTAAATTTAATGAAAATATTTTTGCATACAAATGAACATAAATGTACAGGGGTCCAGCCAGACCCAGGTGTCGGTCCGAAGGGTACAGAATAGGTGTCAGACGGAGGGTTAAACAAACACTCGGAAAAAATGTGAGTCCAACTCTAAGTATTTGTGTACTTAAATAAATAATAAAACAATTTGAAAATTAACTGCTGTTTATAAGAACATGGTATCTACTAGTCCTGGAAATGTCCTGAAATTTGTTTAAATGGCCTGGAATGTCTTGGAATCTTAACTTTTGTTCTTGAATTTTTTATATTTAACTTTGAAATTTTTAAGAATTTTTTAATTTTATTCAAAAGCACACGAATTCAGTAAATGACCATGGCATATGAAGTTTATATAGCGCGCAAAGCTAAAGTCAATGAAAAACAAGGTATAACCTTGTTTATTATACGTCAACGCATGTAAAGGTTACATTTTAAAAATTACGAATTTTACTATTAAAACTGTAATTTACATACAATCCATGTAAATGATAAAACTTCCAATTAATAAAAATTGTGATAAAAGACATAGCAGAATTTTTATGATTTTTATTAATTAAAAACTAACACCAAGTTTGATTCAATTTAAAAGTATTTAATCTTCCAAGTTTAATAGTTTCATTTCTCATCTATATGTTTTTACAAGTGACAAATTCTTATAATAATTACTATTTTAAAAATTATGTTATTTTATAATTTGTTAAATAACAATAAACTAGTTAGAACCAAATATAAGTTTAAGGGATCATAAAAACCTAATTTTTATTAAATTCGTTGTTAAAGGCACAAAAAATGAAATTAAAAAAATCTACCTAACGGATTTTGCTTTTTTTTACAAAAAACGTTCAGTGAGAAACCCCTTACAAAATACAATAGGAATCGTCCAAAGAATGCAACTTAAGGGTTGAAATTGTTTCCAGGGTACCGTGATTTGTTTATATATATAAATTAAGGAACGAAAATAGTTTAAAATGTCTAAAAGTCTGTGTTACTTTTATAATGAATAGTTAATTCTGGTTAAATTTTCCGAATTTTATTGGCTTCGGTAAGAAAAATCCAGTAGCTCTATGGCTTTTTGCGTTTTATGTAACAGTGTCTTTGACATTCGTAATATGGGAGTAAGTGGCTTAAGATCTCATGCAAAAGGGAAAAAACATGTTTCAATAAAAAATATTAAAACTAACAGCCAAAAATTTTGTATTCCTACGACAGTTCAGGAAAGTACTGTCAATACACAAAGCAATAATTCTGTAGCTGATGAAAATAGTAACATTAATAAGGCTGATAAAATTCATAATACCATTACAAAGGATTCCTATATTTCTAATTTTATTCTTAATGATAAAGTTGTACGTGCTAAAATAATATGGTTACCAAGTCTAATCAGTGAAAAAGGATCAACTCGATCTTATGCTGATTCTGCTGAGTTATTCTTTAGTAGTTATGTTTCCTAATATTGAAATTGCCAAAAAGTTCTATATGCGTAAAGAACAAATTTCATATGTTATTACTTATGGATTAGGACCTTTCTTTCAAGAAGATCTTTTTTCTACCGTAAAACAGTGTTCAGAAGGCCGACAGTGTTCAGGCCAATGTCGCCAAAAACGTTAGTCTGGGGAGTTCATTAAAAATTCCTTACACAGGTTATCCATCATACCCGCCATTCTCCCCTTTCCCCTCTCAGGCAAAGGAACAATTTAAAGCTGGAAGCATGACGCCCCCCCGATCAGCATCACCAGGACCACCAAAGAATTTAAACTCCCCCATGATTCGCCAGACGGACGCAACGACGAATCTTCCACATTTCGAGCGTCCGAAAAACGTACATTTCGCCCCAACGACGGTATGATCCTTAGAGCAGGATCAACGCCTCAAGACTCCCCCGTCGTAGAGCTAGCGGCACAAGAATTTACCCGTCCTAAAGCAACGTTTCTAGTGGATCCTGGATCAGATACAAATTTAATCAAACTCCAGGCCCTGAGAAAGGATCTTGTCGTAGATACCACTAGTCAAACTTCGATAACCGGAATCACGAAACATGCAGTGCAAACCTTGGGATCACTAAAGATTCCAATATTAAATAGTGAAACTGAATTTCACGTGGTAAGGAACTCTTTCCCCATTTCGGTAGACGGCATTTTGGGCCGTCCTTATTTGAGAAAAGAGCAGGCGGAAATCTTGTTCCGACATAATACCCTGGTGACAGTATCAGAACCAACTACACCCTTGTCCTTTGTGGATCCGGAATCTATAGAGGCAATTAAGGTATTAGTCGCGTAAAATAATTTTCGTCAGATTTTTTTAAAACTTTGTATCTGTATTCATGAGGTATTTATCTATGAAATGATATCTATCCTATTAATTTTGACCACTTCTGAGCTTCAAAATATGAATTCAAAGTTTATACCTTTTACATGCAATAGCACAAAATGCATGTAAAAAATGTCTCATATTCAATTATAAAAAAACAAGTCGTCAGTTTTTCAAATAAAACTACTAAGTTACACATTGAGATAAAATAAATCCTTTAAAAAAAAAATTAATTTTATTGACCACGCCGTATAAAAAATACAATAATTTAAAAATTCATAATTTTTCATTTTCACATGGTTTCATTGAAAAATGTCGAAAACGTGTGAGCAATACATCACGATAACTTATAGTACCTGACTCAAAATCGTTAAAATTACATATATTACATTAGAAGAGGTCACAAGGAAGCAAGTGAGTTGATATAAAAGTTAATTTTTTGTACTTTTTATTTTGCGAGAGTTTTGCGGGAGCATTTACGCGACTAATACCTTAAAGGGCTAAAAAAGGAAATAAAACCGTTTAAACGGGTACTTAGTATCAAGGCGCGAACTAGGCAGCCGATTTCGATTGATACACTAAACCAGGATCTCTCTGTGGGATACTTGCCTAGAATAAAAACTCCTCAAGGACTCTATCTCGGAGAGGCACTAGTGAACAACCATGATGGAAAATGTCACGCTATGTCAATTAATACTACGGATGAGGACATTCGACTCGAGCTATCTCCACAAGAACTAATCCCGTTCGACTATTATAAATTTCCCGGCGAGGAATCCTCCGATTCAGAGTCAGAAGAATTGCAACATGAGATCAGTAATGATTATGCAGATAGAGTAAAAAGGGTTAAGGCAGCCCTTCACACGTCACATCTATCAGAAGAGGAAAAAAGTCCTCTTTACGTGCTCAAATGGGTAGACGACTTTGCCGATATTTTTCATTTGAATGGAGAAAAATTGACATGCACTCATTTGATACAACACAGGATTCCTATTACCGACGACAAAGTGATACATCGAAAGCAATATAGGAGGCCACACGAAGCAACCGAACAAATTGACATGCAGATAAACAAACAGCTTCAGGCTAGACTTATTAGCGAATCAAACTCGCCATATAATTTTCCTGTATTAATAGTACCAAGAAAATTAGCTAACTCCGGAGAAAAGAAATGGAGGGTGGTAATAGACTATCGTGCCCTCAATGAGAAGGTGATAGGGGATGCATTTCCATTGCCAAACATCTCGGAAATAGTCGATCGCCTGGGTTCAGCCCGATATTTCACCGTTTTTGACCTAGCATCCGGATTCCACCAGGTGGAGACTCATCCAGATTTGTGCCTTGCTCGAGAGACGAATCTCCCGAGGGATACCTAGGCCCAACAGGGCTATACTCCTAACGGCTACAAGTCTACTTAATAGGTACTACCCACCTAACCCTTTACACGGATGATCGAAATCATCCGTGTTGCACCGGAAGGTTACAGGATGGAAAAATTGTCACTGTAAGGACTGTTAAGTCCAAAGCGACGAAGAAGACCGAGTGCCCCAGAAGGGGAGGGTGGTTAGCATCGCTTGTTTTGGCCCGGTCGATGTTACTCAACCAGGACACACCAAGCGAAGTACCCAGCGGGGACCGCGTGAAGGTTCCACCCCTGATGAGGGCCGAAGCCCATCATCAAAAAAAAAAAAAAAAAAAAAAAAAAAAAAAAAAAAAAAAAAGGCCTAGGCTGGGGAGACTAGTTCCTGCTGACTTTCGTACGTGCATTCATACTCTCATTCACACAAAACCTTATTTACAAAACCATTTTCACAAAACCATATATGCTGTAGCAGTATTTTGAGTTGTCATGGACTAGCCGTAGCTAATCATTATTGACAACTCTGCTACTTCTGGTTTCTTTCGGGAAAGAGACGAGCGCGCGAATTGTTGGAATGCTGGCCATATTTCGCTATTTAACAAGCGTGGCGCATCCGTTGGCCAGTGGATCAGTCCGCCAAGGCGTTGCTCCAGTAGCAGTCTGTCCGTCGCCAGAAGATCGTCCGAATACCGCATTTTCGGTTGACAGAAATCACTATCAGTATGATAGAATGCCCATGGGCATTAAAAATGCACCGCCAACTTTCCAAAGACTACTAAATGGAGTTCTCGCAGGGATGCTAGACACGGAAGCATTTGTTTATTTAGATGATATCATCATCGACTCGCAAACCTTAGAGGAACACGATCGTCGAGCTCGACGGCTGTTCACCCGACTAAGGGGAGCGAACCTAAAGCTTCAACCAGACAAATGTGACTTCATGAAAAAGGAGATAGCTTACTTAGGTCATATAATAAGCGAAGAAGGAGTCAAACTAAATCCTATGAAAATATCCGCTATTCGTCACTATCCTTGACCGACCACCCCTAAAAACATTAGACAATTCCTAGGGCTTTCTGGATACTACAGAAAGTTTATCCCAGAATATGACGCTCTTGCGAAACCATTAGTGGAACTCACCAAAAAAATGTGTGAACTGGGAATGGGGATTGAAACAGAAACGCAGCTTCGCTAAGTTACGAAAATACTTATGTAAAGAACCTCTCTTAAAATACCCTGACTTCACGAAGACCTTCAAACTCACTACGGATGCCTCCGAATATGCAATGGGGGCAATATTGACACAGGAAACAGATAGGATCGATTTTCCCGTAGCATATTATTCAAAGATTTTCGGCGACTGCGAACAAAGATATCCCAAGGCCGAACAGGAATGTCTAGCCGTATTATACGACGTCGAACATTTCCGGCCTTACTTATACGGACGTGAATTCATACTGGCTTGCGATTTTGAGCCAGTACATTGGATCACCACAGTAATCAATCCAGGAGCGAGGCTTTCAAGATGGCGACTGCGATTAAAGGATTACCAATATCAATTCGAATGTCGCCAAGGAAAACTAAACAGAGGAGTTGAAGCTCTCTCTGGAATTTCTGAAGGACAAGGATCTACATGCGAATTCAGCGACTTTTCCGACTCAGATGAATCAGATTTCCATCCAGATGCTGGACCAGAAGAAAAAACGCCCGCAAGAAAGAAAGCGGATCAAAAGCTCAGGACTCTATCCATTGTTTCAACCCGTGTGGACAACGAGTCGAGTGACGAAGACGATCTGATGGAAACTGCACATCGGGCGTTGCCTTTGACTCGACAACAATCCAAGAAGCAAGAAGAGCAACAAAATCCAAAACCATCGGCATTCAAGACTGTGCCTAAGACAAGCACACGAGGCCCGCCCATTTCAGTGTTGAAACGACCTCCTGCGTGTCCACTTCGAAGAACAAAATCGGACTCTGCCGAAAAGAAACCAATACTGATCCAGAAAAAAGCATTAGTCCCATTAAAAAAAGGAGTTCTCTTCCGCGTGCCCACAGGACGGCCAGTCGGACGACCCAAGGCTAGTGAAATGATTAAGCTAATACCAACAGAGTCAGAAACAGCTCGGAGTGAAAAATTCATAGAGCTGGAAGAAAGCTACATTGCATCTAGACTCCGAAAACATACTCCACCAGTTGTTATAAGTGAGGAGTCATCCACCTCATCAGATGAATCAACATCTAGTTTTAGAGAAGTGGAAGACTCTGATCTCCCCGTCTTTAAAAGAACACGTAGTTTGTTGCCAAGTTGCGATCCTCGGTTACCGAAACTAAAGAATAAGGTTAGGTTCGACTCTGACCCAACAAAAATAATCTACTCTGAGCCCCTGCCTCTCCCAACGGACGACCCTTATTACAATGTTTACATTGATGGAGCCTGCATCGGAAATGGAGGAGAAGGAGCCAGGGCTGGAATTGGAGTCTGGTTTGGCCCTAACCACCCCTTGAATGTCTCTCGTGTGTCTGACGGAAGGCAGACTAATAACTCTGCGGAGATAGAAGCCGCTATTGTAGCCGCCCAAAAAGCAAAGGAGGCCGGAATGAATAAGTTAAGAATCCACAGTGATTCGAAGTTCCGTATTGAATGCGTTACTGAATGGATGCCCAGGTGGAAAAGAAATGATTGGAGAACAACCAGCAATAAGCCGGTTCAAAACCGAGCAGAACTGGAAAGAACACGAATCTGAACAGCCATCCGAGGAAGAATCCCATCCAGAGGATAAAATAGTGAACATTTCCAGTCTTCCTCAAGAGAGCGAAGACAGCCTAGACAAAGCAGAACTAACACCCTACGAAGAACAAATCCCAAGGAAACAAATCCAACAGTTCATTACTAAGTTTAATGAATCCCTCCAGCGTAGAGGATTTGACCTAGGTGAAAACACGTATATATGGGATTACGAAGAAGCAGACAACCAGAAAAATCATGTGTCGGAAGGAGAGTCAGACGAAATATTCCTAGAGGCTCTAAAGGCACGTTATCCGTGTCAGCAATATTCTGATGAAGTGTTCTCTCGTCGGGTTAAGAATTTCTTAAAATTTTATGAAAACCAAACTAATGCGAGGCTAGAGGATTGTGACGACTTGGATAGCAGTGAAGAAGAGGAGAAACGAGACCAGGTAATGGAACTACAGGAAAGGTTTACACGACAAGCGCCCACTTCCACTGTACAGACTCCTACTGTAACTTTCAAACCAAGAGCACAATCCACACCCTTTCATCCGGTACTTAACGCCCTCACCAAGAAACCGGAAATCAAGCCCCGAAGGATCTGTGTTTCTGAAGAATCCAGTTTAACAGCGAACTCTAGATCCCCTGTTACCCTTTATGATCACCACTTACAGTTCGAGGATAAACAAGAATCCCCTCAAGTGGAAAAAGAAGAAGGATCGGTCATTTCAAATCTATGGACCGAATCATTAACCTACCGAAGGAGCAATTACGCACATTTTTTAGCGGAAGATTGTGAACCAGTCGACACAATTTGCAAGCTCCTGATTGCGACAGGGCATTTAGACGTATCGGAAATAAAAGAAAAACGGCCAAAATTGGGACATGTTTTTGTTACGCCAAACGGCCGTTACAACACTTATTCCATGATAATAAAATGCAAGCATCAAGACCAAGTTAATTGGGCAGACGTAAAAAATGGACTGGAAGGCCTCCGAAGCGCCCTTAGGTGTAGTAATCAAAAGAATTGTCGAATTGACAATTCTGGCGACTTACTTGGTAGCCTTCCCCAGAATTGCATGACGAAACTCGTAACAAGTATATTCCGTGGTGGCGATATCACTATCGACCTATGCCACGGAAAAATCGAGGTTCCAATTGTAGAAATAAGACCTGGAATCATACGCGAATTTCACAAAAGTCTGGTAGGTCACAAAGGAATCACTAAAACATATCGAAGAATTCGAGAGAAGTATACATGGCCAGAATTACGAGATGAAGTAACTGATTATATCCGGAATTGTAAAAGTTCCTTGAAAATAAACTAGCCAGGGCACAAACACGCGAACCCATGGTGATAACGGATACTCCCGCAGAACCATTCGACAAAGTGTCCTTGGACACGGCGGGCAACCTCCCCACTACACCTAACGGAAATCGGTATATTTTCACCATGCAAGATAATTTTAGCAAATATTGCATCGCCGTACCTATTCCCGATGAAAGAACCACCACTGTAGCACATGCAGTAGCAACTAATTTGATTTTCGTACATGGGGCTCCGAGGAGTATCCTCACTGACCGAGGAGGAAGTTTTATCAGTACACTAATGAAAAAATTAGAGAAAATCTTCCAAATAAAACAAATCACAACTTCGGGATATCGTCCTCAAACAAATGGATCCCTCGAACGGAGTCATATTGTACTCACAGATTATATTAAGCATTATGCGGACAGATTCGACGATTGGGATCGACTACTCCCATGCGCGATGTTCGCTTATAATACATCAGTACACGAGGCCACTAATTTTACACCCCATGAGTTAGTATACGCGAAATTAGCCCGACAACCTAGCGCTTATCCTCAAGGCCCCGAATTAGAGATCTATGGCTCCTATCTGCGGGATTTAATCACAAGAGCGAATGAAATTCAAGGGATAGCTGCCAACAATCTTATCAATGCCAAACAGAGATCAAAAAGGTATTATGATCTTAAGGCAAGACCTCTTATTGCGAAGGAAGGAGGTGCGTAGTAACAAGTTCGACAAAAGGGCTGACGGTCCTTTTACCATCATTGGTTTTACTGAAAATCACAATGTCATCCTGGAAGATTGTGATGGGAAAAGGGTGGTGAAACACAAGGACAAGGTCCTGCCCACACATTGCTAGCAAGCCTAGTAATGTGTATTTTGACTCACTAATAATGAATTTCTGTTTCAGGTTGACCTCTGCACGATGATGGTACCCCTTGCATGTCTCTTTGCCCTCCCCAGCATCCACGAAGGAAGAGCGGCTCCATAGGACGAGGGCTTTCGAATCACCACGCTGGATGGGAATCCGGGAATCTATTACGAATACAAAGGTCTCCTGCGCCTTTCCACTTCAAATTGGCAAGTGGCTGTTTTTCTGGATGTTGGAAAGCAGATTGATTGGCTAAATCAACTGGAGAACAAGAAGGAACATCTATTGAGTACTTAACAATCCAATGAAGAATGGTGCCCAAAATTTATTAACAAGCATAATTGGGAGGATGTCTGGATTACAGCCCACGATTTACGCCAGGAATTAAGCACGCAAATTTCCGAATTAAGACAGGTGGAAAGGGTTGTCCCCATTATGCTGCCCAAGAGCACCCGAGCCCGAAGAAGTGTACCCTGGCTTGGTTTCATAGACAAATTGGCTATTCCGATTATTGGAACTTTATCCTATGATGATGGAGAGCTGATTGACCACTCCATACAGGAGCTAAATGTGGCGCAAGCTAACCTATCGCATCTAGTGGGTAAGCAGACCCACGTCGTAAGGGCCCAATTAGACGCCCTACACCAACGAGCAGTAGATCACGAAGATAAAATTAACCGGCTGTACAAGCAGCTCCACGACCTTGCATCCAAGTTAGAGAGATCCGAAAGGAACTCAGTGCAACAACAGTACGTCGACATTTTGTATGACGCCCTAAATATGATAAAATTAGGACTCGCGCATTGCATTAAAACTAGCACCAAGATGTTGAATGTCATTCAGTCAGCTAAGAGGGGGCTACTTCATTCGGCATTTCTTACAAATGAACAGTTAGTGCCAATCCTGAAAGATATTCAAGATCATCATCCAGAGTTGACGCTGCCCACAGAAGGACCTAACGTCAGTACTCAATCAAATTTTTCAACAAATCTTCAAAACAGGACCGGAAGGGCATCAGTAATATCAGACTACGACCACGTGGCCTTAGATAAGGATCGAAGGACATATATCCTAATTCAAAATGAAGCCATACAGGATTGTCTAAAAACATCAAAATTTTTACTATGTAATAACGGCCTCTTAGTACGTGAACTGTCACACCCTGTTTATGAAGTACAGTTACTATTGGACCCATCAATAGAAGTACTAAAGAAAGCCACAATTCAATTGGACTATCACGAGCAAACCTTCTGGAAGAAATTAAAAACCATCGGAGGATGGTTATATTCCGCATCAGATAACGTCTCAATTGACGTTCAATGCCCATCAACATTAATTTGAGTTTGCACTTGATCTCACCCATTTTAAGAAATTTAGGGTCAACTCCCCTGACCAAAAACGGGTGGAAAATCAAGAATGGTGGATCCAAAAGGGAACAAGAATTTTACAAAAATTACGAGACACTGGACGAATTAGAACAGCGATTGTTCGAATTATCTGCCCAACGTCAGGAGCGGAGTAGTCAGAATCTATGGTCACATGGAATTAATATTGGAATTTTTACTGGATTATTACTCCTGGCAACAATTATATTTTGCGGCAGAGGACTCATCCGACGGAAAAAAGTCAAGAAAGATGGCAGAGAAATTCTGTACCGACTCGACCAATCAGTACCCGAACATGCATCTCGAAGTCAATCACCAACGGATGCTGTTATCACACCCGCTAATGCTGAAGACCATAATAATGTCCACTGTGAGTCGAGTAATAATCCAAAAGACATCGCAGGCAAAGAAACAACGTGCAAGAAGGAAAGGAGAGCTGCACTCAAAATCCCTCCCCAACTCATTCTATAAACTACGAGGTAATTACAAATCAACCAAGTTGCAACCATAATTGGCTAAAATCATTCATTAAAATAAATACAGTTCACAAAATCAAGCAGGGTTTGTCCCTTTTCTTTCCTCTGTTCTTTAGTTAAAAAAATAAAATAAGAAAAAAAATGAATCACAACTTGCGTGACAACCATCACAAGCGGTTTACTAATATAAATTCGCGAAATCAGATTGCTAAGGTGGGAAATTCGAAACAATGAGAAATAAGGAATTTGAATACTATATTACCAAAATTTTTTAATGAATATGCTTAATAGAACAAAATAAAATCATGAAAATTTATACGTGAATCTATCCGAGTTTCCGGTGAAAAAGCGACCAGAATTAAGAAGCGTTGCCCTCCCCACTCACGGAGCATTTGCTGATGATGGCCCGCTAGGCCATTGCGGGATCCAACTGTTGCTCCTCTGCAATAAAACAATAAAATGGGTCGGATTACAATGGGATGCCCTACGGGACACATATAAATATGTAGATACAAATATAATATTAATTCAACGCACCAATTCCCAGAAACCACGCTGGGTTACGCGATTCTTGCCCTCCTAATGGGACTGCTGGATGAATAATAAGGTCAATCGCTTGTCCGCCGGGTGAATGCCCTCCACAGGAGGGATAGCAGGTAGGATCTCAAAGTTTCTAAAAAAAAAAAATTAGAATTAATATTCGTATCGCTATAAGGTAAGAAAAAAATTCAAAGAGACAACTTACGTTCGGAAGGTACGATCCCCCATCCGGACCGGCAATTCATCCATCGCCACTCTCTTGCAGTGCACGAATGCCTTCTGAAATATATTGAAGAAATATAAAACAAAATATCAAGAATGTGTGTGTGTATGTGTCAAAGCATGTATGAAAATGTGTGTGAATATATGCATGTGCATGTGGGCGAATGTGTCAGTATGAATGTCTGTATGCGTTAGGATTACCCCCCCCGCTCTTTATTCCGCTTCTCTCCTGTGGTTGTTTTTATTTATTTTATACTTACTGGCACCCACGAGCAGCGCGCCATCCAGCTCTTCGCACCCCAGCTCCATTAAAATTCTAACCTCCACTCCCAACCAGAGTTCGGTTTGGAAGGGTGGTAACGGTTGGAAATAATGTTCCAGGGCCACAATTGTCCCTCCTCGTGCGGTCGGATTTTCCTCCATAAGCCAACCTTGATTGACTTCCTATAGGAAAGAAAAGGAGATTATAGTCTTAATTTAATCTAGTTCAGCAAATAAACAAAAGAAACACGCTACCTTAATAATTAACGGTAAATCAAAATAAGCTGGTTGCTCACCGTTTCCGAACAATCCTGTGGGATCTTCCGGAATTCTAATCGCTATCAATCTCGGACTCTACTTCGATATCGGTGAAAGAGTCTTTGTCGTATTTGAAGACCGCTTGAGATTGGTTGTTCGAAACTAAATTAAAAATAAGAAAAACAAAATATAAATATGATAAAAATATAATAATATAGTGCGTAGCAGTCTAAAGGGGGATGTACTCACATTTTGTGAATTGTATAATGTAATGAAATTAAATACAAATATGTGAACATAAGATCTAACGTAATATTATATATATATATAGATCACCGATTATTTGATCATTGATCGGTGGAGCAATCGATTGACTGGTTGATAACCAACTGATTAAGTAATTGGTGATTGCTTGGTTGATTAATCGAATCGTTAGATACTAAATAGAAATGTGTCGTACTATTATAAAACTTGTCGAATAAAAAAAAACAAAATTGTATACGAATAAGAATAATGCAAAAATACGAGAATCAGTCGTCAATCACTTAATTGGTGATACTCCAATTCATTAGTGATTGATTCATTCATTCATTAGTCATTGATTGATAAATATTATTTGAATTCCGAATATATTCAATATTTTAAGTTAATTTTAAATAATGCAAATATGGTATTTGCATAAAAAAATTGCAAATTCGAAAATATTCAAAATTTTGATAAATGTTAGAATTTCGAAAGCAGTTGAATTTGAATTCCGAATATATTCAATATTTTAAGTTAAATTCAAATAATGCAAATATGGTATTTGCATAAAAATTGAAAATTCAAAAATATTCGAAGTTTTGATAAATGTTAAAATCTCGAAAAAAGTCGAGATTGAATTTCGAATATATTCAATATATTAAGTTAAATTCAAATAATGCAAATATGGTATTTGCATAAAAATTGAAAATTCAAAAATATTCGAAGTTTTGATAAATGTTAAAATTTCGAAAGCAGTTGAATTTGAAGTTCGAATATATTCAATATTTTAAGTTAACTTCAAATAATGCAAATATGGTATTTGCATAAAAATTGAAAATTCGAAAGTATTCAAAATTTTAATAAATGTTAAAATTTCGAATATATTCAATATTTTAAGTTAAATTCAAATAATGCAAATATGGTATTTTTATAAAAATTGCAAATTCAAAAATATTCGAAGTTTTGATAAATGTTAAAATTTCGAAAACAGTCGAGTTTGAATTCCGAATATATTCAATATTTTAAGTTAAATTCAAATAATGCAAACATGGTATTTGCATAAAAATTGAAAATTCAAAGATATTCAAAATTTTGATAAATATTGATTGAATTCCAAATAAACTCAATGTCTTAAGTATAAATATACATAACACAAATATGATATTTGCATAAAATTTGAAAATCCGAAAATATTCACAATTTTGATAGATATTATTTGAATTCCGAATATATTCAATATTTTAAGTGAAATTCAAATAATGCAAATATAATATTTGTATAAAATTAAGATAAATGAATTTTTTAAGGTACTAGAATTTTGGAGTAATCAATTTGAATTCCAGATGAATTCAAAACTATATGTCCTGAATAACGCAAATGCGAAAAACCTGTATTATAAATTTTGTTGAAATTTTAATAATATTTAAAATAAAATTTAGGAGATTCAATATTTTGTAAAATAGATAATATGAACTAGAACACGAGCAAGTAAGCACGTTTATATGTATCTAAACCCTAATGAAAAGTAGATTAAAAATTTAACGTAATTACGCACGTATTAATTAATAATTACTCAAATATCGATTCACTGATTAATTGACGAGTTGCCACTTATTAATTAAAGAGAATTGCATTTGAATTTAATTTACTTGCCTCGTCTCTCCATTCTAGGCGACGATCTGGGGAGGGAGGCTGTGCTCGTCCCGGGTTGTTGATCATCTACTTTCTCTGAATGGTCGAAATCACTCACTATTAACTCCGACATTTGGTCTACCAAATCACCACACGCCTCCGCTTGGCGGAAATTCACTTCCGGACTATCACTAATTGTTAACACATCCTTAAAACTCCCGATCATCCGACGGTACCCTCTACCACGGGATTGAAAAATACCGTGGGCGATGGGCAATAAAATTTATTTAAAGGCTTGAAAATCTCTTGAGATTTCTTAAGACGCATGCCAGTGGCCTTGCAACAAGGTATCAAATTCTCTGCTGACTAATCATTGCGACATCCGGCGTGTTTGTAATCGCTCTTCACGGAGACGACAATTTTATTCCTTCAAAATCAAAAGAATAAAAATTAAAATAATATATGAACTTTTTATAATTATATTAGGGTGCGGTATTGCATTATAGTACAATATCTCGTAAAAGATATTAGGTACTATATAATGGTACAAGAATCGATGTCATATTTTGTTAAAATTATTCACGATGTCATATGATAATATAAAATAAATCCAAAGAAAAAAAAGAAAATATAGAAGGGCCAATATGATGGCGATAATCAATAAGTAAAAGATTCCCTTATGATTGAGACCAGAAGGGCCAATTTTGGAAATGAATCATTTTATAAATACATATTTATAACATTAGTAAATTATATGCATGAATATGTAGGACAATCGAGCTGCACAAGTGCCTGTGCATTATTACAATGCCTGCAGATTGCAACAGTGTCAAAGACACTATCCTGCAAAAAGAAAGCGAATAAAAAGAAAATATATATATATATATATTTTCACATTGAAAATTAAAATGCTGCGCTGTTAATTACCAGCACAAGTATTCGCTTTAGCTATGTCAAAATAAGTAAACAGAATTGAGTTGATTGCAATTGCAAGTCAAACAGAAGTTTGTAAAATCTAATTAAAAGTCACGGCTAAGCGGTTCAATGGCCGCAGTGCACACGACCCTTTTCTTTTCCTTTTACAAGCTCATCAATTTCACCATAATTTTTGCCACAATATCCCCACCTGACTCCTACCAATATCCGAAGTAAGAAGTACTAAAACTATAAAAGAAAAAATTCGATAATAAAATACGCAGTCTTGTCGTGTCTTCACATGAGTAATTTATTGTTTGATTGCGGACCTTTCTGCCCGTCAATTTAGTTATCTAAAATCGGAATTGGTTGTATTCTCGCTATTTTTACGGAATTAAAATAAATAATTATTCTTTTCCGGAATTTATGTGTAACAGTGTAAAATGTCCTCTTCCATTTGATCGCGAATTTAATTATCTTGACGTTAAATTAACATCAACATAATTAACTAAATAATAAGAGCCAACGGCAGTATTAATTAATTGATTGTTAAATGCCGCGAATGGTTTAATAAGTGAATACCCTTCGTGAGGACAATTTACCATACAGGTAAAATCAACAAAATTTCCAATTGGAAAATTCAATCACCTTGGCGTATTCGCAACTCAGTCCTAGGAACATCTCTTAGCTGAATTCTTGAATGGTAGTTATAGTCATCTACCACCACAATAGTGAGTAAGAACAACAATTTGTATCGTTCCAATTTATAATTTTGTAAACTAAATTAAGAAAGAGGTTTTAATAAACTTACAAAAAAGGGAAAGCAGTGTTATTTTTCTACCAGATATACCAGATGTAAAAGAAATCCGGTTTACTGTTGCTCCGAATTTCAAACATTTGATTTCTTTGTAACGTCTGTCTAGCAATATACATAAAATTCAATTAATCTAATAAATAAAAATTCTTTTGCTCGCAACATTAGGTTTATTTTATTTTTAACAAATATTCTTATTATTATTCTTTTTAATATTATTATGAATTTTTATTTAACATTATTCTATCATTTCATATTCCATTGTATTTAAAAATGTCAAAAGGAAATGCTCACTTTTTGTTATTTTCATAATTATTAACTGTATTTTTTTAAGATAAGGGTCACTGTTAGAACGATATTTATTTGATAAATTGAAAACATCATTCAATATGTAAATTATCTAATTGTTAAAAAATTCCATTTTCAAACCTTTTTTTATAGAAAATCTGTTTTTGTCTTTGAAAAAACCTTAATTAATATTATCAATGAGTTGTCAAAGTTTGGAGTTCAGTTCCAATTAAGAATTTATTTAATTTACAAACACTTTATATTCTAAAATTATATTATTTTAATTTAGAAATTTAGTTTTTTTTTTTGTTTTTTAAGTGTTTATATGCGTGTGTTCATGTGTGTTTTAAAAAAAAAAAAA
Source organism: Ganaspis brasiliensis (assembly GCA_037103525.1). Classification (NCBI taxonomy): domain Eukaryota; kingdom Metazoa; phylum Arthropoda; class Insecta; order Hymenoptera; family Figitidae; genus Ganaspis; species Ganaspis brasiliensis. The sequence continues at coordinate 1,232,605 of JAZKLR010000097.1, read as the reverse complement.
AAGAATAGAGAATTACACCGAATAATGAGGTTTTCGTGACGCCAAAACAGAGTGTAGGAGGATGAAAGGGTAGACTCTCCAATTATGAAAGGGTGCAACGGTCGGGTAGTTTAGAGTCGGAGGGAGATATGAGGAAATGGATTAAAGAGCAGGGAAAAAAGAAAAAGAGAGGATGGAAAGATGGAGGTGGGAGGAAAAATGGAAGGAGGAAAAGGGTAAGATGTGAGAAAGTGTTACACGACTAGAAAAGAAAGGGGAGGAAGAAGAAGTAGAGAGAAATGCATTGAAAAGTAGGATGCAGCAGTTACAGGCGAGAAAAAGTGATGGAGTGGTCAGTAAGGAGGGGTAGAGAGGACAGTGCGGGGAAAGGGAATGGAGGAAAAGATGACGGAATTAGAAAATTAAAAAACGAATATACTGATAAATGGGATAAAGGTGTACAGAAGGAAGGGGAAGAAGGAAGTGGAAAAGATTTTGAATAAGATAGGGCTAGAGGTGCAAGTAATAAAGGTAATGGCATTAGGAGGGGAAGATAGAGAGAATCCCAAGGTATGGGTAGTGGAATTGGAAAGTGAGGAAGAGATGTGAAAAGTAATAAGAAAGGAAATGCTATTAAGAGGTAGGGTTAAGAGAATGGAGAAAGCCAAGACACAGAGAGAAAGAAGGATGAGTTGGATAATTAATCAGAAAGCGTGGGAGGAAAGAGCAAAGCAGAATATTGTAAAGGTGGGAAGCGAAGGAATGTGGATTAATGGAGAGAAATGGCAGGTGGAGGAAAGGGAAGGAACAATGGAGTTGAGAAAGGAGGCTAAGAGGAGGGAAGTAGTAGGAGACAGGTTAAAAAGTGGGTTTCGGGAGGAACAGGAGAAGAGAAGGGAGGAGTAGAGGGAAGGACGGAGTAAAAGAGGGCGTAAAGGTAGTGTTCTGGAATGTCGCAGGGTTAAAGAATAAAAACGATGAGTTCTGGAGAGATTTAGAGAAATGGGATGTAGTTTTCTTGAGTAAAACGTGAGTAGATGAGACGGAATGCATGAAACTAAGAGGAAAAGTGCCAGAAGGATATTTCTGAAGATGTCTGAAGGTGTCAGGAGGCTCAAAAGGCAGAGAAGGTAGGAAGAAAGTAGGGTGGCATGTTAGTGGGAGTAAAAAGAGAAGTAAAGAGTACAGTCAAAGAAAAGGGGAACAGTGAAAGAGAGGGGTGCATGTCAACAAAGATTAGAGTTGGAAGAGAGAAGATAAAGCTAGTGGGATTGTATAGTAGAATGGAGAGGAGAAGGGTTAAAAGAGTAGAGAAAAGCGAGGGAAGGGAAAAAGAAAAGAGAATAAAGGTGTAATGAGAGTAAGGAAAATGGGAAAATGAAAAGAAGAGAGTTGAAGAGATTATGAGATAAAGGGATATTATGTCGGATAAAGGGGAGTACAATAGGAGACAAAGAATACATGAAAGCTTGTTGAAGCAGAAGAGGGAGTTGGACAGAAAGAGATTTATGGAGCAGATAGAAGTGGCGCTAAGAGAAGGGAAGGAATGGGAAGTAATAAATAGGAAAGAAAGAAATAAACCAGGAGATGGAAGTAAATGAATGGGCAGAAATATTTTAAAGACAAGTATGGTGGAGTGGGCGGAAGAATAAGAGAGGAGAGTAGGAAAGAAAAAGAAAAATTAGTGGGAGAAGAGGGGGTGAGTAAGGAAGAGGTGAACAAGGCAATATTGAGACTCAAGAGAAATAAGGCGGCAGGGTTGGGTGGGATGGAGAATAAAGAGCTGAACTATGGAGGAGAAAGGGTTAGGAAGAAGTTGTGGAGAATAGTGATCGGGGTATGGAAAATGCAAGGTTATTCTAAGAAGTGAAAGACAGGAGTGATTATCCCTATACTAAAAAAGGGGGATGGGAAAAAGGTGGAGGACTATAGGGGTATTACTCTAATGCCAGTAGGGCACAAAATATATGCGGAGGTGATACGGAGGAGATTAGAGAAGCAGGTAAAGGAAATAGGTTGTATCCCACATAATCAAACTTGATTTAGGAAGGCGATGGGTACGATGGATAACATATATGTGCTAAATTATTTACGAAGTAGAAATTTAGAAAAGAAAAAAGGGAAACTAGTGGCAGTATTCGTAAAATTTCAAGGTAGCGTTTCCATCGGTAAACAGGGGAATTCTATGAAGGATATTGAAAGGGAGAGGAGTGGAAGAAGGAATTATAGAAAGGAAAGAAAAGAGCGCGGGAAAAGAATTCTGGCTAGAAAGAGGGCTAATACAGGGGTGCCCGCTTAGCCCGTTGCTCTTTAATCTGCTGATAGCGGATATGGAGGAAAGATTACGGCGGAAAGGAAAGGAGGAGTAGTATTAGGTAAAACCAGAATCTATACTCTGGCATATGCGGATGATTTGGTGTTCATAGCGGAATAAGAATGTGGAATGAGATTGTTATTGAGAGAGTTTGAAGTATATGTGAGGAAAAGTGATTTAAGAGTGAATGTGGATAAAACGAAAGTGGTAAGGTTTAAGAAGAGAATGAATAAGGTGCAAGAGATAATGAGACTGAACGGGAAAAAGGTGGAAGAAGTGAATGAGTTTTGTTACTTGGGTTATTGGTTTGCGAGGACTGGAACAAGTGAGTTAAATGTTAGGAAGAGGGTAGAGAAAGCATGTAAGATAATGGGACAAGTGTCGGGGATTGGAAAAAGACGGGTTAAAAATGATTGGAAAAGGAGAGTGTGGATGTTTGATATGTTGGTATGGTCGGTGTTGTGTTATGGGGTAGAAGTGTGGGGATAAAAGGAAAGAGAGGTTGTGGAGAGATTGCATGAAAGGTTTATGAGATGGGTGATGGAAGTGAGTGGAAAATGTTCAGGGTATATGATTAGAAAGGAGTTGGGGTTAGCACAAATGTGTTGGAGAGCAGTAAAGTAAGGAGAGAAAAATGGGACAGAGAGTAAGTTTGAATGGGAGAAGGAAATATGGATGGTGAGGGAGAAGAAGAAAGGGAAAAAAGTGGAGAGTTGGACAGAAATAGAAAACTACATGAAAGATAAAGATAAAGCAGAAAGATGGGTTAAAATAAAGGATTCGATGTATAACAGATGGTATGGGATGGTAAGGGAGGAAGGACTGCCGAGATATTTGTGTGAGCTTAAGAAGGAAAAAAAGTGGAATACGGTGCTGAGGTTCAGATTGGGGAAGGGAATAAGAGAATGCATGTACTGGATGAATGAGCAGGAAAAGTTGTGCAGATTGTGTGAGTTTAAATTTGAAGACTGGGGGCACGTGTTGGATAGGTGTACGGGAGAAAATGAGGAAAAGTGGGGAGTCGAAGAATGTGTGTGTTGATGAGTGTAGATTCGTATGCACGACAATGTGAGCAGTGGTTAAGGAAACGGAAGCCCTGGCACTGGAGGTAGTTAGGTAGATGGCGTAATATATGTTAGTGAGTATAGTAAGGACATAGAGTAAGTTAGTTAAGTAAAAACGTAAAAAGGTTAAAGGGAACGGGAGCCCTTTGAGCTCTGAAAAGGGAGAATTAACTTTATACATTATGATACTTACAAACAATTTAATTTTTTTTTGTTTTTCTATTACTTTTGTTTAAAAAGTAATCGATAATGTTTTAATAATTATAATGTTTTATAATTCTGAATTTCAATTATTTTTGTAGTTCTCAAGTTCTTGTTGGTCTATTTTTTTTCTTTTTGAGTTAGCGTTCCTGACTCTGAACACTGGTTTCCTCTTATGTATAGTAATTGATGTATTTGACGACTTCGTAATATGAGATGTTTTTTATACTATTATGACGATGTAATTTCTTTATGAATTTATTTACTTTTTTATGATTTAACTACTAGTATGTTTTTCTTTATTATTTTTATATAATTTTTATTTTACCTATATTATGTTATTATTTAATTTTTAATTTTTGTTAATTGTTATTTATATTTTATAATTATCTTATTTATATGTATAATACTTCGTACTTCTTTGATTTTACAAATTAATTTATATTGATTGACTCCCTGAAGAAGAAATCATTTAGATTTTGAAACGTCAGAAGTTCTTTTAAACATTAAATATCTTGTCCGAATGACTTCATCACTTTTGATTCAGCGTCACTAAAATAAAAATTAAAAAAATATTTACCTACTCGGACGTTAAAGGTTGGATTAATTAATCATCTATATAGAAAATTAATAAAAAATAAATAATAATCATCTCCTTTTAATCCTCTAGTGTTACATGTATACATTAAAAGAAATGTCTGCTCAAAATAACCATAGATTCATGTAATGGGGCCTTACTGGAATTTTAGGTTATTTTGACCGGAATTTTGGTAAAATTAACCGGACATCTTGAGAAATTAACCAGAATTCAGGTTAAAATAACCGGAAAACCATGATAAATAGGGCTTAACTGGAATTCCGGTTATTTTAACAGTACAGTTTTCTCAGTGTATGAAGCACAATACAGATATTTATAACAGTGATATATACTTACTGCGGCCTAGCATTTTGGCGAACAATCAGAGGGCACGCTAGTGTTTGAGAGTTAAGTTCTCAAAAACTGTTAAAGATGCCACTCTGATTTTTATAAATCTTATGGGAAAAGAGTCAAGCTTTCCAACTAGATAGTTAAAAAAATCCGATTTTGAGATATACTCAAACTAACATTTTGACCTTGAATTACAAGATCAAATTTTATTTTTAAAAAATAATGTTTATCTTCATCATATAGCCTATTAAAAGTCCTTTCAAAATCACTATATATAACCTAACTTTCTCTCATTCTACTTTAAAGTATAATTTAAAAAACAAAAATTTTCAAACAATTTCAAAACTGTGTAACTTAAAAAATAATATTTTAAATTTAAAAATTTTTGGTATTTAGGAACAATAACAATAACCTTCTCAGGACGAAATGCAGGATTTTCTATATACGGTTGTAGACGATTAATCATGTCCTCTGTTATGCCATCTTTGTTAAAATTTTGAAGTGAATTAAGAAACTGTCCTGCATCAGCAAGCATTTGACTTCCTGGCGTCCAGAAATCTACAATTTTCTCTCCTGGCAATTTTCCTGGTAACTAAAAATAAATAATTTTTTCTTTATTGAACACTATCAATAAATAAATACAGCCACATATAATAGTAATAAAGCGACTAATATTAGAGCCACAATCTCTAATTTGCGTTTAAATGCTCTTTCCACAGTTCACCATTTCCATTATTAATTTTTTTCTCTAGTAATAAAACTGTGTATGCATACAATAATAGATCGGAGGAACCTACTTATTTTTCTCTTGAAGAAGATTTTCGTTTTAGTCCGTAATCTGTCCTATTAACATATGTGACTGTATATGTGACGCGTTCTGAAGAAAGGGACCTAAGGAGCAAATTGGTTATTTTACAGGAGACCGAAAACAAAAGTCGAGCGCGCATGGTAATCTGTACAAATCGAGAGATTTAAATTGTTATAACTGGAAAAATATTTAATTAAAACCTTTTCTCACTTCAGATAATGAGAAAGGAACCTTTACTTAAATTAAAACATCCATAAACCGAAAAACTATTTTTTGCTTCTTAGGTCCCTTTCTTCTGAACGCGTCAAATATAATGAATATTTTATAATAATAATAATTTTAACTTGGCCTGATGTAGTTGGTATATGTTCAATACAAAAGGTCAGAGAACCGGATAGAAATCAGATATAAACTGTGTTTAATAGTAACATTTTTTGTAGTTAAAGAACATATGAGATTATTTGGTTTTCATCCGGTTATTGAAATGAAAAGTATAAAGAATTTAATTTTGTAGTCGGATACAGAGTTTTTCTGAATATTTAATAATACGTTCGAAACTCACCCCTTTGAAACTGACTTTCGTCGTAAAAGAATTGTTTAAAATTTTCTGGAAACTAAGAAATCGACTTATTGTTCATAAAGCATAGTTATTATAAAAAGATCTTTGTCAATGTTTCAATTCCGTACTATTTTATATTCTGGACTAAAAAATAATTAAGAGGTTAAACTAACATGTTAGCAAATTCTAACAAAAAGTCAAAAAATAACAGAAACAACCATTATTAAAAATTTTAAACACAACTATAATGAAAAATAAGACTAATAACTAAAGGAGAACAAAGCCACACCGTTTTGTTAAGTAAACTTAAGACCACCCACAGAATTCAGTATCTAAAGCCTATCGCATTGCATAAGACATTCATAATACTTAAAGTTCGTTTGGGTGTCCTCCTTGTGCATATTCTTGAGCTATTTATTCTTAAGTCTGAATTTCTTTAGACGTACCCTTGTATGTCTACCCTCCGCTACAACGTTTTTTTAACCTTAATATTGTACGCGGTAAAACTTTTTCATCGTAAAAGACAGTTACATGCGTCAAGAGTTAAATGACAGTGTATGCACTGGATTTTACTGTGCACGAATCGAGTGGAATCAAAAACTTTGATACATGCATTAACAAACTTTGTTCAGACACCTACAAACAGCATCACTTAAACCGAAAATTAAGATACCTACATCTGCATTCTGTTTTACTGTGTCATACATTGTTCTCTAACACAGCTAACATAGTGATTAAGGGTGTAAATGTTTTTCCGTGTACAAAATAACTTTTAGTTCTGTTTCTATAGTCTTAAAGAATTTTCTTCATTCATGTGCATTCATTACATTTCTCGCGATATTCTTCGCAAAACACAAGATTGTCACACGGGAAAAACTTTTAGACAGCCGCTACGCCTATTGAATCAAATACCTTCATGCTATTGAATTCCATGTCATTACTTTATTGACAGATTTATTATTTCATATGCATAAACCTTTAAAGCAAAAGTCTGAAGTTTATGAAATAATAGCATGGTGCTATCAAATCGCTGCTATCTACCCAACTGTTAATTTACTTAAATCAATAGCATATTTTAATACTTATTTAACATAGTTCTCTTAAAATTTTGTCATGGTATTTTTGAAAGAAATATTTGAGTATTTGAATCATATAAGAAACTGTAGAATTGTAAACACCCTGCTTTAAATTTAATAGCTTTTGCTTTCGTTACGAATAAACGGCGTATTTGCGGACTGCGAATAGCAGATGCTATTGAATCCTTAAGCAATGTATTTGGCCCATTACACTGAAAAAAATACTGTGATCAGATTAGACATTTGACTATGGTTGACAGGTTATGTAGGAGTTCGACATAAAGCATCGGTGTGCCACTGTCGATTTTACCTAACCTTACAATGTCACTCGCGGTTTCACAAATATTAAGTGCTGCATCACACAGTTGTATGGCTAAAACACAAATACGGATGGCAGTTCCCAAAACAGCAATAAAATATTGCTAATCTGTCTATAATTATCGCAGTTCCACGGAAATATTTTTTTCAGTGCAACGCGTAGGTCTTGGCAATGTTCTTCCTCTACTTCTTGGACTGTAGCTTATATAGGCAGTTTGTGAAACGGCTACCAGCGAGCGTATGGCATAGTGGTTAGAGCGTCGGGCTTTAGGCCCAGGGGTCGCGCGTTCGAGACCTCTCAGCGTCAAATATTTTAATTTATAAGTTGATTGTTAGAATTAAGATGTATATGTTATATGTATAAAAATGTTATAAAATAGTATAAATAATAAATATCAAATATAATAAATAAATACAAAGATTCCGTACAACTGATAGGATGTTACCAGTTAATGAGAATTAATATTTATTTTGATTCATTATATTTATCTCCTAAAAGTATGGTGTTATTGCTTCAAAGTCAGATACTTTTGATTTGGTAGCAACAGGCTATCAAATTTAAAGCATCTGTATATAATGTAACAAACTGCTACTTTAGGGATATCATTATATACTATTCTTCTGTAGGAATGACTTATTGATACAATAGAACTTATTTTATTAAATTTACAGCATATACATATATTTCAAAACAATTTGCTGATAATGCAACTAATCATGGTTTGATTCAATAGAAGCGACACTGTGGAATCATAAAAGCAGTGCTTTAGATTTAATAGCATATATGTTAATGGCAGCCCGCAATGACACTATTGAATGAATTAAAGACAGATGTCATTGAAAAAAAAAATAAGAAAATAAGTAGCTGTTACACATAACCTATAGTGCAACCGCTGTACTATAGGTTAGTACGCCTAGTGTACAATATTTTTTCCCGTGCAGCTGTAACATAACTGAATACACTGCTACAACTCTTGACACTCGTCGCACGTTCTCGCCTGAACGTAGTTCTTTCATCTTCTGTAAAGCATGATGGGAAAGCTGTTAAAAGGTCCTTCTAAACTGATCTCCAGAGTGTGGATAAAAAAATTAATAGGTAAGAAGACGCCTCGTACGTTATAGATACCGTTTGAGACACCTTCAACCATCATACTGACGACGACAGTGCGTCCGTCGTACCTGCCTTTATCATCAGCTAACAAAGCTACACCAGTTCTTTGGGTGATCTATACAATGCAACACAAACGAACGAAAGAGAATGGGCACGGGCAATAAAAAACATGTTTTTCTTCGTGAATCTTTGTCTGTTTTATTTGCGTGCGTCCTAACAGACGACAAATTGACAAGCGCTTAGATTGACCGATGTTAATGAAAATTTTTTTTATCTATACGATCATTTGACCTAAAACACCCGCATGAATTCAAATTCCTAAAAGCACATTTGCCCGAATTTATTCACCTAAATAAAAAAAGCTTCAATACATTTATGTACTACCGGAATAAATCAATTAAAGTTTAATTGTGGTGTTGAATAAACAAATGAAAAAACAGTGAGATGCACATACTTGTTTAGTGAAGCTAATAGTCTCCTAATAAAATTGTATACAAATCTACTAAGTCTTGCAACAAATATTCAGTATTTTGAAGGACTAACAATCTTTTCTTACACCAATAACGTCATCATCTAGCAAATGCTTTTACGTATTGGACCTCCGGTAAATTATGCAACACGCACAAAGTGGATACCTATTGTAACCACGACGAGACGTTTCACTGTCGTTGCTAGAGATTATGGATCTTATAATCAATGCATTTTTTATAGAACTAATGTTTCAAAATTCCCAATTTGAAAAATGTTAAAAACTCTACATGTATGACACTAGAACGTTCACTAATAGGTCAAAAGATAAGACTTGAAAACAGCCTTCAAATAAAAAAAACCACATAGTTTCAGGAATAAATTTTTAAGGATATTTTTACAAATGTTCTTTAAGCCAAGTTAAAATTGAGGCATACATTAAGTTGTAATAAACCAAAATAATAAATTTATAATTTAAAAGAAAATAACCATTCGGAAAGAAATAAAATCTTTAAATTAATGTGTGACTTTTGAGATATATTTAATGTTAATTTGCGGAGGCAGTAAGCTTCCAAAATCAACAGATTTTGTTTAAATTTATGGGACCGTTTATTCTTTATTAATTGTTTACGGACTGTCAATTGTGATTTATAATTACAATTTTTTCTTATTGACAGAAAAGGAAACTGTGAAATAGTAGAGGAAAGTGAAGATAACAAATTTTTCTCTTTTAGTGAAGTTTGTTATTGTCAATAATTGTTTACCGTCGGAAGTCAGCGAAGCGTGCTTACAATTTGTTGTTTTCTCACGGGCAAAGATTTTTCGTATTGTGAAATCGCTGTGGCACTTATTGTCTGTTTTCAACGCGCACTATGTCGCACTGTCCGGTAGTGGGCCTCCAAATTTAAACTTAGTTCGCGGTCGGCGTGGTTCCGGTGTTTCAATTCAAGTATTGCTCTGTTAAGTTTTTTAGAAACATTAGGACTTGTTAGGTGGGATATTAGCCATGTATAAGTTCATTGTCAGTAAAATTTTTAGAACATTGAATCATTGCTGCATGCGAATATTGCAGATTTGTACTTTTGCCATGTTGCAGGCATATCGACAAAAATGTAACAGCCATTTCACAATTTATTAACTGGTTATTGGAATATCTTAAACTCTGTTAAAAATGTCTTTTTGTTTGGCATTGCATTTTTGCAATTTCCAAACTGAGATGTCGTTATCCTTACCATAGCAATTATTTCTACTTGAAAAAAGGGGTCGATGCGATGATACCATACGCATCAGTTTTAAGTTACAAATTTATGATTGCCTAAACTAAATTTTCTTTTTCTCTTTTTCTTTTGTTTTTATTAAGGGGGGGGGGGGGGTAAGGGTTTCAGTGTTAAAAAACACCTTTTTGACAATTTGTTTTACAAATATGGATAAAACGAATTTATTCAAACCTTTTATACGTCACTAAGTATCTTTTCAAGAACATTCTGTGATTTTTTATGTTAAAATATTGAAAAACAAGCCGCTGAGAAAGCTTTTCCATGATCGTCCTTTTAAAAAGACGATTTGTGGTGTTCACTGTATCTCAGCTAAAAATTATCTAAAATCAAAAACGTTTTAAATTTAGTCAAAGTATCATCAAATCTTCCTCCCAACGTTTCCTGATTATAATTTTTTTCATTTCTTAATTTTTGGTGGTCATTTAAAGTGAAAATTGTTATTTTTCACGTAAAATTACGCCATTTTGTAAGTGGAAAACCCCCTTAATGTAAAAAAAATTCTAAAACTCAACGTTGGGGAAAGGTATTTTATATGTAGAAAGTGTATACCAAGTTTGAAATAAATCGGTAATGTAGTTTTTAAATGTCAGTGAACACGGACTTTTAAAAAGTGTTTTTGAGAAAAACGTATTTAAAGACCAGATGTACAAAAGTTGTACTTAAAGTTTGACATTGATTTTAAACATTAAAACGCAGTTTAAAAAATTTATCAATAGACATTTCTTATGTCTCAGAAATCGCTCTTTCAAGTAGAGTATTGGAAAATATTACACAATATTCTAGAGATATTATGCATTCAAATAAAAAAAAAATGCAAAAAAAGAAATTTAATACCTTACCCCCTCTCCCCCTTAAGAACTTGAGGAAGGTTTTAGGAAAATTGTTTAAAGGTCAAAAGGTTAAATTGTTTGAAACGTTTGTATAAATGTAGCTCGAACAATGCTCCCCCGGAATTCTTCCATTTTCATTTTACTTTCATCTAACAAGTCCGAACTGCGATTATGCCCGCCGTCCAAACCCTGTAGGGAGTTGCAAGCGCTACATGTCTTACATACCTATATTGTAATTAACAAACACTTGTTTCTCTATAATAATATTATTATACTATTAAATAAAAAGAAGCCTTAAAAAGCAAAAAATCTCCTTAGTATCTCGAAAGAATAATATTATATTATTACTTATAAAGACTATACTTTAGCAGAGTAAAGAACAACATTTTTTCAAGGCCAAAGTATTTTGCATTTTTCTCGAAAAATATTGGTTTTTATAAAAAAATAAATTTTACATAAAACATGTATGATTATAAGGCCTACAATTTTTGTATGAAATATTTTTGTATATTTTTTTTATTTTTAAGATAAATGCAAAAAACTTATTTTTTATGTGTTTTTTGTGCTTTTTTTCCATGAAAATCAAATTTGCTCCAATTATCACTATCATTTTCATAATCACCGAATTACAAAATTGAGGGATATGTACTTGTTAACAAAATTAAAGGTACTGTATATTCGGAAGTATACTCTCTTATTTTTCTACGTGGACAACTTTATTTTGACTTACAATAAGTGAATGTTCACTTATTCAGATTTGGAGTGTGGGAAAATTAAAAGGAATTATGACGTCGTCGTATAAAAGATCTCTTAATTGCTCTGTTTCTTGCAATTTTTTATTATGAAATAACAAATTCTCAAAGAAAAATAGAGTCGGTAACACTATGAAATAAAAATTAACACTTAAACTCAAAGAAGAAAGTTTCAAATAAATTTTAAATTGAGGGCCCGGATGCAATAACTACGTTTTCGCTCGAAGGCCTAGACTGTCTCCTTTTTCATAAGATAATTTGACGGGAAAATTATCTGGAAAAAAAGTTGAAGGAAATTGAAATTTAAAAATTGATATCAATAGAGGAGATAAAGACGCACATTTTTTCTTAATAAAGTTTTTTTGTCAGACTATTATTTAGTGGAATAAAAATTAAAAACTAATTTTTTTTATACATTGAAAATAATTATATTTTTACAATCAACTCGTGATATCTCAGAGTCATATGGATGAAAAAAGTTGCAACTTCACCTGCATAATTAAAAAACATTGCAGATCCTAATAAAATAGTTGTAATTATGAAAAAATTGTAATTTGTTATTGATTTTTAATAATAATGTAGTCGCTATCATTACTGTGCTTTACTAACTTTGAGCAAAAAATCTCTGTTACAAAGTTTCGAATTTTGAAGGTTTGAATTACACAAGTTGTTCAGTAAGATATTAAAAAGTTTTACCAGAAAGAATTTTTTCGATTCATTAAATATTTCAGCTTTTATAAACAATTTTGTTTGAAGCTACTGCGCGTCACGCGTTAACATTTGGTCAGCTGACAGGCTGAGCTCTAAGCCGTGAGCGGAACAAGGAAGGATTCACTCCGAAGTGGCTATGGCAAGAGAGAGAAAGCGACAATAAAGTGTTTTTACTGTAGAAATCAACCTTTTTATTTTCTATTTACATATAACTGTTAATAAATTAACACACTTTTAAAGAATAAATAACACAACAAAACCATAAATTATGGGAAATTAAAGATTTTAAAAAATAACTTGTAAAAAACAGACCTATATTTTATGTCATTAAAATAAGTTTATTTTTTTTAAGCATTTACAATCTTGTACTCTTAATATTTTCAGTCCAGTTTATTTGTTTTCAAAAGTGTTTAAATAATGAAATTTGTACTGCAAAATTGGTTTTACAAAAATTGAAAACAAAATGTTTTGTTCTTAAAAGTCCTTGCCGCTCTCGAAGAAAGATGTTGATTTAGTTGTTATAGTTTTCTCATGTTATTTATTCTTTAAAAGTGTGTTAATTTATTAACAGTTATATGTAAATAGAAAATAAAAAGGTTGATTTCTACAGTAAAAACACTTTATTGTCGCTTTCTCTCTCTCGCCATAGCCACTCCGGAGTGCATCCTTCCTTGTTCCGCTCACGGCTTAGAGCTTAGCCAGTCAGCTGACCAAATGTTAACGCGTGACGCGCAGTAGCTTCAAACAAAATTGTTTATAAAAGCTGAAATATTTAATGAATCGAAAAAATTCTTTCTGGTAAAACTTTTTAATACCTTACTGAACAACTTGTGTAATTCAAACCTTCAAAATTCGAAACTTTGTAACAGAGATTTTTTGCTCAAAGTTAGTAAAGCACAGTAATGATAGCGACTACATTATTATTAAAAATTAATAACAAATTACAATTTTTTCATAATTACAACTATTTTATTAGGATCTGCAATGTTTTTTAATTATGCAGGTGAAGTTGCAACTTTTTTTATCCATATGACTCTGAGATATCACGAGTTGATTGTAAAAATATAATTATTTTCAATGTCTAAAAAAAATTAGTTTTTAATTTTTATTCCACTAAATAATAGTCTGACAAAAAAACTTTATTAAGAAAAAATGAGCGTCTTTATCTCCTCTATTGATATCAATTTTTAAATTTCAATTTCCTTCAACTTTTTTCCAGATAATTTTCCCGTCAAATTATCTTATGAAAAAGGAGACAGTCTAGGCCTTCGAGCGAAAACGTAGTTATTGCATCCGGGCCCTCAATTATAGGTATATCTGTAATTAATAAGATACTTCCAATTACACTGAGAAAATTCTATCTGTAATGATTACAAAATGAACCTGTACTCCTCGGAGGAAATGACCATTTCTGGTATATTAACTTATTAACCTTATTGCTTTTAAGAATATATCTGCTAATTTTACAAAACGTTTTATAATCTATCATAAGCTGTACTATACTTCGCATCAAATTTTTGTTCTGAGATTATTACAATGTAAGCAAAAAAAATTAACTTTAAGATACAGTGGTCTGTCATAAAAAAGAACTAAACTATTACAAAACTCATTAATATAAAGCTGTAAGGTTCCTATAAGCACAGAGTGCAGTATAGGAAAGATAATTTTACAGAACTGCTTTGTAATGCTTCACGTACGTAACATTAAGGAAGGTAATATTCGGCAACTTTCGGCTTCTTCCGTCATCTTTCGGCTTCACTCGGCAACAGCCAACGCTACACATGACGTTGCAGTTCATATAGACGGGTCAAAACTAACTGTCATGTGCGTTGATAGCTGCTGTCGTTAAGCGGTAGTTTTAAGTTCGTGATAGGGTCGTGACGCGCGAGTTCGAATCTTTCACCATGCGAATTTGTTTTCAAATAGTTAAAAAAAATATATTTGTAAGCAATAGGGTGTATCTGTAAACAAATGTAGGTTACGTGTGAGTTGAATACATGAATTAACTGAAAGAGAATAATTTATTTAATGTGAACAGGTTAAATTACAAAACAGTTCTGTAACTTATCACAGTAAGTTTATATCTTTTTCCAAGTTAAAAAATAAGTTTTTCTGAGACTCTTTAATACTCGTTAAATATATTTTGTTCTGGAATTTCAACACTACGTACGTTAATTTCTTTGTTTCTGTAACATTAAATAGTATGAAACAATCTCATTTTTTTTTTATAAAATCAGCTTATTTACTATTTACAGAAAGTGGTCTTTCGTCCGAGCAGTACCATAGCAGTTCTGTAATCGTTACAGATATAATTTTCTCAGTGTATTTATATTATTCGTTATATTTACTTCTTATTACTGAAAAAATGCAAAACAATTTTTATGCTAACCTTTAGGGGTTTTACATCCTTCACAATGCACATGGCTTCAACAACAAGAACCACTCCTACGGGAGGTCTTTTCATTGATTTTACTTCTGTTACATCACTTTTATTTAATGCTTTCAAACTTGCCTCTGCATCCGCCAACATGGGTCTCACTTCACCTATTAGAGAATAAATTTTAAAACGCGAGTCAAAAAGTTCTTTTGGACATAAAAGTCAATTTTCATGAAATATATTTACCCCTAAGTGGCACACTGTGATCCCATCGAAACGTTGTTCGGTTATAATCATTTTGTGACGTTTATCGTTATTAAGTTACGTATGTTTTTTTAATTAATAATCTATTTTATTTATACATTATATCAGTTGTTTTAAAAAAGAGCCAAAATATATTCATGCATAAATGGAACAAAATTTTAAAATTTATAGTATTACAGTTAAAAGTTAAAAAAATACTTAAAATCTGCAAATTGTTTAGGAACATTAAAAAAATGTAGAAATAATTATTTATAATCATAGGGAAAATTTAACATTGGATATCTTGACTGTTTTAGAGATGTACATTTTTAAAACCTTATTTAATATTCTTATTTAAAAATATTCCGTGTACACAAATTAGAATTTATTTTTTGTCATTTGTAAGACTTAATAATGAAATCGATCGAAGATTCCGTTTATAAATATAACTTTGACAATTTTTTGTACCATCTGGATAGTAATGCGAACATTGTGAGATGTGAAACGTTTCAAAATTGTGTAACTCATAAAAGTATCGTTTTATAAATTAGAAAACTACTAGTGATGAAATTTCAATAACAAATATTGAAATATACCGATAATTTATTTATGATTATCGATATTTGAATATAAATATTAAAATTCGGCTATATCATTATCCAGTATCGATTCACGTATATGAACGATATGTAGGGGAGTGGTCATCAATGTAGCGTGTTTTTTTAAAGTCACAGCATTAATTCTATTTTATCAATTTCAAGTACTTCCTTGCATTACAATTCATTTTGATTAGAAGAGAGTGGTCACCAACGTACTAGTTTTTTCGATGAACCATTTCAATTTTCTCAGAAATCAATAAATAAAAATTATCTTAACTCTAAATATAAATAAAGTTTGCGTAAATACACTAGGTCCATAAATTTGAGACATCCAGATTTATTCTTCACAGAGAAAACAAAAAAAAAGTGTTCTTGACGCACTGTAGAAAAAATTTACTTAAAATATAAAATCGTTTTTTGTTGCAATAAGGCAATTCAGATATTATTGAACTTAAGTTTTATTTTGCTTTGGGCCTTAACTACACGGAAAGTAATCTGATAGAATTAAATCAGTTGATAGTCCGATAGATTTTTAGTATCAATAGACAAATAGAATTTTATTATCTACACGGAGCGAAAAATCTTGCCTTTGTAGCATGAAGTCCATCCCTACCTTTGCAGTAAACGCCCCTTCACGCTATTGGAGTAAAAATTTGTGCTATTTTCGCGTGAGTCCATGATATAAAAGCGTGGAGCGCTTGCTTTTGTAGTTCGAATTCACTTACTACAAAGGAAGGGGAAAACTTCGTGCTATAAAAGCTAGATTTTTCTCTCCGTGTAATGTGACTAATATTAATATGAAAACATGAAAATATTCTGAAAGAGCTTGAGATAGAAAGAAACCAACAGCCATTTATAAAATTTCCATCTATTTGATATTAAAAATGCTCGTAGGCCTTATTACAATTCCATCACACGCCAGCTAATATTATTCAATCGGCCACCACTAATTTTCAGGCCAAGTTTGTACAACACAAGCTAAGCTTTATATACATGTAGGAACACAGACACGCAAGCAATACATCGGTTGACGGATCAGCCATCAGGCCATCCGCCAATGTATTGCTTGCGTGTGTTTATTCATACATGTATACAAAGCTTAGCTTGTGTTGTACAAACTTGGCCTGAAAATTAGTGGTGGCCGATAGAATAATATTAGCTGGCGTGTGATGGAATTGTAATAAGGCCTACGAGCATTTTCAATATCAAATAGATGGAAACTTTATAAATGGCTTTTGGTTTCTTTCTATCTCAAGCTCTTTCAGAATATTTTCATGTTTTCATATTAATATTAGTCACATTAGATAATAAAATTCTATTTGTCTATTGATACTAAAAATCTATCGGACTATCAACTGATATAATTCTACCAGATTTCTTTCCGTGTACAATATTCTGATGTGATGAAAAATTTAAAATATCCGGTCAAGTTATAATAAACAATTTTTATTACTAATGTTATGTGGATATATTGTACCAGGAAACAATGTACCACTTGGAATTAAAGTGCATTTTCAATTGACAGAGAGGTATGACTACTCTGCCTAAGAAATTAAAACTTACGTAAGTCATATTTTTGTGAAATTGAGAAAACGTCAAAAGACTGTTTGTCTTTAAAAACCTTATATAATATAAATGATTCTGTAATCTAACTTCACTTCCTAGGTAAATTAATAGCGTTCTATCTAATTCTGCAGTCAAAAATTAATTATTTATACAAATTATATTAAAAAACGGACTTAAGTAGTTGTTTTTATAAGCAAAACTTAGCTAACTTGACTTAAGGAGTGCTTCTCTAATAGGTAGGCGAGCTCGAGCCGCCGAAAAGAAATAAGAACTATGCTAACTCCAGCTGGCATCGAGGTGGGGAAATCCAATTTTAAACAATGCTGACTTAAGGAGTGCTTCTCTACTAGGTAGACGAGCTCGAGCCGACGAAAAGAAATAAGAACTATGCTAACTCGACTTAAGGTTTTCGCTTCAAAACCAAGGCCGAAACTCGACTACGTGTTTGAGTACAGAACAGCCTAATTCGACTTGACTGAGTTTTTGTTTCTTAATTCCCACGCTAGCTCACCACCTCTAAAGATTTTTGGACTCCTTAACTCGAGTTAACACAGTTTTTATTCAATATTTCTTCATTCTCTTGGTTTCCGCCGATTTTTAATAATCTTTTTTTGCAATAAATAATTTAAAAAATATTTTTTTCATAATACAATCAGACGCGTTTTTTCTTACAAATCCATTGTTACCAAAAACTCATTTTTCGCCAAAACATGACTTAACTAAGTTTTTCCTTCGTACGGAGGCTGCTGTAGGCATGCGTACGGCGTGTTACAACGATTGTTATCAGTACGGTTTTCAACTCTCAATGTTTCCTGGAATGACTTCTGCACTCATATATGTTTCAATTGACTATAACCAATTTTGTGCAGAAGTGGGTTTCCCGTTAACAGAGAGCGTTCTAAACATAAAAAATATCCAACATGCACACAAAAAACGTATGGTTAAATTAAACCTTAATACACGGAAAAATTAATTTATTAAATTTTATTCAAGTAGTTGATGATACTCAGGACATAGAGACATTTGTATGAAACAAATTGTATATGTCGATTAAAACTTAACGACAGTCCATTAAAACGTGCAACACGTCGGTGAAAATTTGAGATTGACGTTTTAAAAATAAATTCAAACAACTTTTCGTCTTTTATAGATAGCACACATACCATTTCCTCCCTACCTCATCACATTCACACACTATATAGAAACAGATTTACAGAATTCCTATGTTATTCTAATATAAACGCAAATTTTAATTTATAAACGAAAAATCTCTCAATCGGGTTTCGAACGCGGGTTCTAACTCATGACGATACTTGAGACAGCGTCTTTATACCTCACGGCCATTCAAAAATACGTGAAAGTCCCTAGAATGAAATGAATGACACTTAACTATACTCTCTAAATTTGAATCAGTGAAAATTTCAATGAAATTCCACTGATTATCAGTCAAAATGTAACTGTTTGAATCAGTGAAGTTACTGATTCAATTAGTTAGATATTTCACTGAGAATCCGTTAAATTTCATTGATTCTAAGTCAAAATCTCACTGATTGAAATCAGTGGCTTATTTCGCACTAATTCGACAGTGAAATTTCACCGATTCAAATTTAGAGAGTAGCATCCCTACTGTAAAAACGTGCGTGTGATCTGTCGTAAGAAGGTAGGAATGTACTTACATGTGTACGCATATAAGATCTCAGATGACACAGATGAGATCTCGTATAAGATCTTATGTGAGAAAGTAGGTACGAACGCATGTAAGTTCTTATATTAAGTTCCGTCATGCGCCGCGTATAACTTTACACAATATGAAATTGAAACAGCGTTCTTGTATCAGTTCTCATCTGCGTACGTATGTAAGAATACAGGTGCGAACACACTTACGAACTCATGTGCGAACACACCTAAGTATTAAATTAAATATTTTAAATTAAATATATTAAAAAAAAAAAAATTATCGCCAACGGGATTCGAGCACATCTAACCTGAGCCTAAGTACGCCTTAAGCCCCTCTTTTTTTTTTCTTCATTTATTTTTTGTGTAATGTCATTAATATACATTTCAAGTCGGCAAAAACAAATGAACAACACCGTAACAATAATTTCGGTTTATTCGGACATATATGTCGAACGCACCACAATTGGCACACGGGTCTCAGAGACCAACTCGTCAACTAAATATGTGTTATGTGAGCTTTGTTTATTCTACTTTGCTCCTTCTATTTATACTTAAATCATTCGATAAGTTCCATAATAATTTTGTTTGTGGACTCATACTCGAGGAAAAAAAAGACTGAGACCTTTTTTTTTTTATATAGCAACAAAAAGAAAAGAAAAAAGTCTCACGCACAAAAACTCAAGATCAAACTCACTATCGATAGAAACAAAAGACGCAAAAAGAGAATTTGATGAATGGCGAGTTACATTTCGGCAAACATCATTGTCCCCTCGACTACTTATTATAATTTGTCTACCAACTAATCAATTCTTAATTGTTTACATTTTTTTAGCTCATCCATTCAGCTGATTTGTTCAGCCACCAGTATTTTCTAAAATTCCATACCGGATTCGGGTTCGAAAACCTGGGTGCCATGCTGGTTGAGTATTGTAACGACACGTTTTCGTTGTTGTGGGTTGCTGTTTCGTTGTATTTAATTATTCCGTCCCCCGAACGCCTGACGATATGGTACAGGATCGGCACATTTAAGCTGTTTAAAACGTAATCATGTCTATCTAAGTATAAGAAAGCTTCTGTAGCAAGGTAACCCGTGCTTATTAATTTTTTTAGTGCATTTTCGTCCTTCCGGAAGGGCAACGATAGCATTGGATTCACCTGATTCTTGCAGGCCCTTGCGATATGTTCGCGAATTAGGCTCACAACGAATCCGTCGACTCTCGGTATATCCGATGCATCGTATATCTTCCTGTTGGACAAATACCTCAAATAATTTGTATTTGGGTCCCTATATATTCCTAGACAGGCTCTCAAGCAGGTTCTCTCGAAAACTCTCCACTTCTCTATGTCATTTTGCGCAATCCCGTACCAAATCTGGCATCCATAGGTCAGGATAGATCGAATTAAGAGCATATAAAACAATATTTTAACTCTGGAGTTTAGTTTTGAGGGGTAAAAGATGTTCCGATTACTAATAAAAGCACTTTTTGCCTTGTTTATTGTGTCAGTAATATGTGATTTGAATTTTAACCTGTCGTCCCACAGCACTCCCAGATATCTCACCTCTCTCTTGTGGTTTATTCGGATGTTTTGGTTTGACTTAATAGTGAAGTCTCTCCATACTAATCTACATTTTTTGCTTACTTTGTTAATCAATGGTCTGAACAAAACAATTTTCCACTTGTCAAAGTTCACGCTCAATTTCCATGTGTTAAAATAGCCATTTATATTTCTAAATGACGCTTGAAGTACATCGCAAATAAATATATTAAAGAGAAGAGGTGAGTTAACTGCACCCTGCTGTAGACCATTCAAAAGATCAAAATATTCACTGTATACATTATTATCAAGCACTACGCGTAGCTTTCTATTTTTTATTGAGTTCCAGGTTATTTTTATTAAATGTCTTGGATAATTTTTTTTTCAGCAATCTGAACAACAGTCCCTCAAGCCAGACGGAATCAAAAGCTTTCTCTAGATCAATGAAACAAGCTGCTACGAATTCATTATTCCCAAGCGCCACACTAATATCAGATACGAATTTCGATATCGCGTGGACTGTGGAGCTTTTTTCCCTGAATTCAAATTGTTCAAACGGAACAACTTGGTTTTGGAAAGTGAATTGTGATAGTCATTTATTTATTATTATTTCAAACAGTTTACCCATATTGGGTAATAGGCATATTGGGCGATAACTAAGTGGATTAAGGGGATCTTTATTTTTTTTTTAACAGAGGTATTACTTTAGCAATTTTCCACGCCGAGGGAAAAAAACTATTGTTTAATAGATTATTGAACAGTATAACTAGCTGTTTGACAACGTTATTTGGTACATTCTTTAGAGCTATGTTGGGGATTTTATCCATGCCTGCTGATTTTTTGTAATTCATTTTTTTTATTATTAAAGTCAGTGACCCCATCGTGCAGAAAAAATTTGGATCATCATCAAATTTTGGGTTGGATACTATGTTAGCTTTACTAAATTGTATAATTGTATTTCGGCAAATGTTATTTGTAAAATTTTCTTTTATAAATTTACTTGAATGGCGGAGGTGATACTAAGTGAGGCAATCGGTGCAGCTGCTCGGAATTCACAACAGACTCCTGAACAGGCACTCAAAGCCACAAAAAACCAGGAGGTGGGAAAACCTGCTACTGCCGCAGGTTTCAAGGAAAAAGTTCTCCCTCTCTTGATGGCCTGCAGACACATGCTTCTTCTAATAGAAAAGCAAGTAAAGGCCACGGAGAAAATTGCTGCCTCCTTAAAGTATGTAAGAGACAACCAGCTGAAGAAAAATCCTCAACTGGTTAAAGATGAAGTCCAAGCCTCGTGCGACAAGACGAAACAACTGGTCGGAGTCGTAAAGCAAATAAAGGGGGAAGCAGATGTCTTCTCTAGGGCACTAGAAAATGAGCTAAAGAGTGGAAGAGCCCTTTCTAAAGTAAAAAAGATGGCGCAGGTTTCCTCAACCCCTCCTTCTCATAGTAACAAAACGCTTAAGAGACGGCTATCTAAAACGCCCGAAGAGAAGACACCATTGAAAAAGAAAGCGGTTCTTCCCTTGCAGAAGAATGATCCTTTAACGTACTCGTATGGTGATGCTCTCAAAGGACTTACCTTGGAATCTAATAAAGGTCGAACATAAGAAGAAGAAGATGGCTTTCAGGTCAAAGTTGACCGAAATTTCGGCTGCAGATAAGCAATCCTATGATAAGATTATCAAGAAGCTGAAGGCAGCCGTTAAGCCGCAGGACTGGAACGTAGAAGTCTTGAAGATGAGAAGGACTCTTAAACAAGAAGTCCTTCTTGTCGTTAAAAAAGATGGGAAAAATTTGCGGGAGCCCTTGCAATTGCCCTGCAAAACAGGGCCCAGGTGAGGGCTCTCGTAAATAGGAATGGTCTCGAAATTTGAGACTTGGACGAAACGGTGACCGAAGCCGAGGTTATATCGGCAGTGAGGCAAGAGATGAAGAATGAGAAACTGAAGCTTACATGTCGTCTCGTTTTACGCTTTGGTGGAATTCAGACGGCATTGATCCGCCTGTCAGAGTCAGAAGGCAACACCCTGCTTAAGGCAGGCAAACTCAGGGTAGGTTGGATCAAGGCCCAGATAAGAGAGCAACTGGAGGTCCCTAGATGCCAAAAGTGCCTCGGGTTCGGTCACCCGACCCGCATGTGCTAAGAACTGTCGAAGATGCGTCACAGCGGGCCACCTGGCTAAAGACTGCAACTCAGATCACTTACAGTGTCTGACATGCTTAGACCAAGGTAAGGAGGACCGTGCTCACCTAACTTGGAGCAGCGCTTGTCCTCCCTACAATGCAGAACTGCAGAAACTTAAAAAGGCAAAAGCCTAAAGTTTCTGCAGATAGATCTGCATACAAGTAAGAAGGCCCAGGACCTGATGTTAGTGACAGCTAGTAAGGAGAAGATCGACGTTCTGTTCTTAAGTGAGCAGAACAAGATGTATAGCTGCTACTTCTCACCTAACGACCCACTAACAGCCTTCGAAGCGGAGATAGATGAACTTGAATCGAGCCTGCGAGAATCCAGGCTGGATGTACTTGTCACAGGTGACTTCAATACAAAGTCGCCAGATTGGGGCGAGACCAGGCAGCAGACAATAGAGGAATCCTAATCGCAGAAATGGTCTCCAGGAACAATCTGATGGTTGTCAACAAGGGCCAAAAGTGGACGTTTAGAAGGGACCATAACATCGGATCAATTATTGATCTTACGATAACAACGTCTCTCTTAAACAAGCGAATAAAGGACTGGCGGGTCTCTGTGGATCATACCGAAAGTGACCACCAGTATATCAAGTTTTCAGTCTCAGGGGGAGACACACCTAGAGCAATAACA
This sequence comes from Ganaspis brasiliensis, assembly GCA_037103525.1. Classification (NCBI taxonomy): domain Eukaryota; kingdom Metazoa; phylum Arthropoda; class Insecta; order Hymenoptera; family Figitidae; genus Ganaspis; species Ganaspis brasiliensis. The sequence goes on along the minus strand of JAZKLR010000097.1, from coordinate 1,209,387 downwards.
CAGGTAGCTCCCTTTAAGAAAGACCCTAGGTGGAACATTAAGAAACTACACGTCGAGAAGTTCGGCCAGTCCCTCGAAGAATCCCGCCTCATTGAGGAACTGGGATGGGTGAAGAGGCCGAACAATCTGGATGGAGAGGTGTGGACGGTGAAAAATATGATTATCACCGCATGCGACGCGTCAATGCCGCGCCGCAGAAACACCACTCCCAGAAAACGTAATGTATACTGGTGGTCAGAAAAATTGGCCTCTTTGCAAAAAGCATGCGTCAGAGCAAGAAGAAGATACGACCGTTCTAACGGAGATCCTCTGCTAAAGAACGCATATAAAGAGGCCAAAAGGATCCTCAGAAAGGAGATCCGAAGGTCACAGAGGAGGTCTGCAATATGGGGTCTGGGCTAGGATGGACTGGAGTGCCTGTCAAGTCGGTGAGGAGGAACTCTTCACTTTTACACAGCTTTACAAAGCCGGCAAAAGATTGAAGCCAGGCAAGGCGCCTGGAATTGATGGGATAAGCAACGAGATCCTTAAACAAGTGATCGTTGCTTCACCCCAGATTCTTCTAGATTGCTTCAACAACTGCCTAAAAAGAGGAGAGTTCTTCCGCGACTGGAAAAGACAGAGACTGGTCCTCCTAAGGAAAGGTAACAAACCTCTAGATAGGGTCTCATCCTACAGACCAATATGCCTGTTAGATACGATGGGCAAACTTCTAGAGGACATGGTTCTGCAGAGAATGCAGCTCCACCTCACCGGAGAGAAGAGTCTATCCGAGTACCAGTTTGGTTTCCGTAAAGGCCTGTCCACTGTAGATGCCATCCAGGAGGCAGTGGACCTAGCCAGGAAAGGAAAGGACAAATTGGGTCCGAAGAAGAAAAAGAGCTTCTGCGCGTTGGTAGCTATAGACATACGCAACGCATTTTTTACCGTGCGATGGAAAGATCTCATCAAGTCGATGAAAAATAAAGAAATACCGCCCTACCTGTTGCGGATAATGGACAATTATCTTAGCGACAGGTGGGTAATATACGAGGGAGACACCTGCACTCTGAAGGTAGAGATGCAAAGAGGTGCCCTTCAAGGATCGCGGATAGGACCTTTCGTTTGGAACGTCTCCTATGATGACTTCTTGCGAATGGGCCTACCTAAAGGTGCGGTGATCATCGGCTTCGCGGACGACGCGTTGATCGTATACACTGCCGAGACTGCAGAAGCTCTTGGATTATTGGTGAACGAATGTCTGCAGCTGGCAAATAGATGGCTCGATGCCAGAGGTCTTCAAATGGCCCTAGAGAAAACTGAAGCGCTCATGGTCACAGACAGACGTAAATATGAACTTCCCCGGATCGAAGTAGACGGATTCGAGGTTTAATGGAGCATGTACATTAAGTACTTAGGAGTGGAACTGTACAAGTTTCTAAATTTTAAACGCCACATCTCTGCGGCATCTAATAAAGCAGCTCAGTCTGCCCTAAGCTTAGCCCGATTAATGCCGAATATCGGTGGGCCGTCCAAAAAGAAAAGGAGATTAGTGGCGAGTGTTTTCCATTCAAAGCTGCTTTATGCAGCACCAGTGTGGGCTCCCTCCCTGCGAACAGACAGAAGCAAGACCATCTTGAACAAGATACTGTCCGTGCCAAGGATTATAACCAGGCATATAATCTCTGCCTATAGGACAGTATCTGCGAGTGATGCTCAGGTGCTTGCCAGCGTCCCGCCGGCAGACCTTTTGGCGCAAGAAAGGAAGGAAATTTTCCTCTATTTCAAAGATAGAATGTCCACCCGTTATACGGATGACAATAGACCCAGCAAGGACCAAATCCGCCGAGATGCGAGAAGCAGACTCGTCAAAAGATGGCGAGCAAGATGGAGCGGGGAGGAAAAAGGTCGTTTGACACATCGGCTCATACCAATACTCGCCACTTGGATTAACCGAAGGCATGGGGTAATCTCATACTATCTAACGCAAGCGCTCTCAGGTCACGGGTGCTTTAACTCATACCTAGAGCGCTTTAAAAGAAAAGAAAGTGCAGAGTGTGCGTACTGTCAGTCCCTAGAGGACGACGCAGAGCACACGCTCTTTGTCTGCAGACGATGGAGCCTCCAAAGACAGGTCATGTTCGCCGGTGTAAACTCTGAAGTTACACCGGAGAACATGATCCTGTTAATGGTTAGCTCTAAGGAGAATTGGCGGCACATCGAAACCTTCATACAACATGTTATGAAGGTTAAAGATCTCGATGGCCGCCAAGAAAGGTAGTGCCCGTAAGTCGAGGCAAGACATCTCCTAGGCGATAGCGAAGGGGTAAAAGATCACTCAACGAAAGGCGATACGCCAGCTAACAAGGGGTAGACGGGAGTGGTCTTAAGGCCTCAAATAAGAATGTGTTTTTAGCGGGTCGGCAGAACAACGCCCCTCCGCATAACCCTGTAGTACGGGCTACAGGGTACCTGAAAGCAGGTTTTCACATCCTACGCAAAAAAAAAAGTCAGTGACCCCATCGTGCAGAAAAAATGTGGATCTTCACCAAATTTTGGTTTGGATGCTATGTCAGCTTTACTAAATTGTATAATTGTATTTCGGCAAATGTTATTTGTAAAATTTTCTTTTATAAATTTACTTGAATGGTGATTTACGTCTCTTTCGAGAGCTTCACTTGTAGAGCTTGTGTTCGTATTATTAATATTTGCAAAGCATTTCGCGATAATATTAGCTTTATCTTTAATGTTATTAATTAAAATTTCGTCTCTCATTGCGATATAATTAGAAAAGGTTATGTTTGTATTGTTATACTTATTCACCTTATTTACTTTAATTTTTAAGTTAGGGATTTTACTTATTTTTTTGGATCTGAATATTCCATTTATTTGAGGGAACATATTATTGCTATCATGTCGACTTATTTTTTTTATCTTCTCAGTCCAATAATCATTAACGGATTCATTAAATTTTTTTTTTTTACTAATTTCTTACATTTTACTAGAAGCTCTTTAAGTGCGTCCAAATACCAGTTTAGCCCCTGTCCTCTATTTTTTACCCTATGTATTTCAGATAATATTTTACTTTTGTAACTTTGTAGTTTTTTTATTTCTTTATTCAAATATCTTTTTATGGAGTCACTGGGTTTAACGATCGGTGTTGCGTCATACAAGTCTTTTGAAATTGTTGTTGTTATTTTGTTTACATAGTTATCAATTTCAGTTATAGATAAGTTTTTATTTCTATTTAATTTAGGGAATTCTTTATTTAGGTTTTTTTTAACTTGGACCAATTTGTTTTAGAGAAGTTGCAGTTATTTTTAATTATCGGGGGGTTAAAAATCATCTTTTCTAAAACGCTAATTTTTATTTTTAAATATAGTGCGTTATGATCTCTGTCGTAATTGAATACTTTTATTTTATTATTTTTTTTATTTGTTATGTCAATTCTGTAGTCAATTATGGCTACATCCAAATAAGAACCGCTAGCTTTAAATGTGGGGTCACATGGGTCAACCAATGTTGCTCTGTACTGTACCCCTTTCTCTTTTAACCAATTAAATAATCCATCGCATCTATTGGTTGATACTCTATCTCCCCATTCCGGGTGTCTCGAGTTCAAATCTCCCGCCATTATATAATAATTGTTAAAATCATTTAGCGTTAGTTCCTTAAAAACAGTTTCCATTTCATTCGCAAAAATCTCCCTAATGTCACCAGGTGCATAAGCACATATTATAAATAAATTGTAATTTTGTGCTAAAAGAATTTTAATTACCGAAACTTCTAATAATTCCAACTCTCGTCCACAGTCCAGGCTTATCTCCTCATATCCAATTTTTTTATTTAGAAAAATAGATGTGCCCCCACCATCACCGACGGTTCTATCATTTCTTATAATATTATATTTGTCGCTAATAATTTTGTGTCTATCTTTTAGCTTTGTTTCACTTACTAGTGTTATATGGATATTTAATTTATCCATATAGTTAATTAATTCAGATCTTCTTTCGTTAGCAACTATGGAGTTTACATTTATTGATAATATCTTTAGTTCTTTGACAGACAGATTGGCTTAACCGTGGCTAGCTATCCGGGGATTATTCATTATTAGTTTTGAGTTTGTCAAATATAATTTCATTTTTTTTAAGTGTTGTTTGTCACAGCCGTTTTGATTCCATCTAACTCGGTCGAAAACTCTTCATTTGAAGCATGAAAGAATTCAATATCGCATCCAGGCCATCCCCCGAATCCGATTAGGCGTTTGAGTTGACTTTATTTACATTTGATTCGTTAAAACTTGGCATACGTTCCTTATCGGTTCTTTTTACTAACTTTTCGTTTATTCAATTTTTTTTTCAATACCAGTCTTTTTATTTTCTATTTCTAGGCTGTTGCCATTTGACAACTCTGTCCTTTTGCTATCCCTAATTACAACAGGGCTAATCGTTTTAATATTTATTGTGGTTTTCTCCTAACTTTTTTTTTTTTTATTTTTTACTATGTCCGAATCTGAATTATTTGGATTTATAAGATTTTCAAAAAATTTTAATTTTTATTCTTTAATTGCTTTTGTATTTATTGCTCTTTCCGTTATTTTTTCTAAATTTTTAATTAGTTTTGGACAACCGCGATAGGACGCCAGGTGTCCATTTTTTTACAATTTACACAAAAAATTTCATCATTTGAATTTTCAGAATTTTCAATTGTTAATTTTAAGTTACAATTTCCCGGCGGGTGGTCTTCTGTGCATTTCACGCAACGATAAGCCCTGTTGAAATACTTTGTTGAATGTCCTACTCGCTGACAGTTGTGGCAGTGTATTACATTTTTTTGTCTGGGTCTATCCCACCAAATCATTTGGTTAGCTACCCTCGTTATAGACGTCAATTTCGCATTACTGCTGGTTCCAGAGATTCTGACAAGAAAGGCAGTTCCCCCCACCCCTTTTGATTTAAAAAATTCTTTTAAATTTATTTTTTTTATGTTTAAAATATCTACTTTTTTTAATTTCAGCTCTCTAATTTCCTCAAAAATGTCAGTCTCTTCAGAATCTCCCGTCAAGCCTTCAATGACCACGTGAATACTTTCTCCTCTTGCGGAGGTTTCGTGTGAAACTCGACCTTGTTTTCTCTTAATGGTTTCGATACTACTTTAAAATCATCATAAGTTTGTACATATACGGCAATTTTATCAATATTTAGATTTTTGCAAATAAAATTATTAACGCACACTATTCCATTTAACATCCTAGCAATTAACGCTACTTTTATGTTTAGAATTATAAAATAAGGGATACGTGTTTTGAATTTCTTATTATTCCAAATATTTTCAAAATTACTTAAATTTGACTTACAATTTTCGCCGTTGTTGTTACCTAGTACATTTTTTGATGTTTTTGTTGAGTTGTTGTCGGTTCTCGATGAAAAAGTCGCCGTTTTGCTGTTGTTGTCGGGCAGTTTTGTTTGCTTCGACTTGTTGTTTTTGTTTACATGTGCGTTGACTCCACTCTCTTCTGTTGCTTTGTTGTCTCTGCTCGATTTCTCGACTGCGTTGTCTCCGGTTTCAATATCTGCTACATTGTCTCTGTCTAATTTCTGTGCTGCGTTGTCTTCGCTCTCTACTGCTCCTGCGTTGTCTCTGCTATTGTCGGGTTGATGATTCATTCTCCTCTTTTTTGAGGTTATTTTATCCTCTTTCCATTCCGGACCCCTTTCTTTTTTTAGTGAGTCGAACTCCTCCACCAGTATTTCCATCTCTTTCTGATTTATAGGTCTCTTTATTGAGTTTATTCTTTCAGATATAAGCTGTTCATTTATAACACTATTTATTTCCCCTTCCGAGTTTATTTTATAGCTTTAGGAATTTTCAATTAGTGGGTTGTTGATGCCCGTTAATTTTGATGAATCTTCGTAATCCATTTTAATTGTCTCGACTGAGTTAACTTCATTTAAGATCATTGTACCAATATTTTCGTTTAACGAGAATTTTTCTGAATCGTCTATTTTTGCACATCTTTGGAGATTTGTTGATTCACTTTTTTTGTATTTTAGGTACGTTTGGGAGGTGTGCCCTTGCCTCTGTATATTTTAACTTCCTTAACAGCTGATCAGCTGCTGCTGCTCCCGCTTCCGTGGTCGCCAGTCCTTTCAAGTTCTTTACCGTTATTGCTCGTTGTCTTCTGTCGTTGTTGTGTCTGCCTGATGCTGTGTTACATGTGGGACATCCTGTCCCTCTCCGTTTCTGAATCATTTTAAGTTTTAATTCGGCTATAATTTGCACTGATTTGAAAACTATAAGTTTTTCTTTTGCATGCGCGAGGGCTATGCTACACTTTTGTGATTGCACTTTAGCTACACTTACTGGATTTAAAGCGGGTAAGTAAGCACACAACACTAGACAGATTAGAAACACTGCACGGGTTTGCCAGCTTGACACTAAACGACTTTTAATGGACATATTCAGCACTTAATTCACGTTGATTCTCGGTATGGATGATGGCGGCCATCTTGAATAACCGGTCTTTCGCAGCTGAGCACGCTTGTTTTTTCTCTTTTCCTTGACCTTCTTTCAGATTAATTTCCACAGATAAAAACTAAACGAAAGCGATAATTTGGTTGATCAAAACTACCGCGTCTTAAAATGCCAAATACTATTGCTATTAATGAAAATAGGAAGTAGGCTTATGATGAAAAACAGAAGACGCGGCGCCACTACCGCTGCGATGTTACTCGAACGGCTGCTCAGCCGAGACTCTTGACTTACGCGCTACCTACTGCGCTACCGAGGCGATATTAGCGATATTAGCGTACTTAGGCTTAGGTTAGATGGGCTCGAATCCCGTTATTTAATTTAAAATATTTAATTTAATACTTAGATGTGTTCGCACATGAGTTCCTAAGTGTGTTCCCACGTGTGTTCTTACATACGTAAGCAGATGAGAACTCATATAAAAACGCTGTTTCAATTTCATATTGAGTAACGTTATACGCGGCGCGTGACGAAACTTAATATAAGAACTTACATGCGTTCGTACCTACGTTCTCACATAAGATCTTTTACGAGATGTGGTTTGTCTCACCTGAGATCTTATATGCATATACATGCAGGTACATACCTACCTTCTTACGACAGATCACACGCACGTTTTTACAGTAGGGATTGCTGAATACATTTTAAGTGATAGAGATTAACGTTTAAAACTATTTTGAACATTTCGTAAACATCTTTTGTTACTTATTAACCAATAATTTCTCACTCTGTTTTACTACATCAGAATATAAGTTTAACCGACTGCTTGATGATTCTTTCTATTGCGCTCATGAATAAGTATGCAATCATATTTCAAGCTGAATGAAGATGTGTCTATTTCCTGGTTTTCATCGACTTTTGAATCAATTTATTTTAATAAATAAATTTCTTTCGTGTATTGTTTAAAACCTGTTTTTGACAATCAAAGTGTCTCCCTGGTTAAGATAGGCAAAATGCACTGTTAATGGATTTTTGATTTGATCCGAAGAAGGATACTTTAGGGTGAAAAAATAAGGTACTCACGGTCCATTTTGTCAAATTCCCCCTCGCGAAAAATGTCTTTTTGGTTTTTTTATAGGGCGGTTATGTTCAAATATTCCAATTTATATTGATTATTATTTTTTTTTTGTTATTTATTATTACATTTTTATTATATATTTATTATATATATATATATGTTATTGGCAAATAGAAGGATCCTGCAGTAAGCTTAATTTCTAGACATTAAGCTTAGTGCCTAAGAATTAAGCTTACTGTCCAATAAAGATTTGGCAATTAGACGAATCAAATTAGCATCCATCTGCAGCACATAAATGTCCTATAAAAAAATAATTAAATTAATTAAATATAATATACAACATACAAATATAAATATTTATTTATATTTTTGTTGTGTATTTTCTATTTTAGCGGAGAGTATCTTGTCTGTGTTGTGAACTCAACAGTCCAGAAGTAAGGAACTGAAGATGGATGTACAGGGGGTCTGATGTAAAGGGGTTGGTGGAAAGAGGGGAGGGTCAATTTATCAAAAATTTAACACTTCACTGAAATGCGTTCCGTCGCCCCTGTATTTTAATATAAAATATACACTATTAAATTAATAAATTTTTAAATCATAATTAATACTGAAATTACTATTTATAAATAAATCAATTAAATTGTACAATTTTTTAGTAAAAAGTATGTATTATAAGTACTATTATTATATTATTATCAGTTCCAATTGACAAAAAGTTTAATTCAATTTACAATAATTTCATTTGAACAATAGCTATGTCCCGAGCAGGGTAATCCATCGGCAAGAGCTTCGGCGCGAGCTTGGGACCGCGAGCTTCGATATTGGGGATTTACATTGGGCCAATGTTTCTACCAATATTGGACTGTCAGTTCGGTCCGAGTCTCAAAATTAATCTATGCCCGATATTGGTACTTTAATATAAGCCCAATATTAAAACATTTAATCTACCCAATTATGCTTACATTATACACAAAAACAAAAATTCCTAAAAATATTTCGATACACGGTTTCTGAAGCATACACTGAGAAAAAAGATTTCTTTTTACAAGAATAAAATTATGTTTACATTGATTACATTGAGAGTCTATAATATTTTATACTAGGACCGATTATAAGCATAATTCATACTTGATTCAATGCATTTTAGCATTGGCACAAGAAAAGTTTTCTCTCAGTGTATATTCTGAGATTATACCCATTGTAAACTTTTTTTATCATTTATATATTTATGAAAATTTATATAATCGCTTTCCTAAGAGAAAAATTCCCTTCCGCTGGGAATCGAACGCACGACCCTTAAACTAACAGTCCGCAAACCTAAACAACTATCTACGCAACGCACGCTGCAGGGGTTCACAAGAAAGTTGAAGACATGCAAAATATTTACTAAAATTAAATTGCAAGTTTAGTAAATATTGATCTACAAAGTTTTTCAGTGCATAAAACTAAAGTATACATTATTATAAAGGGTCATTATGAGTTTATTGTTCATATTTTAAATGTATAAAAAGACTGCATGTGTTATAAAAATATATTTTAATATGCAAAATAAATTCTTAAAAATATGAAAAAAAGCCCATACTGACCTCCTAATTACAACATGCTTGTATTTTATATTCAACAATATTTTCGGTTATGTGTGTATGATCGACTAAGACCGAACATTGTCCTTTTGTCTCATAACCAACATTGGCACAAGTTACATAAGCCCCAGAATCGGCAGAATGTGAGGCCCCCAACCTAAGACAGTCAATATTGGCACAAACATTGGCCTTTACTCGTGAATCCAATGTTCGCAATACGATAATCGGCTGAAGTTACAGCCAATGTTGAAAGCTCGAGTATCAACAGACTACATAGAGCCAAGCAACGGCCACGTTGGCTAGCTCGGCAAACCCTGCTCGGGGTATTCTGCCGTACATTTGAAGAAAGTCACTATCTGCATTTTTTTCGAAAAATGAGTTTTTTATGTCGTTGGATTCGTAATAAAAAAATAAATTTATCTGTGCAATCCGCGATTAAAAATATTAATTAGTTTCGAAGATAATTAAACCCTAATTGGCCTATCTACAGCGATTTTGGTGAAATACATTTGAAGAAAGTCACTATCTGCAGAACGGCGGGCCTATCCAACAGGGAAAAATGTAAACTGGGTGTCGGACGGTATACAAATACATTTTTCTGGGCCTATGTACATAGTACTAAATGTAAATTCGCTAGAAATGACCGAAGGAAGAAAACCTATGTAGATAGTGACTTTCTTCGAATGTATTTGAACCCAGTTGAAGTCTAAAATTAGGTCCTATCCAACAAATCCACACAGCAGTTGTTGAATAGTGACTTTCTTCAAATGTATCTCAGCGCTTTCACGACGCGGGAGCGAGGTCCTATGTACATAGGACCCGACCAAATGTATTTCAAGTAATTTTACGCATGCAAAATGGGCCTATCTGCAGTTTTGCATATAAACAATTAAAATTTATAATTTTTTTTTGCACCAATCGATAGATCGAGTCCATTTTACTAAGAAATGATAGTTGTCTTTTCAAAAAGTATTATATATTAAAGGATTCTCATGCAAACGCGTTTCCTTAAATATCTCCGTTCGACTTCAAATGCAGATAGTGACTTTCTTCAAATGTACGGCAGTATTATTTTTATAAAGTACTTATAGTCATACGCATGGTAGTTAGGTAGCAGTGAGCGACAATGAGCTTCTCACTGTTACTTCATGGTAGTGCATTACCACGCAACTAATAAGTGAAAGAGAGTTAAATAAGTTAAATAAGTGAAAGAGAGTTAAAAGATTGTTTAAAGCAAAGGAGGCATTGTAAAGTTTAAATAGGTCAATGTGGGTAAAAAAATAATTTAAAAATAAATTTAGCTTATGAAGGTGAAAAATCCTGCTTTTTATCATTTCTCTAAAAGGTAGGGGGATACAGAGGTAAATCCTGACACTTTTTGTCAGATATGTAAAAATCTGGAAAAGTATTCTCTAAATCCAAGTTAATTTATATCATTCGAAAGCTTATCATTTTTACTATAAAAAAAAAGAGTTTTTGATTTATCTTTTTTAGTTTTACTTATAGATCATTTTAAATTCACATATACCAACTTTCAAAATCACAACTTTTCAGGGCAAATTCGGTCACTTGATTTTTTCAAGGATTTAAGGTAACCCTGACAGTTTTTTTTAATATTAAAATTCGCCTACTTTCAGTTTTAAGTATAATTTGATTTTGATTTTATGATTAATAAATTATAAGTTCTATAAACAATAAATATTGGTTTAATAAATAATAAATATAGGTTTCATGAATTACAACTATGGATTTAAATAATGTTATATTTTACAAGAACAAAAACTGCGCCCTACGCGCGGCATGTCATGGTGTCATTTCAACATATGAATAAATGAAGAACTATTGTTCTTATTCTATTTGATATTTTGTCACGAAAATTGTTAGAATTACCTGAACTATAAATAGAAAGGTCTGTTTAACTGGAGCTACCTTAAATGTTGACTAAATATTAATTTTTCACAGTTTTCTTTTTTTCGACAATTGTTAAAAATAAATTGGAACCAATTATCGGAGAAAAGAAAATAGCATTTATAAAAAAAAGTAAAAATAAAAAAATGTTATTGAAGATAGATCGATGTAATATATGGCAAATGCAAGTTTGGTGACTTGAAAGTTCGAATAAATGCAAGTTCAGTCATTCAAAAGTTCAGTTAAATGCAAATTCGGAGATTTTAAAATTTTACCAAACGTGAGTTCAGTGAATTCCAAGTTCGGACAAATGAAAATTCGGGTGTTTCAAAATTTTCACGAATGTAAGTTTGCTTATTTTAAACTTCGGACAAATAAATAAATTCAAAGATTGGAAAAAATGGAAATTTAGTGTTCCGACAAATGCAATTCCTAGTAATTGAATGTTTTGAAAAATGCAATTTCAGTTATGTAAAAGTTCAGGCAACCACAAGTTTGGAGTTTAGAAGTACCAACAAATACTTTAGTCTTAAGAGCTTCAATAAATAAAAAAATACGATTTCGAGGAGTTGAAAATTTTGAGAAATGCAAATCGCAAATGCGAGTTTAGTAATTTTAAAATTATAACATATACAAATTCGGGAAGTTAAAAGTTAGGACAAATGCAAGTTCTGATAATTACAAATTCTGACAAATGCAAATTAAGAGAATTACGAATTCAGATAATTAAATTTCGGGCAATTATAAGTTCGGTCAATTATAAGTTCAGTCAATTAGGTTTTGGAGAAATACATGCTATCCAATAAAAGTAATTTCATAAAATATTTGAGAATATTTTGTTTACGGTATTTCGCTGCAAGAGCGATTGGAGTTCAGGGATTAGACAACCTCTATTTGACATAACTTTAAGCTACAAGACAGTTTTAAAAAACGTGATTAGTTGAAAGGCGAACATTGTAAAGAAATTTTAGAATTTGTAAGCTTAATGTATGTTTGTACCAAAAAAGAGGTGTGAACTAACCATCTTGAGCTCTAAATGTGTTTTTCGTCTCCTAAAACCAAACGAATTGAGCAAAAAAAACATGTATGATGCCTTGATTATACTAATTATGAAAGAAAATTTTGAAACTTTTTGGCTATAAACATCTATTGACAGCAATGTTTTATTTAATGACGGAATAGAAATAAATTAAATTTTTTCAAACAATATAAATAAACAAAGAACATGTAAAAATAAACAATTATTTTGCATAAATAGGTTCCTCTTATTCTTTATCTGTTATGGATCAATTTATTTCACTCCATAAACAATTAAATCGATTTTAACAAATCATCCTATATAATAATTTGCCAGTGTCCTTTTAGCTGAAAATTTTCGTTTCAAAATGGGCGGAGATATGGCATTGTTCTCCTATTGTTCTCCTTTTGTCTGCATTACAATAAGTCTATTGTTCTCCTTTTGTCCAAATAACAATGAGATCATTATTAGTCTTTTGTCGAAATTACAATAACCTTATTATTAGCCTTTTGTCAAAATTACAATGAGGTGATTATTAACCTTTTCTTTGCCTTTAAAGAGTAAGGGTATTCTGGGCGTTTACTTGAAATTACCAAATGATTCGATTGGTAATTTCTGTGGGTAAGGTTCGCCTCTTTTTTAAAAATGATGTTGATGAGAGGGGATTGTTTTGTTTTGTAAGGCCGAGTGAAAAGATCGTCCTGAGTCTAAAAACGCGAACAGGATCTGAGATAAATTTTTGACAGGTAAGTAATTTTACTTGTTTATTAGGGTGGTCCAAAAATGTATACTGATCGACAGATATGCTTTAACATATTTCCATAGGACCTACGTGTTAAAATGTTAAAACATATTTGGCGATAGCTGTACAGTAAAACAATATTCCATAATTTATTTAATAATTTATTAATATTTACTATTTTTTAAAGGGTTATAAACAACCCCCATAAATGCACAAAAAATGACAAATTTGTTTAAATTACAAATTAATAGTTTCTTAAGGATTTTTTAACAAAATTGTTACATATTGTCAATTTACGAATATTTATAAATATTTTTAAGTATTTTTCATTTTAATGTTTAAAAAATTTATTATTGTTAATTTACAGCTTTTATTCAAATAAACCTAGCGAGTTGTAGTTTTTTTTTACTTTACTATTTTTTACATTTACATTTAATTTACATTTCATTTCATGTTAAACAATTTATTATTGTTAATTTACAGCTTTTATTCAAATAAACCTAGCTAGTTGTAGTTTCTTTGACTTTACTATTTTTTACATTTACATTTAAAAAAAGTATTTAGTAAAGTTAACCACAACAACAATTTGCAATTGTTTAAACAAATTATTGTTAATTATAATTAACTTTTTAACAAATGCACCTAGAAAGACACAACTTTTTCCTAATTTTACAAATTAATAGGCTCTGGTTAGAAAAAGAAAAGTTATTGACTATAAATTTTCACTTTAAATATAAAAAATATATAAGTCCGAAAAAACTACAATTTGCTAGGTTTATTTGAATAATAGCTGTAAATTAATAACAATAATTTGTTTAAACAATTGCAAATTGTTGTTGTGGTTAACTTTACTAAATACTTTTTTTAATTGTAAATGTAAAAAATAGTTAAGTAAAAAAAGAACTACAACTCGCTAGGTTTATTTGAATAAAAGCTGTAAATTAAGAATAATAAATTGTTTAAACAAATGAAGAATGTTTAAAAATATCTATAAACATTCGTAAATTGACAATATGTAACAATTTTGTTAAAAAGTCCTAAAGAAACTATTAATTTGTAATTTAAAAAAAATTATCATTTTTTTTTGCATTTATGGGGGTTGTTTATAACCCTATAAAAAATAGTTAATATTAATAAATTATGGAATATTGTTGTTTGAGGACTTTTCAAGATGTGATTCACTGTATTGCTGTTTTGAGTGATTTTTGAGGCTTTGGTAGCGAATTTACAAAAAAGTGCGTTTTTCCCATGTAAAATCAATGGGATATTTCAAGGGGTTTAAGGTTATTTAAGATTTTTTCTAAATTATTTTTGATTATAATAATGTAAGGTGTCATTGAGATGTAGTTGACATTTATTTTTATGTAGGAGAGAGGACCCCAAGGTGGACAGGGTCCTAAGATATACATTTTGTATATAATTTTAAGCTGACAGCTCCTTATGCTTTCTGTCATTTTTGTTGTTTGTATAGACGAAGCAAAAAAAGTTTTTTTATATGTTTTTCTTAATTTGGTAAATTTATTAGATTTATGATTTTGAATGAGTACTTAACGTTATAATATTCTTTATTTATCGTATAATAATATTTTAAAATGATGTTACTAATTTTGTGTTTGTATAGAAAATTTTACTGGGATTAAAAAAATTGTGTCATGTACCCTAAGATGGACAGGCCCAAAATCTCAATGTATTTATTTTCATTTTTTCGATTTTAAACTTTTCTCAATAATTTTTTGAACCAATTAAAACTTTTTATTTTCCAACACAAAATGTAATGTTATCGTTAATGAATTTGATATATCGATAGTTTTCGATATCTTATTACTTTTTACTGTGAATCAATTAAATTGAAGTATTTAGGAATGCTTTTTCTTAATAAATAAAAAAATTAAATTAAATTAATTTTTAATATATAATATTTTATTCGGTTTTGATTCTAGTGCAATAAATCGAAAGGGTGTTTATCTTGGGTCCCATTATTTTATATGTATGAAACGTTTGTATCCTGAAATTACTGAAATTACAATAAAGCATGTTTATAAAAAACGTATTTACTTTATCCAGCAGGGTTTTTTAAATAGCATAAAGGTGAAATCAATTTTTATGGAAATAACTTTTTTTTTTCAGGTCCCACTGGAGAAGAGAAATTTATACTATACTTGTTGCATATGTTTCAAAATTCTGAAATCTTATGAATTGCATGAAATGTTTCAAAAGTTTCATAATTTATAATATAATATGTTTTGGTAAAAAAGAATACAATGGATTCTACAAATGAAAAAATATACTTTATAGTAGATGAAAAAGATCAAAACATTCTTATTCGGGGAGAAATGCTTACTGATAATCAAATTTACAAATTTCAAGAACTATTAGAAGTCGGTCCTGGTGGTCATTTTCAAATGCAAAATGTCGGTTATTTACAAATGTTGGATGAAGTTGAACCCATTAGAAAAGATAAGAAACACATTCAAATCCTATTCAGTGGTTAAAAAAAAAAGGTCACTGGATTTGTACTTACTATGATTCAAATACTCTCTTTGTTTATGACAGCAGGAATAATAAATTTTTAAATAATGATCAATGTCAATATCTAACTAGATTATATCCGTTTAGACCTAATGTAGTTTTTCCCACTGTTCAAAAACAACCCAATTATGTGGATTGTGGTGTTTATGTAATTGCTTTTGCAACTTCTGTATATTGTTATGTTAAACCTGAAAGTGTAGTATATAATCATGCAGTAATGAGAGAACATTTACAGACAATGTTTTTAAGAAATTGCCTATGTCATTTTCCTATTAATTCGGATAATAGTAGAATTTTAAATAGCAATATACAAAATATAAAAAATGATTCTTGCTTAGACAATGAAACAAAAATAATTGAATATGTAAAACATGAGGAAAAGGAGAAAAATATTAAAGATTTTGGAAAAGATAGAATGTATTTTAATTTAGATGAGATAGATCAAAACATTCTTATTCAAGGAGAAATGCTTACTGATAATGACATTTACAAATTTCAAGAACTATTAGAAGTCGATTCTGCTGGTTATTTTCAAATGCAAAATGTGGGTTATTTACAAATGTTGGATGAAGTTAAACCCATTAGAAAAGATAAGAAATATATTCAAATCCTATTCAGTGGTTCAAAAAAAAAAAGGTCACTGGATTTGTACTTACTATGATTCAAATACTCTCTTTGTTTATGACAGCATGAATAATAAATTTTTAAACAATGATGCATGTCAATATCTAGCTAGATTATATCCTTTTAGACCTAATGTAGTTTTTCTTATTGTTCAAAAACAACCTAATTGTGTGGATTGTGGTGTTTATGCAATTGCTTTTGCAACTTCTGTATATTGTAATGTTAAACCTGAAAGTGTAGTATATAATCATGCAGTAATGAGAGAACATTTACAGACAATGTTTTTAAGTAATTGCTTATGTCATTTCCCTCTTATTTCAGATAATAGTAAAATTGCAAGTAGTGATAAACAAAATGTTAATAAACGAGTCAATCATTTTCGGAAAGTAGAGCTAAAAAAACATACCCTTACCTGTGGCTTTTTTCAGGTTAATTTTATATACAGTTTTTATGGGTAAAAACGAGATTTGTATTGAAACCCCTCAAAAAATTTTTAAAAAATAAAGAAAAATGATGAATTTCCTTTTGAAAATTGTCCAAAAGTTTTTTAATAGCGTCAAATACAATCTAAAAGAATTTAAAAGTCCATCATCAACCCCAAAACTACCCTTATTTTTATTTTTTATGTAAAACTATCAAGTATTGTTGTACAATTATAAATTTTTTCAAGTGCACCAGTTTCAGTTTTTAGCTCCTACTCCTAATCTCAGAACAACCCCTATGCTTAATCAGAAATTGGAAAATATCCCTATAACTTTTCTATTCTTATGAAATATTGCATTTAATGGTTTTTTGAGTTCCTGATGAAGATTTTGGAGTCAATATTTCAGAACTCAAAATAGCATGGCGGATCTAAAATGGCGGATTAGTAAAATCAGGAACCCTTAGATATACATTTTCAAATAAATGTTCCCATTTTCTTAGTAAAAATTAATTTTTTTAATTTATTAATAGAATTTACATTTTGGTATTAAAAATTCTATTATATCATTCTATTATATCTATATCTATTCTTCTATTTACTTTCTGTTTTACTTATACATATATTCTTTAGGTTATATTTATAGAGTATAATCAACTATCTTTCCTCGAACATCGACAAAAAATAATGTGCGCGACAAATCAAAATGACTGTGAGAGATTGATTTTTTTTTATTTATTTAAATAAAATAAGCTTTAGAATCATGTTTTATTGACATATATTCATTTGCGGTAACAGCTACACTTTGACGAATGTGTTCAGTTAGTAACGAATTAAAAAAATTAAAGAAGAAACGTATTATTTTTGGCACACCACAAAAATTTCGAAGTATTTTTTGAGCGAAATTAAAAAAGAATTGTTTTATTGCTTCCAAAATAAAGTTAATAATTATAAGACTTTTTGAACTTTTAGTATATGTATCATAACATGATATCTGATAAACAACCAGAACAGTTTGTTAAAAAGATACAAATGCATCTTCTTGCTATGTCAAAAAGTGATTTATCACTCCTTGTGATCCATTTCTCCTGTATTTAACCCATAAAAAAATACGATGGGTATTGCAAAAGAAAGAATATTTTTTAGTTTGAATAAGAAAGATTTAGAAATTCTCATTGAGGGAGAAATCCTAAATAATAATCATATATACAATTTTCAAAAACTATTAAAAGTCGAATGTGGATGCTATTCTCAAATAAATATTATAAAAATAATATAAAAGAAGGTTTTGTTTCCATTGTATAAAATAAATATAAAAGAATACTTTTATTCATTAAAGAAAATTCAAAGATTTTAAAAAATCCATTTTTTCACATTTTCATTTATTACGTTTTAAATAAAATAGCCTAAAATACGCCTAGGATACACGAATCATGCGGTTATGTTCAAGGTTATGTCAAAAAAAAAATTTTATTGTTTCAAGTTTATCTTTTGACTAAGATGTGCTTTTACTGTTTACATGGAATTTGAAGGACAAATAAAGATTTTATGTTAGATTTATGAAATTAATTAATTTAAAAAATTATTATACTTACTTTTAGTAATAAATATGATTATAACTTTTTAAACTTAGCTACTTCTTAAAATAAAGAATGGAATACATTCTATTATTAGCCTTACATTTTATTGTTACAAATTAGACGCGCGCATGCGCGCCCGCAAT
Source organism: Ganaspis brasiliensis (assembly GCA_037103525.1). Taxonomy (NCBI): domain Eukaryota; kingdom Metazoa; phylum Arthropoda; class Insecta; order Hymenoptera; family Figitidae; genus Ganaspis; species Ganaspis brasiliensis. Next base: position 1,191,311 of record JAZKLR010000097.1, on the reverse strand, counting down.
ATCTTACTAGTTTTTAAAATTTAGGTTATGTAAACACTTTGACTTGAAATCAATTTTGGCCACTGAATTTTAACTACATATATTTACAAATTTGTTAAAATTAGTTTACCTTGTATTAAATTTTACTAAATTGTGATTAATTAATTAATTTTAAAGAAAAAATAGAATACGTTTTTCTTCAAAGCATGGTTTACCACCCCTAATGTCCCAAGTGCTTTTGGAGGGAAATACCGTAAACACCAGTGACGCAAAGTTTAACGTATCATTGTGATTTAATCTTCAAATTACATGCCTGCAAGCTTGCGTTAAACGTTGGTACAAGGTACAATGAAGCACATACTAAAACTGTTTGTGAACTAAGTCGAGAAATTGTACATTCATTAAAAAAAGTTATGTTCAACTTACTCATATAGTTATAGAGCAGTGAACCATTTCTCCTCGAACATCGACAAAAAGTAAGGTACGCGATAAATTAAAATAAATTTTGGAATCATGTTTAATTAAATATATTTACCTTGCAATAACAGCCACACTTCGACTTACATATTGCTTTAGAAACAAATCATAATGACTAAACGAAAAAATTATTATTTTTGACATGCGACAAAAATATTAGAGTGCTTTTTTAACAAATAAAAAGTGCTTGTCCTTTTGCTTCCTAAATAAACTTGATAATGAAAAGACCTTTTGAACTTTTAGTCTATGTATCATGACATGATAACTGACAAATAACCAGACCTATAAGTGAAAGAGATTTAAAATGTCGAGAAGTATTCCATCACTAATCGTGATCCATCTCTCCTCGACTTACCATATGACAATTTCAATTAATTAAGTTGCTTAGAAACAGAAATGACTTTTAATTATTTATAATTAAAATTAAAAATGTAATTTTAAATTTTTCTCTTTTTTTGGAATTTAAAATTTTAAATGTATTTAATTTTAATCTTTAATTAAAGTTAAAATGACATTCTTATTGAGCTATACAAAAAGTAATGTTAACTGTAATATAGAAACTTATATTTAAATTTTATTACAATATAACAATATATTCCATAATTTTATTAAACCTATTCAAAAATTTCTTTGTAAACATAATTCTTAATTTATTTTTCACTTCTTTAATTACCTAGATATAGTTTAACTGAATCAAATCAGCGAACCCTTGACAATGATACATACAATTGACCCTGATTAATTACATCTTTTTTAAATTAATTGAAATTTTATGAAATGTCTGTCCTTGAGATTTATTAATAGTAATAGCAAAGGACAGTTTAATTGGAATTTGTCTTCTTTTAAATGTAAAAGGATAAACATTCTCACAATATAATAATATACGATGTATAAATACAATATTACCACACTTATCTCCGGTCAATATTTCAGCTTTAATTACATGATTTGATAAATCTAACACCAATAATCTTGTTCCGTTACATAAACCTGTATTAATTCTAAGGTTTCTAATTAACATTACAACTGACTGTATTCTCAAATGTAATACGTGTGGTGGTAAACCAGATGGCTATAAAGTGTTTAAATATTTTTGTTATCTATACATTTAATACTTTTATATACTTTTTATATATCTTTATCTAATAGCAGTACAACTTGTTTGTTAGTGTCATCAGAATCAGTATTTCTAGCTTTCAAAATAGCATAAAATGCGAATTCTTGCAATTTTTTTTCTTTAATCAAGTGTTCATACGTATGTCTTGCAATATCAACATTATTATTTCAATAATTTTTTGTAGTAAATGAACATAATCTTTAACATCATTATTTGTACCATTTCCTATTTCTAACAGAACTATAAACCCTGTTTCTTCTGGTAAAGCTCGCATGTTTTCAGATAATGTAAACATTGAAAATTTATTTCACAATTTACTCTTTTTAATAGACAAGTTCATAATTTAAGATTTTGTATCTCTTTCTTTTATTGGTAAAACTTGTCTGAAATCACCTCCTTAAATGATTATTTTACCACCAAAAAAAGTATCGATTTGCATGATGTCTCTCAATGTTCTATCCATAATTTCTGAAGCATAACTTGGTGCCATTGGAGCTTCATCCCAAATAAAGACTTTACATCTTTTAAAACTAAACCTTCTTTAGACTGTAGTTTAGTATTAGATGATAAATCACTATATAGCGGCACAAGTAATCTTAATACTTTGTAAACAGTACTATCCATAGGAAGTACAGTTGCAGCTATTCCTGTAAAATCCTTATTACAAACTTTTTCACCTTCACTTCTTAATAAATGACACAAAGTTATGTACATAAATGTCTTGCCAGATCCTCCAGAACCATCCACATATAAGTTACGACAAGTTTTTTTGACACAATTATTTTCTGCATTTAACCCATTAAGGACCAAATGTACAAAATTGGTCCATAAAGTTTGACACTTTACTTTATAATAGAACCTAAAGAGAAAAATTTTGCAAAAGTATTTTTTTATAGTTTAAAAATCGCTCTATCAAAGTCCCTATTAAAAATTAACATACGTTTATAAATAAACAAATAACAGGCACTTCTTTAAGGGGGCAACCCTACTTATTGTTTTCAAAAACACAATTCACTTTCTTTTGCATTTTTTCAAAGTATATGATTTCAGCAATATATAAATATATTTTTAGGTTATTCAGTGGAAATTTAATACGATAGAAAGCATAAAAAGAGCCTCGGAAGGTGTTTTCAGAGTCAGACATCTGTTTCAAGTTGGTGATCACTATTGATAAAAAACTACTGAACCGATTTTTTTCAAATTTTGTGGGCTTCTTTAAAACATAAAAATCCAGTCCTTAATCGAAGGATTTGTTTTGAAATGCAAAACTTTCTTTTTTACAGGTAAGAAATCATTTTTTATTTTGTTTTTTTTTTTAGAGAAAATCGAAAAGTAGAGTTTAAGCGGTTGCCATTTTGTCAAAAATTGATTTTTTTTAAATCCTTCGATTAAGGACTAGATTATCTTTTACTTTAACTAAATTCGTTAGAATTTTGTGTTACAAATAAACCAACTCTTTATAATTGTGGTCACCGCAAACCATATTCTTTATGAATACTTTAACAAGATCGAGCATTACACCTCCATTTTTAAATATTTTTTCAACTTTTTTACCGGAATTCATACCTTAAATTCTGTATGTTTAGACCAAAAATCGTTTAATTTAAAATTGTTTGTAGTTTTTCTAAAAAAAATGCATAAAAATGATAAATTTTTTCGCGCTTCAACTAGGGTTGCCCCCTTAATAAAAAAAAAATTTTTTATGTTTTTTTTTAAATTATGAATTTTTTTCTACCCTTTATCGTAGAGAAAGATGTTTGAGTGCTACATATATCGTGACAAAAATGTCCAAGCTCTATGATAGGGGTATTTACGAATTTAAATTTTAAGATGGCTGACCCAAAATGATGATTGAATTGGATTTTTCTTTACGAATTCATGGTAGGTTGTACGAAATCCTGGAATAGAGAAGGCTTTTCATAATATTGACTATATAGGGGTTTTGAAGGTCGCTGATAACAAATTTGTAGTCGAATTTCTAAAATTCAAAATGGCGGATCCAATATGGCAGAAGATTTTTTTAAAAATGATCCAATTGGCTTGAAAGTTGTTACTTAGGGGTTTTTGGGGTCACTGATTACGAATCTGATATTAATTTTTTAAAATTCAAAATAGCGGATCCAATATGTAGACGATTTTGTTTAAAATTATCAAATTGGTTTGAAACTTGTTACTCAGGGTTTTTTGGGGTCGGTGATTACGAATCTGATATATGAATTTTTAAAAACTCAGAATGGCGGATCCAATATGGTGGAATTTTTGTTTTAAATGATCATATGCTTGAAACTTGTTACTCAGGGGTTTTTGGGGTTGCTGATGCGAATCAATAGTTAAATTTGTAAAATTCAAAATGGTGGATCGATTATGGCGGACGATGTTTTAAAACAAGCGCGGCTTTTTCAAAGACATTTATTATTTAAAATAACATTACTATTCGCCTTTTTCCAGCAGTAAATATCATACAAACAAGAAATCATCAGAGCCTAATATCTATATTAGATCCACCATTTTTAATTTTAGTAATTCAACTATAGATTTGCAATCAGCGACCCCGAAAACCTCTGATTAACAAGTTTTAAGACAATATGATCATTTTAAACAAAATCGACCGCCATATTGGATCCGACATTTAAAATTTTAAAAGATTGATATCAGATTCGTAATCAGCGACCCCAAAAACCCCTAAGTAACAACTTTCAAGCCAATTGGATCATTTTTAAAAAAAATGTTCTGCCATATTGGATCCGCCATTTTGAACTTTAGAAACTCGACTTCAAATTTGTTATCAGCAACCTTGAAAACCCCTATATATTCAATGTTATGGAAAGCCTTCACGATTCCAGGATTTCGTACAACCTACCATGAATTCGTAAAAAAAAATCAAATTCAGGCGCCATTTTGGGTTAGCCATCTTAAAATTTAAATTCGTTAATACCCATATCATACAGCTTGGACATTTTTGTCACGATATATGTAGCACTCAAATATCTTTTTTTACGATAAAGGGTCGAAAAAAATTCATAATTCAAGAAAAAAACAAAAAAAATCGTGTTTTTTATTAAAAAAAGTGCTTGTTATTTGTTTATTTATAAATGTATGTTAATTTTTAATAAGGTTTTTGAAAGAGCGATTCTCAGACTATAAAAAAATACTATTGCAAAATTTTTCTCTTTAGCTTATATCAATAAGATAAAGTGTCAAACTTCATCGACAAATTTTGTACATTTCGTCCTTAATGGGTTAATACAAAATCAATAACAACCTTTTGTTCAGAATTCAATTTATCATATATTTCTTTACCTGAGACGCCTAATACGCCTTATTTTCAGCTACTACATTATCAAAATCACGAACATAATCTTCTGACATATGAGCTTTAAACTTTTTCCAAAGTTCACCTGCATTTATTGGACGACAGTGAATTAAAATCCTTACAAATAATCGACGAAGTGAATAAGGCATCATCCACAAAGAAGCTTTCTCTAATGCTTCTTTCCATTCCTGATCATGTTCAATAACTCCTAATGCTAAACAAGCAGACGTAAAACTCTGATAAATTATACCATCAACAGTTCTTAATGATTCATATGAAATTGCACTTTTTACTGTGAGGAGTAATAACACTAGTTTACAAAAAAAAAAAATTTTATGTACATTCAATGTCACTATTTTTTTCTTATGTACTAAGCTTCTCATTACTTAAAAATGATATTAAGAAATTTTTCTATCGATAGGTTTTCGAAATATGAATTTTTTTAATTTTTTTACGTTTTTTTCGGATGTGACTTCACGTTTTAGGCCGTATCTCGAGTTACAGAAGTCCGATTGAGTTTTTCTAAGTGTCAAATTTTAAGGTAATCAAATTCCAAACAATCGCTTTTTACATTATTTTTTAATCGGTTAAATATTTTAAGTGATATAGTCCAAAAAAAAATAAAAAATTTGAGTTTGGCCCAAAATCTGAAAAACAAATTCATTCTACCGTCATGCAAAAATAGAAAACGTCAAATTATGTCTAGTTTTAAATTTTTTACATATATGGCTCATTTTTAGGAAGAAAAAAAATGTATGGATGAAAAAAATCTATGGGTAATTATTGAAGTTATAAGCCAGGGTACTGAAATTCTCGTTTTACGCCATTGCGGTATTTTACCTCCTTTTATAGTGGTTCATTAATTTAATGAATACAATATCTAATTAGAAAATGGACTTTTTTCACAGATTTCAAATAATTTTCAGTGCTTTACTAATTCAAATTTGACTGAAAAATTATTTGGAGTTTTTGACAAAAATATCTGAAGAGGCATAAATTGATTAAAATCTGCATTTTTGAAAAGTTGAATCAGATGCGCAGAGGTTCAATTTTTGTTAAATTGTGTTCGCTAATAGATCAAAAAGTTTCAAATTAGATATAGAAATATGAAAAATAAATGATATTTGACTGAAAAATTTTTTGGAGTTTTTGACAAAAATTACTGGAGAGGCATAAATTGATTAAAATCTGCTTTTTTGACAAGTTGAATCAGATGCGCAGAGGTTCAATTTTTGTTAAATTTTGTTCGTTACTAGATGAAAAAGTTTCAAATGAGATATAAAAATATGAAAAATAAATTATATTTGACTGAAAAATGTTTTGGAGTTTTTAACAAAAATTTCTGAAGAGGCATAAGTTGATTAAAATTTACTTTTTTGACAAGTTGAATCAGATGCGCAGAGGTTCAATTTTTGTTGAATTTTGTTCGTTAATAGATGAAAAAGTTTGAAATAAGATATAGAAATATGAAAAATAAATAATATTTAACTGAAAAATGTTTTGGAGTTTTTAACAAAAATTTTTGAAGAGGCATAAGTTGATTAAAATTTACTTTTTTGACAAGTTGAATCAGATGCGCAGTGGTTCAATTTTTCTAAAAAACTCCAAAAAAATTTCCAGACAAATATCTTTTAATTTCTATATTTCTATATCTAATTTTAAACTTTCTTTATCTATTACCGAACAAAATACAACAAAAATTGAACCACTGCGCATCTAATGCAACTTGTCAAAGAAGCAAATTTTAATCAGTTTATGCCGCTCCAGAAATTTTTGTCAAACACTCCAAAAAATTTTTCAGTCAAATATCATTTATTTTTTATATTTCTATATATAATTCCAAACTTTTTCATCTAGTAACGAACAAAATTTAACAAAAATTGAACCTCTGCGCATCTGATTCAACTTGTCAAAAAAGCAGATTTTAATCAATTCATGCCTCTCCAGAAATTTTTGTCAAAAACTCCAAATAATTTTTCAGTCATATTTGAATTAGTAAAGCACTGAAAATTATTTAAAATCTGTGAAAAAAGTCCATTTTCTAATTAGATATTGTATTCATTAAATTAATGAACATAATCACTATAAAAGGAGGTAAAATACCGAAATGGCGTAAAACGAGAATTTCAGTACCCTGGCTTATAACTTCAATAATTACCCATAGATTTTTTTCATCCATACATTTTTTTTCTTCCTAAAAATGAGCCATATATGTAAAAAATTTAAAACTGGACATAATTTGACGTTTTCTATTTTTGCATGACGGTAGAATGAATTTGTTTTTCAGATTTTTGGCCAGAAACTCAAATTTTCTATTTTTTTTTTGGACTATATCACTTAAAATATTTAACCGATTGAAAAATAATGTGAAAAACGATTGTTTGGAATTTGATTACCTTAAAATTTGACACTTAGAAAAACTCAATCGGACTTCTGTTACTCGAGATACGGCCTAAAACGTGAAGTCACCTCCAAAAAAACCTAAAAAAATTTTAAAAATTCATATTTCGGAAACCTATCCATAGAAAAATTTCTTAATGTCATTTTGAAGTTTAGAGAACCATAGTACATAAAAAAAATAGTGGCATTAAATGTACATTTTGGCTGTAAACTAGTGTAATCTAAGATGAAATAATTCTATATCACTTGTCTTTACAGAATACATTCTTCCTATCACTTTCTCTTTATGACTTCTCTCAATCCACTCACATTCCTTTTTATCCCATCTTTAACATTCTGGAAGTTCAGTATAAAAAAATTTAAGAGCATGAAGATTACGTTTGTTTAAATTAACATAATCAGATAACAGTGTATTTTTATTAAAATCAAACGATATTCCATGACTTCCTTGTTTTTGTTGAATAAAAACATTTGGTTCATTCGGAAAATGTAGCGGTAAACGACATATGCTATGACTTTTTTTGGATAAATGTTTACTTAAAACTCTATGCAGCTTTAACTGGACCTACATATCTATTTGCTTGGTAATGATTTATTTCATTATGATTAATAGTAGATTCTCCATTACTATTGGTAATGATAATTGATGCGGCATTATGACACTTTTAAATATATATTTATATAAATATTTAACCGACCTTATACTTGATAATACTTAAACATTTATTTGACAATTAAATTTTTTTGACAATTAAGAAGAATAAGGTACACCAAAACGATTGTCCACAACATAACCATTTGGCTTCATATAAGTTTTACATGCATCTCTTCGACGATATGCGACATAACAATTATCTTCTACGGTAGTTTCTTCTTGTAAAACTTTAGGAAAATTTTAAGAACATTTTCTATCAACTAAACACCAATCTCTACAAGGGCCATGAATATTATTTGTCATTACAATTTCATGCAATGTGAAATTTACAGTCTTGTCAGGTATCTCAGCTCAAAATGTAACAATCAACAACTTCTGGTGTTAATATTTTAGAATTAGTTGCCAAAATTACCAACATAATGAAAAGCAAATCGACAATATTCTACAATACAAACATATCCGCACAGCTTTTCATCAACTATGCACCTGCGCAATGGCTCCCTTAGGTAGTTACGCATGCGCAGTAGTTTTCTCTAAACTCTAAACATGCCCAGTTGTTAAAATTTCAAGGATAAATGACAGTTTAACTATGTCCAAGCAAAAGAACATAGAAAAACACATTAACAAAAAAACTACATACATTGTTTAAAACATAGAATTTTGAAGAGTAAATTGCACATACAACATCTTACACATGGAAAACAATAAAATTTTATTTTTCAGTTGACTTGAATAAAACACTGCGCATGCGCAATTTTTGAATTTGACCAGAGCACATGTGTGACTATCACAGTGCATCACTGCGCATGTGTAACAGCAATAATGAACTACTGCGCATTCGAAATGCCAAGGTGTCGTAGTGCGCACATTTTGACAGTGGTAGTGCACTACTGCGCATGTGCAACAATATGTTGAGCATGCAAAAATGTTAAATGTAACTTGCCCGACACGAATAGTGCCAGTGCGCATTGTTACACATATTAATAACATAAGAAACTGTACAGTTTAAGTTGCCTATTGGGGAAAGCAGGTGAACTTTGTAGTGTATGACGACATCACTTTTTTAGACACAAAATCATGTAGTATGTGTAGAAGAAAAATAAACTTTTTTTTCCTTCGAATGTGCATCAAAATCTTCGCCTATACAAAGAACAAAAATGATAGAAAACACAAGGCGCTGACACCTTGAACAAAAATTTTATACGAAATGTCCACCTTGGGGCACTGTCCATCTTGGGGCCCTCTCACCTACATTTACAAAATAAACAACCTACAAGGTTATGTTTGACATGTTAACAAACCTACTTTATTTTATAAGATTAACACTTACCTTATAATTTTACTCCAAAATAAACCTCGGACATGACAATCACCACTTATGCATATGTGCATATATGTATATGCGTTGGTGCATCTAATTACTCGAAACGATATAGACATCGCACATGCAGGGGTTTGCACATAGGCTCCTCATAATAGCAATCTGTATTTTGTCTCTGTCAATTTCGAGGATAAAGGAAATAGAACAAACCAATTAGAACTTGCTTTACAATATGGGCAATTATCTGATTGGTCTATTCTACTCGATTCTCCTAAGCCCCTGAACTTATGTTTTTGAGCATCTACAGAAATAGCTAACTATCTCTCTCAATCTTTAAGATACCTAATGCATCTTTCCCTCTTAGGGCGCAGTCCCATGATATGGAATAGTAGAATAGTGGAATAGATTTTAGCCAATCAAAATTTAGTCTCTGGCGGTAATGTAATGTTTTCTGCTAGATAATAAATTTTGATTGGCAGAAATCTATTCCACTATTCTACTATTCCACATCATGGGACTGTGCCCTACTGTAGACGCAGCGTCTACAGAAATATCTAGTATCTCTCTCAATCTTTAAGCTACGTAATGCATCTTTCTCTCTTCCTGTAGATGCAGCGTTTACAGAAATATCTAGTATATCTCTCAATCTTTAACCTACCTAATGCATTTGTCTCTCTTGCCTTGACAGTGTCTACAGCAGGGGTGTCCAGAAACGGCAAGTGCGGAGTGACATTACGGTAGCGCGAGTGACACGAAATTTTTTTCGTCGATGTTCGAAAATCCGAGAAAGGGCTATTATACGACTCACAGCAGGCAGTCCTGGGTTTTATGAGTCCCATTTTCACGCCTTTTAAACTTACCAGAACGTAATGGTCGTAATGAATAAATAAATTTATGCAATAAATAAATAAAATAAAAATCAAATATTTATATAAATTTATACTAATAATTATTTACTCAAATATTTTATTTGAACTAATTTTTTAAATTTCATTTTGTTAAATTAATTTTTATTAATTTTAAATTATTAAAAAAACATTGTTAACAATTACTATTTTAAGTTTATAAAAAAATATGTAATTAAAGATATTTTTTAATTTCAATTTTTTAAATTTCAATTTCTAAAAACTTTAAATAAACACTATTTATTTATTTAAATTTGTTATTACTTTTTATTTATTTATATTGCAAATTTTTAGATACTTTTAATTTACTTCTTTTTAAATTTTTTTTAACTCGATAGGGACGATACGGTTTAAAAGGCTTGGACCCTCATTAGGACCGGAACTAAACTCTCCATTGTAGAATTTTGGAAGCAGAATTTGACCTAGAGAACTGAGTGACACTGTCACTCGGAGCACCGAATGAGTGACACTTGGACACCCCTGGTCTACAGAAAAGAGCTAACTAATTTCTTATACAGGATTAAGAGAAAGTGAAATGTGGTTACAATTTTGGATCAAACAAGTCATAAATTTTCTTATTGGTAAAACGTTATACGTGAATTGTGATTACCCAGACGTCATGTGACCGACTTTACCCTAAATGAATTCCTCACATTTCAGAATAAGTTGAATTAAATCTTTATGAAATCAAACAAAACTGTAGGGTAAGTCGGGGAGGGATGTAACACATTTTTTAAAACCACTGCAAAATCTAGCAGAAAATTCTAATTCTTATAAAATACTTTAACAATAACCTTCGTACATTCGCAAGTAAAACGGTTTTTATTTTTTTTTAAATTCTTCTTAATTTATAAAGAAATTTGTTTAAAAGCAACGATTCCGGAAGAGATGAAATTGTCCAGGTGAGATGGAACACGGTGTTTCTATTTTTTGTAAATACCCTTATGACAGAAAATTGAGTAGTAGAAGCCAAATACTAAATAAAATACACATTTCTAGCAAGAAATTACTATTTTATATTTTGTTTATGGACTGTTTAACTCTTACGTATGTAATGAAAATTTTATTTGATGATTAATTTTCCGCAAGACCATCTCTCCCGGTGTTCCAAGTCTTCTGGAATTACCGAATATGTACTTCGAAAAAGGACATCCAAGGGCATCGAAAAAACTTACCCAAATAAATTCAGACTCAAAAATAATGATCGAGAAACTTAAAAATCCGAAGAACGTATTTTTTTGCTGGCACCTCTAAAAACACTTAACCGCCTCTGATTCCATGTTGCATTCATGAAACTAAACGAAAGTTCGTTGAAATAAGTTGAATGTTAAGTGCTATTCACAGTATTGATATTTCCTTCTTCAGTTGAGTTCATAGCGTCAAATCGCTAGTAACCGGATTTATCCCGTGACCTGATTTACCCCGGTTCCCCTACATATTTTTACGAATTGATTCGAAGTGCAATAATATTTTCTTCAATACCAGAAATGGCTAAAAATTAAAAAAAAATCGAATTTTAAGGGTGGAGCACATCACCAAAACATCTAAAAAATTCATGAAGGTAGGTAGGCGTACAGTCTAAACAATGACGAAAAAGTAGTGCCATCTTTTTCAAAATTTGGAAAAAAGTTGTTTTTAACATTTTGGAGTTTTAATCGGTAATAAAAATAAAATATACAAAGTCCAAAAAAATGTGTTAAAAGTACATCTTAAACTGTAGCTTTATGATTTTTTAGAATTTTTAAGCCACTCTTTCATCAAGTAAAAACAAATTTCCAAAATTGCCATTTTTCGATCCCCTGGGGGACGTCAGGGGGTCACTAACCAGGGAGACACTTTATTTATTCTTAAATATACTGCACACATTTTCTTAGTCTAGACTACAGTTAATATTTTTAAAAAGCTTGTAGAAAATTTTTAAAAGTAAATGTCACATACTTAGATCAGCTTCAGCTTCATCTCTAATGATTTGATTATTTGTTTTTAACACTGTTGATTCTTGTTCTTGTTCCAATGCTTTTGCCTTTGTTCTTTCAGCTTCTGCCTGAATTTAGGAAATGTTTTTAAAAATATTTATTATTATATATCTTATGGGCCATCCATAAACCATGTAGCCTCTTTTTTGAAAATTTTAAGACCCCCTCCCCCATGTAGCACTCTATTGCATGTATTAGCGCCATTTTTTTTCTTATCGTATTACTTTGATGGAACCCCCTCCCCTTGAAGAGCTACGTAGTTAATGGATAGTCCCTTAGGCATTTTTTTAACAGGAGACCCTGTGCCCCCAAATTTGGTTCAAACTTAAAGGGTTGTAAACCAGCATACAATTTAGATGAATTGATTTTGTTTTGAAAACAAAATGTCATATAAAAAATTCAAAGCGGAGACGAGTAAAAATAAGTTGCTACACATCAATACAAATGTAAAGAAAAAAAATTTTTAAATCGAGTAATATCTTTCGTTTGTGCATGACATTCAAAGTTTTCAAATTTGATCTGAAACTTAACAGATGTACGAAAAATCGTAGAAGTTGTAAATGATGTCAGATTCAGCTCACTTTTTATATATAGCATAATGTAATGTACTTTTACGAGAATATTATTGCCAATCCTCTACAACGCACCGTTTCCTCCTTCTGAAGGACGTAAAAAAATTGTTTGCTTAAAAATAGAACTGCTGATGGTGTAAATCATTGTTACTAGGGGAGGAATAATGTTATGCATCTCTCAAACGTCTTCAAACCAAATTTAAAAGCGTTATGAAATATGTATGAGCTACTGTTTTAATTATAACCCGTCAGTGCTTTGGCTTATCTGACATTTTTGAATTTAGGTTTGATTGCTTATTTATTAATATTAAAAAATAGAATTTTTTTTACTTTATGAGGGTATAATTTTATGGAAAATAGTTGAATTTAATAAAGAACTTTCAAGGCCCTTATCACGTAATTTTGAAAACAAAAACGAAAAAGCAAGTTCGATTTTCAAATTTTTTGTGAAATGTCAGTTTGCCTATTTGATCATTATGATCATTGTTTATAAATTGAAATCGTAACTATTTTGGGGTAAAAAGAATTTTAAAAGATTATAAAATTAACCACTTCGGCGGTATGACACCAAAATTGGCGTCATGCGTGAAGTGTCCCAGAGCTGTAAAAAATGAGCAAAATGGCGTCATGACTATTTCTAGATTATTAATGTCTGTTGTGATTTTTTATGTTTGTGAACATAGTATTCTTATATTTTAAGATTCAGTGATTGGGAATAAAATACTAAAAATTCAATTTTTTAAGGTTTTTCTTGTTTTTTAGCAAGTTGAATATAGACGATTTTCAATAATTTTCGCTAATGGCGTCCTTGATTTTCAGTTTATTTTTTTTAAAAATCTTATTTTTGTCAACAAATATGTTGTCTCAGGATGACCCAGCGGGAGTCATTTGTATGTGGGGGGGGGGGGCTACTTGCACCCACGTGAAAATTAAAATAAAAAATTGAAAACTTATTTTTGTCAACGAATATCCCGTTTTAGGATGATCCGCTGGGGGTCATTTTTATGCAGGGGGTGACTTGCACCCATCTGAAAACTAAAATAAAAAAATAGAAAACTTATTTTTGTCAATCGGAGGATGCAAGTCACCCCCTATATTGAAATGACCCCCGACGGATCTTCCTAAAACGGGATAATTGTTGACGAAAATAATTTTTTAATTTTTTGATTTTAATTTTCACGTGGGTGCAAGTCACTCCCGCATAAAAATGACCCCTAGCGGATCATCCTAAAACGAGATATTTTATTTTATTTTATTTTTTTATTTTTATTTTACTGTGCCCACAATACACGATCATTTAAGGGCAATACAAAAATTATAAAAGTACATAAGAAATAGTATAAGATTAAATAAAGTCATTGTACATTTTCAAAACAGAAATAAATATAAACGGTTAAAAAGTTAATGCAAAAAGATAATTAAGTGCCGTTATTGTTTAGTAAAATCTTTTCTATACTGTTGACAAATTTGTTCCAAGGAACGTCGAAAATCTCAAAAGATTTTTTATAATTTTTGCACACTGTATTTAGTGTTTGGAAACATCTAAGCAGTGGTGCTCTATATCCAAATGCATCATCAGGTAGTTCATACACAAAGGGTATGTAGTATCTTGCAGAGATTCTAGGTATATGGAAATATATATATGCCAGCAGATCTGGTGCATCAAGTCTATGAGCAATTATACTATATAAAAATTTACAGTCGGCAACAGATCTTCTGGCTTCTAATGTTGGTACTGAGAACCTCTCGCACAAATCCAAATATTCGGAGCCTCTTTGAGGGGAGGCTCTATCTTGCATGAAAGCACAATATTTAAGCATCCTTTTCTGAATCTTTTCTAAAATATCTAGGTCCTTCTTTAAAGTTGGGTCCCAAACGACTGAGACATATTCTAATTTGGATCTAACTAGTGTGTTAAAAAGTACAATCAAGACTTTAGTGTTTGAAAAATGTTCTGTCCTTCTAAAAATCAACCCCAAAGTTCGTGACGCCTCGTTTCTTAACGCCGATATATGAAAATTAAACGATAAATCAGCTGAAAAGGTAACACCCAAATCTCTGATGCAGTTCCTTTTTGGTATAATCGAGTCACCAATTTCATAGTTATAATTAATAGGATTTTTGTTTTTCGTAAAAGAGACCACATTGCACTTAGCAGGGTTCAAATCCAATTTATTATGATAACACGAATCACAAAGGGAGTCGACATGTCTCTGCATATTCGTTGACAAAAATAAGTTTTCAATTTTTTGATTTTAATTTTCACGTAGGTGCAAGTAGCCCCCCCCCCCCCCACATACAAATGACCCCCGCTGGGTCCGTCTGAGAAGATATATTTGTTACAAAAATTTTTAAAGAAAATAAACCAAAAATGAAAGATAACTGAATAAACGGAGGACGCCATTCGCGAAAATTATTGAAAATCGTCAATATTTAACTTGCTAAAAAACAATAAAAACCTTAAAAAATTAAATTTTTAGCATTTTATTCGTGATCACTGAATTCTAAAATATAAGAATACTATGTTTACTAACATAAAAAATCGCAACAGATATTATTAATCGACAAATAGTCATGACGCCATTTTCCTCATTTTTTACCGCTCTGGGCCAGGTCATGCTTGACGCTAATTTCGTCGTCATACCGCCAAAATGGTTTAGAAATTTTGAAACTGCTATAATTATAAATACTAAAAATAACATAAATCAAACTACATATTTGGTTATACTAATTTAATAAATAATATGGCACCCTTAAATGAAAACTGCACATATTTTTTATAATAAGCGATTTAAAAAATGAACGTCTTCGCTTAGAGAGTTTCATATTGTCCAGAAATAATGTTGTAGCAGAGCTGATTCGTAAAAATAATAGGTCAGAACAGCTAAATGCAGGACCGACTCACAGTAAACTAAACTACTGGGTAAATAATTTGTCAGCATTTTCTGAAACTTTCTACAAGAAATATCTTTTAATAAAAAAATTATTATTGTGGAACTATTCGCTGATAAATTAAAAATTTATTTACATGAAGAGAATATGAAAATAAAAATTTTCTTTCTATTATTCCTTAAAAATTAATAAAAGTTTGATAAAAATAGGAATTAAGGGAATCAATTTTGTCAATATCTATTTAGATATCTTTGTTTACAAATATATAATTTTCAATGTTCCATAAAAATTTAAATCATATTTCGAATATCAAAAGTTAGAGAAAGAGAAGAGAAGTGTAGCAGAAAAACTTAACCTATAAAAATTTTTTAACGGATAAGAGTTCCTGTTGACATTCTTGAATTATAGAGATATATGACACATTTTTAAATTCGCAGATGTAATTTCAGCGTAAATAACAAAAATGGCGTGTTCGGTGTGGTTTTTTTAATTAAATATTAATAACTAATTGTCTAACATTGTTCGCGTTTTAATTTAAAGTCGTGAAGATTAAGTGCTTAGCCTACAATTGTGTTATAAATAATTAATCTTTTAAATTGGAGTAGGAGCGTTTTTCTCATTACTCGTGTAACGATGAGCAAAACGCTCCCTTGGCCACTTGTATCGAAATATACTATTAAAGGTGATAAAATCACTTTTCAAATGCATTGTCTGTGATTAAAATTTTATGATTTCCTGATAAAATATGTCAGTTTGAAATTTTTAAAAATATGGAATTTTATTATTATTGTTAATGGATGGTTAATAGTAATTAAGTAATGAAACCATTTTTTTTTCTTTCGCTGGTTAGGTACCCTAAAAGTAGAGAACATAAGCTTTAAAAAGAGTTCTCATTTATTGTTTTATTTTTATTGGTTAACAAAATAGAAAACTTTTTGTAAAGACAAAAATTCTGAAGTGTGCGTAAAAACTGCTGGACGGCACTGTATATATATGGAGCATTTTCTGTGAAACGGAGCCTCCCTCTGTCCAAAAAAGGTTTAAAAATAAATAATTGTTTTTTTTTTAAATTGCGGCTAGGGATATATAGTTACTTTAGCCGTATGGCCTTTTTTAAATAATAATTTTTTTAACAATATATTTTTATAACACAAAGGCAAACTGACATTTCACAAAAATATTTGAAAATCGAACTTGCGTCTTCGTTTTCGGTTTCGTTTTCAAAATTAGGTGATAGGACCCCAGGTTCGGTAAATCAACTACCTAAAACTATTTCCCAGAAGGATATAAATTGTTTTAAAAAAATAAGAATTTGTTATAAACAAATAACGAAACAAATGAAGGGTCTGCGGTCTAAAGTTTTTAAGCGACACTTTTTTCAAAATTGACTTTTTTACATTTTTTTATACTTCTGCGATATGCTGTTACTATCTCGCAGAGAAAACTCAAAAATACCTTTTAGTTTTTTTATAAATTTTTGAAAATCGCGTTTCGCTATCATCGGGATAGGCTTGCGGTCTAAACCTGTTATGAATGCATGGCGCCCCATGGAGAAACCATGTTTTTCCAAACATCTGCTAGGTTCTTTCGTACAATAGAGCAGTAGGCCTTTTTTCATTGTGTGAAAAGTGAGGTCTATTCATTTGTCAAGAATATTTTGGACGCCATTTTCAAAAATATTTGGCAGCTTCGTCCGCTTGGCTTTCAGAAGACGGGTCAGTAGAGCGTGTATCGACTTTACCACCTTAGTAAATTTTTACAATAAATAAAAATCAAAATTCGCACGCAGATTCATGTTGTGCATGAAATTCTTAACATTTTGATGTACAACACTTGTTTGTAGGTAGATTGAGAGCGGAGAAAAATGCGTACACGCAAGAAAAAACGGAAGCTTCGTTGTAAGGCGAGTAATACACAGCAACAAATGAAAAGATAATCCATGCGATGACAATCCAGGCCTTTATTTGTGCTCAAAATGAGTTTAAATTATATTACTTATAATTATAGAAGATACATAATTTACTTATTTTGAAACTTTGACAGTTGACAGCTGTCAATTCAACTGTTAACTTTGTCAAAAGCAATTTATTCTTATGGAAATGACAATCTAAGAGTTTTAGGGGTCACTGATAACAAATTTAATGTTAAATTGACATTTTGTCACTTGACACCTGTCAATTCAACTGTTAACATTGTCAAAAAGCAATTTATTCTTATGAAAATGACAATATAAGGGTTTTCGGGTTCGCTGATAAAAATTATAATGTTAAATTTACATTTTAAAATGACAGCTCAGACAGCTGTCTATTTAACAGTGGGTCAAACTTGGAATTTACTGTTCAAAGAGTTCTACAGATGCATTCCTTACATATTTTTATTTTTTTTTATTTGAATGATAATTTAATTTCTAAGAGGATTAAGGAGCTACTTTTCAATTTTTATTAGTTTTTATAACTTTTTTTTTAAAACAAGGTTGTAAAAGGAAAATTTTGCAGTAAACAAATTTCTCTTTTTGGACTTAATGCAAAAGTTTGAAAGGTTATTAAATCTTTGAGAAGTTTAGGAGCTTCACGGAGAAAATGTTTCAGATAAAGTTTACCATGTTAGCATGATACACCTCGGATCAAAGTGATTTTTAGAAAACTTTACCATTCAATTTATAATAGAAATTATTCAAGAATTAGAAATGTTTTATACAAAAATATGGATACACATCACTATCCAGCATGGTAATTTGATGGTTGGAGGGCGATTCCTCGATTGCCAGAAAGTTGAGTAGTATTATACATAGCACGTGGAAAAACTTTACCATGCTGGATGACAAGGCGCTGAGCTAGAATTCTTGAGCTCAGTGCGCCTCGACAATGCTCTTGTCAAGGCTCCTGCTCACCAGCATGGTAAAGTTTTGCCAATTAGATGATCTTTTCTATTCAACCAAAAAATAAAAAGATTTCCTTCATATTAATTACAGATTTATTTCCTATAGAGATTACTTATTTCGCTAATTATAATTACATTTAACGATACAATCACGATCATAGTTTTAACCTTAAGATTAATTTAATATTCTTTTGAACTATATACAAGACGCGATTTACCTAAACTAAACTTACGCCGCAATATACAAATATCTATATACACATTCACGCAGTCCGAACACGCTCGAATACATTTGGAAAATAAATATTATTTTGAATAAGAATTTGAATAAATAAAAGTTATTACAACTAAAAATTGAAAGTAATGAATTAAGTAGATCTTATAAATATAATAAATAAAAAGTAAGAAAAATAATAATTTAAAAAAATGACATTTAGCTATTTAAAAATAGTAAAGAGTAAAAGACAAGAAGAAAATTTACAAGAAATTTTTATTTAAAAAAATTTACAAACATAGAAGTTTAAAAGTTGTAAAATATATGTCTGATAGTTTAATTTTACAATGATAAAAAAACCAAGTAGAGCATCATATCTGAAATATTTTAGGTAATTTTCTTTTTAATTAATGTAAAATACAAATATTGTTTAATTTATTATAAAATTTATCATTTTAGTATTAAATGTAAATAAATATTAAGAATTAAACTATTTACAGAAATTTACAATTAAAGAATCAAAATATTATAAGAATTTAAAAAATAAACTAATTGAAAGAGTAGTCAGTAAAATAGGAAATATCTAACAAGTTTTCGTTTAAAATTTTTTTGTCATAGTTTTATGTTATATAATTCAACGTAAGCTAGGCTAGCCTCTAATATAAGTATTAAAATTAATAATTTAAAAATAATTCTTTTTCCTTTTAATAGAAAGAGTTCTTGTGGAATTAACAGACAAATAATATGTGATCGCATCTGCAAATTAAAAATGGAAAAAGAGGGAGAAAGTTTGACTTATCATGCGATAGGAATAAATTCCGAGTTTTGAGGAGAGTTTACCATGCTGGAGAGTCATTGGACTTGACGCTGAGCCCGAACTCCGATTACCCGTAGCATGGTAAACTTCTGCACATTTCTCGGCAAACTCTTTTCAACTTTAATGCACATTTTACAGCTTTAAGCGAGTAGTCTTTTTCAGTCTACTTTTGACTCTCAAGTACCACGTATATGGGAAAATTTTTCTTATTTTTTGAAAATAACTATCAGAATTTTGAACACAATATCTCAATTGTAACTTTGATCCGAGGTCCTGCATGTAATATGGGAAAGATTATCTCAAACGTTTTTCCCGTGTACTTTTTTAATTTGTTACCCAGGCGCGCAGGGACGATGATTTGAGGCTTTATAAAGCTTGACTGAGGACTGGTCAATATTGATAGTAGATATACAGGGAGGGTTCTAACTCACTGAAATCGATCTGCGCATGCGCGAGAGCGGGAGATTTGAATTTGCCAGTTCACGGCTTTCATAGATGTGCGCAAGTTTTAGGTTTGAATTTTCAGAGATGTGCGCAGGCGTAATGTATGCAGGTGTCAAGAGATGTGCGCAGGTGCCAGGTTTTGAATATATATATATACATAATTAGATATTAAGATTACTATATTAACTTTATAATTTTGGGAAGGTTAGAGTATGCAGTTGAGAAAAAGAATCGCAGATTCTCGAAAACAATCAGTCAGCATATATATTTAGATATAACGAGTGGAGTATGACCACAGTTCTTCGTCTGTCCCCCATTCCTCATGCGCTTTGGCTACCCCGCTCGCTCCTCCGTACCTTAGAAGCAATGCATGGCTCCTACATTCGTCCCCCGCTTCCTCACCACCTTGCATCACCCCGTCCGCTCATCACCACTTCTGATACCCACAAGCTTCAGAGTTTTATTTTTTAAAAGCATTAAATCTTAATGAAACTTTATCTCATTAGAAAAATCTTCTATTTTTTTTTTTAGATTAAAACCAATAAATCTTAATTAAAATTTATTTTTCTCAGTTGAAAATCTTTGATTCTTGTTTAATATTACTAAATGTTAATCAACATTTTTTTTCAGAGATGTGCGCAGGTTTGATTTTCAGAGATTTTTTTCATCTTCTGAATATCTTCTGAATCTGTTATAGTTTTAGAGGTCTTATAATTAAATATCTTATATATTTCACGAAGATTATTTCTAAGAAATTTTAATATAAATATTCTAGAGGATTTATGACAATTTCTTGGAAGATATAATTTTTTATAGCTTAACAGTTGAGTGTAGGATATCATATTACCGTTTTTTATGAATTAAATACATTTTCTTGAGTGTTAATAATGTGTTTATACAAATTCAATCATTGTCGGGATTGTACTGTGAAGATAGACAGTGAAGATTGTGGCAACACTGTATCAATTTTTTAATTTTGACAACACTGTATTAAAAAACTATAAAAGAAGTTGAACATCATTAAAAAATCAGTATTCATCGAACTATTATTCTGTGAGGTTGTTACATGAAAAAAATTGTTTTATTCTTTTACTGAAGAGTAGCATTTTACAAAATTGTGCTGTGAAGATAGATTGTGCAGTGAAGATTGTGGTAACACTGTCTCCCATTTTTTTTTAATTTTAACAACACTGTATTAAAAAAACTATTAAAAAAAAAAGTTAAACATTATTAAAAGAAAATCAGTATTCATTGAACCATTATTCTGTAACGTTGTTTCTTTGAAAAGTATATTGTTCTGTGAGGTTGTTCTTTGAAAAAATTGTTTATTCTTTTACTTTTACAAAACATTAAAAATGATCTCAAATAAAGAGATAGTGAATCTTTTAAGAAAAAATTATGAAATTTATAAGAATGAACAAAATTTAAACTTTGATGAGTGTGAGCAATTATGTAAACAGGGGTTGAAACATAGTCGACTATTAAAAAAGAATTTGAAAGTTAATAAACTTTCAACATCGAAAAAGAGCAACATTATTTCAACGATTGGGCTTATATGTTCAATTGTTAGGAAAATTCGAAATTTACAGAAGAAGGGAGGTGGGGATATTTCAAAAGTGAGACAGCGAGATAGAATAAGGTGGACAGATCTAGAGAATGCTTTTAATTATAGGATTAGAACAGGTATTATTGTAAACTTAACACATAAAAACTTATTAGAGTTTTTTAATGATGCAAAATCAATGATAATTAGAAGATTAAATAATGCTTTGAAAGACTTGGACAATTTAAAAGTTAATTTTATATTTAATGGTGTTTTTAAAACAATAGAAGAAGAAAAACTTATATATTTTCAAACAAAAAATGAAATAATTACTAAAGCTACAAATTTAAATGATTGGTTCAATAAGAAAGTAGAAAAAATGTTAAATATAATTGATCATTTTGAACATGAAAAATCAGGTTGGACATTACAAGAAATTGTTAATTTAACTGTAAATATAAATAGATACGCTCCATTATCAGCTGCTACATACATTAAAATGCCTAAATTTATAATAGATAAAAGAGCAGTTATAAATGTAAACAATAATGATGATGAGTTTTGTTTCTTATGGTCAATAATGGCAGCTCTACACCCAGTTGAAAAGAATGCAGAACGTACTACTTCATATCCTGATTTTAGTGAGAAACTAAAATATGAAGGCTTAGATTTCCCAATGAAATTACATGATATTCCTAAATTTGAAAAATTAAATAATTTAGCTATAAATGTATATGGAGTAAAATCAGAAGAAATTTCCCCAGTTTATTTAAGTAACAATAATTCGAATAAACCAATAATTAATTTGTTAATGATTGAGAACACTAAAATAAAGGATGAAAAAGTTTTTCATTTTACATGGATAAGAAATATGTCCAGGTTAGTTCGTTCACAAATAACAAAAGACAAAAGTCGAACTTTAATATGTGACAGGTGTCTTTGTCATTTTAAGTATGAAAAATCATATAACAATCATAAAAAAGACTGTGAAAATATTAACAAATGTAGAGTTGTTTTACCTGAAGAAAAAGATAGTATTTATAAATTTAAAAATTATAAAAATAAAGAAAAAGTACCTTTTGTAGTATATGCAGACATCGAATGTCTTTTAGAGCCTGGTGTAGAGCAAAAACATGTCCCTACAAGCGTTGCATTTTATGTAAAATGTAATTTTAATGATTCTCTCTCTGAATTTAAATCATATCGCGGAAAAGACTGTATAAGTTGGTTTATTAAAAAATTGGAGCAATTATCCCATAAAGTAAATTCATATTTTAAAAATATTATTCCAATAGAAACTTTAACTTTTCAACAACAAATACAATATAATATGGCAACAACTTGTCATATTTGCGAGAAACCTTTAAAAGAAGACGATATTAAACATAGGGATCATTGTCATTTTACTGGTAAATTTCGGGGTGCAGCTCATCAGGGTTGTAATATAAATTATAAAGATTCCCATACTGTTCCAGTTGTATTTCACAATTTATCGGGGTATGATTCTCATTTTATTATTAAAGAATTAGCTACTCAATTTAAAGGAAATGTCAATTTATTACCAATAAACAAAGAAAAATATATTTCATTTACTAAAGAGGTTGAAGGTACAATAGTAAAACTTAGATTTATCGATTCTTTTAGATTCATGTCGAGTAGTCTTGAAAAACTAGCTTCATATTTAAATAATGATGAAAAGAAAATTACTAAACAGTTTTGTAAAAATGAACAAGAATTCAATTTATTAACTAGAAAAGGGGTATTTCCTTATGAATATATTGATAATTGGGATAAATTAAAAGAAAATAAATTACCAGAGAAAGAATCTTTTTACTCAAAATTAAATAATTCAGGCATTTCGGAAGAAGATTATAAACACGCGTGTAATGTATGGGAATCTTTTAATTTACAAACTTTGGGTGAGTATTCTGACCTATATTTAAAAACAGATGTTTTGCTTTTAGCAGACATCTTTGAAAATTTTAGAAAAACCTGTCTCAATACATACAAATTAGATCCATTACATTATTATACTGCGCCAGGACTGGCATTCGACGCGATGCTCAAATATACAGAAATAAAATTAAAGTTAATAACAGATGTTGAAATGTTACTTTTTATTGAAAAGGGGATTAGGGGAGGGGTTTCTCAATGTTCTAATAGATACGCGAAAGCAAATAATAGATTTATGGGGAATGATTTTAATCCTTTTAATCCAGAATCTTATATCATGTATCTAGATATTAACAATCAGTATGGTAAAGCCATGAGTGAAAATCTACCTTATGACAATTTTGAATGGGTTGAAAATTATGATAATGACTTTTTCATAAATATTCCAGATGAATCTTCAGAAGGATATATTCTTGAAGTAGATCTAGAATATCCTACTGAAGTTCATTATTTGCATAAAGATTTACCGCTCTGCCCACATCATTTTAAACCGCCAAATTCAAATTGTGAGAAATTAATTACAAGTTTATTACCAAAAGAAAAATATGTTGTCCACTACAGAAATTTAAAAAAATACATAGAATTGGGAATTAAATTAATTAAAATACATAGAGTTTTAAAATTTAGTTAAAAACCATGGTTAAAACCTTACATCGACTTAAATACTGAATTAAGAAAAAAGTCGAGTAATGAATTTGAAAAGAATTTCTATAAACTCATGAATAATTCAGTATTCGGTAAAACCATGGAAAACGTTAGGAACCATAAAGATGTCAGATTAGTAACAAAATGGGAGGGGAGGTACGGGGTCAAAAATTTGATTGCACAACCAAATTTTAATAGCAGCACAGTTTTTGAGGAAAATATGGTTATTATAGAAATGGATAAATTGCATGTATTCTTTAATAAACCAATTTACATAGGTTTTTCAATCTTGGATATATCGAAAATAATAATTTATGACTTTCATTATAATTACATAAAAAAGAATTTCGGTGAGAATGTAAAACTGCTCTACACTGATACTGATAGTTTAATTTATGAAATACAAGTCCCCGATTTCTATGAATATATGAAACGAGATTTGTATAAATTTGACACTTCTGACTATCCTGAACATAATGTTTATGGAATACCGCTTGCTAATAAAAAAGTTCTTGGTTTGATGAAAGATGAGTGCAATGGTAAAATTGTTTCAAAATTTGTAGGATTAAGATCAAAATTGTACTCTTATAAAATGTGGGATGAAGATAAAGCTGAAAAGAAAGCAAAAGGGGTAAAAAGTTCAACATTAAAATCTATAACATTCGAAGATTATAAGCAAACTCTTTTCTCATATAAAACTATTGTTAAGTCTCAACATTTAATATGCAGTAGAAAACATGAAGTAAATACGATAAAACAAGACAAAATTGCTCTAAGCTGGCAGGATGATAAAAGAGTCTTGATTCCAGGTAAAACTGATACGCTTCCATGGGGGTATAAGCCATGTGAACTTATGGAAGTAGATGATATTTAAAATTAAAAAAATTTTTAAAAAATTAAAAAACTATATTTTTAATTCTTATAAATTTCATAATTTTTTCATGCTGTAAAGAAATATATAACGATGTCAGATCTAAAAAATATTTTTCTAAACCAAAACCCCCAGTGTTTATGTCTTTTTTTTTTATTAAGTGGAATTTAAAAACATACACTGGTTTTTTTTTTTTTTTTTTTTTTACCACATCGAAATTGCATATGCTCAATCTCAAGATGAAAAACACAACCTATTGGGGAATCTACCCTCCTCAGTCAAGTGTCAACTCTGGAAAAAGAGGTACGGTTAAGCGATTTTTACAATTTTTATATTTTCAATCAATTTTAAAAGAATTTTATTTAAAAGACTTAATAATGTTTTTAAAAGTGTTTTTGTTTCATTTCAAGTGTTTTAGTATTTCAAAGTGTTTTGTTTCCCTTTATAGTGTTTCAAAGTGTTTTTTAAATTTAATTAGTGATTAATTTAAAAATGTTTTTTTCAAATTTTTATCATTTTTTAATATTTTTAAAAAAATATATTATGTTTAATATAATTAATCTTTTTAAATTTCTTTTTCTGTTCCAGAACGCTAATATTAACGACAACAAAAATGACTTCCAGGAAAACTTTGTTTTTTTGCTATTCAAGGTGAAATTTATTACAAAGAAATTTTGAAGGAAGTAAAATCTACATGCTAATAGAGCGAACTTTAAATAATTAAACTAACGTCTTTAACCTAAACAAATACACATATACACACAATTAATGTACTTTTGAAAAAAAAAGTTTTTAATAAAAAAGCATGAAATGTATATTGTACATTTTTATTTATTTCCTTGAGAGTGTGAATGGAAATCTTCAAGAATGATAGCTAAGAGAGAGAGAGGTTAGAAAGAGAAGTGCATAAGAGAGTAAGAGAAAGAAAAGAGTTTATGAGAAATAGGAATACATATGCAAAGCACTGCAAGGAAGTAGATAGGGAATGAGCGGAGCGAGAGGGGTACTAGGAGAGAATACTGAGACGCTCGGCGTGATAGGGAAGAAAGAAAGGCTATGAGAGAACTAGTGAGATAGAAAGAGAGGTTAGAGTTAGTCAGATAGAAAGAGAGGGTAGAGTGTTTTGTTAGAGAGAATATAGATAGACTGAGTGGAGGAGAAAAGGTGCTAGAAAAGAGACATTTGAATGAGATAGAAAAGTACTTAAATTATATAATGTTTTAAAATATTTGGAAGAGGTAGTTTCATAATTCTTTCTTCTCTTTTTTTAGAGTCCTGCTCCCTTAAAAAAATCTCTTTGCGAATTATTTTTCTGCAAGACTCTATGAGGGGGTGAGGTTGAGCTGTAAAAATAAAAAATATATATTAATATTATTTTAAAAAAAGTTTTTATAATTAATAAAAAATAAATATAATACTTACGAGGAAGGCCTCCCATGTACGTCATAGTAATATTAACGTTTCCCCACACGCAGGAAACGATTGGAAATAATTTCTTTCCTCTCAGCCCAGTAAACGCCACCCCCAGGTACCTGTCATCTACCATAAAGGTCAAGGTACCCTCATCCATATCCAGAATCACTACAAAAAAAATATTTATATAAATTTTAATTAAAGTATTTTTTAAATATATAATAAATATTAATCTTTTAAAAAGAATTTATATTTACTTATAATTGTGTTTGGGACTCGATACCAGTCGAAAAAGTTTAAAAAAGGTGGATACATCTGCTGAGAGAAGTAAGAATTCCTCCAGCAATGTAACCTCCTAAACTTTTTCAAGTCCCAGCCCCAACTAAATTCATCACTTCCCACAAGTGACGTGTAACTATCTTCTTGCAGGGGTGCATCTTAAGTAGCTACCCCTAAAACTGCATGAGTCCCCCGTTGTTGCTCATTCCAATCAAATTGGGAGATGTGTATACCTCTTGAGTATCCAACTTTTTCACGGATACAATCAGTTGACTGAGTAATTGGTCGTCTTTGTAAAGTTAGAGGATCATCGGGCTTAAAACATAAATGTCTTTGAGATACTTTATTTATTTATTTATTTATTTTTTTTTTTTAGAATAGGGTGATGGTAAGTGTTAAACTTAATATATTTAAATTTTATAAAGCATTTTTTTATAATACTATTTTTTTTTTAATTTAATATAATTAATCTTATTGTACAGCTTCCATAAAAGTAAATTCCCTTAGAATCCCGCGAAAGTTTATCAAAATTTATGTATCTCTCACCGTTTTCAAGGTATTTTGAAAAAAAAAAAAGACTTTTGGAGGGTGGGGGTAGTATTAGAGTTGACATTTTCAAAATTTTTAACACATTTTAGAACATAAGATTATTTATAGTGTAATATTGTTTAAAGAAATTTAGAAATTTACATGATATTTTACATGTTTTAAGGGTTTTTACAATTTTTGAAAATTCTTTAAATTTTTGAATTTTTTGATTTTGAAAAATCTTATTCAATAGCTTTCATAAAAGTAGTCTGCCCTTAGAAACCCGGTAAATTTTGTCAGATTTTGCGTATCTCTCACCGTTTTCGAGATATATCAATATTTAGAATAGGATGGGTTAAAATTTTCATACTTTTTATTTTAAAATTCTATTTTTAATTTAATATAATTAATCTTAAATACATTTTTTTTTTTTATTATGTGATTTCTTTAAACTAAAGAGATGTAAAAGGTAAAAAGTTTACTTACTGTGAGAAATATATGATCACTCTTATCCTCTGGATTCTATCCGTGGGCAAGTTGAATCTCCCTTGAAGGTGGTGGTAATTGTAATAAGTTCGCCAGTCGTTCACTAATAAAATAATCTTCCACTAAATTATAAAAAAATTAAATTAAAAAATATTCTGTTAATCTTCACATGAAATTAAAA
Source organism: Ganaspis brasiliensis (assembly GCA_037103525.1). Lineage (NCBI taxonomy): Eukaryota > Metazoa > Arthropoda > Insecta > Hymenoptera > Figitidae > Ganaspis > Ganaspis brasiliensis. Next base: position 1,163,450 of record JAZKLR010000097.1, on the reverse strand, counting down.
ATAATGATTGATTTTTTTCTTACTTTTCTCACTGTTCATGTTTTTATTTGTTTTTTTAAAAAAATCACAACCTTTTGAATCAAGAATCCAAAACTAACTGACTCCCCCGTTTAAAAAAATATCATAGGCTGTGAAGAAAGTAGGGGTATTATAGGAGAAAAATCTTACTCTCTGACCGATCATGTTTTCTTTTCAAGTTAATCATCTAATGTAATTGGATCTCTTCCGGTGATAATTTTTTTGTTTTGTTTTTCAATTTTTACATACTCATTTAGACTCTCAATTTTTAACCTTTTTCTTTTTTTCAATGTTTTCTCATAAAAAGTATACATAGACTCAGCACTAGTATCACTAAAATTCATATAGGTGTTAAAAAATTAATATATTTTTTATTTTCACCTAAAATACATTTTCTTATAATACATCAAATTATTCATATTTAAAAAATTAATATTTTAAATAAAAGTAAATAAAATAAAAATTATTAAAAAAAGTAATAAATTATAAATTTATTTATGTAAATTTTAAAAATATGAATAATTTTATGTATTATAAGAAAAATGTATTTTAATTCTCAAATAAATGCTTTTTTTTTTTTAAAAAAATGAACAAGTTTTATCAATTATAATTATTTTCTACGTTTAGATATTTTAGAAATATTGTTTTTTTTTTCTTTTTGTAAAATTAAGTAATTTCTTTGAAAAAGTATTAAAATTTTTTTAAATAAAATTTAAATAAATTGTTGATTTTAATGATATAAATACATAAATTAATAAACAACTTCTATGAAAACTTATGGGTACAACTTAGTAGTGGTTTCTTAAGTTATATATTATTTATTCTTTTTTTTTTTTTAACTTTAAGTAACTATAAGAAAAATATATATATATATATATATATATATATATAATTGAGAAAAAAAATAGTGGACTATACCAACGAAGAAATCCAAGTTGAAAATCCAAAACAAAAAAAAACCAACGATGAAATCCAAAAAAAAACCAACGATGATATTTTAGGGTTGATATCAGCTCAAAAAATTAAACATAATGAATTTGATTATTTTATAATTTTTTTTATAAATAAAAAACTGCAGATTATTTTTTATTTACTTTTTTTCATTTATATTTTTTTTTTCACTTCATTTTTTTTTTTTTTACAAAGACTACATTTTTTCCATTACAAAACTACACACTTTTAAGAAAACTTTTTAATTAAAACATTTTTTTTTTTTTAAGAAAAACTTTAAAAGCACTGCAAAAGATAGGCGTCTTACAGTGAGATTGGAGAAAAACCATCAATTTTTTTAAAAAAGTAAACGTGTCCTGATGTGTACTCCAAGCGGGCTGTTGTTGTGTCTAACACAATTATAATATTCACATCGTACGAATTTCCTCCATCGACACATAGATTGTATGCAGCAATGGCATTTTGACATGCCTCCATGATTTTGCCGATGCTGCAGGTGTTAAGCCATTCGTAGGGTACGGCAATGTTTTGTGTTATGTTGACATAACCCTCACTGAAAAACAAAAAAAACACATTTATAAACAATTTATTAACATTTATAAATTTAATATGCTAAAAATTTTTCTACATTTTTTTTTTTTAATAATTAAAATAAATAGTAAGTACAATTAAAAATTGTTTAGATTTGAATATTTATATATATATAACACTTACTCATAAAAATAATCAGCATTATAACCAACATTAGGGGTATTGTCTGGCATTATTATTTTTTTTCTTTAACTGTAATCTAAGCATAAAAATTTGATTAAAAAAAAAAATACACTTCACTGTTACTTATTTGCATTAAAAGTGTTTAATCATGTTCTTTTTTTCTAAAATTATTGAGAAATTTCTATAAATTTTTTCGATTTTTTTTACATTATCAACTCTGTATTTTTCATGAAATCATTTCATAATTAAAACTTGCTACAGTTACACTGAAACTTAACTTATTTAAAATCTCGCTTAGTTAAAGTCACACTTATTTTAACTTTCACGCATTTATAGAGAACTTCTCTAATTTACTGGTCCAATTCACAGCAACCAATGATAATGTTAATTTTGTTGAAAAATCTCAAGTTAAAATAAGTGAGACTTTGAACTGATAAAATAAATATTACTTTTTTAAATAATTACATAATTTAGAGATTATAAATAAAATATTATAAGTAATAACACTGAAGCTTCACTTATTTAAAGTTTCGCTCATTTGAAGTCACACTTATTTTAACTTCCACGCATTTATAGAAAACTTCTCTAATTTACTAGTTCAATTCACAGCAACCAATGATGATGTTAATTTTGTTGAAAAATCTCAAGTTAAAATAAGTGAAACTTTGAATTTTTAAAATAAATATTACTTTTTTTTTAAATAATTACACAATTTAGAGATTATAAATAAAATATTATAAGTAATAACACTGAAGCTTCACTTATTTAAAGTCTCGCTTATTTGAAGTCACACTTATTTTAACTTCTACGTACTTACAAAGAACTTCTCTGATTTACTAGTTCAATTCACAGCAACCAATGATAATGTTAATTTTGTTGAAAAATCTCATGTTAAAATAAGTGAGACATTGATTTTTTTAAAAATAAATATTACTTTCTTAAATGATTACACAATTTAGAGATTATAAATGAAATATTATAAGTAATAACACTGAAGCTTCACTTATTTAAAGTCTCGCTTATTTGAAGTCACACTTATTTTAACTTCTACGTACTTACAAAGAACTTCTCTGATTTACTAGTTCAATTCACAGCAACCAATGATAATGTTAATTTTGTTGAAAAATCTTATGTTAAAATAAGTGAGACATTGATTTTTTTAAAAATAAATATTACTTTCTTAAATAATTACACAATTTAGAGATTATAAATAAAATATTATAAGTAATAACACTGAAGCTTCACTTATTTAAAGTTTCGCTCATTTGAAGTCACACGTATTTTAACTTCCACGCATTTATAGAAAACTTCTCTAATTTACTAGTTCAATTCACAGCAACCAATGATGATGTTAATTTTGTTGAAAAATCTCAAGTTAAAATAAGTGAAACTTTGAATTTTTAAAATAAATATTACTTTTTTTTTAAATAATTACACAATTTAGAGATTATAAATAAAATATTATAAGTAATAACACTGAAGCTTCACTTATTTAAAGTCTCGCTTATTTGAAGTCACACTTATTTTAACTTCTACGTACTTACAAAGAACTTCTCTGATTTACTAGTTCAATTCACAGCAACCAATGATAATGTTAATTTTGTTGAAAAATCTCATGTTAAAATAAGTGAGACATTGATTTTTTTAAAAATAAATATTACTTTCTTAAATGATTACACAATTTAGAGATTATAAATGAAATATTATAAGTAATAACACTGAAGCTTCACTTATTTAAAGTCTCGCTTATTTGAAGTCACACTTATTTTAACTTCTACGTACTTACAAAGAACTTCTCTGATTTACTAGTTCAATTCACAGCAACCAATGATAATGTTAATTTTGTTGAAAAATCTTATGTTAAAATAAGTGAGACATTGATTTTTTTAAAAATAAATATTACTTTCTTAAATGATTACACAATTTAGAGATTATAAATGAAATATTATAAGTAATAACACTGAAGCTTCACTTATTTAAAGTATCGCTTATTTGAAGTATCACTTATTTTAACTTCTACGTACTTACAAAGAACTTCTCTGATTTACTAGTTCAATTCACAGCAACCAATGATAATGTTAATTTTGTTGAAAAATCTCATGTTAAAATAAGTGAGACATTGATTTTTTTAAAAATAAATATTACTTTCTTAAATGATTACACAATTTAGAGATTATAAATGAAATATTATAAGTAATAACACTGAAGCTTCACTTATTTAAAGTCTCGCTTATTTGAAGTCAAACTTATATTAACTTCCACGTACTTATAAAGAACTTCTCTGATTTACTAGTTTAATTCACAGCAACCAATGATAATGTTAATTTTATTAAAAATCTCAAGTTAAAATAAGTGTGACTTCAAGTAAGCGAGAATTTAAATAAGGAAAGCTTCAGTGTAACTGTAGCAAGTTTTAATTTTTGAAATAATTTTATGAAAAATATAGAGTTGATAATGTAAAAAAAATCAAAAAAATTTATAGAAATTTCTCAATAATTTTAGAAAAAAAGAATATGATTAAACACTTTTTTAATGCAAATAAGTAACATTGAAGTGTATTTTTTTTTTAAACAAATTTGTGTGCTTACACAAAGACAACTTTTCGCTTTCAAATCACTCGATGAACTGTTTAAAAAGTCGAGCTCATTAGCATGGGTGGGGTAGTATCCCCTAAAATGACTTCTAACTTGTTGATTAATTTTAGCGAATGAAAATGAAGGTTAAGATCGGATGATTCTCCTGCCATGAGTTCCACGGGAACAGGATGGGAGGTTGTTGTGTCTATCAATGTTCGAGAAGCTTCCTGCATTGCGTAGCAAACGTTAAAAAATATATCAAATTACATATTTTTCTGTTTCTTATAGTCCTATAGAAGTGTGTTGGTTGAATTCGGTAGAAGTTACCTCTTATCAACTAACCAACTTAAGGAAATTTACTTCTGTTTTTACTGTGTATATGTTCCTGGATTCTAATGAGAAATTAAGTTTTTTAATCTTATTTTTCATGAAAATTTAGAGAATTCACTATTGAACCTTTTTTTTCACCTGATTCTTTTTCAAAAAAGCATTCTGTCAATTTCATCATTAGATTCAAGTTTCACCCTCTTCTTCTTCTTCTTCTTCTTCTTCTTCTTCTTCTTCTTCTTCTTCTTCTTCTTCTTTCATTATCACGATTGTGTAAAACCTTTCAAACTGTACTCTTTTAATTTCTTTATTCTAATTAGATTTATATTAAATTCTTGTTCTTTCTCACGTCTAAAATAATTTCTAATAAACAAAACTCATAGACATATACGCATAAAACAACTCATACATATTCACTAATACTTTTTCCGTTAAGAACTCTACCACTGTATCTACTTACACATCAAATAAATGATAAATACCCCCACCGTCCAATATATAGGAATTTCTGGAGGGTTACACAGAAACTTACACATATGTAAAATTTATTGATAATTTGAATTTCGCAGAATAGTGTGATATACGTCTCACGTAATCCCCCCTTTTTTTTCGAGGTTAAATGAGCCCCACCCCTGACTGTTCTAGAAGCTTCTGCTGGAGGGTTACAGACATACATGTGTACAATTTATATTTCAAATTTCATAGAATTGTACAATTTTCTTAGGTAAATTTAAGATAAAATTCAGAAGATGAAAAAAAATCTCTGAAATTCAAACCTGCGCAAATCTCTGAAAAAAAATTCAAAATTTGTAAACATCTCTAACATCTGCATACATCTTTTCTTCTTGGTATAATTTATAAAAGTTTTGCGCATCCATTGACCTACTCAAGTAGTCTTGTACTATTCTTATCCATTTTTGTTGTTGTTGTTTGATTGTGAAATCGTAATTTTAAACAAAAAGCAAAATTTTTCAACTAAGAAAAAAAAAAGATATTTATATTAAGATTTAATAATTTCAAAAAACAAAAAAGCAAAAATTTTCATCTAAAAAAAAAAAAGAAATTTTGATTAACATTTAGTAATTTTAAACAAGAATCAAAGATTTTCAACTGAGAAAAATAAATTTTAATTAAGATTTAATGGTTTTAATCTAAAAAAAAAAATGAAAGATTTTTCTAATGAGATAAAGTTTCATTAAGATTTAATGCTTTTAAAAAATAAAACTCTGAAGCTTGTGGGTATCAGAAGTGGTGATGAGCGGACGGGGTGATGCAAGGTGGTGAGGAAGCGGGGGACGAATGTAGGAGCCATGCGTGGCTTCTAAGGTACGGAGGAGCGAGCGGGGTAGCCAAAGCGCATGAGGAATGGGGGACAGACGAAGAACTGTGGTCATACTCCACTCGTTATATCTAAATATATATGCTGACTGATTGTTTTCGAGAATCTGCGATTCTTTTTCTCAACTGCATACTCTAACCTTCCCAAAATTATAAAGTTAATATAGTAATCTTAATATCTAATTATGTATATATATATATTTAAAACCTGGCACCTGCGCACATCTCTTGACACCTGCATACATTACGCCTGCGCACATCTCTGAAAATTCAAACCTAAAACTTGCGCACATCTATGAAAGCCGTGAACTGGCAAATTCAAATCTCCCGCTCTCGCGCATGCGCAGATCGATTTCAGTGAGTTAGAACCCTCCCTGTATATCTACTATTGATTGAGGATTGGTGAGTCGGAGGAAGCAAGACTCGTCCAACCTGGAATGTAACAGCGATTCAAGCCTGACGCTTCAAGCTTGGTTGAGGATTGGAGTCCAAGACTCAATCAATGTTCGGAAGTCCGATTATAGCTTCGTCAAGCCTGATTCCACTGCCGCTTACAGAAGACAGAACGTTAAATAATTATTAATATAATAATATTCTTGTTGTATTATGTTGTTAATAATGATAATTCTTATACTTATAATAATAATAATAATAATAATAATAATAATAATATTATATTATTATCATGAATTATATTATTTATAATTATAAATACAATAATAATAAATACAATAATAATATTATTATTATCATTTTTTCTTAATTACTGTACTGCTGCAGATTATCATAAAATTAATAAAATAAAAAAAATTTTTAATGTTCATCTATAATTATTTAAATTGATATTCTTCAGATTGTTTTTTTTATAATTTAAGATTAATTGCACATTTACACACTTAATTATTATCGACTTAAGATTAATTAACAATTTTAATACATATAAAAACTTAACCTATGAAATAAAATTTCGCACGCTCAAGGGGGGATCGAACCCACGGACCTATAGACGAATTCGCTCGCGGTGAACGTATTAGTACGACTCGGCTACGACGGGTAGTTGAGAGTCAATAGAAATAACTTTGTGAGGTTCAGACCTGGATTATGTGCTATTTACATTTTAATAGTTCTGGAACATATTCATTATCAAAAATAAATGAATAGAATTTATTTATCCTTCGTTTATAGGTTTATACTGATATACAGTTTATACAATCCTATCTCCTAATTATTAATATTTTATAAATAAATATTCTTATACAATATTTGCAAAATATGTAAACAAAATTAACTAATAATTTATCATTTTTATTTATAACTTTAATTTAATAATATTATTTAAATAATTAATTTCAATAATATATAACACAAAAGTAAATTATAAAAAATGTTTATATATAACACAGCCCCACAAAAAAAAAAGTGTCATGTACTTTTGACCGGAATACCCCAGCCCTATGTATTTTGACGCGCTGAACACGAATCCGAAGTCCATTTTGCTCCATCACGTCAGGATTTTTTTCTAACCTCAAAAAACATGTCGAATTTTGAGAGGTAGGCGATTTTTTAAAAAAATTTATGGATTTACTTCAAACTTGGTATCTGGGGGGTTTTTGGGTCGCTGATTGCGAATCTGACGTCATATTTTCGAAATTTTTATGAAATTTGGTATCTTCAGGTTTTTAAGTTGCTGAGTGTGATTTGGAAGCGAGTTTCTCACATTTTCAAATATGACTTCTATTACAATTTTATCATAAAATATTCCTTGGTAACAGATTGGATATGTTTGGTGCAGAAGCCAAATAAGAAAGTACATTGTTCCATTCTGCATCTTATTCCTGATGGACATATCATTGTCATTCTATGTCTAACGTTCTTATTGAGCTTTGGCACAATTTAAATCCTGCTGCTTCGATAAATGTAGTTGGCGATGACAACTGCCCCGAAAGGGGATGTGTAGAATGATTCGCTTCCTGTTTATCGAAGTAACGAAGCCAGCGTAGGCGCGCTGCCTTGCAGGTGGGCGTTAGGGTGTGAGGATGATACCGTAGTGTGTCCGACGACGAGTTGACATTGTCCTCGTCAAAGTCGGAAAGCTCTCATACTTAGGCCTGGGGAGGTATAAGAGTTATCACCCCTAGGACGGTGGACTCGCCTGCGATCGGACCAGGATCCCTAACGTGCGGGTTATTCAATAAATCATGGCTTTTCAAAATCAAAACAACACAAAAACTTCAAATGCTTCAAAAATTAATTTTAAAGCATTAAGATCAAAACACATATGCAATAGCAATGCAGATGCATTTTGTTATATATGTGGACAGTTCGATGTTCCAAAGAATTGTAAACCAATCAATGACAATATTAGACAAATTTACAAAGATTGCTTTGATTTAGAGATAGCCGATCAAAATGAAAATTGGGTTCCACACAAAATTTGCTTATCCTGTCACATAATGTTAACTCGTTGGAATAATACTAAGGAGGATAAGTACTTTAAATTTAAAAAACCAATGCTGTGGAAAAAACCATTGAAACAAGAAGATTGTTACTTTTGCATGACCAATGTAGAAGGTTATAATAACAAGAATAAAGGAAAAATATTGTACGCTGATGTGACAACTGTAACAAAACCAGAAATTTTTTGTGATACACCTTCTTCTTCAAAAAATTTTGAAATCGACTGTTCAAAAGTAGAAGATGTATTTAGTGATATAGATGACGACATGAGTATTGATGACAAATATGAGTATTACATTCCAACTGGTGAACAGGAAGAAGAAATACCTGAAAAGTTCACACAAGAAGATCTCAGCAATCTCATCAGAGATTTAAAACTACCAAAAGATGTTGCAGAATATCTTGCATCAGTTCTTAAGAAGAAAAAAATGCCATCGAAAGGAACTACATCTTCCTTTTATCGCAATAGGGAAAAGGAATTCAGAAAATATTTTACAGAAGACAAAAAGCAGTCATTGGTATATTGTTCTGACATTAATGGGTTAATGGATCAATTAAAACCTGGCGTATACAAAGATGAAGATTGGAGGTTATTCATAGACTCTTCTAAAAGAAGTTTAAAAGCAGTATTACTTCATAATAGTAATATTTATGATTCGATTCCTATGGCTCATTCTACAGAACTTAAAGAAAGCTATGAATCTGTAAAACTAGTTTTAGATAAAATAAAATATCAAGAACATAACTGGCAAATTTGTGGGGATTTTAAGATCTTAAGTATTATGCTTGGACAACAAGCAGGTTTCACAAAAACGCCCTGTTTTTTGTGTCTGTGGGATAGTAGAGATAGAAAGAATCATTACAAAAAAAAGGAATGGCCAAAAAGAAAATCTTTTAAACCAGGATCGAAAAATATCATTAAGAAGCCATTGATTCATCCCTCAAAGGTATTGCTTCCACCATTGCACATTAAACTAGGAGCAGCAAAACAGTTTGTTAAGAGTTTATATAAAAATGAAAAATGTTTTAAATACCTAGAACAAAAATTCCCTGAGGTCTCTGATGCCAAACTAAATGAGGGAGTTTTTGATGGCCCACAAATTCGAAAATTATTAAAAGATGAGAAATTTGTCAGAAACATGAGTAAAACTGAGAAAAATGCATGGATTAGTTTTAAACTAATTGTTGAAAATTTTCTGGGGAATAACAAAAGCGAGAATTGGGAAGAAATGGCAAATAATATGATAACAAACTTCGGAAAGCAAGGATGCTTGATGAGCTTGAAGCTACATTTTTTAGAATCACATCTAAAGTACTTCCCCGAAAATTTAGGAGACTACAGTGAGGAACAGGGAGAGCGATTTCATCAAGACCTTAAAGAAATGGAACGTCGTTATCAAGGAAGGTGGGGCGTAAATTTGATGGCCGACTTTTGCTGGATGCTGAAAAGGGATGTTGTACCAGGTAGTGTGAACTTAAAGAGAAAACCGCTACACAGATCTTTCGAAAACAAAAGAGTGCGCTACCATAAAAAGGAAAATAAAGAAAAATTATATACTTCAGAACTGACATATTGAATTTTGACAATCTGTTTTCAGATTTGCAATCAGTCACCCCACAAACCACTAGATACCAAATTTTATGTAAATTTTAATATTTTAAAAAAATTCATCAGCCATATTCTTGCCGCCAAGTAAATCTTAATATGTTTTTTAATTCGGCCGCCATATTGGATTCGCCATTTTAAATTTAGAAAATTTAACTTCGGATTCGTAATCAGCGACCCAAAAAAACCCCCAGATACCAAGTTTAAAGTAAATCTTCAATTTTTTTCAAAATTCGTCCGCCATATTGGATCCGCCATTTTGAATTTTGAAAATCTAACTTCAGATTCGTAATCAGCGACCCAAAAAACCCCCAGATACCAAGTTTGAAGTAAATCTACAAATTTTTTAAAAATTTGTCCGCCATATTGGATCCGCCATTTTGAATTTTGAAAATCTAACTTCAGATTCGTAATCAGCGACCCAAAAAACCCCCAGATACCAAGTTTGAAGTAAATTCATAAATTTTTTTAAAAAATCGCCTACCTCTCAAAATCCGACATGTTTTTTGAGGTTAGAAAAAAATCCTGACGTGATGGAGCAAAATGGACTTCGGATTCGTGTTCAGCGCGTCAAAATACATAGGGCTAAGGTATTCCGGTCAAAAGTACATGACACTTTTTTTTTTGTGGGGCTGTGTAATGTATTGAAGGGCACTTTTATTTAAATAAAGAAATTTATTCGATTTGTATAATTAAAGTTTTTTTGAAATAAATGATTTTACAAAATTACGCTATCGAGCACGTAAGCATATCTTCAATATTTTTCAAATTTGAAAATTGTGTTTAAATTATTTCGTTTGGTTATGATTCTTTGAAATTTATTTTTTTAAAATGAGAAAATAATTGTTTACAAATTTAATTTACTTCTAATATATCTTACAATTAAGTAAAATTACATAATTTTTGTTTGTTTATTTATATTTTATTTTATACAAAATTAATAGTAAATATTCATAAAATTACTAAATCTGCAGCAGTTGTAATATTTATTATTTAATTAATAATACTTTTTATATATGTATATACTTTAATATATAAAAAAATATGTAATATGATAAGTTGAGCAATTGTATCACAGTTGATTCAAGCTTGAATCTAGATTGGATGTTCAAGCTTCGCGCATGAGGATTCAAGCAGTCTTGAATCAAGCATGGAACGAGCATTGGTGTCCAATCTTCAACCAATATTGAACGACAGTGATTTAAATACTGTTCCCAGTCTCGGTTACCTACTCTGGGTGTCAAAGCTAGAATCAAGCCTCCACCCAGCGTCAGCATTGGTTTCTCGCGCCTGGGTATATTTATGATAACTTTTTTTTTTAAACAAAGTTGTAAAAACGAACTTTTGCAGTACACCAATTTTTCTTTCTGGAACCTTTTTGAATAGTAAATTTCACGTTTGCCCCACTGTTACAGCTGTAAACTGTCAATATGTCAATTTGACATTTTATTCGTAATCAGCAATCCCGAAAACCCTTAGACTGTCATTAATATCAAAATTATTTTCTTTTTTGCAAAGTTGACTGTTGAATTGACAACTGTCAACAGTCAAAATAGCTTTTTGACATTATATTCGTTTTCCGTGACACCGAAAACCCTTAGACTATCACTTTTGATAAATTGCTTAGTTGCAAAGTTGACCGTTTAATTGACAGCTGTCAACTGTCAAACTTTTATAATAAGTAAATTATGTATCTTCTATGATTAAAAATTATATGGTTTAAACTTATTTTGAGCACAAATAAAGGCCTGGAGTACAGAAAATGGCGTATTTTTTGTTAAACTTTCTTTACGAATAATTTATTTTTATTCACTGAGAAAAATGTTTAGTCATAGCAACGAAAATTTGGTTGAGCCAACCAAATTATTTGGTTGTTATTTAGTCAACCAAACTATTTAATTGAGACAACTAAATTATTTGGTTCAGTGTTGTTTGTTGACATAACAAAAACTTTTGGTTTTCGCAACTATATTTTTTTATTCGGGATAACAAAAATTTTGGTTGTCATAAAAAAAATTTCTATTTGGGAGCTAAGTAACCCAGGTGCGAATTTTCGTTCGGACAACACATAATTACATAATTCACATGTTATAAATTTAATTACACAAATATAATCAGATGAGAATGTAGAAATTTCATATTAATGAAAACCTGAAACAGAAACATTTCATTAGTCATGAAGATCCGAACCCGGGTTTTCCAGCTGCCAGTCCACTAGGCTAACCACTAGCCCATGAGAGATATGAATGACCAATATGGAATAAACCTTATAGCTAGACAGTTCAGTAACAGACATCGTTGGCTCAACTATCAGACCCAGGTTCGGCCGACCGTCTGGTATTGATTTTTATTTACATTTTATTTATATTATTATCGGCAGCTTACTTACAAACTAATCACCAATTTTTTTTAATAATTGTTTGGTTGTCACAACCAAATTATGTTTGGATGTCACAACCAAATTATGTTTGGTTGTCACAACTAAATTATGTTTGGTTTAAGCAAATAAAAGCAACAAAATAATATGGTTGTCCCAAACAACTTGATGTGTTACGCCAACCAAATCGTTTTGTTATACCAATCAAAATATTGTTGTTACAACCAACAATGGTCAACTAAAAAATATTGTTGGTAAAACTAAACCTTTTTTCTCAGTGTTATTATCGGAAATAATAAAAAATATTTTGTCGAAAACATGTCTGGGAAATGAACATGGCTCATAACAGGTTTAGATTGCAGGACCCCCTGCAGATAACAGGTATATAGCTTTAAAGTGTTGTACAATCGTTAATTTTGGGTTTAATCTATTGAAACTTACGTATATCGGAAATCGACCCGGAATGAACGAAAAATGCTTTAGACTTCAAAAAATTAACAACAACTGTGAAAATAAAAACGTTTTTTCCCCGTCCTGTAAAATTTGTCAAATATCGCTTCACAACTTTAGACCGCAGACCCTTCAAATGTGATTATACAAAATTTAGCCATTTTCTAGCAATTTTAAATTGTTTAAACAATCTTAATTAACTTAATATGTTTTTTAAAGTTTTCACTTTGTTCTCTTTAGGGTTCCTATCGGAAGGAATGTTAAGTCAGACAAAACAATTTTTGTTAGAGAAACATAACATTTATAAAATCACAGCTGTTAGCCACATCTAAATTGTCGATTTCAAGTTTAGAGCCTAGCAACGCTGCAAGGTCCGCTAAACATCCTTCAACACAATTTAATGTACTTTTCATAACTAGCGCGGCGTGTTGACAAGTAAAAAAGTGTGAGACATTCAATTTGGATTGTATTTGTGTACACTCTGACGTGACATAGTGAATCGTTCTTAATTCTGGAACTTTCTGGTTATCTATACAGAAAACCGAATTACGCCTTTTATGACTTTGTTATGAAAAGTATCGTTCGTAACTGCGTGAACAAAGCAGTCGTTTTGAAACTCGCGCAATTTTTTTTTTTTTTGCAACGACTGCTTGTCACGCATGTTACGAAATATACTATTTCCTCAGCCCTTCTACATTTTCTGTATTTTTCAACACCTCAACGAGAGACCAAAATAGATCACATAGCATTAAACAGCCACCGTGTTAAGATCTCGTCTAAGAACATCGGTCATGGTTCGAACCTTGTTAAATAAAATTAAATATTTGTACCTGTTTTATGTTTTGGTTAAAATATATTCGTTAAATGTGACATACGCATTATTTCATTTACTTCCTTTTATCAATAAAGAAAATTTACAATTCATTTTCATTTAATACAAATCAGCACAGAAAACAAGAATTTTGTTGACTTTCGTATACCGCTCTCCTTCCCATAATCACGAAACTACTTGACTTAGAAAGATCAATTTTGTCACACAAATGTATTTTAGCGTGTAGATTATAGGCAAATTATAGAGAATATGAATAGAAAAGTTGGTCATAGCGTTGTCAAGGAAATAATGAGACTTTTTTTAGCAAAAATTCATTAAAAAGAACCCCCCTCCCCATCCAAGAGAAAATACTAATTTCAACATATTCACACAAGCGTTTATAAACAAAACACTGTTTATTCCAATGAGAATAAACAGCACTCTGAGCTGCCTGTGGGCTACGCCATCTAGCAGAGCTACCCACCTCTGCAGATTTCTCAGGCCGTTTCTGAATTGGGCATTCTTGAATGCATTTTGCAACATATACTTGTAAAGTATATGGGGGATTATTTCTCAAGTGTCACAGGTCCGAAAAGCAAGTTTATTCTATCGGGCTGAAACTTGGACAAAATGTTGTTCTATTATATATTAATGAATACAAAAAAAATCTTGACTATAGAAGAAATATTTAGCGTGGGAGAGGGAATGAAATTTTTGATTTTTTTAAGGAAACTGTTTACTTTAATAATTTTTTGTTCTTATAATTTGAATTGAAAACATTCTTGTAATACCAGTTGCGATAGATTTTTTCACGCTCTTTCGATTGGTCATTTTCACAAAAAAAAATTTTTTGATTTCTAAAAATGGAAAATAAAAATAAAAATGACTTTTTCTTTAAATAGGACATTTTTTTTAATGAAAGACCTACTTTTTTCCTATAAAAAATCTTTTGAGTAAAATGTTGGATGAGAACTTCTAATCATCGAAAATAAAGGTTGAATAGAACTTTAAGGTACTCTCTCAGCTCGTCTGCTGCCTGCCTGCGCAAGCAGCCGCCATGAGATAAAGGGAGAGAAAAAATCCAAATTTTCATTGTCTGTACTCTTTACTCTCACACGTTACTATGGTAACTCCGGTAGGCAGGCAGGCAGCCAAGAGCTGTGCGAGTACCTTAAAGCCTATGACGCTCGCTGCCACTAGCAGCGGCACTGGTGCAGCGCGGCGGATCACTGCGCTTTTCCAAAGTGCCAAAATTTTATTATTATTATTATTATTATTAACATTTACGGGCATTGCCCTTTTGTACATAAGTATTAAATTTTAACAAGGTTTTTGGTTACTGTATATAAAAAACTAAAGTACGAAGCGATGACAGCTTAACGAATTGACATATATTAGTGTTAAAAAGTCAAAATAAGAACAAGTGAGTTCTGATTTCACTGTTGATTCATGGTGAATCCAGCCTCTTGTATGCAAGAATGGTCATATCAGTGGCAGAAAAATACCGCGTGATATAAGACAGGTTGAAGTCGCCAGTAACACACAAAGTAGCCAAGGGATTTAAGACATGCAAGTCGTTAAGAGTAGAACACACATTATTTGATAAGTGTCGATAATAGAATTAGAAGGAATGTAAAACACATCATTATTGTGTGTTGTAGATTTAATAGTAAGCCACGTGTGTTCTGCCAATTTTCCTGACCAGGTACATACGTAGCACTAACACTAGAGCGTAATTCATGGTGAGCTAAGCAATACGTGAGTTGGCCTGTATCGATGAAGTGGGGATAGATTGCTTTGTTGCTGTTAGAATTTGAGGTTCTCCAAGGTGGTATGCAATACGAAGACCCGCCTCCCCCTCCGTCACTCGCGCCTGCATCAACGATACGGTCTTCTTATACTGTCGCACTTGCATGGGTGTCTTGTCCTAGGACAGAGATACAGATTTAGGAATAAAATCTGGTAAGATCGGGTTGGCTAGTCTGAAGTTTTTGTACGCTAACAATACCTTTTTGACACTCTCCTCGTCTGTGAACGTTATACGCAGAGGACGGGGTTGTGGAGACATCTGTTGATGTTTGCCTAGACGAGTCAATGAGCGAATTGCCGGAATTATGTCAAATAATAAGAGATTAATAAATTTAGAAATAAAATTAGAATCCGACAACAAATTAGATGAAGGATTGATTGAATTAGATTCAACTTCAGATAAGTTAAATAAAATAATATTTGATTTGCGAATTTTGCGATCTTCTAATTCTCTCAAACAATTGGACATTGTATTATCAGAGAAACCATTTACTTGACTATTTAATGACAGGATATCATCCTTCAAACCTTCTACTTCCCTCTCCAAGGAATCCATGCAAGAAATAGCATTTTCAATGTTTACAACACGTTGAGAAACATCGTCCATAGTAGTTTTCAGAGGGTTAATTTGAAGTGTGATTTCTTTAAGTTGATTAGCTAGCATGTTTGACAGATCATCTGTAGTCACGGATGAACCAGGTGGATTTGGAGCAGATGTTTTTGAGTTACATTATTTTTTTTTTAATTTAAAACATCCAGGATGGTAGGGTAAATGGCATTTATCACAGCGGATAATCTCCTTTTTAATTTCATTATGGCATCCCCGGCAAAGTTTATCAACCAAATTAACAAATGACGAACCCCTCATGTTTTTAGGTTAGAAACACAAAATCAGTTAATAAAAGTCCAAAAGTCACTCAAGAACTATGTACAATTTATCATAATCAAGAAAAACAAAAGCCGAACAAACATAGACCGTTAGGGCAATCACAACCACTCATTAATTAATTAAAAAAGTAACTCTAATTCAGAGATTGCTAAACCACGTGTAGTCACCGGCTTCGCACATGCGCAAATGTTATTGTTCATTTACAAAATTGTAATAGACTTAAAGTTACATTTAAACGCTCTTTGCGTTTACAGGGTTGAGACTGTTATTACTGGAACCAAATTTATATTTATTTGATTTGAACCTAAATGAAGAAAATTGATCTTATGTCACATTAGAGAAACCGTCTACAGTTTACTTAAAATTAATTTTTTCACTACTTTTATTAAATGAATAAATTAATAAAAATATTAAATTTCCATATGATTTTTATTAAATTTGAGTATTTATTAGATTTACAAATAATTTTTTTAAACTGTTAAATTTAGATGTTTTGAAAAATACAAATGCATTTTTCAGATAAATTAGCTTGATAATGACAGCGGACTAAGCTAAGTTTAACGTCATTAAGATAATATAAATCAAACAAAGTTTCCAAAAAAATTGTTTTTAATTTGCCTTAAATAGGGATTGCAATCCCGCAATCCCGCGGGATGCCGCACCTTTTCATGGCTTGCGGATCCCGCATAATATTTTGCGGGATCCGTAAAACTGACATTTGTTTTTTATATGAGAGATTTTATATGAAGTGATCAAAGTAAAAAAAAATTGTTAGCCAATCATGATTAAATTCGAAGTATTTATAGTGCGTACAGATGGTAATCTTTGGTGATTTTTTTTGTCCAATATTTTCCGAGTGGGAGGGGGGTAATCTTTCTGGGTTTTACAGTACAACGCAAATTTTAGTAATTTTTTTATATTTAACAATAAATTAAAAATTTTTTGCTACTATCAGTTTCGATAGAGTTTTTCATGGTTTTTCAATTGGTGATAAGTATACATATAAAAAAATAAAATTTTTTTGGTCAAAAAAATATATAAATACCTCAATATTAATACCTCGAGTTTAAGCATGATTGGCTTAAACTTAAATATGAGTGTGTCTTGTTTACTCATCTTTTTTTACATCACCTAATAAATAACGGGCAAACATTTGTCTATTGTTTACGACTAGGGTAAGTGCGTTAGTTGCTGCGGATGCTTCAGTTGCTGCGGTTTTCAGAAAAATATTATTAATTTCTATTTAAGAATATGTACCTATTTCAAAATGTGTGATAAAATTATTCTAACCTTTACTTAATACAATTTCATCAAAAATCTTATTTTAACTATTATTAATTTATAATTATTCAAGTTTACATTATTGTTCCCGCAGCAACTAAAGCAAACATTTGGTTTGTATTTGCTTTAGTTGCTGCGGGAAATCTAACCTCCAATTACACGTTATTCTGGCCGCAGCAACTAACACGCATCAACTGAATCAAACCCGCAGCAATAGATGCATTTGATATTATTTTTAATTTCTTAATTTTGTTCAAATAATCAATTTTTATGGAGTTTTGATGTTTGAATAAATATCTAAATAACACAAACTACTCATTTAATAAGTCGTAAGTTCATTGTTATCAATAAAAAAGCGGTATTTTTTAATAAAAAGGAGTCTCGGCTGAGAGCCCGCAGCAACCCTGTCGAAAATATAATGTGAGAACTATGTTTAAATAGTGTTTTATTCAGTGTTTACTTTGTGTGAGTGCAGTGTGAAAGAACTCAATGAAATGTGTTCCATTCATGTATATTGGAACGCTTTAATGTGCAATAAACACTTTATTATATTTCAGTTGTTGTGAGAAGTGTATTTCAAGTACACGAAAAGTCTGTGAGGTAATCGTTGTGAAACATTCTGAGAGCATTATTCAAACACTGACCTTATAATGTTAACACCCATTTAACACTCTCTTCACAGTGATTTTCTGCTTCAATCGTAGTATTGTGTTGTCTAATGTGTGTCAAATGATTGTGAATAATACACGAAAAGTCTGTAAAGTAATCGTTGTATTAACACCCATTTAACACTCTCTTCGCAGTGATTTTCTGCTTCAATCGTAGTTTTGTGTTGTCTAATGTGTGTCGAATGATTGTGAATAAGATGTTTACTTTTTCCAAAGATGCATGTTCTATAATCGTTTTAGGTAGGTTCTTAGTGACTAGAACTGAAAGTTCTATGATCGTTCAAAGAATTTTTACACCGGTAAATAATGTGTTCTTTGATCGTTGAAACAGTGTTTGTATCATAAAGTAAGTATACTATTAAACTTGAATTTATAAGTAATAAAGAATGTGAATAATCTATTAACATTAAGTTGACAAACAAATTATTATTCTTATTATTATTGCATCATATTAATATTTCCGTTACAATTGAAATATGAAATAAGTTAATATTAATACTTTCTCAACGGTGTTTCAACACTGTTAATTGAAAATTCATAATTTTTCAGTTTTTCTTATATTTAAAACACTTAACTTTAAAATCATATTTTTTTTATACAAAAATGGAAATTTTTTTTTTTTAATTCACCTTCCTTTCAAATTTTCAAATTATGAAGTAATTTTTTATTTTTTCAAAAATATAATTTTTTGTTGCTTTTTTAAATTTTATTGCTTTCTCCGTGGAGAAACAAATTTTTCATGAAATGAACATAAAACTTCAGCTTGTTTTTAAGAATAGCTTTTAAAAATTGGAAGTATGTAATATAAAGACACTGTAATATGGATTATATGTATATAGTGAGGAATATGAAAAAAGATTTGCACATATTTATATATTAATTCATTTTTTATTTACATAACTAATCATCAAATCGTTCATTTTACAAATCTACAAAAGTATTATTATTATTATTATTTTTTTTTTTTTTACAAAACAAGTTTAGAAGAGGAAAAAATGCATTTACGCACTTGTTCGTGTGGGACTCGACCACATCCTGTGGCAATACCGCACTAAAACAACCTCTCCCAATTCTTGCTTTACATATTCTTATCAACTTTTGCTCCTTCCGTCCTGGAAGGTAAGCAAAAGTTTCTTTTTTTTTACTCTGTACAGTTTCAGCATTCTGTTCTTTGGGTCTTCATGTCCATTGCCGCCGATGTTCTTATGCGGCCGACATGAAATTGTTGGATGCTTTTTTAGAGCTACCTTTAAAGATGTTTTTTTTTTACAGGGAACAGTGCTGTCGGACCACAAAAAGAGAATTCAAAAAAACTGCTTTTTGCATTCTACCTGCTAACAAATTGGCTTGACGTTCGCAGGTTGGGATCTTCTTCAGTTGGCTCACAAATGAAGCCTTCATCCCTCCTAAGCAGCCGAGAATTAAAACAATCAAATGGACTCTATATCCTGGATGCATTTTACTCAATTCGAATAAGAGCTCTTGATATTTGATCCATTTCTCATCCTCCTTTTTAATGATGTTTCTCTCGGCAGGAGCCGAAAACTCAACTACATAAATGATCTTACTTTTATGATCTTGGAGGACCATATCAGGCTTGGTGGCACTGATATGATGAGTGGTGGGGAAAGAAAAATTCCAGTAGATCTTGCACTGGTCATTTTCTACAACGGATTCTTGATCCCTTTGGGCATACGGCAGAATGGGCTCCTTATCTATACCGTACTGGTGACGAAGGTGGTAATACAAAACCTTCAGTTCAGCATTGTGTCTTTCTATATATCTGTTACATGCATAAATCGGACAGGCACTTAATATATGACTAAGTGTCTCCGGGTATTGTTTGCATGCACGACAGTTGGAATCGTCAACAGGTATATGCATCACACGGCTGCGGTACACCAAAGTATTAATCACTCCATCCTGACAAGCGAACAAAAATCCCTCTGTCTCCTATTTTAATCCAGCCGATTTAAGGAATGCAAAAGACAAACCTACAGACAATCCCATTTCTCTGACGATATTATAAAATTGTCCGTGAACAGGCTTACTAACATGTTTTTCTAAAAGAAGTACATGTTCTGCATTCTTTACATGTTTTTTGAGCATCAAAGGTGGTAATGACGCTATTCCATGTTCGGTATTATTTGTATCAAATCGAAGATTAAGTTCCTTTGCCGCTCTATTTGCCGCTTGATATAAAAATGCCCCATTATTTGCAACTTCATGATGATGGACAAATTGCATTAAAGGATAGGTACTATTCATCACTGAGCATGCCGCAGCCAGTACAATACGGCGATGAAGACATTCTAAACTTAGTAACCCTCTTCCTCCCTGATCTCGTGGAAGGTATATTCGAGTTACGGAAGACCTTGGATGATGGCATCGATGTATTGTCATCATCTTGCGCGTTTGTCTATCCAGTATCTTCAGCTCATCCACATTTCATTTAACAGCCCCAAATGTGTAGAGTATTAAAGGAATGGCTAATACATTTGTGGCCTGTATCTTATTCTTCCCTGATAATTCGGATGACCAAATTTTTCTGAGAAGACCTCGATATTTAATTTGGAGTTGATCTTTAAGCCCACGCACATCTTGAGTTTCCGATTGTGGAATTCCAAGATATGCGTAAGTTTCTCCTTCACCAAGATGATGAATGGTGTTGCCACCAATAAGCTGAAGATCGTCTAAATCGCCTGATGTTTCAGATGTTTCCAGTCTTCCTCTATTCATATGGACAACAGCACATTTATCAAGTCCAAAGCTCATTCCAATTGCACTGGAATACTTGGCCACTGCAAACACTAGAATTTTTAATGCTTCCTTACTGGAGCCATAGAGCTTAAGATCGTCCATGTAAAACAGGTGGTTAATCTTGTGAACTCTATGTCTTGGTTTGCCACACAAGTATCCAGAGTGTTTTTCACGAAGCACAACAGACAGAGGCAAGAGGGAGATACAAAACAATAGAGGACTAAGAGAGTCGCCTTGGAAAACTCCTCTTTTGTAGATGATGACGTCAGTCATCACCTGTTGCTTGTTTGATGTTTATACAAACCTTGTTCTCCATAAAAGCATAAGCTCTCTCAAGCATCTCACTATGTCTGGATGTACCGCAAGACATTCAAGAAGCTTAATAATAAGCTCATGACTGGTGGAATCAAACGCCTTACGGTAGTCAATCCAAGCCATGGACAAGTTTCGTCGATAAAATATCGAGTCTTGGGTGACACACCTATCAATCAGTAGGTTCTCCCTACAACCTGCCAGACCTCTCTTGCATCCTCGTTGTTCGCCTATTGTACTCCATACTGGTTGAATAGATGACAAAATTCTTTCCTTAAGGATACCAGTAAATAGCTTGTAGCAGGTGTTAAGACAAGCTATTGGTCTGTAATTCTTTGGACAAGTCAAATCTCCACATTTTGGCAATAGTACCGTACGTCCATCCACCAACCACTGTGGTAAGGGATGTTCTCCGTTGAGAAAAGTTGAGAATATGCGGGCCAGGTGTTGGTGTGTTGAAGTAAACTTCTTCCACCACATGTTGTTAATTTTATCCGGCCCAGGCGCTGAAAAGTTTTTAGTTTTAGCAATTACATTTCTCACTTCCTCCTTAGTAATTGATGGGCATTCCTCCGCATGATGGTCAAGCCCTTGTCTAAGACAAAAGCTACGGAAAAGAGGCAAAGAAGCGTCTTCTTCATTCAACGAATATGAGGTTTCATAGATGTTTTTCCAGAAGTTTTCGATCTCTTCGCGACATGGTGGTCTGTCAACGACCGGCGATGTTATACCGAATAGGCGGGAAGGATTAGTTTCGAAAACATTATTTTGTTTTATCCACTTAACCCGACGTTCTAAACGTTCTCTTATGACTACAAGAGAACGTATCTTTTCAGTCCAATGCTGCTTGATGGTCTGCAGCTTAGATTTATTCAAAGTATGATGCAATCTTTTCAGAGATCGGGATATTTTTAACACTCTAGGTGTAAATCTCCGATTCGTCTCCAGATAAGCAATCACACTCTGAAGGTGTGATCGCATTATTATTATTATTATTACTAACAGATTGTGAAAGAACTTGATCTGCCATATCAATATTTTGGAAACTTATGTCAGAGGACGAGTGTCCAACCATAAAATGTGGTCGCACAACATTTGCATTGTCATGTTGAAAATCACAATGTACCCTATTTTCCGGTATGAACGCTTTTTTTTGTAGTCACAGATGTTTCTTCCCGCTTTCTTGCATCATAACGAGCTTTTAAGGAAGGCGAGAGATTAGTAACTATTGTCTCCTCAGACAGTCCCATTTGTCGCCCCTTACGCATTGCTGCATCCAAACCGCGAGGACCTTTTAATTCCATAGCTCGTCTCGATAAGTATGCGGGTAGATTCATAACATAAGAGTCTATTTGTTTTGGGGTATACATTAGTCCCTCAGCTCCATCAGGTGAGATAGTTTTACGAGACTGCAACCAGCCACGGTACAAATCTGAAATTTATAAACAAATATAGACATGCGCCTCATCAAATTCTTCCTCAGTTAAATATATGAGTTTCACATTTCACTAGATAAAACTTACCACGAGCAACGCAAAGAAAATCGTCGGAAAAAACTTCAGTCTCACCATGAGCTGATGTTTTTGTATTGAGACGACACCTCATTTTCCATGGTTCTTGAAAACAGCCTTTCAATAAATGTATGCACCATGTACTATGACACATGGTTACGTTCTGTGACATTAGTGCCTATTTCAATCTGCAATTAAAAAAAGTTTTTCATAAAATAAAATATTTAGTTAGTCATGCAGGAATAATTAATATATGCTCTTCCAAAGCATAAGATATTGCACTGCATACTTATCAATAAAGCTGAAATATTAATAAAGTTGTATGAATATCTTGTGCTTTAGGAATGAATTATTTAAAAATCAATTGTGATTACTCTGTCATTTATAGGCACTTGAATAGAAGAGGAAACAGGCAAAGGAATATTTTTCCTAGCAGTTGTTAGAAGTTCATCTGAAATAAGTTAATAAGTATTCAGAAATGTTAAAGAAAATATAACTTTATATTATAATTATTTTATAATTTAAGAATTTTTATTTTTAACTTGGACGCCAAGTGGCAAACTATTTTACAATTTTGGGAATTTTTTAGGAAAAATTTTTTATTTAAGTAAGACGGTTTTGTTTACTTACTCAATTTCTGAGACACTGTAGATTCTACAGCTTCTACTACCCCATTTTGTAATGATTTACGTAATTCTTCTTTCACAATGTTGCAAATTTCTGTTTTTAAGTTGTTAAAAATATTTTTTGTTTCCTCCTGAATAATTTTCTTTATTTCCTGAGCAATGGAATTTGTAACATTCGTTTTAAATATTGTACTTTCAGCAACTTGCTCATTTTCCTTTTGTTGTTCTTGTAATGGAGCTCTTTCAGTTAAGGAACGACTTATGGGTCTGTTGATTTTAAAAAAATCTTGTCTAGCCAATTGTTCTAACTCCATGCCAATGTTGTGTAATCTAGCTTGACCAATTTCTTTCTGCAATGAAAACATAAGATTCGGTATTATGTAAAAAATGTATAATATTTTGTATACAAATACATAAATTTGTTTATTCAAAGAAAGTAATTAACTTTTTTTAAATTCATGAGGTCATGGCTTATGTTAAATCTAATAGTTGTATTATTCAAATTAATTGTCTGGAACAAGCATGTTAAAAAAATCAGATAAAAAAGGATTTGTTATCTTGATAATAATAATAATAATTTTTCAAATCTTCTAAGTTTAATATTTTAATAGTAATAGTAAGTAATAATACTAATAGTACAGTAGGAAGTCTCTTAACTTAAATTCTCTTAACTTAAATCTCAGGGCTGGCAGTCTAAACAAAATTATGGGTGTCTTGTCTTTTTTCTTTTGTTTATATAAATTTTAAAAATAATAACCTGTTATAAAACATAATTCTTACAACTTTTAATTTACCTCTTGTTGAGAGTAAATATTTTCTTAAAACTAATATAAAAGAATAAAAGCATTATATTCATTAATACTTTTTCACTTTATACCCTTTTTTTTAGATCGAAAATTTTAACACTTGGAAAAAATGCTTTAAAAAATGTGTATGTTCAAAATAAAATTTTATCCTTGTGGCC
The DNA here is from genome assembly GCA_037103525.1 of Ganaspis brasiliensis. NCBI lineage: Eukaryota > Metazoa > Arthropoda > Insecta > Hymenoptera > Figitidae > Ganaspis > Ganaspis brasiliensis. The sequence continues at coordinate 1,139,005 of JAZKLR010000097.1, read as the reverse complement.
ATAAGTTACCTTATAAATTGTACTTTCATTCGGTATAAAACATTTTAATATATTTTATTCGGTTTGGATTCTAGAGCAATAAAGCGAAAGGGTATCCAACTTGGGGCCCTCTCCCCTACATAATATGTCATTAAAATGAAAAATATACTGCACTTAACTTCATGCAGAAGAAAACAAAAACAAATTTCAAATTTTATTTTTCACAATAACCAAAAATAAAATTTGCACTGACATTTAAATTTTATTCGCCCCTGAATTATATGACATATGACGATTTTGATTTGTTGTTCTCTTAACTTAAAAGTTTTACCACCATTTAAGATAAGAGGCGTCCTACTGTATTTATAAAAAATTAATTATACTTTACGGTTTCTTGCGTTTTCCAATGCAGCAGGTCCAGAGTATGTATATTCTTCTGTACCTGATGAGGCTGGTTCTCCTATATCACCGAATCCATCATTTCGAACATTTGGCCACTTGGTTCTATTTGTGTCAGTTGTTTCTTTCAGATGAGCCTTAGAAACTGTACAAAGACATATAAATATGAAAATTGATCCATTAATATAACTATCTAATTTTAAAAGTACCTTTTGAACCATTTTAAAACTTATATAAATAAAAGTAATAAAAAATATTCTTAGATATTATTTATAAAAATTATACATTAAATATTAAAAAAAAAGTTATATAAAAACTATTTAACCACAAATTGAAACTTTTAAACATCAATATTGTTATTTTAAATAACAATTAACTTACCGTAATAAAAAATTTTAATGAATTTAGTGTCTAAATACTTTCTTATTTAATTAATATTTCAAGTACATACCATTAAGGAGGTTCTATCGTAAAGAGAATTAACATCACCATTTTAATCAAATTTGGTTCACTGGTTGATAATGGTTTTACAATGATGCAGTTAAATTTTTGAGTCCTCAAGGTACTTTTGAAAACATAAGTATAAATGTCCACAAATATATATTACAAACTACTCAATTTCCATAAAACTTAATGTAAAATGCTAAGAACAAAAACGCTTATAACTTTTTTCACAAGTACCTTGAGGTCTCAAAAATTTAACTGCATCATTATACAACCATTATCTACTAGTGGACCAAATTTGATTAAAATGGTAATGTTAATTCTCTTTACGATGGAACCTCCTTAAGAAGAAATATAAAATAAATTTTTAATTTTTAAGAAATTAGTTTTTATTTTTTACATATATGAGGTAAAACCGACTAAACTTTTTGAATCGGTATTGAACTTTTCTGAATGCGCATTCTTTAATAATAGGAAATTTATAATTAAAAATTTATTAAAATCTATTTTGAGTCTTTATGCTTAACCAAGTATTTGCTTCTGTTATGTCTTTAAATCAAAAAATGAAATATTTAAGAAATCGTAGAAATCATAAAAAAAATAATAAAAATAATAAAAAATTATATATTAATATAATTTAATTTATTAAATAAACAATAAGTTGAGTATTTTCAACGCTACTAAAAAACTGCTTTACTTCTTTAACCCGTTGCCGATGTAGCGCGCTTATATGCGGCTAAATCCGCGGCTATTTGCACGCTACACACAGGCAACGTGTTAAAAATCATTTTTTATTCTTCAATTTTGTCCTTCTTCACTTTTTGTATTTTTTAAAAGCTCATTGAATATAATCAAATTTTATAATTAATTAATTGAAAATAGGTTTAAAAATTCTTTTGAATTGAATAAATAATCAATCAACACTTAATTATTATAATTGCTAACTATTAATTATATCTATTAAAAATAAATTAATTTTCTGCACAATAATAATAATAATAATAATAATTGTTATTATTATTATATTTTATATATTTATTATTATTTATTATTATGTAATATTATAATAATAGTATTATTATTATTATTATTATTTAACTGTTATATTAAATAAGTATACTTTATTATATTTTTGTAAAATAAAAATTTTAAAAGGCCTTTTAATTTGGAATCATTTATCGCTGATTACCTTAATTTTTTTAAAAACTAAAATTTTATTTCATTAATAAATTATATGATTCAATATAAGAATCAATAAGTTTATCACGTACATCCATAAAAGTTATAGCTGATCCTTCATTCGTCATAAAAAGTAGAACTATAAGTAATTTTATTCTGAAAATGGACAGAAATAGAAACAATAAATTCCTACAATATTCATTTGCTCTTTCCAATCCTAATCCCAGACATCATTAAGTTATGCACTACAATAGAAAAATTTGGGAATTCCCGGATCGTCCACCATTAACAAACGCAGAAAGCTAATAAATCTCAATAAACCCGAAATCAGGTACAAAAGTTTGCTAGCACTTTACGTGCCCAGTAGCTATTTTTGTGAAATCGGGAAAAAATGTTTTTCTTACACTGAATATTTTTCTTTTTAATTTTAGTTGAAGCATATAAAATTGTATTTTTTATTTTTCTTCATCATCGTAAAATAAAACTCTTGATTCGTATTGAATTTTTACTCTAATATTTAAAATCTAGCAAAATAGTGATCGTAATATCATTATACCATTAAATTATATAGGCATTAATAAGAATAATTTTAATATTTGAAGAATAAATATAAATTAAATAATGTAATTAAAAATTCCAATTCTTTAGACCCATATAAATATTAAAATAAATGTAAATGATATGAAATATTTTCTCCATTTCTGATCCCTTAACTAGCCATTTAATATGTTTAAATTGATTAAGAATATTAATTTTTTTAACATTAAAACTATAAATTTTTGCAAATTCAAATACTGAAAAATTACGAAATTGAAGAATATATCCAAAAAATAACGAAAATAATTGCCAAAATTAAAAAAATGGCTACATTAATACACAACCGAACAAAATAATGTAAAACATCAAAGAATAATTATAAAATTTTAAGATAATAATTGAAAATTAACAAATTGTAGGAAATAATGGAAAATTGTGGAAAACAATAATAACAATTGAAGTAAATAGTTGAAAAATTACGATATTAATTGAAAAATTGAAGAAAATACACGAAAAATGACGAAACTAATTGTCAATTGAAAAGAAAAATTCGAAAAATAACTAGATTAATAGACGACTGAAAAAAATAGTTTAAAAAATGAAACAAGATATATTGAATTTAAAGATAATAATTGCACATTTAACAACTAGATTGAAAATAGAAGAAAATAATTAAAATTGAAAAAAAGAATAGAAAAATGAAGAAAGCAACTAAAGATTGAAATTTTAAGAATATACTTAAAAATTGAAAAACAGTAATTAAAAAATGCCGAGAATTGAAAACTGTAGAATGTAAATGAATATTGAGGAATGTAATTCAAAATCAAAGAAAATAATTGACAAATTGTATTAAAAATGAAAGAAACTTGATGGTAATCGAAAAAAATAATAGAAAAAAGGCGATCATTTTCTAATGTTATAGAAAATAATTGAAAATTTAAATTTAAATAGATAGACAGCTATTACAAGTAAAATAATAAATATACTTACATCCCATTCTTCCGATATAACCGTAATAAGGATGTTTTTTCCCGTCTCCGCTGCCAAGTTTTGTTTTAATGGAATATATTTTTCCAGCTTCAAAATCCATTAAACTTTCCGGTGTAAATGTTGATAAATTGAACGCTGGTGGAGGCCCAACTACAGAAATATCCGAAATTGGCACATATTCTTTCTTTTTATCGCTTCTATACATCACTGATGCCCACCACTGATTACGTAAGTTCTGTGATTCCATTTTCACAATTTAAAAGCACAAAAAATTATATTTTCGAATTTCACTGACAACAGTCAATTTCGGTATTGCGCCCAGAGTCGAGTAGAAAATTAAACTAAGCGCCCAGCCTAAGCGCAGGTCAGTTACAGCTGCGTGTGCAACCCCTCCAGCTACCTCTTTTGGGTACTCAATCTACGCTCCGACGTCCGTATTCAGGGTAGTCAAGTGTCAATAAACCGCTCGCTTACTCTCGCTGCTACTTGACTGCGTTAAAAATGAACGTGCGACGATGCGTATATTATTGAGTTATTTTATTCGAATGCTCATAATTTTAAATATTTCTAAAATATTAAATAATATTAAAATATTATTATTCGTAAAATAACCAATAAATATTTCTAGCTTGGCCCAAGCTCGAGCCAGGACAAAATTTCCACACGGGTTCTTTTAAGCATTAGGTACATTTTTTAATATACTCACTGGATCACCTGATTTAAATGTTACCGGTTTTCCTTTTTAAAATATAAGATAAATTATTAAATGCCGTTTAATAGAAATAATAATTGCATGGCATAAGTAGGGCGATAATAAATTCTTTATATAAAATGTAGCTAAATTCATTTGCGAATCATTTTAGAAATTTGAGAAAATTAGGTATAAATAGGTAATATTTAACTCTTTTATAACAACAGAATTATCTTCCCGCTCTTCATAAAATGGTTATTAGCTACTTTACTTTGTCTTTTAAGAGTAAGATATGACAGCAGTAAATTGACAGTATTGGTAGCCAACACATAGCCTGTACTGGTATATTGTTGACAAACATTTTTCTGAGTTAACAAAATTATTTTTAACTTCTTATAACCTTAGACTTATTTTGAACATACTTTTTTAATTACTGTAAAGTGGGGCTATTTTGTGAACAAAACGAATCGTTTTCCTCTCTATATGCTTTATTAAAATTAAGAATTTAAAAAAATAAGAAATTGAGCTATTCAGTTACGTTTTGGACATCCTTTCGAAAGGTGTCCTTTTTGTCTGAGTTATAAAACTCAAAGTCGAGTCCAATATAGACTCTTTTTTGGGAGCTATTTTGTACATCAAAGCTTCTTTATTTGTAAAATTGTGTTAAGAAACTTTTTGATAGTTTTTGATGCATGAAATATTTTATATTCCAGAGTACAACAAAGAAAAACATATATTATAGTATACAATAAAGAAAAACATATAGCTAGAAATATTTTTTTGTAAGATACTTGTTTATCATAAAAATAAAATGCTGATAGTTTAGAAGAAACTACAACTTTCTTTTAAATAAAAATAGCTAATAATAATAATAATAATAATAAATTCTTAAAACTTATGGGAAAACAAAGGAAAACAATGTTTTATAATACTTATAATAATAATAATAATAATAATAATAATAATATTGCATTCGATTGTTTCTGAGACACAAATGCTGTTAAATTTTCTTAATGATATACTTAAAGCTTATACAAATCCTAGAAATGAAGACGATTGAAATGTATACTTAAAACAGGTATATTTTGTCTACAAAATCTTATAACACTGTTTCAGACCATTTAATACCTTTTTCCTCGCCTTTTGTCCTTTAAGTAAGCGAGCATTAGGTAGTATAAGATGGATTCTTGTAGTATCATGTTGTCAGTAGTTTATGTGCGTTAACAAAATGCCTAGGAATTATAGAAGTTATTTATTAACGGGAGGTAAAGTTCCTCGAACGACTCGATGGCGTCAAAAAAAACTTGAAACAAATATTATGCAGAAGGTAATTTAAGTTATCTTCTATTTCTTATTAGTTTTATGTGATAAAATGACTATATTTGGAGCATTCTACCTGACACTTTCATTCAAAAAATTTTTTTTGCTTGGAACAATTTTTTTCCGATTCTATGTAAAAAAATAAGCAAATACGTATTTTTTTATTTTTTTATTGAATGAAAATTACAGAAGTTATATGAATATTTGAAATTTAACGTTTTCAGATGAGACAGAGCATTTTTGACACGCATTATTTTCTCCGTTATTATTAAAAAATTTTAAATAAAGACTTGCATAAAATTTGTATAGATTTTATTAAACTTTTTAGACATATAGTAAAAAATAATGTATTCGAACAAAACTACATAGAAAATTAAATTAACAAAATTACAGATTAATGAAGTAATTTTTCCCATAAATCTAAAAGTGGTGCTCTTTAACGTTTAAATGATATTTACATTTAATTGGTATACTTTTAAGTTTTTAAATTTTTTAAATTTTTTAACCTTCATTCACAAAACAAAACAAATGAAATACAAAGGAAATTGTAAATTGAAGTTGTTTCATTTCTGAAATTCACAATTTAAACTTTAGTACAACAAATAATAATTAATGTCACTTAAACGTTAAAGAGCACTACTTTTTGATTTATGAGAAAAATTACTTCATTAATCAATAAACCAAAGACCAAAAAAAAGCATTTTTTTTAATAATTTTTTTTTTTCATATAATAAACAAATTAATTTATTCAGTCCTTTTCTCACATAAAAGTACAATATTTAAAGAATAAATTTTAGAAATTTCATTAAAAAATTATGACAATTGAGCCATTGAGGACTGACGTTTAAAGACCACTGGACAAAAAAAATATTTTTGCGGTAGACATAATAATTCTATATAGCTTCATCAGAAATCAAAAAACGAAAAATTTTCTGTTCGTGGGTGAGTCTGTCTTGTGCCTGAACAAAGGGTTTTAAAAATTTTTGAATTTTGAATTTTTAGCAATTTTATGCAAAAAAATACCAATTTTTACAATCTTTTTGACTATATATATCTTCATAAAATTGGTTGTGATTAAAAAAAGACCAAAAATCCTTCGTTTAGGCACAAGTCAATGCCATTGGCAAGAAGTGTACCAACCCGTGTGGAAATTACCAAACTAGCGTCAAGCTTGTTTTGAAACGCCCACCTAAGCTGGGCCCAAGCTTGGCTTAACCTGTAGCTTGGCTTCACCTTGGCGTCAAACTAGAGGAAATCTTAGCTGGGTGTTTCATTTCGATATGGTTATTTTTAGCTTGGCCCAAGCTCGAGCCAGGACAAAATTTTCACACGGGAAATTTCAAGAAGATCGGTGCATTAGTTTTCAAAAAATCGTATCCACCGTCTTCAAAAATCGATTTTTGAGAAAAAAAGCAATTATAGTTTAACTTAAAACTTAGAAAAAATATTCTTGACATGTTATACTATTAGTTAAAAAATTTTTTTTAAATATATTTTAATATAGCTTGTAAACTAACATATTTTTGTTGTGAAAAATTAAAGTCATTAAAGTTGAACGAAATTACCCCACATTGAGGTTTAATTTCACTCACAGTAAAAGGGTATGTTAAATAGGTTTACGCAATATGTAGTAATTTTTTTATATTGTGAAATTAAAGAGGAAGAGTCAGAGGTTGTATATTTTCAGTATCAAAAGTTATTATTAAATTTTTTCCTATACTTTTTTTAAAAAAACATGAAAATTTGAGCGAAATTAGCCTGTTTTACGGTAGTTTTTTGCAAATACATTATTTTTTACTATATGTCTAAAAAGTTTAAGAAAATCGGAGCAAATTTTATGGAGGACATTATTTAAATTTTTTTAATAATAACGGAGAAAAATGAACGTCAAAAATGTTCTGTCTCTGAAAACGTTAAATTTCAAAAATTCATAACTTCTGTTGAACAACAATTGAACAACATTTTAACAACTATTAAATTTTTATTTTATTATAATTTAATTTTAATTAATTATCATTATCATTTTAATTATTTATAATAATAATAATAATAATAATAATAATAATAAGAATTATTATTATTATTATTATTGTTTAATTATTATAATTATATGTTAAAGTTTGCTATTTGGTATAAATATTTTTCGATATCTATCTAACTGAATATTTAAATTATTTATTTTTTCAAATTCTGGATTTTAATAAAGCATGGAGTGGAAAAAGGTCAGTTTTGTGTACAAAAAGCCCCGCTCGACGGTATTATTTAAATTAAAAATAAGACAATTTGCATTGAATAGATAAATTTAAAAATATAAACTGTTTAAATTTGAAAATATAATGTACCACGCCAGCTCTGGCAGGCAAGACTGCGCTAGTGCTGGCAGTCAGTATCGATGACTGTTATCATCTCAAAGTTAAGTCAATATTGCGCCAGTACTGGACTGCAATACCACGCCCACGCGAGCCGCGTGGTTTTTTTGTATCAATTGACTTAGCACAATCACCGTTTGTTTTATAAATTCATTACTTTTCAAAAGTAACGTTATTTTTTGAGGTTGATCAATCTATAAGGTACTATAAAAAAAATTAAAAAGTTTTTGGCATGTTTTAGAAGCAAGAAAAACGGCGACAAATAAAGAAGCAGATCACAGCTCAAAGTGTGGATGCAGTATCTAACCCAAGTGTAAGTATTATTTATATTGAAGTCTGCACAGTAAAAAAAGAATGTTAATTTAAGAACTGTGTTAAATTAAGAAAGCTCACTCGCTTGATTTCAATTTGTTAAAAATAACAGGTTGTCAATTAAATCTTAATTTTACAACAATCTTTACAACAATTTTAAGTTTACATGCTTAAATATATTAGTTCTTCATATTTTCATACAAATTTAAAGTTTTTAATCTCTTTTTCTCACAGTTTAAAGCAAGTATAAAATTTATAAAGTAATAACAAAGGCTGTCTCAAAAATGTTAAGTCATAAAATATGATATCTATGTTTTACCATACAGTCTTATACAATAAAACCTTTTTTACAGTGTAGATTAATCTGTATTTACATCAGAGATGTTACGACAAATGTATTGCAGCACATTCACTAGTTTTGTTTCAGGTTTACAATGAAAATACTATTGATCCTAATCAAATTCCTGAAGCGAATGCAGAAGATTTTTGTGACAATATGTCATTATGTGATAATCTAACTGGTTCAGAATCCTTCTCTGATACAAATCTAAGTGAAATTTCATCTGCACGCAAGGTACTTTTTAATATTTTAATTTAATCTTTTTCGGTTTTTGTACTTAAAATCGTATCTAATTTGAAATAATTTATTTTCATATGTAAAGAAGAGAAAAGTTATGGAAAGTACTATTCAGAGTAATACTCAAAGTATTGAGACACATTTATCCGATTCAACTAATGACGGCAGTTCAATCTGTTCATCCCCTCCACCATCACCTACGTCTGGAATAAATGAAATGTATACTATGAATGAGCAGCAGATAAACTTTATGCCCGAATCAACAAATTTTTGCGAGCAAGAGATAAATGTACACTACCATCATGAAAACAGCGAATTAAAAAATAACAAATTGTGTCCTTGTATTGAAACAACTTCTGCAGATATTCTTTTTATGACTCTGTGCTTGGGTCTTCGTCATAATCTGTCGTGGGATGCTCAAGTTGATATATTGAAAATGTTTGATTCTATTTATGGCAAGAGCAAAATACCTTCTACTAAATATAAGTATTTTAAAGAATTAAAGATAAAAGATTGTCCCATAAGTTACCACATATATTGCAATGTTTGTGATGTTTACTTGGGTATGAAAGAAAATGTTTTAAATGTAAAAAATTGTTGTAATTGTGGTGTAGCAGTTGATATAAAAAATTCCAGTAATTACTTCGGATCACTTTCCGTTGAGAGTCAGCTTCAAAATTTTGTAAAGGACGAAAATTTTGTAAACAACATTTTAAATTACAGATTTCAAAGAGAAAGCAATAGCTCCTTTTATAGTGACATTTATGATGGGGCTGCTTATAAGAAACTCTTTAATAATAATGGTATACTGTCAGTACCATACAATTTTTCCTATAATTTTTTTGTTGATGGGATAGCTTTTGGTAACTCATCGAAGAAAACTATTTGGCCTATTTATTTAACTATTAATGAGTTACCATATGAAGAACGATGCAAATATATTATCCTTGCTGGGATTTATGTTGGTAAAAAGGATCCAAACCTCCAAACTTTTCTTAAACCATTTGTGGACGAAGCAAATAAATTATCATTAAATGGATTTTCATGGATATGCAATGGTAAAAATATAAGAAGTTATGTAATTCCCTTATGTTGCCTTTCAGACTCTGGTGCTAGATATAAGATTCTAAATTTTCAAAGTTTTCATGCTCGCTATGGATGTACCTTTTGTTATCAATTAGCAAGCAGAACAAAAGTTGGACGTCGTTTCACAGTACAAAAGCCAGCTGCAATTAGAACTGAAGAAACTTTAAAGCAAGATTTAGAAATACTTTATTTACAAAGAAATTCAGGACTCATTGTGGACTACATGCATGCAATTTTACTTGGAGTGATTAAACGCCATATAGGACTTATTTTAGATCCAAGCAGAAAGAAAATGTGGATTAGAATGTCTGAAAACGATATTGGTATGGATCATCTTATAAAAACTATTGATAGTAAGATCAATGAAATGCAATCTAATTCATCGGTTATCAGAGAGCTGAGACCTCTCAGTGAAAGCGCGATCTGGAAAGCCAGTGAGTGGAGATCATGGCTTTTATTTCATTCGATAGCGACATTATCTGGCTCTTTAAAAGATAAATACCTCGTTCATCTTTGCTTACTAAGTAAAGCCACCCACATTCTACTTCAGAAAAGAATTTCTTACGATGAATTAGCTCATGCACATAAACTGCTTATGACTTACACATTTTATTTTGAGAAATACTTTGGTCAAGAAAATATGTGTTATAATATACATCTACTAACACATATTGTCCCTCAAAATATTCTGGAGTTTGGTCCTATGTGGGGAACAAATTGTTTTCTTTACGAAAGTTTTAATAGAAATATTCGTAATTATTGCAAAAGTCCAACTTTTGCCGTGATTGACATTGCCAGGAAATTTATGGCCTACAAATCTTTACCTTCATTGTGCACTGAAATGCGTCTGAGTAGAAAAACACTGGAGTTTTCATCAGAAATATTGGATTACAAGAGACTTAAGTACATTACCCAATTAAATGGTTACACTCTTTTAGGAAAAGGTACAGTGCCATCTCTCTCAGAAGATGAGTTGTCAGCTCTTCGTTATTATACAAATAATGTTGAAGTAAATCATTACGAATGTTACGAAAGAATGATCTTGAATCAAACCAAATATTGTACTGATTCCTACTGTAAAAGAAAACAAAATAATGACTCATGTGCCGTTACTACCTCAGGCGATTTTGTCAAAATAAAGAGAATTTTAATATTAAAAGAATCTGATGCAGTACTGCTAGTTGAGCCGTTAGGTATCTCAAGAAGTTCATTGTTATTGTGTGACTACACTACAATTGATAACATTAAGAAGATTGTAGGGCAATGTAATGTCGAGTGTATTAAGCTTAATTGTATATCTCAACCATGCGTGTTAATGATGGTACAAAACGCTTCGTACCTGTCAGTTATTCCTTATGGTTGCTCTGTTGATTAGGGTTTTTCTTCCCAGTTAGCATGCAAGCTTGCAGTAAACTGGTCTCGAAATATTTGCACAAAGTTACCCTGAAAGTCTTCGGCAAGCTTATTTTGTGAATTTTCTGTAAGCTTGCGCGGCAAAGTTTCTACAAACTTGCCATGTAAGAATTTAGTAAGCAAAGGTGTAACAGATTTTAAATTCTTTGTACATATACCACTTAAACTTAATATGCAATTATTATTCATATCAATCACATGTAAAATAATTGTATATCAAGCTTAAGCTGTATGTCTATAAAGAATTTATAATTTCTTTTTTACTTAATTTTACGTGGTTAGTTTGTACACGCAGAAAAATGATTGGCTGCACTATCCAATTCGTTGGACAATCAATTCAATCAGCCATCCTCTTGATTCGATTGATGACGAAAAATTCTTTCCGAATTAATCCGTTTCATTCCGATGCTAAATTCTAATTCGTTTGAATCCCGCTATTTTATTCCGAATCATTCCGAATCAATCCGTTTCATATTCAAATAAACCCGACTAAAATTGGAACGGATTATTTGGAATGAAATAGCGGGATTCAAACGGATTAAAATTTAGCTTTGGAATGAAATAAATTAATTCGGAAAGAATTTTTCGTCCAGTTATATCCATTTTTAGAATCGGATAAAAACTGATTGGCTTGGAAACAAATTTTGGAATGCCCCGGAAGAATGCTGATTAAAACTTATTCAAACTGATTGAAATTCAATCCGATACCTTCGTCAGGGTTATCAACTTGGTTATAATAATAAAAGCGCAGTTCATAATTAAGCAAATACAAATATAATGTATATAATTGTACTAAAAATGACAAGAGTGATGTTTTACTTTAGGTATGAACATGTTAAAAGACATAAAAAATGTTAAATCATGTATCATTTATATGAAAATTTATAAAACAAACAAAATGATTTTTTGTTACAAGGAAAAATATTATTTTTATTTTTCTGAATAGGTTAATCAGGTGTAAGGATTTATTGTCCTTAGACTCAATCGCAGTCTTAATAGTGTACTCGATTAATGTTCTGCATAGGAAAATGCAACATCAATTATATCATTTGTCAAAAACGTTATTTTGAAACTCAATTTCTACTATTTAAAAAGACGTCAGAAATAATTCTATAAATATTTTATAATTTTCTTTAAACTTCGTAAAGTATATGTTTTTATAACATTAAACAAACAAGTAAATTTGCATTTGAAGATAGTTTGAAGTATATACACTTTAGTTTATAATAATGTGTACCATTAATGTTGCACACCATGGATAAAATAAAAAAATGTTTGTCCAGTGTTTTTAAAACAAGATTTTGTCAATTACAATGGTGTTTTTAAAGAGTTTTATGTGTGTTCTATTATTCTTATAAAAGTAGTAAATAAAATGTTTCTACAACATTAACAAACATGCAAATGTAGGTCGGTAAATAGTTTAATGTGTATTTAGTTTACTGTATGACAGCGTGTAAGATTGATGTTACACTACTCTAATGCAACTTAAATTATCTGTCAAAACTGTGTTCACAAAACACGATGTTTACATTCGATTTGTAAGTGACAAAAGTTGTGAACTTGATGTTTCTGCAACATTATACAAACATCAAAATATGCGTTGATACATACTTTAATATGTACTTAATTTACTTTATGACAAAGTGTGATTGAAGTTAAAAAAACACAAATAAAACTTAAAATATATGTTAAACCTGTGTTCTCGAAACACGATGTTCACATTCTATTTTTTAATGACAAAAGCTGTGAACTTCATGTTTCTATAACATTATACAAACATCTAATTATGTGTTGTTACATAGTTTAAAGTATATTTGGTTTACTTTATGACAAAGTGTGAGATTAATGTTGCAGTACACAAATAAAACTTTTAACTAACTGTTAAAACTGTGTTTTTAAAACTTGATGACTGATTTATTGCCTTTTGAAGCCTGTAGAATTCATGTTTAGTTATATTGCGAAAACATACATAAGTGTATTTGAAAGTAGTTTCATTTATGTTCTTTGTGAAAGGTCTGATACTTTGTGAATTTGAAGTTTTTGCAACATTGTACGAACACTCAAATCTGTTTTAAAAATTGTTTCATGAGTGTTTTTTTCGAATATAGAGAACTAGTTTTCATAGCGTTTTATGAATCATTGGGTAACCAAATATTATAAGTGAAATCCCTGTTTATGTTGCGTTTAAATATAGAAACATGTTTGATAATATTTGGAAACACAGATATCTGTGTTTAAACAGAATAAAACTATTTTAAAACATTCATAAAACACACAATTGTTGAACACATTTTTGACAGGGAACTGACACATTTACCCTATTTAAAATCTATAACGCCAACCAGTGTAGAAGCAGAAAGAGCCTTTTCAGCAGCAGGATACATTTGTAGTTCCTTAAGAAGCAGGTTGGGGGACGAAACCATTAATATAATATGTTTTTTGAGATCATATTTTCAGTTAAATGAATAAAAAGATTACAGATTATAATTATAATTTCCAATCTCAATAAATACCTATTACTTAAACATAAACACACATATTTTCTTTCTTGATTACAAAAGTGAGTCTAATTGTACAGTACAATAATCTTTTTATTATTAAATTTTTTTAATAAAAATAGTTTTAATTTTGAAGTTCCCATCATATTAGAATTATCTAATTAGCAGAATTTATATATTAAATCATGCACTTACACTGTAACGTCCTAAAATTTTTCGCAAAATTTTAAAACGTTTTTTTTTTTGCCTAATAAAACCTCCTTTGCACTTCGAAAATTAAAAGGGGTTCAAATATAATAATCTAGAAACATAGAGTGCAGTCTCGGAAAATATAATTTCTATGAACAAATTATTTACGTTCATAGGAATTATAACGATTTGATTTTAAATCAAACCTACTGCACCCTACCATACAATAGACATTAAATTACGAATATATATGTATAAATATATATTTTTTACCTAGCATATAAAGTATGTTTACTTAATTAGCCCATATAAGAAAAATCGTTAACAACAAAAACAATAAAACCAGGTATATGAATTATTAAACCTTTAATTGTTAGAAATAAACCTTATACTTTCAAATAAACTTCTATAAAATAATGAATTAAAATCTTACAAAACTGCGAATTTATGTTTAACTTTTATATTTAATGATATCTGACATGTAAACTAATTAGGCGATATCTATTATTAATGATAATAAATAAATTAGATTTGCGTCAAGCATCAATTGTATCCGGATAATAGGAGGTGCAAAGAATTAAAACAAAAACTACTTTAGAGACCGACCGTTAAAGTAGAAGATTTACAGTAGTACAACCTTATAAGTAATGATATGTTAATTAGGTCAGACGAGTTTCCCGGTTACCTCCTGCTCTCCTGATACTTTCTGAGATTTTTAAAGCCGAATATATTTATAAATTATGGACCGATTTTTATAAAAATTTAAATTTATATTATTTTTGCTTATCTATTGTCACTAATAAACTTAAAATAGTAACTTTGTAAAATTTAAAAACTACCAAACGATATAGTAATATTAACTAAACAGTACTACAAATTTTAATAAACAGCATGGTAAAACGTCAAACCTATTTGTTTTTCGACACTTCAAAATATTACGACCTAATTATTGAACAATTTATACAATAGAATGGCAAAATAATTTAGGGAACAAATTAAAATTATTAAAATAAATTTTTCACATTTTGTAACAATAAATAAAAATTTATATAAAAATGTTATTCGATATTCTAGAGAAACCATATTATATTTTTGTCAACTAAACGTCGCCATATGTAATTTTAACCCGTGGATAAGGGTAGCTTATCACTGCTGATTCTACTAAATACAAAGCCGTGAGAGAAAACATCCTCCCGTGCGTGAGAACAAAAATCGGCCCATGTAACCGTCATACATTAAGAAATCAGTCTCTTAACTCCTGTCGCGGAAGACAGACGCGAAATTAACTTCTCGAAAATCAGAATCTTTACAAGTTGACTTTAAATAATTTATCTTTAGAATTGAAATGTAACGTCAAATATGTTCTGAAATCTACCCTATATTTTTTTTGTATTAAATTTTCTTACCAATATAACTTGTAAAGATTCTGATAATTAAATTCGGTGAAAATTGTAAAATACCTTGAAAATTTTCTATAAAGGAAAAATAAATAACGATTGTGAAAGTGAAATTCAATCTAAGTGTTTAATTAATTTTATTCTAGTCCAAATTCCAATAAAATAAAACAAAATTTAAGTGATTTCTCTTCTAACATTTAAATTTCTGAAGTTTAGTGACATTAAAATTTTAGTAGTGGTGCAGTGCATATAAGAAATTTATTTTCAACGATATGAACTAAAAACTATTTTAAAGGACCTTAAGAAAAATACACATATATATATATATATAATTATTTGGAACTAACTAATTAGATTTCAAAATTGTTATACTTTAAAATCCAATCAAGCACAAGCTCTGTAATCCACAAAGGAAAGTATTGTACTTAATTTAATATTTTTGTACAAAAGAAAAGAAAAAGGGGGAAGAAATTAAAATTTTACAACAAAATCCGAGAACATCGAGAACAACAAAAGAAAAATCTGACGGACTTGGGCAGCCAACAAGGTTTTCAGAATATAAACAATCCACATATAAAACTACAAGTAGGTAAATCGACAAAAAAAAGAAAAATTTATAAAATCCTTGTTTATGAAATTTTTTATATTTTTCTACATCAATACATTCAAAGCATTAAATTTTATTTAAAGCAAAACTTGAGCATAAAATCTTAAAATTCTAATTTACATTTACATAAATTTGTTAAATTTTCGAACTTAGAATTTAAACATTGATTTCATATATTGAATTTTATTTAATCTTGATTTTATCTTTTAGTAATAATTTAAAAATCGAATTTCTTTCAAAACATAATTTAAACATAAAACTTTAAATTTATAATTACAATTATTTCAGGTTATCTAATTTATTTTAAACTTTTATTTAACTTTTGTTTCAACTTTTATTATAACTTGAATTTCTTTTGTTACACATAAATTTGTTAAATTTCAGAACTTAAATTTGAACATTGATTTCATATATTGAATTTTATTTAATCTTGATTTTCTCTTTTATTAATAATTTAAAATTCGAATTTCTTTTAAAACATAATTTAAACATAAAACTTTAAATTTATAATTACAATTATTTCAGATTATCTAATTTAATTTAAACTTTTAAACTGCAAGTACATCGAAACTGCCTGAACCTCTAGAACTTCAAGATCCTCAAGAGTACTTCAAATCGTTATATTCTAAAATCTAGGATTTCCTTTAAAACAGAGATTTAGAAAAAATTTATATGCTAATTTCTATTTAAATTCGATTTTCTATTATATTTATTAATTAAATTTTGAATTTCTTTTGAATCAGAACTAAAGAAAAATTAAACTTTGGAGTCATAATTAATATTATTTCAAATTATTCAAATTTAGTAAATTCTGTTTGACTTTGATTTCTTCTTTACAAATCAGTTAAAATTTGAATTCCTTTCAAACTAGAATATAAAAGTAAAGGTAAGTTTAAGATTATAATTTAAAATTATTTCAAGTCATTCAATGATCTTCTCTTTTATCGATTAGTTAAAGATTTAAAATTTCTTTTAAAACAGAATTTTGAGCATAATTTCGCATTCACAATTAAAGTTATTTCAGATCATTTAATTTACTTAAAGTCCATTAAAACTTTTGTTTCCAATTTTATTCTAACCCGAATTCATTTTGTTTCGAGCGAATTCAATAATTTTCAGAATTTAAACATTTATATTAATTTCATTTGTTGAATTTATGATTCTTTTTCTTACTAATTAAATAAAAACAAGGTTTAATATATATATATGTATATTTTTTTAAATTTTGTTTGAAGAAAAGTTTAAATAAGATTTGTGAAACCATAATTGAAATTATGCAAAGTTAGTTGTTTTTATCTCGAAATTTCGAAACTTTAAAAAGGGACATATTGCGATTTTAAACTTCATATACATCTAAACTTCGAAAACTTCGAAGACTTCCTATGATCACCATATTCTAATGATCTGAATTTACAATCCACAAATTCAATAAATAATTTTCTGGAATTCAAGAGATTGTTACGGTCTATAGGATTAAAACAATTTTTGTAGTTGCATCACTACTATGAGTGATCGTTTATTATAATAAAATGACCGTACAGTTTAAAATAAAGAATAAGACTGACTCATTAAAATTGTTTCGCGACCCATACAAAGTAGAGAGCAATAAGGTAGGGGTATACATATGTACATTTTGCTGACCTTAACATCCCTCTCACTAGACAGGGTTTAGTCCCTAAAGCCTAAGTTTTACATTTTTATCTAGATATGGTTTAATTATTATTTTTGGCTCTTCTTGAGGTTGCCTTTCGAATGCTACGACTACAGGGTCATTCTTTATTTTATTCTTAACGCAAAATAAGCAAATTCTTTTTGGAATACATTTTCGTAATGATTTAAATAATCCACATTTATACATTACAAACATTGCGATGATACCTAACCCAGCATATCCTGCTGTGTGCAATATTTCAAAACTTTTTTCTTTCCAATTTTTTATTCTTGTATGTGATTTTATTTGTTCTAATAATTCTAATGTATTATCTATATCTAATTTGGCGTTCGTCAAAGTTTGGTGATCTAATTTTTGTGGTAACGGAATTAATTTATGTTTAAGATTTTCTATTTCATTTTTGTCAAATGGTAATGTGTAGCTAACATTAATGGTTACAATTTTGTTAAATACTTGTGTTGTGGGTAAATACAATTCTGTGTTTTCTAAAAAGACTTTACATCTTGACCCTTGTATTAAGCTAGCACGATTAATTGTAATTGTTTCTAGTCCATCGTCACAGTTAATGTCTAGGTCGACTTGTCTCAGTGGAAGTATGATATATCCATTACTTGTTGGAATGTATGTTTCTTGATGTAATAAATATGGTGATAAAATACAGTTGGCCAAAGGGTCTTTTCTTAATAAAGTTGCGTCACATCCATTTGATTTACTTAACAAATAGTTTGCCTGTCTCCTTTTACATATTTTATATTCCATTACATTTTTGCAGTTTATTTGATAATTGCCTTCTAATGGAGTGTAAGATCCTTTATATTTTATTAAGAATTCGTGTTCTGGTGTATATCCTAAATAGGTATCCTTTATTTTCTCTGGTATAGGTATTAGTCGAAAAATGTGTCCTTCTTCTTTTTCGATTACTGGTATTCTTAAAATGTAGGTTAATAATCCTTTTATTATTAGAATGATCTAATGACGACGAATCCAGGATTACTTTTAAAATTTTAGTATGATTTGTTAAGATATTAGCAAGTTGATTTTGATCATTATATACTTGATCAAATTGGTTTTTGATATATTCTAAGTCTGCGTCATTAAGAATTCCGAATAAAGGCTTGGCTATGTCACCTACGAAGTTGGCAAGACCTCTTTTTGTACGCCGCCCTCCTAGTAATTTATTTAATAAATCATGTTTACTTTGTAATCTATCAAATCGACCTCGTACTAAATGTATTTCGTTTTCGGAATCACACTGAACTGAACAAGCTGCTTCACTGATTTGGATTGTTTTTTCTATCATGTCAAATCTATTGTTTACATTTGTGACGTTTATCCCAATTATTAATTGCCATTCTTCATGGTATTGGTGTACTGCTCCTATGTCTTCTATGAATAGATTTCCTTTTAGCTCAGTGATGTTAACACTTCCATCAATTAGAGAAGTCAGTGTCATTAGTATTAGTGCAGTTACCTTGGTTGTTCGATTCATTATCTGAAACGTCATAAAATGGCATTAATTGGTTAGCATGATATCTAATTTTCTTATTTTTGTATAATTTTTCATAATTATTATTGTTAAAGATTTGTGTGACAGTCCCTGGACCTAACCAACTTGGAGATAATTTATTAGCAGGATGATTATTTATTAACTTCACATGGTCGCCTATTTCGTACACCGGTTGTGGTAATACTATTTGTTCGTCCAATCTTTTTTTTGATTTTTCTTGTTGAATCCTAATTTTTTCCTTGGCTTTAGTTAACCATTTTTCGTGTCTATCTTTCCATTGCTGAATGAGTTCTGGATACTTTAGAACCGGTGATTTTTCAAGAGAGGAGGGGAGGTTTATTTCTCTTCCAAATGTAAGTTCAAAAGGTGTGAATCCTGTTGTTTCATTTGTGGTTGAATTGTGCGCAAGACTAATGATTTTTAAATTTTCATCCCATTCATTCTGATTATCTTCCATTGCTGTCTTTAAGAGTTTTTTGAAAGTTGAGTGCATTCTTTCTATTTGTCCGTTACTTTGTGGGTGGTATACGGTTGTCCTTATTGGTTTGATTCGAAAGAGATTTTCAAAGTTTTCAACTAATTCAGAGACAAAATTTCTCCCTTGGTCGGTAAGAACACTTTTTGGTGAACCAAATATATAAATGTATTGGTCTAATAAACTCTCTAAAATGTTTTCACTTGTCGCTGATTTAAGGGGGATAAGCATGATATATCTTGTTAACTGATCTTGTATGCTTAATATAAACTCATTACCTTGCTTTGTTTTAGGTAAAGGACCGAAAATATCCATAGCTATTTTATCATTTGGATTTAACGGTGTGTCAGGAATGATGCCTTCTGCTTGTCTTTTTATTCGCGTGCTTTTCTGTAATTGACAAACCGCGCATTTTTTGACAAATTCCGTTATCTCCTCGTCCATACCTTTCCATTCTCCTAATCTTTTGGCTTTTTGAATTGTTTTATTTTCTCCATAATGTTGACCTGTAACAGATCCATGAGCTTCTTTTAATATTGATTTTCTTTCTTCTTTTGTAAGTTCTCTCAATTGAATAAAACATACATGAAAAGAAAGGTCTTTACATTTTTTACTAAAAAACTCTAATATTTCTTTTATAAATTCTTTCTCGATTGGTGAAATCAAAGGGTCTCCTAGTTGTACACGAACTATTACCATTTTTTTATCTGTAAAATATTTTACAAGTTCTTCAAAATATTTTAACCATTTTTCTTTGTTGAATGCAGGTAAATCTTTCTTTAGTATAGTTTTCCATAACTTTCCTTGTGCATTAGGTTTAATCCTAAAGTTGCCAATTTCTTTATTTCTTTTCCAATCTTCAAAATTGTGAGTCAGTACGTTTTCTTCATCACATTCTTCATTTATAATTTCATTTCTGTTAGTGCCGCTTGTGCATGGTGTGTCGTATGGCTCTCTTTGTGTTTGACATTCTCGCATTTCGGGTATCACATTCTCTCCTTCTTCTGTTGAACTCAGTTCATTGTTTTCTAAATCTTCATCCTGTATTGGAAATAACCTTGAAAGACAATCAGCTGCTTTATTTTCTTTACCTTTAACATATTGTATATCATATTTAAATTCTTCTAAACGTAATCTCCATCTTAATAATTTTGAACTAGGATCTTTTACGTTTTTTAACCAAGTTAATCCTTTATGGTCTGTTTGAATAGTAAACGTTCTGCCTAATAAATATTGTCTCAATCTTTTAGTTGCCCAAACAATTGCCAATAATTCTTTTTCTGCGGTACTATAATTCTGTTCTGGTTTGTTTAATACTCTTGAAATATAACAACAAGGATGTCCATCTTGAGAGAGTACAGCTCCTATTCCTACATTGCTTGCGTCAGTTGTCAAAACAAATTTTTTATTAAAATCTGGATACTTTAGTACTGGTGATTTACATAGCAAATCTTTCAATAATTCGAAATTTGTATTACACTCTTCAGTCCAATCGAAAATAGTTTCTTTTGCAGTTAACCTTGTTAATGGCTTGGCTATATGCGAAAAGTTTTTAATAAATTTTCGATAATATCCAACTAGTCCTAAAAATGATTGTATTTCTTTCACGTTTTTTGGTTCCTTAAAATTTTGAACTGCTTGTATTTTCAAAGGATTTGGTTTGACTCCTTCGCTTGTGATAATATGTCCTAAATATTCTAATTCTGGGCGAAGATACTCGCATTTATCTGGTTGTAATTTAAGTCCTAAAACTTTTATTCTTTCCATAATTTTTATTAAATTTTTATTATGTTCCTCCAAAGTAGATCCAAAAACAATGTTGTCATCTAAATACACAAAGCAGACAGTACCTATTAATCCTTGAAAAGCGCGATCCATCATTCTTTGAAACGTAGCGGGTGCATTTTTCAACCCAAATGGCATACGAATAAACTGAAAATGTCCTCTACTTGTACTGAATCCTGTATATTTTCGACTAGTAGGTTCCATAGGGATTTGGTGAAATCCAGAAGAAAGATCGAAGGCTGAAAAGAATTTAGCTTTCCCAATTTGCGATAAGATATCGTCTATCACAGGCAAAGGATAAGCATCCTGATCTGTGTCATCGTTTAATTTCCGAAAATCTATAACCAGTCGCCATTTTTGTTTTCCGCTAGCATCTTTTTTCTTTGGTACCATCCAGATTGGCCAATTAAATGGAGAGTCAGAAGGTTCGATAATTTTTTTCAGCAATAGTTCATTTATTTGTTTGTCTATCTCTTCTCGATGACATTCAGGAGGTCTGTATGATTTCACATTTATTATTTTTCCGCTATTCAGTATTATTTGATGACTTGTTAAATTAGTACAAGGAATTTCATTACCATCCAATGTAAAGTTAATGTGATTATTTCCAATTATTCTCCAAATATCTTGTTTTGTGTTTTTATCGAGGTGTTCTAGTCGTGTTTTTGCTCTTAATTCTTTTAACCTTTTAGGTAAATTGTATTCTTTTATTTTATCAGACTTTTGTTCTTGTTCTTTTTGAGTTCCATTTTTTGTTTTGTCTTCAACAATTTTTTTAATGGAAAATCCTTCAATTTTATTTGGTATTATTAAAGGTTGGTTAGAATAATTGTAAACGGGTGCTTTTACAATTCCATTTTTAATCGTGTAAATTCCGCTGGGTATATTCGGATGATTTTCTAGTAAAATGTCTCCATCTTCTTTATCCGTTACTATATTGCAAATCTGCATTTTGTTTTGTTCTACATAATATCCGTCATCGTACAAGGGTGTTTTCCACTTTTCTATAATTAGAAAATTTGGCGAGATAGCATATCGTTCATATTTTTGTAAAAATGGTAGTCCGATTATTCCATCCTCTGGTAAAGGGAACCCTTCGTCGACAATATGAAATAATTGTTGTTTGCCAAAATAATTTAAATATACTGCATAATCTGATTGATATTTATCTCTTCCCATACAGAAATTCTTTTTTATTTTTAAAGTCGTGCAATTATTTCGAGGTATTTTATTTTTTTTTATTATGTTAATAGATGCTCCGGAATCTAATAGTAATCTATATTTTCCTCCGTTATCAGCTCTTCCGTAAACAGATTGTAGTCGTCCACACACTGCTGATACTCGGCATTCTTTTCGTAATCCTCGTGGTGTTGAATTTCTTCCTCGGTCATTGCCTGAGAGTTTAAAAATTCCTCTTCTTCGCGTGTCATTCTGATAGCTTCTGGTGGTCTCTTCGGCATTCCGCCGACACGAAAATTTGCTGATGTAGTGCAGTCTTTTGTTATATGTCCCGGCTTTCCACACTTGTAACATGATACCGGTCTTATCGTTGACTCTTGTGCTACAGGTGCATTTGATTTATTTGGCACAATTCGATTATTTATAAAAGGTTTAGTTGTTAATTTCAGAGTATTAGGTCGGATTGGAAATCTTGGCAAAATTTTTGTTATTGGTTGTGTTTTTGATATGTCACCTTCTTTAAACCATAATTCTAATTCCATCGCTTGCATCTGAGCTTCGTTTAAATTTTGCGGTCTTTGCGCTTTTACTTGCAATCCTATTTCACGTCGAATGTTCATCATATATCTTTTTAAAATTTCGCTTTCTTCGTTTTCTATCGCGATTTGCCTTTTAACTCGATTTGGGTATTCTGATTGTATAGCGTATTTTAATTCGTGACAAATTTTTCTGTATTTATTATTAAAAGTTTGTAAATCTTCTGTGGGGCTTTGTTTGCAGTTTTGTAGTTTAGAACGAAGCATTGAAGCAGATCCGGTTTGCGATAAATTTGCACGTAATGCATCAAAGAGTTTCGAGTAACTGCTAGTATCTAGATATCGTATTGCTCTTTCCGCATTTCCATTTATCTTTTCTGAAACAATGAAGTTTAATAATAATTCCGGTTGGTAACAGTGTTTTCTTGCACATTTAACGCTTGTAATGAAATCTTCCACTCCGCAATCATCTTGTCCTGTTAATGTTTTAACAGTTCTTATTATATCTTTTGCTGCAATTTTTTCCACGTTCTGATTTTGCAATGTCGTTTCTCTAATATTTGGCCTTTCGTTATTAGATCCGGTTGTTCGTCTATCGTCTTCTAATTCTTCTTTGTCCGCATAATTTGCGCTGTCTGATCCTTCTATCTCATTATCTGTTTCTTCTGTGGGATTGAGGCCCATTTTCCTTCCTAATATTGTTATTTCCTCTTTTCTATTATCATTTTCTCGTATCAGTCTAGTCATACCTATCTCTAACCTCGAAATTTGGTCAGCAATTGATTTTAAAAATTCTTCTGTAGTTTTCTCCGTTGGTAAAGGTTCTCCATTTTCATTCATTGTCGTTGATAAATTATTAATTTCAGAATTAACGTCTGTCGAGTCAGTGTTAGAGTCAGTGGTACTATAGTGTGTGTGTTGTGAATCCCTATAAGCTTGAAAAGCCAGTTCAATATTTTTCTTTTTGTCGGGTGTAAAATAAAATTCGCGTTACAATTTTTTGTGTAGTTTTTGTTTATTTCCCTTCACTTGTCCAAGCGGCTACTCGCTTACAACAAGGTTATTCAGGGAAGATTTTGGTTTTTTTTTTATTAAGGAAGACCAGAGCTTGCGATCACGCGAAGTATAGTCACCGTCCTAAACTGTTCAAGGTTAGCTTTTACCCTATGCAATGGTGGCCGTTCAAAGAACGTACAACCCAAAAAAAGTCTTACTTTTATGAACAGTTTTACAAATTATCTAACTGTATTGTATATATATATATATATGAATATATATAAACAATATACTTGTTTTTATATGCTCACGTTTTTTTTTTCTTCTTCTTCTGGTACTGAACCTGGCGGTGTGCGAAGGGTGGCCGTAGACACTACTGCTTGGCACTCGAAGGGATTGGTTGGCGTACCGATTTTTCCAGTTGGGTAATACTTTCCCAGAAGTCTTCTTCTTCTGAGTCTTACTGTCTAGATCGACAAGCCTTATTTTGTTTTTCGAAGGTATTCGTAAATTACCTCCGGAGTCTTTTCTCTTATTTGGTTGAGATAGATTCCGTAGAATCTTTTAGTTCGTAATCAACGATAGTACAGTTTGACAAAATCGTCGTTTGTATCTATCCTGGCAGGATCGCCAAAATGTTACGGTCTATAGGATTAAAACAATTTTTGTAGTTGCATCACTACTATGAGTGATCGTTTATTATAATAAAATGACCGTACAGTTTAAAATAAAGAATAAGACTGACTCATTAAAATTGCTTCGCGACCCATACAAAGTAGAGAGCAATAAGGTAGGGGTATACATATGTACATTTTGCTGACCTTAACAAGATCTAAGCATTGAAAATTTTGCAAATTTTGAATTTGGTAATAAGAGAAATTATTTTACTGTTGGTCTAATTTCTTTTATTTTGATAGATTTGAAATTTGAAAATCTTCGAAACTTGAATATTTTGAATTTCCAATTTTAATCTAATTAATCTATCCAGGATTCAAGAGATCTAAGCATTGAAAATTTTGCAAATTTTGAATTTGGTAATAAGAGAAATTATTTTACTTTTGGACTAATTTCTTTTTATTTTGATAGATTTGAAATTTGAGAATCTTCGAAATTTGAATATTTTGAATTTCCAATTTTAATCTAAATAACCTATTCAGGATTCAAAGGATTTAAGCATTGAAAATTTTGCAAGTTTTAAAATTTAGTAATAAAAGAAATTATCTTATTTTTAGTCTAATTTCTTTTTATTTAATAAATTTGAAATTTGAAAATCTTTGAAACTTGACTAATTTGAGTTTGTAATTTAGGAATCGAGTTGTTCGAATTTATTAGAAAGCCTTCAGTTTTCTTTTACTCAACTCACCTAAGGTTAAACGTCTAAAATCAATAAGATTTCACTTTGAAATGTAAAACAAACTATATACATATATATATTTTTTCTACAAAAGAAAAATTATATATTTCCGAAAGTCTGGATTTTCCCTGAGTAAGAGCGATATTTCACTTTAGTCATCTTTTACATTTTGAAGGTTAATGAAACATAAATCTCCTAAATTCTTAAATTTAGTTAGATAGTCGGACTTTTCGACCGACTTTAAATTCATCGAAGAGTGGTGACAAGCGCTGCCCTTAGAATTAAGAAATTAAAATTTTGAACCCCGTACGCCCCGCGGACGACTGGCCTAAAACCGCCGCCCTTACGTTTTGCATTCTGAGACGTAACATAAATTTTTGGTGACAGCGGTGGGATTTCTAAAAAAAAAAAAAAAACAACTATTTCAATAAACACATAGAAATACATTTATGAAATTTCGATAAAAACTCGGGTGTTTAATGTTTCAATTAAATATTTAAACAAATGAATTGATCAAACCATATCGTAAGAATATTGAATATAAAATATTGTGTTTTTACGAAATTTGAGAATTAAAAGTTTAAAAACGTGCATAATATTTAAACAAATGAATTGATTGAACTACGTCGTGAAAATATTGAATATAAAATATAGTGTTTTTACGAAAATTGAGAATTAAAGTTTAAAAAACGTGCATAATATTTAAACAAATGAATTGATTGAACTACGTCGTGAAAATATCGAATATAAAATATTGTGTTTTTACGAAATTTGAGAATTAAAAGTTTAAAAACGTGCATAATATTTAAACAAATAAATCGTTTAAATTACGTCCGTGAAAATAAAGCATTTACATCGCATATTCTTGTACACAAAGCATAGTGATCCACAAAATTTTTATAACAAATCGCTCAAACATCAACAACCAATAACAAATAAACCCTAATAAACAATGTTAACGAATTAAACTTTACAAAATGACTGAAGAAGATTTATCATTTATTCTCTTCCACAAACTCTCATTAATAAAATCAAATTTTCACAAATTTAAAATGTTCCACCATTTATAAATTTTAAAATCAAATAAATAAATAAATTAATAAAATAAAATTAATAAAAATGTTTGCAAAACTTTACTTTTGAACAAAAAAAAAAAATATTTCCAAAATGACAGAATCTAATAGCGAAACCAAATTCGCGGAAATTAAAGCTCGAGAAGAAAGATTAATGCAATCGGAACACAAAATGAACCAAAGATTAAATTCAATGGAAATTTTGAGAGAAAGCTTGGCCAAAGTACCGAAATTTGATGGTACTGACGTTTTTAAATTTATTCGAAAGGTTAGAAGAATAAAAAATCAATTTCCCTCATGTGTAGAAAATGATTTAGTTCATTTATTAAAATTAAAACTAACGGATAGAGCATACATTCCAATAGCGAACGGAAAATTTAACACAATCGAGGAATTTCTAACAAAACTTAAAACTACTTTTGCCACGCATCGTTCCTCAAACTATTATAGAGGGCAATTAGCTAATTTAGCTAAAGCCCATAACGAACCTATTCTAGAATTCATAGAAAGGTTCGACAATGTTCAAATCGCTATCACTGAATGCTTGTGCTTAGAACGAAATCGAGAATTCTTAACCAAATTTGAAACAGAGAAATTAGAAAGAGAACTCATACAAGAATTCTTTTACGCGCTCCCGCCATATTTTCGTAATTATTTAAATCAAAATGTGACCACTTTAGCTGCCGCTTTTAATGAAGCTATCAAAGCGGAAAAACGCATTGAAATTGATAAAGAAAAGTATTCCAGAAAGAATCTTAACACAAAATCAAACTCACGTTTTCAAAACCCAAATCCCCAAAATAACGAATATTATGAAAATACACATCATTTACAAACCTCTCATTATGAAAACCCAAACCAACAGTTTCAAACGTATAACAATCAAATGCCGCAAAATTATAATTACTTGCTAAATCCAAGATTCGAAAATCCTAGATTCTCTGAAAATCAAAACAATGTAAATTCCCGATATAATCCAAATTTTCAAAATCAAAGAAATTTCCAAGTTTATTACTTCCAAAATCAAACTTATAATTTCCAAAATAATCCATTTTATCAAGATCCTGAGAACCACAACAATTCCAAAATAAACTTTAATAACGAAGATTACGAACAATCGCAGAATCAAAGTAATAAAAATGAAACAATTTTTGAAATAAGAGTTGTCAACAATGATGAAATTAAAAAGGAAACTAAACTTAAAGAAGATACAAAACAAAACGCGAATAATAACGACAAATTAGAAAATGTTCATAAAGAAACTACTAAGTCGGGAACTTTAAATGAAAATAAAGTCAATAATTATAAATTAATAATTAATAATGAAACCGAATCTAAAGAAAACGATTTAGAAAGTTTGAAAGAAAATCTAAATAATAATTTTAAGCTAGAAAACGAAAATAAAATCAAAATGAAAAAAACCTAAATCAGAAGTTTTGAACAGAAAGGAAATTGATAGTTTTAAGTTAGTAGCTAGAGGTAAAAATGATTTAAAAAGAATAGATTCGGAAGAAGTAACAAAAGACAAGAAAAAAGATTCCAAGTTTGAAGTTAGTAAAGAAGTAAAATCAGAAATTGCGAAAGCGAACGAAATAAATAAATTTAAATTAAAAATTAACGAAATTTTCAAAACGAAAATTATAGACGAAAACGCATTCATTAACTCTAAGTCAGGAGCTAAAAACGCGACTAAAACTAAAAGTTTTAAACCAGAATTAATAAACGAAAACGGAATTAATGATTTTAAAATAGAAATGAGAATAAATGCTAAAACTAAGAATTCTGAACCAATAATGATGAATAAAAGCGAAATATGTAACTTTATCTTAAACAAACAAAACGAGATTGATATTCAAAATTCTAAGTTGACAATCACAAATATGAGTAAAGATGATAATTTTGTGTTAATGATTAACAACGAATTAGGAAGAGAAAATCTCAAATCGGAAACTATAAACAAAAATGAAATCAATAATTTGAATTTAAAAGTAAAAAGAGAAATCAATAACAAGAACTTATCATTGAATTTTAGAAGAGAAAGTAAATTATTTAAGCATCAAAACAGAATAAGGAAAAGGCGAAAAACAAAGCCGAAATTTAAAATGAAATTAAAATATCCGAACAATTGTATACAACTTAATAAAAAAATAAATTGATAACATTCGGTCGAAAAAAAAAAAAAATTGAAATCAAAATCCACCCACCTCAAATGTGCAAGAACTTTAAAGTTATAATAACACAATAGAAATATAATAGAAATAAAATTTTAAACGTTTGTTAAAATTATCGAAAAGAGAAACAAAATTTTCGTTCTACCAGGATGTGTAAAAAGTAGGCTAAAGTATTTCAGTTATCCAACAACCATGTAAATGTCATGTATATATATATATACCGTAATATATAATTATAAGATTTCTGATCAGTTTGCTTGCCCTAGATACTCTAGCGTATTTAAACTAACGTTAAAATATTATTGTAATTAAAAGAAAATCCTCCAGAAGATGCATTTTACCAAGAAGAGACCTCAACAATTTGAGAAACAACAAACAAAGCAACCTTAATGCGTTAAATAATCTTGATCATGTTTAACGATTTTTTTTTTCTTCAATTCGGACATTGTTTTCTCGGGCGAAAGTCTACGTTACCACTGACTACTTCGATAAAGTGACAAACATCGTCTTCCTTTAACCCTTTGTCACCAATAATTCAGTTAATTTCCGTTAAAACCAAAAGAATATAACAAAACCAGAAGGAGAATGAGAGTTCTGCTGCACACATTGAATTCTGTAATAAGTCACATCATCATACTATTATTATTATTATTATAAATTATTATTATAATAATTATGAAGAAAACAAAGAAGATATAGTATCGTTGATGATCTTCGAAGACGTTTCTGACTAGTTCTTCTTTCTACTCATATCGGTCGAGTATTCCCGATATAACAAGGTTAAATGTGTAATTACTGGAAGTATTATAAAATTGTGGATCATACTTCAAAAATTTATCATCATTAATTACTTTAAGGATGAAACACGATGTCAAGTTCAATCATTCCACGGAAACGCTCTATCGCCCGCAAAGCAATGACTGTATTGATGAGTCGTAAAATTTTCAAATAAAAGTAAACTACACTCAACGCTATACGAAATTCAAATATACTAAGAAGAATGGACAAAATTAATGGTTCTTAACTTCATCAACATTTATCTACAACATCAGCACCTCAGAAAGAACAAGTTGAAACTCTTCAATTGAACTTTTGACAAATTTATCTAAAAACTAATAAACAATTGTAAAAGAAAAGTTTATAAATCATAAATGTATACGTTTGATAAATTTTGTAAAAACTTAGACAAACGGCGTTTAAGTCTAATAATAATTCGTAATATATTAAAGTACAAAATAGGAAATTCACTTAAAACGGGGTTACAATTGTTCACTTGAGGTCGGTGATAAAGTTTGTTTGATAAAGCACAATATTAAACAAGCAAACTAACAACTATTAACAAAACCTCTATTTTATTACGTAAAATAATCGGTTTTGTTCTTATGCAGGGGGTGTAACGTCCTAAAATTTTTCGCAAAATTTTAAAACGTTTTTTTTTTTGCCTAATAAAACCTCCTTTGCACTTCGAAAATTAAAAGGGGTTCAAATATAATAATCTAGAAACATAGAGTGCAGTCTCGGAAAATATAATTTCTATGAACAAATTATTTACGTTCATAGGAATTATAACGATTTGATTTTAAATCAAACCTACTGCACCCTACCATACAATAGACATTAAATTACGAATATATATGTATAAATATATATTTTTTACCTAGCATATAAAGTATGTTTACTTAATTAGCCCATATAAGAAAAATCGTTAACAACAAAAACAATAAAACCAGGTATATGAATTATTAAACCTTTAATTGTTAGAAATAAACCTTATACTTTCAAATAAACTTCTATAAAATAATGAATTAAAATCTTACAAAACTGCGAATTTATGTTTAACTTTTATATTTAATGATATCTGACATGTAAACTAATTAGGCGATATCTATTATTAATGATAATAAATAAATTAGATTTGCATCAAGCATCAATTGTATCCGGATAATAGGAGGTGCAAAGAATTAAAACAAAAACTACTTTAGAGACCGACCGTTAAAGTAGAAGATTTACAGTAGTACAACCTTATAAGTAATGATATGTTAATTAGGTCAGACGAGTTTCCCGGTTACCTCCTGCTCTCCTGATACTTTCTGAGATTTTTAAAGCCGAATATATTTATAAATTATGGACCGATTTTTATAAAAATTTTAATTTATATTATTTTTGCTTATCTATTGTCACTAATAAACTTAAAATAGTAACTTTGTAAAATTTAAAAACTACCAAACGATATAGTAATATTAACTAAACAGTACTACAAATTTTAATAAACAGCATGGTAAAACGTCCAACCTATTTGTTTTTCGACACTTCAAAATATTACGACCTAATTATTGAACAATTTATACAATAGAATGGCAAAATAATTTAGGGAACAAATTAAAATTATTAAAATAAATTTTTCACATTTTGTAACAATAAATAAAAATTTATATAAAAATGTTATTCGATATTCTAGAGAAACCATATTATACTTTTGTCAACTAAACGTCGCCATATGTAATTTTAACCCGTGGATAAGGGTAGCTTATCACTGCTGATTCTACTAAATACAAAGCCGTGAGACAAAACATCCTCCCGTGCGTGAGAACAAAAATCGGCCCATGTAACCGTCATACATTAAGAAATCAGTCTCTTAACTCCTGTCGCGGAAGACAGACGCGAAATTAACTTCTCGAAAATCAGAATCTTTACAAGTTGACTTTAAATAATTTATCTTTAGAACTGAAATGTAACGTCAAGTATGTTCTGAAATCTACCCTATATTTTTTTTGTATTAAATTTTCTTACCAATATAACTTGTAAAGATTCTGATAATTAAATTCGGTGAAAATTGTAAAATACCTTGAAAATTTTCTAGAAAGGAAAAATAAATAACGATTGTGAAAGTGAAATTCAATCTAAGTGTTTAATTAATTTTATTCCAGTCCGAATTCCAATAAAATAAAACAAAATTTAAGTGATTTCTCTTCTAACATTTAAATTTCTGAAGTTTAGTGACATTAAAATTTTAGTAGTGGTGCAGTGCATATAAGAAATTTATTTTCAACGATATGAACTAAAAACTATTTTAAAGGACCTTAAGAAAAATACATATATATATATATATAATTATTTGGAACTAACTAATTAGATTTCAAAATTGTTATACTTTTAAATCCAATCAAGCACAAGCTCTGTAATCCACAAAGGAAAGTATTGTACTTAATTTAATATTTTTGTACAAAAGAAAAGAAAAAGGGGGGAGAAATTAAAATTTTACAACAAAATCCGAGAACATCGAGAACAACAAAAGAAAAATCTGACGGACTTGGGCAGCCAACAAGGTTTTCAGAATATAAACAATCCACATATAAAACTACAAGTGAGTAAATCGACAAAAAAAAGGAAAATTTATAAAATCCTTGTTTATGAAATTTTTTATATTTTTCTACATCAATACATTCAAAGCAATTAATTTTATTTAAAGCAAAACTTGAGCATAAAATCTTAAAATTCTAATTTAAATTATACTAGATTATTTAATTGATTTAAAATTTTATTGAATCTTTTGTCTCTGAATTTTATTGTAATTCGATTTTCCTTTATTCTACTTGAGTTCGATAAGTGTCTGAATTAGAATTTAAATATTGATTTTTGTATTAAATCTTATTGAATTTCGAATTTCCTCTTATATTAATTATTTAAAATTCGCATTCCTTTAAAAAACATAATTTTAATATAAAACTTTAAATTTATAATTACAATTATTTCAGGTTATCTAATTTATTTTAAACTTTTATTTAACTTCTGTTTCAACTTTTATTATAACTTGAATTTCTTTCGTTACACATAAATTTGTTAAATTTTAGAACTTTGAATTTAAACATTGATTTCATATATTGAATTTTATTTAATCTTGATTTTCTCTTTTAGTAATCATTTAAAAATCGAATTTCTTTCAAAACATAATTTAAACATAAAACTTTAAATTTATAATTACAATTATTTCAGGTTATCTAATTTATTTTTGTTACGTTCCGAACCCTATAAAATTTTTATAACGAAAATTTTTTACAATATAATTGATTGGGATAATGATTGGTTCAATAATTAATCACTAATAGTAATGAGTGAAAATATTTTAAAGTTTGAAGAATTACGATACTTGCTTAATTGTTTTTGCATGACAAATACATGTGTGTGTAGGAGTAGATAGCGTAAGATTCGATGTCTCACCTTATACAGGAGTTATTTAAGTTACAGAAATTGCATATGTCAAAGTGAAACAATTGGGCAATGATCTAAATTCTTGGTTTTGATAAGAGCTTATAACTATGTCATCTTGCAACCGATTGCAAGAACCTTCCTATAATTGCCACATACATAATTAGAGCAATCGCCACTCCTGTAATTTTACACAAGCTGTAAAACCCTACTCATATCAATTGTTCTCAATATTTTAGTATAAAATTCGCGGCAGAACTCTATTAATTGTCATTATACTCCGGTGAGTTTCGGCTCGAACAGCATCGTAGAGTCGGCCCTTCAGTTCGTGAACAATTAAAATTTCGAATCTTTATACGATCTTTATCAACAATAATACAACTGTGGTAAAATAAAAAATTGTTCGAATTAAGTTATTATTATAATTATTTCAAATTTTAATAACGCGATACTGTCGAATAACAAGTTTAATTTGTGCATAAGTGCATCAAATTAAGAACTATAAATTTTCATCACATCAAGCTTTCGTGTTTCATCTTAGCTTGACGAATTGCCTTATTGTATTCAACTATACTTGTACAGCAATTGTAAGTAAATTATTATAATTATTAAATGTCATTAATAAACGAAAATCATAAAAAGGAATATTACTCTTAATTTATTTAACTCAAAACCCATAGTTTTGACAAGTGCCACGATCTCACAACAAAATAAAGGTCAGAACTTACCAATCTGACTAATCAGCGACTCGCCTCTTAATAATTAAAAAACGGTTAATTAATTAAATTCAATCTCTGCTCGGGACGTGACAGCTGATTTGGTGGCAGCGGTGGGATTGTGCACTTTTGTTAGAAAAATTTAAATTATTCCTTTAATAATTTTCATAAAAATTTTAAATCTTCCTATTCTTAAAATTGTTAATGTTGTCAGTTGCGTGAATTGAACAAAAATTATTCTTTCTTTAATCGGCAATTGCAGTTCGAATTGTACTCGATTATTGTGCAAGTTGTAACATTTTTACACTTAGAATTGTTAGTTTCTACTCGCGTTTAGGAGTTATACGAAACACTATTCTTTCCAATTAGTGGTGCAAGTTAAATAATTACAACACTTAGAATAATAAAATATTAAATTCAACGCAATACAACAACATATTATTTTAAAACACATTTCATTATTATCACATAAAAATATTCAAAATAATTCATTTTACACAATGAAGATAAATTATCAGATCATTTTGAATTAGATCAACGAAACTGTAATTTGAATTATTATTTGAGGATCTTGATTTTAGCATTTTACGCCGATCGTCGAATTTGCTGAGACAAAGAGTTTTCAAGAATTGATTAAGTTAAAGACCATTGAGGTTAATTTTACGTCGAGCGGCGAACTCTAATCCAAAAAATACATTTACAGTTTACGCCGTTCGGCGAGACTGTGTATTGCTTTATTCATTGGTCAATTTCATTATAATTAATCAGACAAATTACATATTTCCACTTATCAACTACTTTAATATTAAAGACAAAATGTCTTTGTTGTTAGTTTAAGATTATGCAAAATAATAACTTGAAACCAAGAAACAGAGGAGGAAAAAGAGCACGAATACGCTTTCAAGAAAGACAAATAGAAATCATTAATAAAATTTTAAAAGTACATATCATAAATACTCACCAAGAGTTTTACCAATTTTTTGAAAAATTGTTATTCAATACTGAACAGTTAGTCAATAAAATTTAATATCAAAAATTTTGGCAGAATTTGATAATTCGAATACAAACAAAATCACTTTTAAATAAGAAAATCTGAATAAATGTGGTTTCTTTATTTATGTGTATTCCTAATATACTTAATATTTTCTTTTGTAATTTGGTGGACAAGCCACAAATCAAAAAATTAAGTAATTCAATCAATAAGCAAATCAAAAAGTAAATGAATAACCATTTTGCTAATGTTGATTATAATAGACATAGATATCCGTGTATTGAATTAATTTCAGGTTGCCTTAAACCTCATAAAGGTAATTTTCTTATTGATCAAACCTTATCAATAAATTTAATTAAGGAATCAGAAATCTCTTCGTTTGTTTGTATTGATAGAAACATATTAACTTACGGTCGACTCGGTGCAATTCGAACTAGAGGAGATGTTGTTATTGAATTTCATGATTTTTCTCTCAAATTTGGAGTAATAGATTATCAGAGTAATTCTGAAATTCTAGGAATTTTGGGAGCACCTTTCCTTGATCAATTATTTGAAACAGATTACTTTAGTAGATGGTCCTCGGATTACGAAAGAGCACTTGTGACACGTGAACGTACTATTAGAGAGCGAATTAGGCAAACATTTTCCAATTTTTTGCGACGCT
The DNA here is from genome assembly GCA_037103525.1 of Ganaspis brasiliensis. Taxonomy (NCBI): domain Eukaryota; kingdom Metazoa; phylum Arthropoda; class Insecta; order Hymenoptera; family Figitidae; genus Ganaspis; species Ganaspis brasiliensis. The sequence continues at coordinate 1,103,693 of JAZKLR010000097.1, read as the reverse complement.
GTTCTTTCCCAAAATTTCCCTAATACATTAATTCTATTTTCAAGAGTAATTAATGACATACTATAAAATTTTATAAGAAAACTTACCACACTATTCAATTTTTAGAAAAATTTTTGAAGATTACTTTTGAGTAATCTAGAATTAGACACTAAACAAGAGATAAAAATATTAGAAATTGCAAAAATTTGATAAAAATAGAATTTAAATATTGACGTAAAAGAAATTCAGTCATTTAAAAACCCAAAATATTGCACCATAAGCATTCTTGCTTTATACAATAGTTGCGCATAGTAATTATTAATACTCTGAATTAATAATAACTAATATAAATAATAATAATAATAAAGTTATTAAAATAAATTAAATTTCTATGAGTTCATATTTTTATTTTATAGAAAGACACAATAATATATATCCATCTGTTTTATTAAAATCGAGATTCTTTAAAGGATTTCAAGGAAAATTCCTTATCGATCCTTCCTTGCCTATTAACTTAATAAAAGAAAAGGATTTAAACGCCTTCTTTGGCATTGATAATTCAAAAATACATTCCTTTAGAGATAATACAATAAAAACATCAGGTTTAACTAATGTTTGTATTAATCACACTGTGTTAGAGTTTCACACTATAAATTATACGGGATTCACGGACATAATCGGCATATTAGGAATATCTTTTAACCTAGAGATTATTAATGAACCTGTAGAATTTTCTGTTCATGAAAATAGTTAAAAAATACGCCAAAATGCCTGACGATAACGAACACGGTAGTATTAATCGTACTTTAAACGATGCTATGGTTACATCTATGGCGGAATGTTTCGCGTTACAACAAGGAGTAATGAATATTTCTTTTTATGATGGAAAAAGTATCTCTATAAGAGATTTTGTTGAAGATGTACTTAATGGGGAATCTAGTATTCCCATAAATTGTGAAAAACAATACATAAAAGCAGTATTGTCCAGATTAAAAGGTGCTGCTCGTGATAGCATCCATGGTAAAAAATTCGAAACCCTTGACGAGTTGATTAAACACTTAAAACAAAGATTTGCCCCAAAAAAATCATATTCGTGGTATTTACACGAAATATCCACCATCCGTATGGGTCGAAGTGAAGGAGTAAGCGAATTTTATGATAGATTAACTCTTTTGTTATCTGGAGCAAGAGCCGCTTTAGAAGAAAAATACGACAGAAATAAAATAGAAAACATGACTGAGCCTTTAAACGATTGCGCCCTAGAAGCTTTTATTAGAGGACTCCCTGATGAAATTTCTAGTATGATTGAAGCCCGAGACCTTACAAAATTAGATGATGCTTTCAAGGCCGCATTGCAATACGAAGCTAGGCACCAACTTCAATTACCTAGTTACACTAACACTTATCGTGTTTCAAGGTATCAGCAGCCGAACGAATATCAAAGGCGAATTACCGAATATGAACCCAGGGAAAGAAGTCCCAGTCCACGCGTACGTTTTTCCCCCACAGAAGAACAATCAAAACTTCGTTCTCAATCTCCAACCCCGCAAGGAATATTAAAACCACCTTACAATCCTCAACCATCATTTTCAAAATACTACTCCCAATTTCCTCAATTTCCTCAGCAATATAATCCACATCCTTATATGCAATTTAACCCATACCCTTATTATCCACCTCCCCCAAGAATGGACGGATATAATAATTTGTATGGAGGAACCAGAACACCCCCACGTGCTCAATCTCCATCACCAACCAATGAAAAAAATTTAAACTCAAATCTAGCTCGACGAACAGACGCGACGACGAGCTCAGCAAGTCCAGAGCGTCAGGTCAACGTAATGATATTGCGCAAACAAGAACAATCTTGCATACCAAGGCAAACAAAGAATCACCAGTAATTACATTAAAATCTCCTAGTTTTATAGAATCAAATGCTCTATTATTAATAGACACTGGAGCAGATGTTAGTTTAATAAAATTATGCGTATTGCATCCTGAACTAATCGTCCAACAACATGAAGCAATTCATATTACAGGAATTAGTCTTACAAAAATTTCAACCCTAGGAACAACAAAAATATTACTAGATAAAAATTTAGTTACATTCCAAGTTGTACCATCCGATTTTCCTATTCAATCCGATGGAATATTAGGACGAGATTACCTCAGAAAGGAAAAGGCCGCAATATCTTTTTGGCATAATACTATGGTAACTCGTTCAAACCCAATAACACCCCTTCTATTCGTAGACAATGAATCTATACAAGCAAGGGACATTTTAGTAAATAATAAAGAAAATAAAAATAAGGATCTTATTATTAAGGCAAGAACAAGGCAAGTAATCCCGATAGAAATAATAAATAAAGACGTAAAAGAAGGATATTTGCCCTTAATAAAAACTATAGACGGATTAATAATAGGTGAAGGAGTTGTTTTAATAATAATGGAGTTTGTCACATATTAGCAATAAACACTAATATAGAAGACGTGGATGTGAAAATTCCGCCTCAAGAACTAATTCCCTTTAATTTCTATAAGCTACCCGGGGAAGATTCAGATGAGGACTCATCAGAGGAAGATTATACTCCATCCAAAAGCCGAGTTGCAGCCATTATTGAAAGTTTAAGGTTAGAACACTTAAATTTAGAAGAACAAGAACACGTCAAGCAAATAGTTCGAGAATTTCCAGAAAGTTTCCACCTTCCCGGAGAACCCTTAACCCCAACAAATCGTGTTAAGCATAGAATTATAACCGTAGACGAAATACCCATCCACACTAGACCATATAGATTTTCCCCAGCTCAAAAAGAGGAAATAGATAAAGTTATAGAAAGAATGACTTCTGAAGGTGCTATAAGACCCTCCTCATCACCATACAACTCGCCATTACTTATAATACCAAAAAAATTGGATGGCACAGGAAAAAAGAAATGGAGGATCGTGATAGATTTTAGAGCCCTCAATGAGAAAACGGTGGGAGATTCCTACCCCCTCCCCCACATAACTTCAATAATCGATTCGATTGGCCGTGCCCAATACTTTTCAGTTTTTGACTTGGCCAGTGGCTTCCACCAAATAGAGTTAGACCCTAGCGACAGACAAAAGACAGCCTTTTCAACAATACATGGGCATTATGAGTATATACGAATGCCCATGGGACTAAAAAATTCTCCAGCCACATTTCAAAGGCTAATGGATCAGGTGTTAATAGGTTTACAAGGAATAGAACTATTTGTCTATTTAGACGATATAGTAATTTTTGCTGAAAACCTAGAGGAACATGGCAAAAAGGTAAGAAGATTATTACAGAGGTTAAAGGAAGCAGAACTAAGTCTACAACCGGAAAAATGTGAATTTTTATTCAAAGAAGTGGCTTATTTAGGGCATATAATTAGTGGAGAAGGAGTAAAACCTAACCCTAAAACGATTGAAGCCGTAGAAAAATTTCCAACCCCGAAAACACCAAGAAACGTTAAACAATTTCTTGGGCTAGCAGGTTATTATCGTAGATTTATAAAAGATTTCTCAGCAAAAGCAAAACCTTTAACTAATTTACTCAAAAAGGATGTAAAATTCAACTGGGAAGAAAAAGAAGACGAGAGTTTCAAAAATCTACGATCAGCCCTATGTAAAAGTCCAATACTACAATACCCCGATTTTAACAAATCTTTTACCATAACAACTGACGCATCAGATTATGCAATTGGTGCAGTACTTAGTCAAGACAAAGATGGTATCGATTTACCCATTGCATATCTTTCTAGAGTCTTAAATGCCGCTGAACAAAACTACTCAACAACTGAAAAAGAATGTTTAGCAGTACTTTATGCTGTTCAACAATTTAGACCTTATATTTATGGAAAAAGGTTCACACTAGTTAGTGATCATGAACCCTTAAAATGGATAAACTCAATAAAAGATCCCGGACAACGTTTAGTAAGATGGCGACTTAAATTGAGAGACTACGAATACGAATTTAAATATAAACCCGGTAAATTAAATTACAATGCAGATGCATTATCAAGAAACCCTATTGAACCATCTATTGATCCAACTAATAATAAAGAAGCAAGAATTCTTATAGAGACCAGACAAACATCAAAATCAAAAATACCCTCACCCCCTTCTACAAGCACAGGAAGAGCAAGTGTTCCATCAACAAGCACACAAAAACAAGAAAAAAAAGTCCTTTCGAAGCACAAATCCACAAAAGACAGTGTTAAAACAAAAACACTAAATAAACCCTCCACTTCAAAACAAACTTTAGAACAAAGTACCATAGGACAGCGCGTATTACGTAGAAGAAAAGAAGGCAAAAAACCCCCCGCGCCAAAAGTAAATGAAGATACTTCATCAAGTTCCGAATCGGAAAAAGAAGAATCAAATCCTCCAATACGAAAGAAAAGTTTAAGCGTTTTACCAAGTTTAAAAATTCCAGCATATCCTTTATATGACCCACATGCACCTAAAAGTGCACCACCCGAAACGCCTTTTGACTCCACAGAAATAATCCCTAAAATTCCTATTAATGAAGAAAATGTAGTTTCATATGTAAGCCCCCCTTTAAGTGAGAGCGAAGATAGCTCTTCAGACGAAGAATCTCCAATGAAAATTGAGCAACTAAATCCAGAGCAATTAGAAAAATCTCACAAAAAATTACACAATAAAACAAGAAAAGAAATCGCAAAAGAGTTAGAAAAATCTATATCTCAATTTAATCAGTCACTAAATCAACATGAAGAATGGTTACAAGAAAAAGAATTACCTTTGCGAGATTGGCCAAATGTATCTCTCGGAGTTGACGATTTTGATATTCACGAAGCCGCCAACGATCACATACCAGGAAATTACAAGGAATTTTCCGAAAAAGTAGGAGAGATTTTAGAAAACGTTTATAAAAAATTAGAAGAAAACAGCAAAGAAACAAAAAATTCAATTGACCAACCCAATCAAGACCTTACAAAAAACGAAATAGCTACTTTTATACCTCAGCCAAGCAGAGCTGCCACGCCCCTAAATTTTGACAGACCATTAGCAATTTCTACACCATATCCAATAATACGAGAAGAATCAACCTCAAATACCGAAGAAGAATCAGACGCTGACTATGAAGAAAGTGAAAACAATATTTCAACTAACCAATCAAAGGAAAATACACAAACCTCAATTTCAAGTATTCCACCCCATCTTCCTTCAGCACCAAATAACAATACATATAAAAATATAGTCGGATGTAGAGAAAATTTGACATATTACAAGAACAATTATGTCCATTTTTTATCAGCAGACTGTGAATTCGTGACTCCTATTAGTCGATTACTCATTGATATTGGAGCAATCGACCCTCAAGAAATAAAATTAAAGAACCCTCAAAAAGGTCAAATCTTAATTACACCACGAGGACGCCACAATATTTATACTCTAATCGTAAAACACAATCATTTTGACAAACTTAACAAAGAAGACATTAACATTGCTCTACAGAATTTAAAGACTACACTTCAACGCAATAAAATAAAGGAAATAAGAATATCAAGAGAAGGCGATTTAACTAAAGAATTGTTAAGAAATGAATTATTGCAATTATTAAATTCTACTTTTCAAAATAGCAACATAAAAGTTACTATTTGTTACGGTCTAGTTGCAGTTCCACGAGAAGAAATTCGTGAAAAGATAATAACAGAATATCATAATAGTAAAATAGGAGGACACAAAGGTGTAACAAAAACTTTTCGAAGAATACGTGAAAAGTTTATTTGGCCCGGAATAAAAGAACAAGTAACAGACTTTATTAGAAAATGCCCCACTTGTCAAGAATTAAAACTAGTGAGAGCAAGGACCAAAGAACCAATGTTAATTACCGATACCCCCCTGGACGTTTTTGACAAGGTTTCACTGGATACAGTGGGTAAACTACCCACAACCCCAGATGGAAATTGCCATATACTTACTATGCAAGATAATCTATCAAAATATTGCATAGCAGTAGCTATCCCAGACATTTCAACCACTACAATTGCTCATGCAATAGCCACAGAGTTATTTTCGAAATATGGAGCACCAAAAACAATTTTAACCGATAAAGGAGCAAGTTTTATCAGTAAATTAATGAAAAAATTATCAAAAATTTTTGGAGTACAACAAGTAACAACATCAGGATACAGACCACAAACTAATGGCAGTTTAGAAAGAAGCCACATAGTCCTTATAGAATTTTTAAAACAATATTCAGAAAGCTATGACGACTGGGACAAACTTCTACCTTTCTCAATGTTTGCCTATAACACGTCTGTTCATGAATCAACAAATTTCACACCGTTCGAGTTAGTTTTCGGAAAAACAGCTCGAACTCCCACTTCCTTCCCGTCAGCAGAAAAATTAGAAACATATGGTTCATATTTAATAGAACTAATAAACAGATTAACTGAAATTAGAAACTTGGCAGCAGAAAACCTCATAAACTCTAAAATAAAATCCAAACAACACTACGACAAAAATTTAAAACCCTTTTTAGGAAAAATAGGCGATAAAGCCTATGTTTTAAGAGAAACAAAAAAAGGCAAATTCGACCCTTACTATCATGGACCTTACGAGATTGTGGATATTTTAAATAAACATACCGCCATTTTAATTACCAAAGACGGTCAACGGTTTCAAAAACATATTGATAAACTAAAATTAGCCTATGAATAAAAATAATAACATTTTACTATGTATTATAGATGGCAGCACAAGTACTTCGCAGCCCTCCTCTCCAAGGAGAATTTATTAATATCATCATCTTTCCAAAAGGAGAAATCAATGAAATCAATTATCCTAAAGGAATATTAGAAGAACTTACAGCGGAATACGATTTATCTAAGCCTATATATAAAGTAGTCAAAATTGTAGGCCCCCCAAATAACCGACGTTATAACGTAAAATGTACTGTTTCGGATTTTAAAAATGGCAACACTTTTATAACCATTGCTAATAACGAAAGAAAAATAAAAGACGCAGAACACACAGCAGCGCGAAAAATAATGTTAATGCTCGAGAAAGTATACTATTTTAGTGAAGAAGAAGATAAACCTTCCATGCACTTAACTTATATTATGTGCACGGAAAATCCTTCAATTTTAAGAATAAAGTTATTTAAATGGGGAAACTGCTGTGAATTGTGTTATATGAGGGGCCATACAAAGAAAAATTGTCATGGAATAATTAGAAATAGACATTTAAGTACTAATATTCAACAAGAAAATAATGATGACGATGAATTCTGGAATATCCCAGGACTACCTGTAAGCGAACAAAAATATAAAAATAATAACGATAACTGGGATCTTCCAGAAGCATTTATATAGTAAATTAATAACAAGAGAACAAGCAATAAAATACAGACGAAAGAAAGTTGTTTTTCTCTCCTCTATATTTTAAATTATATAAATTTTAATTAAGTAACATCTTTTTCAGATGGAAATTCCAATTTTGGGACTCCTTTTCGACGCAACAAAATACATCACAATACTCTTTAAATTGCTATTAATAATAACTGCATTAATAGTACTAAAAAATATGTATATCTGCTACAAGGTCATTACTCTAAGAAGAAGAAAAAATACCAACTCAGTAAATATATAAATCAACAAACATTAACATTGAGGACAATGCAAAATCTAAGGAGGGAGGACTAGCCTTAAAATAATTAAATAATTTTTTAAGTCTCAAGCAACTGAGAAGAGCTTACAATCATGAAAGTAATAGTATCCGGCTTAAAATTTTGAAATTTTCAACTAATAAATAACCAATAACAAAAACCATATTACTATAAGTAAAATAATTATTTTTCGTTCAACAGACGTTTACTCATACTCAAATGTAATTCAACATCGAAATTAAAGCAACATAAAAATTGATCACCAAAGATTCAAGAAATTATTGAACAGTAATAAATTGATTTTAATGATAATTATTAATTTTCAAAAATCATAACGAAACATATACATATTAACAAATGAATAAGAATTCAATACTCTCTTGAAAATTCACCGACAAAAACATTCCAAATTATAAGCATAAATTCAATAACAATATCAAATAACAAGCTAATGAACGAAAAAGAATTAAAAATACCGCAAAAATTCAAAAATGAAGCATTCCGTCAAATAGATTTCTACTATTATGTTTAGTGCACTTACTTTAATTAATTCTAGTTAACTGACTATTGAATCGCAAAATTAGTGTACTTAACAACAGGAATAATTAAATGCATATTATCAAAGGAATACAAAAACTTTAGTGTAGAATTAAAATTTAAAGTAAATAAATTCAACTACTGATCAGTTTCACATGCAAAGAACATCCCTTTGATATTATTTATTTAATTGTTCCTGCAATAGTCAGCATATAATTAAAAGGACATGCCTTTAAAATTTGAAAATCATAAAAAGGAAGTAAGTGTATTGCCATATACAACAAGAAACAAATTAAATTAATAATTTTAAAGATTTAATCTTTCAATTGATCATTATTACAGTAAAAACAATATTTAGTTGCTTTTCAATTTAACCTATGTAAATAAACATTGAGTTAAATGCATATTGTATTTGTCAAATTATCAAAACAATTATAAAAAGTTAATTAGATAATTAAATATTGAATTTAAACAAGCGGTTCAAACAAATAATCAATCGAACAATTTTGTTTTTAAGAAAATACCAGACGATAAATTCTAAAAAGTCATAGGCATAAAGAAAAATTAAAATTATCTTAAAATATAATTCTTTTGATGTTTTAACAAGCACTTTTAAATAATAGAATAATCAAAACTATAAAATTAAGTAAGAGTGTTGTTATACGGAAAAACTTTAATAATGTTTTTAAGAATTGATTGTTTGATTAATTATTATTCTAATCAACACGATATACATTATAGTCCAATTTCAAGAAAAACAAAAATAAAATGTAACTACTCACTCTACAACACAAAAACATTTAAAACACACAAGTACTTATTCCTCGATGTGGATGCACGGAAACTCTTCGCTGGCCAGACGAACAAAAATTCGAGGTAATCCCTCAGAAACCGTAACGTGTCCACAAACGCACATAATTCTATCATAATTTAGACGGAGGAACCGGCCACACAAGCAATATCTATCCGCAGAACCATTCACCCTAGAAGAGAACAAATAATAAAAATATTGAAGAAAAATTATGATTAAATGGGAATTTTGATACATAAATCTTTTATTTTGACTTAATTTCTTATAAAAAATTAATTAATTAATTATAAAAAATTAATTGAATAGATAAAAATTGAGCTTTAAGAAGAATTCAGAAATAAAATAATCAGATTAACTACCTGGTACACCTGCAACCAACACCAACATGTAGACATCGCTCCACTTCCGGAGTTTGATACAAGGATATACCCTGAACCACCTGAGCCATATTATCTGATATTAAATATGCTCTAGACATCAGTTCAAAAAATTCTTCGGAAAACTGGATCTGCTGGTTTCGGACAAACTGCTCGTGAGAAAAGTAAGACCCACCATATAATCGAGTTGAATATGGAGGCCTGCCTCTCCGCCGTTGAGTTAAAAAAGCATGTAAAATTGGCGACCTCACATGCTCATGAAGTCCTCGAGCACGATTCAATAGAAATGTCAATTCAGAGGATAAACAAAAGAGTTGCCTCAAACTCATGATGGATGGCAACCGACGATGTTGTACTTCACCTTAAAATAAACAAAGTGTGTTAAAGAAAATGGAAAACACAATAACTTCACATATAAAGAAGAAAATTAACAACAATAACAAAATATATTCACTTTTAAATTATGTCCACAAAATAGCCTCGTAAACGAAAAAAATATTCGAATAGAATAATTTTTTGTTTAATTATTAAGTGGCGAACTTGCACCAATACACCGCCACGTCCATCTGACAATGGTCCCAAAATGAGAAACTCTGACGAGTCATAGTTTTCCCCTAAAATTTCCGCGCACAATGTACTCAAAAGACTAGCGGCCTCGTCCGGAGAAACTTCCCAAAGAGTGAATTTATAAAGTCCCATATACTCTTCAAGTTCGATTATTCTCTGAATACAACTACGCGGATCAACTATTCGAAGAATACTGTTATCGGCACTAAGAGAAGCAGCAATTAATGCACTACTAAAATTCAGTGCATTTGTCGTCGTTTCACTTTCATTTGGTAATTGATACGCATCGGAATCAAAATTTTCAATTTCTTCCCACTGATCAACATCAACTTCGTCAATAATTTCACCACTTTCCGAGGAGTCCATGATGATACTTAAAAACTAACACGAAGACTATGACAACTGAAGAACAAATGTTAAGCACTCAACTCACCACTATTCGAAGTTTGAGGTGTCATGGTTCTATTAAGAACTACTGTCGAAGCTGTGCTATCAACAGAATCACTGCTCTCCATTGTCAGAAAAGAACTGACCTATGTTTCCACAAAAGGGTAGTGGTAAGGTACAATCTTCAACCAAGGAATTTGAAGAATTGCACATTACGCACTTACCTAGCTGCAGAATCTTGACCTAAACCTTATCAAAATCATACCACTGGATCAACTTACCTTTTATCAATTATGTCGCCCTGCAGTCGCCATGGCTCGTGCGAAGAATTATCTTTCATGGGATATCAAATTCCATGTTAACATTCCATGTTCGTCTCCATCACATTATGTACACAATATCACATTCCACAAAATAAAGATTAACAAAGTAGTATCAACATATTATTATCTTACAACTAAGTTTATCGAGGAAGATAAACAATCTAAGGAGGGAGGACTGTTACGTTCCGAACCCTATAAAATTTTTATAACGAAAATTTTTTACAATATAATTGATTGGGATAATGATTGGTTCAATAATTAATCACTAATAGTAATGAGTGAAAATATTTTAAAGTTTGAAGAATTACGAAACTTGCTTAATTGTTTTTGCATGACAAATACATGTGTGTGTAGGAGTAGATAGCGTAAGATTCGATGTCTCACCTTATACAGGAGTTATTTAAGTTACAGAAATTGCATATGTCAAAGTGAAACAATTGGGCAATGATCTAAATTCTTGGTTTTGATAAGAGCTTATAACTATGTCATCTTGCAACCGATTGCAAGAACCTTCCTATAATTGCCACATACATAATTAGAGCAATCGCCACTCCTGTAATTTTACACAAGCTGTAAAACCCTACTCATATCAATTGTTCTCAATATTTTAGTATAAAATTCGCGGCAGAACTCTATTAATTGTCATTATACTCCGGTGAGTTTCGGCTCGAACAGCATCGTAGAGTCGGCCCTTCAGTTCGTGAACAATTAAAATTTCGAATCTTTATACGATCTTTATCAACAATAATAAAACTGTGGTTAAATAAAAAATTGTTCGAATTAAGTTATTATTATAATTATTTCAAATTTTAATAACGCGATACTGTCGAATAACAAGTTTAATTTGTGCATAAGTGCATCAAATTAAGAACTATAAATTTTCATCACATCAAGCTTTCGTGTTTCATCTTAGCTTGACGAATTGCCTTATTGTATTCAACTATACTTGTACAGCAATTGTAAGTAAATTATTATAATTATTAAATGTCATTAATAAACGAAAATCATAAAAAGGAATATTACTCTTAATTTATTTAACTCAAAACCCATAGTTTTGACAAGTGCCACGATCTCACAACAAAATAAAGGTCAGAACTTACCAATCTGACTAATCAGCGACTCGCCTCTTAATAATTAAAAAACGGTTAATTAATTAAATTCAATCTCTGCTCGGGACGTGACAATTTTAAACTTTTATTTAACTTTTGTTTCAACTTTTATTATAACTTAAATTTCTTTTGTTACACATAAATTTGTTAAATTTCAGAACTTAAATTTAAACATTGACTTCATATATTGAATTTTATTTAATCTTGATTTTCTCTTTTATTAATAATTTAAAATTCGCATTTCTTTTAAAACATAGTTTAAATATAAAACTTTAAATTTATAATTACAATTATTTCAGGTTATCTAATTTATTTTAAACATTTATTTAGCTTTTCTTTTCAACTTTTATTATAACTTGAATTCCTTTCGTTACACATAAATTTGTTAAATTTCAGAACTTAGAATTTAAACATTGATTTTATATATTGAATTTTATTTAATCTTGATTTTCTCTTTTATTAATTATTTAAAATTCGAATTTCTTTTAAAACATAATTTAAACATAAAACTTTAAATTTATAATTACAATTATTTCAGATTATTTAATTTAATTTAAACTTTTATTTAACTTTTGTTTCAACTTTTATTATAACTTAAATTTCTTTCGTTACACACAAATTTGTTAAATTTCAGAACTTAGAATTTAAACATTGATTTCATATATTGAATTTTATTTAATCTTGATTTTCTCTTTTATTAATAATTTAAAATTCGCATTTCTTTTTAAACATAATTTAAATATAAAACTTTAAATTTATAATTACAATTATTTCAGGTTATCTAATTTATTTTAAACTTTTATTTAACTTTTGTTTCAACTTTTATTATAACTTGAATTTCTTTTGTTACACATAAATTTGTTAAATTCCAGAACTTAAATTTAAACATTGATTTTATATAGTGAATTTTATTTAATCTTGATTTTCTCTTTCATTAATTATTTTAAATTCGAATTTCTTTTAAAACATAATTTAAACATAAAACTTTAAAATTATAATTATAATTATTTCAGACTATTTAACCTATTTTAAACTTTTATTAAACTTATGTTTCAACTTTTATTATAATTTGAATTTCTTTCTTTGCACATAAACTTGAATAATTTCAGAATTATAAATTTTTAAATATTGATTACATTTGTTAAACTTTATTTAATTTTTGATTCTCTCTTTTGACGATTACTTTTAAAATTTAAATTCTATTTAAACCAGAATTAAAATACAAATTTCGAAACTTTAACTGAAACTATACAAAGTTAGCCTATTTATCTTAACATTTCGAAATTTCGAAAACTTCAAGATCATCGAGATTTTAAAAAAAACTGCAAGTACATCGAAACTGCCTGAACCTCTAGAACTTCAAGATCCTCAAGAGTACTTCAAATCGTTATATTCTAAAATCTAGGATTTCCTTTAAAACAGAGATTTAGAAAAAATTTATATGCTTTGCTATTATAATTAAATTTATTTCAAATTATTCAGTTTGCTAAATTCTATTTAAATTCGATTTTCTATTATATTTATTAATTAAATTTTGAATTTCTTTTGAATCAGAACTAAAGAAAAATTAAACTTTGGAGTCATAATTAATATTATTTCAAATTATTCAAATTTAGTAAATTCTGTTTGACTTTGATTTCTTCTTTACAAATCAGTTAAAATTTAAATTCCTTTTAAACTAGAATATAAAAGTAAAGGTAAGTTTAAGATTATAATTAAAATTATTTCAAGTCATTCAATGATCTTCTCTTTTATCGATTAGTTAAAGATTTAAAATTTCTTTTAAAACAGAATTTTGAGCATAATTTCGCATTCACAATTAAAGTTATTTCAGATCATTTAATTTACTTAAAGTCCATTAAAACTTTTGTTTCCAATTTTATTCTAACCCGAATTCATTTTGTTTCGAGCGAATTTCAATAATTTTCAGAATTTAAACATTTATATTAATTTCATTTGTTGAATTTATGATTCTTTCTCTTACTAATTAAATAAAAACAAGGTTTAATATATATATATATGTATATTTTTTTAAATTTTGTTTGAAGAAAAGTTTAAATAAGATTTGTGAAACCATAATTGAAATTATGCAAAGTTAGTTGTTTTTATCTCGAAATTTCGAAACTTTAAAAAGGGACATATTGCGATTTTAAACTTCCAATACATCTAAACTTCGAAAACTTCGAAGACTTCCTATGATCACCATATTCTAATGATCTGAATTTACAATCCACAAATTCAATAAATAATTTTCTGGAATTCAAGAGATCTAAGCATTGAAAATTTTGCAAATTTTGAATTTGGTAATAAGAGAAATTATTTTACTTTTGGACTAATTTCTTTTTATTTTGATAGATTTGAAATTTGAGAATCTTCGAAATTTGACTAATTTGAGTTTGTAATTTAGGAATCGAGTTGTTCGAATTTATTGGAAAGCCTTCAGTTTTCTTTTACTCAACTCACCTAAGGTTAAACGTCTAAAATCAATAAGATTTCACTTTGAAATGTAAAACAAACTATATACATATATATATTTTTTCTACAAAAGAAAAATTATATATTTCCGAAAGTCTTGATTTTCCCTGAGTAAGAGCGATATTTCACTTTAGCCATCTTTTACATTTTGGAGGTTAATGAAACATAAATCTCCTAAATTCTTAAATTTAGTTAAATAGTCGGACTTTTCGACCGACTTTAAATTCATCGAAGAGTGGTGACAAGCGCTGCCCTTAGAATTAAGAAATTAAAATTTTGAACCCCGTACGCCCCGCGGACGACTGGCCTAAAACCGCCGCCCTTACGTTTTGCATTCTGAGACGTAACACACGCAGAAAAAACCATGAACGCGGGAAAAATTCCAAAAACACTGCGGGATCCCGCGGGATTGTTACCGGATCCCGCAAATGATCCCGCGGGATTGAAAACTGTGCGGCATTGCAATCCCTAGGCTTAATTAAAAATATATTTTTTTGGCTTTAAAACTTGTTTTTATTTGTTTTAAATGTAGCGTGTATTTAAATTTAAATTAAGAATAATTATTGAAATAATTATTCGTTTGGGCAAAAAATATTGTCAAATGACTGAAATCTGTTTTAGTAGCAAGGAAGATCAAAAAATAACTGCTGAAAAACTTAAAATTAGATTTGATTCAGCAGAGACGGTCAAATGAACTCTACAATATCACGCATTAATACTAACTAAATGCGCAAGACTGCAGATAAAAAAGTTTTTCTTGGAAACTAAATGTGATTACTTCCTAAAAGATAAAAAACGTACTAGACTTACTAGACTTGACAAATAAATTATAACTCAGATATTAAAAAATCCAGGAGTTTTAATACATGCAAGTATAAATATAATTTTTATTTTTTCGATCAAATTTATTTCTTTTTCGGAACAATTTTATATCAAACATTTTTCAATTTTTTCAAATTTTTTTTCAAACCCTTTCAGTAAACGTAATGCAGGCATTCCAGTAATGACAGTCTCAACCCTGTAAATGCAGAGAGCGTTTAAATGTAACTTTAAGTCTATTACAATTTTGTAAATGAACAATAAAATTTTGGCACTTTGGTATAGCGCAGTGATCCGCCGCGCTGCACCAGTGCCGCTGCTAGTGGCAGCGAGCGTCATAGTCGTTAGGTTCTATTCAACCTTTATTTTCGATGATAAGGAGTTCTCATTAAACATTTTACTTAAAATATTTTTATAGAAAAAAAGTGGGGTTTTCATTTAAAAAAAAATGTCCTTCTTGAAGAAAAAGTCATTTTTATTTTTATTTTCCATTTTTAGAGATCAAAAAATTTTTTCCTGTAAAAAACAATATGACTAATCAAAAGAGCGTAAAAAATCTGTCGAAACTAGTATTACAAGAATTTTTCCAATTTAAATTATAAGAACAAAAAATTATTAAAGTAAACAGTTTCCTTAAAAAAAATCAAAAATTTCATCCCCTCCCCCACGCTAAATATTTCTTCTATAGTCAAGATTTTTACATTCTCATCCTAAATGAGGTATCTATCTCTGGAGAAAGCAACATGGACCAGAAGCAGCAGCTGAAGCCTTGGTGGGAATTGGTGGAGTCCCAGAACGTGTTGGAGCCTCAGGTCGTCGCGGAGTCCCAGAACCTGGCGGAGGTCCAGAACGTGTTGGCAGCTCGGGAAGTGTACGAAGAGAGAGAAGAGGTGGAGGGGGGAGACTACACGCCTTTGGAGGAGCTGGACGGTGATGAGGAGAACTTGGTGATCGATGAGTCAAGTCTCATCGCAATGGAACCAGGATACTACATGGAGAGGGCTCGATTATCTACAACTACAAGTAGTACGAGTCTGTTCCAGAACCTGAAACATGAGCAGAATAAGATTGCCTCGTCGGAGATACAGGAACTGCATGCAGTGAAGGAGGAAGTGGACAGTGAGGCTGAAACACTGTTCTATGAGCCCATAGATGATGTGGAGGGGGTGTGTGTAGCGGACGGCAACGAAGAGAACGTGACGATAGAACCTGGTTTCTACATGCTGAGTGGACCACTATCTCCATCTCCTAGTCGACCACTATCTCCAACTTCTAGTAATGGAGACTTGGGTGAGGAGGCGTCAGCCAACCATGCGGCCAACCATGCTATCCAAGAGGAAGAGGAAGAGGAAAGGGATCGAAACATCCTAACATTTTTTAACGTTCCCGTATCATGTTGGGAAATTGAGAAACTGTTTGGTCTTCCCTTGGAGGATTTTGTGAACAGGAATCCACAAGAGGTAAATGTCACATTATTTTTAATACATTATACATGTATTCTTTTCTTATTTTAACACATTGTACATATATTAATTTATTAAATTGTTTCAGCTAGCACATTTGTTTATGGCGAGGTTGCAAAGGTGCAATGCGCGGCGTACCGTAGCCACTCAGACTGATGATAGTGCTGAGAGTAGGAAGAAATGTGAGCGATGTAAACGTCGGCAGCAACGTCATCGTCATCGTCATAGACGGTCATAGACGGTGTCACAGACATCGTCATGAAAATTGAAAAAATTATTTACACTTTTACACAAACATTAACACTTTAACACTTTCACACGCATTCATACACACCTACAGAATTTGTATATATGTTTATGTAAATTAATAAAAAAAAAAAAAGAAATAAATTAATAAAAAGAAAAAAAAATAAAATAAAATACTCACATAGTTATTTTTGATTAGATACCCTTATATGCATAGATGTAGTTAGTAACAACTTTTGTGAATAATAAGTTTAGTATTCGTTGTTGTTCACTATTACTTCGTTGGTGATGCAGATCTCATTCTCACTTCGTTGGTGTATTACTTTGTGTTGGTAATACAGATTTCATTCTCGCTTCGTTGGTGTACTACTTTGTGTTGGTAATGCAGATTTTAGTAGGTAAAATATTGATCACTGAGTGATAGATCATTGGAAATATTGCTTCAAAGTTCCGCTTTTTCACAACTATGGCGCTGAATAGTCTTGCCGTCTGCTTTCCATATGTATGTTAATTATTATTATTAATGTATACATTTATTAAATAAGTTAGTAACATAAAAGTTATTCATAAAAAATTTATGATTTTATGAAATTAAACTTTCTATTAATGAAAAAAAAAAAAAAAAGGTATTTAAAAATAACAATTTTTTATGCTAAAGGAAACAACCAATCAGCAGTCAGATAGAGTCACATATGTTGGCTCTACTGTCATATATGCTCTAATTCGGTTATATCTAAACTCAAATTCAAATCAAAATGAAGTTGTATATTTTAAAAGTTTAATTGATATGAATTTTGTTTTAATAAAAAAAATCAATTGCTAAAAAGAAAAATGAAAAATGAAAAGAGGGCGCTAGGGGTAGCATTTTTTCTAGGATGAGTCATCAAATGTGACTAATAGTTCTCTAACGTTTGATCCGTACAAGTGAACACCGCGTCTAAGTATTTTAAAGAATTTTTAGTTAAAGACTAAATATTTTCAATTATGTATCTTAGTTCAAAGCAAAGTGTTTTAAAGGACCCCAGGAGAAAAGTAATGAAATTAAAAGTGCCGCATTTTTACTTTGAAGAAACGTGGAGAAGACACAAAAACAAATAACAACAGAAATAGCACAAAAACCACAAATATCTAGTGAAACACAGAAAGAAATAACAACAACAGAAATAGCACAAAAACCACAAACATCTAGTGAAACACAGAAAGAAATAACAACAACAGAAATAGCACAAAAACCACAAACATCTAGTGAAACACAGAAAGAAATAACAACAACAGAAATAGCACAAAAACCACAAACATCTAGTGAAACACAGAAAGAAATAACAACAACAGAAATAGCACAAAAACCACAAACATCTAGTGAAACACAGAAACAAATAACAACAACAGAAATAGCACAAAAACCACAAACATCTAGTGAAACAGAAAAAAAAATTATCAAGAACAAAAACTGTAGCGAAACGAATAGCACAAAAACCACAAACATCTAGTGAGACACAAAAACAAATAACAAAAACACCCAAACCAATAACACAAAAACCTCTGAAACCAACAACACAAAACAGAAGAAAAATAATTCTACTAGAAACCCCACCACCACCACCACCACCAGTAGCACGAACGAGAATTCCAAAAACTGAAGCAACAAAGAAACTATCTACATCTGAAAGAAGAAAGGTATTACTTTATAATTTAATTTTAATCTATTTCTTTTAATTTTGAAATATCTTTAATATTAATGATTTTTTGTTTTTTTTGACAGAGGGAATCAAGAAGTTCTTCTAGGGAAGATAGAAGAAGGCCGTCAACATCTCGAGCAAGGTCAAGAGGTTTCTCGAGAGAACCCCCAACATCAGGAGGGATATCTAAAACGAAAAATCCAAAATCTGAAGCAACAGAGAAACTATCTACATCTGAAAAAAGAAAGGTATTGCTTTATAATTTAATTTTAATCTATTTCTTTAAATTTTAAAATATCTTTTTTTTTTTTTTTTTTTTTTTTTTTTTTTTTTTTTTTTTACAGAGGGAATCAAGAAGTTCTTCTAGGGAAGATAGAAGAATGCCGTCAACATCTCGAGCAAGGTCAAGAGGTTTTTCGAGAGAACCCTCAACATCAGGAGGGATATCTGAAGGACCCTCAACATCACGAGGGATGTCCAGAGGACCCTCAACATCAGGAGCGATATCTAGAAGACCCATAACATCAGGAGCGATGATGAGAGGAAAATTAACATCGCGAGCAAGGTCTCAAGGACCTTCAACGGAAAGAAGAAGGCGATATGATCATAGGGATCATAGGGATCGTTATGCAAATGATCACTCCTCACGGAGAGGAAAAAGAGAGGTAATATTATTCAATGATAGTATGACAATTCTTATTTTAAAAAGTTTAATATTGTTGCTTCTGATTTTTGATATACAAATTTTAATAAAAAAGTTTTACTTTACAGAGGGAGTCAGGAAGCTCAACTGAGGGGAGGAAAAAACAAAAAACAACAGCTGCAATAACAGCAGTAACAACTGCAGTAACAGCAACAACTGCAGTAACAGTAACAGCAGCAGCACCAGCAGCAATAGCAGAAACGAAAAAAGTATCGATTGCAGCAACAACTGCAGTAACAGTAACAGCAGCAGCAATAGCAGAAACGAAAGAAGTATCGATTGCAGCAACAACAGCAGTCAGGCCAGCAGAGGAGTTGGAAGACGGAGAGGTAAGAATGCTTTTTTCTAATTGTATTCAACTTCATAAGTAAAAAAATAAATAAAATAAAAAATAAAAAATAGAATGTACAGCTTTTTGTTTTCATGTTTTTCTTTAGATCGGAAATAGTGAAATGGAGTGTATTCAGTTTCAACGAATTCGAGCACCATCTCCAATGCTGTCTCCTATAGCATCACAGTCCTTTGATGAAGCGAATGTAGAAGTAAAATGTATTTCTAGTGATGACATTCTTGATAGTTGTCTTTTTGATTAAAGATTTATGTCAATGAATTAAATTCACTAATATCTTGAAATTTAGATTTAGAACCTTATATTTTTTTTAATATAGTTCTTATATATATTTATATATATATATGTATAGTATATATTATATTAAATATATTTCTATTGATTTACCATATTTTAGATATTTTTTGTAAATAAGTAAGAAGTAAATAAATATTTATAATATGTATCACCAGAATTTAAAATTTATACAGTAAGGATTTTCGAAAGCAGAACATTACAAAGCTTAAATATCCCTGTAAGATGCAACCCGCTAACATATAAAAATTAAAATAGGTTTACACCTATGACCATCTTTGGCAAATCCTTACTGTATATTATAAAATTTATTTCTTAGGTATTAATAACCATTTATTTTAATTATTCGTAACTGTGGGTTAGGCAATCTAAAAAAGAAATGAAACATTTTATTTGTTTTAAATTTATTATAAAAATTCTATCGTTAATATTCAATATATAAAATTTTATACAAGTATTTTATCATACACATCTTAAGTATATCTATTTCAAAGATTTTCATTAAATTCAATATTATTAAACGGACCACCA
Organism: Ganaspis brasiliensis; assembly: GCA_037103525.1. Lineage (NCBI taxonomy): Eukaryota > Metazoa > Arthropoda > Insecta > Hymenoptera > Figitidae > Ganaspis > Ganaspis brasiliensis. The sequence continues at coordinate 1,083,402 of JAZKLR010000097.1, read as the reverse complement.
AGGTATCTTAACAATAATTTCTTTTCAACTGCTGCTTTTTTCAATGCACAAAAGGCATCATTATTTTCATCAAAAATAGACACAAACCTTGGTGGTAAGAAAACATTATAACTTTCCTATAATTCGACAACAATTCGAAGTCCATATTTCGTCTTTACTTGTCGCACATGTGTCACAGCATAGGTATTGTTCACTTCCAAGTCGGATAATTTCTTCGAAGGTAGGAATGGATCAATACGTCCAACAACGTTGATTTGTTGAATTTGCTCCATGTTGTTTTCTCAGAAGATGACCTGCAGGTATCCTGGAGATGATTATGGCTTGAGGAAGACCTTTAGGTTATGTATAGGTCCCAGTGCTTTCACTCGCAGAAGAAGTCCTTAAGATGACTCTGGCTTGATCCGGAGATGGTGACCTTGAGATGGTGACCTGGAGATGACTCTGGCGGGACACTGAGACGAAGATGTCTGAGAAAACAGAGTTGTGAACCACCTAGTATACTGTAAAATCACCACTTATCTCAAATACCACACTTTTTTTATTGAGTGTGCGCAGTAAAAACTAGGTACACTGCGCATGCGCCTATGTATAAAGGGGGATAACCCCACTTCTAGTAATAGTTATTTCTGGCAAATATTGCGCACGAGTAGTAATTAATAATTACTTTTTAATGACTTTTTAATGACTTTTTAATGACTTTTAATGACTTTTTAATGACTTTTTAATGACTTTTTAATGACTTTTAATGACTTTTTAATGACTTTTTAATGACTTTTAATGACTTTTTAATGACTTTTTAATGACTTTTTAATGACTTTTAATGACTTTTTAATGACTTTTTAATGACTTTTAATGACTTTTTAATGACTTTTAATTACTTAATAATAATAATATAATAGTAAAGTAAGGAGAGGTATGTAATTGAAAATACAAACAATTTAATTTATAAATACATTTATTTATTCAAAACAAAATTTTGATTGCTCATAGTAGTTTTTGAGATTATCAGTAGAATTATTACTAGTTACAGTAGAGTACTCCTTAATTAAATCAATTTCATCAACACCCATAGGCACACTTTTTTCAATACATCTATTAAGAGGATTAAGAAACCAATTTCTTAACATTAGAGCATTATTTACTGCACAATTACTTCTAAATAAAGTATGATGTGTACATATATGAACTGATGATTTCACAAGTTTTTTAAATGAAGGACAATTAATATCATCTAGATTAACAACATTATCAATATATCGTTCAAGATATCTCTTCTTCTCCAAACCTTTAACATACACTGCCCGTGCTCCGGATAATTGCTCATGAAGTATAAGTTGTAATTCTTCATAGGAAATATCTCCAGATGTCCACTTGATGCCATGATAGTTGTGCTTCAACCATAGATTTTCACTCTTATATCTTCCAGGAAGTGAACTCCAGCTGCAGGGTGGTTCGAACAAGAACACCATAGGTTGAGCATCTTCTTCTAGAGGTAGTATCACTAGCTCCTTGAAGATGAATTCATTGTATGGTTTTTTGAAGCCTTGAACGTCTACTATGAACTCCATCTTCGAACAGAAATAAAAATTCTACTCTGGAATACTACTTATATACCCTAGAGTCACACCCCTCCACTTTTTTACAGCTTCTTGACAATACCGCTGATTGGCTTATATTGCACAATGCGATCATGGATGACTAAGCATTATGCAGTTGTCTCCTCAGGTATATTACTTCTGGTTTCAAATTCCAAACGTACATCGACTGATGTCTGCTTTAGAAACTCGTTTTGTTTTGAGCAGTCAATAACAATTAAAGGTGCCAATGATTTAAAAGTTGATCTACTTAGTATAGGTTCGGAATCTCTTCCATAGTAAGATGATTGAAAATTAGCATACATATCATATAATACAGAATACTGATTATGAGTATAGTGTATATTCAAATTTCCATATGGATAAGATTGTGAATTTAAAAACAATTTTACATTTATGAGATCACAATGATCAAAAAGACATGCAGACACTTCCATTTTATTTTTTCTTTTAGTTTGAAATCCAACAATAACATATCTTGGTTTCTCTAATTGTGTTGAAGATTTAATTTGCCACATAACTTTTGTACTTAAAGGAAGCAATGGATACTCATACATTTCCCATGATCTAAAACTCATTGAAATTAATGGATCTTTCTCAATAAATTTCAATAATTTAATTTTATTATTGTCAGATGGTATTACATATGGTACCATCCATTAAATATTATGAATCACAAATTTAAATCCAGGAATAAGTGGTCCATTTAAAATAGTAGAATCATAATCATTACGCGATCTTATTAAAATAAGTTCATGTTTAGCATTCGTAACAATTTTCTTATAATCTTCAGCAAAACCAAAAATCATACTCAAAGGAATTATTACATTAAAATAATTATTTACCATTGGCACTCTTGAATTTGCTTCAAATTTCACAAATCCAGCATTTTCTGTACGATTAAATTGAGATGGTGTTAAAGATACTAAATTTTTCATAGTTGTAGTGTGTCCAACATACTTGCATCGATCAATCTCAATACCATTTAATTCATAACGAATTTCATCAAACAAATAAGCTATAGCATTATTTGTAAGTTCAACATTCTCTATGAGAACGGTTCCATCATCTTTACATAACTTTCCAAATATTTGTAATGAACTGTTACTTGATAAAATAGACAAATCTTGATTTTGTATTACAATACGGATTTCATCACTATTATTAAAAGTTGATGATGCATATGGTTGAGGACTATGAATCTCATACTTGGCAATGGATTCATCAAAATTCACTGCAGTTGGAATGCTGAGAATGTCTTCCATTTTTCTTATAACAGCTACACATAAAAAATAGAAAAATTTGATCTTTTTTCTTCCTCTTCCTTTTTCTTATTTTTGAATTTTCACTTGTAGACCGAGTTGTTTCAGGAACTGTCGATTCTGAGGTGTTAACACCTTCCGAGTAACATTCACACTGACCTTCTTTGCACATGTCGGTTGACTTTTATAACTACTGCCAACTTTTTTTTTTGATTATAAATGATACCCATCACACTGACTTTATATGTAAACGTATTGTTATTGTTTCTCCTCTAAAATTAACCAAGTCACCGTCCTGATCTACTAAGCGAAGTTGAATATTATATATTGTCTTCACGGCGATTAGAAGGTAAATGATTAGAGTTGGAACTTCAGTGATCTTATATCCCGGTGGAACGACAGGAAAGAATTCATGTATAGTATGAACTTTTTGATTATTTATATATGCTCCAGTTGTAATATTACATTCAACACGTAGAGTATTCACTTTTAATATAGATACAGGTAAATCAGATTCATGTTTTCCTCAGCTTTCAGTTCACGAGAAGCAAATCCTAATAATTTACCAATAGAATCTGTCGGATGAAAGCTAATGTCACGATTTGATTTAATGTGACAACCTAATGTATTATTATTAGGTTTAATAGTTAATGCAAACTTATTTGGCAATTTTGCTTTAATATATGACTCAATATCTTTAATTTCATAACTACCTGTTGGTATAGTCACTACAGAATTCTCTATGTAAAACTTATTGCAACCTTTATCAATGTTGGGAATTGAATTAAATGTAAACAGATCAACAAGTCCAAGTACATAATTCTTGTCTTGTGAGAGCTCAATTGGTGGGAAATAAGTAGTTTCGAGAACTGATGAGTTTCCCGTTAACATTAAAGTAAATGAGTCATTCATGATTGACATCTGTTTTCATACTGATGATTACAACTTTATTACTTGCCCTTATATAGACAAAAACTGTTTGTAATATTAAGTTGATCGCATAGAAACTTTAAACATAAATGTCCACATATAAATGTATCAAACTTTTGATATCTCTCATGATTATATTTTATACAGCTACCAACACCTAAATAGACAATGAGATCTGATGGTGGTGAAAGATTCCCAAAACTATCAAAGTATTGAGTTTTATTGTTAATCTTTTTATATGCTACCCAATGAGTTTCAGGACCTTCCTTATCATCAAGATTAATAATTGCTGATTCATATTTATGAGGTCCTGTAATAGGTAATTCATTTCGCATGAATACTCCACGAAAATGAGGTATACTCATAATTTTAGCATATTTAAATAGATCAAAGTCAGTTAGTGCACGGTGAGGTAGCTTCAAAATTAGTTTTTTTGAGTCCTTTTCTTATTTGTCAATCCTTTCCCTTTATACGGTTGAATATACAGACCCAGTCCTTGTCGACAAGGTTTTAAGTGTAAACCTTTTCCCAAGACAATAGCCTCCATTGTTTGATTATGTCGTTGAGCTTCTGAAAGTTGTTTCTTGGCTGCATTAGCATCATTTACAGCTTTTACTATACCACCAACCCCTCCACTAAGAGCTCCAAGAGCACTAAGTCCAGCAAAAATTGGTATAAGTGGTAAAATACCACCAACTTTTGATGGTACAGAAAGAATTCTAGGTGTTGAAATTTTAGATTTACCACCAAACTTTTTTATAACCTTCTTTGCACCAATCATAGCAGTTTTAATAGTATCTAAAGAATTACCGTTTGATTTCATACATTTTTTAGCAGCATGAACAACTTTATTTAATGTAACTCTTTTTTTATTCTTGGAAACTCTCTTCTTCTTCCTCTGTTTTTTATTCTTTTTTATTCTTTTTTTCATCTTTTTCTTGGTATTAACATTAATTTTTAACCCCATACCGAATTTAGATTTAACTTTCATTATATTAGTAACAGCTAATGCAGCAGCTTTTTCACTAATACTAGCGTCCTTGGAGAGAACACGTTGCCAAGCCTTTTCAGCTAATATTTTATCTGCAGAATTTCTTGCTTCTATATTTTCCTTTTCTTTTGAATATGCAATATTATGTGCCTTACAAGCTGCATCCAAGGAATTTACCCCTGGATCACCACGAGCTAAACGTTTTTTTAATTTTGTACCAGGTCCACAATATTGGTATCCAGGAATATGTAACTCAATTGGTAATTTATTTATTATATTATTAAGAAAACCTTGACCAGTGTGAGATTTATTTTTCTTCACTTTTTCATGAATGTCCATTCTTCACTCGACGATGGTTTACAACCGACTGATGGAAATAGATTATAAAAGTGTGATATATATAGTTTTTTCTCAGTCGTGTCCAAGATGCAGTTCAAGGTACAAGCTAATCAGCTCCCGATTGTAAATGTTGATAATCTCATTTAATCCAATAATAATAATGAGGTTAAGCGTCATGGAAATCTGTTTTCAAATAGTATTCGCGCAGCTTTTTGCGGTCCATTAAATTGTGGAAAAACAAATGCTCTTCTTTCTCTGATTATACATCCGAATGGCTTGAGCTTTGAGAATATTTATTTATACTCAAAGTCATTACAACAGCCTAAATATAAATTTCTAGAAAAAGTATTGAGTAAAGTTGATGGAATCGAATACTTTCCATATAGTGAGCATGAGGAAGTGGTTTCGCCTAAAGATGCTAAACCAAATTCAATCTTTATTTTTGATGATATTGCTTGTGAGAAACAGGACAATGTAAGAGCCTTTTTTTGTATGGGTAGACATGTTAACGTTGATAGTTTTTATCTGTGTCAAACATATGCTCATATTCCTAAACATTTAGTTAGAGATAATGTTAACTTACTTGTGCTTTTTAAACAGGATGATAGAAACCTTAAGCATGTTTATAATGATCATGTGAACACTGATATGACGTACAATCAATTTCGAGATTTATGTTCTACATGTTGGAATTCTGATAGATATGGATTTGTAGTTATTGACAAAGATAGAAATTTGAATGAAGGAAGATATAGAAAAGGATTTGACTGCTTCATTCATTTATAAATAATATATGTTTCCAGAGAAATACATTAGTACAATTTTAGACTTCAATACATAAACATGTATCGAAAAGAGTTAGAAACACTTCATCAGGTTGTGAAGGCAAGTGAAGCTATTCGACAAAAACATCAAATACTTAAAAGCGGTAAAGAAAATGCTGAAAATATGTTAAGAGATACTTTTCAACCATTAGTTACTCCATTAGAAAAATTGGTTGCTGTAACTCATACACCTGTCAAAGTTAAAAATGTTAGGAAAAAAGAAGAAGACTATGATGCATCTTTTAGGACTGCTATTAGTGAAACTGTGCCATTTGATTTATCCCAAAAAGATTTCTATGATGCTTTTAGTGAAGAATCTAATATGCATAAAATTAAAAATGAAAATTTGTTTAATGAATCAGAGAATCAAGTGGATTTCTATGATGCTTTTAGTAAAGAATCTAATGTGCATAATATTAAGAATGAAAATTTTTTTAATGAATCAAAGAATCAAGAGTCTAATGATAATACTTTTGAAACAGATAATATATCTAATACAGATGCAACGGATGAAGAATCTTATAAATTAACAAATAAATTTATACAAATGTTGAATAAAAACAGAAAGCAGTATTTGGATATGGTATATGGAGTACGCAAACTCCCTGACGGTACATTCATAATTGGTGATACAAAAATTGATTTTGAAGGTTCATACATTAATTTAGTTGGAATGAAAAAATATTCAAAAACACGTGGATTACTGGAACTTCTATTCAGACAACAACCAGATCAAGCTTCCATAAGTTCAAATGACTTAGCAAACTATAAGGAAATTGTTTCTACTACTAATGCACATAAAAAGAGTTACAGTCCAAGCAAACCAATGCGCATTAACAAGAAAAATGAATGATAAAAAATTAGTAGTAGTCACAGAATTACATAAACAAGCTAGGCGAAATTATCAACGTCGTAAGGTACAAATACGGGGGATGGATGAAACATGGCAAGCAGATTTAGTTGAAATGATACCTTATTCTAAAGTTAATAATGGTTTTAAATATATACCCACAGTTATAGATATATTCTCAAAGTATGCATGGGCTATTCCAGTCAAAAGTAAATGTGGAAAAGATGTTTCTGCAGCTATGAAATCTATACTTTTAAATGGACGTGTTCCAAAAAAACTGCATACTGATAGAGGCAAAGAATTTTATAATTCTCAATTCGAGAGTTTAATGAAATTTTATAAAATCATATTATATTCAACCTATAGTAATTTAAAAGCTTCAATTGTTGAAAGATTCAACCGCAGACTGAAGAATATGATGTGGCCACAATTCAACTTGCAAGGAAATTATAAATGGATAAATATTTTACCATCTCTCGTTTCACAGTATAATAACAAAAAACATCGTACTATTGGCATGAAGCCAAAAGATGTCAAAAAAGATGATAAAAGTATGCTGTTAAAACGTATATCTAAACAAAGGAACATTTCAGTTAAGAAAATAAAATTCAAAGTTGGTGATCGAGTTCGTGTAAGCAAGTATAAGAATGTTTTCAGTAAAGGATATACACCCAACTGGACAACTGAAATATTTACTATCACTGCAGTTAAATCAACAAACCCAGTAACGTATAAACTAAAGGATTATCAGGATCAACCCATCGAAGGCGGCTTCCACGAAGAAGAAATCTCCAAAGTGAAATATCCAGATGTCTATCTCGTAGAAAAAGTTCTCAAACAACATCATGATAAAGTCTATGTAAAATGGCTTGGATTTGACAACTCACATAATAGTTGGATACAAAAATCAGAAATGTAATCATTCAGCAAATGTTAAACTTAAATTTTAAATAAGTTAAAGTTAACTTTTAGAAAAGTTAAAGTTAACTTTTGGAAAAGTTAAAGTTAACTTTTGGAAAAGTTAAAGTTAACTTTTGGAAAAGTTAAAGTTAACTTTTGGAAAAGTTAAAGTTAACTTTTGGAAAAGTTAAAGTTAACTTTTGGAAAAGTTAAAGTTAACTTTTGGAAAAGTTAAAGTTAACTTTTGGAAAAGTTAAAGTTAACTTTTGGAAAAGTTAAAGTTAACTTTTGGAAAAGTTAAAGTTAACTTTTGGAAAAGTTAACTTTTATCAAAGTTAAATGGAATTAACATGTAATTTCCATAAGAGTTAAAGTTAACTTTTGGAAAAGTTAAAGTTACGTTTTGGAAAAGTTAAAGTTAACTTTTGGAAAAGTTAAAGTTAACTTTTGGAAAAGTTAAAGTTAACTTTTGGAAAAGTTAAAGTTAACTTTTGGAAAAGTTAAAGTTAACTTTTGGAAAAGTTAAAGTTAACTTTTGGAAAAGTTAAAGTTAACTTTTGGAAAAGTTAAAGTTAACTTTTGGAAAAGTTAAAGTTAACCTTTGGAAAAGTTAAATTTAACATTCCAGAAAGTTAAATTAAGTAAATATGTAATGATTTAATTTTTCTTATTTATTTATTAGATTTACATTTATATTATACTTAGAAAAAATATTATTGTTTTAATTCAAAAATGTATACAAGATAAGGTAGTAATAAATAAAGTAATACCAATTTTAAATATAAAATATTGTTTATTTTTTTAAAACCTCATTCATATGTATAGGTTATATGATATAATTATATACACACACTAATACAATTCATTTACTTTTTATAATTTTATAATGACCCGAAGCAAGGGTATCGGTACTTTTAGGCAATAAGTAGCGTTTATCATCAAAGGGATTTAATGCTATTTTAAATTGCTTTACAGTTTCTACTTGATGTAGTCGAAATCTAATTATATGTTGCGTTCTCGTTTGAATTCTAGATTTCTGCAAACATTCCACATAATCATCAAAGTTAATAGTTTTATTCACCACACCTGCTTTTACACCTTTAGCTTTTTTTACAAAATCTTGTCCGTTAACTCGAATGCTATACATTTTACTTCTCAGACCAACAAATTCAGTAATTATCTCTCCATTACATTCATCTTTCATTAATCCCACTTTTTTCTTGTTGACTTTAGGAATATTATACACATTATCTTACGCATAATCTGAAGTGTCAAACTTGTGAATATCATCATTCATATCACTATAAATATCTCTACACTTTAATTCATAAATGAAACTATCAGTATCAGTGTACAACAACTTACAATTTTTATCATATTTTTTTAACATAAATTCATAATGAAAATCGTACATAAGTGTTTTGGATAAATCAAGTATTGCAAACCCAACGTATATGGGTTTGTTGAGCAATATTTCTGTTTTTCGAAGCTCAATTGCCACTAAATTTTTATTAAAAATAGATCTACTATTAAAGTTAGGTTTAGATATGAGAGCTTCAGCGCCATATCTACCACCCCATTTCGTAACAAGTTTCACATCAACATGATTTCGAACATTCTCCATAGTTTTACCGTAAACTGCATTATTCATTAATTTAAACAAGTTCTTTTCAAACTCATTTTTAGCGTCTCTTCTCATAGAAGTATTAAAGTCAATGTAAGACTTGAGCCAAGTCTTTTGATTGAATTTAAGTACTCTATGAATTTTCACTAGAGTTAGACCATTTGAAAGAGCTTGTTTTAACGCTCGATAATGAATAATATACTTGAGTTTAGGTGACAGAGTAGTGAGAAGTTTAGTTTGCTTTGACGTTGTTGTTTGTGGATTTGAGTGATCTGAACAAAAAGGAAAATCACTATGACTATCATGTAATTCTTGAGGATATTCAAGATCGACTTCTAAAATGTATCCAATAGGTGAGTCATCAGGAATATTAAAATTAAAACTGTTATTCAAAACAGGAAGCCACACAAATCCACCATATGGAAGCGGCTGCATCATACCCCATCCATATAGATTATTGGCATCGAAATACATAATATATTTAGTTTCATCATTTGGATTAAAATTTTTCATATACATATTATTAGCCTTTGAATATCTATTACAACATTGGCTTATACCTCCTCTTATACCACGCTCAATAAACATAAGTTTGTCAATATCAGTTATGAGTTCTAATTTTACCTTTGTGTAATTCAACATTGCATCCCATGTAAATCCAGGAGTTGTATAATAATAAGCAGGATCAAGATTATAAGCTCGCAAACATTGATTTCGAAAATTTTTAAAGACATCTGCCAATAATAGTATATCAGTTTTCATGTATAAATCCACATATTCACCAAGATTTTTACATTGGAATGTAGACCATACATTTTGAGCATGACTATAATCTTCATCACTGATTGTATTATCATTAAGAGAGCTATAAAAATTTTCTTTTTTGGGTATTGCTAAATCTTTTAATTTATTCAATGAATCAATGTATTCATAAGGTAAAACACCTTTGCGTGTAATTAACTTTATTTCAGTAGCAGTGAAATTAGTAAACACTGAATTGAAAATTTTATATTCTGTTAGATATGATGCTAGTTTTTCTAAAGAGCTTGCCATAAATCTAAAGGAATCTATGAAACGAAATTTGATTTCACTATTCTTTATTCTCTTTGTAAAGGAAATATATTTTTCCTTGTTTATTGGAAGCAAATCAATTTTCCCTTCAAATTCATGACAAATATCTTCAATTATAAAATGAGCATCATACCCACTTAAGTTATGGAAAACCACTGGTATAATCCGAGGATCTTGGTAATTTAAATTACAATTTTCATGTGCAGCTCCACGAAACTTGCCAGTTAAATGTGAATGATCATGAACTTTTTTTTTTTTATAAGATATTGGACCTTCACAAATATGGCAGATAGCAGCATTTACAAAAGCTTTATTTTGTGCGGCTGACAAATGTTCCATTGGGATTGGATTTTTCAAAATTAACTCTACACGTTCAGCCAACATCAGTAACTCTTGTGCAAACCATTTGGCTGGATTTACATCTGTTGGACTAGAATAATATCCTGATAAAGAATCATCATAACTACACTTCACATAAAATCCCATATTAAAAAGTTCATGATGTTGAACTACTTCAGTTTTACTTGTTGTCTCGCCTTTAACTGACTTTAACAGACACTCACAGTCTGCGTACACAACAAATGGCACTTTTTCCTTATAAGAATAATTTCTAAATTTCACAAAATTTTGACCTGGTTTAGGAAGAATTACTTTACACTCATTTAATTTTGAACATTCACTATCATGTCGAGAAAGCCTCTCTGCACTCACAAAGTAGTGAGTATTCACATTTTCAACATCATCAGCTTCATCATCATCATCATCATCATCATCATTTTCATTCTGATAAATATCTTCAATTCTTAATAAATTTATATGTTTCTGCTTCTTATCAGATGTAAGATGTAAGGGAAATGTATTAAATTTTGAATTTTTCATACTCAAAGTATAAACATTTATAGAAATATCATTTTGTTTTTGAAGTCTCGTGATATCTTTAAGTGAAGCTGGAAATTCTATTCCACTCCAATTTAACTCATTTTTATACTTGAAGTAATTAGAAACACGTTGGGGATCATGTACATCTGAATGTAAAGCTGATAAAACTGCCCACATAAAGCATTTATAATCATCATTCTTAACGTTGATGCAAGCCAACTTCGCTTTAATTGAAGAAGGTAACTTAATATATGATCCAGCTCTAAGCGGATTATATTTGTTGATATTTATTTCTAATTTTACTATAGAATGAAGCGTCCATTGAGATTCTTGTTCTTCAAACGATTCTACATCTTTTAATATTGGGTTTTTAATATTCATGCAAAACTAATCTTCTAAAACGGTTGAAGTAAATATCTCTGCAGCTTTTACATTAAAGTACTTTGATTCCACTTTTTCTTCTTCTGCGTTAAGGAATTTATGAAATTTCGCTCCTAGCACTGCATACACTTTTAACGATCCATGTTTACTTAATACTTTTCCAATGTTGTATACGAAAAGGATGGGTGCATCGTAAAAAAATGCTAATATATCAATGTGTGAAAGATTAATAATAATGCTGGTCTGAAGACGACTTTTAAATGCACTTTCACTGTTTTCCCAACGAACGCGACCACTTATTTGATTATCAATGTTTTCCAATGTATTAACTCCAGATCCTTCTTTTAAATTCTTCTTGAAATTTGCATGATGACTCATAATTATTTGGATAATATTGACACATCTATATTTATTCTTAGCTAACTTGAGAGAATGGAAGACACTTTTCACTGTTCTTAAATTTTGATTGCAAATATTCATCCACCTGTCAGCAAACAACACTCTGTCTTCATCTTTTAATATGTTCAGAAGACTTGATGCATTTTCAATACTCGGAATAATGGCTTCACATTCATCTAGGAGCCTTGTAAAATCCTTCCTAATCTTATTAGAAACCTCCTCCGCTTCAGAACTATCCGGTTCTTTACGCTTGCCTGGCATTCTGAAAATTATAATAATTATAATAATTATATACATGAATTTTTCATTGATTTTTAATAATTGTTAAAATACAATTTTTTATTATAATAAATAATCATACTTTTATTTCTAAAATGCAAATGATGGCTAAAGCGTAAGTTGAATGCAAGCTACATACATGTTTGTACAAGATGGTAGCTTCTAAATCAAGACAAACGTGCAGCGTAGATACGGCTCCGTATTAGTATGAGATGCCGGTCCGCTACCCCTCACTGGATGCAGCGCGCCTATTCGTATCAGATTGCCAACTCTGCTGTGGGTCTGCCGCCACGTAGTGCTATGATGCGGGCCTGCCGCCACGTAGTACTATGCTGCGAGCCTGCCGCCATGCCACGTAGTACATGCAGCTCACTCAGAACGGACGAGTTTCATGCACGTAGTGTAAGAAGTAGACACTGCAGGGGGGCTCGTTGCTGGTAGTGAGTGCTGCCTGGGTTGGTGGCTGGTTGTGTATGCTGCCGGGACTCGTGGCTGGTCGTGTATGCTACCGAGCTGGTAGAGGATGCTGTTCGAATTAGATGATTGGTTGTAATGCTAACTCTCATGATTCCACCTCCTTATATACTCAATCACATACATACACACATGTAAAACACACTAACACATTGTAAAAGACAAGCGCGACATTCGAAAGCGGTAAACTAACTAACCCCTTTCTAAGAGTGAAAGTATCGATTGATCTATAGATCAATAACTTACCTTAAGATCGGTTACTGCTCGAGGGGTAATATCCATCGAGCAAGCAAGTAATCTGCATTACCGACACAAGGTAACACGCGCGAAATCTGCATTACCGACCGACGGTAATTTATCAACAAAACCGCTAAAAATCCACTGCAGGTAACTGACTAGGGCGCCATCTGGTGGCGAAAATCGGAACTGTGCGCTGGTTCTCTCATAGCTATACTACTTTGACGCATTCTCATCTTACTCAACTCAAGTAGAAATTAACAAGAAACTAACCATTTAACTGCTAAAAACCTTGAAATTCCTCAAAATACACATTATACATGCAAAAAATTGAACATAATATGGGTAAATCATATGTAGAAACACTATTGTTTTTCAAAAAAATGCATAAACTCCTGGTTTTTCTTCCTATTTACTTTCATTCATTACACCTAATAAAACTGCATAAAAAAATATTGACTTTTCTAAAAAATTTTGGAAATTTTGAAAAAATTTATTTTTACATTCTCATCCTAAATGAGGTCTTAAATTTGTGCGATTTTGAAGTTTTGCTAAAATCTACATTTCTCGACGTTTTGAGACTTCCTGGTTCCGAAAAAGTGGGTTTTACGATATGGTTTTTTTTAACTGCCACATGCGTCTTGCTTAAAAGGAGAATATGTAATCCGCCTCTCAGCTGTCTAATGCAGTGTCAGGAATTTGAAATTTAAATCTTTGAAAAAATTTAAGTTCATTGAAAATTTAAACATTTTAGAATATATTATTATTATATCGTAATTCGTAATATAATAAGAAGGAATTGTAGCTAATGAATATGTGAAATTAAAAGTTTTGTCATCAAATAAATAACACAGACACACACAAAAATACTATTGTATTTCTACACGGAAAAAAATTAATATCTAAATTTGACATTTAATATGAGATTCAAACATAAATTATCTCTAAAAACAAAAGTAATATGTAAAAAAACTTTAAAATTAAATTCACTGCAAAAACTGCTGTCTTCTAAGTGTCTTATTTTAAGACAATTTGGTGTCTTTATTGTATCAAAGACGCCATAAGTGTCTTAAAATGAGACATTTTATGCGTCTTAGACACCAAAATATCTTAAAATAAGACACTTAGAAAACAGCAGTTTTTGCAGTGTATGGATTTATATCAGATTAAAATATTAGTATTGTAAAGAACACATATTCTTATGCCTAAAAACATTATTAGAAATCTCTAATTCTGTGATATATATGAAAAATACACAATAAAAAAAGCAAATGACTGATCCAGCCGACGCATCGCAGCAATATTCACAATCATTATGCTTTTTATCAATTTTTTCAATTCTTTGGTAAAAAATTTTAATGTTATTATTAGAATAAAAAATAAAGTATTTTAATGTTGGGTGAGAATTTCTCAAGTGGACCTCAAATTTCCAAAGGTTGAAATTTTGTAATGGCAATACAGGAAAAGTTTGTTCTATTATAACTACAAACACCCTATAAGAACATGCTTACTTTTTAATTTTTTTATAATAAAATATGATTATTTATAATAAATATTGATTTTTAAAAGTAAGAAATTTATTTTTTTAAAGGCTCTACTTTCAATAACTACGTGTGAAAAAATCATTACCCTTTGATAATTCGTGTCCAAGTTTGAAAAATGTAGTTTGAAAAATGTTATGTTAAAAATTTCAACTGTTTATAAAAAATAAACATATGAATATTTTGTAATAAAATGTATAGGGTGTTTATAATTATAATAGAACAAACTTTTCCTGTATTGGCATTATAAAATTTCAACCTTTGGAAATTTGAGGTCCACTTGAGAAACTTTCATCCTGTTATACATTGTATATTTCCTCATTTTATACAGAGCCCATTACGAAGGGCCCGTATCATTTTCACACAAATTTTTTTGTGCAACTTGTTATATTGTACTCCCGAAGACAAATGTTATATTTTACTTCTTCTAAAATCAATGATTTTTAAGTCTTATTTATTAAATAATTGAACTTACTGGATTAATTAAGTTTTTTAATATTAATTTTTTTGGAAATGCGGTTTTTTTATGTAAATAGTATATAATTATATAAACTTTTTACATATTTATATTAAAAAAAAATTTTAAATTGCGACTGTAGCTTAACTTATAGAAGACCCTGCGCGCCGCATTTTTTTATGCGTTGTACGTTCCACAGCCACGCCAGGTCATCAGAAACAAAAATTCCTGATAAATTATTAAACTAGGATAAATTTAGGGGCCCTAATCGTTTTTCTTTTTTGAAAAACGTATTTTTAGCAAAATGGCGGCTATTTGAAGAGAAAACTCAATTTTTAAGTTTTTTTCTTTTTATTTTATGAGTAAAAAAAAATATTAAAAAAATTTATTTTAAAAAAAGGACAACGATAAGGCCCCCTAAATTTATCCTAGTTTAATAATTTATCAGGAATTTTTACTTCAGATAATCTGGCGAGGCTGTGGAACGTACGGCGCATAAAAAATATGGCGCGCAGGGTCTTCGATAAGTTAAGCTACAGTTGCCATTTTTTTTTTTTTTTAATAATATAAATACGTAAAAAGTTTATATAATTATGTACTATTTAAATAAAAAAACCGCAATTCCAAAAATATTTCCGTCTATGATAAAAAAAATTCCCAAATTTTATGAATTTTTCACCATTGAGAACGGTAACCTCCCCTTAATAAATAAGACTTAAAAATCTTTGATTTCAGAAGGAGTAAAATGTAACATTCATCTTCGGAAGTACAATATAACAAGTTGCCCGAAAAAATTTGTGTCAAAATGATACAGGCCCATTATTGAAATTTAGAGCAAACGGATTACTTAAAATGTATGTGTTTTAAATTTTAAAAGAAATAGTAAAACGTTTTGTTTAAAAGCATTCGACAAAAATAATTATTTTTTGAGAGCAAATTTATTAATAAAAAAATCGATCTAAATTTAGTCAAATCTTCATTATATCCCTAAAACCAAACATTTTTAAACTTTTCCGAATAATAAAATATGTTTTAGCATAACCTTTCTTTTGGCTAAAGTTTTTGAGATAAAGTCAAAAATACAGTGCTGAGACACTGCACTAGTTTATTTCTATGTTTTTTTTTAACTCTGAATCTGAATGTAAAGTGAGAATTGTCAGATTGGCTCAAGTTGTTATATATAGGGGCGAAGGGAAACTGCGCGGGTTAATCCTAATTGCAGTTTTTTAAATTAGATTAGCAAAATCTGACCTGTAAACTGCGCCGGGGTAAACTCTTATCTGCCCTAATCTGCACTCAGAAAAAATTTTAGTTCAATTAAACAAACCGTTTAGTTAACTTATTTTATTTGATACAACAAAAAAGTTTTATCAGATTAAATAAGCATTTGGTTTCTTGCAACAAATACCTTGGTTTCCAGAAAAAAAGTATTATTTAAATGTATTTGTTTCGTTCGACCAAACTCTTTCTTTGGACTAAAATAAGTGTTTAATAAAGCACCATTTATTTCAGTCAACAAAAAAGTTTGGTTTATTTAACCAAATGTTTTGATCCGTTCAATTAAAGTTTGGTTGATTTAAATAGATATGGGGCATTTCATTTGAAAACGATGGGTCATGTCTCAGATTTTTTTCATATTTTGTTTTTTTGTAGTGTTTAGGTACCTAAATAAGTATACCAAATTATATTTAAAAATATTAAATATTTTTCAAGTTATTTGCATTAACAAATTTATACTATTTTTTTTCATTTCACTGTAACTTTTTAAATATAATTTTTACAGAAAAGTGTTTTGTATGTTTTTTGTAGTAAAAACATTGAATTTTAAAAATATGATTTTTATTTTTAATAATTTAAAATTTTTAAATTATTTATTTAAAAAAATAAATTTGTTTTTAATACTTGAACATGTTATCGGCCTCAGATCGACCTGAAAAAAATCATGAATATAGTTTAATATTATACAAATTGATTATTAAATTTTGGCGGATGCAATATTTTTCATTTTTGAGAAAAAATTTTTTGAGTTTTACGGTTTATGTGTCTGGCGGTCGCATGAGTCTACTCTACACTCAGGTGGGTACCAGCAAAGTCCATCATGCATTAATCCAAGCTCAGGGTAAGAGCTTCGTATGTTTTTGTCCATAGTTTAATTAAATAATACAAATATTATTTAATTTCATAAATAATTAAAAATTTTTTTTTAATATTTGGGATTGAAGGAAAGGAAGAAGAGAGCCCTACCTGCGCTCTCTCCAGTGAGGTACAACTATTTCTTCGCTGCCTATAAATAACATTTATGAAAAAAGTAATTTATCGCATGTTGTGCTTTTGTTATTGGTTTGATGTTATTTTAATGGGTTTCTTTATCGCTATATGCTTAATTAGCAGAGATTTCTCGTAATCCTTGATTGTCACATTTTAAGATGCCAGACAACTGATATGAAATTCAAAGTCTACATAATAGTTTTTTAATTAATTTTTGCATAGCTTTTGTATAGCTTTTGCACACCTCTCTACTTCCCCCTACATCAGTGCTTTCTTCATTTTTGGATTTGCTAATGAGGCCCTTAATACATGGTCAGTCTGAATCTAGCTTCGTAATAAGCAAGTTCAACTTTACCTTTTGGCTTTTAATAAAGAAAATCAGCAAACATGGTTTTACCAAAGAAATCTTGTTGTAATCCATTAAATCTTAAAAATCATACGAGGGTATTAAAAAATGTTGCATTGTCAACTCCTAGTTTACGAAATAAGTATCCAGCAGTCAAGGAGGGTGATTATTTGTGTTCTTCTTGTAGAATGCGTATAGTATTTGTTAAAAATAATGCTTAACAAATTGCAGTGAGTGGTAACGTGGTGACTAGTGATAATAATAATGACAATACTGATAGCCTTCCTTCTGAAAGTGATAAAGAATTCATGTCCGAATATTTAAGTTCAAGTGATGAAGAATTTTTAGATTTTGAATTCGAAAAACAGATTGTGGTTAATTTAAAGCAACTGGTCGAAAAATCTGACGATTTTTCAGAAAAAGTGCATTATTTAACACTAGTTCCTCGTTCATGGTCGTGTGAAAAAATAAAATCGGAATTTAATGTTTCTTTTCACATAGCAAGGAAGGCTAAAAGTACTCAAAAAATTTTCGGAGTGGGTTCTTTTCCACAAAGAAAAGTTTTTAAAAAATTTAGTGATAGTGATTTAAATCGAGTTAAAGAATTTTATTATAGTGATGAAATCAGTCGTATCATGCCTGGACAGAAAGATTTCATTTCAGTGAAAAATAACGAAACAGGAAAACGAATATGCAAACAGAAACGATTAATTTTGTGCAATTTAAAAAAAGCCTATTCAAATTTTAAAGAATTAAATTTAGATTTAAATATAGGGTGTACTTAATTCTCTCAGTTGCGTCCACAAGAATTTATTTTGACAGATCACAATGGACCGCACAATATTTGTGTTTGTGAGATTCACCAAAATTTTAAATTAATGTTTAGGGAAGGCTTAAAATCAATTTATAATGAATTTTCTTTATCCTCATATCACGAAATTTTAAGTAGCATGTTGTGCGAACTTCCTTCGAAAACATGTCATTTTTCAAAATGTAAAAACTGTCCAGGATTTTCTGATATTGCTGAAGAATTACGCAAAAAATTTAATGAACATTCTATTAACTCGATTTCATATTCACAATGGATTAATACAGATCGTTGTTCAATAGAGACGATCACGGACCAAGCTGAAGAATTCATCGTCAAATTAGAGAAGAAAGCAAAACAGCTTCAAGAACATCATTTTATTGCAAAAAGTCAAAGTAGCTTCTTAAAAGATTTAAAGATGAATCTCAAGCCTTCTGAATTTCTCGTTATTGGTGATTTTTCTCAAAATTATCTTCCAGTTGTTCAAAACTCCATTCAAAAGCAATATTGGAATAATCATCAAATTACTGTCCATCCTTTTGTATGTTACCGATCTGAACATAATGAAAATGATCAACCAAAATGTGATAGTATTGTGATCGTTTCTGAATGTAACGATCATAGTGCTGTCTCCGTTCATCTCTTTTTACGAAAGGTGATTAACAGGCTTATAAACATTCATGGCTTACAAAATATTACAAAAATCTATTATTTTTCCGATGGCGCGGGATCTCAATATAAAAATAAAAGCAATTTCATTAACTTAGTTTATCATTCTGTAGATTTTTTTGGAATTGAGGCTGAGTGGCACTTTTTTGCAACTTCTCACGGGAAAACTGCATGCGATGGCATTGGTGGAACCGTGAAAAGATTTGTAGCGTGAGAAAGTTTGCGACGTCTCACCAAAAATTATATTTTGACAGCAAAAGATTTTTTTAATGTAGCAAGCGAAGGAATTAAAACAATTAAATTCGAACTTTGTACGAATGAAGAGCACAAAGAGGAGGAACGTATATTAGCTGATCGTTTGGAAAATGCTTGTCTTATAAAAGGTACAAAAAAATTTCACAGTTTTGTACCAGTTGAAGGAGATAAATAAAATTGTAAAATAATTTCTAATTTTCCCGCTTCTGAAGGTTCTGTGCATAAAATAAAAAAAAATAACTTACTGGTATAAAAATAAAATATATGCAAATAGTTTAAATCGTAATTATATTTAACGGAATGATATTAATTAAATAAAGTTAATTAATAATGTTAATCAACTAATAGAATTTAAACTGTTTGCAAATTTTTTATTTAAACTTATTCATTGTATGAATTCCTACTTCATTCCATTCCTATCTTTTCCATTCTTCCCATACGACGGAGAGGTAATTGAGTTGCAGGTAAATAACATTTACGATAAATTATTTTTTTCATAAATGTTATTTATAGGCAGCGAAGAAATGGTTGTACCTCACTGGAGAGAGCGTAGGTGGGGCTCTCTTCTTCCTTTCCTTCAATCCCAAATATTAAAAAAAAAATTTTAATTATTTATGAAATTAAATAATATTTGTATTATTTAGTTAAACTATTGACAAAAACATACGAAGCTCTTACCCTGAGCTTGGATTAATGCATGATGGACTTTGCTGGTACCCACCTGAGTGTAGAGTAGACTCATGCGACCGCCAGACACATAAACCGTAAAACTCAAAAATTGTTTTCTCAAAAATGAAAAATATTGCATCCGACAAAATTTAATAATCAATTTGTATAATATTAAACTATATTCATGATTTTTTTCAGGTTGATCTGAGGCCGATAACATGTTCAAATATTAAAAACAAATTTAATTTTTTAAATAAATGATTTAAAAATTCAAAATTATTAAAAATAAAAATCATATTTTTAAAATTCAATGTTTTTACTACAAAAAACATATAAAACACTTTTCTGTAAAAATTATATTTAAAAAGTTACAGTGAAATGAAAAAAAAGTAGTATAAATTTGTTAATGCAAATAACTTGAAAAATATTTAATATTTTTAAATATAATTTGGTATACTTATTTAGGTACCTAAACACTACAAAAAAACGAAATATGAAAAAAATCTGAGACATGACCCATCGTTTTCAAATGAAATGCCCCATATAATATATAGTCAAACTCGAGATGCATTTAAACAAGCGTCATGTCAATCGCGTCGTTGCGTATAAAGTGCTTTTCTATTATTATAACTTGTGTTTTATAAATTTAGTAAGTGTTGTTTTCTTATTTCAGAAATTGGATTACGTGCACTGAGAAAAGAGGATCTCGATTTATAGTAAATAATGTAATTATTTAGTAAAAATTACTATTAGCAGTAAAAATTACTATTTAGAGTAAAATGTGCTAATTATGAAGAAAAATTACTTTTTACGTAGTGAAATTTACTAATTGTAATTATTACTCTAGTCATTTTTAATAATTCTGTTCATATTTTTAATCTTTATATTGTCTTAATAAATTTTATCAACTACGAGTATTAATTGTTAAATTTGTCCTTTTTTAAATATTGCTCAAGCATTTTTAAAAAGTATAACTGCGTGATATAACAATTACGTCAGTAGGATCAGTTTTTAATATTTGCTAGCAACTTTTGCTCAGGAAATAGTAATCCGTGCCACTACTACTAATACTACTACACGCCTCTCACCGATACGCGAGTCATACCCTGTCGAAAGAAAAACACTGAAAAACCACTGAGACAGAACCACTGAAATACCCTCATAAAATGGAATTACCCTCATAAAATGGAAGGATAACCTTTCTTTTTTACAATTTTAAATAATTAAAATTATTTATTCCAATATTATATTTGTTGTTTAAGATTTTAGCCACTTATATAAATATATGTTATTACTATGAACATAATACATACTTCTATTCAAAAATCCAAAAATGACATCAGTTTTTTAATATCTGCTACCGTTTATGAGATACGATATTATTCATTTAAATTTAGGATTTTTGGGGAAATTTTTATATGTACGTAATTGTTAGAACTTACAGATTCTAAATTTAAAAGAAACAATTTTCTATCATTAAAATTTTAACAATTTTATTTGTTAAGAAACAAATTTTTCACAGGTCAATTTTTAATATATTCAAGGCCTCGTAGAAGGGTCCAGAGAGATCATAAAACTTGAAGACTCCTGAATTTAATTAAAAATCGGGAACAAAAATTTCTCTAATTTCGCATTAATAAATTTAAAAATTAAATATTAAAATTCTACGTGTTCTAACGATAAAGAATATCTAAAAATTTCCTCAAAAAAGTTATTTTTCATAATAATAAAAATAGCTTTGAAAATTTACTTTCCTTCAATTTTAATAGTTTTTAGAATTTTTTTTTATATTCCTAATCGTAAAAATAAGTAGATTTCATATTTTTATTTTTGAAATTTTAATTTTTGAAATTGCAAAAGTTTTTAATCATAAAAATTTTGGGTTACGGAAACCATAAAAGGAAAAAAAATTACAATCAGGAATCGGTGATCGACCTGAATTTCCAGGTCAAATTTCTTGTAAATTTTTTTCGTTAAAGAGTCGAAGTTTACTCCCCTACAAAACTACTTGGCATTTGAAACTATTGTACTATTGTTACCCCAACTCCAAAAAAAATTCTATCTGAAGATATGCAGGTCAGACCACTGAAAAATCACTGGGCCAGTGGTTTTTTCAGTGGATTTTGAGTGGTTTACTTTCGACAGGGTATACAATCGAAATATATGTACATTTAATAAATGCTTCAATTCCTTGTTACTTAAACATTTTTTATATTTTTTAAACAAATCTCTTGTTAATATGGATATTATACTTTTATTTTGACATATTTTGTTCTAAAAAAAATTATAATAAGCAAATTTATATCAAAATGTGTATTAAATTAGAGAATTTAGTTGTTTCATACTTTAAATTAATTAGTATATTGTTACTCATTAATGATACAAAAATATTTTAAATAATATGTATTCTATTACCATTGCAAATTTTTTTATAAAACTTGAATTTGATTGGTAAATATTAAGTAATTAATTTTCTATATCAAAAATTTTTTTCTAGTAACTCAGGTGTCATATAAAAACAATTTTTTATTTTTCATTTATGTTTAATCTTATTATTTTGTATTATTTTCTTCAAAAAACTGCATTTGTTATAATAATTACATAATTAAATTTATTTTGATATTCAGATAAATTATTCAGTATTAATATTAAAACATTTTTAAAATTAATTTTTACTTTTATGTTTACTATTTTATTTTATAAATTAGTTTGTTTTAAACTATTTAATAAGTATTATTTATTAATAATAAATTATATAAAAAATTTAATAATATTTTATTATAAAATTTTTTAGATTATATAAGTATTTCATTTATTTTTACATATTTACAATTTTTTTATTTAATATTATTCTATCTAATATTATTCTATTTACTAATGTCTTGAATAATATTTACATTTAATTTCAATAATGTAGTAAAATATATGGGGTTTATGACTTATTTTATTGCGGTAATTCATATAAGTTAAAAAATATATGACGTCAGTTGCGTGGATAGCCGAGAGGCTTAATGCGAAAGCGTGCGTTTTTAGGGTTGCGGCATTGCATATTTATATTTAAGTTAGGTAGTTCGATCCCGTATAATTCTAAGATTTTTCCGAAATGTTCACTCGTTAATTCTAAGTACTTGTATATTAGAAAAATGAAACTTGTAAATTAATAAATTGAAGTGTATTTATAAAGTTAATAATGTAGAAACTTTTTTATTTTTATTTGCATTGATTTATTTTATAAAGAATTAAAAACAAGAAAATATTATTTTCTGTATTATTTCATTCTCCCGTTTCCCGTCTCACAAGCATATACTGCCTACATCGGTGAGTGACGCGAGCAGTGGAGGGGCAAAATTACAATTTTCTGAGTAAATATCGTTAGTGGCGATGTAAACGCCACTCCGTTGAAAAGCAATTCTTATTCTGGATGATACAATAGTTCCTCAGATTCATATTAATACTTATAATTTTCATTTAAATTTTCCATTCCATTGAGTAAATTTTATTTCAATCAAAGTATAATTCATTTACTGAATTAAGTAAAAAGTATTTAATTTTTGAACAGTTTCAAAACTACTGCTCAAAAATAGTAATCTTTAATCGAAAATATGTAACTTTTATTATTCTTTTTTTTCAGTGTGGAAACTTCCTACAAAGTGATCTATAGAGTGTTTTAGGTTATTATAGTGTATAAAAGAGATTTTGATTTCCTGCAGGTTATGTTTAATACATCGACCACATCGTGTGTTTAACTGTGCTTATAACATTTTGAGTGACTTATTGTGACTTTTCAATTCTTTAATTTTGGAAGTAAAAGATTCTTCTACGGAGAAACGCTCCGTAAGAAAACAACCTTGAAGAGAAGAAAATGTTGTTTCTAAAAATGCTTAACTGTTATGCATTTTTCTGTAACATCTGAATTTCTTAATATTTTATTTGCATATTTATCAGTTAATTTCCAGTTTATTATGATGATTATTATTATTACTTTGAAATCATATAAATATAAAATTGGAAATTAATTAATAATATACAAATAAAATATTTAATTAGGAAATTCAAGCATTAAAGAAAAATAAATAACATTTGATTGTTATTTATCAAAATATTTATTTGAACGAACCAAATAAATTTAATACAATTAATTTGTTTGTATGAAACAAACTTTTTGGTTGTATTAAACAAAACATTTAGTCAACTGTAATAAACCATTTGGTTAATTCAAACAAATGTGTATAATCAAATTATTTGGTTATATAAACCAAACATTTGTTTAACTGTATATCAATGCATTTTTTTGGTTGATTCAAACAAAATTTGGTTGTCGAAAAGAAATTTTTTTCTGAGTGTGATGTGTAAATTGCGCCGGTTTGAAAAATGCGTAAAAATCATCGAAATTTAAAAAAATATGTATAATAATATCGAAAAATAGTTTCATGACAAATATTTTCGATCTATTTGTACTTGTACAAAATTTGAATAAATATTAATGTAAATAGAATACTTTCTTCAGCTGACGTTCGCTAATTATAGTAAATAATAATAATGGATAAAATTGATAACTTAACCCTTTGAGGGTCAGTGGTACATATACGTACCACCTTTTATTGCTCAGTATTTTTCGTATATATCTTATGTTTAGCTATTATTGTTGACATATTATTTATTTTTAGACTCTTGGGATATAAAGTTGTCATTCTATGATGACATATATTAACAATTTCTTGTTGTTAACTTAATATTAAACAGTCAATGTGAAAAAATACGATTGTTTCACTTGTAGAAATGTGTAAAATATAGTATTTTAGAATGTTTTTATACTCTAGTTTTCTTTTAACAGTTTTTTTTTGTTTTTTGTTTTTTGTAAAATAACCCATGTGAAACAGTTCGCAGACTTTCTGTAAACATTTCGTAGACTTTCAACAGACTATAGTTCACAAAAAATCTGCGGATAGTCTGCGGAATGTCTGCTGTAATTCTATAGAAAGTCGAGAGGCAGTCTATGAAAAATCTGCTAAAAGTCTGCATGATAGGAACTACAGAAAGTTTGCGAAAAGTCTGCAATAAATGATCAGAAATAGTCTGTGGCAAGAATACGGGAAAATCAATTAAATTAGAAAGACAGCAGAAAGTGTGCTAATAGTCCGCAGAAAGTTTGCAGAAATGCATTTGGAAAAATACAGTTTACAGATTTGTTGAAAGTCTACGCAAAGTACGCAGTAAGTCTGTGAAAAGACTACGGATAGTCTGCAAAAACCTGTAACAAGTCTTCAGACAGTCCGCAGACAGAAGTGTCGTTATTCAATTAAATTTAAATATGTATAAAAGAATTTTAAGAATTTATCATTTCTGGATACAACTCGTACGCCTGCAGACTTTCTGCAGTCTTGTCACAGATTTTTTACAAACTATCCGTAGTTTTGTCACAGGCATACTGCAGAGTTTCTGCAAACTTTCTACACAATTTCTGCAAACATTCTGCAGTCTTTCCACATATTTTTTATATTATTTTTATACAGATTTATTGCAGACCTTGCGCAGAATTTTTGCAGTCTGTCCCCGGATTTTCTGCATTTTTATCATACCGACTTCCAGCAGGCTTCTCACAAACTACCTGTCGAATGGAGAAAAATTTTCTAACATTAAACAGTATTTATTATTGTTTCAAATATTAATTGTAGACACTTGAAATCATGTATTTACATAAATGGTAGGTGGTGTAACTCAATTAGTTACATTATTTCCAAATTGTGGGATTTAGTATTTTCGGATTTATTACGAATCAATCACAGATATACCATGCGCTGTTACGCAACGGTGCATTACTTATAGTCGATTGTAACTAATTTCCATATACCTGTGTTAAGTTGATATTTCATTGTTGTTCATTCTTTATTATTAATTACCTAAATAATTAATAATTACATTAAAAGTATTTCCTTATGATTTTGTCTTTTATTAATAAAATATTATATATTTTATCATAATTATAAGCAATTTCTTGTTTTTTTTGACAACATTGTTTCTTTAACAATGAGTGACGCAGAAGAAGAATGCATTGACATAGAAGTTCTTACTGACTGTGAATCAAACGAAAGTATTGAAAATAGTGAAGATGAACTGTCAGAGAGTGATATTCTACAAGCAGAGTCATCTAATGTTGTGGGTAATAATATGGAGTTACATGATGTATTTGATTGGGAAAGTAATGAAGATGATGATAATCCTTTGCATGTTTGATTATTAGAAATGGATGGTATCTGGGAGAGAAAAAAAAGGCGTCATACCAATGGAGAATTTGTAGAACATACTGGTCCCACAAAACTTGCAGAAGATCTAACAAAACCAGGAGAAATTTTTCTATCTTTTTTTCCGGAACAAAATATCCAACAAATTGTCGAGCAATCGAATCTTTATTGTCAGCAAATGAAAAAAAGCTTTGAACCTATTACTAATGAAGAAATAAAGATTTTCGTAGGTCTTAATATAATAATGGGTATAAACAGATTACCGTCTTATCGCGACTATTGGTTTGCGAATCCTCAACTTAGAGATTCCTATGTCAGTTCATTTATGAGGCATTATACGTGTAATGTCCCAAGCTCAAAATTAATTTCTTTCAAAAAAATTGAAACTTAGGAAATTTATTGTCCTATCTAGTAGTAATAAAACCCAAAAAAAATTTTGACTTTTTTGCAAAATTAAAGGGGGTAGAGGGGGGTCAATTTTGTCAAGTTGGCTTAATACCGTCTTCTTACTTTATTTTCTCTGTCTTGACGGGTAATGAAAAAAATTTCTTCGAGTATGATTTTTAAAGGTTTTTTAATGTTCTTTTCATTGGTAAATTTTATTTTTTAATATTTTAAAAATTTGACCCTAATTTTTTATAATTAATATTTAATTTGCTATTTTTACCAAAATCGATTCGTTTAATTTTAAAATAAAGTATTGCAAACGAAAGCTGAGGTTTTTTCCTATCGATATAGAAATTTTTAGAATGCCCTTTTTTTTGTTTTTAAGATATTAATCCTCAAAGAACGGATTGTGGTTAGCGGCGCGCTGCGACGCGGTCGCCTCGCATCAGGCCGCGTCAGCTAGTCTCTCTTACCAAAAGCACTATTTTTGGACAAAAATCTGCTGACAACTCAAAAATGATCCGATTTAAATTTTCTTTTTTTTAAAATACTCGAGAATGTTTGTCTTACAACTCTCAATTGGTAAAAAATTAAGATTTTTTTTATTAACTGAAATAAATGTTAAAAACATTTAAAAATTGAAAAAAATTATATTTTCAAATTGATTAGACAATCTTAGTTAAAAAATTAATAACTTTAAAAATATTCATTCCTCAGAATCCGTTTTTTTGTGAAATTAATAAATTACAGTTTTCCTTCCTTAGATTCCGTTTCTTTTGTGAAATTAATTAATTACTATTGGCCGAGTATTGTATAGCAGTTTAGGATGTTTACTAACAACTATTAAATTGTTTAAACAATCTTAGTTAACAATTGAATATCTTCGCCACTTTTCTTCACTTATAGTTCGTTTCTTTTGTTTTTTTTTTGATGATCTGAAAGATGAAATAAAATTCTTTGCGTTTAGATTGCTTGAAAAACTCTAAGGAAATGGTAAAAAATTTATCTCAGAATAGGTACGAAATCGAAGCAAATAAAAATTCCAAAATTATTTATTTGCTAACTAATATTTTTAACAAATTTTAAAATATTTTATAAAGACCATAACTATTTTTAAAATCTATACCGAAAATAATTATTTTAATTACTTAAAGAAGTGAAATCTAAATAAAGATAACTTTCGAAGTTATTATTTTGAAACCTATTGCGCATCTGTAAAGCTTACAGAAACCTACTGCGCATGCACAACTACACAAAAAAAAATTATTTCTGAAATATTTATAAACTTTATTCTTAAATTTGAGGCAAAGAAGAAAATTTAGTAGTTATTCAAACCGAAAGATTTTAGGTAAATAATTAACTAGTTCCTGAGAAATTCTTAAACATTAAATGAAAAGTAAAATTTATATTTTAACTTCTTTCAGTTTTATTTTAAACATGTCAATTACCTGTACATTGGTGATTTAAATGAATTATTTTGAAATATGAAACAGAAAAATACTACGCTAGAAGACTTGAACTTGCGACCCCTCTCTCTAAAGCCGCCCACTGTATCCAGTAGGCCATTGTTGCAGTTGGAAGTCTTTACAAATAGGTTAAATACAAAATCTTTTATTTCTTAAACAATCCCCCAATATTTCGATATAATTATATTATTAGCAAAGACACTTTAAAATATAATATAATTTTTTTTTCTTGGAAGAATTAAAGAATACACTCATATTAATATTTATATTAATATAAAACTAATTTATTCAAAATTTTGTATAAATAATCGTAATATTAGAACACTTTCTTGTTAAAAACCATTTTAGTATATTATTTGTTTTAAATAAAATTATTAAACAATTTCTTTTAATATTAATAATATTAATATTACTAATTAATAAAAAATTCTTAAAACAAAATTATAATCTTTATATACAATTTTCAAAAGATTGAAAAATAACAACAATAAAATAAATAATAAGTTCATGATAGTTTTTAATATTTAAACTTAGATAAGCAATTTCTTTATAAATAAATATAATTGAGCGAGCGTTAGCGAGCGAATTAACATCGCTAGTTTCATTTAAGACATGCCGGGATGAACAGTTCTTAATGTTGCATGACCTTGAAAAGAATATAATTATTTTTACATGTGAGTCAAATTTGAAATGTTTGTGTGTAACTGCTAGAATTTATCTTGACGAAACTTTTAAATATTGTACGAAGTTTTTTGAACAAATGTTTGCAATTCATGGTTTAATTCAAGATCGATATATACCTCTTGTTTTCGGCCTTCTGCCATTAAAATCTGAAGTTTCATATACCAATGTTTTGTCTTGAATAAAAAAAACATGTTCGGATTAGTTGCAAATTACGTTTTCTCCAAAAGAAATAAATTCTGATTATGAATTAGGTATTTTAAACGTCATACAGTTTGTTTAGCCACTTGTAAATATTATCCACAGTGTGCCTCAACCAATCGCAGGTTGTCTGAAAATGTAATAAAAGACGGCTAATGTGGAAATGTCCTAAATAGCTCCTAGATTCCAAATTTTCAAGATTTGAAATCCTAGCTGCTCCACTTTTTGATATTTTTACATAAGAGTTCCTGATTTACCATGAAAACGCGTAAGAGGCTAACTATTAAAGAAAATATCGAAATAAGACGTTTCATTACGTATTATAACTGTAAATTTCGCTATACACGACTTTTTTAAAATCGAAATACTCTTTAGCAATGGACACCCCACTCCAAAACCCCCACCCCCAAAGATGACAGAATTGCTTATTAAAATAAAACGGAAATTTTATTCACGATAATTGAAAATGTTATTGATACTCATTGTTGTTCATTAAACACCTTTTTCCCCTTTCTGTAGCCCTCTATTTAACCACCCCGACCCCCTCCAAGGATAAGAGAATTGCTTATTGAATTGAATCGAAATTTTATCGACGATATTTGAAAATGTTATTGATACTCATCGTTGTAGGATCTTTGACAACCCCCTCCCCTCACCTTCATTGACCACATTTTCTCTCTATGTTCCCTCCCAATAATTGTAGGATGCTTTTTTAAAAGTATTATTACATTCTCATTTTATGTCAGAAAAGCAGTCTTAATTCATACTAATTAATATAGCAAGGTAAATTTGTAATTATTTTAAATTCCTGTTGATTATAGTACTTTTTACAGAAATATAAGTACATCTATGAAAAATACTATTTTAATTAAGATGAATCATAGAGGGGAATCATAGGTGGTCCACGAAGGTGGAGGGAGGGGGAGTCAAAGATCTTTTAACGATGAGTTTCAATATCATTTTCAATTATCGTGGATAAAATTTCGTGATATTTTAATAAACAATTCTGTCATCATTGGGGGGGGGGGGGGTCGGGGTGGCTACAAAGAGGGCCACAGAATGGTAAAATGTGGTCAATAAGAGTGAGGGGGGTGGTCAAAGATCTTAGAACGATGAGCATTAATAACATTTTCAATTCTCGTGAATAAAATTTCGTTTCATTTCAATAAGCAATTCTGTCATAATTTGAGGGCGGGGTGGGGTGGCTCCATAGAGGGCTAGATAGAGCGATAAGGTGGTTAAGGGGGTTGCCACGTGTGACGGACATTTTTTAACTGCTTTTTGGGATATTTTTCTGATGGGCGATTAAAACTTACAACTTTGAATTTTCTACCATAGATTTAGTAACTATTGAAGTAAAGTCAAAAAATTTTTGAAGTCAAAATAATGAAAACTTTACGTGATACAGCGCGGGGAAGTAATTCATGTAAAAGAAGTACAGCACTGGTTGCCACGATTCCGACCGTCTGTGTGATCTAAAATAAAAAGATAAATAATCTTTTTAATCTGTGTCACTGTAGCTACGAGCTGAACTAGGATTATTTGAAAATACACCTAACTCTCTTTGTATGCAACTCTTCGGGCTGGGTCTTTCATATAGAGAATTGTAAACAAACGCTCGAAACGCATTGTCCTTTGCTACCCCTCTTACGTCTTTGTCCCTACAAGCTCGACGCTCAACTGTAATTCCCCTTTCTTTTTATTCGCAGAATGTCATATTTCGAACCTTCACATTTGCTAAACATACCCTACAAATTTCAAGGTGATCGGTCAAGTCGTCTTTGAGATATCATGGCGACCAGTTGAAAAAAGTGGTTTCGAGAAAAACGAGTTTGAAAGCTCAAGTACGAACAAGGCAATGACTTCGGAACCATTACTAAAACAACTGTTATATTCGAAAATTTATTTTAGGAAACTAAAGTTTTTCTAAATGTAGGTACTTATTTTTAACTTATATAAATGTGTATGGAATAATAAAATTCGCGGATAAAAAACCAAAGCGACAAAGCTTCAATGCTATTTGAAAGCTCGACCGCGCGCTCGAACATCATGCCTTCTCACGGTAAAAACTTTTTAACAACGACGAATATGTCAAAATCGGTTTACCCACATATTCTGCACATGTTATAGAGGCGAAATAAGAGAAATAAAAAATTCAATTTTTCGAATCTATCACACGGGTCAACCCCCTTAATGAAGGTGAAGAGGGTAGTCAAAGATCCTACAACGATGAGTATTAATAACATTTATTTTCAATTATCGTTGATAAAATTTCGTTTCATTTTTATAAGCAATTCTATCATCCTTGGAGGTGAGGGGTTAAGGGGTGGGGGGTTTCTATGGCTTAAAAGTATTTCGCCTTTAACAAAGTCGGGTCTATCGACATTTACAGTTATAATATGTAATGACACGTCTTATTCCGATATTTTCTTGAGTTGATAGCATCTTCGGCGTTTCCATGGTAAATATGGATCTCCAACGTAGAAATATCAAAAAGTGGAGCAGCTAGGATTTCAAATTTTGAAAATTTGGAATCTGGGAGCCATTTAGGACAATTCCACATTAGCCGCTTGTTGTTACATTTTCAGACCACCTGCGACTGATTGAGGTACACTGGGTATCGGCTGTCGATTTTATCTTGGACAAGCGTGGTGGCGTAAAATCCAAAAATTAGGTCTAGCAAAAGATTACAAGGATAAGACAGAAGTAGTAGTATGGATTAAGTCTAGTTTTGGGTTCACTTTCTTGGATGCAGAGGAAGTTGAAGATTGTTTCGTAATGGATTTTATGGCTGTGAAACCAGAACATCCAGCAGTTGATGAATATGCCGATTATCTTCTGTAAACTTATATTACAGCTGACTCAACCTACCCTCCTAAAATGTGGGCGGCTGCAACAGCAGATATAACAAGAACCACGAATGCTTGTGAGTCATTTCACGCGCATTTCAATAAAAGATTTTATTCAACACATCCCTCCATTTATACATTTATAGACAAGTTAAAAGATGTTTCAGTAAAAGTGTACGTGAAGGCGCAAAGTGCAGGTTCACCAAAGCGAATTCGAGACAGACGAGTCTAACTTAGTCAGAAAGCCATGGACCACCTGTTAAATTTACACGAAAGAAAAATTTTCTCAAGATATATATTTGTAAGCTCTGCAGCACATCACGTACAACCAGAAAATATTCAAAAATAAAATTTTATATTTTGACATTTTCTTAACCCGATTTTGAGCAGCATAAGGCTTTTTTTGTGAAAAATGACACAAATTTTTAAATACTTTAACAATATAATTATATACAATTTTTAACACGTTGTCAGACCTAAGCCTGTACAAGTGTGAAGGAAAATTTGTGTATTTAAAAAAGACCTCGGCGCAATTTACACATTATGTTTAATTAAGCATTTTTCAACCTGGCAGAATAGGGTGGCTTAAATAACTTTTTTCGTGGAAAAAATCAAAATCATTCTCAAAGGTTTGACATGGTTTGACATATACCCATTTTAGGTCCAAAAATTCTAATTAAGGGTTCTTGATCTGATTTTAACAAAAAATCGACGCCGTACATAAAATCATCAAATTTTGTTACTCCAAAAACTATTGATTTTGCTTCTTTCCCTATGGTCGCATACGCCTGTTCGCTTTTTGATTCAGTTTTTGCCGCATAGGCAATCGGTCTTTCACCTTCGGGTGTTTCATGTGATAGTATAGCTGAAATACCATAATCTGATGCATCGCAAGTAAGAATAATTTTTTTTTTTGGGATTATAATTGATTGGTAGTTTTTCGGACACTAATTCTTGTTTCGCTGCCATAAACGCGTTTTTACATTCTGTATTCTAATTAAATTTGTCTTTATGTAAACAATCGTAAAGGGATTTAAATTTTCCTGCTCTGTGTTCAATAAATTTATCATAGTAATTTACCATTCCTAGAAATAATTTTTAAATAATTCTATCATATGTTTCTGGAAAAATCTAGGTCTGGTTTAAGGGGACCCGGTGGTCTAGAATCTGGAAAAAATCGATTTTTATTTTTTATATATTTCGAAAGGATCGCCTTTTAAAAACATACTGTAAAATTTGTGTAAAGATATTGACAGTATTTCAGGTTCTACGGCTGATTCAATCAGTTCAAGTTTTTACTACTATTTACTACAAAATTTGGTATTAATGGGTTTTTGAAATGGCTGATTACAAATCTGTGACCTGTTTTTAAAAATTCAAAATGTCGGATTGAATATGGCTGAAATAACTTTTCAAAGATTGTTGACTTTTTAATAAAACGTGTAACCCAAAATTTCTAGTGTTTATGTCCTGATTTCGCAGAAATTCGATTTTTGAAATTAGAAATTACAGATTCTGGAGGTCATTAATAATACAAATGTAGTTGGCCTGCACAATTTATAATTATCAAAGCCTACCACGTGGAAGTTGCAGCTCAAAGCTTAATTTTAGATTAGATTTTAATGCACGATGTCCATTTCTGCTAAAAGTCACTGCACCATCACAATCTTTACATTTTAATAGCTGCTGTAGAGTTAAGAATAGTGCACTAAATTGAATAATACAATAATTGAAAGTACGATTAACTTTTACTTCTAATTTATCATTATTTTTTCACTTTTTTGACGACGTGCTTACATATTTTTTTGTATTTTCAACGGTATATCGATTACCTTTGAATGTTCTTTTTAATGCTTTAGAACTTGGTCGTCTACAAGTAGCACGACTGTTTTTTTATCCACGCTTTGTGATAGTTTATTTTATCAAACCTCTCTATGATACATTTTAGATTAAAAAGCAAAGAAATTATGTCCCGGTTTTAAATCCACTTTGAAATGAATTAAAGTAATACATTTTAATGTTGATGTATGTTACAGTAATGCACTTCTTTTTTTATACAAGTCTATATTCATTGAATTTATCTGCTTCAAGATACATTACTTACTAATTTTTTTTCTAAATTTTTTCAAATTTCTCAAATTTATGGAAATGGACAACGAGGATTAGGATTTAAACTATCTGTGAAGTGTGAGTGTAATAAGACTTTTATTTTATCTTCTCTATTAATTAATAAACCATTTGAAATTAATCGGCGTCTTGTTCTTGATATAAGAATGCTTGGAGTTAGATTCCAAGGCATAAAAAACTTTTAAGGTTTGATAGATCTTGGACAAGGAATATGTAATAGAACATATTACAGTATCGTGGACAATATAAAAATTACAACTGTAACTGTTACCAAAATTGTTTTTAAAAAAGTATTAGAAGAAGAGATGGAATTGCATAAATTAGCGGGATATCCAGAGAATGAACTTTCAGTATCTGGTGATGGGTCATGGACAAAACTTGGTTTTTGTCGCTTCTCGGTATTGTCTCTTTGATCGAAAAATATAGCAATAAAGTTTTTGATGTTGTTTTCAAAAGCAGAATTTGTCAAGGTTGTGTAAATTGGAAAAATCGAAAGAATACGGTCGAATATCAGTGCGAAGCAAACCATAGCAGTAGTGCCATGCCAGTAAGATGGAAGTAGATGGCATTGTGGAAATGTTTCAGAGGTCAGAAGAGTTATACAGCGTAAAATATAGAAACTATATTGAAGACGGCGATACAAAAACGTTTAAAGCTCTATTAGAAATAAGTTCTTATGGTGGTGATTTTGTTGTTCGCAAAAATGAATGTGTTTTGCACTTTTAAAAAACGGCTGTTTAAACTTGTTAGTGATATCAAAAAAGCATGCTTAACTAAAAAGAAATGTAGAGCAATTACTGGAAAAACAAAAGGAAAAAAATAATTAAAAATTAAGAAAATTGCTAAATCAAAAGATGAAACACCAAAACGCAAACAATTGACGAACAAATTATTGCAGGAGTAAAAGTGAGGCTGCAGGTATTTTAAATACCTATGAGCACCTACCTGCTCTGGATGATGATGCACAAGAAATATTAAAACCCATTTATAAGGATTTGACAACAGAAAATTTATTGAAAAGGTGTCGTGGTAGTAATACTCAAAACAAGTACGAAAGTTTAAATTCTTGTATGTGGCAACTAGCGCCAAAGCATCAGTTTGCTAGAAAGAAAATCATAGACATCGCTACGTACAGTGCTGCTTCTACTTTTAATGAAGGATTTTCAGTTTTATTAAAAATTATGGAAGTCATGGGTATTACCATCGACTCTCAAGAGGAGCAACTCGCGCAAAAACGTAATGAGCGGCGAGTATATGCAACTAACCATGGACGTATGGATTATATGGACGAAGCACATCTTTGCGGGGTCATACCTCTCGTCCGTAAGGGGGAATCCGAGATTAGTTGGCAGGACACACAGGAATACACAGTCAGCCAATCAGCGAGCGGCCAACTAGCTTCCCTCTTCCGATCGACCGAATCTACCCCCTCATCTAAAGTAAGAGCTTGTGCTCCGTCGATATAATTCTTAAGTCCATGCAACTAACCGTTAAAGCACAAATATTTCAGAAGAAGCTCGAACTGGGCGTAAAAACGAGAGAAGTAAAGAGGCCGAGGAATATGAACTATCGGAGGGGATTTTGTATAGTAATGGTATCGCAGATTAGCCATAAGTAATTTTTGTCAAATCGATTTAAAATATCCACTTTTTACCCATTAGAGCTTGAAATGTCTAGAATCATAGCCTTACTTTGGAGTAGTATTGAAGTCTGAGAATTTTTTTTTGTTAAAGACGGGAATAGAGTTTATTTATGTTTTTGGAATCTCTTTACAAGATTCCGGCCTCAACAATTCCTAAGTCACCCGAATAACAAATTTTAAGAAAGTTCGATTAATTTTCAAAACTTTATTCCACCATATTGGTTTCGCCATTTTGAATTTTAAAAAATTATCACCAGATTCGTAATCACCGACCACAAAAACCGCTATGCTATGAGTTTAATAAATTTTAGTAAAAGAACAGAATTTTTGTCTGCCATATTAAA
This sequence comes from Ganaspis brasiliensis, assembly GCA_037103525.1. Classification (NCBI taxonomy): domain Eukaryota; kingdom Metazoa; phylum Arthropoda; class Insecta; order Hymenoptera; family Figitidae; genus Ganaspis; species Ganaspis brasiliensis. Next base: position 1,047,415 of record JAZKLR010000097.1, on the reverse strand, counting down.
TTCGAAATTTTGAATTTTGAAAAATTATTAACAAATTGTAATCAGCGACCGCAAAAACCTTCATATTAATTGAAGTTTATTAATTTCTGTTTAAAGAGTAAAGCTTAGTTCAAAATGTATTAATGTTTTACCCGGTAAGAAGGAGTTAATAGAAAGTAATTGAAAATTTCAATTCGCTTGAATGCTTGATTTGAATGTTAAACTCTTTTCTCCTATCGAATTTAAAAAAAACATAAGATTCTTTTCATTTCAATTACCCCTGAGAAATAAGCAGGATATAAATTCAAGGTAATTAAAATATTCAAAATGTAGATGAACCAAAAATAAATTTAAATTCGTTTTCCGTAATTGATTAAACTGAGCTTAAAGTAATTGAAGGTAATTAAAATATATCCAAAATGTAGACGAGCAGACAATTAATTTTAATACGTTCTCCATAACTGATGAAACAGCAAAGGAATTGAAGGTAATTAAAATATCTAGAATCTTTACGAACGAAAAATAATAAAATAAATAATAAAATAAATAATAAAATAAAAATAACGGTCGGAAGACCAATAGTACTGATTGTCGGTCAGACCAATGAGTTCAAAGTCGATCCCAATTGTAGAAGTTGACTACTACATTTTGTCTAAATTTTATCATTAATTAAAGTACAAATACTTACATAATTCAGTTTATAAATTCAAATACATAAATACTAAGAGTTTATATTACATATACTTACAGTTAATCAGAACCTGAAAGAGAAAAATCTTTGTACTCGCGAAGATTCGAACCCTGGACCTCCAGCTGACAGTCCAGTAGGCTAACCACCATGGTATCTCGGATTGCAATAAGAAATTATAAATCAACTACATAGCTTAACCCATTACCGCCCATTCTTAGGGAGATTGAGATATTAAATAATTGAATTCCAGAATGATGACCATGAACCAAATAATGATTTTTGACTTTAAAAATTGTTTAAAAAATAATTTGTTTAACTAAATTGTTATAAAAAAATAGAAATAAGATGAAAATTATTAAAAATAAATCGCGGTAATTGATAGTAAAGGAAAAATTACAAAAGAAAAGTGAGTGATATTTTCAATTTTTCAATTCTGTATATTGTAAATAATTAATAAATAATGACAATGACTCTGTACTCATCTCAGCTTACGTTTAGGAATACAAGGATATCAAAAAAGGAGATTATTGGAAAGAGGACTATTGAACAAATCATGATTTTGAAGTTAAAAATTATTAGAAAATTAATTCGTTTAAACAAATTGTTATACCTAAACAAATGGAAGAAAAATAAAAATTATCAAAATTCAGAGCTGCTTTTGATTTATCACTATGATTAAATTATCGGGTTATCTGCACTTAAATCGTGATTTTTTAAAATTTAAACACTTAAAACTTTATCTGCAATTTAGTTATGCATGAAAAAACTCGGGAATTTGTAAAAAGTATACCAGAGAATTATGAATAACGTTAGGAAATCTCAATTTGAATACTGTATTTTTTATAAAAATTGTAAAAATATACTAATAAAAGTTATCTGAATACGTTTTATAATTGTTTTGTAAGAAGAAATTAATAAGTAAAGTATTAAATTTTTATATATTAAAGTCAGTATAACTTAAATAATTTTCAACTTTTAATGTTAATTTCTTCAAAGTTTCAAATTTCAATTTATTCAAATTTTAATGCACATTGATAAATATTAATTATGTACATATTCACAATAATCCTTTTTCTATTTCTTAAAAGTAATTTCTTTATCTAATAATTTCATCCTTTTTTCAAATTAAAATATTTTTTCTTCTTTTGCTTATGATGTTTTTTTAATATTTGTAATTTTATTTTAGGATTTTCTCTAATTTTCTTCTTTTTACACAAATTATTTATCTAAAATATTATTTTCACAATTTTGTTATTATAACATTCAATAAATAAAGATCTATGTTTTTGCAAACTTAATTATTTTGTCACAAAATTTTTAGATTTCCTTTAATTTTTTAAAATTGATTTTGGAAATGTTTTAAGTCTATTATTAAAAAATTTTTGGTTTAATATTCCTAAACTTCTTTGTTGTTGAAAGATTTTTGCATTTCTTCTGGAGACTTTTTTTTATCTATTTAAATTTAAAAAATTGTATTTCTGCTACTTTTTATTTATGCTACATAAATTAATAAATTACATTTTTAAGATTTATAAAAAAAAACGTATGATTGTAAATTGAAAATATTTATTTTTCAAACAATTTTTTAGTGCATATGTGTAAATGAAAGATCGTTACTAAAAACTTAAAAACTATCAGGGATAATAAATAAATATTGTCTGGAAAACAGGAAAAAAATCAGGTGTAGCTATCTTTTTAATAATTTTATACTGAGTATTCAACAAAAATTCTTTTAAATTCTTCCAACATTGCGTGCTATAAATGATTTTAAACAAGAAAATCTCAATCCGGACCATTGTGGCAGCGCGGAGAGTTGGAGACTCGCGACGCGGGGACACGCTATCCTAGCTTTGAGATATTTTCTCCGAAACAAAGTCAACTTTTTTTATACAAAAAAAATTTTGTTACCATTGAATAGCCTGTAAAAAAATCTTTACAAATCACTGCATTATGTTAACTTTTATGCAATCCACTTATGTACAAATATAATAAATTTGAAAAATTACATTTTAAAAAAAAAGATAAAAACAATGATATATTGAGAAATATAAATTAAATTTGAAAGAAATTATTTTTAAAGAACACGGAATATAAATTAGATAAAAGAAAATAATTGAGAAACGAATTTAAAAAACTTTAATTGAAGAGAATATTTTAAAAAAATCATAAAAATATTTGAAAACAGAATAAAATAATTAAATTTGAAGATAAATAATTGAAAATTACGGAAATTATAAAAAGTAATTTAAATAATTACAAATTGGAAAAAGTATAAAATAAAAGAAAATAATTGAAATAGGTGAAAATTATGTCCATTTCATTGACATTTTGCTTCCAAGTAAGCAAAATAATTTGCTTCCTCATAGAGAAAGGAATAATTTAATAATTTATAAAAGTTGATTGGAGAAGTTATAAAAAAAAAAGAATTTTAAATGCAAAGAAAAAAAATTAATTATTTTACGAATTTTTGATCATATATAAAAGCTATATAGGTTAATCGATTCGTTTTGAGATAAGGAATATGATTTTTGTAACGATTAAGTTGAATTTTTAGCATGGAAAAAAATTTTGTCAAAAAACGATTTTTTTTCGATGAAAAAAGGTGCTCAAAAAAATTTGATTGAATATTTTCAAAAATCCGTGTCCAAATTTATATATTCATGAGCTTAATAAGTCATCCAAATTTTGTTGAAATCCGTTAAAGCGTTTTCGAGAAATACTGTACACAAAAAACGCTATACACATACACACACATACACACACATACATCTGGACATTTGCTTAAAAATAAAAATTTACGCTTTTTAGATGAAAATGAGTCGATCTAGACTATTTTTGGAAAATCGAAAATCTTAACGATCCCAAAGCTTCCTCTATGAGGAAGCAAAAAATTAAAATTTTTAAAACTGTGTAACTCAAAAACAATTTCATGAAATTTAAATTAAATATTTGGTATTTACACTTCCACTAACAGTGTAAAATAATACAGTGCAAAAATTTCGCCCCATACTTACATTCCTTTTAAAAATCTTTCCTTTTTTGCATTTAAAATCTACTATTTTCACTTATAAAATTGTTTGTTTTGCAAGATTATCCCAGATTACAAACCTGATTGTAAAAATGATTTGCTTTCAGTGTAATTAATTTGATATATTATTTTTAAATATTGCAATTTCATATTATTATTTTTGGCATTGAGAATAATAAAAATGTGTTCGAAAGAAATATCAAAATGTAGAATTCAAAATAATTTACCTATATCTTTCTTTTTTGTGCTATTGAAGAGAATCCAAATGTACATGAAAGCAATATAAAATAATATAATTCATAGTAGTTGATCTATCCTCTACTCAAAATGTAATTTATTGATATTAAATGCTTTAAAGATTTGTCACCACACAAGAATTGATTAATTTTGTACACGTCTTTATATTCCAGAAATTGAACTGAATTCAGCAAACGTATTTATGTATTCTTTGTAGCATAATAGGATTGTAATACCTTTTTCCCCGTATTAAACATAATTAAAAATTATATTTCTACAAAAAAAAAATTTCAGAACTGAATACGCCATGAGAATAGAAAGTAATACATCTATTCTCCTGATTATCATTCATTAATGAAACACAGAGACATTGAGTTGTTGATTCAAATCAAGCATTGAGTATAAATGACATTTCATCGCATTTTCGTCAAAACCCTAAAATAATGAATTATATTCTATTAACTCATTCTTACTGGGTAGATTTATTGTACAATAACCGCTATTTTGACGCCGCCATTTTGAATTTCATGTGTTAATTAATGCACATTTTTTATCTTCTAACAGTTTATGTGATTTTGTGCCACTTTACTATTATCATACGCTTCTAGCTTTATTGGTGCTATTAAACTACCTGCAAAAATTAAGAGACCGTCTACAAAAATCAGATTCAAAACATGACTGCCTTTAAACTTTGATAATTTTTTATTGTATTATACACATTAACTTGTAACACGGGTTCCGAAAAGCAGACGGGTTAAATTTCTCCGTTCTAATCTCACTTGACAAGTCTGACAGGTTAGAGAAAAAATACACTGAGAGAAATCTGAGGCAATTATTGTATGAAACATAACCTCGATTAATCATATGGAAGTAGTCGTGACAATTTAAGCTTGAATCCAAATAAAATTTGCAAGGAATGCAACTTTTAATAGCACTCAGTTCTGCGTATAAAATCTGCTCCAACGCGAACTAGTTTTCAGGCGGAGTTTATACAACACAAGCTAACATGCGTGTACACATAAAAGACGCCCACATTTCTGTGTCTACGTTTGCGCGCCCTTATGTGTACACGCGGGTTACCTTGTGTTGTATAAACTCCGCCTGAAGGTGACTCCACAATAGGGATTTGTGAACGTCGACGTTGATGGCAAAGCGTCGATGTCGACGCGGTGATTGACGGTACTCAACCTTTCGGAAAAACTTTGTTTTTTGCCATATGTTCTATGTTCCACCGTTTCCACAGTTAATTTAACTGATCGCAAAGCTGACAACGTGACTTTCGAGCAAGGAAACTTCCTGCTTTCGAGATTGTTTTATGTATTTCGTGTTTTTTTCTACTTTCTCAGGAAATGTGTTGTTCGCATGCGGATTATCCCCAAAAATCCAAAATGATTTCAAAATCTCTAAATTGTCGAATAACCAATTTAGAGATCCTCAAAATTGTCGATAATATTAAAATCGTTATAATTCGTCCATTTTCTACGATTTTAAATTATTTTCTTTCATTTTAAATTGGTACCTACTTCAAATTTTTTATTACTTTCTTTGATTTTCAACTATATTCTTCAATAACTAATTTTATTTTTCGTCACACTCATTCAATTTATTTAATTAAAATTTGTTTTCTGCGAATTTCAATATTATATTCTTCTTTTATTTCATTTAATTTTCAAATCTTTTCTTCTATTGCAAATTTGTTTTTCATTTGTCAACCAATTTTACCGTTTCTAATTAATGTCTTATCAGTAAGAATTATATTTTTTGCGAATTTATAAGTTTTATTCTTTAATAATTTTCTTCTATTTAAAATTTATTCTCCAATTTCTAATTTATGTCTTTAATCTTCAATTATATTCTCAAATTCTCAATTAATTTTGTCTTTATTCTAATTATTATCTAAAATGTTCAACTATTATTTCAATTTTTAAGTAAACTTTTTTTTTAATTTTTAACTATAGATATTCTTTCATTTTCAGTTATTATCGTCATTTTAAATTAAATTTTTCATTACAAATTATTTTCCACGATTATTAATTATATTTCTAAATTTTTAATTTTTTTCTTTTCAAATTAAGACTTTAATATTTTCAAATTTTTCCTACAATTCTTTAATTAATTTCTTTATTTTATAATTAATATCAGCATTTTTCAATAATTGCCTTCATTTTTTAATTACTCTCGTCATTCTCAATTAATTTCTTAAATTAAAATTATTCTCTGCGAATTTTAATTTTGTTCTTCAACTATTATTATTCGGCTGTCTTTCAAATTGCAATTAAATATTTGAATTTCTTCAATTAAATTTTTCGGTGCTCAATTTTTTTAATTATTTTTAATTAGTGCTGTTATTTATTTTCTATTGTTTGACTCATTTTCCAATTAATCTATTCACTTTTTAATAATAATACATTTAATTCAATTTTTAATAATAACAACACACTTTAAATATTTTTTTTAATATTTTCAATAAATGGCATCTGAGTTGAATTTTCTTAGTTTCTAACATTACAATTTTTTTCACAATTTTACTGAATAATTTTTTCCTTTTTTCTTTGTGTTGTTATTATTATTATTTACTTTTTGAAATTACATTTTTTGATTTCCAATGATTTCTTTCAATTTAAAATTTATTCTTCAATTTTTTCAAATATATTCTATAAATTTCTATTATTATTTCATTCAATTTTAAATATAATATTATTTAATTTTTTAATATTATTTTTTTCAATGTCAATTGCACTCTTCGATTTATTAATTTTTTTCCCTGAGATTTTAACTACACATATCTATCATAAGAAAGGAAATTATATGATATATATGATATTAGTATTTTTATAGTATTTAAAATAAAAATATTTGCATAATTTTCAAAATAAAATTAACCTTTTTCTTCCTTTTGTTAGATATTTTTTTTAGTTTTCAAATTGTTCCGCGCAAATAGTAACGTCGACGCGTCGATGACGTCGGAGCGAACGTTTGTTCTCGTCATCGACGCGTCGACGTTACTATTTGCGAGGTAAAATTTGAAAATTAAATGTAAATATACATTTAATATGTTATTAGCATTGTTGTAATTTATAATAATTGAAATTAAATGCTATTTAAATAAAATTATACTCGAGATTATACTTTTGATTCCTAATAATAGATATGTATAATTAAAATCTCAGGAAAAAAAATTAATAAATCGAAGAGTGCAATTGACATTGAAAAAAATAATATTAAAAAATTAAATAATATTATATTTAAAATTGAATGAAATAATAATAGAAATTTATAGAATATATTTGAAAAAATTGAAGAATAAATTTTAAATTGAAAGAAATCATTGGAAATCAAAAAATGTAATTTAAAAAAGTAAATAATAATAATAACAACACAAAGAAAAAAGGAAAAAATTATTCAGTAAAATTGTGAAAAAAATTGTAATGTTAGAAACTAAGAAAATTCAACTCAGATGCCATTTATTGAAAATATTAAAAAAAATATTTAAAGTGTGTTGTTATTATTAAAAATTGAATTAAATGTATTATTATTAAAAAGTGAATAGATTGATTGGAAAATGAGTCAAACAATAGAAAATAAATAACAGCACTAATTAAAAATAATTACAAAAATTGAGCACCGAAAAATTTAATTGAAGAAATTCAAATATTTAATTGCAATTTGAAAGACAGCCGAATAATAATAGTTGAAGAACAAAATTAAAATTCGCGGAGAATAATTTTAATTTAAGAAATTAATTGAGAATGACGAGAGTAATAAAAAAATGAAGGCAATTTTTGAAAAATGCTGATATTAATTATAAAATAAAGAAATTAATTAAAGAATTGTAGGAAAAATTTGAAAAGAAAAAAATTAACAATTTAGAAATATAATTAATAATCGTGGAAAATAATTTGTAATGAAAAATTTAATTTAAAATGACGATAATAACTGAAAATGGAAGAGTATAGACTAAAATTTCCAAAAAATATTTCTTTTTCATAAAATTAATTAAAAATGATTAAGACAGTTAAATATTGTAGAATAAATTGGCAGTAGATGATAATATTTCAAAATTAAATGAAATAATTGAAGAACATACTTGAAGTTCAGAAAAAACAATTTTTTATTGAATAAATTGATTGAATGTGACGAAAAATGCAATTAATCGAAAATTGAAGAATATAGTTGAGAATTAAAGAAAATAATACAAAAAATTGAAGTCTAAATTTAAAATGGAAGAAAATAATTAAAAATCTTAAAAAATTTTGAAAAAATGGGAGAATTTAAACAATTTTATTTTATATTTTGTCCAAAAACCAAATTGTCAAATATATACATTTTTTTAAATCTCCAAATGGTCAAATATCTATATTTAAAGTTTCGACAGTGTTAATATTCGTCAATTTTGAAAATCTTCAAATTGATTATTTGACAATTTGAAATCAATTTGATTTTTGGGGGAAAATTTGTACACCGCACACAAACAACTCATTTCTTGGAGAACGCAGAAAAAACACAAGAAAATAAACTCGAAAATCACGTTGTCAAAGATCAGTTAACTTAACTGTCGGAACGGTAAAACATGGAACATAGCCCGAACGACAAAATTTTTCCGAAAAGTTGAGAACCATCAATCAACGCGTCGACATCGACGCTTTGCCATCAACGTCGACGTTCACAAATCCCTATTGTGGAGTCACCTTGAAAACTAGTTGGCGTTCGAGCAAATTTTATTTTGATTCAAGCTTAAATTGTCACGACTACTTCCATATGATTAATCCATTGTATGTTTCATACAATAATTGCCTCAGATTTCTCTCAGTGTAGGTATTGAAAAGAAACGATGTACTGCGTTTTTTCAACTCTGCATTCACCTCTACAAATAGTCGAATCAAATGCAAATCGAGATGAAAATGGAAAAGAACTCAGCTAATAAGAAGAGTATCAAAAGTATACGTTCTAGATAGTTATTGGAGCAGTTAAAGTTGCCTCAACTCGCACACATATACACACAACCACTTTCTGTTGTTTTGTCAGTAAAAGGAAATGAAACATTTTTCGTAAAATACATCTGAATTTCCTTTTTATCTATTGGGAATTTCACATAAGCAAAAATAAATGGATGGGTAGGCAAGGATCCTGGCGGACAAAAAGAAAAATGGGTCCCCCAATCAAATTACATAATTACTACAATTAGTAAGGTTTTTTGAATTCTTTAGAAAAAAAGGTTTATTACGGTTAATCAAGGTCCCCCTGAGCTTAAGGGACCGGGGCACTGCCCCACTTTTCCCCTTAACAGTTACGCCACTGTGTGAATATAACTTATACAATTGATAAAAAATTGCATAATATTTAAATTAGAGTAAACAGTTATATAACATGTGTCATTTAAAAATATGACAAAGACTTAAAAAAACAGTTTTAAAAAACTTCAACTTTAATATTTATACTTACGGTATCCCTAGTAATGCAATCTATCATTATTGCAGTTGCTGCTGCTGCTTTTTCCAACTTAGGCTTCATGTTTTGTAAAATAATTTGCATTTGCTTTACTTCAGATTCTGCAGCTTTGAATTTTTCAAGCCCTAAAATATCACAACGAAGTTTTCAAATTTCTATATAATTTTACAATTGCTTTTTGTTAATGAACTTAACTTAAAAGACATTTTGTTTTATAGTTCAATAAAAACAAATCGAAACTATAACATAGTCACATTTAAGTAAGTTCTATCGGTTGACAATACTAGTCAAAACAAATACCATTATTTTTTAATTTGACTATTAGGATATTTCCGCATGTCTGCAAAAAGTTTTCATTGGTCTAGTTAAATGGCGTTGCTTAAAATGCCTTAATTAAAGCAGATTTAAACGAGCTCACTCATTTGGACCAATGGCAAAACTCTTATCACTGCATCTTCTAGAACGTGAAATATTTTTACAAATAAATTTATATATAAAAAATAACTCTTACAGAAACACAATGACACACTTCCTAATTTTCTTTACGATAGAATTTTTATTAACGTAATTTTAAGATTTCAAATTAAAATTACATTAATAACATGATCACGAATAAAATACTAAAGTTTCAATTTCTTAAGGTTTTCATTATTTTTTAGCGCGTTGAATATCAACGGTTTTCAATACTTTTCGAGAATGGCGTCATACGTTTATTCAGTTATTATCCTTAATTTTCGGTTTATTTTCTTTAAAAGACTTGTATTTATACACTCTTATGCTTAAACAAATAATTATTGTTTATATAAAATTATATAAAAGTTTTTATATGATTTTATATGATATGTATTATGCAGAATACTAATATAATTGATTTTCTTTATTATTTATTGAAAATCATATTTACTAAAAATTAACTACTTCAGATATCATACAATAATTACCTATATAAACATAAGAGTGTATGAAAACAAGTTTTTTAATGAAAATAAACCGAAAATCAAGGATAATTATTAAATAAACGTATGACGCCATTTGCGAAAAATATTGAAAATCATAGATATTCAACGTGATAAAAAACAATAAAAACCTCAAAAAATTGAAATTTCAGTATTATTACATTCGTGATCACCGAATCCGAAAATATAAGACTACTATTTTAATATAAAGCAGAATTTATCGATTTCTCCGAGAAATCGATAAATTCTGCTTTATATTAAAATGTTACCGAGTGATAGTAGCAAATTAATATATATATTGTTTTCATGTTATTGATTTACTTATATATATATTGACAACTATTATAAGACTACTATGTTTACAGACATGAAAAATGACAACAAACATTAATAAGTAATCGAGAAATGGTTGGGAAGACATTTTGCTTATTGTTACCGCTCTGGGCCAGGTCATGCTTTAAGGTACGGTCACAGCTCTTGGCTGCCTGCAGGTTACCATGGCAACGTATGAGAGTGAGCAAGAGAGAAAATTTGTTCCCTCTTGCTCACTCTCATACGTTGCCATGGTAACCTGCAGGCAGCCAAGAGCTGTGACTGCTCCATGACGCTAATTTCGTCGTCATACAGCCAAAATGGTTTAGAAATTTTGAAACTGCCCAAGTAGCACGTAATATTACTTAAGTATCGCAGTAATATTACATTCAATATTAGTAATATTACAGGTTGATGTTACAGTAATATTACTGTGACATTAAAATGTCCGCGTCAAGGTAATATTACAAAGTGATATTACAGAAATGTTACAAAGTAATATTACAGTAATATTACAGTGACATTATAGTAATATTACAATTAAATATAATGTATAAAAAATTTTGGGGGACCGAGTCTTGAACCCTTGTAAGCTGACCATGTAGGTAGATGCCTTAAACCACTCGGCTACTTAGCTCTTAGAATATATTTTAGAAAGTCTTCTACATATTGTACTACATATTTATAATATTAATGTAATATTACAAGGAGATTTGTAATATTACCTTGACGCGGACATTTTAATGTCACAGTAATATTACTGTAACATCAACCCGTAATATTACCAATATTGAATGTAATATTACTGCGATACTCACGTTATATTACGTGCTACTTGGGTGCTTTAATTATAAATACTAAAAATAACATAAATCAAACTATATATTTGGTTATACTAATTTAATAAATAATATGGCACCCTTAAATGAAAACTGCACATATTTTTTATAATAAGCGATTTAAAAAATTAACGTCTTCGCTTAGAGAGTTTCATATTGTCCAGAAATAATGTTGTAGCAGAGCTGATTCGTAAAAATGATAGGTCAGAACAGCGAAATGCAGGACCGACTCACGGTAAACTAAACTACTGGGTAAATAATTTGTCAGCATTTTCTGAAACTTTCTACAAGAGGTATCCTTTAATAAAAAAATTATTATTGTGGAACTATTCGCTGATAAATTAAAAATTTATTTACATGAAGAGAATATAAAAATAAAAATTTTCTTTCTATTCTTCCTTAAAAATTAATAAAAGTTTGATAAGAATAGGAATTAAGGGAATCAATTTTGTCAATATCTATTTAGATATCTTTGTTTACAAATATATAATTATCAATGTTCCATAAAAATTTAAATCATATTTTGAATATCAAAAGTTAGAGAAAGAGAAGAGAAGTGTAGCAAAAAAACTTAACCTATAAAAATTTTTTGACGGATAAGCGACCTGTTGACATTCTTAAATTATAGAGATATATGACACATTTTTAAATTCGCAGAAGTAATTTCAGCGTAAATAACAAAAATGGCGTGTTCGGTGTGGTTTTCTAATTAAATATTAATAATTAATTGTCTAACATTGTTCGCGTTTTAATTTACAATCGTGAAGATTAAGTGCTTAGCCTACAATTGTGTTATAAATAATTAATCTTTTGAGTTGGAGTAGGAGCGTTTTTCTCATTACTCGTGTAACGAAGGCGCTCGAACTCGAGGCTCGGCTTTCCCTCGCCTCGAATTCTCGCGCTTTCGTTACACGCACAATGAGCAGAACGCTCCCTTGGCCACTTGTATCGAAATATACTATTAAAGGTGATGAAATCACTTTTCAAATGCATTGTCTGTGATTAAAATTTTATGATTTCCTGATAAAATATGTCAGTTTGAAATTTACAAAAAAAATGGAATTTTATTATTATTGTTAATGGATGGTTAATAGTAATTAAGTAATGAAACCATTTTTTTTTCTTTCGCTGGTTAGGTACCCTAAAAGTAGAGAACATAAGCTTTAAAAAAAGTTCTCATTTATTGTTTTATCTTTATTGGTTAGCAAAATAGAAAACTTTTTGTAAAGACAAAAATTCTGAAGGGTGCATAAAATCTGCTGGACGACACTGTACATATATGGAGCATTTTCTGTGAAACGGAGCCTCCCTCTGTCCAAAAAAGGTTTAAAAATAAATAATTGCTTTTTTTAAATTGCGGCTAGGGATATATAGTTACTTTAGCTGTATGGCCTTTTTAAATAATAATTTTTTTTAACAATATATTTTTATAAATACAAAAAAGTTAAGGGCATGTGGTAGAAAATGACGTCAAAAGCGCGGGCCTATAATGCATTCGGACTTTCGGTTTTTCTCCTTCAAAAAAAGGAATTTTGGGATGAAATTTGGAGAATAGAAAGTTTATGTCATAAGGAATTTTGAAATGGTCTAAGTTTTAAATTTTTTTATGTTTTTTACTCTTTTGCGGAAGTTGAAAAACAGCTTATTTTGAATGACATTTGTCTTCAAGATGGCTGCGGAAGTCAGGTGACTCAGTGGAAAGGGAACTAGTCCCCGCCGTCATGACAGATTGCCAGTGCCCAAAGCGGCGTGTATTATCTAAGAATCTCTAGTGTTTATGTGGTGTGAAGTGATCATTAAATTGTGACATTTTGTGAACACTCATTTAGTGTTTATTTATTTATAAAATATAAAAGTTTTAAAAATAAAATAATAAAGACAAAATATATTTTATCGAGGTAAACATAACCTCTTGCATAAGATTTTTACATGCAGGTAAATATATTTGATATAGTGTAATAATTTTTCGACTTGTGATGTTGCGAAAGACTAATTAAAACCGCAATTTTTGTATTTTAGTTTTTTTGGAAAATTTTGGAGTCGACGTGTTTAAACCGGCATGAAGAAGTGATGAGTCGAGGGAAGCAAAGACACACGCGGTACTGCTGAGACAGTTTGTTGATATAAGTGATCGGTGACCCTAACCTTGATTTTCCAAGGTTTTTTAGGTTTTTATATGTGTATTTATTGTGAATAATAACCAACATTACTTTGCCGTGTTATATACCGTTAGATATATTTTATCTAGTGTGATTATTTAATAAAAAATTAGAAGGTGGTTGTGATGCTTCGAGGGATTCCTGATGATATGATGCCAGAAATGTTTAAGTATAAATTAATATAGGCTTTGAAGTAACTTACAGTGATTTGCTATTTCAGTTTTTTTACACTGCTTTTGGACAAAAGGAAAGATTTCTTGAATGTTTTTAAACTTCTTTTTTTACTCCTTTTTAGAATTTCTAGATATCCTGATTAAATTCTAGTTTAGTTACTGAATTTCCTGTTATTATTGTGTTTCATTTTTTTACTTTGTTCAATTTTCATCACGTTGTCACTCCTTTTCGTATATTTTGTTCATTTTTATTCGTCTTTAAGTGATGTTTAAGAATGTGCAGTAATTTTTTTCTATACATTTCACTAACTTATTACTATTTATACTTTCAACGATTTTCTTGCATTTTCTTTCTCTTTCCATTTTTTAATCATTTGTGTTATTTAACTATTTTTTTATAAGTTTAGATTTTATTTTGCAGTTTCTTATGATTTTCAATGTAATATTTTGATCTTCGTTTTTAAACTTTTTATTTATTTGAATTTACAAATATGTGTCATTTTTATAATTTTATGGAAATTTAAAAAATGTCTGTTATTTTCTTCCATTTTTGTATACTAATTTTTCCTTATGTCCTTCATTTTCAGTAAATTCATTAATTTTTATATGTTTTATTTATTCATTGTCTTAAAAGTAATCTTTAGCTTGAAGATACATTTATGATTCTTTATCTTTAGCTTATATTATGTAAATTATTTTTGTTGTCCCATAATGGGCTGGGGTAATAATTATAAAATAATTTTCCTCAATTTTCTGGAAAAACAGCTTGACAAAAAAACGTGAAAACATTGAGAAATATTTATTACTTTTTGACAAATAATTAATTTTTAATTTATACATATTTATTAAATCAGTTTAAGTGTTTTTAAAAAATACTAATAACTTTTAAATTTTCTGATGCAGAAATCATTTATGGAAATATTAAAGTTATAAACAGTAATAGTTAGTAATAGTCAGTAATTACCGACTGAGTTTTTGAGTTGACGTGTTGTTTTTTGCTCTCTGGAATTATTTAAAATTTCGACCATTATATCTGGTTTATCAAGTTACTGTTGGTATACATCTTCTTACGGCTTGGTTTTTTATATGTGAAGTGTATACTCTGTGCATTTATAGGAGGAATTAGACTATAATCTCTTTAAATAAATTTTCTTATAAACTTGCAATGCCGCTGTGTTTGGAATGTCAGAATAGTGTAGCAAGAGACCCTGGTGAATCATTGACATGTTTAAAGTGCAATGGTTTAGTTCATTATGCTTGTGCTAATGTGAACATATCTAAGAAAGATTTTGAACGTTTAAAAAAGGGGATTGTTGCTTTTTATTGTGTCAAGTGTAAAAAGGATAGCGCCATCTCTAGAGCTAGTAATTTACCTACTTCACAAGCACAATCTGTGTCGATACCTATGGCATCTGAAGTTGAACCCTCGGAGAAATACTTGGATGCAATTCGGGCTGCAGTCGAGAAGGGGCAATAATCCTTGTTGACTGAAAATTGCAATGAAGTGTCTCAACTAATAAATAATTTTAAAACTGAACAACTTGAATTAAATAAAAACATGTCTGAGGCAATTGCATCGATGAAGAATGACATTAGTGAAAATTCGAAAAAGATTAGTTGCCTTGAAGTAGAATCAGCTTGTTCTTCAAAATCAGTGCAAGCGATTAAAACTGAGAAAGAGCAATTAAAGAACAGAGTCACTCAACTTGAACATAGTCTTAATGTTCAAGAGCAATCTGCTCTTCTCTCTTCACTTGAAATACATGGTTTGCCAATGGATCAAGAAGAAGATGTGCGTCAATGTTTTATTAATATTGCTAAGGAACTTGACGTATCTATAAACAATGATAATATTATAAGCATCTACAGAATCCGACGACAGGAAAATGCAAACGCTTCTCAATTTCCACCTGCAGTTGTGGTAAAGTTGTCTACTCAAATTCTGAGGGATAAAATTATTAATCAAAGAAAATCACGTAGCAGCTTTTCTACTGTTAGCATTGGTTGGCCTGAAGAAAAAAAATCATACATTTATCTACGAGAGTGCCTTACACCCTTGAATCGTCGTATTTACGCTGCTGCTCTGGCTCTTAAGAAGAATAACAAGATAAAATATTTGTGGATTTCCGGTGGAAAGATTTTTGGACGAAAGGCTGATGGCGAACGCAGGTTCCAACTAACGTCGCTTGAGTCAGTCAACTCCATAAAATAGCAACTACTGTATACTTGGTTTTAATTTTTAATTTTATCTTACTTGCATAATTGTTTCTTTGGACAATATAATGATAATTTTCTTTTTCTGCCAGAGGTACGTTCCTTACACACAGTTTTTCAGTTTTTCTTGTATGATGTATTATTATTTAAATTATGTTTTACTTGTTTTACACATTACTACCACTGTTGCAAGAAATATATTTTTTGATATTACAATTTCAAAAATTCAGATCCTGCCCCTTCAGATTTTTCATAAGAGAATTGAATTTTCTATATCTGCTTTTTTATCCATTTCATTTTCTTTTTTATTTTTATCATTTTTTGTTTTCTTTTCTTACATTGGATTATTTCATTATTGTAGCTTACTCATTATTTTATTTATTATTTTGTCTTTTAATTTTTTCCGTATTTAAATTTACTAGCTGTGATTGTAATGCTATCATTTAATTTTAATAGAGACTTTGAATATTTGTCACGTTAATGCGCAATCATTGGGTGCTCATTTTATTGAATTCAAGAAATTCTTTGATACGGGTCACTATGATATTTTTGCCGTGTCAGAAACTTGGTTATCGCCTAATATTTATTCTAACTTAGTACAGCTTGATAATTATATACTTTTTCGTAAGGATAGAGAAATGCGCAGAGGTGGTGGAGTCTGTCTATTTGTGCGTAAATCTATTAAGTGTTCTTTGGTGTCTACAAGTACTGAAGGGCCATATCCAAGTTCTGAATTTTTATTTATTAAGGTGCAGTCTCAATATGATAGTGCGTTACTAGGAGTGGTCTATAAACCGCCAAACGCTTCATTTGGAAATTATTTAGAAAACCAAATATTCTCTCTTTTACAATATTTTAACAACATAATAATAATGGGTGATTTTAATTGTAACTTAAACATTCCTTCTCCTAATACAAACTATTTCAATTCCATGGTTTATAGTTCAGGAATGTCGATAGTCCCTCATAATTCAACTCACCATTCGAATAATTCTAGTACAAGAATTGATATTATGTTTGTTGATGATCTGAATAAGGTGATTTCGTTTAATCAGCATTCGGTGTCATTCTTGTCGAGTTATGATCTAATAGGTGTTAAATATGAATTCCTGGGAAGTCGATCTCAGACTACTAATAACTCTAATTATTTTCGTAATTTTAAAAATATATCTGAGAGCGAATTCGTTTCACATTTGTTGACTTATGATTGGGCAGGTCTGTACTCAGAATCTGATATTAATATAAAAGTGTACATGCTGACTTCTTATTTAACTTCTGCTTTCGACTTATTTGCACCTCTCCAGATATCAAATATTAAAAAAAGATTCTCTCCTTGGATGACAGACGAGATTAGAGAGCTTATTAAAGAAAGAAATAAACTTCGGAGAATTGCTAAAAGAACAAAAAATGATATTGACCATTGTAGATTTAGAAGAATTCGTAATTTGGCTCAGACAAAAATAAGAGATGCATATAATATATATAACTTTAATGCAATAAAAAATAGGAGTAAATCAGAGGATATTTGGCATGTATTAAGAAAACTCAATCTTATTCCATCTAAGAAGGGTTTGACTGACAATAATTTTGAGGCCCATGATTATTTGGAAGTTTTTTCTTGTACTTCTACTTTGGTCTCACCTTCCACTACTGCTCCTTTGCAAAGTTGTTTGGATGTATTTGATGAGAACAATTTTTTTTTCTCAGATATTTCTCCGGATTGCTTGCTAAGGAGCATTGATAGTATAAAAACTAATGTAATGGGTCCAGATTATATATTTATTAAGATGATTAAATTATCCCTTCCGGTTATCTTTCCTATTTTATTACATATATATAACTGCTCTCTCCAGCAAGTAATTTTTCCAGATATTTGGAAAATGAACAATGTTCGTCCTATTCCTAAGATAAGGAACACGAAAACACCGACTGACTATAGACCCATTTCCTTAATATGTGCTTTATCTAAACCTCTAGAGAAAATTGTATGTAAGCAAATGACTTCTTTCTTAATTGATAATAATTTATTAGAAACGTTACAATCTGGATTTCGCAAAAAACACAGTACATGTACAGCATTATTAAAGTTTACCACTGATATTAAACTAGCAATGGATATAAAACATATTACTGTTGCTGTGTTTTTCGATTTCTCTAAAACATCCAATTCTGTTGATCATAACTTATTAATACATAAGCTTAAATCCTTCAAACTATCTAAGTCGGTTTGTTGTTGGTTTGAGACTTATCTGAGTTCTAGATTTCAGAGGGTAATTGATGGAAGTGGTGATTGTTCGGAATGGGATAAGATTAAATGTGGTGTACCTCAAGGAGCATCACTTTCTTCTTTGCTTTTTAACTTATTTATAAAAGATCTTGGGGAACGCTTTAAATATTGCAAATATCAGAAATATGCAGATGATTTTAAGATTTATCTTTTTGGACCATTATCATTGCTTCCTGATTTACTACGAATGATTCAGATTGATATTGATTATGTTATAAAGTGGGCAAGTGATAATGGACTAGTTCTTAACTCAGATAAGACTCAGGCTATGGTGTTCTCATCATCTAGAAATCCATCTATGGACCATGTATTAGCTTCTTCTCCAATTTTAGTGGAAGGTAAGCCTATAATATTTAGGGAGACGATAAAAGATCTTGGAATAATGTTGGATAAAGCTTTATCATGGAGAGAGCATGTATATGGCATTTCGCGTAGAGTATTTATGGTTTTGCAACAGCTAAACAGAAATAAGAGTTCCCTGCCGACCTCTACACGTTTATTGTTGGTAAAATCATTGATTCTTCCTTTTTTTGATTACTGTTGCATTGTTTATAATGATATAAGTGGGGATCTAAATAATACGTTGGAAAGGGCACTGAATGCTTGTATTCGTTTTATTTACGATTTGTCTAAGTTTGATCATATTACACAGTATAGAATTAAGTCTGGATTATTAAATGTTGCAACCAGAAGGCAATTCTTTATGGGAAAACTGCTTTACTCGATTCTTAATAATAAAGTTCCTGTTTAACTTTATAATTATTTTGAATTTACAAATTCTAATGATTTAATTAGTACTAGGCTTCGAGAAAGAAAATGTAAACTAAAAATACCGTCGCATCGAACTTGTAAGATACAAGGTTCTTTCATTGTCAGGGGTGCAAGACTATGGAATAAAATAACTACGATTAGAGATGTATCAAAGCAACTATACTTTAAAAAACTATTTTTCGATTTTCTATTTAAGAAAAATAATGGAATATTTGACATTACATATTGGTAATATTTGTTTTATGCTATATTTTGTTATATTCAATTTGAATTTTATTCTGTTATTTTTGTTATTTCTTTTTTCTAGATATATTGTATATATATTATAAATAACTGTATATTTTATCATACATTAAAATCAATTTGAAACTATTATTGTGTAAATATAAAAGCACGATGGGAGATGTAACTGCTGATAGTGATTTGTATTATTATTATTATTTATTGTAAACATTTGTTATAGTAACTTAATAATAATTGAAGTTTATTATTGTATACTGTTCCTTGGAGGGCAAATTTGCCTTAGAGACTTTGAATTTTTTAAATAAATAAATAAATAAATCCTTTAAATGCTCGAAAATTAAAAAAAAATTATTTTCATGATTTTCTAAAACTTATAAAGTTTTGTTTTCTAAGGTAACCAAGATGTATCGACAATGTTTAATTTGTCAACAACGAATTGAGGGGATGCATGATTTACGACAATTCCAAAAATGTCTAGGCGTTTTACAAGGAATATAAAGTTACAAACGGATCCAGAAACTGAATTTGGAGATGGAAATTTTTATGTGGAAAGCAAAAATTTTTACTTTTTAATGGAATTGTTTGGAAATCGTGTCTGGCTTTATGTTATATACAATATAAGTTGTACAAGAAGCTTCAGGAGAATCGTCCCCTTCATCTCACTGTTGATTGTGTAATTTCTCAACTGCAACTCAGACCAATTGGATGAAAATAAAAGGAATAATATTTTGTGAGTATTTTTTTGTAATTAGCTGGTAATTTTTTAATATATAATCTAAGAAATTAGTTTGTTTTATAATACATTTGTATTATAAAAATAAAAGTTGTACTAAATTACTCCATGGAATGGAAAATTTAAATGAAAATTATAAGTATTAATATAAATTCGGGGAACTATTGTATCATCCAGAATAAGAATTGCTTTTCAACGGAGTGGCGTTTACATCGCCACTAACGATATTTGCTCAGAAAATTGCAATTTTGCCCCTCCACTGTTCGCGTCACTCACCGATGTAGGCAGTATATACGTGTGGGACGGGAAACGGGAGAATGAAATAATACAGAAAATAATATTTTCTTGTTTTTAATTCTTTATAAAATAAATCAATGCAAATAAAAATAAAAAAGTTTCTACATTATTAACTTTATAAATACACTTCAATTTATTAATTTACAAGTTTCATTCTTCTAATATACAAGTACTTAGAATTAACGAGTGAACATTTCGGAAAAATCTTAGAATTATACGGGATCGAACTACCTAACTTAAATATAAATATGCAATGCCGCAACCCTAAAAACGCACGCTTTCGCATTAAGCCTCTCGGCTATCCACGCAACTGACGTCATATATTTTTTAACTTATATGAATTACCGCAATAAAATAAGTCATAAACCCCATATATTTTACTACATTATTGAAATTAAATGTAAATATTATTCAAGACATTAGTAAATAGAATAATATTAGATAGAATAATATTAAATAAAAAAATTGTAAATATGTAAAAATAAATGAAATACTTATATAATCTAAAAAATTTTATAATAAAATATTATTAAATTTTTTTATACAATATATTATTAATAAATAATACTTATTAAATAGTTTAAAGCAAACTAATTTATAAAATAAAATAGCAAACATAAAAGTAAAAATTAATTTTAAAAATATTTTAATATTAATATTGAATAATTTATCTGAATATCAAAATAAATTTAATTAATTATTATAACAAATGCAGTTTTTTGAAGAAAATAATACAAATCAATATGATTAAACATAAATGAAAAATGAAAAATTGTTTTTGTATAACACCTAAGTTACAAGAAAAAAATTTTTGAACTAGAAAATTAATTACTTAATATTTACCAAACAAATTCAAGTTTTATAAAAAAATTTGCAATGGTAATAGAATACATATTATTTAAAATATTTTTGTATCATTAATGAGTAACAATGTACTAATTAATTTAAAGTATGATACAATTAAATTCTCTAATTTAATACACATTTTGATATAAATTTGCTTATTATAATTTTTTTAGAACAAAATATGTCAAAATAAAAGTATAAGATCCATATTAACAAGAGATTTGTTTAAAAAATATTAAAAATGTTTATGTAACAAGGAATTGAAGCATTTATTAAATGTACATATATTTCGATTGCATATGACTCGCATATCGGTGAGAGGCGTGTAGTAGTATTAGTAGTAGTGGCACGGATTACTATTTCCTGAGCAAAAGTTGCTCCTACTGAAGTAATTGTTATATCACGCAGTTATACTTTTTAAAAATGCTTGAGCAATATTTAAAAAAGGACGAATTTAATAATTAATACTCAAAGTTGATAAAATTTATTAAGACATTATAAAGATTAAAAATAGTAACAGAATTTTTAAAAACGACTAGAGTAATAATTACAATTAGTAAATTTTACTACGTAAAAAGTAATTTTTCTTTATACGAAGTACATTTTACTCTAAATAGTAATTTTTACTACAAATAGTAATTTTTACTAAATAATTACATTATTTACTATAAATCGAGATCCTCTTTTCTCAGTGCACCTTCTTAAAAGTCTCTGGAAATGGAAGTAAATAAAAAATTAACATCGTGTAACAATTCTTAATCTAAGTTTTAACCATTTTACGGAATTTATAAAGAAATAAAATTTCTAAAAACTTCAATTTAATAGCTTAACAGTAAAAAGTAATAAAATATCGAAAAATATCAATATAATAAATTCTCTAACGATAAAATCACATTTTATGGTGGAAAATAAAAAATTTTAATTAATTGGCTCAAAAAATTATTGAAAAAAGTGTAAAATCGAAAATATGCAAAAAAATACAATGAGATTTTAGGCCTGTCCATCTAAGGGTAAATGACACCATTTTTTAATCCCCAGTAAAAATATATATATGAATACTGAATTAGTAAAATCATTTTAGAATATTATTGTACGATAAATAAAGAATATTATAACGTTCAGTACTCATTCTAAATCATAAATTTAAATAATTTTACCAACTTGACAAAAAACTGTTACAAAACTTTTTTAGACACAAAATTACCTGGTATGTGTAGAAGAAAAACCAACTGTTTTTTTTTCTTCAAATGTGCATCAAAATGTTCGTCTATACAAACAACAAAAATGACAGAAAGCATAAGGCGCTGTCACCTTAAACAAAAATTTTATACGAAATGTCCATCTTAGGGCCCTGTCCATCTTGGGGCCCACTCCCCTATAATTAAAATTTTTTTTTTAACAAAATTTATAAACTTTTGTTTTTTGTTTACAATGTTTTTGTAGAAAAATACATCTTTTTAAGCGTCAAACTTTATTATATTCCATTTTCAGGGTGACGATTGGTCCGGGAAACCAGGAAAAATCGGGAAATTCGCCATTAAATCGAGAATTTCTTGAAATTCATGTAAAGGTTTAAAATTTAGTAGTTATGATTTTCATTTAACAGAATTTTTTAGGTAGAATTTTCTTTTAGAAAACTTTTCATTTTTGAATTTATTTTCAGTCAAAAATTAATAAAAACGAATTTCAGCTTATCATAATTTATAGGTCACCTAAATCATATTTATTAAAATTTTCATTTTACACAATTTCTTTTTAACCAACTTTTTGTAGATCAGAATTCCAATTTAACCGAATTTTAATTTATCAGAATTCTCATTTCTTGGCTTCTTAATTTTTATAATGCCAAATTCCATTTTTTTAAATTACATTTGGTCAAACAAACATTCAACAGAAAGATTTTTCATTAATTTTAAAATCTACCAGTCAGAAATTATCTAGAAAATGGTTATTCATCAATTTTAAAATTCTTGACAAAATCTTTCTGTTGGCTGTTTTCTAGTTCATTTGCAATTTCGAAGGAATGAAAATTTAAGAGGTTTAAGAATTTTTTTCCTTTAATTCTTAAGTTTTAAAAATTCTATAAATATCAATTCGGATAAATGATAAGTTAGAGAGACGGATATTTTGAGATATGTAATAATGAGACTCACTTAAAATTCTATTAAATAAGAATTCTACGAAGATAAAATACGGTTAAATTATCGTTGTTATAAGAAAAGGTTAGTTTAAAAAATATATTTTATAAGACGAAAGTTCTGTAAAAAATTGATTCTGTTTAGTAAAAATACCAAATTATTGATTTTCGATTGAAAAGAAATTCAAAGAATTAAAATACGACTAAAAGGAAATGCAAACAATATATTTTTATCAAATAAAAATGATAATTAATAAATTTTAAAACTTATTCATTCATCCTAATTTTTAGCTATTCTACAAATTTCTTAAAACTTCATTTATAAATTAAGTTTTTTCATATATATATATATAACAAATTTTCCATAAAAATGTTGACCGGAAGATTTAAAAAGTTGACTGAGAAAAACCGGGATATGTTCGAAAACATATCACTACCCTGATTTTTAAAAGGTTATTTATTATAAACTTTGTATGTTTCGAAGGTGTCACGATCTGACTCCGTGACTTATTGTTTTATAATTCTTATTTTTCTTATTAGATAATTGGATAATAAGAAAATTTGTTATCTCGAATTAAAGATTTTGGAATGTATAAATTTAAATTCACAAATTAGTTTAGAAATTGTAAAAGATATTCTTCAATTTTAAAAACAGAACACATAGTCTGGCGAAATAACTGTAAAGTTACGAAACTGTTCTTAATTATAATGCCAACTAAACGAAAATAAGAGTTAACTCAAATATTTATATTCACCACAAAAGGAAAATAAATATAAATTACTTCTATTTATCATAGGAAGAACTAGACAGCATAAAGTTCAATTTCCTTTAAATATTCAAATTAAAAAAAATTATTAATTAATAAAGAATAAAAGTTTAAATGAAGACTTATTACACTTTAAAAATAATATTAACTTCATTACAAAACAAAACGCAAGGTAAGTTGCTCCCGATAATTCATCGAGGATCGCAACTATACCGAGATTACAAATCTGTACTCAAAATAATTTCATCAATGATGATGAAAAAATCGATCAGCAAAAATTCGATGACCCAAAATAGCAGTTAATAAAATTGACTGAAAGGGTAAATCGTGGTCTTTTGGTGGGTAGCCGTCGCCTGGTAAAGACGAGCCGAGTTTTGTTTTTTGAAACAACGCCCATTAGGCGTCAGATTTGAATTTAAAAATATATTATTTAAAGTGAAATAAGATTATATAGAAAAGGGATTATTAATTAAATAAAAGAAAAAGAGATATAATTACTCAGTTTATGAATATATATATATATATATATATATAAGAATATTAAAAGAATATTTAAAGGAACAGACAGAATATTAAAAAGAAACCTATTATTACATGAGAAATTCCAATTTTTTGTGAGTAGAAATATTTGCACACACAGAACAATTACACAACACACTCAGAAAGTTTGAATATTACAGTATATTGTATTACATTAATTCTTCTCAAATTATTGTTTTCTTAAATAAGACTTTCAGTCTTGTTATAGCGAAATTTTGCTAGTTTGTATGTACAACGAGTTGAATTAGTTTTAATAAATTGATTGTTAACATGTTAAAGATAAATATCCATATTTTATTTCGTTAATATTTACCATACCCTAATCGAAACAGAATACGGCTCTCTGCCGATTTATTGAATAATAATATAATTTTAGAGACGATCCCCTACCTTTCTTTTTTTTGATTAGTTAATTATTTCAATAAATTAACACAATCATTCTTTGTACTACAGGGTATTTTAAAATCTTAACAAATAATTATATTTGTTTGATTGTGGATTTTTTTATGACTACTTTTTGAAACTATTTTAATCTTTTCAAAAAAACCACCCTCTACCCTTACAAATGGTGGCAGCGGTGGGATTTTCTTTAAATATTCTGTAAGAATTTTTGTGTCTTGGAAAATAGTATATTTTATCAAGAACAACAATTTTTTTTTTTTACACTCTTATACACGAACAATTCCTATAAGGAATTATAAAGAAATAAATATTTTGTCTAAGAAATATAAAACAATAAAATTTTTTTTTGACCTTTCTGATTAAAATATATCATTAATACTAAAGTGGATAAAATATTTCTCGAGTAAAAATTATCGTGAAAACAGACGATTCGTTTCGTAATTGATAAGAACTTTAATAATATTAAAAATCTAATGGTTTGATTCAAAAAGAAATTTCATTTAAATTTTGAAAGATTGTAATTTGAAAAATATGCATGAAGTATAGTAGCTTAAAAAAAAAAATAAAAATATTAAATTTTGTTCTGCTCTTAATCCAACCGAAACATTAAAGAACTTATCAACACGATAATCATCAAAAAGGTACAAATAGAAAGGTCAAAAATCAAATTTTCCAAATCCGCTTCCTTCTTAAAAGGGTTTTTTTTATAATTGCCAAATATAAGGGTAATGAAATGAAAACTCAATATTATTTTTTTTGAGTACAGTGAAATTCGAACCGTGTTTAGCTTGTAGGCTTTGAAAAGTTTAACAGGAAAATAGGTGTTTTTAAAAAAATATATAGAAGGAAAATAGATGTACTCATTAATTTGAAAAATTAGACGAAAAATATATTAGTTTTCAGCGATTCAAAAAGGTAAAATCTTGAGAAGTTTAAGCGAATAATATAATAAGGACAATATTCGAGATAAAAAAAATTTTATCATAACGGACAACATAAAAAGAATAGGAATTAAGGAAATCAACTACTAGACAAATGATAAATGAAAAAGTTTCCAAGAATTGAATAGTGAAGAAAAATCCAAGAGTATAACGAAAGTGTTAAGAAGGTTAAAAAAAAACAACAATAAAGTGTATCGTGAACGTAAAATTGCGAATGTAGGTAATGAGACACGGTGTCACATTCGACGATTCAATGAAAAAGGAATGCAATAAGTAGGTCAGTGTGCCTAATGAATGAACGTCTTTATACTGTGTCGAAACAGAATATAAACAGCAAGGTCGAATTATTAAAAATTACATACGTGATTAATAAAGAATTAGAAACTCGTTGAATAATAATACATTCCATAGTAATATATTATTAGGGTGTGAGGGTAATATCGAAGAGTTTTTTTTTGTTAGGAATAAATGAACAGTTGATAATTCAATATAAAAATAATATAAGGATAATACGGTAAAAAAATAAAGGAAGGTTTTAAGAATAGGTATAATGAATTTAACAAAAATTAATATCTAATGTCGTTCGTAGCTTATAACGAAATTATTACACAAAATATTCCAGCGGTAGTAGAAACCAAGTTGAACTCGCCAAATATAGTGAATGGATCAACAGAATTTGTTATAACTACCTTAGAAAAACACAACTACATTTCCTCGAGTGTTTTAAGCGTAGGATATTGGCCGTGCGAATCAGAAGTCAAAGTAATCTTAGGACAGTTTTTTAGCGTAATAGGTGGAATAGAAATAGAGTTAGAAGGTAGAGAAACTTATTTTCAAGTAATCGACGCCAGTAATACGAGTCCAGAGTGTGCTAGTTTAGCTATAGTAGGCTGGAAATCAGCAGGTAGTTACGGGTGGCTCAATACACTTTAACTGATACCCATTCTAGAACATTAGAAATCTCAGCATTTGAATATAGCCAAAAATTGATCTTTTGATCTTTTGAGAAGATTATAAAAAAAATAAAAATAATTTCTTTTTAAACATGACTGACAATCAGAACGCTGGGGGAAATGGAGGGGGTATCAATCAAAACAACGGAGCGGGAAACTTGAGAAATAATTTACACGATAATACTAATCCCTTCGAAGAAGAAGTTCAAGAAAATCCTAACGCATCTACCTTGGCGGAAGTATATAGTAATCGTACAGATTTAGGCTTTATACCAGGTGTAAGGAATACTAGAAATGTCACTGAAATAAATGCAAAAAATGCAGCCATCGTGGCAGCACAGTCAATCGCCGATGCATTAGCTATTCAACAGGCGGTTAGCCATATACCATTTTTTGACGGAAAAAACATGGCAGTAAGAGACTTTATACAGGACATCGTGAATGCAGCATCGTATGTTACTCCAGCTAACGAAATGCCCTTGATGACAGCAGTGTTAAGTAAATTGTCGGGTAATGCTAGAGAATGTACCAGACACAAACAATTCAAAAAAATAACACAGCTCATAGATCTCTTAAAGGAAAGGTTTGCTCCCGGACTACCTTATGAAAAATATCTCAGGGACATTCAAGATCTGAGATTATTTAGAGATGAAAATGTCAATGACATGTACGATAGGTTACAGGGATACATAAGTGGAGCTAGAGCTGCGTTATATGCTAAATATGGTAGTGAAACGGTCAAACATGTATTAATAACAGTTGAGGATATCGCTCTACGTGCGTTTATCAGAGCATTACCTGATGAAATTGCGTCCGCAGTTAATGGAAAGGACCCGAGTAGTTTAGAGCAAGCAGTAGGTTTTGCTAAACACGCACAAGAAGTTAAAGGGCATGCAGAAATAAGAGGATATTCTTCTTACCCTACACGTTATAGAAACGACGGCAATAACGCATATGGAAATAGAAGAACATATGAACCACAAAGAGAATTTCAAAGAGGAAATTTTACACCCTTAGAGCGAAGATCAGATCCAAGAGAACCTTTCAGAAATCAGTTTGGAAATTATCACCAAAGAAAAGAAAGACATAGAGGTGGAGGATATAGAGAAGGAGGTCAAGATTTCGGAAATATGTACAATAATGATTGGCGGAACCATTCTCCCGGAAACAGGGATAATACGTACATGAACCCACAAACAGTTGGACAAAAAGAAACAAGAATGGACGACAACCGTATTGGTTTTTTAAACGGGAATCAAGTCCGAAAAGAGGACATGCTTTCGGACTTGACCAACCAGCCGTGTCCAGGAATACTGAGATTCAAAGAACCCCATCCGTCTTCATAATTAACAAAATAGTAGATGAATCGCCGGTAGTAAAATTAGACAGTCATCAACTGATTAAAGGTAAAGCAAACTTTTTCGTAGATACTGGAGCAGATGTTAATGTAATAAAAATTTCTGCTTTAAAGAAAGATGCGAAAATAGATTCAAGGAACATGGCTTACATCACAAGCATAACTGTCACAAAAGTTTACACGTTAGGTACTGTGCAATTAAAAATTTTTGAAAAGGAAAACCTATTCCATGTGGTAGATTCCTCATTTCCTATTTCTTCGGAAGGAATTTTAGGAAGACCTTTCCTACGAGAAGAAAGATCGAGCATCTCATTTTTTTACAACGCTCTCATAACTCATTCAAAACCAGTCGAACCAATTCCTTTTGTAGACCAGGAGTCTATAATAGCCGGAAAAACACTAGGAAAAGAAGTAAAACCAGTACCGAGGATTCTAAAAATAAAAGCGAGGACAAGACAAGTAGTCGAAATCCCAATACAAAATTCGGAACTAACAGAAGGGTATTTACCAAAAATAGAAACTGAAAAGGGACTATTCCTAGGTGAAGCAATAGTCAGACCAAACCAAGGAACATGCAAAATTAGAGCTATTAATACTACTGAGAGAGATATCAAGATATCTATACCTCCACAAGAACTGATACCGTTTGACTATCTAATATCAGACGAAAATAAAACAGATAAAGAAACGGAAATAAAAAAAAAACGAGTTAGCATGGTTTTAGAAAGGTTGAAGATGAACCATCTAAATTCAGAAGAGAAACGATATGTAGAAAAATGGGTAAGAATGGGACAAGATAGATTTTATTTACCAGGTGATAAATTGCCCGTAACACCACTAGTGGAACATCGCATCCCCACGTCAGATGAAAATCCGGTGAAATGTAAACAGTATCGACAAACACCAGAATATGAAGAAGCAGGTCGAAAATTAATAGACAAAATGTATAAAGAAGATTTAATCATAGATTCAAAATCGAATTATAATTCACCTGTTTTGATTGTACCTAAAAAGATGGATGAACAGGGAAACAAGAAATGGAGACTAGTAATAGATTTTAGAGCACTAAACGACAAAATGGTGGGAGAAGCGTACCCCATGCCTTTGATAAATTCGATTCTAGAACGTTTAGGGGGAGCAAAGTATTTTTCAGTTTTCGATCTAGCTATGGGTTATCATCAAATTGGAACAGCTAAAGAAGATCAACACAAAACGGCTTTTTCCTCCGGTAGAGGACATTATCAGTACAAGCGAATGCCTATGGGAATAAAAAATGCTGCATCCACATTTCAGAGATTAATGGATAATGTTATGTTGGGTTTACAAGGAGCAGAACTTTTTGTTTATCTGGATGACATAATAGTCTTCTCAGAAACTTTAGAAGAACATGATACTACTATCAATAGATTATTCGAACGACTAGGACAAGCCAAGCTAGCTTTACAACCCGAAAAATGTGCTTTTCTATGTAAAGAAGTGTCTTATTTAGGACATGTCATTACGGCAGAAGGAATACAGGCGGATCCAAAGAAATTATTAGCCATAAATGATTTCCCACAACCCACGAAAACAAAATCTATAAAAGAGTTTTTAGGAATAACTGGTTACTATAGAAGATTCATAGAAGGATATGCCAATAAAGCGAAACCACTATACAAACTTTTGAAGAAGGACCATAAATTTGTGTGGGGTAATGAAGAAAAGCAAAGTTTTAAGACATTGAAAGCAGCCCTATGCCAAGACCCTATTTTACAACATCCTGATTTTAAAAAGATTTTCAAAATAACCACTGATGCTTCGGAACATGCAGTTAGTGCAGTGTTAACCCAAGAAAAAGATGGGATAGATTTACCAGTAGCCTACTTTTCAAAGACCCTAGTCGGAGCAGAGAGAAATTACGAGGAAACTGAAAAAGAATGCTTAGCAGTTATCTATGCGCTGGAACATTATAGACCATTTATATATGGGTCTAGATTCATATTATCTTGTGATCATGAACCAGTAAAAATAATCAATGATGCTAATAAGCCCACTTCACGAATGGCAAAATGGCTCATGAGATTGAAGGATTATCACTATGATTTCCATTGTAAACCGGGTAAAGTCAATCGTTGGATAACAGGATTATCAGAAAATCCGTGTGATAAGGACACGAGGTTCGAAAAAGATACAAAAGAAAAAGAGATAGATGAAAGGATAGAAACTGATATTGAGATGACAGAAGAAATCACAATCGAGGAAGAAGAAAAAAAAAACTTTAAATAATGTAAAAGTATTTCCAATCAGTAGTGGAGCACGAAAAAGTAAAATTAAGGCAAATGAAGCATTATCACGATTAATCGAAACAAACAGAAAGAAACGGAAAACACAAGGGACGCATGATCAAGTAGAACAGGTTGAAACAACAGACAAAAATATTAGACAACGAGCCAAATCAGAACCGAAAATAAAAATTCCAGAGGCTTCTAATATCATTAAAAAGAATTATAAAGAGAAGCCCAAAGAGAGAATTAAATCTGTACCGACAGAATCTGAAGAATTGGAACAACCTATAGCATCAAGGTTAAGGAATAAAATCAACGTACCAAATTATAATGAAGACGATGAACCATCAGTCATAGGGTCAGAATTGGATAGAAATAATGAGGAATCAGAAGAAGAAGAAGAAGAAGAAGAAGAGAACTTAATAGAAAAACCAAGAACACCTATTCTTAGGAAAAGCCATAGCGTTTTACCGTCCTTAGAAAACACCCAAGAAATGACTGAACCAAAAGAAATAGAAGAAGAGAAAACCTCCACGAATAGAGATAAAGAGAATGTCCTTGAAAAAGAAGAAATTGCGGTCTTTGTAGAAGCTCCAGTAGAATCATCTGAAGAAGAGGACAACGAAGACGAAGATCAACGAGAAGAAGAGGAGGGGCAGAAAAGAATAGTGGATCAGGAATTATTGAAAGGAGTACAAGACTCGATACGCAGATATGACGCATCTCTAGGAGAACATCAATCATATTTTTGGGATAACCAGATGTTCGACGAAATGGAAGAGGAAGAAAGAAAAAATGATACAAATGAGGAAAATGTTAGATCAATAGACGAAATAATAGCGGAATTGAAAGAAATACAGAAACATCTGCCTGAAAATTCAGAAAGTACTAAATTAGAAGAAACCACGGAACAATTCTCTCAAAACAACAAAAAAGAAGATGAAAAATTAAAAAAATCTGTCACTTTTGATACTCCGTTAACACAAAGAAAACCTAAGGCAATGTCTACACCGTTCCATGGGGAAATTATTTCTGAAGAAAGTGAAATAGAAACAGAAGAAGAGCGAAGGAAACGGAAAATCACACCTAGAAAACTAATAGAAGAAACAAAAAATGTTACAACAGACGAAAGAACAATCCCAACTAAGCAAAAATTAGGATTGAATATCACCATGCCCTATGTGGAAGAAAACCCCGTAAGTGCAGATAGAAAAGAAAACGAAAACTTCAGCAGGAAAGAAGTAATGGAATATGATAGAGAATCAATTACAGGTGTAAAGGACAATTACGTACACTTTATGACGGCAGACTTAGAACCAGTTACTCCTATCAGCCAATTGATGCTAGCAATAGGAGCTATAGATTTGCTGGAAATGAAAGCAAAAGACCAAAAGTAGGACAAATATTAATAACTCCTAGAGGCAAATACAATGTCTATACTGTGATTGTAAAAAATAATTATTACGATTGCATAGAAGAAGAAAATGTAGAAGAATGTTTAGACAACCTGAAGAAAGTCTTAGTAGAAAACGAAGTAAGAACCGCAAGGATTTCAAGACATGATGATATGTTAGAAGAAATTGATGCTAAATGGTTAGATATTCTAGCCAGAACATTTTTTGGCACTCAAATCAAATTCAAAATGTGCTATGGGCGTATCACAGTACCAGAAGAAGAATATAGACCAAGAATAATCTCACAATACCATGATAGTCTAGTAGCAGGACACAAGGGAGTAGGTAAGACCTATAAAAGAATTAGAGAAAAATACACTTGGCCAGGATTGAGACAAGAAGTTACTGAATATATAAGAAGATGTAGAAGTTGCGCACAACGGAAAATTGTGAGAACGAAAAATAAGGAACCAATGATAATAACGGATACACCGTTAGATATTTTTGACAGAGTTTCTTTAGACACAGTAGGGAAACTTCCTACTACATCAAACGGCAATTGCCATGTCCTGACTATACAAGACCAATTGAGCAAATACTGTATTTTTGTAGCTGTGCCGGATATTAGTGCTACGACTATTGCTCATGCCCTGGCAATAAATTTGTTTTTAATACATGGAGCACCTAAATGTCTCCTTACTGATCGAGGAACTACTTTTATGAGTAACACGTTACGACATTTAGCTAGACTTTTTAAAGTGAAGCAAGTAGCGACAACAGCATACCGACCACAAACAAACGGTGGACTAGAAAGAAGTCACGCTGTATTAGCCGAATTCATAAGACACTATGCTAAATCTATGGATGATTGGGACCGATTATTACATTTTGCAGCGTTTGCATGGATGAAGAAGGGTTCTTACATATCTTCACAAATGGAGCTTGTAAAGCTAATGGGAAGTCACAGGCAAAAGCAGGAATAGGATTTTGGCTTAACCACGAACACCAACTCAATGTAAGTGAAAGAGCCAAAAATAGACAAACCAATAACAACGCCGAAGCGGAAGCTATATCAAAAGCAATTGACATTACCCGTGAACTAGGTTACAAAAAGGTAAGAATACACTCTGATTCGAAGTATGCCATAGAAGGCTTAGAGAAATGGTTACCAAAGTGGCAAATAAATGGGTGGAAAACTAGTAAAAATCGAGACGTAATTAGCAAAGACACTTTTCAAAAGATAAAGAAAAATATGTCAGGGATAGAAGTCGAATTAATATATGAACCCGGACATAGGGGGATAATAGGTTATGAGGAAGCGGATAAATTGGCAAAAAGAAGTATAGAATAAAATACTTAATATCCCAATAATCAGAAACTCTAATAAAATGTATTATTTCATTGCAGGAAAATACAATGAAATTAAAAGTAAACTTTGCTACGATCCTAGGAAGTTTAGCCCTAGTTACTGCCAATTTAGAGGGCGAAAACATAAGGATAATTAACTTTGAGAAAAGTTCTGGACTATATTATGAATTAATATCTAACCTTCAACAAATATCTACAGTATGGAGAACAGTAATAGGATTAGATCTAGATAACTTTACAGAACATCTTGATGAAATCAAAGAAGACTACAGAAAAATGGACAAACCCTGTAGAGTACTTTTAGAAATAAATTGTGAAGGAATATTAGATAACTACAACATGATACGACGCATACAAACAATTGAATTACAACTGAAACAACTAAAAGAAACTATAAATGAATTACGGGAATCAAGTCAACCACCAGAAGTAAAACCTAAAAATAAAAACATTAAGAAAAGAAATACACCATTATTTGGCTTCGTAGGCAAATTTATAGGACCCCTCATAGGAGTTCTCACAAACGATGAAGGAGAAAATTATTGGGAAGCCATATACAACTTAAATACTGCACAACAAAATATCTCTCACTTAGTAGGGGAACAAACACACGTTGTGCGAGCAGAAATCCAAAATCTCTATGACATCGCCGAAGAACAGAGAAATGTTTCCAAAGAACAAGCGATACTATTAGATAAAATACAGAAGAAGCTACTCCAAATTCAAATACGAACAGATAACATCAACTATACTTCATGGTTAGAATCAACAGTTCGAAAGTGGAGACACCAATTAGACACATACGAACATACCATTGAACAAACACTACAAGTCTTATATCAGACCAAAGAAGGAAAAATACATCCTAGAATGTTAAATAATAAACAACTCAAAGAAATTGCCAACTCTGCCCAACAACATTTAGGCAATTTGGAATTTCCCATACCTTTAGAACAAATTGATGTTGCAGTGTTGAACAGAATCTCTACTACCAGTTTCCATTTAAAGGATAACAGATTGATAATGACGTTGGATATTCCGATGGTCCAAAGAGAAAGGTTCTTGATATACCAGATGCATGAACTACCAGTTCAACAATCTAATAATTCAATAGAAGGAAGAGCACATGTAATTCCTAAAGAAAAATACTTAATCATTAGTTCTGGAGAAAGACATTACTTTTATATGAACGAGAAACAACTAAAAGAATGCCATGTAATAGGAAATAGGCATATATGTCAAATAGACCAACCTATTATCGATTCAGTAGTATTCAACAGTTGTGAAGTAAAATTATTAAAAAAGATTGGCAATATCACGATGGAAGATTGTGATATAAGAATTTCTCTACGTAAACAACCATACTGGGAGACGGTGAAATCTATAGGTGGATGGTTATTTTCATTATCAACAAATGAAACCGCATATGTGGAATGTCTAGGAGTACCAACAGTACAATATCCAATATGGGGTATGGGAATTGTACAATTAGCAAAAGGGTGTACAATGAAAACACATACAATTTCCCTCCCAGCACTACAAATCCAAGAAAATCCACAACAATATACTTACGAACCG
Source organism: Ganaspis brasiliensis (assembly GCA_037103525.1). Taxonomy (NCBI): domain Eukaryota; kingdom Metazoa; phylum Arthropoda; class Insecta; order Hymenoptera; family Figitidae; genus Ganaspis; species Ganaspis brasiliensis. The sequence goes on along the minus strand of JAZKLR010000097.1, from coordinate 1,012,501 downwards.
CAAATTGATTTAAGATTAGAAATATTGTCACCAAGTTTAAAACAATATAAATTGGAGAAAACTACAATAAAAAGGGAAGAAAACATAAGAACTTGGGAAAGTAAAGAAAACGACTTAAAACTATCGCAAATAGAACAAGAATTACAGGAACAAAGCCAACGAAATGTAATAAAGTTCAAACAAGATGCCTATAGTTACTCAGTATTAGGATTAACTAGTATTTTAATCATTATCATGATTACATATACTGCATATAGATGTCTAAAGAAAGATAGATTCAACTCTACTACAATCAACATATCAGGAGAAAACAACAGAAGAAAAAGTCAACTGGTTAAAGAAACAAACTATGAAATACCACATAGAGAAATACTAGAACATATGACTAGAGAAACAAGGATAGAAAATAGTAACGAAGAACCAGAACAAACAACATCTATAACAAGGGAACCACGACCGAAAATAAGAAGGCAAAGTGCAATGCCAAAACAAGGCGTAGACATAGCCTAAGGTAATTCTGTATAAAGAAAGTAACTAAACAAGTTAGATATTAATAATCATTAGATTTTATAACCTTAGATGAATCCTATATAGAAATAACCATCATTAATTAAATTGAGAGATCATCATATCATTTAACAAAATAACCTAACTAACTTAACTCATGGAAGAACTAAAGATAGACAATTGTAAAGAAAATAGAATTAGATCAAATATTAAAGGGAAATAATTAAACATCTAAAAAGTAAACAATTAATTTAAATGATTTTAAAAAAAAATTTTTTAATATTAATAAGAAGAATAAAAAAAAACTTAAATAAAAAATATACTATTATAACTAGGAAAAGTAAAAAGTTTGTTTTAAAGAAAAAACAACGAAATTTATTTGGTCGACAGGCTAAAAATTTAACACCTATATAAAAATAAAGTAGTAAAAAAAAAAAGAATAAAGTATAATGTCAAACTACTCCAACTAAATCGAACAAGAAAGGTGATTCAAGTCAGCACGCTTGAAAAATGGAGTCCAGATCCACTCGCCATCTCTAAAAAAAATAATAATATTCAGGCTAGTTACATTAAAATAAAAATATATATATAAAAAGCTAAAAGATACACATACCGTTTCCCATCCACTATGAACCAATTCTAGCGCATCCCAGTCGTGTTCATAAATTTGGCAAAAGAATAACTCTAGAGCGGTGGATTTAAAGCGATATCCATTCTCAGGAGGAAACCGAAGTATAGAAGAATAAGGACTAAAAACAAAAAAAAACAAAATTTTTTTTATCGAAAACATAAAAGGTAATACTAACAACACTAAAATTAAAACTAAGGAACAAAATGAAAATCTATTTATTTAAAAAACGTATAAATAAATAAAAAAATAAAAATTTAAAAAAAAAAAAAATACATACACATATATGAGAAATATTGCATATCCATTTACCACTCAATAGTATTAACCCCCAAGCATCCATGTATTTGTTCCAAGACCTCATCCGACGGTATATCACAGGAACTGGGATGGATAAAATCCTTTGCCGTCCAATAAGAGCATACTTCATATTTGGAAAGATCCCATAAGTACCTATACTCCTGATGCCATTGGCCAGATGACATGGGACTAGGTTGGAGTTCTAGTTGTATAGACTCCAAAGACCAACGTGTGTTTACGTTTGGCCGAGCAATAGGCTCGTACCAATCAGAAAACAAAATCTTAGCCCTAAAAAAGAAAACCCGTATGAGTATAAAAAAAATAAACTAACAAATCATGGTGAGAATTTATACTAACAATTCACCTTATCTTTGTTATAAAAATTATACATATGTATATATATATGCTACAAAACGTAGTCGTCGTAACATTTAGAATAATCTAACAATTGTACAAAAAATAAAAATTAACAAAAAATAGAAGTTAATATAAAGTAAAGTCTAAAAAAAAATAATACAAAATATACTAAATTATTGCCCTAACAAATTAAACATTAAATAATCAAAACAAAAAAAATATCAATATATAACAAGGAATCATTTCAACTAACATAAAATATAACACCCTAACACTAGTCTCTAACATTAAAAGTTCACTATCATTGCTCCTATTATTATTATAATTGCGATTAAATTTATTAATATTAACACAATAATTAACACAAACATTCTTTTAAAATTTTTTTAATAAAAAAAAATGGTATAATTAGATGATTCAAAACTTTTAATAAGAAAGGTAGATTAAAACTAGAACAACTAACCATAACGTCATTAAAAATACATTAAAATTTTCTTTTTCAAAATTTTTTTTGTAGAATGACGTACCTTAAATCAAACTAAAAACAACTGACTCGGGAAGACTAAAAAATGTAGATAAATAAATAAAATATGAGAGTATTATAACTTCAGAGAAAGAATAACATTAATAAACAATAGGTTTTATTTTTTTTATAACATTAACATTTTATGTTTCTACTCTCTCTCTAAAATTTTTTATCGTCCGCGTACATAAACTGAAATATATTATTGATTATGTCAGCATGATTTTGTTCCGGAATATTTTTAAATAAAAAAGATCAAAAAAAAATAAGAATTAATTTTTTTTACATAATTGTCAAGTTCGGATTTTTCTTATAAGATCATTAACGTAAAAAAATAAAATTCGAAACAAACAATTTTTTAGAAACAACTAATTGATTTTAAGAAAATAAATTGGTAAAAGTATTCAAATAAAATGACTTAAAATAATAAATGAACTCAAAAAAATAACAAAGTCAGCAGGTAAATAATTTGAAACAGGTTCGGATTACACGACACGACACTAGACTTATGAAATGGGTAGAATAAAAAGTATATATATAAATGCACTTCCTTAAATTAATAATCAAGAAACATACAACAATTAAGGGAAACTTGAAGGAAAATGAATCTAACTAATAGTAATGTCACAAATTAAAGCTAATTAAAGAATTCAAAAAAAAAAATAATAAAGAATAAAAAAATTTAAAACAAAAAAATAAATAATACATTAGCGTGCAATAAAATTCGGAAACCACTATGAATGTTACGAAAATGTAACATGACACAGGATCGCATGACGCTCTAAGTCACGAGCTCAGCAAAGAATTGACAATAAATAAAGTGAAAATTTTATAATTAATTAAAAATAACTTACAGTTAAAAAAAATAAGACCTAAAATTAAACAAAAAAAAAACAAGTAAGGAAAGACATGATTTAAAAAAAAAAAAATAATAAAACTAAGAATAGAAAAATCAAAATGTGTGTTGTCGAATTTCTTTAATGAGCATATTTCGTTATTCTCATGGTATTTAAATTTATTGTCACAGAAAAACTAGAGTTATTAAGAATGAGGACACTTTTATGTCTCACAAACAAAAATTAAAGTTGATTTATAACAAATTATTAAAATATTCCTATTATAAATTTTACCCAAAACACTCATTCTATATATAATAAATAAAAACCAAAAATGCCATACTCACTAGTACATGACCATTCAGGTTATCTTAACAAATAATTTCCTTTTAAAACCCTAATAAACAAATATTAATACAATTTATATTAAGTAATAATTTTTACAAAAATTGATTTTGAGAATATCTGCATATAAAATATAAAACGCTCAAGAAAACATCAACTAAATTATAGTAACATGTTAACATTTAGAGAAATTCTAGAAGTGTTAAAATTTGTGCAAACGACACATAAAAAAAAAAGGGAAAAAGAAGAAAATTGATACAATTAAACGAAACTTATAAATACCCAACGAATGGCATGTAACGCTGGAATGTTAAAAAAATATATATATATATTGAATCTCTGTTTCGTATTTAAAAAATTTTTTTTATAATTCATTACTGATATAAAAATTTTTTCTTTTACGAAAAATTAATAAATAAATACAAAACACCAACAATCAAGAAACCACATTTTTTTATTAATTCCGTATCTACGGAGAAATTTAATAAAAATGAGCACTTACCCTTTAACACCACTATGAAATAAATGATGCTGCTGTCGACGCAATGTACTCTCTTTCTTTATTAAATAGCTTTTAATATCAAAAATGCCTTCTTCAATCAATGAAAGAGCTTGTCGAATGTTAGTCAACTCAAATACACCACTGTTACACATGTTTTTTTTTATTTTTTTTTAGAAAAGAAGCAACAAAACTACACAAAACACCAGCACTCTATGTCGTAGGTTCTACGCAACTAAACCACATTTGCACGACATCCAGTAAAACAAAAGGACAGAATTATATTTCCGCAAACACAGAAAAAAGATGACACTGACTATTTCACATAAAAGCAAAATTCAATAAAAGTAAAATATTTAAACTCAGAGAGAGCATTAAATATTTCATAGAATTCAATTCATAGAAATTTTCTTTTATTTTATTTTTCACAAAAATTTTTTTTCAAAAAGGGGGGCAATTCATAGAAATTTTCTTCTATTTTATTTTACACAAAAATTTTTTTTTCAAAAAGGGGGGCAATTCATAGAAATTTTCTTTTATTTTATTTTTCACAAAAATTTTTTTTTAAAAAGGGGGGCAATTCATAGAAATTTTCTTCTATTTTATTTTTCACAAAAATTTTTTTCAAAAAGGGGGGCAATTCACAACCTGGTAAGTTTCAAATACTGTCAAGGGACGACAGTCTACAAAGGAAAGGGGTGATAAATACGGGCGGATTAGCCCTAGTTTTTTTTTTTTTTTCTCTTCCCCCTTTTCCTTATTCTTCTTTTTACCTTTTATTCTCTTCAAGAAGAATACAAAAATATACATTTATTCCTCTTTTCTAATGCATTTGAAAAAATATAAAAAGCAAATCAATATCCATAAAAATGATAAAGTTATACATCACACAATCCCTTCTATTCAAATAAAACACGAGAATAGAAAGTGAATAGTCAATCTCTTCAAAAAAACTAACATATTCTTGTATTCTTTGAAAAAAATATGTAAAATTGGTCTCAGTTACAACCAATGTGCACTTAAATTTAAACTTTAATTTAAAAAATTCCCTATCTAAAGAAGATGACAACTAATTCAAACACATGAATCAACTGAAACCAATTTCAAAATAATCACGATTTTAGTTTGTTTTCTAGAAAACCCTTTTAAACAACCAACAAAGACGAATTAGCTATTATACCAAAAACATAAATTCCAAGAAGGAAGGGTCGAATAAAACATATCACAGACGAAAGAATTTTTTTTTATCTACGAAACTTTGATAACTACTACACTCTCAACATCCAACAGCTGACAAGGGACGTCAGCCCACAAAAGGGGGGCATTTGTCACGATCTGACTCTGTGACTTATTGTTTTATAATTCTTATTTTTCTTATTAGATAATTGGATAATAAGAAAATTTGTTATCTCAAATTAAAGATTTTGGAATGTATAAATTTAAATTCACAAATTAGTTTAGAAATTGTAAAAGATATTCTTCAATTTTAAAAACAGAACACATAGTCTGGCGAAATAACTGTAAAGTTACGAAACTGTTCTTAATTATAATGCCAACTAAACGAAAATAAGAGTTAACTCAAATATTTATATTCACCACAAAAGGAAAATAAATATAAATTACTTCTATTTATCATAGGAAGAACTAGACAGCATAAAGTTCAATTTCCTTTAAATATTCAAATTAAAAAAAATTATTAATTAATAAAGAATAAAAGTTTAAATGAAGACTTATTACACTTTAAAAATAATATTAACTTCATTACAAAACAAAACGCAAGGTAAGTTGCTCCCGATAATTCATCGAGGATCGCATCTATACCGAGATTACAAAACTGTACTCAAAATAATTTCATCAATGATGATGAAAAAATCGATCAGCAAAAATTCGATGACCCAAAATAGCAGTTAATAAAATTGACTGAAAGGGTAAATCGTGGTCTTTTGGTGGGTAGCCGTCGCCTGGTAAAGACGAGCCGAGTTTTGTTTTTTGAAACAACGCCCATTAGGCGTCAGATTTGAATTTAAAAATATATTATTTAAAGTGAAATAAGATTATATAGAAAAGGGATTATTAATTAAATAAAAGAAAAAGAGATATAATTACTCAGTTTATGAATATATATATATATAAGAATATTAAAAGAATATTTAAAGGAACAGACAGAATATTAAAAAGAAACCTATTATTACATGAGAAATTCCAATTTTTGGTGAGTAGAAATATTTGCACACACAGAACAATTACACAACACACTCAGAAAGTTTGAATATTACAGTATATTGTATTACATTAATTCTTCTCAAATTATTGTTTTCTTAAATAAGACTTTCAGTCTTGTTATAGCGAAATTTTGCTAGTTTGTATGTACAACGAGTTGAATTAGTTTTAATAAATTGATTGTTAATATGTTAAAGATAAATATCCATATTTTATTTCGTTAATATTTACCATACCCTAATCGAAACAGAATACGGCTCTCTGCCGATATATTGAATAATAATATAATTTTAGAGACGATCCCCTACCTTTCTTTTTTTTGATTAGTTAATTATTTCAATAAATTAACACAATCATTCTTTGTACTACAGGGTATTTTAAAATCTTAACAAATAATTATATTTGTTTGATTGTGGATTTTTTTATGACTACTTTTTGAAACTATTTTAATCTTTTCAAAAAAACCACCCTCTACCCTTACAGAAGGAAATAAATATTTTATTCATAAAATTATAAATAATTAATCTAATTTAATTTAATTTTAATAAATAATCTGAAAACGTCAAAATTACTTTCTTTGATTTATATAATCAAAAGTTTATAATAAATGACCTTTTAAAAATGGACTGCATAAAAGTTTAGCACTTTAAAATATGGTTTTGTCATCAAAAACGTTGTAACCAAAAAGCAAAAGTTTTTAAATTTTGTTTTATAAAATATTTATAATTGAAACTATCAAAATGTCCTAACCAGTAATTAATTCTAAAAATATAAAAAACCGATTGACATTTATTTTTAAAGGCTTTATTTATGTTTTGCATTTAATTAAAGTATTTAGTAATATAAAATAATATGTAAAATGTTTTATTTAATTTTCTATACGTAATGTCAAAAAGCGATCATATTTAACAATTTTTTTTTGAAAAGTAATTTAATTTCAGTAAGTCAGGATTATTAAAACAATAAGTCTTTTTTCTACACTTTAATATTATCTAGATAATTTTTAAATAATGAGGTTAGAAATATAACATTCTTCATTTTATGGAGATTTTGAAAGTTCGTAGCTTAGTTGGAAGAGAACCAATCCATTCCGAATTTTTGAACTACTGCTTGCGAAAAAAAAGTTTAAAAATCGTAACCTTTTATTATTAAACAAATAAATTAATTTATTATTTTAATTAATTAATTAAATGTATAGAAATTATAAAAATTTAATTAAAAAATATATAATATTTAAAACTCATTTACAAAAGATTTTGAAATTACATTTTTAAAAAAATTGGTTCATTTTGACTTTGATTTTTAACGCAAGCCGTTAACTAACTTCAAGTCACATATATCTATTTGAGTTTAACCTTTAAAGTATACAGTTTTTTAAAATCAATTTATTTAAAAAAGTAGTGCAGACCCCAAAGCAAAATATTAAAAGCAAGAAGATATTGCTTCAGTCTGCATGGTCCAAAAATTTGAAATGGATTGGTTCACCTCACAACAAATTTCCAACTTACAAAATCACTATAAAATTAAGAATGATAAACTTTTAAGGTAAAATTTTGTCTATTTCTCAGTTAATTATCAAAAAAGTATTTAGATAATATTGAAGCGTAGACAAAATACTTTTTGTTTTAATAATTTCTATTTACTGAAATTAAATTACTTTACAGAAAAAAATTGTTAAATATGATTGGTTTTTGACATAACAATAGAAAATTAAATAACACATTTTATTTTTAAAATTTTTAGAATAAGTTACTGGTTTTATAAAATATTTTTCATTGCCTGTCAAAGTGTCATTTTTTCGTGTCCTCTAAATTTAAAAAACCTTTTTTTATATGAAAAGTAATTTTCTTTTAAAAAATCATCGTACACTTCGTCATCTCAAACCATGCGAACATATTCTCCCGAAAAGAATTTGTATGTCATTTTATTTTAAATAAATTACAAACATAAAGTAACTGATAACCGATATTTCAATTTATTCAAACTTTCAAATTTCAATTAATTTAAATTAAAATTAAAATACAATCAATGTTAATAATTTTATATATTCGCAACAATCCTTTTTTATTTCTTAAAAAATTTCTAAGATATTTCATTTTTTCAAAACTGTTCAATTTTGATCCCTTTTTCAAAATTAAAAAATTTGTTTGATCTCTTGCTTTTGATTTATTTTTTGGGTTTTTGCTTTTCTATTTTAAGATTTTCAATAATTCTCTTCATTTTTTAGAAATTTATTTAATTTGTTTTCACCTCTTGTTTAATTTTTGCAAACTTACTTATTTTTTTATAAAATGTTTAGATTTACTTTATTTTCCTAAGATTGTTGTTAGACTTGTTTTAAGTCTAATAGATACCTACTACAAAATATTGTTCGTTCAATTATCATAAAAATTTTTATTTTTAAAGGATTTTTGCAATTCTTTAATGGAATTTTTATTAATTTTTATAAATTTTTTTATTTTATTTTAACCTATTTATTGTTTAGTAAAATTTTATAGAATTTATATATTTTTTACCATTTTTTCACAGTTTGTGAGATAAAAAACATTTCTCAATTTGTTTCCTTGTTACGCTCGAACTTATTGAAAAAAATAAGTTTTGTTCCAAAATCTAATATAACTTTTGTATAACTTTAATTTAGTTGCCATCGTCGAGCCTGACCGCTTGTTTCTAATCGAAATTAAATCTATTGCATATTAAATTATTTAAGATCTGTATACATTATAAAAATTATAAAACAATCACAAATTTTACAATTACAAAAAAATACAAAATTATAAAAGCTATAAAAGGAAAGATGATTGAAGAGGTTTTTTTAACGATTTCATTCTTTTTCATTTTTTTTTTTGTGGAAATTATTAATAAAGATTAGAAAAGAATAGATTTTCCCATTAGGCTAATTTGCAGCAGTCGAAATTTAAATTGATTTTCAGAAACAAACTTAATTCGACTTTTATTATTATTTTATTATATTATTATTATATTATTTAACTTTATATTGCTTATAAATCGTAACGAAAATTGTCTCAACAAAAAGAGAGAAAAGGGAGCTATCTTCGATGCATCTAGCGGGTGGACAAAACGCACGTAAAAGCGGGTGTAAGGTAACCGCCGCGTCGTTTCCAAATTGAAATCAACAAATCTGCCAGGTAAAAACCAGGAGAGGTGTTGATCCGAAGAACTGGAAAGTTGTATTGCAATTTAGTATCTCTTGGGTCGGCCACTACTCCTCCGGTATGAGCCTCGAGTGGGAAATTTTTGTTGAATTATGGAAATAGGAAACGGGTTAGGATTTCAATAAGGGGCGTTATGAAAACTAAATCTGCTGAGACAGATTTTGACGTCCGCTCGAGCCTGGGAACGAACAAAAATTTCGTAATACCTTTTAACAAATCGTTAGATATAACCGATCAACATCACAATGATCGAATATCCTGGCATCGATCGCAGCAACCCCACTAACGACCGGGCCGAAACCAGCAATCCCGATGATCAACAGCAACAACATTTATAACTATTGATTTAATAAAACGACACTTTCGGACTGAAATTTGGTTGTTTATTTACTAGAAGTCCAACGTTTCAAGAACGAACTGTTCTCCTCTTCAGTTTAGAGACCAATCATTAGTATTTGTAAATATTAAGGTTTTGAATGTACAATACAAATTTTAATAATATTTTGAACCGTTATAAGAATTTAATTAGGATATTGAAATAATATTTATTAATTATGCAATAACAATTGTAAACAATAATAATAATCATGTAAATTATACCATAACAATTATACCAATTATATAATAATAATCATATAAATTATGCAATATTAATTATTTTAACAATAACCAAAATTAGTTTATAAGTAAAAGATATTTTTATGCTTAAAGGTTAACTGATTTGTTGTATTAAAAACAGCAGAACGGTTTTTTAGGACACTTTGGAATTTTTGCTTACTTCAATTAGTTAATACTTATTTTCACACTTTACAATTAATATTAACTCAAAGTTAAAAAAAATATCTCTGAGAATAATGTCAAGAATACATTTTTAGGAAATGAATATATTTTGTGCTGTTTCTGTAATAATAGTACGAAAGCTGATAGAGAAATTTCATCTATCTCTAAAGCAGTAAAATACCAAGGTCGGTGAAAATCAAAATAGTTTTTAAAGACATTCCATAACATTAAGTCCACAATATTGAATTTTACAATTAAATATTATATTCACATTCTACGACCTAAAAAACATCTAAAAACCAAGTTTGGTAAAAATCAAGTGTTTTTCGGGAATTGAGTCCGACATATTGGATCCGCCATATTGAATTTCTCAATTTAAATATTATACTTTCATTCTGCGATCCAAAAAGCATCTGAAAACCAAGTTTCGTAAAAATCGATTATTTTTTTAGATTTAAGTCCGCCATATTGGATCCGTTATACTGAATTTCTCAATTTGAATATTATATTTACATTCTACGACCCAAAAATCATCGGAAAACCAAGTATTCTAAAAATCAATTATTTTTTGAGATTTGAGTCCGCCATATTGGATTCACCATTTTGAAAGTTTAAGATTCATTTATATTTTAATGTAGTGACCTCGGAAGCTTACGAATAGCGAATTTTGTAAAGTTTCACAAATTTCTTTGGTCTGTATACTTCAATTTGTCGTTTTTTGGAAAAAGTTGCTAACTTCTCGAGTGTTTCCTGGACTAGAAAAATGGAAGAAAACTTCTGTATAATTTTCTCTTATTCTGTATTTATCTAGCTTTATTTAGGACGACTCATTTTCGTTCTTTCTATCGAGAGATATTAGATTTTGACAAAAAAAATGCTAAAAGTCCCACTGTGCGACGTTGGAAAGAATTCGATTCACGTTGGGCATGGTAGATTTACGAACAATTTGTAAAATCACCTGCAGTTTCGTAATAAATCAATACCTTTGTACTTTTGCAAATAGAGTTGTAGGACTATGAGAGGTTATGTTCCCTACAAAATATAAAAAATAAATGAAAAGGCGAAAAAATTCGGATTGCAGTGGGAATCGATCACGGGATCTTTGGATTGAGGATCCGACATCCAAATTACTGCTCCATGGCGGCACTTGTTTTAACTTTATTTTTATTCAAATAGGTAGATTTCGAGCAACTTGGACCGAGGGGTCGCCAACTGCAATTTTGCTTGTATATATATTCAAGTGCGAGAAATAGCGTTGCCCGGTATTGGCCCGGTACTGGCAAAATAGTTGCCGGGGTTCGGCCACCAGTACTGGCGCAGTACCATTTTGTTAACCACGGGCTTCACTCGGCGGCTTAAATTTTGCCAAGACTTGGCACCAATGTTGACCCTGACTTGGCCCAAACTTGTGTTTCAAGAGTAAAATTACTGTTTAGTTCGAACATTCAGACCTTAACAATCACAACTACCTAAGAAATTGAAAATCGCACGAAAGTAGTGATCGAGATCGGACCGCTTGGGGTGTGAGTCGAACGCTCTAATACCGCGTACGCCCTGGACTTGGTATGGAAGTTGTAAACTCTAGTACATGAATATCAGTCCTTTCAGGGCGGACCAACTATTATATTTTAAAAGTATCTTTTGAACTATTTCAAAATTGTTGATGTAATAAAAGTAATAAAGAACATTCTTACATATTATTTATAAAATTAAAAAAATTAAAATTAAAAAGAAAATTTTTATATAAAAACTATTTAGCCACAAATCGAAACTTTTAAACATCAATATATCCACAAATTAAATAGAAATTTATAATATTAATGTTACTGTTAAGAATTTACTTTCAAATTCTCTAATTGTTGTGTTATTAAAATAATATGTTAAATTTTGATGATAATAACAAAGAATTAAAAACACAGCCCCACAAAAAAAAAAAGTGTCATGTACTTTTGACCGGAATACCTTAGCCCTATGTATTTTAAAGCGCTGAACACTAATCCGAAGTCCATTTTGCTCCATCACGTCAGGATTTTTTTCTAACCTCAAAAAACATGTCAGATTTTGAGAGGTAGGCGATTTTTTAAAAAAATTTATGGATTTACTTCAAACCTGGTATCTGGGGGTTTTTTGGGTCGCTGAATATGAATCTGAAGTTAGATTTTCAAAATTCAAAATGGCGGATCCAATATGGCGGACGAATTTTGAAAAAAATCGAAGATTTACTTCAAACTTGGTATCTGGGGGTTTTTTGGGTCGCTGATTGCGAATCTGACGTCATATTTTCGAAATTTTTATGAAATTTGGTATCTTCAGGTTTTTAAGTTGCTGAGTGTGATTTCGAAGCGAGTTTCTCACATTTTCAAATATGACTTCTATTACAATTTTATCATAAAATATTCCTTGGTAACAGATTGGATATGTTTGGTGCAGAAGCCAAATAAGAAAGTACATTGTTCCATTCTGCATCTTATTCCTGATGGACATATCATTGTCATTCTATGTATAACGTTCTTATTGAGCTTTGGCACAATTTAAATCCTGCTGCTTCGATAAATGTAGTAGGCGATGACAACTGCCCCGAAAGGGGATGTGTAGAATGATTCGCTTCCTGTTTATCGAAGTAACGAAGCCAGCGTAGTTGCGCTGCCTTGCAGGTGGGCGTTAGGGTGTGAGGATGATACCGTAGTGTGTCCGACGACGAGTTGACATTGTCCTCGTCAAAGTCGGAAAGCTCTCATACTTAGGCCTGGGGAGGTATGAGAGTTATCACCCCTAGGACGGTGGACTCGCCTGCGATCGGACCAGGATCCCTAACGTGCGGGTTATTCAATTAATCATGGCTTTTCAAAATCAAAACAACACAAAAACTTCAAATGCTTCAAAAATTAATTTTAAAGCATTAAGATCAAAACACATATGCAATAGCAATGCAGATGCATTTTGTTATATATGTGGACAGTTCGATGTTCCAAAGAATTGTAAACCAATCAATGACAATATTAGACAAATTTACAAAGATTGCTTTGATTTAAAGATAGCAGATCAAAATGAAAATTGGGTTCCACACAAAATTTGCTTATCCTGTCACATAATGTTAACTCGTTGGAATAATACTAAGGAGGATAAGTACTTTAAATTTAAAAAACCAATGCTGTGGAAAAAACCATTGAAACAAGAAGATTGTTACTTTTGCATGACCAATGTAGAAGGTTATAATAACAAGAATAAAGGAAAAATATTGTACGCTGATGTGACAACTGTAACAAAACCAGAAATTTTTTGTGATACACCTTCTTCTTCAAAAAATTTTGAAATCGACTGTTCAAAAGTAGAAGATGTATTTAGTGATATAGATGACGACATGAGTATTGATGACAAAGATGACTATTACATTCCAACTGGTGAACAGGAAGAAGAAATACCTGAAAAGTTCACACAAGAAGAACTCAGCAATCTCATCAGAGATTTAAAACTACCAAAAGATGTTGCAGAATATCTGGCATTAGTTCTTAAGAAGAAAAAAATGCTATCGAAAGGAACTACATCTTCCTTTTATCGCGATAGGGAAAAGGAATTCAGAAAATATTTTACAGAAGACAAAAAGCAGTCATTGGTATATTGTTCTGACATTAATGGGTTAATGGATCAATTAAAACCTGGCGTATACAAAGATGAAGATTGGAGGTTATTCATAGACTCTTCTAAAAGAAGTTTAAAAGCAGTATTACTTCATAATAGTAATATTTATGATTCGATTCCTATGGCTCATTCTACAGAACTTAAAGAAAGCTATGAATCTGTAAAACTAGTTTTAGATAAAATAAAATATCAATAACATAACTGGCAAATTTGTGGGGATTTTAAGATCTTAAGTATTATGCTTGGACAACAAGCAGGTTTCACAAAAACGCCCTGTTTTTTGTGTCTGTGGGATAGTAGAGATAGAAAGAATCATTACAAAAAAAAGGAATGGCCAAAAAGAAAATCTTTTAAACCAGGATCGAAAAATATCATTAAGAAGCCATTGATTCATCCCTCAAAGGTATTGCTTCCACCATTGCACATTAAACTAGGAGCAGCAAAACAGTTTGTTAAGAGTTTATATAAAAATGGAAAATGTTTTAAATACCTAGAACAAAAATTCCCTGAGGTCTCTGATGCCAAACTAAATGAGGGAGTTTTTGATGGCCCACAAATTCGAAAATTATTAAAAGATGAGAAATTTGTCAGAAACATGAGTAAAACTGAGAAAAATGCATGGATTAGTTTTAAACTAATTGTTGAAAATTTTCTGGGGAATAACAAAAGCGAGAATTGGGAAGAAATGGCAAATAATATGATAACAAACTTCGGAAAGCAAGGATGCTTGATGAGCTTGAAGCTACATTTTTTAGAATCACATCTAAAGTACTTCCCCGAAAATTTAGGAGACTACAGTGAGGAACAGGGAGAGCGATTTCATCAAGACCTTAAAGAAATGGAACGTCGTTATCAAGGAAGGTGGGGCGTAAATTTGATGGCCGACTTTTGCTGGATGCTGAAAAGGGATGTTGTACCAGGTAGTGTGAACTTAAAGAGAAAACCGCTACACAGATCTTTCGAAAACAAAAGAGTGCGCTACCATAAAAAGGAAAATAAAGAAAAATTATATACTTCAGAACTGACATATTGAATTTTGACAATCTGTTTTCAGATTTGCAATCAGTCACCCCACAAACCACTAGATACCAAATTTTATGTAAATTTTAATATTTTAAAAAAATTCATCAGCCATATTCTTGCCGCCAAGTAAATCTTAATATGTTTTTTAATTCGGCCGCCATATTGAATCCGCCATTTTAAATTTAGAAAATTTAACTTCGGATTCGTAATCAGCGACCCAAAAAACCCCCAGATACCAAGTTTGAAGTAAATCTTCGATTTTTTTCAAAATTCGTCCGCCATATTGGATCCGCCATTTTGAATTTTAAAAATCTAACTTCAGATCCGTAATCAGCGACCCAAAAAACCCCCAGATACTAAGTTTGAAGTAAATCTTCAAATTTTTTAAAAATTCGTCCGCCATATTGGATCCGCCATTTTGAAGTTTAAAAATCTAACTTCAGATTCGTAATCAGCGACCCAAAAAACCCCCAGATACCAAGTTTGAAGTAAATCTTCAATTTTTTTCAAAATTCGTCCGCCATATTGGATCCGCCATTTTGAATTTTGAAAATCTAACTTCAGATTCATATTCAGCGACCCAAAAAACCCTCAGATACCAAGTTTGAAGTAAATCCATAAAGTTTTTTAAAAAATCGCCTACCTCTCAAAATCTGACATGTTTTTTGAGGTTAGAAAAAAATCCTGACGTGATGGAGCAAAATGGACTTCGGATTCGTGTTCAGCGCTTTAAAATACATAGGGCTAAGGTATTCCGGTCAAAAGTACATGACACTTTTTTTTTTGTGGGGCTGTGAAATTATTAAAAATATTATTCAAGGAAATAATTTTTTTATTGGATAAGAATTTGGTTTTTGTTTCTTTTAATCAGTTACGAATTAAGATCTTAGAAATCAAATGAAAAAACAAAATGAGAGTAGCTAAAATTGGAGAAAGGAATTAGAGGAAGCTAAGAGTAATTAAAATTTTTAATAATGAATACAATTTTTTTTGAAAATTATAAAAACAAATGAAAATAATTAGAAATTGAAGAAAATAATCGAACTTTTAGAAAAATATTTCATAATTTTAGAAAATGAGAATAATAATTAATTCTCGAGGAAAATAATTGAAAAAAAAGTAAGATTAATTTTAAAATTAATGAAAATAATTAAAATGTGATAATAGAATGGTAAGTTAAAAAAAATGAAATTTGAAATAATAAATTTAAAAGCTACGGAATTTTGTTTTAAGCAATATAAATAATAATAATTAAAATTTGAGGAAAGTACTTGAAAATCTCAGAAATTAATCGATAAAAGAGAATAATTAAAAATTAAAGAAAATAATTGAAGATGAAAGCTAAAAAATAATTGAAAAATCGTTTAAAGCATGTAAAATCGATGACAATAATTTAAATTTGAGATAATAACTTAAAATTTAGAAAATTAAATAAAAACTATTAAGAAATGTTAAAAGATGGAGAAAATAATCGCGATAGGACAAAAATAATGGTAAACTAAAAGGATTTATTTAGATTTGCGAATAATAATATACAACATAGGAATGAATAATTTGATTAATTTAATGTCAAGGTAAAAATAATAAAAACTAAAGAAGTAATTGAAAAAAAATATACAAAATAAATGAAATTTGATGAAGATAAATCAAAAATTTAGGAAAACAATTTAAAATTAATTAAAAATTGCAGAAAGTAATTGAATTTATTTATTATTTATTTTAATTTAATAATAATATAAACGGGTGT
Source organism: Ganaspis brasiliensis (assembly GCA_037103525.1). Taxonomy (NCBI): domain Eukaryota; kingdom Metazoa; phylum Arthropoda; class Insecta; order Hymenoptera; family Figitidae; genus Ganaspis; species Ganaspis brasiliensis. The sequence continues at coordinate 995,921 of JAZKLR010000097.1, read as the reverse complement.
CTATAACACATGTGTATAATACAATACAATTCCGCTAGGTATAAAAATAAAACATATACATTATAGCAATTAGAACGATAAATACTAAATCTAATTGAAACAAAGATATGACCCACAAAATGAGGAGTTTTTACTAAAGTTTGTTTACGTTTAGCCAAGTTTCAGTCAAAACAAAAATACTATAAAACAATAGATGAATCGTCAATTTCAAATTTGAAAGTTTAAAAGTTTGGTGCACAAGCCCCGAACATTTTGACGATAGAATGATGTAACATTCTCAGATCGCACAGTTTGAATTACATCATTACACCCCCCCAATGTCAATTCCATTGCACTTATTGGCGCGATGACAGGTCTGCCTTGACGGTAGCGAACTTTGATTCCAGTCTCCCCCGCGGAAAGACGACGATGTAATTCTTTTTTCAGATTGGCAAGTTCTCTCAGCTGCATGCGCGTTTTGTCAAAGTCTATCCAAAAGTCTTTCAGGGTCGTTAGACTTTTTTCTGTTTTCTTGGCAGTTAGAAACTTGCGATGAAAGTCGCTTGCCTTTCCTGGAGACTCAAATGAAATTCTTACTGGACGTGGCCTCGCATGTGTCTGTGAGGAAACACCTAAACGAGTTATATTAGTATTCGCCAGTGAATTAGGTGTAGAGTTGCACTTCAAGACAAGCTGATTGATTGTCTTGCAAGATTTTGTTCGAAATATTAAAAATTAAAACGTCAATCTTCTCGTGCATTCAATTGTTTATTCCTCATTTCATATCGTGTCAATATTCTTGTCAATTCTTGTATATTCAAGCGCTATTTATGCAATTATCTATCCTGTTAATATCTTGCTAAAATAACTGGAAAATTAATAAATGTCAATATGGAAGTAGAAACAGAAGGAGCTTCATCAGAGTATGTTTAATTTTTTTATATTTTTAATAGTTGTAATTTAAATTAAAATATATTAAAAGTAATGTTTATTTCTCACCTGTTATTTTTTATTTACATGTTTGTTGTTTTCTTAAAATAATATTAACTTTATTTAATAATTACTAATATAGAGGTCACAATAACATCCAAGGAATTCCTTTCCAAAATAAACGTCGGAAATTTAATAAAAAATCTTTAGAAGAATCATTTGATTTTTATTTTGATGATCAGAGGACAAAATGGGCAAAATGTAAAATGTGTGTATTGCAAAGTAATGTTTATTTCTCACCTGTTATTTTTTATTTACATGTTTGTTGTTTTCTTAAAATAATATTAACTTTATTTAATAATTACTAATATAGAGGTCACAATAACATCCAAGGAATTCCTTTCCAAAATAAACGTCGGAAATTTAATAAAAAATCTTTAGAAGAATCATTTGATTTTTATTTTGATGATCAGAGGACAAAATGGGCAAAATGTAAAATGTGTGTATTGCAAGATCCAGCAAATGTTAAGGCTATTAAAATGACAAATAGCAATAAAACAGGAGTAAAACGTCATCTCGAAAAGATGCATCCTAACATATTTAACGAAACATATGTTGTGGACACCAAACACGGTGAGCTTCGTTTAAGTTCAACCCAAACTGCATGACCCTTCTCAGGTTTTTTTTAAAATCAGTTCGGTGATGCCTCACGATCATTTTAAGATGAAAATTAAAATAATCGTTGGAGGGAAACTCAAAATATATTGATTTTTCAATTTTTTTTGTAGGTTATTGAGGATATTTTCATTAAAATACCGTTTATTAAAATACTTAATGATTTAAAAGCTATAATTTAACATAAAAATAGATTTTTTTATAAGAATTAAACCATTTTGATTCATAGAATTAAGAAAAATTTAGAAAATAGTTGAAAAAATTGAGATTTTCTTAATTTTTTTAAACTTTACTCCTCTATAGAACGTTATTTCATTAAAGTGATGCAGAAGTGAATTAAAGTTCACAAAATTTCCTGTAAATCAAAAAAAAAACTCTTCTACCTATCACCGTTACCAAAATATGGTCATTTGAATTTTAAATTTAATGGAAAAATAGTTAAAATTTAACATTAGGTCTAGATTATTTGGTGACATTGTTTTCGTAGAACCTTACCACAATACCAAAATTTAATACGTTTAAGAAGGTTCAATTTTGAACAGTTTCAAATTAAAAAAACTGCTTTATCTCACATACCGTCAACTAGGGTAACTTCGGACAAGCAGGTTTACTCCGGACACTTAAATTTCATTGCAAAAATATTGTATCGAATAGTTTAAATAGCATTTTTAATTTTATAAACTTTTTAACTACGTGATCTAAAGAAATGAAAAGAATGTGAAGTTGGTAACAGCTAAATTTTAAGTGTCCGGAATTAGCCTGCTTGTCCGAAGTTACCCCAGTTGATGGTATGTTACCAAATCTTTATACCTTACTATTTACTTTTCAAAGAAGGAAACATTGTTAATATGATTATGTTGCATTTTGCAAAATAAATAGATTTTTAAAAATCACTTAAAATTCTCTTATACAAACAGACATTCTTTAAATCAATGTAACTTTCGATGTATGTGAGATAAATCAGTTTTTTTTAATTTGAAACTGTTCAAATTGAACCTTCTTAAACGTATTAAATTTTGGTATTGAGGTAAGGTTCTACGAAAACAATGTCACCAAATAATCTAGACCTAATGTTAAATTTTAACTATTTTTCCATTAAATTTAAAATTCAAATGACCATATTTTGGTAACGGTGATAGGTAAAAGAGTTTTTTTTTGATTTACAGGAAATTTTGTGAACTTTAATTCACTTCTGCATCACTCTAATGAAATAACGTTCTATAGAGGAGTAAAGTTTAAAAAAATTAAGAAAATCTCCATTTTTTCAACTATTTTCTAAATTTTTCTTAATTCTATGAATCAAAATGGTTTAATTCTTATAAAAAATCTATTTTTATGTTAAATTATAGTTTTTAAATCATTAAGTATTTTAATAAACGGTATTTTAATGAAAATATCTTCAATAACCTACAAAAAAAATTGAATACTCAATATATTTTCAGTTACACTCCAACGATTATTTTTATTTTCATCTTAAAATGATCGTGAGGCATCATCGAACTGATTTAAAAAAAAACCTGAGAAGGGTCATGCACTTTGGATTGAACTTAAACGAAGCTCACCGTGGCAAAACTGTAATTGCTTAAGTTTAATTATTATTTTATTTTAAACAAATTTCACAATTATTTAATATTTATTATTACATAATTTATATTTACCTTCCAATACACTACCGATCGTAATTAATGTTTTATATAACTTTCAAATGAATTATAAAATAATAATAAACATTTATGTTCTTGATCTTATTTAGAAGATAATTTTTCATTTTATTTTTAAAATTTTGAATATTTTAATAGTAAGATTGCACATTTTTTTCGCACATTATGGAAAAAGCTAAAGGGATAACAAAAATTTGAAAAAGATTATTTTGTCGGCCTGAAGAAATATTATATAAATTAAACAGATTTTAAATAAATTTTTACAACTATTTTTACAAGTAACGTTTTTAAAGTTAATAGAAGGATTTCATTCTAGGTTTTCTGAATGCAAAATTTAGATAGTTTTAAATCAATTACGTGGAGAAAAACTTTTATTCTAAAATTGAAACAAACAAAATTTATTATTTTTGAATTTTTAATTCAGGTGACCGGTAGTGTATATATATTGAAAAAGCAATTAAAGTAAAATCATTAAACAAATGTTTCAACAAGAAAAACTGAATGAGAAAATAGTGGATTGGATTGCAGCAAAACATCTTCCATTTAGATTTTTTGACGATGATATGACGCAGGACTTATTTTTATACATCAATCCAATGGTTAAAGTTCCGAAGCGTAATCAACTCAAAAATATGGTTGAAGACAGGTTTAAAAACATGCATCTGAGTGTCAAAAAAGTCCTTCAAAGTAATGCATCCAAAACATCGTTCACTTTAGACGGATGGACTTCAGCGGCTCATCGCGGATATAATGGAATAACTTGTCATTTTATTGATAAGGAGTGGATATTGCACTCAATTGTCATTGATTTTTGTCCTTGTCATGGTGCGCATACAGGAAATGATATCGCTAAATGTTTCTACGATGTTGTTGAAGAATATGGAATAAAAGATAAAGTTCTAGGCATTACCGTAGATAATACATCTGCAAATGATCAGTTTATGTCTGAGTTATCTCTCTTGATGAATTTTGATTCTGAAGATCAACACTTCCGATGCTTTGCGCATATTTTGAACCTAGCGGTTTAAAGTATGTTAAAAATACTAGGTCTTGCTTATATCATTGACGATGACTGTGATGAGTGTGAGGAAGAAATTAATGATGAATCGAATATTGAAAGTGAAACCGAAGAAACTGATGTTGGTGCAGAAGGTCAAGAAAAGGAAGTTGGTGTAGATGAGGTCTTAAAAAATATTACAACAAGCCTACCAGGTTCACCTTTATCTAGACTAAGAAAATTATTTACACTTTTGAAGAGATCCGAGCAATGGAAAAATAAATTAAGATCCTGCTGCGAATTATGTGACACAAAAATGTTAGCACCAAACATCGACGTGAAAACTCGGTGGAATTCAACGTGCGATATGATAAATTTAGCAAGTCGTATGAAACAAGCTATAAATTTATTGATCCAAAGCAATGCAGATTTGGAAAAATTAATGATTAGCAAAGAAGACTGGGTTCTATTGCAAGAAATTCAAAAGTATTTGAGACACTTCAAAGTTTTATCAACTGTATTTTGTGGAGAAAAGTATCCGACTTTAAATTTAGTTATTGTTAGATTCAACATGCTTTTAGATAAGATGGAAGATTCGATTAAAATTTAAGAAGAAAAAATTAGGAGAAATTCGGTTAAAGAAAACGTTCTGCAAGCTCTTAAAACAGGCTTGGAAAAATTGCTTAAATATTATAGCAAAAGCAATTGGATTTATTGTGTTGTACTTTTGCTAGATCCAAGATTTAAGCTAGAAACTTTTTCAAAGACTTCCTGGGGAAAAGAGATGAAAGCAACATCCTTAAAAAAAGTTAAGGAAATATTTAAATCCGCGTACTTCACATCACCCCAAATGGTATGTTATATCAAGATTAAAAATTTACTCTCTAAATTTGAACTAGTTAAAAATAACTAATAATTAGTTAAAAAATGACTAACTATTAGTAAAAACATAAGTAAAGAATAGTTAAAATTTGACTAATTAAATTAGTAAACAGAATTTTACTAAAATATTAGTTATTTTGACATAACCTAAAAATGAATTTGACTAATAATTAGTTATTTTTTACTAAATGATTAGTAGAGAATAACTATTAGAATTATTGACTGAGTTTTTGCTTTTAAATTAGTTACTTTTAACTAATTCAGATTTAGAGAGTAGGTTTATAAATTATTATTTAGAATTTTCATGTTACAGAATTTTAATCGACATAATGTCTTTTTCTACGAATTCTAGTTTTCTGAATTAATTTTCAAATTAATTAATAAATCCAAAATTTTAATTAACAGAATTATTAGGTACCCGAATTTATATTCAACAGAGTTTTTATTTATTGGAATTTCTTTTAAACTGATTCCTTATTTAAATAATTCGAATTTAACAGATTTTTCATTTAGCAAACTTATCATTTAACAAAATTGTAAGTAAATGAAATTTTTAAGTAACAAAATACTTGGCCAAATCTTTATATATTTAAAAATAATATTTAATAACATTCTTAAAACGCAGCATATTGTTCTGCAATTGAAAATGGCGGAACAAACATTCAACAGAATAAAAAGATGTGTGTAAGTGATTCAACATAACGATTTTGCGCGAATTTTAAGATATATTAATCTCAATTTTCTTAGTAATTTCCAATTATTTATTTTAAATTTGCGCTAAAATTTAAAAAATTTTAGCGCAAATTGTCGTATGTTTGTTTTACTATTTGTTATTTCAAAAAAATTTGTCGTTTTTAAAATCCTATTAAATATTAATTTGTGAAAATACAAATTCAGACAAATGAAAATTTAGTCAAATCGTTATTTTGTCGTTCAAAATTCTGCTTACTTAAAATTTTGTTAATTGCGAATTAGGCTAAATGAAAATTAAATTAAATTTAAATAGTTCAAATTAAGTTAAAAATTATTGTTGTTTAATGAAAATTTTGTTAAATATGAATTCTGTGACCAAAAAATTTTGTAAAGTAAAAATTTAGATTTATTTAAATTCAATTGAAAACAAACTGAAAAAATGAAAATTCGGCGATACAGAATTTATTTCTAATGTAATTCTACAAAATGAAAATTGAAAAATAATAAATTTTAAAGCTTAATCGTGTTTCCTATTTAATAACATAATAACTTGTTCAGAAAAGCTTTAATACAAACAACAAAAATAGAACAGTTTTAATAAATAAGACACTTTAGTATATAGAATGATAAATAAATTGGAAATTTGTTATAAGTAACAAATAATATACATTATTTGTAAATAAGTTATAAATTTATAAACAAAATCAATGTAATAAAAATAATAATATTTAAAATAGGATGTCTTGGATTCCATTAGTCAAACATCTGGAAACTCTGAAAAAAGTCAATCAACCTCAGATTTAGACAATGAACTTGATTTTTTTTTCCTTGTATAAAGAAGAGAAGAATCAGAACTCAGGAAAGTCTAGTTTAAGCAAAAATGATTATAAACAGGAATTGAATAGGTATTTTTCGCAAGACAGAGCCTTTGCTACGGTTGATGTTCTTACATGGTGGAAAGATCACCAACAACAATTTCCGAATCTTGCACGAATGGCTCGTGATTTTTTGGCAATACCAGCGACATCAGTGCCTTCAGAACGTCTGTTCTCCCGAGCTTCACTGACCGTCAAGAAGCATCGTAATAAGTTAAATGATAAGTCAATAAGGTGCTTAATGACTCTAAATTCATGGGTCTCATCTACCTTAATTTCGAAAATATAAATTCATAGATAAATTAATTAATTGTTACATTTAATTGAATAAATCGCTCTATTTATAGTGACTTCATAATTAAAAATTTTGTAGTTTATAATAAAGTGTCTTGAGAATTAAATATTATAGATAACATTATTTCATAAATAGCTAAAGTTACATATATATTTTTTAATTGTTGTAATTACTTTTAATAACTTTCTAACTTTTAATACTTTTTTTGCTTCTTTATAGAAAGCTTTGCTTTCCTTCAAATTTACAAATTTTTTCAAATGTTTCAAACAAAACCTACTCTATTTAGAATTGTATGAATTTCTGATCCAATGTCTGAATTAGTTATTTTTCTGAAAGATTATTTATTTTTTAAATAAAAGCTGGAATCAATTGTAAGGCTTTATTAAAATACTTAACCATAAAGAATTTTTATTGACTTGTTTTTTGAAAAATTTTTTCATTTTTTAATTTGCTCCATATTTTTTAAAATGCAATTTAATGTTTAAAAAATATTAAATATTTAAAAATTGGTATTTCTTGCGATAGTTCAAATCAAATGATGAATATGAAGTATTTATTTTACCGATAAAATGTTAAAATTACTAGCAATCATTAATTTCAAAAGATTTACATTTTTCAAATGATTTAAACATATTTATAACCCTTAATTTATCCGGCATAAGTTCTATTGCAGTTAGACATAATTAATCAATAATTTTTAGTGATTGTAACAAATTGTATGACTCTTGATCGATTATGCTTGAAATACGAGATGATTGAGTGAACAATATGAAGTGAGACGAGATTCTTTATTTTTAAACACAAGAAACAATCTCGTATTCACTTTTTCTCGATTATTTTTCTTGACGTGCAACTCTAATCAGGTGATAGACACTATCGAGCAGACGAGTCACGTGGGTTCTGACGTTAGTAACAGAGTCATTTGACATCACAAGAGCAGGATTTTCATGCTCAGGAACATTGAATAAAACGATATTGTTCCTTTTTACCACCCTGTCCTCTGTCTCCACCACACATTGATGAACATCCATGCTGATTACCTTTGATTTCACAATTTCCGATTTAAAATTGTTTACCATACATTCGATGTCAGAAACTTTAGTTGAAAGCTCATCAACCCTATGTTCACAAGCATCTTGGCGAAAGGATATGCCGTCTAACTTGCTGGTTATAGTATTAAAAAACGTCGTCAACATAGCTGAAATACTATTCAAATGCGTCGACAATTCATCAGTTAAAATTTTTATAACCTTACAAGACGTTAATTAAGGTTGTGAGAATATTTTATTTGATGTAGATGGTACTGAAGTACACTGAGAGAAAAAAAAGGTTACTACAACGGAGGACACAAGTAGGAATTGCCTGAGTGACTCCGGTAGTAGAACTCGAGTTAACGCAACTTGGGACTCCGGTAAATACTGCTTGGGTCTCCAATTACGTCGACTTGAGACCCAAGCAGTATTTACCGGAGTCCCAAGTTGCGTTAACTTGAGTTCTACTACCCGAGTCACTCAGGCAATTCCTACTTGTGTCCTCCGTTGTAGTAACCTTTTTTTTCTCTCAGTGTAACAGGCGCATTGACTGAACCATTAGTGGTTGATCCAGGTTCAAGCAAACAACCTGGTCCAGAAGATGTTGATGATGTTTGAACTACAGTAGAAAACAATAATACATCCTGAGAAGTGGTTACAGTCGGAGTAGTTGGTCGACCACAGCACTTTGTATATCCACCGTTAACGAGAAGTTTTACACACAGCACAAGGAACAGCAGAAGCACCAGGAACCTTACTGCAGCTGGGGCAGACCTTATCACTTTTGAGAGGACCAGACATTTCATATATATTGAACGAGAGTCACTAGAATTTGTAGGTTAGAAACCCACCACATGTAAAAGTACTGCGCACAGTTAAAAGAACACACGGAGTTTAAATCAAAGTCAGCCGACAAGATAGAAAAACAGTTTTCGTCTGTTACAGAGTATAATAATTCACATTTGAAAGTAATACTTTTTTAATTAAACAAATAAAAGAACAGACGAAAAATACACGTCTTCTAAACAGGTGTCCCTGTAGCGGAGGATTATTAATTAATTATAATAGAAAAGAATTATTAAAAATTAAAGAAATTTTTAAATCACTTCAAATTTAATATATTTGAAACATGGATTAATTAAACTTTTAATCAATGCAAGTTCATATTAACTGAAATATGAAAAAAATAAAATTGATATAAATTTAAAATTTATAAAAATTTTAAACGATAAAGCATTTAGTGAAATTGGTTATAATATTTTAGTCAACAAAAAATTGTTGTAATTTTGTTGGCCTGTGTAAATAAGTTAGCAGTTTCACAACTCCGACGAAATAAAATTTTCCAGTTAGTAATAAATCTCGTCATTGGCCCGAGATTTGGTTGTTGCTTGTCAGAAAAATTCTCCAAAACAGAAACTATGTTGGCTAGTTTAATGGGCCATGACTGGCCCGAGATTCGGCAGAAGGTTGGTAAATTTAGATAACCAAGACTGGCAGTCAATATTGGCGCAGTCAAGGGCTGTCAAGAATGCCAGTGTTGTCATAGTATAATTGACGAATTTCGACTGTCATTGCTGGGCCGAGATTGGTCGTTGTTATTAGTTCTGGCATTTCGCACTTGGGTATTTTCAAAAAGAAAAGTAGAAAATACTTGAGAATATTTCGGAATACATAGGAATATTTAGGGGGTGAAAATTTCTGAAGTGGGTCACCTAAAACTGACTTTTCGAATTTTAAAACTTCTTTTATGTAATTTTTTGCAAAAAAGCAAAATAAAAAGATTCCCGAAACACGTTTTTAAAAAAATTAATTTTTTAATTAATTATAAACAATTGAACTTTTTAGCAATCTTTTACTAAATTCGCAATTACTCCGTTTTTACTTGATAAAATTTAATAATATTTGGTAAGTATATTGAAAAATAATATTACTTTGGATTTTTATAGAAAATTTTATTAACCATCATTATTTATGCAAAATTAATTGTTTATTTAATAAACAAATGAAAATTTAAGCAACTTCTTTTATGAGTAGGAAAAAAATTCATAAACGCCAAAAATCTAGAAGCTCTCCCCTTTAATTAAAAAAAAAATTAGTACCTTTAAAAAATGAGTGAATTACGCGAATTCAAAGAGCGGCGTCCAAGCGCTGGAACACCCGTCACGTCGCGGCACGCTACCGCGAGTAGTTGGGCGACTTTTACTTTTTCGCTTCAAATCACTCCACTAATCTCAACTCTAGACCAAAATGAATGTCTTTTTTTTATTCTTCATAATTAAATTCTCTATCAATCTTCTAGACTCGATTTTCGAATTTCTATTTATATAGATATAGTTTTTTAATAATAAGTGGTTAAAAAATCCCAATACCGTGAAATTTGGTTTTATTTGTTTTTAGAAAAATAAAAATGTTTTAAAAAACGTATTAAAATAATCTGGAAGTGCTTTTTACGTGCAATTTATAGTGTTATAATTTGTTAAATTTTACAACTATTTATTATTGTTAATTTAAATTGAAACGTAAAAAAATCATAGTTTTTCCCAATTGTGCAACTTTTTATAAACAAAACGTCTAAATATATAAAAAGAACTTAAAATGATTTACATTTACAATTGTTAAAACAATTTATTGTTGTCACTTTTCTAATAAATTGTAATAAGGCAGACTCTTCTAGTTTTTTCACAATGCAAAATTATTATTTAAGCAGAATAACTGGATCTAAGATATAACAGTTGGAAATAATTATTCTAAAACAATTGTTTACACAACTTATTGTTATTAATTTTAATATAAGATATAAGATTAAACACTCGCAGTTTTCTTTTATTAATTCAAACTTTTATTATCAAAACAACTAATTATAAGGTAAAAGTAACAATTGTTATATTTTCAAATGCTTGAACAAAGTATTGTTTTTAATTTTCCGATATATATAATATAAGGCTATTAATTCTAAGTTTGACTTAAATATACCAATTTTTATGAACGGAACAACTAATTTTAAGAATAACAAAAATATATTTTATTGAAATTTATTTAATGTTTCGACTTTTTATTTAACTTCTTTTTCGTTAATTTTTCAATCCATTGTGAGTATACATTGCCGAATAGCGAGACGACCAATTATGAAATAAGTTGAAAAAAAATTTTAAACGTAATATTGAAATATTTAAAAAATCACAAAAATTTCTACGACTGAAAAGAAACCAGAAATATCTATAGGCTTTTATATATATTCAATTTATTGGAAAATTAAATACAATATATTGTTTAAACAATTGTAAATGTAAATCATTTTAAGTTCTTTTTATATATTAAGACGTTTTGTTTATATATTATATTATTATTTTGATACGTTTTTTAAAACATTTTTATTTTTCTAAAAACAGATAAAACCAAATTTCACGGTACTGGGATTTTTTCACCACATATTATTAAAAAACTATATCTAAATAAATAGAAATTCCAAAATCGAGTCTAAAAGATTGATAGAGAATTTAATTATGAAGAATTCTAAAAAAAGACGTTCTTTTTGGTCTAGAATTGAGATTAGTGGAGTGATTTGAAGCGAAAAAGTAAACGTCTCCCTACTACTCGCGGTAGCGTGCCGCGACGTGACGGGTGTTCCAGCGCTTGGACGCCGCTCTTTGAATTCGCGTAATTCACTCACTTTTTAAAGGTACTAAATTTTTTTTTTAAATTAAAGGGGAGAGCTTCTAGATTTTTGGCGTTTTTGAATTTTTTTCCTACTAATATGAGAAGGTGCTTAAATTTTCATTTGTTTATTAAATAAACAATTAATTTTGCATAAATAATGATGGTTAATAAAATTTTCTATAAAAATTTAAAGTAACATTATTTTTCAATATACTTACCAAATATTATTAAATTTTATCAAGTAGAAACGGAGTAATTGCGAATTTAGTAAAAGATTGCTAAAAAGTTCAATTGATTATAATTAATTAAAAAATTAATTTTGTTAAAAACGTGTTTCGAGAATCTTTTTATTTTGCTTTTTTGCAAAAAATTACATAAAAGAAGTTTTAAAATTCGAAAAGTCAGTTTTAGGTGGCCTACTTCAGAAATTTTCACCCTAGGACACTTGGGAGTAGGGAATATTCAGAATATTTAGAAGAAATTTTTAGTCTTCTCAAAGATTCTTCTTCCTTTGAATATTTTTTAATGTTGCTTCAAAAAGTATATTCAATAAGGACCTAATGAAGAAATTTTGAATTTTAATACAACAATTGTATTATTATTTTAAAATATACTTTTACTCATTTGAATCGTTTTCGTTTAGTGAATAACTTAAGCCCTCTATAAAAACGAAACCGAGCTGCAGTTTCATTTTAAATAATATTTAAAATAAACTAATTTTAAACATATATTAGTTATATACAACATTTAACAGTATAATGTTACTTTTCTAAAACAAATAATACAATAATATGCGCTAAATTCAAATCCATGAATATAAAAATATGTAATACTCTCTAAACTGTTTGTATTTAAAGAAGTACCGAAAAACTATAAGATTTATCAGAATAATGAAGATCATTTGGGAATACTTGGGAATATTTCGGAATATATGGGAATATTAGTGAATATGTGAGAATATCTGGAGGGTGTACGAGGAATACCGGAGTTGACGACCCCTCGACTTGGACATTCTTTTAATTTGCTAATGTTATATTCCGAAGATTTAATATGTTTAAAAACATGCTCTCGTAAAAATAATAACTAGTCAATACTTTTTTTTTCAAAATTTAAGATACACTCATGAATTAATTATTAAAAAGAAACTAATTAACCTATATATATATAATTATGTAGATGAATTTATCACTCGGTCGAGAAATATTATATAAAAGAAAAGGTCATTCTTTTCGAGTCAATTAAAAAGCATAGATTCTGTTTTTTCTTAACGTTTCGACAATATCATTGTCCTCATCAGAAAAATTTTCCGAAGGATGTCAAACATGCGTTTGATGTTTGACTTCTTTCGGAAAATTTTTCTGATGAGGACAATGATATTGTCAAAACGTTAAGAAAAAACAGAATCTATGCTTTTTAATTGACTCGGAAAGAATGACCTTTTCTTTTATATATATATATATAATTGTTTAATTTCAGAAGAAAGAAATTTAATTATAGATATCACCTAAAGTGTGTAAAGTTAATTTATCATAGCAAATAACACTTTTATTATAAAGCACCAGAAAAAGATTAATGAATTCAATAATTCGAGTCACTAAAATATGCGACCATTCTCGTGTTTCACACTCTTGCAGACTGACCCTTTTACAAATACTAAGAATCGACACACTCATTCTAGGAAATAAGTACATTGGTACCGAAATTAAGTGCAAGAAAGTTTGCCTACTAATTGGCGTCAAGAATTTGCTCACGAATATAATTAGAAATTGAACATACCTCTCGCCTCGCATATAATATCGCTCAAGATTAATTTAAATTTTAAACTTGAAAAAAAAGATTTAATGTGTATTTAGCCGCCCGCCATAACACATTAGTCATAAATAATTTCTCGAGAATCACTAGATTTAATCGGAAGCAAACATAATTTTGTAATTGGACGAGTAAACACAGAATTAGCTGTCATAACTTTAACAACTCTAATCAAATTATCTGATCCGCTATGACATTCAATAACTCGACCTAAAAGCCAATGAGCAGGAGGTAGATCATCCTGTCGTAAAAGAAAAAGGTCACCAATAGAAATATTCTGTTGAATTGATGACCATTTATATCTTTTTTGTAAACTTTGTAAATAATTAATAGACCATTTTTTCCAAAAAGTTTCCGATATCTTTTGAATAGTTTCCCACCTGGTTAACCTATTTTCAGGAGTAAACTCCTTCGACGTCTCAGGAATACTAGTGATCGGAGCACCCGTCAAAAAATGACATGGTGTCAGATCAATTGATCCCGCAAATCGCTATCAGATTTCAGTTCCTTCATGTGCCGTTCCAATTCGTTTGCGGCTCCTACAAAATTTCTATTATTATCACTATACATGTGAGATGGTTTACCTCGTCTAGAAACAAATCGCTGAAAAGCCGCTAAGAAAGCAGCCGTTGTTAAATCTGAAACAAGTTCCAGATGAACTGCCCGAACACAACAACAAATAAATAATGCTATGTATGCTTTATGGCTTTTATGCCCTCTTCAAGAACTTAGTTTTACATCAAAAGGACCTGCATAATCCACTCCTGTGTGAGTGAAAGGGCGATTCGGAGTCACTCTAAATTCAGGTAACTGTCCCATAAGTTGTTGTGTCACAGCGTCTCTCTCACGAACACAAACAATGCAATTTTTAATTATTGTTTTAACTAACAAGCGAGCTCCCAAAATCCAATAACCTTGACGCAGGGTTTGTAAAGTAAGTTGAGTACCCCCGTGTAAACATCTAACATGAGCATGAATGGCAATTTTTTCGCTAAGTCTATGTTTCGGTAAGATAATAGGATGTTTTTCATCATATCTGATAGGAGCATGATGCAAACGACCACTTACTCGTAAAATCCCAGATGCATCCAAAAAAGGATTTAAATTTTTAATACAAGAACGATTTGATAAAGTTTGTTCCTTTTTGAAATCTCTTAATTCACGTTCAAAACACTCAATTTGTACTGACTTTATCAATTTTAAACGTATTCTATTGATTTCATCAATATTTAGACAATGTGCCTCTTGATTAACCATTATTTCGGATTTTCTGCAATTTGTTATAAAACGTAAGCAGTAAGAAAGAACGCGCAACATCTTAGGCCAAGACGAGAATCTGTATATTAAAGATAAATCATTGTCTTTAGCTAAATGACCTTGTAAACAAGTCAATGTTGTTTTTAATTCTAAATCTGTAGTAATTAATTTACCAGAATCCAACTCCAAAACATCAGTATGAGCACTCAAAAGCCAAGAAGGACCTTTCCTTCATAACAAAAAATTCACGATTTCCTTTGGCATCAAACCTCTTGATGAACAATCAGCAGGATTGTCCTTGGAAGCTACATGAATCCATTTTGCCTACGGAAGCAATTCATTAATCAAGGCTACATGATTTGCCACTAAAGTCTTTCAAGTGGACGGGTGTTTAGCTAACCAGGCTAGTACAACATTTGAGTCCGTATAACAATAAAAAATCACTTTAATTAAATTCATATTCTCAAGAACAAATTTAAAAAGTTTAGCCAACAACACCGCGGCACATAGCTCCAATCTTGGAATGCTAACAGGATTAATTGGAGCAACTTTGGATTTGGAAATTAACAATGATACTTGTATTTTTTCCGATTGATCAATCACACGCAGATAAATATTAGCTGCGTAATCTCAATTGGAAGCATCAGAAAAACCATGTAATTCGTAAGATAATTTTGTTTTATTTGATCCTATCCAGCGTGGAATAACAATAATTTTTAAATTAATTAAATCATTATAATAATCAAACCATTGCTTAAAAAGATCAGCAGGTAATATTTCATCCCAATCAATCTTACGCAGCCAAAGCTCTTGCATAAACAGCTTGGCTGTTACTATTACGGGCGTAACCCAACAAAGAGGATCGTATAATTTTGCTATAAGAGAAAGAATAGACCTTTTTGTAGGCTCTTCAATTGACTCCAATTTTACTCCAATTTGAAAGGCATCTGCTATTGCATCCCAACTTAATCCCAAAACTTTAAGAGAATGATCCTCGTTACTCAAAAATTCTAGAGCCTGTTCATGTAACTCAGTGTTACAATTCTTTAACAGTTCTCTATCATTAGAAACCCACTTGCGTAAATGAAATCCGCCACCTTCCATAATCTTTGTTACTTGATCTTTTGTTTCTAAAGTTGTTTTTAAATCATCAGCCCCAAAGAGAAGATCATCCACGTAAATATTCCTTTCAAGAAAAGATTTAGCTAGTGGAAATTGATCACCGTCATCGTGAGCCAATTGTTTGATCACCTGATTCGCCAAGTAAGGAGCGCATGCGGTTCCATACGTAACCGTTAAAAGTTGATATGCTTCTAATTTGACATTATTATTTCTCCACAAAATTCTTTGATAATCAAGATCCCTAGAATCTATTAAAATTTGACGGAACATTTTTTCCGCATCTGCAATATAAACATACCGATATTCACGCCATCGAAGTATAATTGAAACTAAATCATTTAATAACCTAGGACCAATGTGCAAATGCGAGTTTAGAGAAGTATTATTTGATGTCAAACTAGAAGCATTAAATACCACACGCAATTTTGTAGTTGAACTACTTTCTCGCACAACACTGTGATGTGGTAAATAAACAATCTGATTTTGAGAATCTTCCAATTCAACCAGACGCAAATGTTCCAATTGAATATATTCTTCAATGAATTCTCTATATGCTTGTAAATGTTTCTGATTAGCAGCAAAGCGTCGCAAAGTGGGACTTTTAGCATTTTTTTTTGTCAAAATCTAATATCTCTCGATAGAATGAACGAAAATGAGAGGTCCTTGAATCAAAATAAAGGTAGATAAATACAGAATAAGAGAAAATTATAGAAAAGTTTTCTTCTCATTTTGCTGGTCCAGGAAACACTCGAGAAGTTAGCAACTTTTTCCAAAAAACGACAAATTGAAGTATACAGACCAAACAAATTTGTGAAACTTTACAAAACTCGTTATTCGTAAGCTTCCGAGGTCACTTCATTAAAATATAAATGAATATTAAAATTTCAAAATGGCGAATCCAATATGGCGGACTCAAATCTCAAAAAATAATTGATTTTTAGAAAACTTGGTTGTCCGATGTTTTTTGGGTCGTAGAATGTAAATATAATATTCAAATTGAGAAATTCAGTATAACGGATCCAATATGGCGGGCTTAAATCTAAAAAAATAATCGATTTTTACGAAACTTGGTTTTCAGATGCTTTTTGGACCGCAGAATGTGAGTATAATATTTAAGTTGAGAAATTCAATACGGCGGATCCAATATGTCGGACTCAATTCCCGAAAAACACTTGATTTTTACCAAACTTGGTTTTTAGATGTTTTTTGGGTCGCAGAATGGAAATTTAATATTAAATTGAGAAATTCAATATGGGGGATCAAATATGGCGGACTGAATTCCCAAAAATACTCTATTTTTACAAAACTTGATGTTTAGATGTTTTTTGAGTCGTAGAATTATTTTTGTAAACTTGTTTATTATAATTCGTTAACAGAAGATAAATAAATAACTTACAAACTTTTATAAAATTTTTAAATACACTTTCAATTAATACTTTTAACTTTGAAACCTATTCACATATGTGTTAGTACAAATTATTGTAACAAAATCTTAAGAACATATCTTCTCCTTTTCTCAGTTCTCTGAAGAGAATCTATCACGTTCTGAATTTTCGTCACTTTCGATTATGTCTTCAACTATAATGTAAAAGCATTATAAATACAAAATCATTTTACTATAATGGGGACGTGCAAATTTTCAAATGCTTTTTGGATCGCAGAATGAAAGTATAATATTTAAATTGAGAAATTCAATATGGCGGATCCAATATGTCGGACTCAATTCCCGAAAAACACTTGATTTTTACCAAACTTGGTTTTTAGATGTTTTTTAGGTCGTAGAATGTAAATATAATATTTAATTGAAAGATTCAATATTGTGGACTTAATATTATGGAATGTCTTTAAAAACTATTTTGATTTTCACCGACCTTGGTATTTTATTGCTTTAGAGATAGATGAAATTTCTCTATCAGCTTTCGTACTATTATTACAGAAACAGCACAAAATATATTCATTTCCTAAAAATGTATTCTTGACATTATTCTCAGAGATATTTTTTTTTAACTTTGAGTTAATATTAATTGTAAAGTGTGAAAATAAGTATTAACTAATTGAAGTAAGCAAAAATTCCAAAGTGTCCTAAAAAAACCGTTCTGCTGTTTTTAATACAACAAAACCTTTAAGCATAAAAATATCTTTTACTTATAAACAGTTTTTGAAGTTCTCGAAATTTATATTCAACTTTGCTGAAGGTAAATATTGTTTTCATTGATACTTTTTGCAATTATTTGCTTGCTGTAAGAGAATATTATTTTCTTATAAATTTTTAAGATGGATAAGAAAAAAATTAATGAATATAAACCAGGTCGTCCAAAAAAGAAAACAAGATTACGATAAAATTGTGGTCGGAAACGAGCTACTGTTGAAAATGCATCATTAAGTACAAAATATAGACGGGACTATGAGTTAATTACATGAGCTGAAAATAACTCAGAAGTTCTGGAATTGGCACTAAGATTAAATGCAAAAAAAGAAACTCTCGGAATAAAAATTAACAAGAAAATAGAAGAGGATAATATTAACAGGATTATACGGCATTCTAGTAAAAGTGCTTTAGATTTTTATTTACAAAATAATTTTAGTAAGAAATCTTACAATGCTCTAGTAACTGACTGTTTAAGTAGAAATGTCAATTTGTATCCTTACTATAATATTCTAAATGGAGCGATGGTTGAATGTCAACTAGAAAAGGGTCAATATAATGTTTCTGAAATCGAAGTTTCTGTTTCATTACAAGGAATTCTAAATAAGACTGTTGTAAGATTATGCGATGCTGTTGCAGTGAATTGGGATGATCATTGCTTGCGAGATTTGCAACTAATTTGCTACTTTAGGATTTGATAGTTCTTCTGGACATCTTAATCCTCACCAACAGTACGATGACCCAAGTAACGAAAATTTGAACTCACAAGAATCTTTATTCACCAGCAGCCTTATTGTTATTCAGTTAAAAAGAGTATCTTCTAAATACTCATGGTTAAATCCTACCCTGCAAAGTATAAGATTTTGTCGTCCATTGCGTGTTGCAGTTGAAAAAGGAGACGAAACGAATACAATAAAAGAATATACTAGATTGAGCAAAGAAATTGATACATTAAAACCTCATACATTTAAAAACCGGAATAGAAGTCGAGTAAAAGTTACTTTACACGTTACTAAAACTTTATTTGATGGTAAGTGTGTTAATACTGTAACTGGAAATAAAGCTACATGCAGGTGTCCCATGTGTAAGCGAACAGCACATAGTTTTGGAAATTTAAAGGATGGCTTCGCTCCAATTCTCCCTTCTTACAATTAGGCCTAGGACTCTTGCACTGTGAGATTAAAAGCTTTGAGCATCTTTTACACCTTGCTTACAGAAACAGAGAAGGAATAAGACAATGGGATATGCAAGTACGTTTGAAAGGTAAGATCGACAATTTTTTAGCTAGAAGAAAAAATACATCATTTAGAGTTTGAGTTAAACAATTTCAAATTAAAAAATGCACTATGTCAATACATAATATATCATTATTTTAAAATATAACAAACCTTGTAATTTGCAAAATAAAATAAAAATTAATAATGTATAATAAATGTATAAAATAGTAATAATAACAATTAAATAATTATAATAATAGTAGTAATAATAATAACAATAACAACGATATAATCAACAACAATAGCAACAATTATAATAATACCAATAATAACAGACTATTTTCTAAGTAGTGAATAAATATTAAATAAGAATGAGTAATAAATAATATAATCTAATCATAGAGCAATTCAACGATCAGAAAAAGTTAATACAAAAAAGACTATTTGATGACTTTGGGATAAAATTTGGATTTACTGGAGAAGTTTCGTTGGAAAACTTATCGTCAGCATTACGAGCTGTATCCCTGGGAACGCATTAACCCCACTTTGCATAAGTTGTTGCAACATGCGTGTCAAATTGCGCGTCAGTTTCCGTTACCAATGGCTTACTATGCCTAAGACGCTTGCGAGTCATGGCATAAATTCTATCGAAAAAATATGATCAAGCACGCACGTCAAATGAGCAGAGAATTTCGTCTTTTCGATATATTTCAAAGAGCCATATTAATGAGTAATCCAAAAATATCTCTGATTTCAATTTCGAAAAGACTTAAAAAGAAGACCCAACATAAACTTACAACGAGAATGAGAGAATTTCTTAAATGTAGCGACGAAAGTGAGTATCATAACACAAATTAACAATTCAACCAATTGCTTTCCTTAAAGTTATTCTCATTTATTTTTTTTAAACAGAAAAATGCTCTGTTCTTTTAACCAAAATGTTTGTAAAAGTAAATATTATGTGTAAAAATTTATAACTATTGTTAACATGCACTGAAAAAATCGAGATGAGATTTTAAAATAATCTATATAAAAATTAAATTCACTGTTAGGGATCGTGTACAAATTACGTAAGGACCACAGGTGGAAGGGGTGCATGGAAACCTTACGGATTCTTACGTGGGGCGAAGACTTTCTTAGGTTAGGATATATATTTTTAAATTTTGGAATTTGCGGGCATATGCTTGTTTACAAAATGTTAAATTTGTTTTAACCCTTCCGTAAGAGGAGGTTGATTAAAATGTTTAGAATTGGCCTTACGTAATTTGCACGTCCCCATTATAGTAAAATGATTTTGTATTTATAATGCTTTTACATTATAGTTGCAGACATAATCGAAAGTGACGAAAATTCAGAACGTGATAGATTCTCTTCAGAGAACTGAGAAAAGGAGAAGATATGTTCTTAAGATTTTGTTACAATAATTTGTACTAACACATATGTGAATAGGTTTAAAAGTTAAAAGTATTAATTGAAAGTGTATTTAAAAATTTTATAAAAGTTTGTAAGTTATTTATTTATCTTCTGTTAACGAATTATAATAAACAAGTTTACAAAAATAATTCTACGACTCAAAAAACATCTAAACATCAAGTTTTGTAAAAATGGAGTATTTTTGGGAATTCAGTCCGCCATATTTGATCCCCCATATTGAGTTTCTCAATTTAATATTAAATTTCCATTCTACGACCCAAAAAACATATAAAAACCAAGTTTGGTAAAAATCAAGTGTTTTTTGGGAATTGAGTCCGACATATTAGATCCGCCATATTGAATTTATCAATTTAAATATTATACTTACATTCTGCGATACAAAAAGCATCTGAAAACCAAGTTTCGTAAAAATCGATTATTTTTTTAGATTTAAGTCCGCCATATTGGATCCGTTATACTGAATTTCTCAATTTGAATATTATATTTACATTCTACGACCCAAAAAACATCGGAAAACCAAGTTTTCTAAAAATCAATTATTTTTTGAGATTTGAGTCCGCCATATTGGATTCGCCATTTTGAAATTTTAAGATTCATTTATGTTTTAATGTAGTGACCTCGGAAGCTTACGAATAACGAGTTTTGTAAAGTTTCACAAATTTGTTTGGTCTGTATACTTCAATTTGTCGTTTTTTGGAAAAAGTTGCTAATTTCTTGAGTGCTTCCTGGACCAGCAAAATGAGAAGAAAACCTTCAGTATAATTTTCTCTTATTCTGTATTAATCTACCTTTATTTTGATCCAAGGACCTCTCATTTTCGTTCATTCTATCGAGAGATATTAGATTTTGACCAAAAAAAATGCTCAAAGTCCCACTGTGCGTCGTTTCCAAATTAAAATCAACAAATCTGCCAGGTAAAAACCAGGAGAGGTGTTGATCCGAAGAACTGGAAAGTTGTATTGCAATTTAGTATCTCTTGGGTCGGCCACTACTCCTCCGGTATGAGCCTCGAGTGGGAAATTTTTGTTGAATTATGGAAATAAGAAACGGGTTAGGATTTCAATAAGGGGCGTTATGAAAACTAAATCTGCTGAGACAGATTTTGACGTCCGCTCGAGCCTGGGAACGAAAGAAAATTTCGTAATACCTTTTCACAAATCGTTAGATATAACCAATCAACATCACAGTGATCGAATACCCTGGCATCGATCGCAGCAACCCCACTATCGACCGGGCCGAAACCAGCAATCCCGATGATCAACAGCAACAACATTTATAACTATTGATTTAATAAAACGACACTTTCGGACTGAAATTTGGTTGTTTATTTACTAGAAGTCCAACGTTTCGAGAACGAACTGTTCTCCTCTTCAGGGACTATAATTTAAATACATATAAAAAAGTTTTTTTTACTAAACATTCATAAAAATACAATCAATATTCAAAGACAAAATTATAAATCACAATAAAAAACGTAATATAAATAAAGAATATAAAATTAACAATTGTCACATTATTAAAATTTTTAGTGACTGAAAATTATAAACTGTTCAGTTCACTTTTCAAATTTAAAACTGAGAAATTTGTTAATGATAATTTTACCTATCAAGTTTAGAGACCAATCATTAGTATTTGTAAATATTAAGGTTTTGAATGTACAATACAAATTTTAATAATATTTTGAACCGTTATAAGAATTTAATAAGGATATTGAATAGTATATTATGCATCAAGGGAGGGAAGTCCGTGTTTTTTGTCAAGCACAAATGTTTGAAGAGAGAGTGTAGCACGAGCGTAGCGAGTGCGAAACGAGTTCGGAGAACATTGTGCGAGACAAAAAATCGGCCTCCCGAGGTGCATATGCTATTTTCTATCACATATGTACGAAAACACAAGTTTTTCGTGCATGTGTGGTAGAAATAATATTTATTAATTATGCAATAACAATTATAAACAATAATAATAATCATGTAAATTATACCATAACAATTATACCAATTATATAATAATATTCATATAAATTATGCAATATTAATTATTTTAACAATAACCAAAATTAGTTCAGGCCTCTCTGGGAGGGGCTTAACCCCCCAACCACTTTTCCCTCCGCACGAGCCTGTGTTGATTCAACATTGTGCCTATAATTTTTGTTGTTCGGGCTAAAAGTTAAACATTTTGAACAATAATTGAAAAATTTGCGAACTTTTGTTCTTCTCCTACTGTAACGAATTAAAGTATAGTTTATACGCCACACACGCCGTACCTCATAACATTACACTTTTTTTGTAAAGCTAAAGTAAATCTTAAAATGGAAGTACCTGCTAGTAAGTGATTTATTGAAGATGAAAGTTTACTTTTCTTTTTCACCAGTAGTTCCCCATAACTTGAAAGTAACTCCAAATAAGAAGTTGGAGTTACATAGTTGTGTCGATTCAATTCCTAAATAAAAACAAATATTTAAATTTTGTAAAGAATATTATTATCTATTTTGTATGTATGTATGTATTATTATTATTATTAAGACAAGGGTATGGCTAAAACCAACGGCGCTTGGGTAATCCCTTTACGCCAAAAAAAAATGCGAGAGTTTCCTATGGGCAGACCTTTCAGCCAAACTCGTAGTAATACTAGCTGCCGGGATAGGGACCTTTGAACCGTCAACCCCAATTGGGACCTCAGCCTCAGCCGCAATATCCCTTTGGCTGGTCTCAAAATGTTAAATTGTTAAATAATCAGTTTGTAGAAACCGTTAAATGGTTCCCACATAAAACTAGGGAAAAAAGGCAGGAGTGTCCTATTCCTCCCAGAACCCATGTCATCCACAGCTGATGAGGATGGTTAGCCCCCATTTGGAATCCGAATTAACGTCATCCGCACAGGCTGCTAGTGCACAAGGTTCAAAACGACGATTACCGAAATTAACGGGGTCCCGTTCGTTCCCTTGTGCCCAAACTCGCCAGACAACGAGAGTCATGAGTCCTGGGGAGAGCTGGACAGCTCGTCTAGTGATGACGACCAAAGGACAAGCGCCTGGCCGGTCCTAAGCCCCCTCACGACGACAAGGTGACACCACGAAGGGGTTGAATGTACTAAACATAGTAAAAATTATTTTTAAAAATCCGTCCTTATACCATGCAGCTAAGAATAGTTAAAGCTAGATAAAACGAATTTACTTTACTGTTGAACAGAAATCTCTCATAAAATGAACTGTAGGATAAGAGGTTCAGTTGTGGGCACCCTTGCGAAACTTTTAACAGTAAATAGATTCTGCAAATATTACAAATGCCAAATGTGTTTTAGTACCGAACGTACCTAGATAATTAAGAAACATTTGTGTTGCACGCCGTGCGGAGCACATGCGTGAGGACAGAATGCAAGCACCGAGTGAATGCATATTTAAGATTACAAAAATTGGTTGTAAATAATTAAATTATTTATATCTTATTTGTTTATTGAAAAATAAACAGTTTTTGATCTTGATGAGTTGAAAACATAACGATTGTTAAAAGTGGTCAATGGTAGCGCCGGTTGTTCATAGATCCGAAGTCATTAAAAATGCATGGGATAACGCACAGAAACGTTATTTTCGCTTTTAACAATTACTTAAACCATATTCATTTCTACAAAATATTAATCTATAAGCATTTAATCATATTTAAGAATAAATTTCACTTTAAAAAAGCGTAAATTATTTTAACTATGAAGAGAATTGTGTTGCACTCCTTGGCTAGTCATTTTCTATCGATAGGTATTGTGTCAAACTTCAGGTTTGGACAGAATGAAAGAATAACAAAATGAAATTTGCTAATATTATTATTAATTGATACAACACGAATTCAAGCACTTTCTTCTAAATGAACAAAAAACACAAGAACTCACAAGTCACAAGACCTTGTAAAAAATTCCACTTGTTCACCACCTTTGCACAACAAACAAGACGAGTTAATGTTATGGCACCTTCCATGTAACCCACGCACTTTTAAGCAGGGGCGGCGGAACAGGTCGGAGTCGTGTGTGGAGTTTAAGTTATGTTGAAAGGGGGGAGGGGGGAGGTCTAAAATATAATAATTAAAATTTTTATATATGTGAAACGCAAATTTTAAACTTAAGACATTTTAAATAATTTAAAAAATCGCAGTTTTATTGGAATTATACATAGGGGAGTGGGCCCCAAGATGGACAGGGCTCCAAGATGGACATTTCGTATAAAATTTTTGTTTAAGGTGACAGCGCCTTATGCTTTCTGTCATTTTTGTTGTTTGTATAGACGAACATTTTGATGCACATTTGAAGAAAAAAACCAGTTGGTTTTTCTTCTACACATACCACGTAATTTTGTGTCTAAAAAAGTTTTGTAACAGTTTTTTCTCAAGTTGGTAAAGTTATTTAAATTTATGATTTAGAATGAGTACTGAACGTTATAATATTCTTTATTTATCGTATAATAATATTCTAAAATGATTTTACTAATTCAGTATTCATATCTATATTTTTACTGGGGATCAAAAAATGGTGTCATGTACCCTAAGATGGACAGGCCTAAAATCTTAATGTATTTTTTTGCATATTTTCGATTTTACACTTTTTTCAATAATTTTTTGAGCCAATTAATTAAAATTTTTTATTTTCCACCATAAAATTTCATTTTATCGTTAGAGAATTTATTATATTGATATTTTTCGACATTTTATTACTTTTTACTGTTAAGCTATTAAATTGAAGTTTTTAGAAATTTTATTTCTTGATAAATTCCGTAAAATGATTGAAACTTAGTTCAAGAATTGTTACATGATGTTCATTTTTTATTTACTACCATTTTCAGAGACTTTTAAGAAGGTGTCCATCTTGGGGCCACTTTTTTTTAGACCGAAAATTTTAGCAATTAGAAAAAATGCTTTAAAAAATGTTTATGTTCAAAATAAAATTTTATCTCTGTGGCCATAAGTTACCTTATAAATTGTACTTTCATCCGGTATAAAACATTTTAATAGATTTTATTCGGTTTGGATTCTACAGCAATAAATCGATAGGGTGGCCAACTTGGGGCCCTCTCCCCTACTAAAAATTGTACCGTTGAAGATAGAATTATTTAAAATAATTGAAAAATTTTGGTGTGTGGAAATCCACACACGAAAAGATTTGGTGTGTGGACTACTCCACACAGTCCACACAACTGGCGCCGCCCCTGCTTTTAAGAAGCGTTTGCACCATCAGATTATGTGGCGCACGCTGTGCTACTTATGTAAATAAGTATGTGCAATTATGACACTACAAAAAAAGATTTGTTTAGGCGCACAGAATGCAACGCACACAATGTTTTGTTTATGTGCGAACACGATCTAAACAGAGCAAACACACAATGTGCGGCCACACAAAATGCAGGCAATTAAGGTGCTCTCACACACGCACAAAGTGCATCGCAAGTCGTGCGACTAACGTGCGGGGCACAAATATTATCTGGGTAGTTTTGTGAGAATAAAAAACTGAACCAAGACCTGTTCGCGCTACGAAAAATTTACATAATATTTAATAATAAGAAGGAATATCAACAACAATAATAATAATTCAAGTATTAATTCGACGCTTAGTACTTTATTAAGATTTTTTACCATTGAAGTATTTTTGTACAATTTATAAATTAGCATATAATTATAGGGAAAGACAAAAAACAGTTTCGTTAAAGAAAATATTAGTTTCTTTAATATAAACGTCAAATTTCTCAGATTTTTGAAAATTAGAATATATCTTCTACATCAATAGGTTTTTTCCAACTGGTTAAAATATTAAAAACAAGAATACAAAATTAACAGCTTAAATAAAACCTAATGTATTTAATAGTAATAATTATTATGGGAAAGTTGTAATTAGAAACAAAATTAAGTGTGCTTCTGTTTTTTTTTTTTTTTTTTTAAAGACTTTTTCATTATTGATGGAAATGTAGGATATATTCTAATTAAAAGTAAATGATAAAACAAAGTTCAATTCAGAAATAATATCAATTTTTTAAACAAACTTTTTACTCTCTAAATCTGAATAAGTGAAATTCCACTCACTTTACGTTATAAGTCGCTCTCTCGTTTCATAAGTACATATATAAGAATGCACTTATAACAAGCGATGTTTTCATTTATTTAAAGAGACATTTCACTTATTTTAAGTGCATATACACTTATTCAATAAGAGAGCAACAACGTACATAAGTAAAATATTACTTATTCAGATTTTAAAAATATATTTTTAATTATTGTTGATTTCTTTTGTATAGTTTTTAATATTTAACAAAAAGCATTACAGAAATTCATTTATACCAGTAGAAAAAGACCTAATGATGTACAATAAATTTCATATTTTTAAATACCTGAAAAATTTAACGTTTATTTAAAAGAAATTGATATTTTCATCGACGAAATTTTTTTCGTCATCCCCTACAATTATACTTTAATTTTCAAGTTGTATAAAGTTACTTTCAATGGCGGATCCAGGAAGGAAAACACGGGTGCTTGCTCTCATTCCTTTCCAAAGTCTTATATTTGCGTGAAAGAGAAAGAGATAACACAATACAGCCATCTCTTTCTCACTCATATAATACCCCCTCCAAAACCCTTGTCTGGATCCGCCACTGGTAACTTAAGTGTTCCATTTCACTTATTTTGTCCCTGTTGCGCTAGCTAACAGCTCAAGAGGAAGTCGCTTGGTCTACTTAAAAAGAATTTATAGGAAAAAAAAGTGTAAATTGCAGTGTTTTTTGAAATATTAAATAAATTTTAAAATAATAAAGATTTTTTTATGTCCTTCATGTGATTTTAAAGATAATTTTCTTTAGAACTTGAAAAGTTCATCGTTATTGTTGCACAATTTTTTCTTAAATTTTTACTGAGGTTAAAGTGAGTACAAAAAAATACAAAAGCTTTGAAAAAATAATTGCATTTTAATTTTAAAACATATTTTTTTACTTATTATATTATTTAAATTCTTTGCATTTTTTAATACTGACTTTAGCCTAGAAACAATTTAAGAAAAATATTGTGCAACAATATTGATAAACTTTTTAATTTCTATAGAAAATTATCTTCAAAATAACAGAAAGAATATAAAAAAAATCTTCATTATTCCAGAAGTTATTTAAAATTTAAGAAAACACTGCAATTTACATTTTTTTTAAAATAAATTCTTTTAGAGTGGACAAAGCGACTTTATCATGGCCTCAGTTAATTCAGAATTTAGTTAGTTTTGAACTTATTAGAGAGAAAAAGTTTGTTTTACAATTAGATAAAAGATAAATTTATTAATCTGAATCATTTAAACCAGGTGGCCACATACTACTGGCGGGTAATGTATATTTATTAAAATTATTTTTATGTCAATATAATGTCTTTTAATTTTTATAAATGGTTTTGTTCAAATTCCGAGCCCTGAATATTCTGGGATATAAATTGCACTTTAATGCTTATTACAGTTTTACTCTTTAGAAATTACCTTGAAAACAAGCATAGGAACTTGAAAAACCCATCGTTATTTTGTAAAAAATTTGCATTTTTATGAAACAGTAGAAATTCCACTTTTTTAAAACTCTATTTAATGAAAAATGAACTAAATCACTTTGCTCAGGTGTTATTTTTCCTAGAATTTCATCCACTTTTAGGAAATAAAAATAATTTTTTTTAATAATTATACTTTGTACGTGTAAAGAAGTTTTTCAATTTTTAAAAAATGGGTGGACTGACGAATTGGACCGGTTCTTTATAACTAAAAAAAACGGGATATCTTTCTCCAAATGGAAACAGAACTGAACCTGACTCTCAGTAGACTGAAAGTTCAAAGGAATGTTGCGGCCAACATCTAAACTGGGTTAAAGAAATTCAACGTCTGGTTGCCGGCACTAATTGAAAGCCTTACAAAAGTTGATAATGCAGACTAATCCGTTTTTAGGGGTCTGCAGTATACGGAGGAAGGGCGACTCTACAGATCCACCGCATTCCATAAGTGCGGAGAGTCTGGTTGCACTCTTGCACAGTGTCCAAACGTGGCGTTTTGTTTCCTGTGCGGGCTACAGAATAGCAGAGCAGACAATACGTCTCATGTAGCGGGCTCCGGGGAATGCGCCTGTTATAGGAAAACCCTGGAACAAGCCAAAATAGAAGAAGAGCGAAGAAGCAACTGTCCGAGAGCGACGTAAGTCTCGGGACACGGAGTTTAGACAGGGAAGAAATCCGTATAGAATCCTTCATCTGACATCACTGTAAAGTCAGCCGTTTAACGGTGGGGGTTCTTACCCCCCTCGGTTTGTCGGCTGATCAAAATCTGATGCTGGGCTGAGGAATCTATGGGTATGGATGTAGTTTACACTCGGCAATGTAGGTTGCTTAGTGTAAACATTCTGCTTAGTGTTAAATACTCCTATAAAGCGAGAAAGGATTAGTAAGACAACTTACGGTCAAGTTACGGGGGAATGTATATATTACCAAGTAATTTCTTCTCTGGTTTCGAGTACCACACACGGGTGCATCCTCTTTAAACGATGCTTACACCATTAATTGTAAGATATTCCTAATGTTGCGTAAATGCACTTTCCAATAGAAAAAAAAATGGAATTTTATTATTCGACGGAATTAATTAAGTTTCTTTGACAGTAGTTAGCTAAGGTCTCTAGCTTTCCATACATATGTTAATGTTGACATTATATTTATTGGGCACAAGTTATGATTAAAAAACCAAAGGGTGCCCATAACCGAAACTGTTACCCTATAACTTATTCCCAACTTTCCATTTGCCACACTAACATAAATATAGGGTTCAAACAAAATTTAGTATTGTCAGTATTTCAAATTAACTGTATAAAAATCTTTTTTATCCCGCAGGCACAAACATAGCGCTTTTAGATGCCTGTGGATAGGGTCTAAACGCATCTTTTTGTTCGACAGTGTAAAAATGTCTTCCATATATTTTTTGCCTTAGGGAAAAAATGAATGCTATTTTCAAGTTCAATTAGTTTACGTTGATGTTTGTGTATTTGTTTCCGTCCCGGGACTCACTTGGTTCGTTCTGGACTGTCACTCGTACACAAACATCAGCGTAAACAAATGACTGCCTTTAGCTCCTTGTTGTTTAATATACTATTATCTCATTGAATTGTATATTAATGTAATAGATTTTTTAAAGTTTATTTTATAGACAATTTAGGTATAATTTTATTTCTGATCGTTCTTCTAACAATTCTTTTAAATTTGCATTTCTTTTAGCTAGTCTACACATGTTAATTCTACGTTTTCTCGATTTAGGGATCTGACCAGTATCGCTCCAGTATTGAATTATTGAGCATATACCGGTAGGCTGTGCGCATAATTCTCAATACGTTATAATCAATGTATAGGATTTAATCTATAGAAAAACAACAAACATCTCTCAAAAGTTAAAACTAAATTCCATCCGGTTTTCACAGGCTACCCACGGTGGGCTTGAACCAACTTTTAAAAAAAAGTCTTGCGAAATTGGATTTTTTTGTGAATTCCAACACTGGAGACCTCTCTGAGTGTTTTGCAACAAAAATTAAAATAATCCATCGGGCCGTTTTTAAAAAAACCAATTTTTAGGATTTCCAACGTGAACCCTGTTTACAAGTACCTTAGAAAAATATACTAAATCAAATCTAATTTTAATTTCCATAAGTCTTCTATAATATTTTGGATCGCAGAATCTGAATTTGATGTCAGATTTAAAAAAATCAAAATGGCGGATCCAATATGGCGGCCAAAAAGTTTAAAAATTGTCTAGATTCGCTTGAAATTCAATAGTCAGGGGTTTTTGGGGTCGCTGAGTCTAAATACACCTAGTCCTACTTGATGTTTTTCGCAAAATTCCTTAATGTGTGTAAAAATACAGTGTACCTTGAGTGTTCCCGAAATTCCCAAATCCAAATAACTATTTTTAAAATTATTTATATGCCTTGTGAATTCAGGATCCAATGTTTTACTAAAACAAGCTTTGACAACAAGTTTAAAATGACTAAAAGCTTCCACAAATTTCATACATCCCAAAGGGAAAATACTGCGTAAAATATCCAACTTATGTAATAATTATTTACAGGAGTTTCCGTTAAAGCTTGCACCACTATACGTAACATCTCGCGAAACATTACATGTTTTTGTCCAAGATGTTACTGTTTCCTCGAATTCACGTGACATGATTAACTAAACCATTTACTACTCCCAATAATAAATGTAGTTCAGGTGGGGGCATTATGTCAAGAATAGTTTTATCTTGATAAGTCATAAATATTGGCTTGGCAATGCAACACATGTAATTTTGAGCTAATTTTTTTTTCTCCAGCATTGACCCATTTATTATAATTCTCAGTTATATTTCCAATTGTTCTTAAAGTAGAAGACCCCTCGAGTTTCCCCTTTGAAACATTGCACCAAGTACATGGATAGTTACTAGCAGAAGACATAATACCTATCATAATATTGGCTAATTTTATATCAGCCGTAGTGGTTCTATTTACGACATCGACACCTATATCAGACCATAACTGTTTGACGTTTTTCATAATTTTCTTGCACTTTCTCTTCTAAACCCAGTATTATTAGTTTTTTAACACCTGAATCTTGAAAATATTTTGCAGCAGCTCCATCTCGATACTTTTGTCGATGTTTTCCGTCTGAATCCATTTCAGTTTCTACAGACTGAATTGACATGCAGATTTTTAAAGAGCCTCCTCCACCGTCGATACCAAATTTCAAACGGACATTAGATACTTCACGTTTTGCTTTGATGAAGTTTATCAAACCATTTAAATTTCTGCAACACACTGCCGCTTGATTGAAATCAGAACTTTTACCACCTTTAGTAACTTTAAATTTACATTGCTTCACCTCAAAAAATTGATCCAAACAGTGAGATTCATCAGAAAGTCTTTCTTTTAAATTGGATTCAATAATATTCCTTTTATTCGTGGCAACGCAAATCATAGATGCAATTCCAATTGTTTGATTTTGAGTCAGGCTAAATCTTGTTTGCATTTTTTTCATATCACTTGTTGTAATTACTGATGGTTCTTTCAAATTTCCTTTATTCGAAGGCTTCATAATAAGCTTTAAAGGTTTACCATGGTGTTGAGTAAATGATGCTTCTGGTTCATTCACATTGGCCATTTTTTTTTAAAGTTGAAGAAACAATCTTATTTTCAGCTCCGGGAGGGGATTCTGATATCAGAGTTTTTAAATTTTCAAGACGAGTTGAAGCATTACATTTGTGTGTTACCTTTAGCGATTATTGAAAGGCAATTATCGCAGCGTTTGATTATAACTCCTTTACTACAATAACCGCGATCAACTATTTTGCGTGAATAAAATATATAATATATATAAAACATATAAAATTTAAAAAATATATTTATACCACGTCATAAAAATAAAAAAAAATAAATTAAATTTTTTCGTGCCAATAGGCACATTGAACATTCGCATAGCAATTGCTTCATAGACCTAGTATTAATGCTCTGGCTCTTAAAAAACAATTCGTCTTAGACTTCCTATCATTTTCGTTTAGTCTTCTGTGACTTATATAACTTATTTAATCACGAGCTTCAAATTCCATTTGGTAACCACTGATCATCAGCTTTATATTTAAAAATTGTGTTTACTAACGATTCCATTTTTCCATTGGAAGTTATTTTTATTATTTTATTAACACCAGAATAACCTTTCTTTCTACAACGAAACAAGCAGATATTACTTCTTTTTTCATCGTGGGTTGCAGCGCGTGCTTTAGACATAGCAGCGTGTAAAAATGTTGATTAACCGTTTTAGTAATAAACATTGTTTACATAGAAACGGTTTATGGTTACTTTAAACAAGTGAAAATCTAGCGGAACATTCACGTAAATTTCTAATTTTCAAAAACTGACACTGGATTCAGACTCAGCGACACCAAAAACCCCTGACTATTGAATTTCAAGCGAATCTAGACAATTTTTAAACATTTTGGCCGCCATATTGGATCCGCCATTTTGAATTTTTTAAATCTGACATCAAATTCAGATTCTGCGATCCAAAATACTGTAGAAGACTCATGGAAATTAAAAATAGATTTGATTTAGTATGTTTTTCTAAGGTACTTGTAAACAGGGTTCACACTCAGGGAGGTCTCCAGTGTTGGAATCCACAAAAAATCCCATTTCGCAAGACTTTTTTTTAAAAGTTGGTTCAAGCCCACCGTGTACCAGTACTGGGCTCTTATAGGACCAGTACACGACTATTACATTAATTCGTGAGAGGTACTGTGTTATCAAATTTTCACTAACCATTTACTATCCATTTGTATAATGTTTCCCTATCAACAATATTTAGTTTATTTTGAAAAAACAAAAATCATATTCGGTAATCAAGCAAATTACTTATATTAAATTCGTAAAATTCGGGTACAAAGCAGAGAGATGATCGGCTCGATCAGCGCAGCTATCGGTAATGCAACGATCTTAATACAATGCATATTGCTGCCTTGTTTTGTAGGAAGATGCACATCACCACACAATTGTTTTAGTTTAATTTCTACGATGGTTTACACAATATTTTTAGCGATACTCTAATTTGTTACACTCAAACACTTTGATGAAACGGACAAGATGTAAAGCTTAAAATTTGACAATCGACTGGCCGCTCAAAGATATTCACTCGACGGGGGTATCAATGTATTCGATCCCTTCCATTTAGCGTCACTTGCTTTTAAAGACAATTTTCACCATTTGCGGAGGTTTATTGTTGATTTTTTATCACGTTTCCGTGCAAAAGTGTATTATAGCACGTTTTCATGTAAAAGTGTAGTTTAGCACGTTCCTATGTAAACGTGTATTATGTTATGAAAACAATTTCCATCCGAGCTGCTCGTAATTTAAGATCACTCTCGGACTGATGTTTAAGTCGTTGATGCGGTAATTTATTAATAATTATTACTACAATTATGATTATTAATGTTATTTTACTCAATCGGTCGAAGAGTGATTACACTATTTCGACTTCAGTGTAAAATGTAGACAATCAATTAAGTTTTTAGCCTTAAACGCAAGCAAGCGTACTGAACCAGTATCGGCAAAAAAACAATGTACCATTTTCTTAGTGTTGTACCTCTTTGAGTAATTGACACGTACTTATTTATGTTTAATGCCTTATCATCGACATTGCTGATACTAAATTGAATATCTAGTTATTTATGTTAGTTATCTTCTTTACTTATTATAAGGTAACTAAAATTTTAATTATATGGTAATACTTTATGCATTTATGATAATAGTTCTTTCTATGATAATAAGTTCTTTTGATTTTACGCATTATAATATATTATATGTTTTCTGGTGATCAATTCATAATTAGCTCTATGGTAACTAATTAATTATGCTAAATGCTTCTTTTACCGCATTGAGATAAGTAGTGCCTTACCATAAGGCGGCGAAGCATAATTACTTGTCTGTTTTATATTGCCTTGATTTCTATCCTTACTATCCTACGAGACTCAGAATCAAATACCATCAGTACGGTCGCTTACTTTGAGACTCTTTTGAAATAGATTCTATATTGATTTTTATTAATGTCACCTATTGAGTTTCCCACAATATCAATGGTTTTTGCCAGTTTCTTACTTCAATATTGCAATTTCCTATTTAGTCCATTCTTTACAGATATTCATTATATTTGCATATACTAACATTTATTATTAATTAATATTGTTTTGAGCAGTATCGGGAAGTGAGGAAAATGTTTGAGAATTTCACTTTACGGAGAATAATTTTACAGAGAATAAAATAAAATTCAATAAAATGAGAACACCTTTAATTATAAGAAATACCTTGTTTTATTGAGTAAATCTGTGGTCAAGCAATTAAAAAGCACAAACACACACAGCAAATTATGTCCTTTGTATTTGAGTTTTTTCCTTTTTCTCAGAAATTAAACCTGTAATTTCTGGTGATCTCGCACCACACAACACACACAATACAATTTTCATAACGCAGTCTTAAAAATGGCGTGATTCGGTTCTCTGTAGATAACCAGAAAGTTACAGATTTAAGAACGATTCACTGTGTGACGTCAGAGTGCAAACAAGTACAGTCCAAATTGCATGTCCCCCACTTTTCTACTTTTCTTGCACGCACTGTTTGACCAACAGAACAGAGTCGATATCTTTAGCGTGAGTAGTACAGCTTCAAAATCTAACCTGACCGTATCACTAGCGCCGCGTGTTGACAAGTAAAAAAGTGTGAGACATTCAATTTGGATTGTATTTGTGTACACTCTGACGTGACATAGTGAATCATTCTTAATTCTGCAATTTTCTGGTTATCTATACAGAGGACCGAATAACGCCTTTTATGACTTTGTTATGAAAACTATCGTTCGTAACTGCGTGAACAAAGCAGTCGGTTTGAAACTCGCGCAATTTTTGCAACTCGTTTCACTCGTTGCAAAAACATTGCTCTCGTTTCAGAAACGACTGCTTGTCACGCATGTTACGAAATATACTATTTGAGTAGTCCTATTGAGAAATACAATGAGACGAACCTTGAGAACAAAACCTTGAGAAAACTCGAAAATTACGTGAGACAATAGCCTTACATTAACAGAGGAAGCTTTAACACTGACACCACGTGTTGAGAGACGCAACCGGCGAGCAGCTGAGAAATCGGCCACGGAGAGGTTCTGCCGCCACACGCTTCCCAA
Organism: Ganaspis brasiliensis; assembly: GCA_037103525.1. Classification (NCBI taxonomy): domain Eukaryota; kingdom Metazoa; phylum Arthropoda; class Insecta; order Hymenoptera; family Figitidae; genus Ganaspis; species Ganaspis brasiliensis. Next base: position 960,550 of record JAZKLR010000097.1, on the reverse strand, counting down.
ACACGTCACTTTATTTTTTCCGGTAATATTTGAACTGGCAACTGGCCTCGAGTCGTAAATTCGAGCCAGCCCAAATTCTGTGATTTCAATACACTAACGTCTGAACAAATATATTGTTTTAATTTATCACTTTAATTGGCAAGGGTGGCTAAAGCATTGGTATTGGTGATCAACAACAAACATTTATTTTATTTACTTAGTATTGGTAATTAATGAGTGTAGCATAACCAGCTCGGTACGGTTGCCTACACACAAGCGCTACTTTTATTGTCTTGATTACTTCAATGAATTTTTATTATTAATTTGTTTTGTAACGCTTACTCAAGATAATTTATATCCTATAACCTTATATATATGTATACAATATATCCATCCATAGTTGAGGCATTCTCTGAGCAAAAAGCCACCCTGAAAAAAAAGTTGCCTAATGTTTTGGTCAATGATATGTAGTCAAAAAACAAAAATTTTAAGTGGGTTCTTAGGTCTGTGTAATGCGTGGTTACCATGTTATCAGGGGCCTAATTTTATTGCAGCGTAATTTTCAACTGCCAATAAGTTTTAACCGGATAAATGGATTTAAAAATCTTATGGGTGTTTTTTGTGCAAAATTTCCTAAACTTTCAAATAAAATTACTCATTATTTTTATAATTTTATTTTTGATAAGAAAAATGCAAAAAAATATTTGTTTTTTAATTTTTGACCAACACTCCCCCCTAAGAACTTTTTCATAGCTACCTAGAAATGATCTTTATTTATAAGCTTTTCAACCCCCTAAATGCCATTTTGGGAGAGCAAGATTCGTAGAAGCTATAGGTGAATGTGTGCTATAGTACACCTTACAAATCGTTCTTTTTGTTGTAGAAAAAACAATATATACTATTTTTTCACTTTTTTGTTCAAGTATAGAAAGTTGGTAACATTAAAATCATTTAAGACTATATAAAAGAACACTGGATGCAAATTTGTAAGGTGTACTGTAACACACATTCACCTATAGCTTTTACGAATCTTGCTCTCCCAAAATGGCATTTATGGAGTTAAAAAGCTTATAAAATGAGGATCATTTCTAGGTAGCTATGAAAAAGTTCCCAGGGGGGAGTGTTGGTCAAAAATTAAAAAACAAACATTTTTTTGCATTTTTCTTGTCAAAAATAAAATTATAAAAATAATGAGTAATTTTATTTGAAAGTTTAGGAAATTCTGCACAAAAAACACCCATAAGATTTTTAAATCCATTTATCCGGTTAAAACTTATTGGCAGTTGAAAATTACGCTGCAATAAAATTAGGCCCCTGATAACATGGTAACCACGCATTACACAGACCTAAGAACCCACTTAAAATTTTTGTTTTTTGACTACATATCATTGACCAAAACATTAGGCAACTTTTTTTTAGGGTGGCTTTTTGCTCAGAGAATGCCTCAGTTATAGAATCTCTTTTATTGAAAAATCACCTGAATATGAATTACTGGGGTGAATTTAGTAATAAACGAGCGGTGTGTTAAATAATCCACACCAGGAGTAATAATTCGTTTAATTGATATCCTTAAGATTTTCTATGTTTTTCTTTAGATTGATTTATAAAAAGTAACTTGGCTGCCTTCTTTCAGGCACCCTTTCAAATATAATTATTCCTTAAATTTTCTCTTTAAGAAAAATTAATAAAAACAAATTTATGTCAAAATTTTGGATATAATATTCTGCCCTCCTTAAAAGTATTTATAGTCCTCTATGAACTAATAGTTTGAATTTTTCTTGACTGTTGAGTAATTGTGTAGTTGTAACTAAGTTTTAATTGGTGATTTATGAATTTAAAGAGAGATTTGTTGTTGTTATTGGTTTTGTCTCTAAAGAATTGTTTATCATTCCCAGCATTTCTTTTGCTGCAGTCATCATTTTGAGTGGCTTCTGCTGATGTTTGTGGGTGACTTTTTCTCGAAGTTATTCAGTTTACTTCTGACTATGAGTAGTAACGAGTCCGTGATGAGTGACAGCACCACTATGTTTTGTGAAGAAGATTTAAATCAAATGTACCGCCTCCCATTAGTCAACAAGAAAGAAACAAATGGAGGTAAGTGCTGATTTAGTTATCTTACAGGTGATGATTTAATTGTTGTCTCGAGTTTTACAATTAGTATCCTTTGAGTGAATCCTTCGTGTCGGGTGCGATGTGCCTTTAGTATGGATAAAGCCGAACTTTCCGCCATTTTGGATGAGGCGGCGACCAATTTCCAGGACAGCATTTGCGATTTCGATTTGACTTAATCAAACCGCCTTAAAACTCGTTTGACTCTGGAAGTATTTGATATTAATATGCCGACCCAAACCACCGGGATAGAAGAGGCAGTTTCAAAATCAGATGCGGTCAATCTTAGACTTAGTGATATTGAGGAAAATTAAGTATTTTTAAACTTGCTTTTTGGAACGTGAATCCAAAAAACGCCCATGATATTTTCTTTTCATTATGCGTTGAATTATTCGGTGCAAAGTTAAATCGTAGTGAATTTGCGGTGATTCATAAACTTAAGAACAGGCGTAGGGGGGTCTTTCTCCGTGTCCCTTCATTAAATCTAAAACGTTTAATCTAAAGAAATAAACCCTTCTTCAATCGTAGGGGATATCAAATAGGTCTCGCGTAGCGTGATTGGTGCGTGAGATTTTTCATGGTTATATCAACTAGTTATTATTCATTTTCTTTTATTTTCAGATGGTGTAGTTATGGATAGGAAAGCTTAAATTCGGTGATGCATTGTTTTTGAGCGACTACGGAGACGTCTGCCTTCGGTGGAGTTTCTGGCGAAAGTCTTCTTCCACATTACGACCTGGGCCATTCATGACAAGTTCGTTGAGTTTATTGAAAAGGAATTGGCTAGGACTGCAGACATAAATCCGGTTTCAAAGCGCGGGCGAGGGCGTCCTATAAAGCGCATCCAGCCGCTACGCATCTGCCGTGTATCAGACACATCTACCTAGATACCCCAGGCAATGATCCGGTAGTCGGTCTTGCGCCAAGACTTGGCGATACACCGTCCTCGAGCCTCCGCCATTCGGAACAAACTCTACTCTACTCTACACCTTTTTTTGCATTACTAAGAGCACAGGGCCATTTTACCAAAAAAATTTTTTTCTTTTTTTGTTTATTTCTAGAGCACTTCAGGCCAAAGAATTTTGCCTATGCGGCTAATTCCTGAGCGATCCAGGAAATCGCTGCAGCTGTGGCACGAAAATGTCGATGTCACGTCGAGTGGATCCTGACGTCATCGTACTTAGTGACTAGTGTTCCCTTTTGATGTTATATATATATATATGGATATCTATTTCTTCATCTGTTTAGTTTCACACCTCACATATACGTACACATATGCACCTGAGCATTCCTCAAAGCGCATCTGTGTACATCCATAATTGTATGGTTTTAAGTACACTTCTTTTTTTAAAATAAACATGATTTAAATAGACATCCTTCTTTCCATTAATAATAATAATAAAATAAAGTTAAACCCAGAGGAAACTTTAAAACTTCATGAATTTACAAGGATAGAGATGTTTTAATTTTAATTCAATATCTTTTTTTTTTTTTTTTTTACTTTTAAATCCAGGGTACCAGGATGAATTCTTACGTACCCCGGCAATTGGGCTATGACTCCTGATGAAAGTATTACGGTGGGGAAAACCTAGATTAGGCTTACTGCAATACTTCCATTTCTATGACATTTGAACATTATGCCGATACATGCTCCAGCAAGAATAGGACAACTGATTATTATTGTTCTTATTTTAAATTGTTACTCAAGAAATAACACTCAGTTTGATTTGTCAATTGCTTATTTGTTTATTTTTCGCTAACAGAACAATTTCGCAGTCCTTTGCTTTTAAACTTCACTTGTTAAACGAATCACATTCCTTAATATTAATCTTATTGTAGCATTACATAGTCGGCGTAGCAGCAAACGAGATGCTTTATTTTAAATTAATAGCTTTTTAAATCTTATCTTGATACAAATAATTTAAAATATTAGTTTAATGATTACGCGATATCTCGTTTTAACGGTGTATCGACATTCGTTCGTGAAACAATATAAGTTTGCTTATTGATATTAATCGTTTCGGTATGCCTTCATTAAGTCACAAAAGCAGCGTGAACGCGAACAAGACGCCTATAGCCTTGCGCATAAGTGCGTCCTTGTCTACTCGAGGACTGACTATATCATACACACGTATGGATATATCGTGCCCATAAAAGAAAGCTCGAATGATCGATACGCGAGAAAATTTATGTATTTATGTCGTTAATCATTAATAGTCCAATTATGTTACTAAATAATAATAACCTTCTGTTATTATTAATACTTATTATACTTCTAATATAATGTAATAATATTCATCGCTAATTCCACTTAACAACGGTAATTTATATTATGTGTTCTGGATTCTGCGAGGATTTGTTGTTTTTAGGTTGGAACGCCTGCCTTTGTGACGTAAAAGAAGAAACAGTTCATACATATTCACGCAGGAAGAAGCATGCATCTATCTGACTAAATGCTTGATCAACACAATCAACCTAAAGGCAATCGCAAAGGACCGTGCGAAAGCTATCGAGACGCCTATGGTCGTGCCTACAAGTGCGTCTCTCTCGCCTCACGCCTGACCTCGCACCGGTCATCCGCAGCGCACACATATACTTACACCTAGTTACGTACGAGAGAGCTCAATCGATTGTCTCTCGAGAAACCTCGCATATAAAGAGCAATTCTGACCTCACATGAAGTAGAAAAAGACTTCTCCGTAATTCTTGAGACTACCCATGATCAATGTCAATTTTAATTATTATTTTTTTCTCTTTTTTTTATTAGGCCGTTGATCATTAATAAGACAATTAATAAGACTGCTATACTCTGTTCAACGAGAGAATGACTTTGGTCGCGCAGTTTTTTTTTCCTTTAGGGCGTTGCTAAATTTATAAATGGCGTTTTACTACTTTTTTCTCCAGTAAATAGCGAATGAAAATTTTGTCCGTCTTGTATTTTACAGCAGGGCCTTGGGCCCTAGGTATACAAAAGGATTATTTATGACGTTAATACCTGAAAGGGACATTTGAATGGAATTTAAAAGCAGAAACTCAGTCACTAATTCAAATAGTTATATTACTACTAATAATTAAAAATAAAATAACTAATTTTTTTTAAGTTATGTCAAAATAACTAATATTTCAGCAAAATTCTGTTTACAAATTAAATTATTCAAATTTTAACTATTTTTTAGTTATTTTTTTACTAATAATAAGTTACTTTTCACTAATTGTTGAAACCAAAACTCAGCCACGATTTGACTAATAATTAGTTATTTTTTACTTATTCATATTTAGAAAGTAATTACTTAATTTAATAACTTGTAAATATATAATACACTACAAATTTTTAATTTTTATTATTAAAAAAAAATACATGTCAATTGAATCGTAAGAATCTGTATATTCTGAATATATTGTTTAAAATTAAATATCTAAAATATTAACAAATTTAAAATTTTTTATTATACTTTAAAGTTTTGTTTATTGGAACCCTCATAAACTTGAGCCTGCGAAACAGCATTGACCGAAAGTGAAAATATGGATCATGTGTTTAGGGCAAGGCTTAAACTACCTTTTTTTAAAAAAATGCGGCCCTAGATTGAAAACCACTCTAAAACTTTTACTTTTATAACATTCTGCGGAAACTGAACCAAAATTCATCGTTTGAAAAAGTCATTCTCTCGTTGAACAGAGTAGATATGGATAGTAGCGAGAATAGGAATCGTAAAATTAGATCGATCGGTGTAATTTACTAGCTCAAACTCGTGCTCATTTCGAGTAAGTTTTCTATTACTGTTGCTTTAGATTTGAGGCATAGAGGTTAGAACAATTAGTGTTTTAAATTTTAATTTGTTAAAATTGAATTTTAATTTTACTTTATCCTTAAATACAAAATTTGGTTAGTGGTTTGTTTTGAACTTTTCATAATTACACACATAAATCAAAATCCAAGTGCTCAGAATAATTAATTCAGAATAGTATTTTAATAAGTCGATTCCTATAGTCATTACTATTGTTTCTCTTATTATTTAACAATATGTATTGCAGATTTTACTGAACAGTGACTGTTGTCTTGTAGTTTCAGCTTTCTTGTGTGATGATGGTCGATGAAACCAATTTCTCGAAATTTTGGCTGTCCCTGATAATTTCTGAATGTTGTTGTTAACATTTGGTTTTCCTTTTATTAGTAATTGTTCGGAGATTAGTTGATAAAGCAATACCACGTAGTTCTTAACCAAGAAGACCCATCCAATTAGTGATTTTTCCATAATGTACCTTCTTACATGTAGATTTGCTCTGCTTTATTACTTTGGGTTGTTGTGGATATCCATAAATTTAAAATTTGATATTTGAAAAATTTTTAGATTTTGGTGTCTCTCCTCCCTCCTTAAACTTTCGTTGTCCTCAATGAAAACTTAGAACGGGAAGGGATGTTGAAACCATTTATAGGTTTCTGCTTCGTCGTCATCGTTTTTTTAATATCATGTAGCAAGTAAATACATATATTTTTCTACTATGACAATGAGTAAAAGCAATATAATTTTTAAGAAAGTCCAAACACCCCCTCGTGCTGTCACCTTGTCGTGGTAAGGGGGCTTAGGACTGGCCGGGCGCTTGTCCTTCGGTCGCCACCACTGGTCGAGCTGTTCGGCTCTTTCCAGAACATGGGTTCTGGGAGGAATAGGACACTTCTGCCTTCCTGGTTTTTCTAAGTTGGTGTGGAGTAGCCTCAATCCAGGGTTGGCGCCCGATGGACCGGTTGTCTGTTCGATCTGACCAACGACACCTAACCCAATCTAAGGTTCCACACTGTGTCGAGAGATGGATGGCACCAGGTTTACAAAATCCGCCGTGAAGCTGTCGGGGATGGTGCGAACGTCGCCCAACCTACGTGCTCTTCAATTTGGCATCTGTAAAGCGCAGGCGTCGGTTGTTGATACCGGGGGCCTGGGCGACGGACGCGCTGTCGTCGCCAGTGACACGTTCGGAGGTGTCGCGAGCGGTGCTAGGATACCGGGCGCCCTCTTAGTGTACAAATGCCTTACCCACACATTGGAGCTTTGTGTAGGTGGACCATTTTTTCTCCAAAACTCGTGGGAATCATATGACAGACAGGTAGTGCTGTGAGTTTAAGCAGCTGCAGCAGCGTGTTTAGCAATGCCACAGCTATAGACCTCGCAGATATCGAGGAAGAAAGATTAAAGGGCGTTAAGTTGCGAGAGGAAGAAGTGGAAATTTTTATTAAAATGCAGCAGGAACTTAACATCATGTTAGAAGAGCTGACTGTTCAAAAGAACGTTGCATCGGAGATCCAAACTGGTTTGAAAAAATTCAGCCAGTGGATCCTTGATGTACTAAAAAAGCACCAGGAAGCAGACAGCTCGGATATCAGGCTCCATATTGAGCTAAAGTCGAGCGAAACTGCACGAGCTGAAAGACAGCAGGTAAGGGAGCGCATCCAGGCCAAGACAATGAGAAGTCTGGTTCTGGAGTGCAAGAGGAAGAGAGAGAGATGGAGGATCGCTCACCTCCAAAAAGTGAGCCTAAGGAAAAAGAAAGCTGAGCTTTTTGCCGATAAGGCAAAGGCAAAAGGAAGCAAAGAAAGAACTTTGGCGAATCAACAGCTGCCCAGGATCGTTGTGGTGCTGAACAGCCCCAAACAAAAGACCGTATTAGTGCGAGTTTGTCAAGGACAGACCTTTGCATCTGTTCTTAGCAAGCTCAAGAAAGAGGTAGATCCTGGCTCCTGCCAGGCGACTGTTGTGAGCGCAAGGCCCACAAAGGAAGGAAACCTCCTCTTAAAACTAGGAGGAGGTTCGGACGAAAAGAAGTTCACTGCCAAGGTCTCCGAGGCAGTGAGCGGAATCGGTACCGTCATGCGAATGGAGTACTAGAGGGTGACCCTGGAAATCCGCGACCTTGACGGCCTTACTGAAAAGGACGATGTGGTCTCTGCACTAGAGGGAGTTCTTAACACTCCTCGAGAGAGGAGGCAAGTCACGGTCCTCGGACCGAACAGGAGAGGTGACAAAATCGCCATTTTGGTCACAGACAGAGAGGAAGCAGAACGCTTAGAAAATATAGGAAGATTAAAATTAGGTTTTTTAAGCTGCCCAATTAGAAGGAGGCTAATGGTCACAAGGTGTTATCGGTGCCTTGGTTTCGACCATAAAAAAGCTAACTGCAAGGGGTTTGATCGATCCTCCGCTTGCTTCAAGTGCGGGGATGCGGGACACTCTCGTGCAGAATGTGGAAAGGAAACGTTCTGCTTCCTCTGCGCGGCCGAGCCAGATAATGTGGCAGAAACGTCTCATTTTGCAGGCTCTGGTAAGTGTGCCTGTTTCAGGAAGGTCCTGGAGCAGGCAAAACGAGAAGATGCTCTAAAGCGTAGCCGCTTAAGCGCCACTTAAGGTGTCGAAAAACGCAGATAGAGAAAGTTTTCTTCCTCTTGAAGCGTTTTTCGAGCGGATTGACGGTTCATCGAGTCCCTGGACCCAACTTCTGTGTGTTAAGGGCCTCCATGGCCGTCAATAAGAGTAGGTCCCGCGGACCAGAGAAAGTCGCTTCGGCGACAGAATAGGGGATATAAGACCACTCCTGATGGCGATACGCGCGGAAAGTGCTAGCCGGGAGTAGTCTTAAGGTCCCTAAAAAAGGGTGTGTTTTTAGCGGGTCGGCAGAACATCGCCACCCCCGCATAACCCTGTAGTACGGGCTACAGGGTACCTGGCAGCAGGTTTTTACATCCTACGCAACAAAAAAAAAACAAAAAAAAAGTCCAAACATATTCCTTCGCACTGATTATCCAACTAATGAGCGGGATGTCCATGATCTTGTATTTAAAAACATTTTTTTTATTTTAGTATTATTTTATGAAATTTAGGAACAAAATGCTATTTTGTTCCTTGGATTAGTTCTTGGTTTGTTGAGATTAATTTATTTGCATAATGTTTTCTCTGATAGGTCCTTCTCTTTTGAATTTATTTTACATCGTTTATTATGATCTCAAACATGTTTTAACCCATGCACCTTTTATCCATTATTGATTTTAATTATATAATTTTGTTTTTGTTTAAACATCATTAAAGATGAAGCGATAAAAGCGATTGAAAAATAATAATAATATTAATAATAAAATAAAATAACCCGAAATGGGTTGCTTGGTTTATCCGTTACCAAGCAGCTCAAAGATATTGGTCCGACTTGGCTCAGTACTAAGATGACCATTACAGAACATCGTGTAGGTATTTGATCGGGTTGGTGAGGGACTTGTGGTACCCTTTACGGGATATCACAGAGTTTCTTAGCCAACTGGGTCGGGTACTTGAATGTCATTTGAGATGGGGTTTCTGATACCCCAATCGGGCGCCTCCCCAGGTGGCGGATAGGGGAAGGCCTCTTAGATATGGGAGGTACCGAGGAAATTAGAATACCCGGGGCGGACCAAAAGTCAGATAGGGGTGGGCACCCGATATAATTGTCCACTCTGTGTTGGGATAACCTCCCACACAGAGTATTTGCGGTTACGACGACTGTAACGCGCAGTGCCACCCAAAATAGGTCTCTCTCGGATGGAGATCAGGGTTCAGTTGGGAGTTGACCCGGGACAAGCTAGACTACGTTTTAAATGGACGGACCAACTTCGGAAGGACATCATGCTATGTTGGCAAAACAGTAGTCCTTGCAGAAGAGGATACATGCTAAGGTTGCATGAGCGATGGGTCAATATGTACCCCCAATACGCTCAAATGACACCTCAGTATTTAAGAGACCAAGTATTCTTTCTGCGAAAAAAGGGACATGAAGCTTTTCTTCAGCAGGGAGAAGAAGAACCCTCCGAGAACCTTCAGGTTCCGACAGTAACACCTACACCAACGACCGAGGAAGAGAACATGAGGTCTAGGGAAACCAAAGTACATCTAAAGGTTTCCATTAAAATGGACAAAATCGCTGAAGGGAATAACGAGCTCTCATTACTCCCAGAGGATGTAGATCTCTGGACATTAAATTGTGCTGTGTACGAAAAAGCAAAGGTCCTGCTTCGTGAAAGTAACAGAAAATCTGTTTCAGACCGCGTCGATAGGACCTTTAAACGAATCAGACAAGTACAGTTTAAGATTGGGGTGGCTCGAAGGCATGCTTCTCAATTGCAGAGTGTGATTGTATATCTTGAATCGAAAAGAAAATTTACATCCAGGGTTTTGGAAATAGCCCAGACTCTAAAAAGATTGCATCACACTCTGAAGAAATCGAAGTTGCAGACCATCAAGCAACATTGGATTGAGAAGATACGTTCTCTTGTTGTTATAAGAGAGCGTTTAGAACGGCGGGTTAAATGGATAAAGCAAAATAATACCTATGCTACTAATCCTTCTTGCCTGTTCAGTCCACCATCGCCAACTGTCGAAAGACCCCCATGTCGTGAAGAGATTGAAAACTTCTGGAGTAACATCTATGGGAAAGCCCATTCAGTGAACGATGAAGAGTCATCCTTAGGACTCTTTCGTAGCTTCTGTTTTAGACAGGGGCTTGACCATCCAGCAGAGGTAAGTCCACCAATTGCTAAGGAGGAGGTGAGAAACATAGTTGCTAAAACGAAGAACTTTTCAGCACCCGGGCCAGATAAGATTAATAACTTTTGGTGGAAGAAGTTCTCTTCAACTCACCAACATTTGGCTCGAATAATCTCTACCTTTCTCAACGGTCAACATCCAATACTACAGTGGTTGGTGGAAGGACGAACGGTACTCTTACCAAAATCTGGTGATTTATCTATTCCAAAAAATTATAGACCCATAGCTTGTCTTAACACCTGCTACAAGCTATTCACTGGCATCCTCAAAGAGAGGATTTTGACATCCATCGAGCCAGTTTGGAGTCCAATAAGCGCACAGTGAGGGTGCAAGAGAGGTCTGACAGGTTGTAGGGAGAACCTATTGATTGATAGGTGTATTACCCAAGACGCGATATTTTATCGACGTAACCTGTCAATGGCTTGGATTGATTACCGAAAGGCATTTGACTCTACAAGTCATGAGCTGATCATCAAGCTCCTTGAATGCTTAGAGGTACATCCGAACATTGTGAGATGCTTTAAGGAGCTAATGCTCATGTGGAGGACAAGGTTTGTTATAACATCCAACAAACAGCAAGTGATGACTAACATCATCTCGTTTAGAAGAGGAGTTTTCCAAGGAGACTCCCTAAGTCCTCTACTTTTTTGCATCTCCCTCTTGCCTCTGTCTGTAGTACTCCGAGAAAAATACTCTGGATACATGTGTGGAAAACCCAGAAATAGAGTCCATAAGATCAACCATCTGTTTTATATGGACGATCTTAAGCTATATGGATCCAGCAAGGACGAATTAAAAATTCTGGTGTTTGCAGTAGCCGAGTACTCCAGAGCTATTGGTATGGATTTTGGATTAGATAAATGTGCTGTTATCCATTTAATTAAAGGGAGTCGAGAAACAGCTGAAATGTCGAGCGACTCTGAGAATATTCAGCTTATTGGTGGCAATACCATTCATCACCTTGGTGTTGGGGAAACTTACGCATATCTTGGAATTCCTCAATCGGAAAGTCAAGATTTGTGTAGGCTTAAAGATCATCTCCATATGAAATACCATGGTCTTCTCAGAAAAATTTGGGCTTCTGAACTATCTGGGAAGAATAAGATACAAGCCACAAACACATTAGCCATTCCTTTACTACTCTATACATTTGGAGCAGTTAAGTGGAATGTGAATGAGTTAAAGGAACTAGATAGAGAAACTCGCAAGATGATGACTATACATCGAAGTCATCATCCTAGGTCTTCCGTACCTCGCATTTACCTTCCACGCGATCGGGGAGGAAGAGGTCTTTTAAATTTAGAGTGTCTTCATCGTAGAATTGTTTTATCTGCAGCATGCTCAGTCATAAACAGTAAAGATCCTCTTATGCAATTTGTTCACCATCATGAAATTGCAAATGTTGGGGCGTTTTTATATCGAGTGGCAGAAAGAGCTGCAAGTGAACTTAGTCTCCCATTTGAAACCAGGGATATGGAACACGGTTTAGCATCTTTAACACCATTAATGCTTAAAAAACGTGTTAAGGAAGCAGAACATGCGCTTCTGTTACAGGAGCATATTGACAAGCCTGTGCATGGACGGTTTTTCAGTCTCATAAAAGAGTTGGGACTGTCTGGGGTTTTGTCATTTGCTTTCCTCAAGTCTGCTGGTTTGAAATCGGAGACTGAAGGATTTTTATTTGCTTGCCAGGATGGAGTGATAAATACTTTGGTGTATCGCAGTCGAGTGATGCATATATCTGTCGACAATACCAACTGTCGAGCGTGCAGGCAATACCCGGAGACACTTAGTCACATTCTAAGTGCGTGCCCGAAGTATGCATGTTACAGATATGTAGAAAGACACAATGCTGCGCTTAAGGTGTTGTATTATCACCTTCGACACCAATATGGTATAGATAAAGAACCCATCTTGCCGTATGCCCAGGGGGATCAGGAGTCCGTTGTGGAAAATGATCAGTGTAAGATCTACTGGAATTTTTCTTTTTCCACCACTCATCGTATCAGCGCCAATAAACCTGATATAGTGCTCCAGGATCATAAAAGTAAGGTCATTTGTGTGATAGAGTTTTCGGCACCTGCTGAGAGCAATATCACTCAAAAGGAGGTTGAGAAGCGGACAAAGTATCAAGACCTTCTGTTTGAATTGAGTAAAATATATCCAGGCTACAGGGTCAGATTAATTGTTCTTGTACTCGGTTGTTTAGGAGGGATGCGAGCTTCATTTGCGAGCCAATTACAAAAAATTCCTAGCTGCGAGCACAAGGCTAATGCGTTGGCGGTTCGCATGCAGAAGGCTGTTCTTCTGAACTCTCTAAATCTGGTTCGGCAGCACTGTTCATTATAAGATCCTATTCGGTAGCTCTAAAAAAGCATCCAACAACGTTCTTGACCACCGCTTAAGAATAATGGCGGCAATGGGTGAGAACAACAGTGTAAGAAACGAAAATAACAACTCTAGTAAATGAATCACGCTTTTGCTTACCCTCCAGGACGGATGGAGCAATAGTGGATTAGAATATGTAAAGCAAGAATGGGAGAGGTTGTTTTAGTGAGGTATTACCACAGCACGTGGTCGAGTCCCACACGAACAAGTGCGTAAATGCATTTTTTCCTCTCCTAAACTTGTTTTGTAAAAAAAAAAAAAAAGTAAAATAATAATAATTATTAAAATATTTAAATAACTATAATGATTATAATAATAATAATATTTTATTATTTGTGTATATAATTAACTTTATTGGACTATATACTAAATAGTTATATCCTGTTTCGCTAAATTGTAGTTTAAAAGTATTTAAAGGTAGGGTGAAAATCATAGATTTATAATTAAAATTTTAATATTATGCATATTATAACTAGGCTCCGAACTATAACAACAATTTGCTTTTTACTATCAGCTAGTTATCATGATTATTTTAGTCACCTTTGTTATTAGTTTATTTATATTTTGTTATGTTTATGCATATTATTTGACAAATGGTATATGGCGAAATTAATGTTATGGTAAATGAGAAATAAAAGTGCTAAGTTTTTATTAACTAATATTATCAATATTGATTATTAATCATTAGATGTTGTTTATGTTGTTACGTTTATGCTGTTTGTAGTTTTTAATCTTGTGTCCTAATGACTATTTAATTCTTAACTTTTATTTATTTTTATTACATCTACTTGAAGAAATTTTTAGAATTATATCTAACAACATTTATACTAGTCTGATTTTTATGTTAGTGAGTTTATGATAATATATATTAATTGTTTAAAATAGGTTGATTAAAATAACAATAGTGATGATTCAATATGAATATATATTAGTGACTTTGTCAACTTATTGGAGCACGCGTCAATCCCGTTATAATAATTGATTACAATATGGGAGGCAACTACTGGGGTGAGTTTAGTAATAAACGAGCGGTGTGTTAAATAATCCACACCAGGAGTAATAGTTCGTTTAATTGATGTCCTTAAAATTTTCTATGTTCTTCTTTAGATTGATTCGTGGAATATAACTTGGCTGCCTACTTTCAAGCGCCCTTTCATATATAATTATTCCTTAAATTTCCTCTTTATGAAAAATTAATAAAAACAAATTTATGTCAAAATTTTGGACATAACACTATGTATTTATCTTCGCTGAATGTATATTCAAAGTCAGAACGACCAGATTTATCATGCACAACAGGGCATCCAACTTTCTTGCCGTGTGTCGTATACGTTTTTTCTTCGACCCCAGCGATAAGTTCGTTAAAAAGCTAGAGAAGATATTTAAAAGAGCGTTGACAATCGTTGACGGATGCTAAAGCGTCTCGTAAAATGTCCCTTGATCAGCTGAATGCTTCTATCGGTGAGGGCATCAACAAAAGTAAAAACATACAATAAGGTAAGTATCTTGTCAGTCATCTAGATATTTTGTTTATTTTTATTTCAATAGGCGCAACCAGATCAGTATTTAATGCGTAAAATTATACCAGAAACAATTATTATTTATTGTTTTGTTTCATTTTGACTGATGATTTAAAATATATTTTTAGTTATTTTAAGTAATATAAAAATTTAGTGTCTGATATGATACTTCCCTGAAAGGCTATGATTAAGAATGAAGAATGTTTTTATCCTTTTTTTCAAATATTGTTTGGTTATTAACACAGTTCCTGTCAAAAATCTTAACACAAGCGCCATAATGAGATTTGTTATGATACCAAGCCACAAAATCTCGTAGCTAATTAGAGCACAATAAAGTTCGAGCAAGCCGCAAAAGTCGTTGTTCCTGAAGGGAAATTTTTGCCGGGAAGAGCTTACTTTCAGATAGGGAATGTAATATAGTATATTATGCATCAAGGAAGGGAAGGCCGTGTTTTTTTGTCAAGCACAAATGGTCGAAGAACGAGTGTAGGACGAGCGTAGCGAGTGCGAAACGAGTTCGGAGAACATTATGCGAGACAAAAAATCGGCCTCCCGAGGTGCATATGCTATTTTCTATCACAGATGTACGAAAATATCGTGTTTCGTGCATGTGTGGTAGAAAAATAATTTTTTGTTTTTTGTTTTTTTTGGTTTTTTAACAGTTTTTTTAACAAGTTTAGCTAGTCTGGTCATTCTGACTTCATTGGAGAAAAATATGTAAGAATACACTAGCGTAGTGTTTCGAACTTTTCGTTTAAAAGTATTAAGCTATGTTTTAAGGATTGTAAAACACAAATCCTTAATTTAACTTTGCAGATAAACTTTATACGATAGAGTGTTGTGCTGTAGTTGGCACTGCTCACCGGTCCTGAAGCAAAAAAACCGCTACTAAATTGGATTCATAATCCGCTTGAATAGGAAGTTTTTGTATCATATGTAGTTTAAAAACCAGTACTTGGTGTCATCGCATTTTGTCATAAAATAATCAACCTTTTTTCTTTAAAAGACCCACTTTTAGCTTAACCAAAAGCCTACGACATGGATGAAGTTTTCGTATAACTCCATTTTATTTCTTTTCATAAACTTGTTTTTAATTTTTATTATTTGTAAAATATTTTTTCTACATTTATCAGTATATTAACTTTTTTTCAATTTTTTCCGTAAATTTTAATTTTTTAAACTGAATATTTCAAACATTATAACATATTTACATTGCATATGCCGAGAAAAAAACTCAACCACTACTTTTCGTAGTCTAAATAAATAAGATTCATTCTCAAGCGAGTTTATCCTTTATTTCTCTCGGAACTTCAAGAAATCATGATCTACTTATTCGACAGTTTGTTCGGTCCAGAATCTCAAACCATTGTTGTTATCTACAAATTCCAAACATTCTTTTAAATAACTTACAATTACAATACCAAAAACTTTAAGACTCCACGTAATTGTAGATAAATTGTAATTAAAGCACCCTTCATTAGACTTTTATATGTAGATGAAATACACGGAGTTCATCACTGTGCAAAGAATTTTATAGAAAAAGTAACAATCGTTTGTGAGTATTCTGTGAACGTCGATAAAATATTCTCTAAACTTGTGGCTTGTCCAAAATTAGTGAACTGTTAATCAAATTTTAGTCAACTTATTTTTGCGTGTAATGTGAAATTGTTTAAGTGTTTTAAACTTTCAGTTTAAAACATAGAAAAAAAGAAAAAAAGATTTAATAAATAATGAAATTTTAAAAAAATCAATGACAAGTTAAAAAATTGTTCCTTACAACTACTATACGCTCTTGTCGCTGGCTCTAGGTTGAGCTAAAAGTAGGGCTTTTAAAGAATAAATGTGTACAAAGTTTTAGTACTCTAAGGACAAAATTTTGACCGCTAGAGTGGGGGACAGGTATTTTTTTCAAACTTTTTTCAAAAGGTGACTGATTTTGTCTCAAAAACACTGTAAAAACCGTCTCCAACAAATTTTTTTATAATTTTCTGTAACTTACACGTCAAACTATATATATGTGTACCAAATTTCAGCACCCTAAGTCAAAAACTTTGGCAGCCATGGAAAGGATAGGGTCATTTTTTTAATTTGCTTTTTTACATTTTAGGCTAAAAATTGAAGCCTTTAATGGACTTCGCCAACAACCTAAGCTCGAATAGCCCATTCCAATTTATTGTCGTAAATTCAATGTAAAATTACATATGTGTACCAAATTTGAAGTCCCTAGCTCATATAGTTTAAAGGTTCGAGGGGGTGCGAAAACGGACATACATAGTGATTTTAATGCACGGTGGGCTTAGATTAAGTTCAACCCAAAAGTTCGTGCACATCGCCGTTTTCTTTTGGAATTACTTTGGTGATGTCTTCTGATTATTTTAACATAAAAATGAAAATAATCGGTGGAGGGAAACTGAAATTATCTTGATTTTTCATTTTTTTCCATTGGTTATTTTATGTAATTTCTTCAAAAAAAGTTTTTCTATAATTTTTTTTAATACAAAAGTTGTATTTTGGTTTTAGTAAAGAATCTTTATAATAGTTAATAAATTAAAAAAATTTAACAAATAAATTTGTTAATAATTAATGGAAAAACCTGGTTTTTCTTTGATTTTTTGAACTTAACTCGTTTTGTAATTACTTTGCACTAAAATTGTCAAAAGATGAATAAAAGTACATAAAATTCTCTGTAAAACTAAAAAATAGACCTTTCTACGTTTTACCATTCCTTAAATATGACGCGTTAAAGTTGCCATTTATTGAAAATTTTGAACTTAGGAGCCCGTTCTTTGATAAATTTTTTTATTCAATGTCCAAATATAAAAATTCTAATAAAATGTATGTAAGGGGACTCTTTGTTGAATAATTTCACACAGATAAAATTATTTATCTTTAATGGTATAAAAGTTACAGAATTATGAATCTTTGAAAATTAACCATTTGTTTGTTAACAAATAATTAGCTATTTTAAATTTTGTTATTTGTCATGCCAGTGAACCAAAGTTTTTGCGAAAACTGTTTTTAATCGTTTAAAATGCCAAAAGCGGGAACACAATGAAAATCGTACAAAAGTTTGTTCCCACTATTGGGAACAAAAATGTTGACCTTCCAGAACACAATAAACAAACTTTTGACCGATTTTCATTGTGTTCCTGCTCTCGGCATTTTAAATGATTAAAAACAGTTATCGCAAGAACTTTGGTTCACTGGCATGACAAATAACAAAATTTAAAATAGCTAATTATTTGATAACATGCAAATGGTTAATTTTCAAAGATTCATATTTCTGTAACTTTTATACCATTAAAGATAAATTAATTTTATCTGTGTGATATTATTCAAAAAAGAGTCCCCTTACATACATTTTATTACAATTTTTATATTTGGACATTGAATAAAAGAATTTATCAAAGAACGGGCTCCTAAGTTCAAAATTTTCATTAAATGGCAACTTTAACGCGTCATATTTAAGGAATGGTAAAACGTAGAAAGGTCTATTTTTTTAGTTTTACAGAGAATTTTATGTACTTTTATTCATCTTTTGACAATTTTAGTGCAAAGTAATTACAAAACGAGTTAAGTTCAAAAAATCAAAGAAAAACCAGGTTTTTCCATTAATTATTAACAAATTTATTTGTTAAATTTTTTTAATTTATTAACTATTATAAAGATTCTTTACTAAAACCAAAATACAACTTTTGTATTAAAAAAAATTATAGAAAAACTTTTTTTGAAGAAATTACATAAAATAACCAATGGAAAAAAATGAAAAATCAAGATAATTTCAGTTTCCCTCCACCGATTATTTTCATTTTTATCTTAAAATAATCAGAAGACATTACCAAAGTAATTCCAAAAGGAAACAGTAATGTGCACGAACTTTTGTGTTGAACTCAATCCAAACCCACTGTGAATGGGGTTCCAATTTACGGTACAGAACCTTAAAAATGGTATATTTTGTAACAGAATATGACTTAAAGAAAAATGTTAAAATTTGAATATTTCAAAAAAAGGATCAGCTGGGATTAGGTCCTTACGAATGTTAAAATACATATGACACAGAAACTTCCTATTCGAGCACAGTATGGATCCTATTTAGTCACATTTACTTATGCTCGGGGACCGGAGCAGTGTGGCTGCAATAATTTTACGCTTGACAATACTTAGGAGAATTTTAATAATTCTTTTTTCCTTGCATAAAAAAATATCATTACAATGAGAATTTTCTGTTAAATAATAATTTTTACTGGATGTACTTAGGATATTGTCTGATTCTACTTTACTTACTTCCAAAAATTCTTTGCTGGCCTGTATTACACTGGAATGCATATACTGACAAGTTTCAACTATGTATCTTAAAACATCATTAGTAATAGTTGCATCCTGTATATCTGTCAAGAATTGCATGGCGACACTCTAAAAGTTAATAAGTGGATTTAGTGCAATTAATCTTCTATAATATGATGATAAATATTGTACAATTGTCATGGAAATACGTGTAATTTAAAATTGTAAAGACTCACAGAGGAACAAACTCAAGAAAAAACATATTTATTTAACTAATTAATTTAAAACACGAGAGTAATGAAATAAAAGAATAATATGTAGAATGTATGCTAATAAAATTTACAAATCACTTAAACGCAACACTTAAGTACTTAAAAATATTCGATATCTAGAGAAGTCACATTTTATAGTGTTCGCTGTGTATATAATTTCCAAAATTTATTAACTGCACAATAAACTATATAAATTTTTTTGATAGAAGGATGAAAGACGATAAACAAAAATGAAGTCATTCGGACAATGCAGTTTAATGCTTAAACGATATAAAGATAACTTTTATCTTCACTTAGATATCGTAGAACTGCTTACTTTATGATAGGTATCTTTAGTGTAGAATTGGCAATAATAAAAGTAACAACTCTGCTTGAGCCATTTAATCTCGAATGTAGAGTTAATATTTTGTCATTAATTGGTTAACAGGACTAGTAAGCCTTTCTTGATAGTCAGCTGGATGCTGCTTATCAGGGATAGAAAAAAAAAGTTGAAACAACTCGTAAGACCATCTTAAGTTATGACGAGCAATACTGAAGAACTTGCGAGTTGACCATTAGCGGGAAGAAGTCATTCAGGTCTATTACAAACATCAGATGTAGAGTGAGTTGGATCAATAACTCTGTTAATGGTACCATGACAGTAGTATTCGCATGTCCAACGACAAAGGAGTAAGATTATCAATTGGCGTGTCTTTGCGTTGATCCTCGGCTTGGTGAGGCTGAATTTGTCCAATGGAATGAGAATCGTGAAGAGATGTATGGTATCTGTCCTTGCAAGTTCTACAATAAGCTGGGTTCCAATATAATCTGACGTTGTGCTTTTCAGACAATTATAACAGTGTCGTTCCTCCTGTATAAATCGAATTCTGACATTGAGCGTAAGTTTTTCATAATTGGAACAGGCAGCCATAAAAAGCTACACCTATCTATCATTACATTGATAAGTGTTTTAATATGTATGAAATAAGCCTCTGGAATTGAAACCGTGGTAGTTTCCCAGGTCTTACGGCATTGAGAATAAACATCAATATTTTTTAGCTAGTGATAAAATCAACCTATATCCTTCGTCTACGGGTGCACTAGTAGGGCTCAGTTCTATAAAAAAGAGATAAAGTGTCAAAAACCGCATTTTGTGCACTCTTTGAAGCGCTAATATAAAAAAAGGCAGCATGATGAAAATCTCTACAAGAGCTTAAGTGAAAGCTTAAATTTTCAACTTTATGGCCCAAGACTGAAATCAAATTAAGCAAACGCTATGTGAAATTGTCAAAATAGCTTGGCTATGGAGCACTTGGTAAAAATCAATTCCCATAACCGGATTTGCTTAAAAATTTTTATTTGGGGGTTTTTGAAAATGCTAATGAGGAATTAAAAGTTATATTTAAAAAATTCAAAATGACAGATTTTTCCGCTGGGTTTTCAGTGTTTTTTTGTGCTGACTTGGTTAAAACCGACGTTCGCCTAGACCCGCTAGTCTGGAAGGTTTGGTCAGGGTCAGACCTGGACAAAACCAGACTTCCCAACAAACCAATCTACAGTTTCTAGAATAGTAAGTCTGGTCAGTGCAGTATCTATGCCAGACCAGACCTACTAATCTAGAAACTCTAGATCGGTTGATTTAGCAGACTGGTCTGGTCCAGGTTTAACTTCGACCAGACTTTCTGGTCTAGAAATGTAAGATCAGTTCGTTTTGAAGTTTAATCAGGTCTAGTTTTGGCACAGATTAGACCGTAGTGTGTCTTTAAGAAAGGTATTGTTTCGTAAGAAAATAATCAGGTGACACAGTAAATTACAAGAAGTTTAAGTCTCGTGTGTAACATATCATTTCTGTAAGCACAATCAGATTTCACAATAATCCAAATGGCGAATATTAACAATTTCACAAAGTGCACACTGTCCCGAATTACGGCCCAAAATAATCTACAGGTCCGCATATTTTCCACCTTTTACTCCTATCGTTGCATATGCGTAAAATTGACTATAATGAATAATCAGATCAAAAACGGGTAATTCAAATAAAGTAAAACTATTTTTTAACAAAACCATTATGTATTAAAGTCACGTAATTTAAAAATGATTTATATCTGCCATATTATATCCACTATTTTGTATTATTGAAAATTAACTTCAGATTCGTAATCTGCGTCACTTTAAACCCCCGAGGAACAAGCTGCAAACGAGTGTACTTAATTTTTGAAATTGTAAACGCAATTTTAAATTCACCAATTTCATTTTTTAAACTTAACTTTTGATTCGTAAATACCAATTACAAAAACCCACAAGTAAAATGTTTTATGCAAATCCGGTTATGGAAATCATTTTTATCAACTGCTCCCTATTTCAGCTATTTTGACAATTTTTGATAGCGATTGCTTGATAAACAATGTTCTCCGCAATTGTAAAAGAAAACCTTCCAGTCCTGGGCCTAAAACTTGAAAATGTAAGCTTTTATATCAACTTTTATAAAGATTTTTTTCATGTTGTGTTTTCTTTTTACAGTGCTTCAAAAAGTGCTTAAATTATGACCGAATGAAATTTTTTTGTATATTCTTGTTCAGCGATATCTAAACTTTAAATAAACACGATATCATGATTTTTTTGTAACCTAGTGGTATGAACTGATAAAAATTCTCTTGTTTTTGTATCTAACTACAAGAAAGTTCTCAGCGACTGGAAAAGAAGTGCCAGAGTTGCAAAGGGAAAAGATCAGCTGCGCTGCTACCCCATGTAGAGTACATCATAGGTAGTGCGTCTTTTCTAGTGCGGTAAGATCAGCATTCTTTTCAACTAGGGACGAAAAAATATCGTTGTAGGCTTGCCATTCTGAATAATCTCCAGTAAAGGTTTTGAGTGTTATCTTGGGAAGAAAAAATTTTGAAAGGGGGTATGAAACGGTAGCAAGGTATCAGGCGATGTCGCTCCAGTAGGCATGAGAAATTTTCGATGTCGACCAGGGGCTGATCCAGGCAAAAGTAACAAGTTTCAAGCGAATCTGATCACTAATTTAAATTTCGTCCGACACTTTGAATTTTTAAAATCTGACTTCGTAATCATCGACCCATTAAATGCCTTCTACCATAAAGGGTAAAAAAAAATTCATAAATAAAAAAAACGGAAAAACTTTAATTTTATTTTAAAAACGGACTGTAATTTGTTTATTTATAAACGTACATAATTTTTTATTGCAAAATTTGAAAGAGGGATTCTTGGACTATGAGTAAAGCTTCCTGAAGTGGCCCCCTAATTTACAAACATGCAATGAAATTTGACATTAATGTTATACTTCTGTACTACTATATTAGAGATATTTTAGGTATAAATATTTTTTTAAAATTCAAAAATTTAAAAAAGTTATAAACAATTTAGTTTTTATGTAACATTTTCCTTTAAAATTTGTTTTTGCGATGCATATTTATGAATTTTAATGAAATTTATATATTTTATATAGAAAAGTATAAACTTTAAAATAAAAAATATCTGGTTCAAAAAATATCATTTTTTAATAAAAAATTAGTTATTGTTAATAAACAAATTAAAAAATGAACATGTTCTGCCCCAGCTAGAAATTTTTTTTCAAAAATGTATGTAATCTATATAGATTCAAGTTCACTTTACAAAAATAAAAAATTAGTTATGTCTATTTTTGGCGAAACGGCGTTTAATTTTAAATAGTTTGGAAGATTATGGGGGGGGGGGGGCGAGTTGGTCATTTTTTTCAAAAAATCGTACTTTTTGGCTAGTAGTCACCCTAAGTCAAATAGTTTGGAAGATTAGAGGGGGGACATTGCCATTTTTTTGCATTTTAGGGCAAAAAAGTGGTTTTTGCTAGATTTTGTCATGCCCATGAGCTCGAATCACGTTTTCCATATCATTTTCGTAAATTCAAGATGAAATTACATTTGTGTACCAAATTTGAAGACTCTAGCTCATATAGTTTAGAAGTTAGAGGGGGTGCGAAAACGGACACACACAGTGATTTTAATAGGGTTTCATTTTACAATACGGAACCCTAAAAATCAGCAGAACCTTTTAGAAAATTTATTTTAAAAGAAAGTCTTTTACGTCCACACCATTAGTTAAGTTAGGGAACGCTTTACACAACTTTGTGACCACTAATTTCTTTGTTTCAATATCCCGTTGGTAACCACCCACAAAACTAGCGTCGTTGGACTGGCCAAAGATACATATGCCATTTTAAAGATTTGCCCCGGTAGAGAACTACACTTTAATTAGTCGTTGGTCGTTGCGAGTCCTTTTTATAATCAATTAGAGATTTAAAGTAGGGATATGAGGTGTAGAATTGTCGAATGATGGATAAGCGGGGTAAGAAATAAGGAAATAAATTTTTAGCAACCTATGACTTATTCTTGCCAAGCAACAGTCGATTTTTGCACACGCCAGCACCTGAATAATTTTGTGCAATATATTTTCACAGAAGTTATGATTATTGCTTTATGGGATCGATGAACTTTGATTTCGAAACAATGAAAGTTATTCAATTCCGAGTAATCGATACCAATCGATATAACTATATTAATTTTGTTAATTTACAATCCATTAACTCTATTGAATGCGACATGCCTTTTTTGGTTGTGCTAGGTTATGTGCTTAGCGGTGTCAGAAAGCACGTGTTTAGTTCCTTCGTCACTCTTAGGAGTTCCGAGTTTTGTGAAAGGAAAGGCGAAAGTGGAATGCATTATGGTCGGTGGGTCGTGCTTAAAGAAGTATGCCTGAGTTGCCACTGGTAGGACGAACGACGCCCAGATTGGTGTATGTGTACACACATACGTGCGCTTCTTATTTATTTAATTATTCTATTGTAATGATCGGTTATTTTTGTATTGCCAAAGAATTCGCTCTCCGGATGGAGTCCGGGTTTAAATTTATAAAGTAAATCATTTATGTATGCAAACGTGGCGTGCAGCGCCGTTTTTAAATGTCATTACCACAATTTTTGATCGATTCTGTAAGTCTGATAGGAGAAAGAATAGTCAGTGACAAAACATGATTGAAACCTTCGTAAGTGAATATATTTTAACAACAAAATAATAATAAAATGCAAAATAAAAGAATAAATGAAATTATATAATAACTAACAAAATAATAACTTTAAAAGGATAGGCTCGATATAAAATAAGAAAGGTACAGCCAATAAAGAATAACAAAGATATAAAAATATAAAAGAACATAATAGAATATAAAACAAAAGAAACTAGAAGGTGATTAACAGTTGGCACGTATGCTTCACTCTCCGTCTCCCTCGCTCTCTTTCTTTATTTCGCTTGCCATCTGTCTGTAAAGTAAAAACGGCAGGTTAAATTACCCGACAGTACACTTTTAACAAAATGACAAGGACGTTTGTACTAGGGTGGTTTCTTGAATTTCACCCCTAGCCCTGATTACGGACCATAACGAGAGTCGTGCACGCTAGGTAATTAATTAAAATTAATCTGGAGACTAGACATCGAGCTGAGGTCGTGGTTCCTGCCCAACACGAAGCTAGTGTAAGAAATATCGGTTTAGGATTATACGACCTAAGGAGCACCTCAAGGACGTAATTTCTACTGAACAAGGAGCGTCTCAATTCAACAGGGGAGGTTTGTAGTAAATGATGGTCAGAAAAGCAATTTACCTGGACTCGAGAGCACCCGCAGGCCAAAGTACAGCTCCTTCTGGGAACATGGAAGAGCTAGTGAAGGAAGAGCACCTCATTGCATCTACTCTATTGAAAGAAAGATCTTTTTCTAGACAGGAAGAGCACCTTGCCAGCTAGAGAAAATAGAGGGTGGCATCAGGAGAGTGATCTGCCGTTTCGAGGCAAGCCTCGCGACCAGCAGACTGACTAAAAATGTTCGTGCCGTCAAGTATACAGAATTGCTTGAGTGTCGAACAGTGGTAGTGTGCGGAGAAAAAAGCGAATCGACGCGGCAAGAATGCTCCAACGTTACTGACTTAATGACTGGATTTCCTTGCGTTAAATTATTTCCAACAGCTGAGGACAATCGATATAAAAATGTATAATTTTAAAGAAGAACATAACAGAAGTTTTGCATTGAATAATAAAATTATCGAATCAACCTTATTGAAGTTAATAGAGTACCAGAATAGAAAGCCAAAAATGTTGTAAACACGTGCGATTAGTGCAAAAACATGGTCATTAAAGCAAAGGTCCTAAGAAAAAGTAACACCGAGATCGCGCGTCGATGATAATCTAGTAATTTTAAAAGCATTTATACGGTAAGGATAGTGCAGTGAATAACTAAGTGACACTTGATTTTTAAACACTATTGTTAAGTTGAGCTTAGGTCATTTTGTAATAGAATGGCATCGTTAGTGGACAAAATGCGACAATAAGTTTTAACGTCGTCATCAAATATTACACAAAAAGATTTAATATTTTATATCATACATGCACGAAAAATTCGAGCATTCGTGCGTGTGAAGTAGGCCGTAAACTGCATGTTTTCGTGGCAGTACCGTCGCAGAGGGGAATAAACTTTTACGCATGCAAATAAACTTCTGCGCAGCCGTAAGTTTATTTCCCTCGTAAAATAAACAGGGAAATAAAGTCTTGCAGACGAAATTTGTAATCACGTGATAGGGACCAATGTTTTCAGAAGGAGCGTACAACACAGTGTGAGTGTGTTCAACTGTGATCAGCACAATTAACCCAGTCTGCATAAACTACTTGATTGTTTAATTTCCCAGTCCTGTGATGCACTGTATTTACCGTATTTGTTTAAAGAAAATTGTAAAAAATGGGTAGTTCTGAAGATGACAATGACCAGTGCACACCACCAGAGATTCGGAAAACAGATGAAAATGTTTGTGTGAGTTTACTACCAACGAAATTAAAAGAAATATATGAATCTGCCTATGACGGGTATTTAGAGTGGAAAAATTCTAAAAGCCTAAATATAACGTAAGAGTCAATTTTGCTTGAATACTTCAGCGAATTAAAGACAAAATATAAACCATCGTCTTTATGGTCATTATTCTCGAAGCTCAAAAGTACTATTAACATAAAAGAAAAAGTTGATATTAGCAAATATAATTCATTGTCAGCTTTCATGGAAAACCAATTTTGCGGTTTTACCAGTAAAAAAGACAGCGTTTTTACAACAGAGTAAGTTACAAAATTTTTAACAGGAGCTCCAAATGACAAATACTTAGCAACAAAAGTAAGTATACAAAAAGGAAATATCGTATTTATCCTGAACTATAGGTGTGTTGTGTAGCGTATTTACAGTTTCAAAATTCAAGATAGCCTAAATTAAAATTTTCACAGATTTTCTGTTTTAATAACACAGCCACACAAAAAAAATAAAGTTCCCTGACCTGGGTAAGAGACACACATTTTTCTATGTATTTTGATACGCTGAATCTGAATCTGTTATCAGAATTGGTCCAGCAGATCAAGTTTTGACCCTAACCTCAAAATCAATAAAATGACACATTTTGTTTATTAGAATTTGAACCTGACTTAACATTAATACATGCCTAGGGCCAATGGAAAGCTTGAATTATGACCTTGAAAACGCTTTTTTAAAAATTATTCTACGTTGATTTTTTACGAAGTTATGATGTTTTACTTAAAATCATTTTTTTCCATGACACAATAACACATCAATAATAATTGATGTGTTTTTAACATATGGAAAAAAGTCATATTTTAAGTAAAACATCATAACTTCGTTAAAAATCATCGTAGAACAATTTCTAAAAAAGCATTTTAAAGGTAATAATTCAAGCTTTCTATTGGTCCTAGGCATGCATTAAAGTTAAGTCGAGTTCAAATTCTAATGTTCAAAAAGTGTCATTTTATTAATTTTTAGGTTAGGGTCAAAACTTGATCTGATGGACCAATTCTGATGTCGGATTCGGATTTCGCGCATCAAAATACATAGCAAAATGTGTGTCTCTTACCCAGGACAGGGAACTTTTTTTTTTGTGTGGCTGTGTAATTAAAAACTATTCTCTAAATTATCAAAAGAAGTCAATTTTTAAAAATATTAAATGTTTTATGAATGAATAGGGGAGAGTAGTCAAAGTTGGATATAGTTTTGACTTTTCTCTATAACTTCTCCTGTAGGCCGAATTTTGAGATGTCTCTTATATTATTGGAAAGTTCTACTAAAATGCAATGTTTTTGCTAAACATTGCAAAAATTTGTACCAAAAGTTTCGAAGTTATAGGCAATTAAAAAAAAAAAAAGTTAGTCAAAGTTGAACATGGTAGTCAGAGTTGGGTCACTGTAGAAAATCAATGAAATATGAAGATAAATGATTCAAAATTACAATATCTTTGCCTTCGCATGATAGAATGGCACTCAAATACATTTGGAAATGACAAAAGGAAACATGAAACTGGAATAAATCATATTTCCTCTTGTATAGCGAAATTGATCTAAAAGTGAAAAAGTATTACGAAAAATTTGAATTTTCTTTCTTTCCAATAGAAATGAAGTTTTTGACACCTTTTCAAGTTAACAAATTCATTTTCGTTGCAAACATGCTTCAGAATTACAAAATTTTGGGTGTACCAACCTTGACTCAAGCGTCGTTTAGCTTCATATCACACACACACCATGAACGCTTTATACAAACACCAAATTACGTTCCACATTTTTGTATAACATCTTAATGAACAATTTTAGTTAACTTAATTTGTCTTTGGCATATTTCTGCTACATTTAAGTATCTAATTTTGAAACTACAAAAACGTTTTTTGTTGAGCGTATAACACGGACTCGCTTAATACGTCTATATAGTTCGCACACTTCACTGCAATCCATGTAAAAAGTTTGCTGGCATTGCTAACAAGTATTTACACACAAAGAATTATGGATCTACTGTAATAAAACAAAATAAACGCGATGATTCAACTCTGACCACTGTCCAACTCTGACTACTCTCCCCTACATAAATAATAAAATTGAGAAAATCTACTAAGCCGTGGAAATGCAAAAAGGTTAATAACAAGAACCTACAAAAAAATGATGAAATTTTTAAAAAATAAAAAAGTTAAGGATTAAAATAAAGCAAAAATGTAAAATTAATATTAGAAAAATTTTAAAGTTAAATATTAAGCCAATAGAAGAAATAAATGGAAAATGACACAAGAAATATAAAAATAAATAAAATATAATAAATACCTCCTCTATTTTTCAGGCTGTATTAATATTTGGGATTTTTAGCAGATTGAGAAGCGACGAACTGACAAATGTGCAAGTTGACCATATCAAAGAAGAAGGTAGTCTACTGCAACTTCAGGTGCCAAAGACTAAAACGCTACAACCACGATCATTTGTAATAGCTAAAAATTACGCCAAGTATATAAAAGAATATCAGTTGCTTTGTCCACAAGAAGCATCCACTAATAATTTTTTTCTAAATTTTCAAAATGGCAAGTGTACTAGTCAAGTTATAGGCAAAAACAAATTTTAGGGAATGCCAAAACAGATCGCAGAGTTTCCTGATTTGTCAGATCCTTCTAAATACACTGGACATTGCTTACGTCGTACATCTGCAACAGTACTGGCTGATGAAGGAGCTAATTTGAAAATGGTAATGACCGAACGTCTAAAAAAATCAAAAATCTAATGGCGCATCTACTTCTAAACGCATTAAGGAAACGGATTCGACAAATTCAGTAATTTCTGCTTCGAAAGATAATAACATAAACACTAAAAATAAAGTGTTTCATTTTTCAAATTGTTCTAACGTTACAATTATAATTGTATAATGTAAAATGTCTATCTCTTATTCATAAATAATATTTTATTTTTATTAAGTTTTAGATTACTGATATTTATTAATGATAAATTGTAGTATTTATTATCATCGACTTTTTAACATGATTTAAGGATAAGGATATCATTTATTAAATTCATAAAATTATACAAACTGTGTTATTAATCTAAAAGGAAAAAAGATAAGAATGTAAAGCCTAACACTAAGTCTCGACAGATCGCCGCAGCTCACCGTCGAGAGTCGAAGAGTACCTGAAATTTAGAATTTAATATAATCGAAATTATATTTTTGATTGAAATATATTCTGAGATCGAGCAAAGGTGCACCTTAGCTCGATAGAAAGATATCTGTTTTCGTAAGTTGCGACGCCTGCTTATATAAGGACGAGAGGTTCGGTCGCGATGCGAGAGCGAGAAGCTTCGTCGCTAAATTCAACGTCACACGGTCTCTTGTTTATCTGTTGCCTATACTCAGGCTTGTTGGCTGCATGCATGGAAATCTATCTGTCGGCGCCTTTAGTGTCTACAATAACAAAACCTTAATAATACTATAATATGTATAACGATTAATACTAAAAGAAACATATGGGGCAAAATTTCTGAAATATCCAGGTCAAAAAATAGAATTTATTCAAACTTTGCTAAAGTGTTTCCATTGTAAGCGGAAGTGTAAATACTAAATATTTTTAAATTCCAGGAAATAGTTTTTGAGTTACACAGTTGTAAAATTTTGAATTTTTTTAAAATATAGTTTTTTAAATTTATTATATTTCTAAGTAGATTGCATAAAAGTTAACATATATATAGTGATTCTTAATTTCAGAAAATAAAGTTTAAATTTAATTTAAAAACATGAAATTTGTTTATTTAATTTAATTTATGTACAGCAATAATCAATGCGTTTTTTAAAAATATAGGGTTCTAAAAAATGCCGATTGTTAGAAAAAGCACTCAAGATTCAAGCAATCAAATATCCTAAAATATTGATTTCGTGTGTTAATCTTTTGAGTTGGTTTTTTTGTTACGGGGGGCTTTGACCCTCGAACCCCCCTCTGTTGCCCTCAGCTACCTCTACGTTTCTCTCGGGATGTTTTTTAACTAGCTGTTTTTAATGTTAATATATAGTATCTCTAATTATCGCAAAAGTTTTATAACAAAAACATATTTATTTGCATTTAGCATTAATTTTTAAGAACTCTCTTTTTTCGTGCATGTATAATATAAAAATTTCTAAAATTCGCTCTTTTGACAACATTTTTAGGTTGCAATCTTGCAAACAACTGATCAAAATACAGACAATTTTAGAAAGTATCTGTCAAAAGTGCAGCTTAACTTTTAAACCTTTAGCCCGAATTTTTAATCATATTAATCAAAAACACTCGGTTTTCATGCATGTATAATATAAAAAAATATATGCACCGCGAGTGGTCGTATTATGTGCCAAGGAACATCGTTCCAGCCTTGAAGCATAATATACTAATATTCTATGTCGTTGATGTTGATAGTAAAAAGTGGTGAACCCAAAGAAGAACGTCGAGGAACGCCTTGTTCCTCAAGTTGGTTCAAACGAATCAGAGCTGAAATATCCGACTACACGACTTCCACGAAGATAATTTAAGATTAAAATTCTAATGTTAGAAGGTAGATGCAATAGATCTAACTTCGCGTCAAGGATATCATAATCAATTGAGTCAAAAGCTTTAGCGAAGTCAAGAAATATGACATCAACCTGATACCCCAACTGCAAGGACTCTTTAAGGGGGTAGTCTAATGTTTGAGCCTGTTTTGAAAGCTTATTTTAATATTCTTTTTTTATTATAAAATAATTTTTAATCATATCAAATCTTTTAACATCTTTTTGTTCTTATTATAAATTATTAAAAAAAATTTTTTTTTACTATTTTCAAATTGATATTGATATTATTATTTTTATCAATAATAAAAAGTTGATTTTTGAATTTTTTGGTATAATAGTCCGCCATTTTGTTATTTATTAACAAAAATGTTTAATTCTAGTTCGGGCGATAGCCACTTACATACAGAACAATAACCAATTTGATTTTTTTGTTTTAGATAACGGCAACAGCTGTTATCTTCTGCACCAGCGCACTACTTTATATTTTTTTATTATAAACATTAATTATAAGTATATATATATATCAATATCAATTTAAAAATAGTGAAATACAATTTTTTTTAATAATTTATAATAAGAACAAAAGATGGTAAAAGATTTGATATGATTAAAAGTTATTTTATAAAAAAAAAAAATATTGAAATAAGTTTTTAAAACAGGCTCGAAACACCAGACTACTCCCTTAAGGAAATAGGTAAAGTTATTTAAAAAAGGAATAACACATGCTTCAAAGACCTTAGCGAAATTGGGAATAACAGATATGCGGTAGTTTCTGCAGTCGGATTTATCACCAGACTTAAAAATAGGCACTACTTTAGCTGTTTTCCATAGAGTCGGAAACCTGGCAGAACGTAAGGCACGATTAAAGATAAAAAATAAGGGTTGTTCAAAAACAGATGCACAGTCCTGAACTAAAAAACTTGGAATTCTATCCAGGTCCACGGTGGGCTTGAACCAACTTTTAAAAAAAAAGTCTTGCGAAATGGAATTTTTTGTGGATTCCAACACTGGAGACCTCCCTGAGTGTTTTGCAACAGAAATTAAAAGAATCCATCGGGCCGTTTTTAAAAAAACCAATTTTTAGTATTTCCAACGTGAACCCTGTTTACAAGTACCTTAGAAAAACATACTAAATCAAATCTAATTTTAATTTCCATGAGTCTTCTATAGTATTTTGGATCGCAGAATCTGAATTTAATGTCAGATTTAAAAAAATCAAAATGACGGATCCAATATGGCGGCC
Organism: Ganaspis brasiliensis; assembly: GCA_037103525.1. Lineage (NCBI taxonomy): Eukaryota > Metazoa > Arthropoda > Insecta > Hymenoptera > Figitidae > Ganaspis > Ganaspis brasiliensis. The sequence goes on along the minus strand of JAZKLR010000097.1, from coordinate 928,810 downwards.
ATAAAGTTTAGAAATTGTCTAGATTCGCTTAAAATTCAATAGTCAGGGGTTTTTGGGGTCGCTGAGTCTGAATCCAGTGTCAGTTTTGAATAGAATTAATTTTTTTTAAGAAAGCAAATAGATAAATATGATTATATAAATAATGACATCAGTTACACGCTGCTATGTCTAAAGCACGCGCTGCAACCCACGATGAAAAAAGAAGTAATATCTGCTTGTTATGTTGTAGAAAGAAAGGTTATTCTGGTGTTAATAAAATAATAAAAATAACTTCCGATGGAAAAATGGAATCGTTAGTAAACACAATTTTTAAATATAAAGCTGATGATTAGTGGTTACCAAATGGAATTTGAAGCTCGTGCTTAAATAAGTTATATAAGTCACAGAAGACTAAACGAAAATTATTAGAAGTCTCAGACGAATTGTTTTTTAAGAGCCAGAGCATTAATACTAGGTCTATGAAGCAATTGCTATGCGAATGTTCAATGTGCCTATTGGCACGAAAAAATTTAATTTATTTTTTTTATTTTTATGACGTGGTATAAATATATTTTTTAAATTTTATATGTTTTATACCCTGCCGAAAGGATATACCTAAAATATATTCAAAATATGCCTGGTACGACATTTTTTAGTCACTTTTACTCTAACAATGCCAGGTACCACTTTTTGCTCCGAGTAGGTAGTCCCTTTAAATTTCGAAAGTACTTATTTAAGTTTTAATAGGATCACAAATGCGTTGAACTGGAATATATGAATGCCTACCATGTTTTTTTTTCATTTATGGCTTTGGTAACCCAAAAGTTTTATGACTCAAAAATTTTGCAATTTGCAAATTTGAAATTGTAAATTAAAAAATTATAAATCTTTCGTTTTTCACGATTATAAATATCTAAAAATGTTCTTAAAATGAATAAAACTAAATGACAATCAATTACTATAAATATTGTTATTTTTTATAAAAAATAACATTATCGAGAAAAAAATTAGATACACATAATCGTTGAAAGACGTAGAATGCAAATTCTCAATTTATAAATTTATAATTACAAAATTAGAGAAATTTTTATTTCTGATTTTTAATCCATTCCAGATGTTCGAAAGTTGTACGACATAGCTCGTCCCTTTTTCGACATCTCAAATACGAAAAATGTACTGGTAAAAAATATTTATTTCTTAATAAATAAAATTTTTCTAATTTTTAAGTTAAAACTTCGGTTTTTTTAAATTTAGAATCTGTAATTTCTGACAATTACAGAGATGTAAAATTTTTGGTAAAAGCCTTACAATTAAAAGAATAGTAGCGTAACTTGTAAACAGTAGAAGATATTAAAAATCTGACATCATTTTTGAATTTTGTTTCAAAAGAATATATCTTATTCATATAAACATATAAATAACTAAATTATTGAAAAACGAGTATAATTTTGCAATAAATAATATAAATAATTTAGAATTAAAAAAAGGACTGTAAAAGAACCTTTCATTTTATGAGAGGGTAAAAGCATAATAAAACTCATAAGGGTTTAGAATTTACGGTCATAAATAGCCATAAATGAACCTTTTTGATCCCTTTTTCGTTGGACATTTTCTAAGCACGCAATCATTCAAATCGTACCTCAAAAATGACTGAATTCATTTAGTCATTTTAGCCAGTCATTTTTTAGGTATTTCCTATCGGCAGGGTATATATTATATATTTTATTCAGGCAAAATTGTTGATCGAGGTTATTGTAGTAAAGGAGTTATAATCAAACGCTGCGATAATTGCCTTTCGCTTATTATGAAGCCTTCGAATAAAGGAAATTTGAAAGAACCATCAGTAATTACAACAAGTGATATGAAAAAAATGCAAACAAGATTTAGCCTGACTCAAAATCAAACAATTGGAATTGCATCTATGATTTGCGTTGCCACGAATAAAAGGAATATTATTGAATATAATTTAAAAGAAAGACTTTCTGATGAATCTCACTGTTTGGATCAATTTTTTGAGGTGAAGCAATGTAAATTTAAAGTTACTAAAGGTGGTAAAAGTTCTGATTTCAATCAAGCGGCAGTGTGTTGCAGAAATTTAAATGGTTTGATAAACTTCATCAAAGCAAAACGTGAAGTATCTAATGTCCGTTTGAAATTTGGTATCGACGGTGGAGGAGGCTCTTTAAAAATCTGCATGTCAATTCAGTCTGTAGAAACTGAAATGGATTCAGACGGAAAACATCGACAAAAGTATCGAGATGGAGCTGCTGCAAAATATTTTCAAGATTCAGGTGTTAAAAAACTAATAATACTGGGTTTAGCAGAGAAAGTGCAAGAAAATTATGAAAAACGTCAAACAGTTATGGTCTGATATAGGTGTCGATGTCGTAAATGGAACCACTACTGCTGATATAAAATTAGCCAATATTATGACAGGTATTATGTCTTCTGCTAGTAACTATCCATGTACTTGGTGCAATGTTTCAAAGGGGAAACTCGAGGGGTCTTCTACTTTAAGAACAATTGGAAATATAACTGAGAATTATAATAAATTGGTCAGTGCTGGAGAAAAAAAAATTTAGCTAAAAATTACATGTGTTGCATTGCCAAGCCAATATTTATGACTGATCAAGATAAAACTATTCTTGACATAATGCCCCCACGTGAACTACATTTATTATTGGGAGTAGTAAATGGTTTAGTTAATCATATGTCACGTGAATTCGAGGAAACAGTAACATCTTGGACAAAAACATGTAATGTTTCGCGAGATGTTACGTATCGTGGTGCAAGCTTTAACGGAAACTCCTGTAAAAAATTATTAGATAAGTTGGATATTTTACGCAGTATTTGCCCTTTGGGATGTATAAAATTTGTGAAAGCTTTTAGTCATTTCAAACTTGTTGTCAAAGCTTGTTTCAGTAAAACATTGGATCCTGAATTCACAAGGCATATAAATAATTTTAAAAATAGTTATTTGGATTTGGCAATTTCGATAACACCCAAGGTACACTGTATTTTTATACAGATTAAGGAATTTTGCGAAACACATCAAGTAGGACTAGGTGTATTTAGCGAACAAGCTTTTGAATCAGTTCACTTCGAATTTAAAACGATTTGGGATAAGCACAAGGTCCATGCAACACATGTGGATTACGAAAAGCATTTTTACGATCAGTATGTGAATTTAATGGTCTTCATTGTTGAAATATTATTAAATTAAAACAGTTTCATTTGATTAATTATTACAATTTTATAATTTGTAAATAAATGTTAATTTTAATTGTAACTGATGTCATTATTTATATAATCATATTTATCTATTTGCTTTCTTAAAAAAAATTAATTCTATTCAAAACTGACACTGGATTCAGACTCAGCGACCCCAAAAACCCCTGACTATTGAATTTTAAGCGAATCTAGACAATTTCTAAACTTTTTGGCCGCCATATTGGATCCGTCATTTTGATTTTTTTAAATCTGACATTAAATTCAGATTCTGCGATCCAAAATACTATAGAAGACTCATGGAAATTAAAATTAGATTTGATTTAGTATGTTTTTCTAAGGTACTTGTAAACAGGGTTCACGTTGGAAATACTAAAAATTGGTTTTTTTAAAAATGGCCCGATGGATTATTTTAATTTTTGTTGCAAAACACTCAGGGAGGTCTCCAGTGTTGGAATCCACAAAAAATCCCATTTCGCAAGACCTTTTTTTAAAAGTTGGTTCAAGCCCACCGTGGGTCTGCTGTAAATTTCGGTTTGAAGAATTTAAAAGTTTTAAGAACTTTGTCATCAGAGAAAAACATTGATTTGCACTTTAATGTGAGGAGAGGTCAAACACTCTACAGGCTCAGGAATGAAATTCACACCTTTACAAATAACTGATGCGAACATGTCGGCAAAAGCATTAACCCATTAACGCACAAAATCCCAAAAATCTTAGCCTTATTTTGGAATAGTACTGCACATAGAAATTTTTTTTCTAAAATATGGGAATATGGTTTTTTTATGTTTTGGACACCGCTCTACAAGATTCCGCAATCAGATTGCATTTTTAAGGAATAAGAAATCCAATATGGTGGACAAAAAAATTATATTTAAAAAAAATAATAAAACTCAGTATATAACGGTTTTTTGGGTCCCTGATTACGAATATATTATTCATTTTTCTAAATTCAAAATAACGGATTTAATATGGCGGACAAAAATAAAAAAAATTTTCTAAAATAAAAGAAACTCATCTTTTAAGGGTTTTTTTGGAGTACCGAATAAGATTAAATTTGACGGTGAAAATATTATTCAATTGAAACATTATCTACCAAATCTCTTTAGGAATATGACCATCAATTAGCCGCTGATTTGAAACGTTTACCAACTCTCACCACGCGGGGGTTAATGGTCTTGAAAATCTTTTTTTTTTAATTTTTAAATTTTTATTTAGTTATTAATTTTTAATTTTTGTTTAGTTTTTAAAATTTTTTAGTTTTTTTATCTAATTTTTTAAAAACTTCATTGACAGATTTAAACTTTTTATATAAACTCAGTGTTCTTTAGGAAAATAAACTTTACATATAAATAATACACAAGCTTTACAAAACTTGTAAGCTTTTACAACACAATATGAACATTTACCTTGTTTCGCTATTCGTTGAGCCTCATGAAGTGACCCAAAAAACCCTTGTATACTGAGTATCATTATTTTTCTCAAAAATTGAAAATTCTTGTCCTCTATATTGGATCCGCCATTTTAAATTTTGAAAAATCATTAACATATTCGTAATCAGCGAATTAAAAAACCCTTGTATACTAAGTTTTATTAATTTTCAAAAAAAACATTAGCATTGGTCCAACATGCATTCAATTTTGTAATTTTTTGTGCAAAATCCGCTATTTTGGCGCCGCCATTTTGAATTTCATGTAATAACTAATGCATATTTTTGAAGTTTAAATAGTTTGTGCCATTTTTTCCACTTTATTGCATACTGTAAGGACGTTTTAAGTTTGATATTTTGATTATAAAAAAAATGATGATTTTTTCGTACTTTTTTGCAAAAAAGTCGCCTTATTGGATTTCCTATTGGTTAAAAATGCAATATGATTACGGAATCTTGTAGAGCGGTGTCTAAAGCATCAAAAAACCGTACTCCCATTTTTTAGAAAAATTTTTTCTATCTGCAGTACTATTCCAAAATATGGCTAAGATTTTTGCGATTTTGGGCTTTAATGGGTTAAATATCTATTACTATTATCGAATTAATTATTAATTTATATTGTTATTATCATTATTAGTTTTTTAATTAGTTATTGTTATTATTTCTTAATAACTTTAATTATTTATTGTTATTTTAATTACTTGTTATTATTTTAATTATTTAATTAGTTATTGATATTTAATTATTATTTTCATTATTAGTTATTATTATTCTAGTTATTTAATTATTATTACTATTATTTCATTTAGTTATTATTATTTATTATAATTATTTTTAATCATTTAAATTAGGGTTATTTTAATTAATTATTGTTATTTTAACTCTTTATTTTATCATTTTTTCAATTAGTTTTTATGATTTATTACTATTTATTAATTATTTATTACTAGTATTATTATTAATATTATTAATTTATTAATTACTACTAATTATCACTATTTATTAGGTACTATTATTATTGTTTATTAATTATTTATTACTATTATTATTATTATTAATTTACTTTTAATTTGATTATTCTAGTTAGTTTAATGCATTAATATTAATATCTTATTTATCATTACTATTGTTGCTGCTATGTTTAATCAATTATCACTCCTTATTACTGATCTTATTATTATTAACATTATTTAATTAGTAACTATTGTTTTGATAATTATTAATTACACAGGTCTACAAACTTTTTTTTATGAGATATTGGAGTGGTTTCCGATGTATTTTTGTGCGCTGAACACGATGCCGGGTTCCAAAATTGCGCATCACGTCATGATTTTGAGAAAAGTGGGGGTAAAGACCCCCAAAAACGTGTTTTTGGGGTTTTTCAACATTTTTTTCCTCTTTAACCTGACGTGCTAGAAACTTCAATAAGGTCTTAACCCCTTGACCGCTGAATTAACTGTCAAAAAATTGTACCGAAACGGTTAAATTATTCCTGTGTAGAAAAATTTTTACTTTCAGGTTCTGTTATAGTTTTCAGGGTCGCAGATTACGAATCTGAAGTTAGATTTTAAAAAATCAAAATGGTGGATCCGATATTTTAGACGAAAAATTGAAAGATCAATCGTATTTCAATTGTTTATAATTATTTATTTATAAATAAACAAATAGTAAAGATATATTTTAATAACTTTTGATATGGAAAAACATAAGGTTACTTTGATCCCTTCTCCTGGTTTCATTTCTTTGATTTAGTCTTTAGTGTAAGTTCGACCATGTCATAGAAAGATGCATGTATAATATTAACAAATTTTAACACAACATAACTTTGTATAAATTAAATTTGATTATCTCAATGATTGGGCATTAGAAACCACATATATTCAGCTTTAATTTAAGCTTATGGGGAAGTTAATCTGATGTTCGGTTATTAAAATATAAAGAAAAACATTACCCCGAGTATACTCGGGGTTAACCGTTCAGGTACAGACAAGTTACCCCGAGTATACTCGGGTTAAACCGTCAGAGGGTTAAATTAAAGCTTGAAATGTGCACTTTAGGATCCATATTTAAAAGACCAAAAAAATAGAGGCTTTAGAGAAAAGTGGGTGTAAAGACCTCAAAAAACTCGTTTTTGGGGTTTTTCAATATTTTTTTTCTCTTTAACCTGACGTGCTAGAGACTTTAATAAGGTCTTAAATGAAAGCTTTAAAGGTGACCTTTAGGACTCTAACACCTAAGATTAAGGAAAAAAATATTGGAAAATCCCAAGCAGACGTTTTTTGAGATATTTACCCCCACTTTTCTCTAAAGCCTCTATTTTTTTTGGTCTTTCAAATATGGATCTTAAAGTGCATATTTTAAGCTTTCATTTAAGACCGTATTAAAGTCTCTAGCACGTCAGGTAAAAGAGAAAAAAAATATTGAAGAACCCCAAAACGAGTTTTCTGAGGTCTTTACCCCCACTTTCCTCTAAAGCCTCTATTTTTTTGGTTTTTTAAATATGAATCTTAAAGTGCACATTTCAAGTTTTAATTTAAGACCTTATTGAAATTTCTAGCATGTCAGGTTAAAGAGGAAAAAAATGTTGAAATGTCTTTACCCCCACTTTTCTCAAAATCATGACGTGATGCGCTATTTTGGAACCCGGCATCGTGTTCAGCGCACAAAAATACATCGGAAACCACTCCGTTATCTAATAAAAAAGTCTGATTTTGTAGACCTGGTAACGTTCCTACTCTTTTAAAAAAGAAAAAATTAAATTATTATCTTACCTAAATTCGATTTCGTAAAACCTTTCTCTTCCAAGACCATCGGGCTCAGGATCATGTTCCCCGTCAGTTTCCGAAAAAAATCCCTCTGAAAGGCCCCAATATCTTCCTTAGACGAAGATGAATCGTCGGAAAATGGACACTCTACAAAAGACGCGCCGGGGCGGTAATTCAAACACGAACAATCCAAAATTGAATCACACACTCTTGGTTCAAACATAATACACCTTGCCCCACTTACGCCTCTAAAAATTTCTTGCACCTCCGTCTTTGGGCCACGATTTGGAAATTCACTAAAGGACACAGAAATCCCCCCCTCCGTAAGTCATAAAGTCGGAACGTCCTTTCCATCCACGTTCTTTTCGTGAACCCAAGACCCCGCGGAAGATTTATGGTTTGGCCATTCATTTTGACGCCACGTTTTCGGACTTACTGAATGCATCAGGCCGACGTACATCCGGATGACACCCCCAAGACCCCCGGGAAGGAGAAGTGCCTCACCTATGAGACATGAAATAAGATAAGGGTGTGAAAATGCCGTGTAAGCAACATGCAAATGCTCGAGCTACTTGGTTTTAATAATTCGAAAACAACAAAAAACGTCATTTTGTTCTTTTGGTATGTTTAAAGTACATAACTTGAGCTTTCTTTTACGACAAAAAAAAGGTTTTATTTTGAAAAAAAAGTTAAACAAATTTTAAATTTTCAAAAAAAAGGTTAAATTTTGATTTAAAAAAAAAATTTTACCATGTGAAAGAGCAGGTAAAAACCTTTCGAGAACATATAAGTGAAAATTTTTTCATTTCGTTACTTAACGGCCACGATTTTTTGAAAAACTTAATGTTCTTACTTTACCAAAATCTTGAACCCCCTTCACCCTCTACAATTTTAAATGAAATTACATAATATTTTATTGTTAAAGTACTTACCCATAGCACTAAAGTTTGTGCAAATATTAATTTGATCCAACAACTTTTAATTTTGACGTTGGACACTTGAGAAAATTTGACCCATTTACATTTAATTATATTTTATCTATTAAGTGTTAGAATGATTATATAAGTGAAACAGAAAAATCTGTCAAGTCTAACCCAAAGAAGTTCTGAAAATTTATTAATGTGACTCGCAGAACTTATCGTATCTCTAATTATATGGTTCTCGAAAACTGGATAGCCGACAGCTGTGATTAGATTGCAGAGCTTTTTGCCGTCTTTTTTCAATCAATTTACACTTCTAAGGGTTATCTCGCTACAGGGGATGCGCACGTCTCCAACACTAACAATAAATTTTTTATTTTAAAGGATACAATTAGGAAAAAATTAGCTAGTGACTCGACGATAGCTGCCGGATCTGATGGAGTTTTACCTTCTTTTTTGACGTCGTGTTGCTCCTTACTTGTAGATCCATTATTTATTCCTTTTAATCTGGCTATTTCCTTAGGTGTTTTTTCTACTGTCTGGAAAAGGGGTTTAATAATTCCAATTCACAAGAATAATGATAAAAATAATATAAGGAATTATCGCCCCATTGCATTGTTGAACACTTTCTCTAAAATTTTTGAGAGCATTACTACAGATTTTTTATATACCTTCTTTGTTAATTTAATTATTGAGGAGCAGCATGGCTTTGTAAGGGGACGGTCTGTTGTCACAAACTTAAGCTTTTTTACAGACTTTCTTTGCACCAAGGTTCAATCTGGTGCGCGGGTGGAGGCGATTTACACAGATTTTACGAAGGCATTTGACAAAATTGACCACGAGATTTTATTAGGAAAGCTATCCTCTCTGGGATTAAACGACTCCTTGATCTTGTGGATAAAAAGTTATCTCTCAGACAGAATGCAGAGCGTTCGCATAGGAAGGGAGTACTTATTTGTGTTCCTCGCTTCTTCGGGTGTGCTGCAGGGTTCAAACCTTGGCCCATTTTGATTTATTCTTTTCATTAATGACATAAGCATAGTATTTGAATTTTGTCAATTTTCCCTATTTGCAGACGATCTAAAATTATATCGTCTAGTCACATCAAGAGAGAACTGTGGGGAAGTTCAATTCGACTTAAATAAGCTCTATTCTTAGTGCTGTGGAAACTGGATGATCGTAAATATAGATAAATGTAGTTCTATTTCGTTTTAACCCTTTAACGCCCAAATGTACAATTTTTTGTCATGAAGTTTCACGCAAAATTTTATCAATTGAACCTTATGAAAAAAATTTTGGTATAGACGTATCTTATGGTCCAAAAATCGCTCTTTCGAATAGCGTATTGTAAAATCTTGTAAATTTTTAAATAAACAAATTATAGATGTGTTTTTAAACAAAAACATGAAATTTTTAGGTTTTTTGGTCAAATTATTGCATTTTTTTTATAAGCAATGACATTGCAGTATCTATAAAAGTCATAAATATGGCGTCAAAAATAAGTAGGCTTTAAGATAGGAGTATTAAGAAAAAAAATTCAAAATCGCGGATACAAAATGGCGATTAAAGTGAATTTTTTAGGTAATCGAAAAAAAATCGAAAAAAGTAAGGGACTTTTATAAAACTTGTTATACAAGGGTTTTTATGGTAGCTGATTACGAATCTGAAGTTCATTTTTAAAAATTCAAAATGGCAGATCCAATATATCAGACAAAATTTCTGAAACGAAGATTTCAATTTCGAAAAATAGAATCGCTCATCGAAACTTTACAGTCAATGAGCTTAAAAGAAAAAAAAAATTAAATATGAGACATAATTTTTAAGTCAAGACTTTAATATGCCAAGCTAAGGAAAATAAACCTTATTTAATGAAAACGCATCTGATTTTTTATTTATAGCATTCCGATTACAGTTAATATGAATATTTTCGGAAATTATTATTTTTCTCCAGTTCTGTTCAAAATCCAAAATTTTCGCATTTTTCCAGTCAAATTCATGACCAAGGGAATCTTGATGAAGACTAACCACGGAATTTGGATTCTTTTTAGTTATATGTTCGTTAATACAAGTAGAAAAGGAACGTTTAGCTTCGCCAATGTAAGACGCAGGACAGTGTTTACAATAAAATTTATAAACTGTGTTTGTTCGATCGCATTTCTTCATAACATCCTTTCCCAACTTTACAACAGTGCTTGAGTCTTTTTTAATGAGAGGAATAGATGCGATATGGTGGTTTTTTAAAATGTTTGATAATTTGAAGAAACAAGATTTTGAAAAAGGTAAACAGACTTTAGGGATGTGCCTATATATATATTATTTCCACTGTTTTTATTATTATTATCCAATTCTAAAAATTAAATTTTATTTAGGCGAACTTTTATTTGTTTATCAATAAAATCCATTGGATGATTGTTCATTTTTAAAATTGATTTCACTCTTGTTAAATTTTTTGAATGAAACTTTTTATGTGACAGAGAAATTGCTCTATCTACTAGGTTGAAAACAATATTCTTTTTTTGATGTAAAGGATGATCAGAAAGAAAACTAATTAATCTGTCTGAGAAAGTCGGTTTTTTATACCAGTCAGTAATTATAGGATTATTTTCTTTTATTAATGTCAAGTCAAGGAAATTAATTCTATTATTGTCTTCAATTTTAAAAGTGAATTGCAAATGCCTGTCATAAGAATTAAAAATATTGATAACGCGTTCAATGTGTTTTCTTTCAATACACATAAACGTGTCATCTACATATCCACAATAAAAAATAGGGACAATGTTATATTTTTCTTTTAAAATTCTTAAGCAGTCAACCTTTAGATCATCAATAACAATGTCAGCAAAAAGAGGGGAAATTGGTAACCCCATTGGAGGCCCACAGATTTGCTTGTAAAACTTTCCATCAAATTGAAAGTAAGTATTTTCAAACAAAAATTTTGTATATGGGGCAGTCTTTGTCAAATTTGCCACCCCCCCTGCCCATTTCATTTTTGCGTTAAAAATACTTTATCATACATGAAAATTTTTGTTATCAAGTCTAGTTTTTGATGCCGTCTGGTGTTTTGCAAAAGCCGTCAAACATAACCTTAAAATGACGGTTACGTCAGAAAAAAACAAAAAAAAATACATTTTTTCCTAAAAAATGCCTGTAAAAAAGGAAAAAAAAATTTTCTTGACCAGGATAACATACTCTACGATATTTTGACTTGCTCAATCCAAATTCACTGCCAGTTTAGAAATTCAAAATGGCGGATCCAATATGGCGGACACAAATTTCAAAAATCTATCATATTCGGTTGAAACTGGTTACATGGGGGTTTTTGGGGTCGCTGATAACGAATATGATGTGGGTTTTTTTAAATTCAAAATGGCGGATCCAATATGGCGGACACAAATTTCAAAAATCTATCATATTCGGTTGAAACTGGTTACATGGGGGTTTTTAGGGTCGCTGATAAGGAATATGATGTCGGTTTTCAGAAATTCAAAATGGCGGATCCAATATGGCGGACACAAATTTCAAAAATCTATCATATTCGGTTGAAACTGGTTACATGGCGGTTTTTGGGGTCGCTGATAACGAATATCATGTCGGTTTTCAGAAATCCAAAATGGCGGATCCAATATGGCGGACACAAATTTCAAAAATCTATCATATTCAGTTGAAACTGGTTACATGGGGGTTTTTGGGGTCGCTGATAACGAATATGATGTCGGTTTTTAGAAATTCAAAATGGCGGAACTAATTTCAAAAATCCTATGGTATCCCAAGACGGGAATACTAGTTCCCTTACCAACTCGATCAAGTATCTACACGATGTTCTGCAATGGTCGTCCAAGTTCGGGCTCTGTTAAACTATACAGCATTGTTAAACGATTTCATTATGTTTGTCTCTTTAACTTTTCTGTACTAGCCTATTTTGTTCTATTTATCTATTGTTGGACTTGTTCATTTTCTTAAAGTAAGTCACTTTGTTGTTGCCAATTTAAATGTCTAAAAACCGACATCATAGTCGTTATCAGCGACCCCAAAAACCCCCATGTAACCAGTTTCAACCGAATATAATAGATTTTTGAAATGTGTGTCCGCCATATTGGATCCGCCATTTTGAATTTCTAAAAACCGACATCATATTCGTTATCAGCGACACCAAAAACCCCCATGTAACCAGTTTCAACCGAATATAATAGATTTTTGAAATGTGTGTCCGCCATATTGGATCCACTATTTTGTATTTCTAAAAACCGACATCATATTTGTTATCAGCGACCCCAAAAACCCCCATGTAACCGGTTTCAACCGAATATGATAGATTTTTAAAATTTGTGTCCGCCATATTGGATCCGCCATTTTGAATTTCTAAAAACCGACATCATATTCGTTATCAGCGACCCCAAAAACCCCCATGTAACCAGTTTCAACCGAATATGATAGATTTTTGAAATTTGTGTCCGCCATATTGGATCCGACATTTTTAATTTCTAAAAACCGACATGATATTCGTTATCAGCGACCCCAAAAACCCCCATGTAACCAGTTTCAACCGAATATGATAGATTTTTGAAATTTGTGTCCGCCACATTGGATCCGCCATTTTGAATTTCTAAACTGGCAGTGAATTTGGATTGAGCAAGTCAAAATATCGTAGAGTATGTTATCCTGGTCAAGAAAATATTTTTTTTTCCTTTTTTACAGGCATTTTTTAGGAAAAAATGTATTTTTTTTTGTTTTTTTCTGACGTAACCGTCATTTTGAGGTTATGTTTGACGGTTTTTGCAAAACACCAGACAGCATCAAAAACTAGACTTGATAACAAAAATTTTCATATATGATAAAGTATTTTTAACGCAAAAATGAAATGGGCAGGGGGGGGTGGCAAATTTGACAAAGAATGCCCCATATTCAATTATATCGTGAAATGGAATCATGCAATTTTGGTTTATTAAGTTATAACGACGGTCCAAACTACGTACACTAGCATCGCATGATACATTTGTAAATAGTGAACAAACATCTAGTGAGAGAAATGCTAATTCATCGTTTATATGAAGATCTATCAATTTTTGTTTTAATTTAGAACTATTGTTTATATGAGAGCCAGTACTTCAAAATACACTTTGCGTGTGTTCCATGTGTGTTGCTAATAAATGCAAAGATTAATGTAGAGTCTATCTCCGATCTCCGATTGCTTGGCAAATTAAAGTCTTGACTGTAAAATTATATCTCATATTTAATGTTGTTTTCTTTTAAGCTCATTGACTGTAAAGTTTCGATGAGCGATTCTATTTTTCGACATTAAAATCTTCGTTTCAGAAAATTTGTAATTTTAGTTGTCTCTCACGTGCGACGATGTCCAAAGAGGGAAATATTAACATTTGTAAAAAGTTTTTTAAAATTCAACAAAAAAGTATTTTTAAACAATTTTTAATTTCTGACTAGTTAAAACAAAACGTATGTTTTAACTTGTTAGCTAATTATTTTTTATGAAAAAAATTTTGTATTTGTTAATATCTTTGTTAATTGACGTGTGTGTAATCAGATGTGTTTTTTGTTAATAAAAAATTGTAGCCTGATGAGGTCGACAAACTGAGTCGACGAAACGTAGCTTTTTTGACGCTAAATTTGTAAATTTTATTCTACTGACCTTCCCTGGATCATATACTTGTCTTTTAATAAATATTGATTTCGATCTCTACACGCCTAACTACGATGAACTTAGACCAGTATTGGGAATACCCAAGATTGAGCCTCGATTCCTATACTCTGATATTTTTTTACTTTTTAAAGTAATAAACGGTGACGTGCGCAGCTCTGCAGTTTTGTCATGTATTAATTTCTAGGCCCCCATGAGGTCTTTGAGATTTAATCTTCCTTTTTATATTACTTACAATAGAACAAACTACGGCAAGCACTCAGTTTTCAACAGAATTAACAAAGAGACTAACTCTTGTTCAGACGAATTGAACTTCTTTGGCTCTAGACTTGACAGATTTATCACAGAAATAAAAAGACTAATTTTAGAATTTTAGACTTTAAACAAATCTTATATGTAAAATATATTAACTATGCTAGTCGTTGTAAACTATTATAATTTATATTGTTTAGTTTAAAAACATTTGTAAAGGGTATATCCAGTTTACATTTGTTAAATAAATAAATACTTTTGGTTTTAATAAACACCAAAAAAATTAGAAATTAACTGTCTATTGTTGGCAACTTTTTGTTTATTTACTATTAGCAAATATTTTCTGCTCCTACTTTTACTGTTAGCTCAATAAAATTTTAAAGTTCAGGTTGTTTAGTGTTTAATTGTTGTTTCTTTTAGCTGTTTTAGATTTTAAGGTTCTCTTTGCATTTGACTTTCATTTTAATCATTAGTGCATCAAAAAATAGTACTTTTTTGAATTTTATTGGTTAAGACCATTAGACCAACTAAAGAAGCACTTAAAAAGTGTATGTAATGTAAAAGAGGATTAATATATGTTTATACAGGATAAAATAAGTGGTCATTTTGTGCCTCATTTTTTAAAAAAATGGAAAAGTGTTTTATAAAAAAGAAGCATTTTACTCATGATTTAATTAATGGATTATTTCTGATTTCATCGTGAAACTTGAAAAAAAAATGGTAGACTTTCTTCGGAAGAATTTGAGGAGAGTTCCACTTCTACAAAGAGCAGACAACTAATCGCAATTGAAAAAACTTATACAGAAACCGAAATACAAGAAGCATTCTTACATGTGTTAAAACGCTTTGGAAGAAAAAATGTTGCAAATAACATTAAAAATATTTTATCTACACCTGTTACAGATGTAGAAAACGATACTTCAATCATAACATTCACTGCAGTAAAAGCATTAGCTATGTTTGCAGAAGCCAAGTTAACAAAGTCTCAGTACCATTTAATTCATATCCAGTCACAAAATAGAAATGCAGTTATATTTCCTCCATGTAAGCATATATCAGATGTTAAGAAGCAGTGTTGCCCTGAAATATGATTATTACAGAAAAATGAGTGAGAGTTCCCACTCAAAATATAATTGACCAGACTGTAACACGTTTATTTGAAGATACTACTATCAATGTGCCACAGATGAATCGAAAACGTGCTTGACCTTTAACAATACATGTCAAATACGGTTGTGATGGTGTTTTAGGTCTTAAAGCACGTAAGTAAAAACTAGAAAATCCAGATATTTCTGATAAATTCATCTTTACTGTGTCTATGGTACCAATAGAATTATGCCTTGAAGACATTAAAAATCCATCGTCAACAATGTATTGCAGATTAATGCAATTTGATTGTCATCCAGAAATAAAAGAACATACCATCTCTGTGGTGTCAATAATCAAGAACGAGATTAAAAATTTGTAATATTACAGAATCTACAGAATTTTGAATTTGGACTTTCTACGCTTCATGCGTGGATTCGCTTTTTGGATTGCGCTCTTCATGTGCTTATCGTCTCGATTTTTGTAAGTGGACTGCGACTACAAAAGAGAACAA
Organism: Ganaspis brasiliensis; assembly: GCA_037103525.1. Taxonomy (NCBI): domain Eukaryota; kingdom Metazoa; phylum Arthropoda; class Insecta; order Hymenoptera; family Figitidae; genus Ganaspis; species Ganaspis brasiliensis. The sequence goes on along the minus strand of JAZKLR010000097.1, from coordinate 912,984 downwards.
AGAAGTAATAGCAAGAGCTAAAAAGCGAATTCATGATGCATTTCGAGAAAAAACAGGTCTTATATGTTCCTAACCCAGGTTCAGGAAACTCGAATGATGGGAATACTGCTAGAAGATTTTTCTCTGACCTTGAGCCAACTTCTGAGATTGCAGAATTCAATAAGGAATTACTTACAACGTTTGCTTACATTTTACAAAAATTGTTGAGTCGTACAACCACTGATTTAGAGGAATTTGAAAAGTATACGAATGAAACAGCAGAACATTTTGCAAAAATTTATCCGTGGTATTACATGCCAGACACTGGACATAAAATACTCATGCATGGATAAAAAGTTATGAAATGTTTTCACCTTCCAATCGGCCAGTACTTTGAAGAGGCTGCTAAAGCCCGCAATAAGGACTTGAAACGATTAAACAGTGTGTCAAACTCGTGGGTAGCTGACCTCCCCACTATGCCTACTCTGCGCACTACTACTGGTTAGTTGATCCTGTCCGTGAGTGTTACCACTACATAGACCTGCCCGTGTCTATGAGCATCTCAGCTGTCCTGGGACTCCTGACTAATACAGTGAACCGGCTCGTATCTGTGAGTTATGGTAGAACAGGTATTCTATCATTGATAGAGATTTCGGTAATTTCAGGCGTTCGAGTATTCTCAAGATTTACACATTTTTCTTTCGGACGTGTTTGAATGCATTGAAATATACATTATTATTTTATTTATATAAAATAATTATTATATATTTAGTAATAAAATTTTCAAATATTATTATTAATTTTATAATAATTCTATTTTATATAAAACCTTATATAAATATTGGACAATAAGAAAATATTATAATAAAAGTATTATTCTTTTTAAAAAAGAAAATTTTTTAAAGTACTAATTAAAAACACAGGAGCTGTGTAATTTCTTTATATTTTTGTAGCAGAATTATTTGTTTTCAAATCAGGAATTTTTGGATAAACAATATCGAATACTTTATTGACTTTTACATAATACTTTACATAAACTTTATGATTTGTTTGTTAGAACAGTCATAGAAATAATGTCATTGTTTATTAACATTTTTTAAACCACCTAAATTAATATAATAGACAAATAAAAACATATAACAAATAATTTATATAGATATGGACACTTTGTGCCATTATAAAATTTTTAAAAACTCGTGAAAATAAATAAATAATAAAACAAATTTCGCTATTATATTATTAATCAGTTGTAGCCCATTCTTCATTTGTCTCGTCCGTATGTTTTTTGTATAAATTATCCACATTCATAAGTTTCAAATGCTTCGGAGTAATTGTCATAATTATAATATAATTTTTTACTTGAAAAATATCCACAGGTATTCCCAAAGTTTTACAAACTTGCCACACTCGACCAATTGTTTCATTTGCATTGCAGGACATAGCCATTTTTGACCGAAAAATAGAAACACATCCTAAAAAGAGATTATCAAAAGGTAGTCGTTCTCTAATTTCTTCGCCTGCAGTAATATAAAACTGTAAGCAATTTTGTAAAAATTTATCAGCATCTTCTTTTCCAATTTTCCCTAATGACAGTTGACTTTTCAAATAGTCTCGTGTTTTAAAACCAACATCAAGATCTTCTAATACCTTGTGATTTTCAGTATTCGAAAGATCAAGATTTTTTAATACATTTAAAAACAATTTAGGTTTAAAAAATTCTTGCTTCAAGAAGGATCCGAGTGTTGTGGCCAACAATTCAGCTGATCTTGGTTGCAATTCTTGAATCATAGTCTCACGTTTCTGAAAAGTTGCATTATATCTATTGAAAACTTCCAAAGAATAATGTAAAAAAGAAAGTATCCAAATGTTATAGGTTCCTTCATTATTGTTAGTAAATTAATCGTTTTAAGTTCGGGTTTCCGTTTAGAAGCAAGTTCCTGAAGAAATTGAAGAATATAATTCCAGTGCTGAATGATAATCGAAATACATTTATGTCGAACAAGCCACCGCGTTTCAGCATGACTTGGAATTTTATGATAGTCTTCCTCTTCTTCCACAATACTGCGAAAAATTGCAGTACGTTTTGGACCAGCATTCAAGAAAGCTGGTATTTTTTTTACTAAGGAATCTACATAAGGTATTGTGTCACAAGCATTTTTTGCAGCGGTGGCTACAGAATGGGCAACACATGGAACAATAATTGAATTTGGACTCTTTTCTAATAATCTAGTTTTAAAAGAAGACTTTTTACCGACCTTTAACACTAGCATTATCGCACGCTAAACCAGCAATATTGTATTAAGGTATTTTTTTATCTACTAATGATTTTTCAAAAACATTCAAAATTTTTGAAGAAGAGCAATCCGAAGCATCCAAATTAATAATTTCCAATAGTTCAGACCGTACCTGTAAAGTTTCCATCTCTACATAACGAACTAATAATGATAGCCACTTCTGCTGAGTATTGTCACTGGTTTCATCTTCATATACAGAAAATGACTGCTTTCGGAGTATACTAGAAATTCTTTCCTCCTCTACAGAACAAACCACATTATTTGCAATATTAACAAATTTTGTTTTACTGAGTTTCACACTTTTTAACACAGTTGCTTCAATGTCCTGAAACAGTCCTATTAATTCAGTCGAAATATTAAAAGACACATTATGCTCTAAAAAAAAGTTGCAATTCTAATTTCAGCTACTCGAACTTTGTCTTTAAATGACTGGAAATTAAAATTTTTACCATTAGCAATTTCAGTTGTATATTCAATACTAGTTTGGTTTTCATTGACAACACTATTATAGTTTTCACAGTCAATTTCCATGTTCAATTTGTCAGTGTTAATATCTATAACACCACCTGAATTAAAATCGACGCATTCATTGTTCTCAGACACCATGCCGTAACTTATCATTTTCTCAAATCTGTTACAATTTATTTGATGTCGATCAGAACTTTCATGGATCCGATTTTCTGATTTCCCATATGACATAGTTTTATTACAAAACTTATTATAAAACTTAGTATCATCTGCAACACGCAATACATAATCATTCCAAGACGGAAACACTTCAAACCATGATTCTTAAAATCTTTTATGATGTTTTGAAACTTTAATTGGTGGTTCTCCACCCAGTAAAGTATTCGAAACGCGTTTTAAAAAATCGCATTTATTAATATTAGCTGAATTGCTCATTTTTTTGAAATTCGTTATATTGAATTATTTTCTTTGTTTTTAACAGGCCAATGGAGACGATTACTGACAAAGTATTTCAGTTTCAGAAATTTAAACAATTTCCATCATCAGAGACTAAAAAATTTATGTAGTTATTAAACAAAAAATTGAATACAAAAATGAAATAAAATATTTGACCAAATTCATTTTAAACCACACAGGCTGGGATAAAAATTACTTTTTTTAGGGTGTGTATAAGTTTGTAAGTTTCCAATGAAATTTAAAAAAAATTTGTTATTGTGCTTAAAAAATTATATTGCGCGAAAAAAGTACTGGTTTTCCAGTACTTAACCCAAAACTGACCCCAGTACTGAACCCAGTACTTCTTCCCAGTACTGAATCCAGTACTGCTTTTTTGTAAGGGTTTTTTGTTATGAAAAACTAAAAATTTTGTTTTCAATGCTAGTCAGGGCTGATAAAAATCATGATTTTTTAAAAAAAATCAATAAAAATCAAATTTTTTTTATTTAAACCGGATTTTTTTGATTTAAAAAAAAGTAGAATTTTGAGAAATTTTAAAAATTTAGATAAAAACACCAAATAAATGTTTTCAAAAATTCGTAATTATAAAATGAAAACTAAACAATTAAAAAGAAGGAAAAATACTTCTTATAAATGGAAAAATGATGCCAAAAATTGAAGAATTAATTAAAACACAAGGAACAACTAAAAAAATAGTGAAACATCAAGATAACATATAAAAAAAAGTGTTACAAAACATAAAATTAAAAAATATATATTATTTATTAAATATATTATTTATTAAAAAATATATATATAATATAAATATGTATTATGAAGATAAATAAAAAGTCTCTAAAAGAAACTTAAAAATCTTTTAAAAATAAAAAAGTTTATGCAAAATTTTGTTTAAAAAATATACCGCTACTTTGTTATTTTAGAACATCTTTTACATTGTTCAATGGATTTTTAAGTGTTAAGTATACGAGAGTTCAGAATTTAAAAATTAAAATGTTTATAAGTCTAGAAAAAAAAATTTCAGCTTACCATGCCCAGCCTGTCTATAAAAAACATTTGATTACAATAAAATATTACCTACATTTTAAAAATAATCCAAATTTGTAAAAATTATGTCACACACAATTGTAAGTCACACTTTAAAATCATAAATAATTTTAATAAGGAATACAAATAAATTTGTCAAAAGATGTACAACCAATAATGGTAGTCAATAAGGAATGAAATAGTAATAAGAAGTCAATTCATATAAATGAACGGAAATCTTAATAAGAGATTTGAATAATAATAACACTTAACAATCAAAACAATGAAGCTCAGAACAAAGAATTTAAAAATTTTAATTCTTAATTTTATAAAATTAATTTTATTTGTATATTACTTATTAAATAACAATATTAAATTGTTTAAAAAATTATTTAATAATAATTCATAACAAGCAATTTATGTTTTTAACCAAAGCCAAATAAATAATAAAATTGTAAAAAAATTGTGTACTTCAGAGAAAGAATAAAATTTTATAAACACTTTATCAAAAAATTCATGATTTGAAAATAAATAATTCTGCTATAAAAATATAAAGAAATTACACAGCTCCTGTGTTTTTAATTAGTACTTTAAAAAAATTCCTTTTTTAAAAAAAATAATAATAATTTTATTGTAATATTTTATTATTGTCCAATATTTATATAAGATTTTATATCCAATATAATTATATATAATTATTATAAAATTAATAATAATATTTGAAAATTTTATTACTAAATATATAATAATTATTTTTATATATATAAAATAATAATGTATATTTCAATGCATTCAAACACGTCAGAAAGAAAAATGTGTAAATCTTGAGAATACTCGAACGCCTAAAATTACCGAAATCTCTATCAATGATAGAATACCTGTTCTACCATAACTCACAGATACGAGCCGGTTCACTGTATTGGTCAGGAGTCCCAGGAAAGTTGTTGATACTTTTAAAACTTACATTAGACTTATAACATTTCCGGTCATTCTCCCGAATGTCAAATCCCGAATGGTGTTATGTTTGACAAAAGTTTGGCCTAAAATTTTGCCAAAGAATCTACTTTCTATATAAAATGTTTAAACCCAACAAATATCGAAATAAGAGAGTGCCACGACATTGATAGCAGCGACGAGATATAATGTCTGTCACCTGTTATACAATGTTATCTCTGCGAGACCTGCTAACATAATTCGTTATCTAATACTCGAGTCGCGTGCCATGATACCGACAGCAGCGACGAGATATAATGTCTAGCACCTGTTATACCATGTTATCTCTGCAAGACTTGTAAACATAATTCGTCATCTAATACTCGAGTCCCGTGCCATGGTGCTGATAGAGGCGACGAGTAATCAAGTATCTTGGTCGCGTGTCGTTTATTCTGATGACAATAAGTTACAAGACCACTTGAATAATAACTGCTATCTCTCGGAAACCGATATTTATGATATGAATTTAAAATAGATTTTCAAACCTCGAAATAAAATTTATTACAATATTACAATCATAATAAAGATTAATAATAATGTCATTAACAAATTTAACAATAAATTTATAATAAGTATTAACAACCACTTTATTAACAATTTTAGTTATAAATTTTATAATAAATATTAATAATTAATTAATAACTTTATAATAAAACCAAAATTAAATATTAATAAACATTCTAATAACAAAATTATATATTAAATATAATATCAATGTTAGCAACAATTTGAGTCATTAAGTAAAATAATAATTTTATTAATAAGTTTAATAACAATTTTAAATTCAACGAAAACAATTGAAGGGTCTGCGGTCTAAAGTTGTTAAGCGACATTTGATCAATTTTACAGGACGGGAAAAAACGTTTTCATTTTCACAATTGTTGTTAATTTTTTGAAGTCTAAAGCATTTTTCGTTCATTTCTGTTAGATTTACGATATACGTAAGTTTCAATAGATTAAACCCAAAATTAACGATTGTACAACACTCTAAAGCTGTATACCAGTTATCTTTTTTTTAGTTTTAAAAAGGAGGTTTATTTAAGCAAATTGAACATTAATGTACAGAAAAAAGGTTCAAACGACCTTAGAAAACTTCATAGATTAACAATATAATATTTGGTATGCTGTAAATTACAGATCTCGCCAAAAAACTATTAATAGAATAAAATAATTTAAATCATACGCTTTATAAAATTTTTAGTCTCTGCGACTATGCGGTCTAAATCTGTTATGAGCCATGTTCTACTCTTATTTCTTTTTTAAAGTGCAATCATTGGAAATATTACACATTTTTTACTAAGAAATATAATTAATTAATACAAAAAAACATTTCCCAGACATGTTTTCGACAAAATATTTTTTATTATTTCCAATTATAATAAAAATAAATTATTCGTAAAGAAAGTTTAACAAAAAATACGTCATATTCTGGACTCCTGGCCTTTCTTTGTGCTCTAAATGAGTTTAAATTATATAATTTATAATCACAGAGATACATAATTTACTTATTATAAAAGTTTGACAGTTGAGAGCTGTCAATTCGACGGTCAACTTTGCAATAAAGCAATTTATCAAAAATAATAGCCTAAGGGTTTTCGGTGTCGCGGATAACGAATATAATGTCAAATAGCTATTTTGACAATTTACAGTTGTCAATTCAACTGTCAACTTTGCCAAAAAGTAATTTATTTCTATGAAAATGACAATCTAAGGATTTTCGGGGCCGCTGATAACAAATATAATGTCAAATTGGCATTTAGACTGTTGACAGCTGTCAATTCAACTGTCAACTTTGCAAAAAAGAAATTAATTTTTATGAAAATAACAGTCTAAGGGTTCTCGGGGTCAACTTTTCAAAAAAGAAAATAATTTTGATATAAATGCCAGTCTAAGGGTTTTCGAGATTGTTGATGACGAATAAAATGTCAAATTGACATATTGACAGTTGACAGCTGTAACAGAGGGACAAACGTGAAAATTGCTATTCAAAAAGGTTTCAGAAAGAAAAATTGGTTTACTGCAAAAGTTCGTTTTTACAATTTTGTTTAAAAAAAAAGTTATTATAAATATAAAAAATTAAGAAAGTAGCTCCTAAACCTCGTAAAGATTTAATAACTTTCCAATTTTTTGCATTAAGTCCAAAAAGAGAAATTTGTTTACTGCAAAAGTTTCCTTTTACAACTTTGTTTAAAAAAAAAGTTTTAAAAACTAAAAAAATTAAAAAGTAGCTCCTTAAACCTCTTAGAAATTAAATTATCATTCAAATAAAAAAATATATGTAAGGAATTGAATTGGTAGAACTTTTTGAACAGTAAATTCCAAGTTTGACCCACTGTTAAATAGACAGCTGTCTGAGCTGATAACAGTCTAAATATCAGTTTGACATTATGTTCGATATCAGCGACCCTAAAAACCCTTATACTGTTATTCTCATAATAATTAATTTATTGTTTTCAAAGTTGAAAGCTGTCATGAGTCACAATGTCAATTTAACATTATGTTTTTTACAGGAGCCCTAAAAATCCTTAGATCATCATTTTAATAAAAATAAATTACTTTTTGGCAAAGTTGACAGTTAAAATGACAGCTGTCATATGTCAAAATGTCAATTTAACATTATAATTTTGATCAGCGACCCCGAAAACTGTTAGATTGTCATTTTCATAAAAATAAATTGCTTTTTGACAAAGTTGACAGTTGAACTGACAGTTGTCAATTGTCAAAATATCAATTTGATATTATATTTGTTATCAGTAACCCCGAAAACCCTAATTTTGTCATTTTCATAAAAATAAATTGCTCTTTGGCAAAGTTGACAGTTAAATTGACAGCTGTCAACTGTCAAAATTTCATAATAAGTAAATTATGTATCTTCTATGATTATAAGTAATAAATTTAAACTCATTTTGAGCACAAATAAAGGCCTGGATTGTCACCGCGAGGATTGTCTTTTCATTTGTCGCTGTGCATTACTCGCCTTTGCAAAGAAGCTACCGATTTTTCTTGCGTGTACGCATTTTTCTCCGATCTCACTGTACCTAGAAACAAGTGTTGTACATCAAAATGTTAGGAATTTCATGTATAATATGAATCTGCATGGAAATTTTAATTGTTATTTATTGTAAAAATTTACTAAGCTCATAAAGTCGAGACACGATCTACTGACCCGTCTTCTAAAGGCCAAGCAGACGAAACTGACGAATATTTTTGAAAATGGCGCCCTAATTACTCTCGACCAATAAATAGACCTCACTCTTCACACAATGAAAAAGGCCTACTGCTTTATTGTACGAACGAACCTAGCAGAAGTTTGAAAAAACAGGGTTTCTCCATGGGGGCCCATGCATTCATAACAGGTTTAGACCGCAGGCCTATGTTGATGATAGCGTAACGCAATTTTTAAAAATTCATAAAAAAACTAAAAGGCATTTTTAAGTTTTCTATGCGGGATAGTAACGGCATATTACAGAAGTATCAAAAAATGTAAAAAAGTCAATTTCGAAAAAAAGTGTCGCTTAACAACTTTAGACAGCAGACCCTTCAATTTCAAAAATTTTGAAAGAATATAAACTGTAAAATTTATTCGTCGTTCTAAATGACCATTTTTAACGAGGTAATCTGACTACTGTTATGTCTGGTAAAAACTTTTGATAACAAAAAAATTTATTACCAAACATTAATAATTTTACATTTAAATTCCAAGTTGATAAATAATTAGTTTGATCCTACAAATAAATTTTGGCAAGGCATACCAAAAAGAACCATATAAAAAATAATTATCTCGAATTAATAAAATAAATTAAATCGCTCGAAATACACATGAACACCAATCAAATGATGTAATATTATCGTCCATTGTGAGGAAAATTATTTCAAAATTATTATTATACAATAATAAATATATATATAACTAATCATATATGTTAATAAAGAATGAAAATATCTATGCCTGAATTGAATGAATGTATGTTCCTCTTTAATATTGAAACAAGAGAAACAGAAAATATTTTTAACTGGCGCACGTCGAGGTAAATAAACTCATTATCTCAAACTCGAGTCGCGTGCCGCTATGCTGATAGTAACGACGATGCGAGATATCGGACATGTGTGACTCAAGGTTGTCGCCACGCGACCGAGAGATTAAGAATTGTTATCGCGGATCCGAGTCTCGTGCCACTGTGCTTATGATAACCACGAGAAAGATATGTATAAACACCCGACAGATTTACCTCGACATTCCTTAAGATAAGAGTCGCGTGCCATTTGTTTTGATACTACATATTACAACACTGAATAAATAATAAATATTATTTTACTAAACATTATCATTAATATATCAGCATAGCTTCGAAACAAATTTTCAATTCTCGGACAAAATGCAATATATATATATGTGAGAAAAATTTTGTCAGAGTTCAAAATCAAATTAATTTCGAAAATACTTAACATTACGAAAAGTGTCCAAAATAATATTTAGAACAAATTAAATAATAAATTTTATATAATAATATATCGTTTATTGAAACGAATAATACACTTGTTAGGAGACTATAATAGTCTATACAAGGTGAGTTCCATACATATAAAGCAATAATACACTCATGACCCATACGGTTGATAAAAATAATATTCTCGAAGATTCAATATTTCGCTGATCATAAAAACAAATTTTTTAATAACATTTGTATCATTTGAGGACATAACAGAAAGCCAGAACGATGTGGGATCCGTCTCAGACGGTATAGTAAAATATTTAGAGCGGGGCCAATTGAACATTGGGCAGACAACCAATGTATGGTAAAAGTCATCCAAGCCGAGTTTACAAAATTCACATAAAGCACAGCAATTTTGAAATTTAAATTTTTTCTTTTTGATATAAATGTGCATGACATGTTTGTTTAGCAACCTAATTTGTGAGAGTACGCGTTTAATATAAAGAGGGTTACGCAGATATAAATGAGACTGAAAGTTTTCGGCTGGTGATAAACTAGGGTAAATTAATAAACTCTTAGAGATATTACTGCATTGAAGATCACGTTGAAATAAAAATTGCTTATATTTTCGTAGCAGTATGTTTATGTCCTTCCCACCAGACTCTAGAGAGAGGGCGCTCCAGGTAGGAATACTGTCAATATTTTTAAAAAAGTGTTGAATCTGCAAATACCAATTAAAACTATAATTATCAGGCTTTGATATTGCTAATTCTTTTAGTTTAAGTAAACAGAGTTTGGGATAACGAAAGTAATCCATACTAATAATTTTACTCAACAACGTTAAAACAAAACGAAAAACCTGATAAGCTAGTGGCAGATTTTCGACCTCTAGTCTTACTGCGTAGTTGGGCGTGTTATTTGGTAAATTCAGAAGCTTTTTATAAAAGCCTAGTTGCACCCTCTCAATTGAGTCAGTGTAAGAAATGTCCCACAGCTGTACTTGATAAAAAATGACACTCAAACAAAGACTCTTAAAGAGTCTATCATAGGTGTTCCAGGAGTCCGCCTTACTCGTATAAATTATTTTTAAGATTGTACCAATTGCCGTGTTTGCTGAACTAATAAAATTTCATGAAGCTAAATCAAATGATAGATTGTTAGATAAAGGGATTCCAAGATATACAAATTCATCAACTACTTCAATTGTCTGTGTCCCAAATTTAAAAAACTTATAATTCGGCTTCATTTGCCTGTTTTTTTAAAGATTACAATCTTAGTTTTCTGGACATTTACAATTAACCCTTTTTTGTCGCAGTATGCATTTAAGGCTTCAAGGGTCTTGCTGAGTTCCATTGGCGTGTCTGTAGGTACAACAATGTCGTCTGCATAGTCTAGCGAAATGACCTCTGTTTTGTGATTAATGGAGAGACCTCTACATCCTTGACTTTTTAGAAAAGTACCGAAATCACTTATAAAAATTATAAACAATAGCGAGCTTAGAACTTCTCCCTGTAAAACACCGCGAGTAACCCTGACTGATGGAGTCAAACAGTCTCCCACTCTAATCGAAGCTGAGGCAGAATTATAGAAATTGCGTAAGATATTTATTATTTTGGAACTTACCCCAACTTCAAAAAGCTTTTTCCAAAGAAGACCGTGATTAACTGAATCAAAAGCACTTTTGAAATCTATAAACGCGGCAAAAACTATTCCATTAGGATTATTAAGGTGTATTTGTATAAGAGAAACTAATGTAAAGAGATTATCGGTACAACTTCGTGCAGGCCTAAAGCCACTCTGAGACTCCGGAAGCAAGTTTTGTTCTATAGCCCATTTCGATAGTCTGCTGTACAATATTTGTGTAAAAATATTTACAATACAATTAACCATCGTTATGGGCCTATAATTAGTTGGATCCTCACGGTCGCCCTTTTTATAAAGCATGGTCACTGTTAATAAACCCCATGAGTCAGGTATTTTTTCCGTTGTCATTATTTTGTTAAAAAATACGTGTAAGTATTTGATCCAGTTTAATGGGAGTCTTTTATAAAAACTTTTGTTTATTTTATCAATTCCAGAGGCTTTTCCATCTTTACATTTATTTATACTTTTTACAATCTCGTCTAGACCAATTTCGCCATCCAAAAAAGAGTTGTAGTTTCCGCAACAATTAAAATAACTATCAAAGGAGTCAGTATACATATTAAGAAGGTGTTGGTACCATGTTTCAATATTGATAACATTTGAATAATATCCCTTGAAACGAAACCTGTTGATCAAGCTCCAGAAATCTTAAGAATTACGTACAGTCGCTAAAGACTGAATAGAGGACAACTCAAATGCCTTTTTTTTAATTTCAAAACTCTTTTGTAATTATTTTTCATCTCGAAATAAAAAGGGCGTATGAGGTTTGCAAAATTAGATTTTTTATAGATCTCTAGGGCTGTCTCAACAAGCCTCCTGGCACCAACACATTCTTTGTCGAACCATATTTTATTTTTTGCCTTATTATTACTCTTGCATTGATGTCTCATTCCCAGTCCACTAGCCACTTTTGTTATCGTAGATGTAATTACTGTATTTAGCATATTCAAATCTTCATTTATATATTGAGATTCAGATCTATTAGTCATCTGAACATGGTAAGAACAAGATCTATTTGCATAAAAAATTAACTTAAAATTACTATTTTTATGATTTTTATTAATTATAACTGAATTTTGAAAGATATTAAAATTGGGTAGTGGTCCGAGAGTGTGACAATCGGACATACTTTAAAGTTCTGAAGTATAGATAAACCATTGTGAGAACACCATGCTAAGTCTATTACACTCGAACTTATAGATCCTTCAAAAGTAAACGCTCCCACTACATCATCGGGCGCACGGCCATTCAAGAGTATAAATTCATTCATTTCCATACAGCTAGCAAGTAATCTACCCCTCCTATCGACAATCCTATCAAGTGAATTTCGCTGAGCCAAGAATGGACTATTATCAACAATGTTAAAGTCTAGTTGGTTTAAATCACACATTCTACTGTTAAAATCCCCACCCACAATAATGGGGACATTAGGATATTCTTGTATAATCATGTTTAAGTGGGCATTAAAATCAGATAAAAAAGTTTCCATCTTAAGCGAGGGAGGAAGATACACTATACATAAAATAAAAACAGAGTTCTTAATAAATACCTTTACAAATATACAATTATCCAATAAGAAAATAATTTCCATTTTATAAAACTTATCATTGAAGCAAATTAGAAGACCACCACTAGCTCTTCCATGTGAAACACTTTTCTTGGCTGGGTTTATTATGGATCTGAAGTTACGTCATTTGCCGTTATCCAAGTTTCACTGATGCATATTATATCCGTATCCCTAATAGTTTGCTTCAGGTCACATATATTACTAAACCCATGTGCATTCCAGATGTATATTCTCCCAGTAGGTAGGTCATTATATCCCACTCCTTGTTGAAAATGTGACTGCTATTGGTCTTCTTGTGTGTCTTCAGTAGAGACTATATGGGTAGTATTGTCAACCAACTCCTTTGATTGAATATCCATGTTATCATTATACTGAGCGAGATGTGCAGATTTTCTAGGAACCTCATCGCTCTTAATGAAATAATCTTCTAGACGAGAGTCCTTGTTTTTATCTCCATTTTTTTGACGCCCTCTCAAGCGTTTAAGACCACGCGTAGAAAATATTTGTGTATCAAATGAAGATTGAGAAGGGGTAGATTGCGCAGCTTGAAGTTGAGGGCCATTTAACTCAGCCCCATTAATCAGAGAATCAATTTCGCTCTTATTTAAAATTTTATTATTAAGAAAAATTTTACTTCCTCTGATTTGCGTTTCAATACCAATATTCTTTAAAGCCTTTATCTAGTTTAAGAGACTTATATACTCCTCCCTTTCTTCCTTCGATTTATCATTGGAAATACTTAGATTGAGATTGCGAAAACCTTGTATTCTTGCAAAAGCTTGCTTAACCCAGCGAGATGAGTTAAATTTTATTATAACTGGACGTTTACCTCTAGACTTGCCAAGCCTGTATATCTCAGTAATTGATGAATTAGGTATAGTTAAATCAATTTTCTTGAATATATTTTCAATTGACAATTCAAGGTCGATGTTGTTGTCATCAGAATCTGGAAGATTGTAGATAATAAGATTTTTGCTTCTAAACTGACGCTCGAAAAAATTTAATTTATTTTCTAGTATGCTAATTTGCTGTTTGCACTCTGAAATTTCTAAGGAATAGCTATTATGATTTTTTTTTAAGTCAAGCACTTCCTTGTTTAAGGTGGTATGAGAGTCCGTTAGAGCCTTAACTCTCTTAATAAGCTCATCAATTGAGTACTTCAAACTGGAAAAATCCTCAGACATGATGCGAAGAATTTAAAGAAGAACAAAAACCAGAGACACAAACACAAAACACACGAAGAGTGAAATCACCACAGCGCGTGCACCAAAATCGCGAGCGTCAGATACAGATAATTAAAAGTAGAAATTCACTTTATATAGTTCTATTTCAAATGACACATTTGTTTGACAACAGAGAGCGAAACACGTCTGTATCATTAAACATTATCATCAATATATCAGCATAGCTTCGAAACAAATTTTCAATTCTCGGACAAAATGCAATATATATATATGTGAAAAAAATTTTGTCAGAGTTCAAAATCAAATTAATTTCGAAAATACTTAACATTACGAAAAGTGTCCAAAATAATATTTAGAACAAATTAAATAATAAATTTTATAAATAAACTTTAACAACTGTTTAATTAATTGTTTAAACAATTAATTTTGATAACAAATTAAATAATAAAATCAACAATAATGTTAATAACAATTTTAACAACAAATGGTTATAACAATTTTAGTAATAATTTTATTAACTAAATTTTAAACAATTTTCAATAATGATTTCAATGATAAATTTGATAATAAATTTTAATAACAAATTTAATAACAAATTCTATGATAGATATTTAATAACAATAATAATAATAAATTATGATAATATTATAAATAAAGTAAAAGTACGAACAAAAATAATTTCGCGAATAAATAAAATTTGATGTTCCAAATTAAATGATTTATATTTGCATTAATAATGATAAATATGATTACAAATTATTACTATAACCCCCTCGTGGTGTCACCTTGTCGTGGTGAGGGGGCTTAGGACCGGCCAGGCGCTTGTCCTTCGGACGCCATCACTGGACGAGCTGTTCGGCTCTTCCCAGAACTCATCGACTCCCGATACCTGACAAGTTTGGGCACAGGGGAATGAACGGGACCCCGTTAATTCGGGTAGTCGCCGTTTTTCGAACCTGTGCACTAGCTATCCTGTGCGGATGATGTTAATTCGGATTCCAAATGGGGGCTAACCATCTGTGTCAGCTGTGGACGACATGGGTTCTGGGAGGAATAGGACACTATTGCCTTCTTGGTTTTTCTAAGTTGGTGTGTAGTAGCCTCGATCCGGGGCTGGCGCCCGATGGACCGGTCGTCTGTTCGATCTGACCAACGACACCTAACCCAATCTAAGGTTCCACACTGTGCCGAGAGATGGATGGCACCAGGGTTACAAAATCCGGAGGTGTCGCGAGCGGTGCTAGGATACCGGGCGCCCTCCTAGTGTACCTATGCCTTACCCATACATTGGAGCTCTGTGTGGGTGGACCGTTTTTTCTCCAAGGCTCGTGGGAATCACATGGATGATTTATATTTTGACAAAAACGAAAATGATGAACAGCGCCCAGGTAGGGGCGAAGCAGCTTCGACGGCATCGAATGCTGCTAGCCAGGACGGTCAAACGCCAGGTCCATCGCGTTTAAGGGTGGAGAAAAGATAACGGAAAGGGAATTAGCCCCGCCCGAATGTGTGCGAAAGAAGGGGAAGCTTAGGTGTTTCATGGTATGATAATGGGAGAAAGAAAATTTTAGTTAGATATAATCGGTCCTACTAATTAGTCGTTAATCGTCGGTCTTAATAATAAGTCTAATTTGTAATTTTGGTCTCTAACCGCCGACAGTGTTAAACAAATTTAAAATTGTTATATTAGTGCGAGATCAATAACTTTATAATAATGTTGAACTTTGTGTAATAATCTATATAATTTTAAAGGATTTTTAACTTTTATGTGATAAATAAACTGGATATTGTTTATTGTGAAATTGTGTGTTGTGATTCAAAAGATCCTAAGTTCCTCCAATTCCTCCGATCCAAAGGAATTATTCGAACCTAAGGATCAATAGGATAAAAGATATAAAGAAATTTCACGAACTTTTATGATCAATTATTCTAAAGACTATCTAAATTTAAAAGAAAAATTCCAATTAAAAAGAGACTTTTAAATTTAATTTAATTGATATCAAACAAAGAAATTCAGAAATAAAATAAAAAGAACTTTTTTCTCATCTTATTTTGATTTCAACGAAAATTTTAAATTTCAAATCATTACAAAACTGCGAAAGAGAGTACCAGCTGAAGGAGAAAAGACAACTAAACGTCAGAGAATCTATTCAACGATCCAATTTCGACATCAAACTGAGATACCAAGGCCAACTATCAAAGGTAGGTGAAGATTTTATATACCCATTCGTGATCCACTCAAAACTTTAGTAAGTAAAAGTCGAACTTTTCTTCGACTCAAAACTTAAGGAAAGTGGTGACACGCGCTGCCCTCTAAAAATTAAAATTCTTTTTGTCTTTATAAATTTCAATGTATAATTCAATGTATAAATAAATTCAAAATATAAATAGCCACACATGAGCTGAATATACTCTATAAATTTGAACGAAATCGGTTAAGTCGTTTTTGAGAAATCATGGTCGCCAGTTCGAAAAATGTGGTTTCGAGAAAAACGCGTTTCAAAGTTCAAGTACGAATAAAGCCATGAATTCCAAACTATTACTAAAACAGCCGTTATATTAGAAAATATAGTTTAAGAAACTAAAGTTTTTCTAAATGTATTTATTTTTTACTTATATATATGTGTATGTAATAATAAAATTCGCGGATAAAAAACAGAGGCGACACAAAAGGTTCAGTGACACACTTCGTTGAAAGCTTGACCGCGCGCTCGAACATCTTACCTTCTCACTGTAAAAAATTTTTAACAGCGATGAATATGTTTAAATCACTTTACCCACATATTCTGCATATGTTATAGGTGCGATATATGACGAAAAAAAAAATTCGATTTTTCGAACCTATCACATGGGGTGACCCCCTTAAGTCAAAATAGCAACGGTAAACATGTAATTATGACTCGAATTGCAGCGCACATGTGATTCACGAAACACCTGTTCTGACAATAGTAAGCACGCACTATATAGATTGGTTGGTTTGTTTGCATAGTTGATATGCATAGTACTCAGCGACATTTACAATATAGTTTTAAAGTATATTCTTGGCGGTCAATAAGTTATAGGCATACATATGATCGCGAGATTAAAAATGCAGCGTCAAACGATGTTGTCAAAATTTGCTCATTTCACATCTCAAAGTTGCTCTACAAAAATCAAGTTTCAGAGAATTTTTTAGTTCTTTTCATGTTTGAATGTTATTTAATAATTTAGGAATTTTTTTACGTAATTTAAATTGATAAAACAGATATAACCCATTAACAAAAGAAAATTGGTATGTAAATTTACTGTTTCATTTTTGAGAATTAAAGTAAAAACTAATGTTTAATTAAAGATTTTATAAGCTATCTAACATCGTAATACAAAAATCCAAGCAATGTGGTAATGTTGTGAGGTGATTTTCAGTCAGAGCATGCCTATTCATATATGAATAGATTAATCGGAAATCCAGCTTGCTATAAAATTCGAATCCTGAACAGTGCAACCAACACTGCAGTTGCTACGATTTCTTACTTCACAAAAAAAACTTTTCAAAAATATTTTCTATACAATTAAATGACTGTTTATTAACATATTTATGAGAAAAATAAGCTAGGGATATAAAACAATATTTTTTTAATGCTTAACATGTTGAATATTTTTTATTTCATTAATGAAACTTATATTTTAACAGTTGGTACCAGCCATTCTAGTCCCATATCAAAGTAGCATAAACAATCGCTTTTTAACGCTTGTCCCTGATTGACAGTCACCAATCTCCTTAAAATTTGTAAATTCAGTTATGAATGTCCAAAGAGAAATATTTTCACTCAGATCGTGTTGCCTGGGTTGTGATGAGATATTTCAATAAAGACTTTAAACAAATTTCATTTACTTTAGAATGCATACATAATGCGCTGAATTTCGAGCGATGGAACATCTTCATCGAGTCGCTGAGGAGAAAAGTGATACCGACCTACCTATTGCGAATGATGGACAACTTGTGGAATCCCCCAAGGATCAAAGGTAGGTACATTCATATGGAACGCTATGTATGATGATTCCTTACGGATGAAACTACCTATGCATAGTGGGACCAAACTGGAATTTACTGTTTAAAACCGTCTAGACCCTTCATTCTTTAAACGATTTTACTTTTTTTGGTCTTAAATGAAAGAGTATTAAATTTGGAAGAGATTTCTCGAGGCATATTTTTAAATGAAAGAGTATTAAATTTGAAAGAGATTTCTCGAGGCATATTTTTAAATTTTTATTTGTTTATATTAATTTTTGTATTGCAAAGTTTAACAAAAGTAGCAATTTTTAAGAAAATGTTATCTCCAGTTGCTACAATTATATAATACATGCTAAAAACTATTTAAAAACACATTTAGAGTAGGGGAGAGTGGCTATCAATGTACCGGGTTTTTTTCAAGGTCATAGTACTTATTGAATTTCACCAATTTCAAGCACTTCTTTGCATCAATATAAAACTACAACACTTATCTAGGTAATGCACACATATTTTACACGATTTATTTTGATTAAATAATAAAATTTAGGATTTTTCTAAAGTAACAAGCTATTTTCATTTTCAACAAACTGGGTACACAATGAACCACCTCTATAAAAATACTAAAAATGTTCAACAATAATAATATTGCAATTTTCACTTTGTAAAAAAACTTGTTTTCTATCAAATACTATGAAAAATTGTTACTTAACACTTTTTAATTGATAATGTATAACATAAATATACCTCAAATTTAAGTTAACTAGCTAAAATGGCATTTTAGTTTTGCTATGTTGAGAAAAGTACTGATAACAATCGCTGTAACATGCTGTATGCATGCCTAGTTTTATAATCAAGCATACCACTCTGGAAATCGAAAATACACTGAAATTCCAGGTGGTTCATTGTTCCCCGGTACATTGAATCAACATGACATTTGCAACAAAAATGGTTTTTTATAACTTAATCCAATATTTCAAAATCTTTATCTCATTAGAATATTGTAGTTAAGGCCCAAAACAAAATAAATCGTAAGTACATTTATTTTTAAATGGCCTTATTTCAATTAAAAAACGTGTTCGTATTTTAGGTAAATTTTTTCTTCAGTACATCAAAAACAGTTTTTTCCAGTTTTCTGTGTAAAAAATAAATCCACACGTCTCAAATTTATGGACGTAGTGTGTTTACGCAAACTTCATTTATATTTAAAATTAGGAGAATTTTTATTCAATTGTTTCTGAGAAAATTGAAATGGTTCATTGAAAAAACTGGTACATTGATGGCCACTCTCCCCTACTCCCTAAAATGTAAAAAAATTACACAATTGAAAATTTAAATTTTATAAATAAATTACGTTAACAAATAATTAAGGTTACAACTTGGGAAGTTTTTGGGGTCTCTGTTTACAAATCCGTTATCAGTTTTGCAACATTCAAAATAGCGGATCCAATATTTCAGATCAATTTGTTAAAATGGGATTCAATAGGTCAGACAACGTTTTGGAACGTTTACTTGGGAAGTTTTTGGGATCGCTGATTACGAGTTCATCGTTATTTTTTCAAACTTTAAAATGTCGTATCAAATATTGCGGAATTAAAGTTTTAAAAACCTTTTATATGTTTGCTTTTTCATTAGTTTTATTTATTTTTTTTAAAAAGAGATTATTAAGAAAAATTAAATTAATATGTAATTAAATTATTTTAAATTTCAGATTCTTTTTTTACAATTTTATTTGTATACATATTCTTAGTTTATTATTGTAAAAATTATAAGAATATAATCTTTTAGAAAGTATAATCTCTGATTGGAATTTGCTTAAAAGTATCAATGTACATATTTTTTAATGCAATTTAAAAAATGTGATTTGCATTAACAATTTTTTAATGCAAATAATACTTTCTAAGTACTTTCTAATACTTCTAATACTTTCTCGCCCCAAGTAACAAATTTTAAACAAATTGGATTGATTTTTAACAAATTTGTCTGCCATATTTGAACCGCCATTTTTAATTTTTTAAAACTGATAACAGATGTATAATCAGCGACCCCAGAAACCCCCGAGTAACAAATTTTAAGCAAATAAAATATTGATTTTTAAAAAAGTCGTCCGCCATATAGGATCTGCCGTTTTGAATTTTGAAAAACTGATGACAAATTTGAAATCAGTGAGTTCAAAAACCCCGAGTAACAAATTTAAATTAACTTGAATTGATTTTAAAAAAAGACTGAAATATTTCATCTACAAGTTTTTATTTTTAACAACTGATAAGGGATTTGTAATCAGCGACCCCAAAAACCCCAGTGTAAACAATTTCATCAAAATCTAACGAAGCCTTTGTTGACATTAACAATTTGTTGTAACCTTAAATATTTGTTAACGTAATTTATTATTAAAATTCAAATTGCTCCCAGATGAGGACCGCGACTAGAGGCCCAGATATATAGAATCGCAGGGAGTAGATTAGTCGCATAGAGTCAGGTGAGATGGGATGGGGAATCAACCGGAAGATGGACCTTATTCCACAGGAATAAGGCTAGACAGAGGCGACGGAAAAGTTAGCTACTACATAACACAGGCGCTAACAGGTCATGGTTGTTTCAACGAGTATTTGAAACGATTTAAATTAAGAAAAGAGGGATATTGCTTTTATTGTGACGCCTCTGTGGACACCGCGAAGTAAACCCTCTTTGTTTGTAGATATTAGGAGTTGAAAAGACAATATAATGTAAGAAGGTAGGAAAGAAATCCGTATAGAATCATCCACCTGTCATTACTTCCAAATCCGACGTCGATCAGGGTGGGTTCTTACCCCCTTCGATTTGTCGGTTGATCGAGATATGATGGTGGGCTGAGGGTGGAGTTAACACTCGGCGATGTTGGTTTCTTAGTTTAATCATCCCGCTGAGTGTTAAATTAATTAATTAATTAATTATGCAAGCATCATTAAAAGAGGGTTCTCCCTGTCTGTGGGACTATAGTCCAGAGAATAGTTTTTTGGGAATATAAATATTCCCCTGTAAGTTTGTCTTTAGGTAATACCCACTAAAATTCCCTTGCTTTATAGGAGTATTTAACACTCAGCGGGATGATTGAACTAAGCAACTAACGTCGCAGAGTGTCAACTCCACCCTCAGCACACCATCATATCTCGATCAACCGACAAATCGAAGGGGGTAAGAACCCACCCTGATCGACGTCGGATTTGGAAGTAATGACAGGTGGAGGATTCTATACGGATTTCTTTCCTACCTTCTTACATTATATTGTCTTTTCTCCTCCTAATATCTACAAACAAAGAGGGTTTACTTCGCGGTGTCCACAGAGGCGTCACAATAAAAGCAATATTCCTTTTTTTGCTTAATTTAAATCGTTTCAAATACTCGTTGAAACAACCATGACCTGTTAGCGCCTGTGTTATGTAGTAGCTAACTTTTCAGTGGCCTCTGTCTAGCCTTATTCCTGTGGAATAAGGTCCATCTTCCGGTTGATTCCCCATCCCATCTCACCTGACTCTTTGCGACTAATCTACTTCTTGCGATTCTACTAATCTGGGCCTCTAGTCGCGGTCCTCATCTGGGAGCGAGCTTGCCTGGTCTTAGCAAGGGAATAGACATATTGTGTTTCCTTAGCCAATAGATCAATCGGCAGAACGCTTGCAAGGACTTGCACAGCGCTACTAGGTATAGTCCCGTAGGCTAAATCTATTCTCAGTAATACTATTCTTTGAGCTGAAAGTAGTCTCATAGAAATTCTTAATTTGTTTATAATAAAATATGATTATTTATAATAAATATTGATTTTAAAAAGTAAGAAATTTATTTTTTAAAATGCTCTACTTTCAATAACTACGTGTGAAAAAATCATTAACTTTTGATAATTCGTGTCCAAGAATAGTAGTTTGAAAAATGTTATGTTAAAAATTTCAATTGTTTATAAAATATAAACAAATGAATATTTTTCAATAAAATTTATAGGGTGTTTATAATTATAATAGAACAAAGTTTTCCTGTATTGGCATTACAAAATTTTAACCTTTGGAAATTTGAGGTCCACTTGATAAATTTTCACCGAATAGTAGGGGAAAGTCGGATAGCCCCGGACAGCGGGTAGCCCCAGACACTAGCTATTTCACGTGTAATACTGCATTTTTATAATTGACACAAATTACAAACTGTGTATAATTCACTTGAGCTTACGTTTTTTAATATATTAATTCATTTTTTCATTTCTTCTTTTTGAAAATAAGTAATTTCTAAATTTAACCTTAAATTGTCTAGACAATTTAACAAACGTGAATCGTATTAAACGTCATATAAAAATTCTATTATATTTGGACTTTCTGTTCCTATTAAATAGATGTTTTAATTTATTTCTAAAAAATAATTTACGGTCATTATTTAAGACACAATTTATTCGCACTTTATCAAATTAAACAATTTAAATAAGCACTTTTATTTTCTCTGTCCGGTGACACCCGACAAGTTTTTGGAGGCTTACATTTTACTACTCACATATGATCTCATTTTTCTCTCAATTAATGTGTTTATTTTATAATCGAATTTATTTCAAAGATGGACAGAGGTCATGTCTTTGTCATAAGATGATTTAATTAATATTTCAAAAAAATTATACAAATTTCTTAACCAAAAGGCTTCGGTGTCCGGGGCTACCCGACTTTCCCCTAAGGTGTTTTTTATGGTCCGTAAATGCATTTTCCAAACCTCGTAGGAAAGAAATAAATTTAGAATGAGTTTGGTCTTTCATAATTGGTATTTAAATGTTCGATTGAATTTTATCTTATAAATTAGAATTAGTCTGTATACTTATACTCTAAAAATTATATTGTCTTACTTGAAGAGCATTTTCAGGCCACGGATCAAACCAGTCGATTGTGCAGCAATTGACTAAAGCAGGAAATTGTCTAATACGAGTTCGAAAAATCTCTCCAATTGGACTAAAAAAGTAATAGTATGAAATTATGTTATGTATGATATAGGGAAGTAATGAAGTTAAAATCACAAAATTAAAGTTACCTTAAAGTGATTACAGTGTGTAAATTATTTTTAACAAATTTAAGAAAAGCTGAAAATAGATTATTTTTATTCATTTGTAGACCAACTTCTTGTACTGATCTTCTCATTAATTCATATATTTTATCTAATTCTTCAGTTGTATAAATATTAGGTACGTCACCGCTATTTAAAACATTGTTTAAGTCTTCTAAAAATGATTCATTTTTAATCTGAAAAAAATAATAGTATTAAAAGAAGACTGTTGTAAGAATCTCTTTCGGAGTAAATATCTTAATCCCTTTCTAACAATGGTGTAAAACCTCTTAGTCATCAATTAATATAATTAATTTTTACGACTAACACAGTGTTCTGTCGTTAATTAGAACACTCAAAATGCCATTCTAAAAATTAAGTTCGTTAATTTGGAGAAATTTTGATTAGGGAATATTGCTTTAATGTCGGCAGTTTATAAGGAATTTCTTCTTCTTACAGATAATTTTTTTTCTACTAAATACTTTCAAAAGCAATAATATCAGATTTTATATTTCCACATCACTAAACCACAAAATTGTATTTGGATGCCTTGATACCTGACTACCATAATATGCTAGGTTTTCTTCGTTTTAATGTATCGTTAAAAGTTGATGTCCGAAATCGAGCAATGTCTCAGAATGTCAGGGGAAAATGCGACAATAATGATAAATCAATATTAATTAGTTAACCCTTTGTAGCAAAATAAAATAAATGAGTCCCACCTCATTTTTTTTGTTTTTTCTGTATAATTACAATATGCTTGATTCTATTAAATCACCATTTTTTCCATTTTTTTCCAGAAAATGTCAGGTCTTAAACATCTGTGGTTTAAGAGAAATATCAATGTTAGTTCATTGCTTTAAAAATGATATTTCTTTTTTTGCGGAGTTGTCAAAGAAACTTTATACCGCAATAGCTGCGATAGGTACTGCGAACGCAGCTAAGCCGCAAGCTCAAACGAAGTCCAGGGAAAGCAATCAGTCTCCAAAGAAAGGCTTCCCAAACCAAAAGAGTAATAAGAAACAAGGCCCACCACCAAGGAAACAGGACGACGCACAACCGGGGACTTCCTCAGATCCCGTGCAGGAAAAAGTCGTTGTGTGTCATAACTGCAAAACAGAGAGATATTAACCAAGAGCTTGCCCGAAGCCGCGCAGAAAGAATTATTGCATGCGATGCAGTAAGGACGGGGTAAGCACGAAGTCCTGCAAGGATTGTCCGGGAAACCAGCATCGGGAGAGACAGTAGGGGTCACCCCTCTCTCTTTGAAGACGTTGACGACCCCCTGAGATAAACAGGTGTCTTCTTTAGACCTGGGATCGGATCCAGTGTTATCCCAGGTAACTAGCGAAGTACCTGGCACCAGTCAAGTACAAGATCCAGACAACACTGGACTAAGCACTTAGGAAAAATCCGGAACAATCCCGCAGGAGGTAATGACTCAGGATGAAACATCCTTTCCACCAGACAATGCCCAGCCATCGACATCGAGCCAAAATGGTACACGAACCAAAGACGCCATTTTGGTGAACGATCGAGTCATGAGTAAAGACGGAAAGAATCCTTGGAAGTCAAATCAGGTAATTCTGGCAATATTGAGATCCCGGAACTTGACAGAGACCACACCTGAGCCAAGGTCATCCACGCCACTAAAATTAAGGGTAACGTTCTAAATAATTTATAATAGAAAAAACTTCAAAACCAACAATATAATAAAACCAATAAATAAACAAATTATTAAAGTTATTTATTTATTATAAAATTATAAACAATTAAAATTAAAATTTATTATTATCTTATTTTTACTAAATTAATAAAATCAAATGGAGTTAATCAAACATAATTAAACATAATTAAATTATCAATAAATAAACAAATTATTAAAGTTATTTATTTATTATAAAATTTTAAACAATTTAAATTTAAATTAACTATTACCTTATTTTTGCTGAATTAATAAAATCAAAGTTAGTTAATCAAACATAATTAAACATTGTTAAATTATTAAATAATAGAAAAATCTAATATCCATTAATATTCAATAAATTAATAATAATTATTAATAAATGAACTAAAAGATTAGAGTATTTATTTTGTAAATCTAAATCAAAACTTCTTTTAAGATTCTAAGTAAAGTAAAAACTATCACTGTCAACATTGAAAATTGAATTATAGAAATCAATGAACACATTATCGCTGTTTGCAGGTTTGGTAGATAAATATAATTACGAATAACTAACTTCGAAAATTTATTGTAGGAACAAATGAAAATTTATAAAATTTTTTTTCACAATCATTCTCAATTTTATTATTTCATTAATATTAATACAATAATTTCAATATTATTACATCAATTGTAATTAAATAATAATTGAATGCACGATTTATTATTATTTTATTGTTAAATATCAAATTTAAATTTTATATAATAATTCCTGATTCCAAAAAATTTACAATTGTACAAGAAATATCCTGAATGAGTGTAAAAGAGGGGGAAGCTTGGGAGCTTCCTCTAATGATAACGAATAGGTATAATCAGTTCTATTTCGACGCTCTTATCTTTAAGATTATAATATAATTTTCTTTCTTTACTTAAGAATTCCGAAAGTTAAGAATTCACGCTGTTTATAAATAAAGTACCAAATAATTAGTGTTTTCGTGTTTGTTAAACGATTTATTCGAAATTCTGAGGATTTACGCAGTTTAACAAAAAATTGTTAAGTGACTGTTAAACTGATAATTTTGATTTTGATTTTAGTGATTAATAAACGTTATGTTTAAAGTGTAAAATGTTGGTGTTGTGAATTTTATATTTCAAAAGCCCCTTCCTTCCGATTCTGAGGATTAATTCGAACCAAAGGATCTATAGAGATATAAGACTATTATGAAAGAAATTTACAATTTAAATGACAAGAAAAAGAAAACTTTAAAGATAAAAGTAAAGGAGAGAAAATATAGTTTTTTGAATTCTTTGAAAAAGAACAGTTTTATTCAATTTTTACTTGGTTAAAATTCAAGAGAGCACTTAATTAGATTCAAATATATATATAACTGAAACAAATATCAACGAGAAGAAGGAATTTCGAATACCGATAGACTCGAGCCGTTGCAGCCAATAGGATTACAAATCTCACAGTAACTTTGCACGTCCGACGTACGAATTTTCAGATCTAAATAAGAAAAATAAAATTGAATAATATTTCAAAAACTTTAACGATCAAGTAAAAGAAAAATTACAAAAATAACGGAATCTAGTATCGAAGCCAAACTCGCAGAAATTAAAGCTCGAGAAGAACGATTAATACAAGCGGAACGCGAAATCAATCGAAGACTAGAAGATGCAAAATTACAAGAGAATATTAATGAACTAAGTAAACACACAATGCCTTATTACAAAAAGAACTCGAACTTAAAATAAAAAACGACGAAAGTCACTACCAAAATCTAACAGAAATCGCGCATTCGACACCAAAAATCAAAAATCAATCATTTACGAAACCGAATTTACATTTAAAATTCTTTGATGACACTAAGACTCCCAATAGGCAAGAAAATTATTTCAATGACTCCTTAAACACTTTTAATAATACCGCTCCGTTAATACCATCGACAGCAATTTTGAGGGAGAGTTTAGCCACTGTACCAGAATTGGACGGTACTGATGTATTTAAATTTATCCGAACCGTGAGAAGGATAAAAACCCAATTCCCTCCATGCGTAGAAAATGAAATAGTCCGATTACTAAAATTCAAACTAACTGTTAGAGCATATATTGCAATAGGAAATGAATTTAATACTATTGAAGAATTCCTTACTAAGCTTAAAACTACTTTTGCTACACATCGCTACTAAAATCACTATAGGGGGCAATTAGCTTATCTGGCTAAAGCCTACAATGAACCTGTTTTAGAATTTATAGAAAGATTCGATAACATTCAAACCGCAATAACCGACTGTCTTTGTTTAAAACAAAATAGAGAATTTTTGACGAAATTTGAAACTGACAAATTAGAAGAAGAATTCGTACAGGAATTCTTTTACGCTCTCTTGACACATTTCCGTAACTATGTAAATCAGAATTTTACTACTTTAACTGCCGCTTTCAACGAAGTTATTAAAGCGGAAAAACTTATCGAAATCGATAAGGAAAAATACCCTAGAAAAAACTGTAACTTAAGCGAAAATCGACAGCCGCAAAATTATGATAACTCACAAGGTCCGAGAAGACAAGGGAATTTTAGAAAAACAAGTATCAAAAATGATTAATGATGGTATAATCGAACCATCAAATTCTCCTTACAACAGCCCCTTGTGGATTGTTCCCAAAAAATCAGATAGTTTGGGAAAGAAAAAATGGAGATTGGTTATCGATTATCGTGAGTTAATTAAAAAAACAATTAGCGACGCTTATCCGATTCCCAACATCAGTGAGGTCATTGACCAATTGGCAGGTTCAAAATATTTCACTGTGCTCGACTTCGCTTCAGGTTTTCACCAAGTTCCGATGCGTGAATGTGACAAGACAAAAACTGCTTTTTCAACGCCATTTGGGCATTACCACTTTACGAGAATGCCGTTTGGACTAAAAAATTCTCCCGCTACCTTCCACAGGCAAATGGACGTGCTCTTCTATGGTTTGCAAAATAAAGAGATTTGCGTTTACATCGATGACTGTATTGTTCATGGCGAGACAATAGAAGAGCATGACTGAAAACTTGCCAAAGTTATTGAAAGACTTAAGAATGCGAACATGAAACTTCAACCGGATAAATGTAAATTGTACCAAAACAAGGTAATTTATTTAGGCCATGAAATTAGTCCAGACGGAATTTGCCCCGATAAAGAACAAATAGTAGCAATCTCAAATTTCCCTAGACCTGAAAACCAAAAGAATATAAAACAACTTTTGGGTCTAGCCGGGTATTACAGGAAGTTTATACCAAATTTTGCAAAAGAATCAAAACCGTTAACCTATTTGTTAAAAAAGGACATAAATTTTATATGGATTGAAGCTCAAGAAAAAGCCTTAAATTATTTAAAAAATTATTTAACTTCGGAATCACTCCTAAAATACCCTAATTTTGTACAAGATTTTGTGGTTACAACTGACGCGTCGCAATTTGCGATAGGTGCGGTCCTTAGTCAGGATTATGAGGGTAACGACCTTCCGATAGCATTATACTCTCGGAGCTTAAACGACACAGAACAAAGGTACTTTACCATATAGAAAGAAATTTTGGCCATGGTAAAAGCGGCCATTCAATTTAGGTATCGCCTCTTTGGACGAAGGTTTACTTTTGTCACTGACCACCAACCATTGATTTGGGTCAAAAGACTGAAAGATCCGACTTCGATATTGAAGAGGTTTTATTTAAAACTCCGAGATTTCGAATTTACCGTTATCTACAAGGAAGGTCAAACCAATTACGTTGCTGATGCCCTTTCCCGAAATCCTCCCGAAACTAAAATTACCGATTCGTCAAATTATTCCAATAACCCAATAAACGACATTGACAATGACAACAGAAATAATGAAGAAAGTAATGAAAATGATGATGAAATAATTAGATTAAATAATAGTTCTGATAATAATGATAATAGGGAAGAAATTAACGAAAATGAAGTAGAAACAAACCCTACTCCGCCCGACAACAGGATGATTAAAGATGATTTAATTGGAAATTATGACGCCTTTAATTTCGAAAATAATACACAAAATCAAAACATGGAAATTGACAGAAGCTCCGAAAGAAGTTATAATTTTGATAACCCAAGTACGTCAAATTCAAATTCATCTAATATCTTTAATTTAGACGATGTAGAATACGATCTAAATAGAAGAAATCAACCTTCAAGGAACTTCATCGAAGTCAGAGATAAATTATTAACATTTACCGATAATAATTTATGTTTCGTCAATTCCAAAAATGAACCACTTTGCGCAGGTGCTAATGAATTATCAACTGTTAAGCACCTCCTACCTGATGTTCATATTGATGTTGGTAATATAAATTCCAGAAACGTTTCAAAGAAAATCCACATCTCAGCTTGTTTAAAGAAAGACAATAATATTAGAGCAAATCAAGATACCCTTAAATTAATTTTTGAAAATCTTAACATATTCCTAACTAACCAAAATATAAAACACTGAGAACAGGCGTCACAAAATATCTCGATAATATCACATATCCAAATGTAAAACCTATCAACTAAAGAAACTTGTCCGCAGAAAAGTACACCAACCCATGATTCTTACTGATACCCCTGGCTCTTCTTTCGATAAAGTCTCTATCGATGTCGTCGAACTTCTTGAAACTCCAAATAAAAATAAATATATTTTAACAATGCAATGTTTGCTCACCAAATACGTAATTGCCGTTCCTTTGATACAAGCCACTACTATAAACATTGCAACAGCCTTCTTAAACAACTTGGTTTTTATTTATGAATGTCCGAAAATTATGCTTACCGACCAAGGACCGAATTTCACTTCTGTCTTAATAAAGAATATCTCCTAAATTTGTAAAATAAACCAGTGCACAACAACTGCCTATCGCCCTCAGAGCATTGGCTCAATTGAAAGGATGCACCATGTGTTGAAAGAGTACTTCAAATGCTACGTGAACTCTGACTCTAACTGGGTCCAGTGGATCCAATGCGCTGCCTTTGCCTACAACTCCAGCGTACACGAATGAACAAGACTCAGTCCGTTCGAATGTGTCTTTGCCAAGCTCGCGAGAGTGCCAACAGATAAAATAACTTGAGAAGAGAATTTAGACGAAACTTATCTAGAATATTTAACTAATTTAAAAATGAGAAAAACCCTTTTAGATAAACTCGCAAATAAAAAGTTATGTAACGCTAAAGAAAAATCGAAAACTTGCTACGACAAAAAAAATTATCCTTGCGTATTTGAGGTCGGTGACCATGTCTTACTATTAAAAGAGTCCAGAAAAGGTGTATTTGATTTACAATATACCGGGCCATACAATGTTCTCCGAACAATGGACAATAATAACGTCGAAATAACATATCGAAACAAAACTAGGATAGTACATACGAATAAATTAAGATTGACAAGACTAAGATCCCTAAGCGAGTGCGAAAACTAAAAACTGTTATAAAACTATTTGCAAATAATTACAAAGGAAAATTTAGAACATATAAATAAAAACATATATATATATATGTGACAAAATTTTAACCATAAACTTCCTTTTATAAATTTTACGTCTTGAAATTTATTTTCCAGAAAATGTGGGCCCTTTTATTCTTCATGAACTTGGTAGGAGTAAATACTTTGTTTTAAATCAAATTCTAATCAACTTGTAGAAGCCAATCTAGAAATCTCTTTATTTTCGTCAGAAGCAACAATTAAAATTGATGAAAACTCTATAATTTTATCGTTAAATACCAAATGCGACCTCTCTCTTAATAAATATGTAGATCGAGAGAATTTTTTCTCCTTCTGGAATAAACCAGAAACGTCTCTATGTAACTTCAATTCTTTTGCAATATTTTATCAAGGCTATGCCACCAAGACCCTAGAGAATAAAACAAAACTCCCAACTATGTACTTCACTAACTCGACAGAAAATATTATTAAATTAATTATAAATAATATTATTAAATATTATTAAATTAATATTAAATTTGCATATACAGATGATGGTTTTCTGCAAGTATGCGGTCTCACACTCATACAGACTGAACTTGCAAAAATTTATATCTTTGAAACGTCTCTAAATAATTCTTTTCCGACGAATCTTTCCAAAATTAACATAAAAGATCTTTCTCTTTCCGCCTATTTTAATACAAAAATCATTTATGTTGCACATCATTTAAAAGGCGAAACTAATTCTTTATACAAGGATATTATCACACAGCGCTGTTTATTGGGACGAAAAGTAATCCAAAACTCCTTATCACAATCCTCCTTAAACCCCGACGAATTCGCCTATACAATTATAAAGAAACCCGGTTATTTAGCTGTTTTCTCTGGTCACGTAGCCCAAATAATTCAATGCCAGGCTGTCCTGGTAAAAATTCGATTTATTAATTCAACTTAGTACTCTGAAATCCCTGTAACTTACAATGACCAATCATTATTCTTAACTTTAAAACCTTTAATTTTAACTTGTAAAAGGAAATCAAGTAGAATGCAATAAATTCCTACCCGTACCTTTTGAAATTGAGATCAAATGGTATGAATTTTCGCCGAGACCGGTAAAGGCTGAAATTCCACAGATCCTCCAACCAATAAGCAAACCCACTTGGAGATACAACGACCCAAAGATCTTGCCAACGGTATATACGCACAGGAAGATATGGATACATACATGCAAACTGTCATGTTCCCATTATTGAAACCAGCAGTACTGAACCAGGTGGCAAGAGGCGCCATGGGCGAATATATCACAAATGATCATTAAAATATCATAAATTTAATAGACGAAAAGTGATTAGAAAAGTTTGCAGAAAGTGCCATGACCAAAATATAGTCATATTTTATTACATTTGGATCTGTGAGTGCGGGCACGATCGGTGTTGCAATTGTTTTTGGCATTATCAAATATGCCGTAAATGTATTGTTGCAAGGATATGCCCTCTATTCGATATACGGATGGAGTGTTAGATTGCTGAGAGCACTATGGTGTACCCTAGCTAACTTATTTCTTCATCTTGGGTAGGGCGCCCTTAACCCTGAACAAAAGAGAATGCAACAGAATACTAGAAACGAAAACGATAATAACGAACGAACAGACGACTTAGAATTAACTGAAATTATAGTTAACCCAACTAGGGCAAATGACGAATCTCAAATTCCAAAGACAACGCAAATTTATAAAAATCTTGCAACCACATCTGCCAAACCCCCTGATGTACCTCCTAGAAACCTTACCAACTTTAGGTTGTTTTTAGGGGTGTTTTTAATTATATGTATCGGGAAAATAATTTGAAAAATTTGTTTCTTTAAAAAATTATCAAATATGTAGAGGAGGCTGGGGTAAATCCGGTCACGGGGTAAATCCGGTCACTAGCAATTTGGCGCTATGAACTCAACTTAAGAAGTTGATATTTTTACTGTGAAAAGTACTTAATACTCAACTTATGTTAACGAACTTCTGTTTGGTTTCATGAATTTAACATGGAATCAGAGGCAGTTAAGTGTTTTTAGAGGTGCTAGCAAAAAAAAACGTTTTTTCGATTTTTATGTTTTTGGATCATTATTTTTGATTCTTAATTTACTTGGAAAAGTTTTTTCGATGCTTTTGAATGTCCTTTTTCGAAGTGCATATATAGTTTTGATTGGTTTCATAAAGATTTAATTATTATTTCAAAATAGTGACTATATTTCACTTTTTACATTCTCTTAATAGAATATGAGATTTTTTGGAAAAAAAAATTCAAAATAGTGATTTTGAAATTTAGTATATGTGAATTAAAAATGATCTACAATTAAGACTAAAAAAGATAAATCAAAAACCCGTTTTTATTTTGAAAGTAGAAATAATAAGCTTTCGAATTATATAAATTAACTTAGATTTACAGAATAATTTTCTAGATTTTTACACATCTGACCAAAAGTGACCGGACTTACCCTAGTCTCCTCTACTTGAAATCTGGGTCTTAGTTGTCTGCATTTGAAAATGTTTTTTTCTTTTTGTACGATTCTAGCAACTTATTTAATTTTTCAAAAATTTTTTAATAAAAAAAATCCTGACGTAATGGAAACAAATGGCACTCAGCGACCCAACTACTATAGAAATTTGTAATCAGTTATTTGAATGTGATTAAAAATTTTTGTGATCCTGTGTAATTAACCTTGTGTCATTTTCATACATAAATTTAATTAAAAAAAAATATTTTACAAGAACTCGAAAAGAGTTGTTTCCTTCCATTGTAGTTTACTAGAGAGAGAAAATATGTGATTTTAGAAAAGTCAATTGAAATAAAACTCCAAATTTTTTTCGTCACCAAGCAACGTTTCGTCGACCTGGGTTTGACATTATTCATGTTTTTGTTTGACATGTTAGAACAAAGTGTTTAATGTTTTAATAAAATAGCCTGATCAGGTTGACAAAACGTTGCCTGGTGACGAAAAAAATTTGGAGTTTTATTCCAATTGACCTTTCTAAGATCACATATTTTCTCTCTCTAATAATAAGTAGTATGTTCATTTATTAGATCTTGTTCGTACCATGAGTCAATCCAACAGTTTACAGTATCTTAAAATAATAATTAGATTAAATAATAGTTCTGATAATAATGATAATAGGGAAGAAATTAACGAAAATGAAGAAGAAACAAACCCTACTCCGCCCGACAACAGGATGATTGAAGATAATTTGATTGGAAATTATGACGCCTTTAATTTCGAAAATACTACAGAAAATCAAGAAATGGAAATTGACAGAAGCTCCGAAACAAGTTATAATTTTGATAACCCAAGTACGTCAAATTCAAATTCATCTAATATCTTTGATTTAGACGATGTAGAATACGATCTAAATAGAAGAAATCAATCTTCAAGGAACTTCATCGAAGTCAGAGATGAATTATTAACATTTACCGATAATAATTTATGTTTCGTCAATTCCAAAAATGAACAACTTTGCGCAGGTGCTAATGAATTATCAACTGCCGGGCTCCTCCTACCTGATGTTCATATTAATGTTGGTAATATAAATTTCAGAAACGTTCTAAAGAAAATCCAGATCTCAGCTTGTTTAAAAAAAGACAATAATATTAGAGCAAATCAAGATACCCTTAAATTAATTTTTGAAAATCTGAACACATTCCGAACTAACCAAAATATAAAAACCCTGAGAATAGCCGTCACAAAATATCTCGACGATATCCCATGGAATTCGATAGTGAAATTGTTATGTCCGGTAAGAATATTTGCCTTAAAATTTCTTGCCATACATTTTCTTTTATGTATAAATTTTAGCCAAATAAGCAACAAAACAGAGTCTTCACTTTTATCTAATAAATAATTTTACAACACAAATTTTAGTAAGTTCAATAAAGAAAACTCTATTCAAAATAATTATCTCGAAATATCAAAATACTGCCTAGTATGTATGATGAATTAAATAAAAACCTGTAAATTATTGTCTATTATAAAGAAAATTATTATAAATAATTATTATATTATTGTAACTCATATTTTATTAAAATAGAATGTATGAATATTGTCGTATGAATAAATCTTGTACGCCTTTAAATGACCTATATATATATATATGAAACAAGAAATACATTCTAACAGGTGGATGTCAGAGTAAACACTGCAATCTAAAACTCCGGTCGCGTGCCACTATGTTCATAGCAAAAACGAGATAAAATACTCGACACATGTCGAGTGGAGATAACTCAAGGTTATCTCCATTCGACCAGCAGATTAAGAATCGTTCTCTAATAATCGAGTCACGTGCCATTTACTTCGACAACCACATGTTAAAATACTGAATAGATAATAAATATTATTTCATTAGGAATCACTATAAACATATCATTATAACTTTAAAGCAAATTTTTGATTTCGAAAGAAAATATGACATACATGTGAGAAAACTTTTGTCAGTGTTCAAAATCAGATCAACTTCCAGAATATCCAGAAACGTGAGAAACATCAAAAACGAAATATAATATAATATAATTTGTCATACCATTTGAGTTATTGAAACCAACAACTCGTCATTAGTAAATCAAGTAAATTAACAATAAATTTTAACAACAGTTTTAATAACAAATAACAAATTTTGAGCATTAAGTCTAACAGTAATTTTAACAATGATATTAGTAATAGAATAATGATAAACTGTTTTTAAAATTTAAAATACTTATTTTCCAAATTTAAATGAAATATCACTACAAAGTTTCAAACGAATATAAAATCGTATGATTTTAATTGTCTTGCAAAATCAAGTTCAGACAGAAAAATACCTATCGTGTTACACATTCTTGAGACTCGCTACCTGCCGTTCGACAAATAAAATAAGTCCAAGTTCCCTTCAAATATAATTTAGAATCAAAATCAATTATTATTTTACGAACAACATTAATTGTTTAAACAATTAAAATATAAATTTTATAAATAATAACAATTAATAACAATTTTAATTAAACTATCTTGAATTCAATGGAAATAATTTTCAAAGTTTTAATAGAATATAAATTACGAGTTTTATGAATCGCTTAAATCGAACATTTTCAATGAGGTAATCTGATTTGATGCCACTTCCGGTCTACAATAGATAAAGAATTCTCGACTAATCGACAAATGGAAAAATATAAATTTCATTCGGAATTATAGAAATATTCAACCCAGAAATTAATAATTTTACAACAAAATTAGAATTAAACATTAATAACCATTTTAATAACAAATTTTGTAATAAATTTTGGTAACAATATAATAACAAATTATATAATAAATTTTAGTAACAATTTAATAACAATTTTTAACAACAAATTCTATAAACAATTTTAAGAATAAATTGAATAATAAATTTATGATCAAATTAAATAACAATTTTAAGCACAATTTTAGTAACAAATCGAATGACAATGTTAATAATAAATCTAAAAACTATTAATTTTATAACTTGATTTAAATCAAACTTTAACGAATTATTAAATAAATGTAATCCTGAGTCAAAAGCCGAGTTTACAACAAATGAACGCGAGACATTCCGACAGCAGACTGCTTGCCGACTCAACAAAATCCGCTTAGTTACAAATAATTACGCTTGAAAATTTCTTTTAAAGATAAAAAAAAATATTTTTTTCTTTAATGACAAATATTACAAAATTTTAAACCCATTTCTGAAAATCTTCTTTTACATTTCGACAAATTTTATTAATAGTTTTATATTATTATATTAATATTAGTGAAATAATATTTACTTTACTTTACGAATTATAGTTAAATAATAATTAAATATGCAATTTATTACTATTATAATTATTATTATTTCATTAATATAGGTTAGATTAAATTTTATAATTTCCGAATTAAGAAAACGAATGTGTGAAAAAGCGTGAGAATTAAAGAAATGGAAAGGGAATTAGTCCCGCCTGAATGAGAGTTGAAGAAGGTGAAGCTAGAGAGTCTCCTCGGATGATACTTGAAAAAGGAAAATCAGTAATTAATCGCCGATCTTAATCTTAAGTCTAATTTGTAATCTTTAAAATTTATTAAGAGAATTCGAAACTGTCATATTAGTATATGATTATAAAGGGTTCCATATTGACTGTACCAGAATAATGTAAAATTTTGTTTAACAATTTTGTGTAACAAAACAAGCGAAATATAAATTATATTTATGATTTATTAATGACTTTTTAACAAATCGAAATCTCAAGGTAACTTGTAAAATCAAGAAAAGAAAGAAAATTTTGAAACAAAAGAGACATTCAAAAATATCAAATCAAATTTTAAATAACAAATTTTGAAACTTTGAGAAGAATTCAATAAAAATCTACAATTAAGAGAACGAGACCCAAAAGAACCATAATTTAAAGAGTTGCAGGACCAGATGATAGATAGGAGGATTACATATCAAGGCCAACTATCAAAAGTAAGTGCAATTCATTAGATTACCGCCCCTATTTTTTCTAGAATCATAGTTTCGCGTTAGTAAATTTAGTAACTAGTTAAAGTCGAACTTTCTTTTGACTCAAAACATAAAGAAAGTGGTGACGCGCGCTACCCTCGAATTATTAATATTTAAATTTAATAAATTTCCTTTTCTAAAATGTTTCAAAGTTAGAGTGTTTAAATAAAACTTAGTGAACATTCGTGGTAACCCCATACGCCTGACGGACCCCTGAAACCAGCCTTTTAAAATTTCAAAAAATTGCCCCAGGACATAACAAATAAATTTGGTCACAGCGTCGACGGGATCTCATTTTTCTACTCGTAGAACCTTATTTACAATAATCGAATAAAAAAAAAAATAAAATAAAACTTTTTAAAATTAGTAAAATTTTAAAATGTTTTAATTATTACAAAATTTATAATCGTGAATTCTTTGAAAATTTTACCTTTGAATAAATAAAGAAAACATTCAAAATGACTAAAACTGACCTTGAAAGTAAACTCGCGGAGATCAGAATGAGAGAAGAAAAATTATTACAATCAGAGCGGGAAATAAGAAAAAAATTTGAAGACTTAAAGTTACAAGAGGACCTCAACGAACTTAACAAAACACACGTTAGTTTATTACAACAGCAATTAGAATTGTAATTAAAAAATAATGAAAACCACTACGAAAATTTACATGAAATGGCTTACTCGACACCAAAAATAAAAAGTCACCCGCCAAAAAACCCGAATTTACACTTAAGTTTTTTTGACGAAATGAGAAATCCTGCAAGCCAAGAAAACGAATTTAACGTGAGTTTAAATCCCTTCACTAAAAAAATTAACAGATAGAGCTTATATAGCAATTGGAGATCAAGAATTCGAAATGATAGAAGAATTCTTGACTAAACTTAAAACAACCTTTGCAACTTACAGATCTTCAAATCATTACAGGGGACAATTGGCTAATCTAGCAAAAGGATTTAACGAACTAATCCTTGAATTCATCAAAAGGTTTGATAATATTCAAACAGCGATTATAGATTGCACATGTTTAGAACAAAATCGAGAATTCTTATCGAAATTAGAAATCGACAACTTAGAAAAAGAATTTGTTCAAGAATTCTTCTTTGCTCTTCCTCCCCCCTTTCGAAATTACGTCAATCAAAACGTAAACACCTTGACTGCCGCTTTTAATGAGGCAATTAAAGCGGAAAGACGTATCGAAATCGATAGGGAAAAATACCCCAGGAGAAACTATAATCCTAACGACCCCCGAACAAACCAAAATTATGAAAACCCCCAAAATACAAGGTGTTCTGACAACACGAATTTTCAAAATCCTAGGCAAACAAACAGAAATCACAATTATCAAAACAATAGTAATCCTCAACACAAGTATCATTTAAGTACAATTCCGTTTGAACAACCCACATTTAACCCCGGATATCCTAACCTGAATCCAACATACCCAAGATTTCCTGAAAATCCCAATAATTCACATCCTAGACAGCACAACCCAAATTTCCAAAATCCAAGATACCAACCGAATCCAAACTTCCAAAATTACAGAAACTATGAAAATCCTCCCCATTAAAATCAACAAAATCCCAAAAACGCAGAATCATTGCCCGATCAAACAAATTATGGAAATTTTCCTCCGTCACAACAATACGGATACAACACACAACAAAACATACAAAATCATGAAATCCCATTTAGAAGAAATACTATTGAATGTGCTTATTGTCGGAAACTGGGCCACACTTTAGAAAAGTGTTACACTAGAAGAAACCATGAACAAATAGAAGCTCAGAAAATGCAGGGAAACTCGAATCTTCTCCAAGAAAAACCGGACGGGACCCTGGAGAACCAAACAAACAACCGTCTGATATTCTTTGCGGCGACGGAGTAATTTACGTAGTTAACCTTTGTTCACTAGATTATTTGCTCAGAAAAATCCCAGTTATTAAATTAGCCTCCGAAAACTTACTTGGCGAAATAACTGATTGTATGCTGGATACGGGTGCGCAACCCAATATAATTAAAATAGGTAATCTGAAACCATTTTCGAAGATTGATTTCTCACATGCTCCAAGAATCGCTGGCGTAGGTCAAGGACTTACGCCTACAATAGGTGTGACTAATATCCGAATTTCAAATTTAGAAGTTTCCGGGAATTTTGTTGTCGTTACAAATGATTTTCCGATTAGAACCGGGACCCTTCTAGGTTCTGATTTTTGCAACAGAAATGAATCCATCATCGATTATAAAAATGAAATTTTCGTTCATCAAAATAACCAAATTCCTTTTGAGAAGGAGAAAATTTGCGAGCTCCTACCCAAAGAATGCAAATGGGTAATAGCTAAGACACGTACTTGCCATTCTAATGGCTACGTACCTGTTTTAGAAATAATTTCCGGAGTATATGTTGGTGGAACTCAAAGTCCAAATAGTAGTAATGGCATCGTACAAATCCCGAACAATAATACTACGCCATTCAGAGCCAAAATTCGAATCCCAGTTGCGCCCTTTATCGAAACAGCAGCAGAACCCCCACAATCAATAAAAAACTCTGTTATGACAAAAGAAATAAATGAAGTACAACCTCAAAAGTTTGATTTAGAAATACTAAACGACGAAGATAAAAACGAAACTGAAAGTGATAATAATGACTCGGAATTTAAAAACGATAATAGACCGCGAATGGATGATTTTGAAACAGAGATAAATTTTTTAGAACCAATAAACGAAAATATTATTATTGCGAACAATTTTAAAACAAATACGATTTACGATAACAAAATGAATAATTTTAAGTGCGAAAAAGAAAACAAAACCAAAATCGAAATAATCGAAATGGAAAATATGAATAAAAGCGAAATTAAAGAACTTAGTTTAGAAAACAAAAACAAAGTCGTTGAGAATAACTTGAAAATAGATATAGTTGATAACAATGAAATGAGTAATCCTAAGTTCGAATCAAAAATTGAAATCGAGCTTAAAGAAGTTGACCTAGAGAATTTAAGTAAAAACACGAACAATAATTTAAGCTTAGAAACTGTAAGTGAAATTAAGGTTAAAGATTTTAAAACTGATATTTTAAACGAAAATGAAACTAGTAATTTTGAGTTAACAATAAAAAATGAAATTGAATCTAAAGAAATCGCGTCTATAATTATGAAAGAAATCCGAATAGTAATTTTAAGTCAAACAATGAAAATAAAAGCGAAACTGAAGAATTTAAACGTGAAGATTTGCATGAAAATAAAAATGATAGACTTAAGTTAGTAACAGAAAATGAAATCGAATTAAAAAGAACGGAATCAGAAAATACGAAAGAAATCAAAGGTAATAATTTTAAGTTAGAAAATAAAAATAAAATCGAAATTCAAAAAATCGAAACAGAAATTGCAAACGGATATGAATTCAATGATCCTAAATTAAAAATCGGAAACGAATTTAGAGACGGAAATAAACTAAGTTTTGCAAGAGAAATCAAAACCAGAAAAGAAACCAAAAATAGCGACGAAATCGAGAGAACTGTTTCAGAAAATCTAATCAGTAGTAAAAACGAAAATTTTAAATCAGGAACCATACGAATATCTACAAATCAAAACGAAATTGTTTCTACTCTAGAAACCGAAAATAATGGTAAATTCGAAAAAGATAAAGTGGAAACAGCAAACAAAACTGAAACTAACGAACACGTACTTGAAACAAAAACTGGAATCGAAAATGATAAAGTTAATTTAGATACAAAATTTGAAAACGAATTTGAATTGGAAAATAAAACTGAATATCAAGAAACTGAAATATTAGAGTATTTAGAATTATTTGAGTCACTTTCTAAAAACCACGAACCAGACGAAACAAATTTAACAGACGATGACTTAGACGAGACGACTCTAGAAGACGACGACGCCGAAAATGAAAATGAAAATGGATTTTCTAATGATACCGGACAAACAATTTTTAATATAAATGAAAATTTAAATTTTAATCGAGAAATGATATATTCTTATGAATCAGAAAATGAAAATAATAAAATGAACTCACTTGCCTCAAATATACAAGATCAAATTTGCGCTCCGAAACAATAAAGAAATTGATAAACTTAGAAAAATATGACTCGGAAAACAGAATCAGAACGGCTAAAATTTGTGACGAGTACGCCGAAGTATTTCAATTACCTAGTGAAAAACTTGCCAGAACAAACATGACATCGCATATAATCGAATTAAATGATAGTATACCTGTGAACGTCAAACAATATCGATATCCACAAATGTTAAAAGGAGAAATCGAAAAACAAGTCTCGAAAATGATTAACGACAGAATAATAGAGCCTTCGAATTCTCCATATAACAGCCCTTTGTGGATTGTCCCGAAAAAGTCGGACAGTTTAGGCAGGGGCGGCGGAACAGGTCGGAGTCGTGTGTGGAGTTTAAGTTATGTTTAAAGGGGGGAGGGGGGAGGTCTAAAATATAATAATTAAAATTTTTATATATGTGAAACGCAAATTTTAAACTTAAGACATTTTAAATAATTTAAAAAATCGCAGTTTTATTGGAATTATACATAGGGGAGTGGGCCCCAAGATGGACAGGGCTCCAAGATGGACATTTCGTATAAAATTTTTGTTTAAGGTGACAGCGCCTTATGCTTTCTGTCATTTTTGTTGTTTGTATAGACGAACATTTTGATGCACATTTGAAGAAAAAAACCAGTTGGTTTTTCTTCTACACATACCACGTAATTTTGTGTCTAAAAAAGTTTTGTAACAGTTTTTTCTCAAGTTGGTAAAGTTATTTAAATTTATGATTTAGAATGAGTACTGAACGTTATAATATTCTTTATTTATCGTATAATAATATTCTAAAATGATTTTACTAATTCAGTATTCATATCTATATTTTTACTGGGGATCAAAAAATGGTGTCATGTACCCTAAGATGGACAGGCCTAAAATCTTAATGTATTTTTTTGCATATTTTCGATTTTACACTTTTTTCAATAATTTTTTGAGCCAATTAATTAAAATTTTTTATTTTCCACCATAAAATTTCATTTTATCGTTAGAGAATTTATTATATTGATATTTTTCGACATTTTATTACTTTTTACTGTTAAGCTATTAAATTGAAGTTTTTAGAAATTTTATTTCTTGATAAATTCCGTAAAATGATTGAAACTTAGTTCAAGAATTGTTACATGATGTTCATTTTTTATTAACTACCATTTTCAGAGACTTTTAAGAAGGTGTCCATCTTGGGGCCACTTTTTTTTAGACCGAAAATTTTAGCAATTAGAAAAAATGCTTTAAAAAATGTTTATGTTCAAAATAAAATTTTATCTCTGTGGCCATAAGTTACCTTATAAATTGTTCTTTCATCCGGTATAAAACATTTTAATAGATTTTATTCAGTTTGGATTCTACAGCAATAAATCGATAGGGTGGCCAACTTGGGGCCCTCTCCCCTACTAAAAATTGTACCGTTGAAGATAGAATTATTTAAAATAATTGAAAAATTTTGGTGTGTGGAAATCCACACACGAAAAGATTTGGTGTGTGGACTACTCCACACAGTCCACACAACTGGCGCCGCCCCTGGTCTTCGCTAAGCTTGCGAGAGTGCCGTCAGACAGAATTACGTTAGAAGAAACCATAGATGAAACCT
Source organism: Ganaspis brasiliensis (assembly GCA_037103525.1). Lineage (NCBI taxonomy): Eukaryota > Metazoa > Arthropoda > Insecta > Hymenoptera > Figitidae > Ganaspis > Ganaspis brasiliensis. The sequence goes on along the minus strand of JAZKLR010000097.1, from coordinate 870,634 downwards.
ATCTAGAATATTTAAATAATTTAAAAACTAGAAATACTTTAATAGACGAACTTGCAAATAAAAATTTAAACAACGCAAAAGTAAAATCGAAAAATTATTATGACAGGAAAAATAATCCTTGTGTATTTGAGGTCGGTGATTGCGTTTTATTATTAAAAGAACATAGGAAAGGTGTATTCGATGTACAGTACACTGGACCTTATAAAATTCTACGAATAATGGACAATAATAACGCCGAAATTACTTACGGTAACAAAACTAGGATTATACATACGAATAAATTAAGACGAACTACATTAAGATCCCCGAGTGAGTGCAAAGACTAAATGCAAACTGTTATAAAATTACTAAATTAATAAGAAATTAAATAACAATGTTTAAAATTCTAAAATTTCACAAAAAATTTAAATTCAACCAAATCTTATTTTATTTTACAGAAAATGTTGGCACTATTATTTCTCATAAATATGGTGGGCGTAAATGCTTTGACCGGGTACGACTGCAGTACCAAAACTCCACCTAACACCACCACTGTTTCACTCCGACACGTTGGTAAATGTAATTTTGACTCCACCGAAGTCAAAACGGATGTGGTCTACGTAAATCTATTACAAAAGGTTGAATTTGGTTCCGTTTTTATTAAACAATGCAAAATCAAAGTAAATACTAGAAGCTATCACTGCGACATGCATTCACATGTGTCCCTCTCATCGAATAATAACTCTGTGTATATGCTAAACATTTCGAGAGATGCATGTGATGAAATGCATGATCAGTTTAAATTCTACGACGAAATTATTAAATTCCTCGAAGTTAATGTCACAAATTTCAGATCGCAAATGATCGTCGGATCTGTCGACGACAAATCAAATTGCATCGGTGGAAATTTCAAATCCAAACAAAATCAGGTCATTGAAGCTGACTTAGAAATCTTTTTATTTTCTTCTGAAGCGCCGATAAAAGTTGAAGAAAATTCCATTATATTACCCTCAAATACAAAATGCGAACTCTCCCTTACAAAATGTGTCGACAGAGAAAATTTTTACACTTTCTGGAACAAACCGGAAAATTCGCTTTGTAATTTTAATACTTTTGCTATTTTAGACCAAAGTTACGCTACGAAAACTAGAGAAAACAAAACCAACCTTCCAACAATTTACTTTACGAACTCCACTGAAAATACCAAGTTTGCATATACAGATAACGGTTTTCAACAAATCTGCGGCCTCACTCTTAGGAAAATAGAGCTTACTAAAATTTTTAATTTGAAACTTCTGTAAATAACCTATTCCCAACGAACGTTTATAAAATTAATATAAAAGACCTTTCTCTTTCTGCTTACTTTAATACAAAGATTATTTATGTTGCGCATCACTTAAAGGGTGAAATCAACTCATTATATAAGGATATAATTACTCAACGCTGCTTATTGGAAAGAAAGGTTATACTGAACTCGCTTTCGCAATCTTCCTTAAACCCTGACGAATTTGCATACACTATAATGAAAGAACCGGGTTATTTAGCGGTTTTCTCGGGCCATGTAGCTCAAATAATCTAATGTCAAGCCGTTTTGGTGAAAGTTCGAAACACTAACAACACTTGTTTCTCAGAAATTCCAGTCACCTATAATAATAAATCTTTATTCTTAACCTCGAAATCTTTAATTCTAACTTCGAGAGCTAACCAAGTAGAATGCAATAAATTTTTACCCATAACCTTTGAAATCGACTCTAGATGGTACGAATTTTCACCGAGTCCCACAAGAGCTGAAACTCCACAAATCTTGCAACCTTTAAGCAAACCTACCTGGAAATATAATGAACCTGGCGATCTTGCTAACGGAATATACGCTGATGAAGATATGGACACATATATGCAAACGGTTATGTTTCCATTTTTGAAACCAGCCATATTAAATCAGATGGCAATAGGTGCTATGGGGGAAGATATTTCTGGTAGCCAATTAGATATAATGAATTTAATGGACGAGAAAGCCCTAGAAAAATTTGCTGAAAATGCTATGACTAAAATATGGTCATACTTTATTACGTTTGGATCGGTAAGTGCAGGAATGATCGGTGTAGCGATCATTTTCGGTATAATCAAATATGTCGTAAATGTACTGCTCCACGGATACGCACTTTACTCGATTTACGGGTGGAGTATGAGATTGTTTGGAGCATTGTGGAGTACACTAGCTAACCTAATACTTCATTTCGAACAAGGTGTGCTCAATCCGGCAGAAAGAAGGAATAGGCGAAATGTGATAAATGGGAACGATAACAATAGACTTGCAATTGATAATATAGAATTAACCGAAATAATAGTAAACGAGACGACAACGAACGGTACACCACAAACTTCGACATTAACGACTATACAAACTAATAGAAATCCTAATGACTCACATACAGAACCTCCAAAAATTCCACCTAGGAATTTAACTACCACAAATTCACAACGACATACACATTGAAAAAACATGCATACGATTTACAACTTAACAAAACGTCTATTTTATTGTATAAAATAATCGGTTTTGTTCTCATCCGGGGGGGTGTTATGTCCGGTAAGAATTTTTGCTTTAAAATTTCTTGCCAAACATTTTCTTTTATGTATAAATTTTGGCCAAATAAGCAACAAAACAGAGTCTTCACTTTTATCTAATAAATAATTTTACAACACAAATTTTAGTAAGTTCAATAAAGAAAACTCTATTCAAAATAATTATCTTGAAATATCAAAACACTGCCTAGTATGTATGATGAATTAAATAAAAACCTGTAAATTATTGTCTATTATAAAGAAAATTATTATAAATAATTATTATATTATTGTAACTCATATTTTATTAAAATAGAATGTATAAATATTGTCGTATGAATGAATCTTGTACGCCTTTAAATGACCTATATATATATATATATATATATATATATATGAAACAAGAAATACATTCTAACAGGTAGATGTCAGTGTAAACACTGCAATCTAAAACTCCGGTCGCGTGCCACTATGTTGATAGCAAAAACGAGATAAAATACTCGACACATGTCGAGTAGAGATAACTCAAGGTTATCTCCATTGGACCAGTAGATTAAGAATCGTTATCTAATAATCAAGTCACGTGCTATTTACTTCGACAACCACATGTTAAAATACTGAATAGATAATAAATATTATTTCATTAGGAATTACTATGAACAAATCATTATAACTTTAAAGCAAATTTTTGATTTCGAAAGAAAATATGACATACATGTGAGAAAAATTTTGTCAGTGTTCAAAAAAGTGTTTTAAAGTTCATAAATCAAGCTTTCTATTGGCTCTAGGCATGTATTAAAGTTAAGTCGGGTTCAGATTCTAATTAACAAAAAGTGTCATTTAATTAATTTTGAGGTTAGGGTCAAACCTAGACGTGCTAGGCCAATTCTGATGACGAATTCGTGTTCAGCGCGTGAAAATACATAGTGAATGACTAGTCTAGTCCGCCGCGCACGACACTTTTATTTTTTTGTGGGGCTGTGTAATCTAAGTTTAATTGTCTAAACTATATTTCTTTATTTGAAGGGCGCGATTTGGCCCAGTACTGGCTTAATGTATTGTTAAAAATTTATCAATAGCAGTGCTGTAATACAACTGATAACAACTAAAATTTGTGAATGTTCACTATTAAAATGTTTTATTCTTAATTCGCGCAATAATGGATTCCTGATAACTCACTTTAGCGATTTTATATCTTCTATATTGTAACGCTAGTATTTCGAATATCATAATAAATTATAAAAAGGATTATTTTGGTTTAATTATTATTTAACACAGATCCCTTAGATCTGATAGTGTGCACCGATCCCTAAACAAAACAAATATAAAGAGTAGCTCTTAGTTCGTTAATCTGGCTTGTTACAATTCTACCATATTTGGATTTTATTCAAATATCCTTGCCGTCGCTCGGACAGTTTTAGAAAAACTTTTTTTAGCCCCTATGTAAGATAGAACTACCGGCTTAAAAAATTCTTCGGAGATAGTTTGTGATACTCTAGCATGATTTTTATTTAAAACAATCCCCAGAAAGCAATTCCCGTCGAAGGTTCTAGCACCTCAAATCGAAAGTACCAACAAAAAAAATTATAAATAAAGAGTATTTGCGAAAGTGCTAGTATCATCGATGGGGGTTGCTTTCTAGCGGTTGTTTCAAATAAAAATTATGCTAGAGTAGCACTAACAATCTCCTAAAAATTCTTTAAGCCGGCAGTTCTAGCAAAAAAAATTCTGATCTACATTTTGTGCTAAAATATTATTGCCATTAGTAGGGTTGGTTTTGTAGGAGTTCTTTTGTATAAAAATGTTAATAGAGTATCACAAATTGTCTCCAGAAAATTCTTCAAGCCTCAGTATCAGCAAAATAAATTCTAAATAGAGTGTTTTTGCTAAACTGATACTACCTTTGGTGGGGGTTGCTTTTTAGGGGTTGTTTTAAATAAAAATCATGCTAGAGTAGCACAAACTATCTCCTAAAAACTCTTTAAGCCGGCAGTTCTAGCGAAAAAAATTCTGATTTACATTTTTTGCTAAAGTATTGTTGCCATTGGTAAGGGTGGTTTTTTAGGAGTTCTTTTGTATAAAAATCGTAATAGAGTATCACAAATAGTCTCCAGAAAATTCTTCACGCCTCAGTATCAGCAAAATAAATTCTAAATAGTGCTAGGATCGTCGATCGAGGTTGCTTTGTAGGGGTTATTTTGAATAAAAACCCATGCTAGAGTATTACTGACTATCTCCGAAGAATTATAGAAGCTGGTAGTTTTAGCGACAAAAATTCTGAATTAAATTTTTTGCTTAAGTGTTGGTGTCTTTGATAGGAGTGGTTTTTAAGGGTTTGTTTTGAATAAAATTCATATGAGATTATCACAAATTGTCTCTAGTACAATCCTAAAGCCAAAGGATCCCGTAAGAAAATTTTAATTTTAATGTAAGTACCAAAGGTCGATATCTTACGTAGGGCTTAATTTTAAGGGATGAATTTTAATTAAAGAAATCTTGGAGTAGTACAAGGTGCTTTTTAAGGGTCAGTTTGGTAGCTTTAAGTAAAGTACATCTGACATAATTCTCGTAATTTTGTAATACAATTGAAATTTACAAACTAATGAAAATTTGTTGATACTTGCACTTTGGGTTGTTTTTAAGGGTGTTTTTAATTATATGTATCGAGAAAATAATTTTAAAAATTTGATTCTTTAAAAAATTATCAAATATGTAGAGGCGACTGGGGTAAATCCGGTCACGGGGTAAATCCGGTCACTAGCAATTTGGCGCTATGAACTCAACTTAAGAAGGTGATATTGGTACTGTGAAAAGTACTTAATACTCAACTTATGTTAACGAACTTCTGTTCGGTTTCATGAATTCAACATAGAATCAGAGGCAGTTAAGTGTTTTTTGAGGTGCTAGCAAAAAAAACGTTTTTTCGATTTTTACGTTTTTGGATCATTATTTTTGATTCTTAATTTACTTGGAAAAGTTTTTTCTATGCTTTTTAATGTCCTTTTTCAGAGTGCATATATAGTTTTGTTTTGTTTCATAAAGATTTAATTTAAATTATTTTAAACGAAGTGTCTATTCGTACAGAAAATCTCGACCAATCACAAAATCGTAATGAAATTCCCGACCAATCAGAAATTTGCTTTAATAAGTACGAATAGCTGATTCTATGTGGCCTGGCTATTCGTACAAAAAATCTGTACGAATAGCCAAACCTCAATGAAGCGGCTATTCGTACAGAAAATTGTCAAACTCTTCTTTTTGTGAAAATTAATGTTACCCGGGTATATTTTGGTTAAAAAACCACTGTATGTGACACAAGAACCCCCCCTAGCATTTTCAAAAATTTTATTATGTTTTTTCACAGCCAAAACAAAAGGTATTACGCTGCCAAAGACAGGTTTTCAATTTTCTGTACGAATAGCCGTTCCAGCTTGGTCTGGCTATTCGTACAGAAAATCTGTACGAATAGTCACGGCCTATTTTAAAATGTGAGAAATACATTCAGGGTAAAGTCGGTCACGTGACATTGGTATAAAATTAATCATATTTAGCTATTACATCTTACCAGTAATAAAATTTATAACTTGTTAGATCCAAAATAGTGACTATATTTCACTTGTTACATTCTCTTAATAGAATATGAGATTTTTTGAATATATAGTTTTATTTTATGAAACATATATTTATTATTTATTAAACCAATATTTATTGTTTATAGAACTCATAATTTATCAATCATGGAATCAAAATCAGATCATACTTAAGACAGGAATAAGGCGAATTTTTTAATTTTTAAAATAAAACGGCCGGGTTTACCCTAAATTCTTGAAAAAATTAAGTGACCGGATTTACACCGAGGGGTGACCGGATTTACCCTGGAAAATTGTGATTTTGAAATTTAGTATATGTGAATTAAAAATGATCTACAAGTAAGATTAAAAAAGATAAATCAAAAACTATTTTTTATTTTAAAAGTAGAAATAATAAGTTTTCAAATTATATAAATTAACTTAGATTTAGAGAATAATTTTCTAGATTTTTACCTATCTGACCAAAAGTGACCGGATTTACCCCACTCTCCTCTACTTCAAATCTGCGTCTTTGTTGTCTGCATTTGAAAATGTTGTTTTCTTTTTGTACACTTCTGGCAATTTATTTAGTTTTTCAAAAATTTTTTAATAAAAAAAATCCTGACGTGATGGAAACAAATGGCACTCAGCGACCAAAAATACTATAGAAATTTATAGTCCGTTATTTGAATGTGATAAAAAAATTTTGTGATCCTGTGTAATTAACCTTGTATCATTTTCATACATAAATTAAATTAAAAAAAATTATTTTACAAGAACTCGAAAAGAGTTGTTTCCTTCCATTGTAGTTTAGTAGAGAGAGAAAATATGTGATCTTAGGAAGGTCAATTAAAATAAAACTACAAATTTTTTTCGTCACCAAGCAACGTTTCGTCGACCTGGGTTTGACATTATTCATGTTTCGTTCATGTCAAGCAACCAAAAGATTATACTAATTTTAAAACACTTTAAAGTTTTGACAAGTTTTTAAATTTTAATCTTTTGACATGTTAGAACAAAGTGTTGAATGTTTTAACAAAATAGCCTGATGAGGTTGACAAACCCAGGTTGACAAAACGTTGCTTGGTGACGAAAAAAATTTGGAGTTTTATTCCAATTGACCTTCCTAAGATCACATATTTTCTTTCTCTAATAATTCGTAGTATGTTAATTTATTAGATCTTGTTCGTACCATGAGTCAATCCAACAGTTTACAGTATCTTGAATTTTTTTGGTTAATTTTTTTTTCTACCACACATGCACGAATATCTCGTGTTTTCGTTCGCCTTAAGCGGGGCAGAACTCACAGTTTTTAGGTCAGTGAACGTTAGAGGTAAAAAAACTTCCGAACAGTGAAAAAAAGTTATAGGCAATTAAAAAAAAAAAAAAGGTAGTCAGAGTTGAACATGGTAGTCAGAGTTGGGCCACTGTAGGAAATCAATGAAATATGAAGATAAATCATTGAAAATGACAATATCTTTGCCTTTGCATGATAGAATGGCACTCAAATACATTTGGAAATGACAAAAGGAAACATGAAATTGAAATAAATCATATTTCCTCTTGTATCGCAAAATTGATCTGAAAGTGAAAAAGTATTACGAAAAATTTGAATTTTCTTTCTTTCAAATAGAAATAAAGTTTTTGACACCTTTTTAAGTTAACAAATTCATTTTCGTTGCAAACATGCTTCAGAATTGCAAAATTTTGGGTTTACCAACCTTGACTCAAGCGTCATTTAGCTTCATATCACACACACACCATGAACGCTTTATACAAACACCAAATTACGTTCCACATTTTTGTATAACATCTTAATGAACAATTTTAGTCAACTTAATTTGCCTTTAGCATATTTCTTCTACATTTAATTATCTAATTTTGAAACTACAAAAACGTTTTTTGTTGAGCGTATAACACGGACTCGCTTAATACGTCTATATAGTTCGCACACTTCACTGCAATCCATCTAAAAAGTTTGCTGGCATTGCTAACAAGTATTTACACACAACGACATATGGATCTACTGTAATAAAACAAAATAAACGCGATAATTCAACTCTGCCCACTGTCCAACTCTGACTACTCTCCCCTATATATATATGTATAATGCCAGTCTTACCTTCTGTACCATTTATCAAAATAAATCTTATTATTAAGTACTATGTACGTAACAATCCACCATGGAAATTTTCCGTTTTCGTCCCCGAGAACTATTAGGTCAAGGGGGTGAGGCAAGTACTTTGCAATATATGTATATATATCTGTTCTCGATTTCCAATTTTTAAATAAAATACATTCTCATACTTGCGCTTTTTATCGTCTTACAATAGATATTCATTTTATTACACGAATACTTCCCGTTTGCTCACATTTGTACTGGCGGACATCCTGCTTTTCATATTTCAGGTCGGTAGGATTAATTTTTAAGTGGTGTACAATTAACAAAGCACATTATAATGGTGGAACTCCATAAAATTTTTACAAGTACATGAATATATGAAACTTTTAGAGATGAACATAACCGTAATTTAAGTTAATTCTTTTCCAATTATGTACATCAAACAATTGATTGGAATTTAATATTATTGATTATTATTGGACATTTTTATCAAGATATCTTTTATAACTCTAGTATAAATTCTTTAACATCGGCAAGTAAGGGTTGTAATTGAAAATTTATTTTCGTTGTAGGTCTAAAAGTCGTAGCAACTGTTTTTTGACTTAATATGTTATTTGTTTAAGTAAAAATATTCTTCCTTCGCCGAGAATTCTGCAGCTGGCTGATGTTGGTCTGACAGCAACCTTTCAATTTATAGAAAATGATTGTTTTTGAGTATAAAAACAAAAGTGACTGGTATAACCTATATAACATAAGAAAAGAGTATAATTATGTGGTGCCTTTTTTTATAAAAGGGGTTATAAATATCTTTTAAATGGCGAATGTTACTGGTTCTATCTTAATTTTGATTTACACCTTAAGAAAGATTTCGATTTGAATAAAGTATTCCTCTTTCAGATTCCTTTTGGGTTGTATTTTAATACAAGCATAATTTTGTACGTTGAAAAATGAATTTTCTTGACATAAAAACATGTTATTTAAAGGTGACTTTTAGGTTATGTTTTTGAATTGAACTTATTCTTTTAACTGTCCCTTAAGGGTGAAGATCATTCCTTTATACAAATTTTTTTTTTAATTGTTTTTAAATATTTACTTTGCATTAACGCCACTTCAAATTATCAGAGAAATAGCATTCCGTGACGTTTTCGAAAGTTTAATTGAATACAATATTAAGTGCTCTGTATCAACGTTTGTAACTATTGATAATTTATTTTTCCTAATAGCATACTTTGATCTGTAGTGCCAATATATTATTTTATGAGACAAATTGGTGAAAACTTAGTTCAATGAATTCAGTTACGTATTTATTATAATTTTAAACATTTCTGTTTTTAAAAAAAATTGGTTTACCTTCCAATACAATAATAATATAATTTTAGAGTACATTTTATGCTTAGTTAATTATCGATTAAAGCAAAAGAAGATAGTGGATTACACTAAAACCTCGCCCATTTAAAGTCTCGCTTATTGAAATTGCAATCATTTTTAACACTTCGAGTCTCAGTTATTTTTAACTTGTGGACCAATCAAAATTAGCTAACATTTTTATTAGTTTCCGCGAATTGGACCAGCCAATCAGAGAAGTTTTTTTAATAACTATTTGGGAGTTAAAATAAGTGCGACTTTTCTCGTGGCATTACATAGACCAGGTTAAAATAAGTGGAATCTCAGTGCAATTTAAATTAAATTTTAGAGATCGTTTAGAATCTTAGTACACCCAATTTTCTTCTAAGATATTTATTTTTATTATTTTTATTGGATAAGTATTGTTAATCCATTATCAAGCCGAATTAATAGTTTGTTTAATTATTTATTCAGAGAATTTATTGAGCGTTTACTCTTCATTTCAAACAATTAATAAACATTTAGCATGCATAACTTTGACAACTTTGATGCTGCTCTGCATTTGATAAAATCGCCTTTTATTGAAAAGATTCCTTTCCAAAGAAGAGGAAAATCCATACATTTAAAGAGGAATACTTTAGTGTCCATATATGATAGAAATTTTACATTAAACCAAGCAAAATTTCTCCATATTAAGAACACTTCTCTTTCGGTGTAGTGAGCCAATGTTCTTTTCGTAAAAAGTTTTGTATTTCATGGTGTTTAACAGCCATAGAATGTGTTTTAGTTAAACTGTTTAAATTGAAGTTGGAATGGATCAGTTGGAGTTGAAATTTTTCGCCACCACGGAAATTTTTGTTGCTTGCAACAAAATTTTCCGTGCAATGCTGATTATGATAGATGATTATAATTTGTGAAATATAACAAAATGGAAAAAAAGAGAAAGAAATAGATGAAGTTTATAGAATGGGAAAGTGTGAGTGGTTATCTTTTGTTATTGTTAGTTAGTTATGCAAAATTAAATATTTTGAGATATAGAAATACACTCTGGATCGACATGAGTAGACCGCGGAAATTCGAAAGCAACAAAAAAAAACAAATAACAGGAATCAACAGAATTCTAATCATTTCTTATTTAGTTTACTATGTCACTAAACAGCTCCTTTTAATTTGATTAATTTGAGTTACATGAAGAGTATTTACTTGAAACAAATATTTTCCATCCGCACAAAAATATGAACGCTGAGAAAATTAACCCTTTTTAATGACCACGAGAACTAAGTATGTTTTCAACCAAGTGAAACATTTATTGTCTTAAAATAATTGGATTTTTGATTGAGTAAAAATAACGTAGATTAATAGTATTTGGAATTTCAGAGGTTAGGTTAACGGAAATATGTTTGAAATATGTTTGAAATACTGAACGCCACCACGGAAAATTTCTGTTAATTTAACGAAAATTTCTGTACAACGCCATTACAACGCGGTTCTTACTCTCTAGCACGCAGAATTACGTGGCCCAGATTTATCCCAGTATTGGCTACCAGTACTGGCACAGTGTCGTTCGAGATTTAAGTCGAATTGAATTTGTATGAATTGAATAAAATCTGGAAAACTGAAACATGAATAGAATGCAAAATTCGGACTAAATGACTTAAAAAAAACATATCGAAAACCTACGATCTGCATTAGTTTGTTTGATACCGGAAAATGGGAATAGCATTTCTGGAAGTGGCAGAAATTTGATTTGCTGACTGATGACAGCCACGGACTTAGGTCCCCGTTAAGACGTTGCTACCTAGTAACACTGTTTATTCCGTGATAACCAGCATCAGTAGATTTTATTCTTTCGATTCGGTTAGTGCTATACTTTAGTGTTGTGTTATAAAAGGAAAATGTCGAACATGGGGTCATTTGATTTTAAAACAATGCAATCAGTGTTGGAATTCGTTGAGCTTGGTATAGTGGATGTACCAGCTTTTCTTCAAGTAAAGAGAGCCGCAATAGAAGAGAAATTAAATGCGTCCTTCCGAGCAGGACATCGCGGGTAAGTTTTGTTTTTGGATTCAATTAATTTTTAATAGTAATAATCTTGAGAAATACGGGATTTAAAATGTTTAAATTAGTTACTGGAAAAACACAATTCAATGTTTAAATAAAGTTGTAGTTAATTGCACTTAATTTTGAAATAGAAGATATGACGTAAAAATTGAATAATCTTTAGATTTATCTTCCTTTTATCCAGTCTTCCTTAAATTCAAATTGATAAAAATTGTTTATTTTCAAGATCCTATTCTTTTTACCCATATAACTAGCGCGTATTGTTTTTCGGTGATTAATCTGTTTCAATTTCTTTTAGGGTCCAAATTACTATGCCCGATTAGATCTCAAGTGCATCCCCTCAAGGGGTCGTTTATCGAACTGGCAGCTAGAATCCGAATCCTTCTACCGTCAGAGCGCACCTTACGAAAGCGCTGTCTGGCACCAGTAGTACAAGTGGTCCTGGGAAGCTGAAAAGTACGAAGTACGAAGCTACTGGGCTCCTAAAAAATTCTTGTATCCCAGGAGCTGTAAATCCACGGGGGAAGAAGTGATGGAGACTATCGTGGGTGCGCTTGGCGTGAATATTGCCCAATTGTAAGTAAATATCAAAAGCCAAAAGTTTTATTCATGATTAACATAAAAAATTCGACACTAGCGTTTCTATCGGTTGTGCTCGTTACAATGAAAAATTGCTTTAATTTGCAAAAAGATTTGTTTATTTTTGTATTTTTAATTTATTAATTTCTTTATTATTATAATTATTTTTTTAATTGATTATTGAATATCTATTCTGCAATCTATAATTATAAATTTATTGAACTATTAAGTATTTATTATTTATAATCTACGTTATTAATTTACTTAATTGTTTTATTTTATCTATTGTTTGTTGTTAGAAATTTAGTTAAATTAATTTTTTCTTTAGACTATAAAGTTATTATAAATTTAATTAATTCAATTATTTAACTTAATCTATTTATAAATTTCGTTAGTTCAATTAACAACTTATTGTTTTATTTTAAATTTAATTAGTCAAACTATTTATCTATTGCTTTCTTATTAAATATATTTATTATGGTAATTTAACTAAATTAATTATTATATTATTTAATTTTCTAATTATTTACTTATTTATTTATAATCTATATTATTATTAGTTCAATTACTTATTTAATTATTTATATAATTTGTTTATTATTAGAATATTTCTAATTAGTTATTTAATATTTATTTTACAATCTGTATGTTATAAATTAGATTAAATTAACTATTAACTTAACATTTATTTTATAATACACATATTATAAATTTAATTAATTTAAGTATTTAATCTATTTAAAATTTTAAATTCTAATTATTTATTATCTTAATTATTATAAACTTAATTAAATTAATTATTTATATACTTTGTTTATTATTATAATGGGACGAGGAATGTGAGCGGAGTAGAAGAAGGTTAAGGGACAGTATTAGAGAGTGGAGACATGGAAGAATAGAGAAGAGAGAGTATAATACGAGGCATAGGGAGCACGAAGGGCTTTTGAGGATGAAGAGGGAGTTAGAAAGAGTGAGATACGAACAGGAGGTGATAGTAGCGGTCAGAGAAGGGAGAGAATGGGAGATAATTAACAGGGAAAGAGGCAGGAGGCAAGAAATTAATGAGAATATAAAAATGGAGGAATGGACAAGGTTCTTTAGAGAGCTAAGTGGAGGTGTGGAAGGAAGGGTAAGAGGCAAGAGTAGAAAGATAAGGGTGCAAGGAGAAGGAGGAGAGATAAGTAAGGAGGAAGTAAATAAAGCGATTGATAAACTAAAAAGGAATAAAGCGGCAGGAAATGATGGGATCGAGAATGAGAGCCTGAAATTTGGAGGGGAGAGTGTAAAAGAGGAAATGTGGAGAATTGTGAATAAGGTATGGAAGGGGGAAGGGTGGCCGGAGGAGTGGAAGAGAGGAGGAGGAGTGGATAGAGAGAGGGTTGATAGAGAGGATAAAGGAAATTTATACGGACACAAGAGTGAGAGTTAAAATAGGAGAAAGGCTTGGAGAAGAGTTCTGGGTGGGAAGGGGTCTACTACAGGGCTGCCCGTTGAGTCCTCTGCTTTTTAATTTAATGCTTGCGGACTTAGAGGAAAGGTTAGAGAAAAAGGGAAAAGGAGGAGTGGTGTTAGGCAGAAGTAGGCTTTACTCACTGGCGTATGCGGATGACGTGGTCTTATTAGCGGAGGACGAGAAAGGAATGAGGCTAATGATAAAGGAGTTCGAAAGGTATGTGTGTGAAAGAGATTTGTGTATAAATGTTGAGAAGACGAAAGTGATGAGATTTAGAGGGAGAAGGAAAGGTAGGGAAGAGGAGTTTAGAGTGAACGGCAGAGTGGTGGAGGAGGTGGACGAGTTCTGTTACCTGGGATACTGGTTTAGTTATAATGGAAGAGGGGAGCTGAATGTGAGCAAAAGAATTGAGAGAGCAGGCAAGATCATGGGACAGGTATGGGGGATTGGTAAGAGAAGATTTAGGAATGACTGGTGGAGAAGATTGTGGCTGTTTGATATGTTGGTTTGGTCGGTAATGTGTTACGGGGTAGAGATCTGGGGCTGGGCGGAGAGGAAAAGAGTGGAAAGTATGCAGGAAAGGTTCCTGAGGTGGACCATGGGGGTGAGTAATAGATGTCCAGGATATATCTTAAGAGAGGAAGTTGGAAGGGAAAAGATGATAGTTAGGCAAAGGAAGAGAGCGTGGGGGTTGGAGGAGAAGTTTGAAAGGGGAGAGGGAAGCAGAATAGCGCAAAGATGTTGGAGGATGATAAAAGATAGAGAAGAAAGAGGTAGTAAGGAAATGTCAAGGTGGGAAGTAGAGAGGAAAGAGGCAAGGAAGGAGATGACAGGAGAAGGTTTGCAGACTTGGGGGGAAATAGAAAGGGCGATGATAGAGAAGGATAGAGAAGACAGGTGGAAAAAGATAGTGGAGTCAAGATACAATAAATGGTATCAGAGAATAAAAGAGGAGGAGGAGCCAAGTTATTTAAGGAATCTGAGGAAGGAGAAGAAATGGGGAAGAGTGTTAAAGTTTAGAATGGGGGAAGGAGTGATGGAGAGTAGGTATTGGATGGAGGAGGATCAAAAGCTATGTAGGGTATGTGGTTATGAGTTGGAAGACTGGGAACACGTGTTGGACAGATGTGAAGGAAATGATGAGGAAGGGAAGAGTGTATGGGAGAGAGTTATGTGGATTCTAGATGGAAATGGGCAAGGAGTGAAGTGGATGAACAGGGTGGAAAAAAGAAGAGAGAGAGTGTGTGCGGAGGGAGAGAGGGAAAAGAATCACGGGAGAGTCAAAGACAGCTAATTTAATGTAAATGTAAAGTCGTAATAAATGAGAAAGAGAGGTAAGAGGAAACGGAAGCCCGGCACTGGCGAGGTTTAGATAGTAGAAATTGTAAATATGTAAATAGTAGATATAAGTTAAATAGTTGTAATTAAGATTAAGTGCGTTGTAAGTAGGTTAAGAAAGAATGTAAGTCTCGAACCTGTAAAAAGGAGAGTAAATAAATGTAAATGTATTTCATTTAAGCTATAACATTATTATAAATTTTATTTATGTAATATATGCATATATATATATATATATATATGGGGCAAAATTCCTGAACTGTCCAGGTCAAAAAATAGAATTTATTCAAACTTTGCTAAAATGTTTCCATTGTTAGTGGAAGTGTAAATACCAAATATTTTTAAATTCCATGAAATAGTTTTTGAGTTACACAGTTTTAAAATTTTGATTTTTTTTAAATGTATTTTTTTAAATTTATTATATTTCTAAGTAGATTGCATAAAAGTTAACATATATACAGTCGAACCTGAATAAGCGAGAGTTAAAGGGACCATCTATTTTCTCTCGCTTATAGAGGTTTCTCACTAATCCAGTTTCTCACTTAAAAATGTCGAGGTGCGATTTTTCTCGCTTATAGAGGTTTATGAATTAATGCATTATTATACGTTCTGCAAGATTTATTACTCTTATTATTTTATTATATTTTAATTATATTTTAACATAGGTTAAAACATAGGTTTAACAAGGATTGATATTAATATATTTAATTTAAATGAAATATCCTTATTAAAATAAAATACAACTATCTCTTAACGATTCCATGTCCTTCGGAACACTTTAACTTTATAGAATCTTTATTTTAAATGATTTTATAGAAGGTTGATCCCGGCACATTTTTCGTTTTGACATTATTTAACTTTTCAAAATTTAATTCAATTTATTAAGGAGAAAATTATTTTCGGTGTTTTCACTGCGCGTATAACTGCGGTAATACTTGATTATCTTTATTTTCATTTACGGAAAGTAAACAGATATTAATAAAACTAAAAACAAAAGATATTTCAATAAAATTTTAGACAAGTCTCTCTCGCTTATAGAGGTCCGAGAGCGATTTCTCTCACTTATAGAGGTCCGAGCACGCGCGGGTATTTGAGATGTATTTTTGACAAAAGTATTTAGAGTTCCACTCTAATTTTTACATATCTTATAGGAAAAATATCAAGCTTTCCATTGAGATAGGTTAAATTTTTTTTTAAAACTCCGATTTCGAGATACAATCAAATTAACAC
The DNA here is from genome assembly GCA_037103525.1 of Ganaspis brasiliensis. Taxonomy (NCBI): domain Eukaryota; kingdom Metazoa; phylum Arthropoda; class Insecta; order Hymenoptera; family Figitidae; genus Ganaspis; species Ganaspis brasiliensis. The sequence continues at coordinate 854,394 of JAZKLR010000097.1, read as the reverse complement.
TTTGACCTTGAATTTAAAGGTCAAATTTTTTTTTACAAAAAACATTTATTATCATCGAATAGCCAGTTAAAAAAGCTTTAAAAATCACTATCTATATGTGTACTTTTATGCAATCTACTTAGAAATATAATAAATTTAAAAACATACATTTAAAAAAAAATCAAAATTTTAAAACTGTGTAACTCAAAAACTATTTCATGGAATTTAAAAATATTTGGTATTTACACTTCCACTAACAATAGAAACATTTTATCAAAGTTTGAATAAATTCTATTTTTTGACCTGGACAGTTCAGGAATTTTGCCCCATATATATGTTTTAGACCTTATTCGGCACTTCCGGCACTACCGCCAGGGAATGGATTCCGCCCGAAAAGCCGTGCCCTAGAACTGGTGTACGAACAGCGATACCAGGTAGAATGGGAGGAGACGGGACTAGTTCATCAAGGCTGGGACTTAGTAAGCACCTTTAAATTTCTTAATAAAACTTTAATTTCTGTGAAATATTCAACAAGGTTTTCAATTCGTTTATCTTTCTGTTTCAGCGTTGGGACATAGGACTGCAAACTATGTGGTTCGAGTGCTAACGCCCAGACACTTTACCCTGAACAAATTATTTTAATTATTTATTTATTCTTATAATTCTTAATTAGATTAGATTATTTATATAATTTGTTTATTATTATAATCTTCTAATAATATAATAATATAATAATAATTTATTTCTGCTTTATAAAATTTTACATTTTGTAGCAGGAAGTTCCGCATATACATACAGTAATCTTCTAATTAATTATTTAATATTTATTTTACAATCTGTATGTTATAAATTAGATTCAATTAATTATTATTTGCTTAACATTTATTTTCTAATTTACATGTTATAATTAAATTAAATAAACTATTAACTTAACATTTGTATTATTATCCACCTATTATAAATTTAATTAATTTAACTATTTCATCTATTTATAAATTTAACTGTATTAATTAATGTATTGTTTAAAATATTTGTTATTATAAATTTTAATTATTTATATAATTTATTCATTTAATTATTTCATTTAAGCTATAACATTATTATGAATTTTATTAAATTAATTATTCCATTATTTATTTTCCTAATTATTATAAATTTAATTAAATTATTTTTTCTAATTGCTATACATTTAACTATATTATTTTTCCAATTATTATAAATTTAACTAAATTATTTTATTAATTTATTTATTGTTATAATTCTTAATTAAATTAGCTATTTATATAATTTGTTTATTATTATATATTTCTAATTAATTATTGAATATTTATTTTTACAATCTATATGTTATAGTTAAATTAAATAATTTATTTACTTTAATATTTTATTTTATAATCTACATTATTATTAGTTTAATTACTTATTTAATTATTTATATAATTTATTTATAAATTTAACTGTATAAATTAATTTATTGTTTAATCTATTCGTTAGCTATCTCGATTTCTTATAACATTTTAGTTGTTGTTATTCTATAAGACATATTATGTTTGTATAAATTTTATAAACTTAAACAATTACAACTACCCAGGAATTAAAAAAAACGCACGGACGCACAGTGGGAGAAAATGCACTTATTTTGGCATAAATTTGACCGTCAGCACAATTTTCATCCGATTTTGAAGTTTTTTTTTTTTAAATACTCGTGACGAATTGGGCTATAACGCCTGCCTGCGACTTTTTTGATTTAACAAATTGTTTATTCTTTATTTAAATAACAATTGTGAAAATAACTCGACTGTTTAAGTAATTTGCCAGAAGGCATTCAAAATAATGCCAAATTTAACTTGTTTTCTTTTGTCTGAGTAATTTTGAAGAAAATTAAAGCATTAGAAAATAAAATTAGCAGAATACAAAATGGCGGATCCAATATGGCGGACAAATTTTTGAAAAAACCTTGAATTCGCTCGAAACTTGTCACTCGGGGGTTTTTGGGGTCGCTGATTACGAATCTAAAGTGCAATTTTCAAAATTCAAAATGGTGGATCCAATATGGCGGACGAATTTTTGAAAATTTCTCGAATTTGCTCGAAACTTGTTACTCGGTGGTTTTTGGGGTCGCTGATTACAATTCTAGAGTGTGATTTTTAAAATTCAAAATGGCGGAGTCAATATCGCCGACCACAAACATTGCAATTATTTCAAACTTATTAAAAATGAATTAAATTATATTTTTTTTGTTTCGCAAACAGAGAATAAGATGAAGAAATTCATGTACTTTTTTTTTTTTACGTCCGATGTGAAAGCCTGCTATCAGGTACCTTGCTACCCGTACAGCAAGGTTATGTGGGGGTGGCCAATTCTGACAACCCACTAAAAACACACCCGTCTTATAATTTAAAAATAAGAATAAGAAACAAAACATATGATACATATTTTGGAGAATCCAAAATGTTGGAATCTCACGTTTGAAACACCTCATTAACATAAGACTGGTTGGCTTATATTAGCGTGTGTTTGCTTGCTTTTCAGGTAACAAACAATGAGATTTTTTAAAAACATTTGAATCAATTCAGGAATTAGAAAATTGAAAATTGGAAACTCACATAATAAAAGTAATATGAAAAAAGAATTTATAGACCAAAAAATGATTGATCATTTGTCAGATGATGCTAAACAGCTATTGAAAACAGTTTAAAAATATACAGTGGTTTACAGTTTCAAAAATCTTATAAGTTCTTTTTTCATATTACTTTTAGTATGTGAGTTTTCCATTTTCAATTTTCTAATTCCTGAATTGATTCAAATGTTTTTAAAAAATCTCATTGTTTGTTACCTGAAAAGCAAGCAAACACACGCTAATATAAGCCAACCAGTCTTATGTTAATGAGGTGTTTCAAACGTGAGATTCCAATATTTTGGATTCTCCAAAATATGTATCATATGTTTTGTTTCTTATTCTTATTTTTAAATTATAAGACGGTTGTGTTTTTAGTGGGTCGGCCGAGTTGGCCACCCCCACATAACCTTGCTGTACGGGCAGCAAGATACCTGATAGCAGATTTTCACATCCGACGTAAAAAAAAAGTACATGAATTTCTTCATCTTATTCTCTGTTTGCGAAACAAAAAAATATAATTTAATTCATTTTCAATAAGTTTGAAATAATTGCAATGTTCGTGGTCGGCCATATTGGCTCCGCCGTTTTGAATTTTAAAAATCACACTCTTAAATTGTAATCAGCGACCCCAAAAACCACCGAGTAACAAGTTTCGAGCAAATTCGAGAAATTTTTAAAAATTCGTCCGCTATATTGGATCCGCCATTTTAAATTTTGAAAATTGGACTTTAGATTCGTAATCAGCGACCCCAAAAACCCCCGAGTAACAAGTTTCGAGCGAATTCAATGAATTTTCAAAAATTTGTCCGCCATATTGGATCCGCCATTTTGAATTTTGAAAATTGGACTTCAGATTCGTAATCAGCGACCCCAAAAACCCCCGAGTAACAAGTTTCGAGCGAATTCAAGGAATTTTCAAAAATTTGTCCGCCATATTGGATCCGCCATTTTGTATTCTGCTAATTTTATTTTCTAATGCTTCAATTTTCTTCAAAATTACTCAGACAAAAGAAAACAAGTTAAATTTAGCATTATTTTGAATGCCTTCTGGCAAATTACTTAAACAGTCGAGTTATTTTTACAATTGTTATTTAAACAAATAATAAACAATTTCTGAAATCAAAAAAGTCGCAGGCAGGCGTTATAGCCCAATTCGTCACGAGTATTTAAAAAAAAAAACTTCAAAATCGGATGAAAATTGTGCTGACGGTCAAATTTATACCAAAATAAGTGCATTTTCTCCCACTGTGGGACGCAGGGATTGAACCCGGGACGCCTGGGGTATAAGTTAAACGCTACAAAAACTACTTTTACTTTCTTAAAAATCTTCTTTCATTTTCAACCTTGTCTTCTCGACTTTTTGTATTATTTAAAAGTTTTTTCAACATAATAAAATTTTATAACTAATTAATTGAAAATGGGTTTAAACAATTTTTAAAAATCCCTTTTGAATTAGATAAATTATCAATTAATATTTAATTATTATAACTGTTAGATATTAATTATATCCATTGAAAATAGAATAATATACTGCACAATGGTAATAACAGTGATAGTTACTATTATAATTATTATTAATATTATTGTTAAACCGTTTTATTAAACCAAATACTTAAAGTTGAAATAGTCAAAAGAAAATTAATTGAAAGGTAGTGGTATACTTGAAATATAAAGTATTAATTTATAATTCAAAATTTAAATAACAATAAATTTACATAAGAAGAATTATGAATCAATTGAAATTTACATCGATTAAAACTTGAACAACAAATTTACCAGTTACACGAACTAGATTTGCATATGTTATTAAAATTTAATTAGTAAATATTATAATTTATATAAATTAGGATTGATTTAAAGTTGGATTGTTTTAAACTTACCAAATGTCATTTGGGTAAATTGGAATTATAATGAATTTAAATTAGAATCTTACTCAATTAAATTCGGATTGATTGCCAATTTAATTTACGATTTTTTTCACTAATGTAATTTATGATGGATTAACTATTAAATCATTTGAAAAGTACATCGAGTAAAATTTGAACAACAGAGAATAGAAAAAATTCAATAACTAAAACTTTTTTGATTATTTATATTGAATGTTAAACAATTTAATTGGAAATACCCATAAACAACAATTGATAGGAGTTTATCATTAACTGAAAATAAGAAATAATTGATACTATATTTTAGAATAGACTTTTCATGAACAAAAAAAACGAGTTGAACAAATTTTAAAGTCATTAGAACGCGGACAATTTTGTAATTTAGTTAATTTGTATTTGCTTAAAAATTGGTTTTAGATATTTATAAATTATTGAACTAGGTATTTATTTTTCGCTTAATAATAAATCTATTGGGAACGCTGACAATTTGTTGTTAACAGTATTGGAACAGTGCTGGCACAGTACTGGCACCGTGCAGACATTCGATACTGATCGCCAATACAGAAAGTCGTCTACATGCCGAATCACTAATTGAATACACTAACGAATGCAGAAGAAAAGTTGAAAGTCAGTTCCTGGACCAATGCTCACACTTCAAAAGTCGCGACAAAAATGCTCTAGTACAACACGGGAGAATTAATCACATAATTTTAAATAATTAAAATTTTCAATTTCAAAGAATTTAAATATATCTAAATTAAATATTATAATCGAACTTTTCTAATAAGTTATGCTTTATTTCGCAAAAACTTATGTTTGCAAATGACATTTAAAAAAAAACTTTAATTTAGAGATATGTTCATTTTGTGGGATATAAAGAAGATTTGACTAAATTTAACAAACAAGAATCAAAACGTAATTAATTCGGTCGATTACTTTTAAACGAAACGTTTTACCAATTGCTTGAAATTTAAAACACTACATTCTAATTAACTCGTTTGCTCTATAAAGTGCAATAATAAATTGAAATTTATTTATAAAATGACATATTATACAATATGTAACATAAAAAATTATTTCTGATTCTAATAATATACAAATTTTTTTTCAAATAATAAAAAAAGTAGATAATTGTATGAACTCAAAGTGATCATTCAAATAAACATTTTGAAATCATTTTGACGTTTTTAAATTCGAAGTTGATTAAAATAATGTTATAAATGCCAGTTACTTGAAACTGAATATTACTAAATATAAAATTCACATACTGATATTAACAACATAAATTCACAATTGTAGATTAACACTAATTTTTAAATTTTATGTCAATATTACAATTACTTTGCAAGTCAATAAAGCGTTTGTTTTTGTTTTTATTCTAATGCAAGTCGAACTTCAAATTGATTGCACTGTATCCGCGGACATAGGTCGCATTGTTTTTCAGTGCGAACGCAGGTCCAAGCACTAGTAAGTGCTGGCATTATTTTATGTCGCACTGTCCAGAATCTCGGCCCATAACTGACACTAGAGACGGTTTCAGGTGTCCATCCTTGCTCACCGAGTGCTCTACATTCAAGGCAAGGCCGTTTCGAATGGAGGGCAATGACAGTTTTGTCAGCGTTTCATTATTCGGGACAGACAGAATTTACAATAATAAATTAATCGAAACACAGCACTAAAATTTTAAATTAATCAAAAGGATAATTAAATATGGGATAAGACAGAATAATATAATATTAATTAATTATTAATATTAATAATATTAATATTATTAATATTATTAATATTATTATTAATATTATTATTAATATTGTTAATATTAATAATATTAATATTATTAATATTAACAATATTAATATAATTCTTAAATTGATGATAATAATCGAAAACTGAATTACTAACTTAAAATTTTAAATAGTAATTGGAATTGGAAAACTCAATTGAAGAAAATGAATTGGAACATGGATAACATTGAAAGTAAAACAAAATAATTCTAAAGCTGGATATTATTGCTAAAATTTTAAGAAGATAACCAGCAATTGAGGAAAATAGTTGAAAAAAAATGTATCTGAAATAGAAGAAAATGATTGAAAAATATTTAAACATTGTTGAAGAGATTTAACATTACAAATCATCGTTACAAAGGCATAATAAAACTGTAATTAATTAATTAAGGTTGATGTTTATTTATACTTAATCATTTATCAAGATTAGATAATTGTTTCTTTGAAGCAAGTTAATTTTAAGCATACTTATAATACTCATAATTTCAAATTTTAACGATTTTTAGATTATGAGTTAAAATTAAACAGTTGAAATTCTTGAATATTAAAATTCTGAAAGATTAGACATTTCTTTGTCAACAGTGATTTGTATAATTTTTAATATGATTCAATAAACAAAATTCAAGTTCAAATTAGTCAAATTTGAAATCGATGAAAATTGAATAGATTAAAGGTTTCAATGACAATTGATTTTTTAAGTTAAATTATTTATGTAGAATTATCTCTATAGACCTTGTTAAGATTTTTCCGTCCTATTTAAATCATTACAGTTGATACCCTTTCCGATAACACAAAATTTATTACGTACCCTCAAACTTTTGGGTAACAAAACATGTTTCTTAATTTTAATTTCTATTTTCAGTAACTTCACGTTTCTTTTAGGAAACCTTTTGTCGTCCTCATCATTCTCATTCGAATTTACTTTCTTTTTTGTACTCTTCGGGTAACAAAAATCATACTTCTTCATTTTTCTTTTGTTACCATCCAGTAACCTTTCGGTTCTTTATATGGCGGAATTGCTGCCGTACCCAAATTCGAACTGTAGTTTCGAAGTTTTGAGGAAATTCCTGGTTGACACGGCTCCGCAATAATTTTGCTGGAAGACGATGCTTCGGAAAATTACTTAAAATTTCAACCCCTAGAGATTCCTTTGTGTGGTAACTTTACGTTACCACCAGTTTCGTGCTTTTTTTTAAATTATGATATTGTCCTGGTTGACGAGGCTCCGCAATCACTACTGGTAGACACGGCTCCGGACAATCATCCAAAAATTTAAAATCAAAATCCCAACATTCAAACTTTGATTAAAATTTTCTTAACGTACTTTGTCAATTATCTTTAATAGACTACTTACGTAAAATCCATTCCACTGTTGTCATGTCTATTACAGTCTTGTAAAGAAACAACTATCAAGAGTTGCCTAATTTTCTGCACTCTAAAAAGAAAAGAAAAATTTTCTTAAATTTGACGTTATCTTCCTCACGTAGCTGTCATCCATGTTACTTGGTGACACGGTAACGTGCCCTTTTTCATGTTTGTAACATTACGTTACTCTTGTAACCTTGTTACTAATTTTACAAGACAATTTAAATCTTTTACATTTTTTCCGAATTTCGATTTTAAATTCTAGATTTAACAGATCGAGGACTTCACGTTACCTGGTGACACGGTAACGTGCCCCTGTTACTTTTGCAACTTTGTTATTAGTTTTTATAGCATTTCGAACCTTTTGTAGTTTTTCCAAATTTGAGTTTTCGAAATTATAACTTGACACGTCAAAGTCTTTCGTTACCTCTTTTGTTACCTTTGTTACTTTCTCTTTTTTCTAGTAACACGAAGTTTTGTATTTTACTTTCTTTAGTTTTACAGTTTTATGTTATTTTTAAGTAATCTTTTGTTACTTTTGCCAATTTTAAAATTGCACTCTATCTTTTCGTGTCTTTTCTTTACCTAACAAAAACTTGTTTCTTGTTTTGTTACCATCTAGTGAGAACTCAATTCTTGAACGGTAATCTCATTCTCACACTCAATTCAAACTGTCAGTTTCAAACTTTTAAGAAAAGTCCTGGTAGACAAGGCTCCGCAAATATTGCTGGTAGACATGTCTCCGGATAATTACTTAAAGTTTTAAAATTTCCAAACTTCAAAATCTGATGATCAAGTCCATTTGATTTATTAATTATTCAATGCAACAATAATAATTATAATTTATGATTAATTATTTGATTAAATTAAATTATTAATCAATATATAATTAGCATAATAATTGCATTTTATTTGTTTAATAAATTACATTTATTTTTGCTAATCCACTTACGTCATTGTACCTTACACTACGTAAGTAGTAGTCCTGGTAGACGCGGCTCCAGACTAGCACTTGGAATTTTAAATTTCTTTCGTCCGTATTACTTGAAAATTTCGATTACCTTGGTCGGTAATTTTCCTTTTATTTCCACTTTCTAATCCTTGACAAGTCAGCTAAGGATCACGACGAGAATAACATTATTGCTAATAATTCCGTCCCAATTTTAGTAATTATGTCCCAATCAGCTTTGAACGGCTTTGATAACCACTATCAACTTAATTTTCAAACCTAAGCATTTTCTTAATAAATGCTTACTGACAGACAAGTTGACATTTTTATTCCTTTTAAAAAAAAAAACCTTATCTGGTTAATTTTCAATATTGGAAAATGTGCCAGTATTATCTTAACTCTATAAATCAGAGTTAATGATCTTTTGCTAATTATCAAAATTCTATAATTTTACTTATGTGTTTTTATCATTATTTTTATTATTATTCTATTAATTCAGCATAATTACTTAATTATTTTCTATGTGGCTAGATAATTCTCGAAAACGAAATTAAGTTGATAGTGGTTATCAAAGCCGTTCAAAAAAAATTATTACCAATAATGTTATTCTCGTCCTGATCCTTATCTGACTTGTCAAGGATTAGAAAGTGGAAATAAAAAAAAAAAAAAAAAAAGGGCACGTTACCGTGTCACCAAGTAACATGGATGACAGCTACGTGAGGAAGATAACGTCAAATTTAAGAAAATTTTTCTTTTCTTTTTAGAGTGCAGAAAATTAGGCAACTCTTGATAGTTGTTCCTTTACAAGACTATAATAGACATGACAACAGTGGAATGGATTTTACGTAAGTAGTCTATTAAAGATAATTGACAAAGTACGTTAAGAAAATTTTAATCAAAGTTTGAATGTTGGGATTTTGATTTTAAATTTTTGGATGATTGTCCGGAGCCGTGTCTACCTGTAGTGATTGCGGAGCCTCGTCAATCAGGACAATATCATAATTTTAAAAAAAGCACGAAACTGGTGGTAACGTAAAGTTACCACACAAAGGAATCTCTAGGGGTTGAAATTTTAAGTAGTTTTCCGGAGCCTCGTCTTCCAGCAAAATTATTGCGGAGCCGTGTCAACCAGGAATTTCCTCAAAACTTCGAAACTACAGTTCGAATTTGGGCACGGCAGCAATTCCGCCATATAAAGAACCGAAAGGTTACTGGATGGTAACAAAAGAAAAATGATGAAGTATGATTTTTGTTACCCGAAAAGTACAAAAAAGAAAGTAAATTCGAAAGAGAATGATGAGGACGACAAAAAGTTTCCTAAAAGAAACTTGAAGTTACTGAAAATAGACATTAAAATTAAGAAACATGTTTTGTTACCCAAAAGTTTGAGGGTACGTAATAAATTTTGTGTTACCCGAAAGGGTATCAACTGTAATGATTCAAATAGGACGGAAAAATCTTAACAAGGTCTACAGAGAAGTATCGTAGAATTATCAAAACTGCAAAGGTAACAAAAGAAATAAATTAAATTTTGCACCAAAAAAAGGTACGAAACGTTCAAGTGAATCGTATAATAACAAAAAAAATAGCAAAAGGCTACTTAAAGCGATTAAAAGACCTCCAAAATAACAAAATAAAATTAGCAAGGTTACGGAAGTAATGTAATAAATTTGTGTTACCAGAAGGGTAGCAAAAGTAAAAATTCACAATATAACAGAAGAATTGCTACAAAGTATCAGAAACACAACGTGATAGTTGCTGACAGTTACTGAAATAACAGAAATAAAGAATTAAATTTTGTTACCCCCCAAAAAAAAGGTTAAAAGGTAACGTGGTTAACAGCTACGTGCGGAAGATCCCACCGCTGCCACGATCAGCTTGTCACGAACAGGGAATAAATAATTAATATTTTAATAATAATTAAATAAGATATTGTTCGTCGGAGGCTCCAAGCTGCCGAGATTTGGAAGATTCCAAATCGCGTTTAAATTGTTGCGGGATCGTTTACCTCATAGTTTAGGATCTGCCAAGCCCCGTTACCTTTTACAAATTCGGGAAATTTAATTACTGAGGTGGAGGGGGAAATTCAGTAAAACGAAAAGTTGACACTTTTAGAAATTTATTTTGGAATTAGGAAAGAATAGAGAGTCACAACAGAGGTTGCATACTAACAATCTTTTTGATGGAGAACAAAATAGAAGGTTCAAAAATTGGAACGATACGTTAACTTACCGTAACCTTAATCCTACCGCCTGAAGGTGAAAGGAGTGAAGAGAATTCACCATTCTGTACATTCGACGGGCTGAGCTTGAAAATCTTTGTTGAATTTAATCCTAGTGCCATGGTTGGGTTTGCTTGGCTTGCACCTTTAGCGGTTCCGTTACCCTCCAAGACAGCGCAGGTAAAATCTATACGGACTGCCTGGTCGAAGACAAAATTTGCAAAATGCCTCTTCGCGATGGCATAGCATTTTCCACTTGAAGGATACCGCTGGACTTCATCGAACGTAAGGTTCCGTTTTTATTTTCGTCTGCACGGAATATATTCTGTGCCACTATAATCGAGGGTCGAAAAACCGTGTTCGATGAACAGACGGGCTAGTACCAGAATTTCAATTCTGATTTCAACGTTTCTAGATCATAGTCGAAAAAATTGTTGGTCGCATAAGACTGGCCGGGATCTTCCGTCAGCAGATGCGGCTCGTCCGGGTTCAATTCTCAGTCCAACATTCTAAAACCATGATCACAAGAGGTGTTGACCGGTTGAGACTGATCGACGAACTGCAAATTATTTCCCCACACGATGCTCCTCTACGTGTTTGGTACAAGAATTGAAGGTGGAAAAAACTGATGATTTAGGAGTTTTGGAACTGGCCAACGCCTCTGCCGAGGCTATTGCTAAATTAGACTTTTGCTGAAACAGAATCTTTGGTTCGTTCAACTGGCGTGAACGACCCCTTTTATGCTTTCGAAATCAGTGATTTCAAAGCACTTTAGTTTGACATTCTTTTAATTTAATAAAATAAACGAGCACATTCGTTTATATTCTCGTTTTGGAATTATCTAAATGATAATTCTTGTTGAATTGTTACCAATAATTATTAGTAATACTTTCAGTCCTGGCTACATTTAACAATGACATAAAGCCATTGTAAATTAACCGTTACTTATATGAGGCATTCTCTGAAAAAAAAGCCACCCTAAAAATTTTTTCTGACAACTTTCTTGTAAATGGAATATGCTATAGTATGAATTGAACCCAATATTTAGAGTAGGGTTTTAGGTCCGTGTAATGCGTGGTTGCCATATTATCAGGGGCTCAATTTTTATGCAGCGTAATTTTCAAATTCTAATAACTTTTAACTGGATAGATGGATTTAAAAAATTATTAGGATTTTTTATGCAGAATTTCCTAAACTTTTAAATAAAATTAGCTATTAATTTCAAAAATAACAATTTCATTAGAAAAAATTAAAAAAAAATTTTTTTTTAATTTTGAACCTCCGCACCCTCCCTACGATTTTTTTCGAAAGTACCCCAAAATGCTCCGTATTTAGTCAGCTTTTCACTCACCAAAGGGAATTTTAGGAGAGAAACATTTGGACGAGCTACAAATGAATATACACCACAACGCAACCTATTAACTATCATCTAATGTTAACCTGAGGCATATTACTTCCTCATAAAAGAGGTATTGTATTCGTGCTGGTTCTTGATTTTCTAAAAATAGATTAAATGCACTCATTTTCATCAAAAAAGTGTATACAGTCGAATTTATAGAATATATGACAATTTTTTATTTTTATTACATTTAAAATTCCATTTTTTACCATAATTTTTAAAATTATCATTTTCTAATTATTGTTCCTTTGCAAAAAATATTCTAACTGGAAAACTCATCATCCAAGCGACCTAGAGTTAATATTTAACCCAAAATTAAAAAATTTGAATGCTAGTTTTCGTTTCTTACAAAATAAAAATTTTTTATATAACTACTGCATTTTCCCAATAAAAATTTTTTCTTTATATGGAAGAAATAATGTTTATGAAATAAACGCCTAGTAAGATTTTGTAATAGTATATATTTATTATCAAAATACGAAGGAGTTTGGTCTGGTAGTAGTTATAAAGTTCTGCTAGGTAGCGCTGCTAACTGTCATCTCATAAACGAGTTTGTATATTTTTCATATAAGTAATGTTCGGGTTATATACTACTTGGAAAAAAGAAAGAAAGGAAAATTGAATCTCCCGCTGTCTTTTGTGTGCTCTCGTGATGCTACTGGCTCGCGCATGCGTGTAGCACCGAGATCTGAGCCACGTGGTTCGAGGGCGTGCGCGCGCGCACTCGCCTTGAGTCTCAGTCTCGAACTATTCTTCAAGCGCAGCGGTCGATCTCCTTGCATTTTGAATTTGTTCCTTTTACTCGCGTGCTTGTGTGAAGTCAGTGAAGTTACCCGTGAAGTGAGCGAAAGCGCGGTCACGTGCGATCTACTTCGGCGTGCCCGTTTTCAGTTGACGACATCCCGGGGCGGCAGGACTTAGACAGGCCTGACCGCGGTCCAGGTCGGTCCCCTCGAGACGTCGAGGCGCCCTGCGATCACGGTGGAAGGTTGTTCAACCACGTGCGGCCAGGACCTTTAATGTGCTGCCCACGTTCTTCCTGGTAAGGTAAGAGAGCTCTTGCGTGCGTCGAGGTACCTCGCGACCATAAGCCCGATTGTGGACATTGCATGCTAATTCCTGTTTCTTCATTTCATTTTGTTCCTCATTGATTATATTTTCTAATTTTGTGGTGAGTTACACCAGTAAATTCACTTTTGCTTGTACAATTTCTATTATTATAATTAATAAAGTTACCGCTTGTGCCGGCATTCTTCTTTAATTAGAGAAGGGTTTTATGCCTGCACAAGTGTCTTTTGGCCGCAAATCAGTTGTTCTCTTATTTCACCTTCCTCACTCATCCCAGTTATTTTAGTTGCATAGCTCACATATATGTTTTGCATATATTGGTTCAAGGAAACATTTTGGTGCCCCGGGTGAGGATGAGTGAGCGGTGGAGTGGAAGGCAATTCATTCGGTCTCCTTAAGTTAAGTTTATGTTGCTTATACACTAAATCACAATTTATTTTAATTATTTACCTTCAATTAAAATTGCAAGTTCGGTTGGAAACAATTCACATTTCACCGGGTGTTGGTTAGATATTGTGGGTCTAGTCTAGGAATCTTGTCGTTTAAAGCACTTTATTATGGCTTCCTCTGTCATGAGAAAACTAACAGCGATGCAGGACCTTATTTTGTCGGACATGAAGAGGATGCGCTCTCGCCTATTAGAGAGGCCGAGTGGTGAGATTAGTAGAAGCATTGTGCAGGCTCGTATTGATAATTTAGAGAAGATTTGGGAAGAGGCTAGGGAAAATCATACGGAGATTGTAGTTAAAGAGGGGTCTAACGCGGATACTTATATCACGGAGAAGGTCTTTGATAAGATCCAGGAGGCCTTTGAAACAGCCATGGACTCCTTTGTGAACATGCGCTCCAGTTTTGAGGTTGCAAATCAAGGCACCATCTCAGCAGGTCCTAGACCGCTGAGTTCTACCTTGTCCGATTCGGATTCTCAGGTGGCTAAACTTCCACGGATTCCCCTCCCTACCTTTTCAGGAAAGTATGAGGATTGGGAAAGCTTTTGTGACTTATTCACAACACTTGTTCATGATGCGCCTCGGGTGAACGATGCGACTAAATTACAGTATTTAAAGCTGTGTTTGACCGGAAGTGCATCAGATTTGATTAAGGATGTTTCCACTACCAGCGCAAACTATGAGAGTACATGGAAGGCGCTAAAGTCTAGATACCACAATCCGAGGCTCATCATCAACAAGCACCTGTCTGCATTTAAGGCACTCCCTTATCTCAAAAAGGAAGCCGCGGACGAGTTACGGTCTTTCACGGACGAAGCTCAGCGCATAGTGCGAGCGTTGAGAAACTTGAAGGTTCTAGTTGACCACTGGGACATACGGTTGATTTTCGAGTTGTCCGAGCGTCTGGATCCAGAGTCTCGCAAACTTTGGGAGTCCGAGCTCAGCGAGAATGATCGCAAGCTCGAGGAGACAGGGTCTTCAAACTCTCCTGCTAAATTTAGCAATTTCGTCGAGTTCTGGGAAAAAAGAGCTAGGATTCTTGATATGCTCGCTTTTGAGCGGCGTGCTGAGAAGAGGTTGGCTCCTCCACCTAATTCGGGTCCTCCCCCTCGTAAAATCCATCACGCTAGTTTGGCTGGATCAGGGACTTCAGTTACATGGCATTCTCTCAAGTGTCCGTTATGTGAGGGCCCGCATGCTCTTATGAGATGCTTGCAGTTTAAAGAGAAGTCCGTTCAGGGTCGAAAAGGTAAAGCGATTACGGGTTTGCTTCAACTGCTTGGGTCCGCATCGAGTGAATGTTTGCCCATCCTCAGGTCGTTGCTCCACTTGTCGGGGGAAACATCACTCCAGCATTCACCAGCAGAACCAAGGGAGAGTAGCAGCAGCAGCCGCCCTTGGCACCTCCAAGGATCAAGGAGCTCATGGACCCAGTATATCAGTGGTAAGCCTTCATTCGGCTAGGCCTCTAACGTCGACAAAGAAAGTTCTTCTAGCCACGGCTCGAGTGGTGGTCGTGGGGGCGACAGGCAAGAGGGTTGAGACGGAGATGTTAGTACTTCCCCGGGTCACTTCGCTTCTACCAACTCATGAAGTTAACGTCGATTTAGGGCAAGAGCACTTCCCAGGTGTCACATTGGCGGATCCGGAGTTCCACGTTTCTCAAAAGGTTGACATTGTCCTGGCAATTATGTTATTAATTATGTTCGTCCAAGATCTGATGAATCTGAGATCTTGACTAGATTCTTCTCGTTGACCAAACTTCTTCGGGTTGTAGCGCGATGCAGACGCCCACTTGTTCGATTGAGGAACAGGAGAGAGTCCGCAGAGGACTCCTCACTCTCTTTTCTAACCACTAGTGAGCTTTTAGCCGCTCAAACGGTGGTAATTCGTATAGCCCAAGCGAGTGCTGTTAATGTGGAGATTGGGTTACTATCTGCGGGAAAGAGATTACCAAAGGGCAATCGACTCAGAAGCTTAAATCCGTTTGTGTGTAAGAAGGATGGACTCTTGCGGGTTGGAGGTCGATTGGCCCATTCTGCTCTTTCTTTCGACCAGAAACATCCACCGATTTTACCACAGCACTCTGCTCTTAGTCTATTGTTCGTGCGACACGCTCATCATCAGTGCCTTCATGGTGGTCCCACTCTAACTTCGAGTATCTTGATGTCGCAAGTGTGGATTGTTGGTAGGAATCGGATAGTCAAATCGACGATCCGCGCATGCGTGACCTGCCAACGCGTGAAGCCTCATTCAGCACAACAACTTATGGGTGAGCTTCCCGCGGCTCGAGTCACAAGGAATAGGGCTTTCTCTAACTCTGGACTTGATTATGCCGGTCCGTTCCAGGTTCGTATGTCTAAGGGTCGTGGCAATCGTGCCTATAAGGGGTACATTGCTCTATTTGTCTGCTTCGCTACTCGGGCAATTCATCTAGAGCTCGTTAGCGACCTAACTTCTGCTGGGTTTATATGCGCGTATCGCCGTTTTGTGGGAAGACGAGGCATTTGCCAAAATCTCTACAGCGACAACGTTACAAATTTCCAGGGCGCGGACAAAGAACTCCAAGAAATGTTTCGTCGTGCTTCCGAATTCCATCAGGAGTTTTCGTCTCTTCTCGCAAACGACGGAACTAACTGGACGTTCATTCCTCCAAGTGCTCCGCATTATGGTGGTTTATGGGAGGCAGGCGTCAGGTCAGTGAAGCATCATTTGAATAGAGTTGTGGGTGAGCACACCCTCACGTTTGAGGAGTTATCTACAGTCCTCGTCGAAATAGAAGCCTGTCTCAACTCTCGTCCACTGGGGGCGTTGAATTCTGATCTCAACGATTTGCAAGCGCTGACTCCCTCTCATTTTCTCAATGAAGGAGTTTCGGTGTTGCTCCCTGACGCGGACGTTCCCGATTTGCCAGAAAATCGGCTGAAAAGATATCAATTGCTACAGCGCATCCGTAACACCTTCTGGAAGCGCTGGTCGACTGAATATCTGCTTCATTTACAGGAACGGGAAAAGTGGAGGGATCCCAGCGAGAACTTCGCGGTGGGTCAACTCGTACTGGTCAAAGACGATCGGTATCCTCCATCAAAATGGCCGTTGGGTAGGGTATCCGAGGTGCACCCTGGCCCAGACGGATTGGTACGAGTGGTCACAGTCAGCATGGCCACTTCCTCTTTGCGTCGACACATTGCTCGGCTTTGCCCTCTTGTGTTGGATGATAAGAATAAGTGAGGATACTTTAGGTCAGTTGGGGTTTTGGTTCGTCCGACGGACGAAGGCGGGCGGAATGTTCGGGTTATATACTACTTGGAAAAAAGAAAGAGAGGAAAATCTAATCTCCTGCTGTCTTTCGTGTGCTCTCGTGATGCTACTGGCTCGCGCATGCGTGTAGCACCGAGATCTGAGCCACGTGGTTCGAGGGCGTGCGCGCGCGCACTCGCCTTAAGTCTCAGTCTCGAACTATTCTTCAAGCGCAGCGGTCGATCTCCTTGCATTTTGAATTTGTTCCGACATCCCGGCGCGGCAGGACTTAGACAGGCCTGCCCGCGGTCCAGGTCGGTCCCCTCGAGACGTCGAGGCGCCCTGCGATCACGGTGGAAGGGTGTTCAACCACGTGCGGCCAGGACCTTTAATGTGCTACCCACGTTCTTCTTGGTAAGGTAAGAGAGCTGTTGCGTGCGTCGAGGTACCTCGCGACAATAAGCCCGATTGTGGACATTGCATGCTAATTCCTGTTTCTTCATTTCATTTTGTTCTTCATTGATTATATTTTCTATTTTTGTGGTGAGTTACACCAGTAAATTCAAAAAGCAAGGAAAGCCGCAAACTCGTCAAATCGATAGAGCAAAAATTAATGGCAGAAACTTACCTACCAAAATATATTTGTGTGATAAATGTCGTAAGAAGGTTTCTAAGGAAGGCTGGCCTGATGATTATGTTGTTGAAAATTTTACTGTTCCAGAAAATTTAGATGTAATGCAAACGGCTTAAAAGAACGACTCAGTAAGTAACAAAGAAAGTAACAGCTACGTTACTTTCTGAGTCATTCTCTGAAGCCGTTTGCATTACATCTAAATTTTCTGGAACAGTAAAATTTTCAACAACATAATCATCAGGCGAGCCTTCCTTAGAAACCTTCTTACGACATTTATCACACAAATATATTTTGGTAGGTAAGTTTCTGCCATTAATTTTTGCACTATCGATTTGACGAGTTTGTGGCTTTCCATGCTTTTTGAATTTGAAAGGATTCAAACATTTATCAGCAGACATTGCGTTAAAAAACAAATAATAATAATAATAAAGAAAATATTTATACTTATCGTGTCAAATACAACAAACCTTAAGCAATTTGTTTCGTGTTAGAGTATTCTTACTTATATGAAAAATTCCAAACTCGTTTATAAGATGACAGTTAGCAGCGCCACCTAGCAGAACTTTATAACTACTACCAGACCGAACTCCTTCGTATTTTGATAATAAATATATACTATCACAAAATCTTACTAGGCGTTTATTTCATAAACATTATTTCTTCCATATAAAGAAAAAATTTTTATTGGGAAAATGCAGTAGTTATATAAAAAATTTTAATTTTGTAAGAAACGAAAACTAGCTTTCAATTTTTTTAATTTTGGGTTAAATATTAACTCTAGGTCGCTTGGATGATGAGTTTTCCAGTTAGAATATTTTTTGCAAAGGAACAAAAATAATTAGAAAATGATAATTTTAAAAATTATGGTAAAAAATGGAATTTTAAATGTAATAAAAATAAAAAATTGTCATATATTCTATAAATTCGACTGTATACACTTTTTTGATGAAAATGAGTGCATTTAATCTATTTTTAGAAAATCAAGAACCAGCACGAATACAATACCTCTTTTATGAGGAAGTAATATTCCTCAGGTTAACATTAGATGATAGTTAATAGGTTGCGTTGTGGTGTATATTCATTTGTAGCTCGTCCAAATGTTTCTGTCCCAAAATTCCCTTTGGTGGGTGAAAAGCTGACTAAATACGGAACATTTTGGGGTACTTTCGAAAAAAATCGTAGGGGGGGGGGGGGCGGGGGTTCAAAATTAAAAAAAATATTCTTTTAAATTTTTTCTAATGAAATTGTTATTTTTGAAATTAATAGCTAATTTTATTTAAAAGTTTAGGAAATTCTGCATAAAAAATCCTAATAATTTTTTTAAATCCATCCATCCAGTTAAAAGTTATTCGAATTTGAAAATTACGCTGCATAAAAATTGAGCCCCTGATAATATGGCAACCACGCATTACACGGACCTTAAACCCTAGTCTAAATATTGGGTTTGGTTCATACTATAACTTATTCCATTTACAAGAAAGTTGTCAAAAAAAATTTTTAGGGTGGCTTTTTTTTCAGAGAGTGCCTTATATTTCAGATTTATAATTTATTAATCTCATATTAATGAGATCAAAAACTCTTCTACTGCTGCACAACACGTGCCTTTGTTTTGATTCTGCTTCTTAGCTTGTCTGGTGGCTGTGGAAAGGAAGGAGAGGTGGGAGGTAAGGAAACAATGATGGCCGTCAATGCCTGACACGCGAAAGATGTAGCGGAGCATCGGTAATGAGCTATGTATGCGTCTCGCGTCGTACGACAAAGTCCATGCATGTGGTTGTGTTACCTGCGGTGTCCAGAGTGCTGTCCGCTATACTTTATTAATTTCGCAATACGGAATTTTCTTTCGTTCCTTCCCCTTAAAATACTCGATTGTTTTTAGGAAGTCCTTATGCCGTCTAAGCTTTTTTTAAAAAAAAGACAAACGTTTTGCAATAACCTAATAATTTGTGTACAGAAATTAAATATATTCAATTTTCACAATTTAAATATAGATATATATATATATATATATATATATGTGTATAATGCTAGTCTTACCTTCTGTACCATTTATCAAAATAAATTTTATTATTAAGTACTATGTACGTAACATTCACAGAATTTCAATTTTTAAATATTTAAGTTATGTTGAATTTTTTGAAAATTTTTATTTGAAAAAAAAAAATAATTTTAATTGTTTTATTAATTATGTGATTTGGTAATAAAGCATTGCTTTTTAACCTTAAGAAGAATTTTCTTTGATTGCACAGCTTAGATAATTTTACACTTAGCTTTTTCCACATTTTGTTGTTTAAAACAACTTTATGATTATAGATTTTTAATACATTGTAGAAGCATCCGTTAAAATAATAATAGTAATTCAATATTTCGATTTAGATGTTTTCTTTAGTTTTCTTTGGATTTAAGGACAGGTTCTTCTTAAAAACGTGTTTTTCTAAACTTATTTTATTAATATTACAAAAAATATTTCCGACTCAAACTTTTCTATATACAAAGACATAAAAACATTAATTGCAATTTTTATTTTTTAAAATGTGGCACCGAACATGGCTGTTCACAAAAGTTCCTTTTGTTGGTGGGTGACTCAATATCTCTGGATCCATTTAACTGAAAGCAAAAATCAAATTGGTTTCTTACCTTCATTATATTAATACGATACCGAGAAAACTTCGTTCGTCGTCGTACACACTTCAAAGTTCACCTACTTTTTCCAATAGGCAACTTACAAAAATGTTCATTTTACTATGTTATTACGGTTTGTAACAATGCGCACTGGCACTACTCTTGTCAAGCATGTTAAACTGAACATTTTTCATGCACAACATATTGTTGCACATGCGCAGTAGTGCACCACAACTGTGTAAACGTGCGCAATACAGCACAAACATTTCACATGCGCAGTTGAAAGTTCTTTTTAAAGAAGAGGATAGAAAGGGGTAGAAAGAAATTCACTTTTTATAGAAAAGGAACAAAAGAGTATAGAAAAAAGATAGAAAGAGATAAAAATAGTTGATGGACGAAGAGATAGAAAGAGATTTATTAATTTTAGAAGATGATAGAAAGGGAATAGAAACGGATAAATATTCAAAGCGAATAGAAAAAAGATATAAAGAGGTAGAAGTTTAGAGATAAAAAGATATTTGGTTTTGGGAATGCAAGGTAGATATATGGAAGGGATAGAAAAAGTGTAATCTCTTTCTATCCTTATATTTCTTTCTCTTTTTATCTTTTTACTCTTAGAAGGGATAGTAATCTTCTATTATATTAATACGATACCGAAAAACTTCGTTCGTCCTCGTACACACTTTAAAGTTCAGCTACTTTTTCCAATAGTCAACTTACAAAAATGTTCATTTCCCATGTGATTACAGTTTGTAACAATGCGCACTGGCACTATTCGTGTCAAGCATGTTAAACTGCACATTTTTCATGCACAACATATTGTTGCACATGCGCAGTAGTACACCACAACTGTGTAAACGTGCGCAATACAGCACAAACATTTCACATGCGCAGTTGTTTTGTATTGCTGTTACACATGCGCAATGATAAACAGTGATAGTCACACATGTGCTCTGACCAAATTTAAAAATTACGCATGCGCAGTACTGTACTTTAGCGGATAAGTATATTTTCCGTACATATAGTATACTTTTTTTAATAAGTGCGCAGTAGAAATCCGTTTTATTATTGCGCACACGTAACACTGTAGCATTGTAAGTGCACTTCCGCAAAAGTACTATTATGTAAATATCTGTTAAAATTGGATTTTTCCATTATTATTGTAATTAATGACCAAAAATAGAAAAGAATATTCAAATTCAATGTAAATATTGAAATTTATGAAATTTAATAGAAAAATTTATATTACTGAACATCAAAACTAATAAAAACGTTAAAAATGTATTCAATTTTATTAATTTTATTTTTCTTTTCTTTAAAATATTTATAAAATGTAACATATTTTGTTCTGATAGTTTTCAATTTTTCATACTTTGAAATACCATTTTCTGGAGGTACTGAGAGGAGAAGGTTTTAATTATTTAACATAGTGTCAGAAAATCATCAAATTAATTAGTGTAAAAAAGTTTTGTTAAAATTTACTTATTTATTGAGAATAAAGAGTTTTAAAGTTCTCCCTGAATTCATGAAATTGTACATGGTAATCTTCTATTGTATTTATTCGATACCGAGAAAACTTCGTTCGTCGTCATACACACTTCAAAGTTCACCTACTTTTTCCAATAGGCAACTTACAAAATTGTTCATTTTATCATGTTATTACGGTTTGTAACAATGCGCACTGGCACTATTCTTGTCAAGCATGTTGAACTGAACATTTTTTTATGCACAACATATTGTTGCATATGCGCAGTAGTGCACCACAACTGTTTAAATGTGCGCACTACAAAACAAACATTTCACATGCGCAGTTGATTTGTATTGCTGTTACACATGCGCAATGATGCACAGTGATAGTCACACATGTGCTCTGACCAAATTTAAAAATTACGCATGCGCAGTGCTGTACTTTACCAGATAATTAAATTTTCAATACAAATAATATACTTTTTTTAATAAGTGGGCAGTAGAAATCCGTTTTATTATTGCGCATGCGTAACAATGTAGCATAGTAGGTGCACATGCGCAAAGGTACCTTTATTTAAAAAATTGGTTAAATTTTTTTTTTCATTATTATTGTAGTTAATGACCAATAATAGAAAAGAATATTCAAATTCAATCTAAATATTCCAATTTAAGAAATTTAATAGAAAACTTAATATTATTAAATATAAAAACTAATAAAAACGTTAAAAATTTATTCAATTTTAATAATTATATTATTTTTTTCTTTAAAATATTTATAAAATGTAACGAATTTTGTTCTAAAACTTTTCAATTTTTCATATTTTAAAAAACCATTTTCTAGGGGTACCGAGGGGGAGGGGTTATAATTATTTAAAATACTGTGAGAAAATCTTCTATTTAATTAGTGTTTAAAAAAGTTTTTTAAAAATTTACTCATTTATTGAGAAGAAACAGTTTCAAAGTTCTCCCAGAGTTAATGAAATTGTACATAGTAATTATCTATTGTTTTAATACAATACCGAGAAAACTTTGTTCGTCGTCGTACACACTTTAAAGTTCACCTACTTTTTCCAATAGGCAACTTACAAAAATGTTCATTTTATCATGTTATTACGGTTTGTTACAATGCGCACTGGCACTATTCTTGTCAAGCATGTTAAACTGAACATTTTTTTATGCACAACATATTGTTGCATATGCGCAGTAGTGCACCACAACTGTGTAAACGTGAGCACTACAAAACCAACATTTCGCATGCGCTGTTGTTTCGTATTGCTGTTACACATGCGCAATGATGCACAGTTATAGTCACACATGTGCTCTGACCAACTTTAAAAATTACGCATGCGCAGTGCTGTACTTTACCAGATAATTAAATTTTCAATACAAATAATCTACTTTTTTTAATAAGTGGGCAGTAAAAATCCGTTTTATTATTGCGCATGCGTAACAATGTAGCATAGTAGGTGCACTTGCGCAAAGGTACCTTTATTTACAAAATTGGTTAAAATTATTTTTTTCCATTATTATTGTAGTTAATGACCAATAATAGAAAAGAATATTCAAATTCAATCTAAATATTCCAATTTAAGAAATTTAATAGAAAACTTAATATTATTAAATATAAAAACTAATAAAAACGTTAAAAATGTATTCAATTTTAATAATTATATTCATTTTTTCTTTAATATATTTATAAAATGTAACAAATTTTGTACTAAAACTTTTCAATTTTTCATATTTTAAAAAACCATTTTCTAGGGGTACCGAGGGGGGGGGGGGTTAAAATTATTTAACATACTGTCAGAAAATCTTCTATTTAATTAGTGTTAAAAAAGTTTTTTAAAAAATTTACTTATTTATTGAGAATAAAGTGTTTTAAAGTTCTCCCAGAATTAATGAAATTGTACATGGTAATTATCTATTGTTTTAATACAATACCGAGAAAACTTCGTTCGTCGTCGTACACACTTTAAAGTTCACCTACTTTTTCCAATAGGCAACTTACAAAAATGTTCATTTTATCATGTTATTACAGTTTGTAACAATGCGCACTGGCACTATTCTTGTCAAGCATGTTGAACTGAACATTTTTTTATGGACAACATATTGTTGCATATGCGCAGTAGTGCACCACAACTGTTTAAATGTGCGCCCAAAAAAAAGAAACATTTCACATGCGCAGTTGATTTGTATTGCTGTTACACATGCGCAATGATGCACAGTGATAGTTTTTTCCTTAAAATATTTATAAAATGTAACAAATTTTGTTCTAAAACTTTTCAATTTTTCATATTTTATGAAACCATTTTCTAGGGGTACCGAGGGGGGGGTTGTAATTATTTAACATACTGTCAGAAAATCTTCTATTTAATTAGTGTTTAAAATGTTTTTTAAAAAATTTACTTATTTATTGAGAATAAAGGGTTTTCAAGTTCTCCCAGAATTTATGAAATTGTACATGGTAATTTTCTATTATATTAATACGATACGGAGAAAACTTCGATCGTCGTCGTACACACTTTAAAGTTCACCTACTTTTTCATAGGAAAAAATGTTGTAAGATGTTGTGCGTGCAATTTAATTTTTAAAATTATATGTTTTAAACATTGGATTAAACTTTTTTGCTTACATGTTTTTTAATTTCAGTTTATGTTGAAATTCTTAAACAATCATTATTTGTTGCAATTTTTCCCTTGCGCATACCTAACGTTTGTAGAAAGCTACTGCGCATGTGTAATGTTAGTAAAAAATGCTGCGCATGTGTTAAATCTACAAAAACCTACGCGCAATTTCTTTTATTAGTTTTTTAAGAATTATTTTTTATTTTGTATCCTACTTTAAGTATATTTTTCTTACATTTTGAAATAATTGGTTAAGAAATAATACATTTTATAGTTTTTTTTGTGTTAATACATTGTTTTTAAGTTTTACTTAACAAATGGTTTGTGAAGCATATTTTGCTTTTTAAACCCTTCCAATGTTAGCTATTATATATATTTTTTATACAATGTTGCCCAATTCCCATGACGTTTAAAAGGTGTTTTATTTCGTCCGTGAGACCATACTCCCTCCCCCTTAATCTGATAATTAATTTTTAAAAAGTTTTATAATAATAAAATATGACTATAAAAATTATTAGAATATAAAAAATGTGTAAAAAAAATATTAAACATTTATTGAACAATAAGTTTACTAACATTTTATAAAATGTCCACATCAATAAGCATCTAAATAAATAATAATCACCGAGCGAGGTTCATTACGGTAGTTCTGTATGACATTGACTATGGCCTCAACTACAATGAAACATTTTCTCAAAAAAAAAAAAAAAAAAAAAATGGCGGACTTTTAAATTTTTAACCCTTTTTTCACTTTCAATTGTTTATAACTTTTGTAAATATAGATGCATATTTTTGGTTGTAGTTCAGGCTATAGAGAGACATTTGAAGAGTAAAATGCCGTTTGGCTTATGTTGATTAGGGGTCATTTACATATCAAGTGATATCTTTGGGGAGAAAGGGGGTAGGCAAAAGATCACGGTCCATGGAAATTAAATTTTCTAACAACAGAAAAAATATCACGAGGGGGAGGAGGTTCAAATAAGCCAAAATTTGTATCACGTAATATGTGAATGACCCCTAAGTAGAATGGTTTTTAAATAGGAGTGTCACCCAATCTAAAAATGTGGTTTCGAGAAAAAGGAGATTTACGTTTTTGCTCGTGAAAAAAAATTGTAATAAAGTGAATTTTACTGATATATCCAATCTCGCTGAGTACACAACTCCTTCCTGATCTTGACAGGCGTCATTTTCAAGAATTTTTGCATTTCTTGCTGTATTTCTGTGCTCTTTAAACGCTTCAGTGGCTCAAAGCTCGGCTCGATTACCGCTTGGCGCGCTTCGCTCTTCTCTTTTGTACACCTACTTCTCGGTCGTGCGGACCTTCGGGATTCATTTTATATTATTTCTAAGAGTATTTTCTATCAATTTACGGGAAAAAGAAAATTCCGATTTTTTGAAAACTGTTTGGAGGAACCTGGTCTTAAAAATAACTTAGCGCGAGGGATTAAGTGTATTTATTAATTGATCTTATTTCATTAAAATCAATTAATTTAATTATTAAACGTCAAGCAATAAAAATGCTATATAGTATATAATGAAAAAAAAACATAACAAAAAAGTTACAATAATGAAAAAGAATTGTTTAAACAATTAAAGGTAATTATGCAGTTAACGGGCTTCTGTTATATCTTAAAATCTACAACATTTTTAACGCAATTTTATGCTGATCTCTATTGTACACCGGGACACATAAATGCTGTCCTTCCTTCCGGTTTATTGTTCGAACAATTGACGAACAATAAACTACCTAACTCCCGTAAGTTTTGTAAATCTTATTAGACACACTGCGCATGATGTTGAGAGACGTAAATTACGTAAGATTTTTAAGTCTTTTTTAGAATCTTTCTGTGCAAATTTTGTGTTAGTTTAGAATCAGGGATGGGTATGCTATATCGAGCATGTTATTATAGTCAACGTTACTTTAGTGTTACCCAACTGTATAGCTGCTTCTCAGTGTACCAGATGGCAGGAAATTCATGATGCCACTAGAAATATGACATGTTGTGCGGCTTGCGGCCGCGCTACATATTTTCTACCTGGAATATAATTACACAGGCCGACAAAATTAAACTTAACTTCAGAACCAAGAACCGGACTATGATTTTCAAAAGGTTTTGACGCGGTGAATTCGAATCTGACCTCAGAATAGCCCCATCACCTCAGGTTTTAGAGATATCTTAACCTAAAAGTGAAAAAATCACGTTTTTTTGCTAGATTGAAGGTCTTATAACATCGAGAGAAATTTTTTTTTAAAAGGATAGTAATTGTTTCTAAAAGTACTACTCTTGACCTTTAAAATGCACTTTGGAAACTTAAAATATCTTAATTGGTCTCTGAGTAAAGGCCTGTTGAATTTACTGAGTTTGGCAAATTTCACTACATTGAGTAATTAAGTATTATAAAGAGTAAATTCGAAAGTAGTGAAGAATATGAATACATACACTTGAATTTCCAACGGCTTATTAGATTTTAGGTGTGGGGGATTACGTACTTGAAAAGAGAATTGCAAAATTCAAAATGGTGGATCTAACATGGCGGGTGTTATATATGGGATCCTATATGGGATCCAATATGGGATCCTAAATGGAATCCTGTGGAGGATTCTGCATGGGATCCCACATAGGTATTTTCAATAGGGAAGTGCGTTGACACACTGGTTATTAGTGTGCACACTATTTTTGATACGATATAATGTTAAGTTCACTTTTTGCAACCCAAAAAACCCCCAAGTAACCATTTTTTAGCAAATATTGGATTTGACATTTTGAACTTTGTAATGTTTGTGATAATGTACTTTTCAGAATCGTTTTCAGCGACTCTGAAAACCCTTAAATAACAAATTTTAAGCCAGTTAGGTCATTTTCTAAAGCAGTCACCCACCATGTTAGATCCGCCATTTTGAATTTTGCAATTCTATTTTCAAGTACGTAATCCCCCACACCTAAAATCTAATAAGCCGTTGGAAATTTGTGACGAACATCACAATGGCACATGACTTTTAATTCCACTTGATAATTTATTTTGCAGTAAAATAAATTAAACTTAACTTTGAGGTTAAGTTACACTCTCGGCTTATTTTTAAACTGTCCAAAACGTGGTCTAGCAGAAATATTTGCCAGACAGCCGCGCATCCTGACACGCGCATCGCCGGAAGATGGCGCGGAACGTCAGACACAGTGCAGATGGCGCTAAGTATTATGATCGCGCAGCCCCTTACCAGAGCCGCGTCTATATATCAACCTGCACGCCTGTAGATCGGGGAGTCGGCCCCAAGGGACGAACCGAGGAACATCTCGGGAAAAGTCTCTCTGACTCCTCCAGATATCATAGTCTTGGTCCTTCAAGAAATGGTATCTGGAAACCGTTCCGGAGATTTTAGCATTGGTCCTCCAATGAAAAATCCAAGGAAAACTTTTGCTTTCCTCTGGCCAGGATCGTCCTGAGATTTGTCACGGTTCACCGTGGAGTCTCAGACACGATAAAATTCTGGACATCTACTTCGTAGACTAAGGAATCCTGACTTGAGTAAAGTTACTCCGTGACGAATTCCTGATCATCGTCGTGGTCCTTCACGAATGATCAGAGAATTCGAGAAAATTGCTAGAACGCTTATGACGTAGGAAAGTGTTCGAAACAATTTTAAAATCTCCCGCGCCGTGTCATGACGTAGATTGTCGCATGGGCTTCCCCTGTGCTACGTCACTGGTGAACAGACTCTATGCTAGGTGAACACCCGCATCCGTTTAACTGTTCTCCAAATAAATTCACCTCGCTCCTGAAATTACGCGTTCAGATTGATTTGATTTTTACCGGACTGAAGCGCGTAATTATCGTAGTAATAAATTAATTAATTTTTTGTCTTACCTGATAATTAATGTTGTTTTACGTAACCGCGAATTGATCATACGTGTCTAGATGGTCAATTTTATTTAACATCACGGTGAATGACGGCGGCAATATTTCTTAGCGGTTCGTCCGTAATTTATATTGTTTTGGAGACGGAGTTTACCGAATCGATCTGCGACCGAGTATACCGGATAATTCTCATTGAATTAAATTTATTATATTAGTACGTAATCTACATTGTATTTTTTTATCTGTTTATAGATTCCGGAAAACCAAACTCAAAGAGAGTTCTGTCAGGACGAAGTCCTGATCTAAAGAAATGGATTTCTGTTTTATTTTGTTTTGTAAACGCCGGCTCTTTAAGCATTTTTATTGTATTTTATTTATTATATATTATTGTTAAATTTCCATTTGTTATTAATTCTTTATCAGTCAAATTTACTTTATATTATATTATTTTTTGTACACCTTTATTTTCGAACAATATATGTGACGCGTTCTGAAGAAAGGGACCGAAGCAGCAAATTGGTTATTTTACAGGAGAGCGAAAACAAAAGTCAAGCGCGCATGGTAATCTGTACAAATCGAGAGTTTTGTACTGTTATAACTTGAAAAATATTCAATAAAAATCTTTTCTGACTTTAGATAATGAGAAAGGAACCTTTAATAAAATTAAAACATCCATAAAACGAAAATCGATTTTTTGCTTCTTAGGACCCTTTCTTCAGAACGCGTCACATATTCTTTTGTTATTTCTTACTAATAGAAATTCTGAGAGTTTTACTGACTATACCTAACCTTAAAGCGACAGTAGAAAATTAAGTAGAAAATTAAGTAAGATATTTATGGTCAAAATCTAGTTGTTCCAGCATAAGTGAATATAATCCGAGAACCTTGGCTCCGGCGAACAAATTCGGAGCATAGCAAAATTTCACTTCGTTACAAATTCAAGTGAATGTATTCATATTCTTTTCTATTTTTGAATTTACTCTTTATAATACTTAGTTACTCAATGTAGTGAAATTTGCCAAACTCAGTAAATTCAACAGGTCTTTACTCAGAGACCAATTAAGATATTTTAATTTTCCAAAGTGCATTTTAAAGGTCAAGAGTAGTACTTTTAGAAACAATTACTATCCTTTAAAAAAAAATTTCTCTCGATGTTATAAGACCTTCAATCTAGCAAAAAAACGTGATTTTTTCACTTTTAGGTTAAGATATCTTTAAAACCTGAGGTGATGGGGCTATTCTGAGGTCAGATTCGAATTCAGCGCGTCAGAAACCTTCGGAAAATCATAGTCCGGTTATTGGTTCAAAATTTTGTCGGCCTGTGTTATAATTATTTGATTAGTCTATTCTAATCTACTGATACCCTAGGCCTTCGTATGAGATTTCACCCTTAGTGTCACTCCAACCATACGGGATCTATATAATTACTATAATTACTATAATCTGCAGAATAACTTTTTAATATTTTTAACGTAATTTACATAATTTGCGTCTGTGTTTTCAGGCTAAATGACAAGTATTTCAAATAAAATTAATAAGAAATATTAAAAATTTGAAAAAATACTAAATAAATTTTGTTACGTATTTTACGTGATTTAAGTATACAATCATCATGCGCCGCACAGTGGGATGAATCTGGAATTTACTGTTCAAAAATGTCCAGAGCCTCTAATTCTTCACCAAATTTAAAGTTCTTTTTTTTAAATTAAAGCTTAATAAATTTCTAAAAACATTGTCAGAGCCGATTTTTTAAAAAAATTTTTTTTAACTTTTTTATTATTGTTTAAATGTAATAAAAGAGCTAATTATCAACATTCCACACGTTTAATCTACGTCACTTAATCTACGTCAGTAATACTTAAGCAAAAAAAAAATTAATAACTTTACTTTCAGGAAAGCAAAATTTTATTTAATACTATGTGATCAGATAGAAAAAAAACCTTACTCATTACCTTTAATCTTAATAAACACTGAATATATGCCTCTTCTGCAATCATTTGTTTGCAACAATCAGGAAAATTGTGAAATTTTATTTATTAAGTAAAATTTAACTTTCCTGAAAGTAAAGTTATTAATTTTTTTTTGCCTAAGTATTACTAAGTGACGTAGATTAATCGAGTGGAATGTTGATCATTAGCTCTTTTATTACATTCAAACAATAATAAAAAAGTTAAAAAATTTTTTTTTAAAAAATCGGCTCCGACAATGTTTTTAGAAATTTATTAAGCTTTAATTTAAAAAAAAGAACTTTAAATTTGGTTAAGAATTAGAGGCTCTGGACATTTTTGAACAGTAAATTCCAGATTCATCCCACTGTGCGCCGTGTAGTTGCATCGAATACAATACAAGTCTGCAAAAAACCGTAAAGAATGTTGTTCATTTTAAAATATAGCTGAATTCCGTTAACTGCATAATTACCTAATTAAAAATTAACTTGAACATTTATAATGTCCTGCACCTGGTTAATTACTTAGAACAAAATATCACTTTAGTGAATATTTACATGCTGCAAATGTAACGATTGTGAATAATTCAATGATGTTATCTATAATTATCCTGTAATCTACTTGTGAAATTACATATGTGTACCAAATTTTAGAACTCTAATGCCGAAAAGCTTAATGCCAAAGTCTTTCCAATAGTTTACCATTTTCAGAATTCGTGTACGGAATCCTAGAAATACGTTTCTAAAAGAAAGATATGTTTCAAAATCATTTATAATTTTTTATGTAATAAACATTTTTTTGTTAAAAAATTTGTTAAATTTTTGACAAATAATACGTAATCACTGAAAAGATCATTAAAATTCATTATTTTTCCTCAGAGATATAACATTTTGAAAAATGCAAAAAAAGTGTGTTGCCATAGGCTTTTTTCAAGTGTCAATAAAATAGAATCACTAGGTGATAATTAAGATATTTTAGGCTTGGTTTGACCAAATAATGTAAATTACAGCTGTGTATAACGTTATTAATTTATAAATTACCTGCGTATCAGAAAATAGAAACACAATCGCTTTTTTATTTAGACCCGCATTCATCAAAACATTTTTAATATCTTCACGCCAGTCATTATTGGAATATGTTGTACTTATTTCAATTTGAAACAGAGAGTAATCAGCTACGTGAGAAGCTAGTTTCGTTAAACTTTGACGGCCTGTGGAAAATAAAACAAAATATTAATCTTAAATTTATGTTTTTGTTTGTTACCAATTTTTTGAACAAACGCTAGAACCTCACACTTTTCCACAGAAATGAAAAACCACAAGGCAATAAGGAATAAGGATTCTGAAAACAATTTGCTTTTACAGATTTTATCTTTCCTTGCGCTATAAAACGTCTAGAGCGGTGAGGATATGTGTGGTTTTTCTGACATTTAAACATTAGCACTTTAATATTTGAAATGAAGTTACACACTGTTTTGAAAATAAACCTATACACCAGTTGGTAAACACTAAATCTCTTTACATTTTTCCACGTTGAATTGCATAAGAAAATATTAAATCAAAAAAATTGTATCATATTTTATTTTAAACTCTCTAAATGCTGCTTGTGATTAGAGGTATGACAAAAATTTGGAATCAGATTAAGTTATTTTAAGCTAATTAAATTTTGGATCTAGAAATTCTAGATTTCTGCTTGATTAATTCGAGTTGAAAAGAATTTGTCTTGGGTTCGAATTCAACAAAAAACTCGAAACTAATTTTTAAGTTGTTAAAACCTTCGGGTACTCAACTGATTTTATATGGAAACAAATCACACTTAACAAAATGTTAAGGAACAGATTTATTTATAAAATTTTAATTTAATTCTTGCAGATATTTTGAAATTAACCAGATCAGTAATTTTAAAATAAATTTTTAGTTTTATCTTGATATATCTAAATGAGTTTCTATGGGTCTAATTATAATACATATTCAAAAACAAATACAATTAAAATAGCAGAGAATCTGTAAAATTTTCTGAATAATAATTTCTGACTTCGGAGTGTTTTACTAATTAATGCTCTAAAATTAATTTGTAAAAAGACCAAAACGGAACTGAACTACTTGATTACATCAGGCACTAGCTGACTGACAAACGGAGATAGAGCTCCCACCAACAATTATAGCTTCATCCTGTAGAAAGAGAAACGAAGCAGGCATGGCCACAGAATAGGGGAAGACCCACCTTAATAGAAACTTTAAACTTTTTACGGATTTTATGACGGATTAAAGATTGTTTCACAATGGTTACAGAAAGCCATAAACTAACCATTTAAATCTTGCAAGAAATTTTTCTGTACAACTTGAAACCTTTAAAACAATAGCTAATTGTTTACAAACTTCTATGTGTTAGAAATGATGGTTGGTGGTACTTCACAAAAACTCACTTCAGATTTAGTTTCGATAACGAATAGTTTATTGTAAATTTAAATAGAATACGTCACATTTGCACACCCGGTATAAATACTAATTCAAGCACCGGTCACGAACAACGTCAACTGCTAAGGAGACTAGACGCACCACCAAGCACGAAGTTAACAGTAAGAGGACCTGGCTCATCGCTAAGGCACGAGGTTGTCAGCAAGAAGACTAGGCGCACTGCCAAGGCACGAGGTTGTCAGCACGACGATCAAGTGCACCGCCAAAGTACGAAGTTGACTGCGAGTAGTCCAGACGCACCACCAGGCACGAGGTGGACAGCAAAAGGACCAGACGCACCGCTGAAGCACGAGGTTGTCAGCAAGAGGACCAGGCGCACTACCAGGCACGAGGTTGTCAGTTAGAGGACCAGGCGCTCCGCCAAGGCACAAGGTTGTCAGCAAGAGGACCAGGCGGACCGCCAAGTCATGAGGTTGACTGCGTCACTCCTGGTTGTTACAGTTCAGAGTCAGTAGGTGAAACTGCAGGTTAAAACGGCTTAAGGGCAGCAGTATGTGACATTTTACCAGTAAACAGACTGTCAGCGAAAGGTTTCTGCTTTCCTATGGAAAATGTTGGTAATGGGACAATTACCTTAAAGCAAGGTGTTGGCAAAGTACACGCACCTCCCAGCAAGGTCAGGCAAAGAGCAAAAACCTCCCAATAAGGGTTGGCAAAGGACACGCATCTTCTAGCAAGGGCTGGCAAAGGACACGCACCTTCCAGCAAAAGCTGGAAAAGGACATTTAACTTTCAGAAAGGGCTGGAAAGGGACACATACCTTTCAGCAAGGGCTAAAAAGGAACACACACCTCCCAGCAAGGGTTGGAAAGGGACACACACTTTTCAGCAAAGGCTGGCAAATAACACACACCTCCCAGCCAGAGATGCCAGCGAGAACCCCCATCGACAACTGCGCATGCCTCCCAAACGTAACCCCATTGGTCCAAAGAAGCGGTCTAGTTTGAAATGCTTAATATTAAGACTTTTCAAACTAGACCGCTTCTTTGGACCAATGAGGTTACGTTTGGGAGGCATGCGCAGTTGTCGATGGGGGTTCTCGCTGGCATCTCTGCTCCGAGCAAGGGCTAACAAAAGACACACACCTCCCGACAAAGGCTGGAAAAGGACACGCACCTTCCAGCAAAGGCTGGAAAAGGACACTTAACTTCCAGCAAAGGTTGTAAAGGGACACACACCTCCCGGCAAGGGCTGGCAAAGGACACACACCTCTCAGAAAGGGCTGGCAAAGGACACGCACCTTCAGGCAAGGGCTGGCAAAGGACACTTAACTCCCAGCAAGGGATGAAAAGGGACACGCACCTTCTAGCAAGGGTTGGCAACTACCCGCTGTCAAATACTGTGTACATGCACCAAAAAGCGAAAGTTATGCTGGTGCACCCCCAGCGGCTAAAGACACCTACATGCAGACTCATACAGAGTTGGAGAAAGCGGATCCACGGACCCAAAAGGAGACAGATGTCGCACTGCACCAATTGAAAAAACGCGTGGACTACGTCCTCTACTCCTTCAGGGCACACTATTTGGCTCGAAAAACCAAAATTTTAGAAATGATGGTTGGTAGTACTTTACAAAAACTCACTTCACTTTAAGTTTCGATAACAAATAGTTTATTGTAAATTTATACAGAATACGTCACATTAGTACACCCGGTATAAGTACTTATTCAAGCATCGGTCAAGAAATCCGGTCGTAAATGCACGGGAGAACGCGCACAGTGTGGACTGTATGAGGGTTAAAATGAAACTGAACTGCTTCATCACATCAGGCCCGCATTGCCTCACCAAAAGAGTGGGAGAACTCCCACCAACGATCCAAGCTCCATCCAGTACAGAGAGAAAGAGGGCTGGTATGACCCCAGAATAGGGGAAAACCCACCTCAATAGGAACCTTAAACTCAATTAAAGATTTTGTAACAGATTAAGCATTGTTTCCTAATGCCTACAGAAAACTATAAACTTTCCATTAAAATCCTGTACGAAATCCTCCTCAGAACCTTAAGCATCATAAACACTATCCTTAGGATGATCTCAATTTTCATTTCCTTGGTGTAGATTTGAATGATAATTTTTAACATATATATGAACAAAATATGATTTATTTATGTAATTAATAATGTTTTAAGCGAAAAAAACCGGGTGAGAGAAAAAGGTTTGAGAATTTCACTTTACAAAGAATAACTGACTGAGAACAAGAAAAATTCAAAAATGAGAACACCTTCAATTAAGAGAAATACTTTTTTATTAATCAAATCTGTGGTCAAGCAAATTAAAATCACAAATCACACACAATGCGAGCTATATCCTTTGTCATTGAGTTTTTCCTTTTCCAGAAATTACACCTTTAATTTCTGGTGATCTCGCACCACACAAAAAATACACGATACAATTAAAAGCAGATCTTGAGAGAGATACAATGAGGTGAACTTCAATTAAACATTGAGAACAAAGCCTTGAAAAAACGCAAAATTGCGTGAAACCAAGAGCCTTACACTTACAGAGGGAATTTAACACTGAACCACGTGTTGAGAGACGCGACCGGCGAGTAGCTGAGAAATTGGCTACCGAGAGGTTCTGCCGCCACACGCTTCTTCAACACATCACTTTACTTTTCCCGTAATCTTTGAATTGACAACTGGCCTCGAGTCGTAAATTCGATCCAGCCCCAGTTCTGTGATCTCAAAACAGGAAAGTCTAAACACACTCCCCCTATCGGCAACGGAGTTGACGATAGTGTAGAGATCGATGCCAATGGTGAGTCGTTGCTGCAGATAGAA
This sequence comes from Ganaspis brasiliensis, assembly GCA_037103525.1. Classification (NCBI taxonomy): domain Eukaryota; kingdom Metazoa; phylum Arthropoda; class Insecta; order Hymenoptera; family Figitidae; genus Ganaspis; species Ganaspis brasiliensis. Next base: position 819,033 of record JAZKLR010000097.1, on the reverse strand, counting down.
AGCACTGCCAGCTTCGTGGTAGGCAGCTTGAGAGTAGAGATGGTCATACGCCGTGAGAAAAGCAGAGTACAATTCCTTTTAAGAGTCGTGAGTAGAAAGCGTTTTGATCAGACTCTGAAGGCACCCATGAGCCGTGATATACGAGTTGCCAAGTTGACTCGGAGAAGAGATGAGAGGGAGTCGAACTATGTATCGAACTTCCTTGTACCGAGCTTGAGTAAGTTGTGAGTGCACCTCGCACTCCAGCTCTTAAGTAGAGAATAAGTCCGTTTCCTTAGATGGCACTTCCTCTGGTACCCAATACCTCGTGAGCAAGTCCTGCAAGTCAGTCAAGTTCTAATTAACAACCAGATGATGAGAGGTGCTGACATTGATGGAGAAATTCTTAGTTGGCCCCAAGATTATCCATCCAAAAATAGTGAGTTAAGCAATTGGTGAGGAGATTGGTCCCTTGATTAATTCTGGCAAAATAATCTGCCCGTAGTGATCCACTCCAATGATGAGATCGACCTTACTTGGGATAGAGTAGTCAGGGTCACCTAGTTTAATACCTTGGAGGTGGGACTAATGTCTAGGCGAGGTGGGGTAGTGGGAAGTGTAAGAGTCAATTTAGTGAGAACATAATCATTGATAAATATGGAGTGTGAGGAGTGGATAGATTTAAGAGTGAGAAAAACTACCTCTCGTGTGTTACCTGAGTGAGTAGCACCAATCCCAGTGATTGCGATGATCGAGCGTTGCCTTTGGAGATTGAGATGATCCACCATGCTCTCAGAGATGCATGAGAGCTCAGATCCAGCATCAATGAGCATGCGTACTGGATGAGAAGTTCCTTCAGATGAGATGAGTATAGCCCGAGAAGTTGCCAAGAGAACCGTCTGTCTTGAGTCAGTTGGGCTCTTGTCGTGAGAAATTCCTGATGATCAATCCGCATTAGATGAATGAACACCGGATTGATGGATCATAGTGTGGTGTTTTCCATAACACTTGTTGCACCTTTTTTTAGACTTGCACGCATTTGCGCTGTGCCGGCCAAGACAATTAAAGCAGAGGCGCTTCAGAATGACAAGCTCCCTGCGAGCCTTAGGAGACAAGTTCCTGAATTTGTCGCAAACGACAATATAATGGTTGTCCCAACAGGATGAGCAACCTTTGGTTGAGCCTTTGTCGGAGAGGGTTGAGATCGTGCCGACTGAGAATATGAGGAGATGTTTTCCATCGCCCTTGCGCCCAGTGAGAAAATCCTTTAGTTGCTTGAAGGTGTGGGGGTCCGTCCTGGACCCCAATTTATTCTCCCACCCTTCTCTTGTGTATGAGTCCAGCCTTCGAGTAACATGATGCACCAGCACCATGTCCCATTGATCGATAGGGGCTCCAAGAACCTTAAGGGAGTTAAGTGCCTGTGTGGTCTCACTGAGGAGAGAGTTCAGCCCGTCTGAATTCCTGGATGAGACCACCGTGGTTGAGAAAAGTTGGTCCAACTGAGCCTTTTCTTGTCGTACCAATTCATAATTGCTTCCCAAGCCTCACCGAATGCATCCCGAGATAGGGAGATGTTAGAGATGAGCCTTGCTGCCTCTCCCGTGAGACTGGTCCTAAAATAGTACATTCGCTTGCATTAGAGATTTCTATATTGTTGATTACCATCGATGTAAACAAATCCTTAAAAGAGAGCCACCCTAGATAGTCCCCAGAGAAGATGGGGAGAGAAATGTCCGGTAGGGTCTGCCTTGATTAACCCTGAGCAGTGGGAGCAGGTAAGGGGCGCGCTGCTTTCTTGGCCTTGTGTTGCAATTGCAGCACTAGAGTTTTTGCATCGATGTATGCATTAAAGCGCCTGTCATAAACTTCCCCTAGCACGTATGGGTAATTGAGGAACTTAACTGAGCAACCGCCTGTCAGCTAATCGTGAGCGCTCGAGAACTGTGCCCAGTGTTCTTGAAGAGCGTCGGCCATGATTTGTAGAAACACTGGATCCTTGGGCATGTGCCCCCTTTTGCCTTATTAAGTGTATCCAAAAAAACCGCCCCGTTTTGAACCACTCTCCATCACTGGGGACTGGCCTGATTTGTCTGACTTTGTTAAATTCGCCAGAGAGGGCACCTTCAGGCTCGTTCCTGCCTTGCTTTCCTCGTCATTTGCCCAAATAAAAGGGTTCTCTTTATCCGGGTTATCCGTAGCCGGTTTATCCTTTGACTCGGTTTTCTCAACTTCCGGAACATCCTTGTATTTTTTGTCGTCGCTTCTTGAGTGATCGCCCGTGGTAGACATCTCTCAGCTGTCACTTTACACAGGTAAAGAAAAACGAGAACAAAGCGGCGAGCAAAAGGGAAAAAATTACAGGCCGCTTACAGAGTCTAATCGAAGGAGAGAAGTGGCTCGGAGAGAGAAATAGACCGAGAGAGAAGTGTTTGTGTGGTCGAGCTAATAAAAATCAAAAAGCACACACAATGCAGGCTATATCCTTTGTCATTGAGTTTTTCCTTATCGAGAAATTACAGACATATACACATGTTAAGAGACGCGACCGGCGAGCAGCTGAGAAATTGCCCGCCGAGAGGTTTTGCCGCCACACACTTTCTCAATACGTCACTTCACTTTTCCCATAATATTTTAATTGTCAACTGGCCTCGAGTCATAAATTCGAGTCAGCTTCATTTCTGTGATCTCAAAACACTAAAGTCTGAACAAATAGCAAAAAGAAAAAACACCCTTTAACTTAATATGACAGTTGAAGAGTAGCACGACTTTACATAATAAAGATGACTTTAAGGTTAGAATTATGCTACAATCTACAGAAAATAAGTTCAACAGAATTTAGCAAAAAAAAGATGAATGGTATTACATGATTGTCAAATAATTATTATCGACTATGTTAAACAACAGAAGTAGATACAGAAGGAGGTTTCCAAACATAGATTCCTGTAACGGACAGTTATCGACAACGAAATTTGTTTTTTCAGGTGGTTTGTTTTGCAATAACTTGAAATTTGAACTCTATAACTTTCATAAATGTGTATATGGATTTTGAACTTTTGGAGACAAAGATTATCGCTTCCTAAAAAAAAAAAAAATGTCTTTACGGAAGTGGATTTACTATGTGTGTATTTCATGGTGAATTGCAAAAATTAAAGGTAAATAAGAATTTTTTTAAAATTGAAAAACTGTGAAAAAATATGGACCTCAACTGCGCTGGGGATCGAGCCCACGTCTTTCAATTGCCGGTCGGGTGCTCTAACACTGTGCTACGCACGGTCATTGGTCATACTTCTTCACAACCTTTTTGAATTTATCACTCTTTTAGAGTCATCATATTGGTTTTTCGGAATTTCCAGGAATTTTTAACTTCGAACAATTGCCGACTACAAGTCCGACCTTTACATTCTGGGAATCAGAGACCTACTTGATTAACGCGTTTGAAAAATTCCAAAATACGGTACTTCAACACCGAAGTCTGTATGAATTTTTTTAAAATTGAAAAACTGTGAAAACGCGTCGATCAAGTAGGTTTCTGATTCACAGAATGTAAAGGGCATACTTGTAGTCGGTAATTGTATGAAGTTAAAAATTCCGAGAAATTTCGTAAACAAGAATTATTATTTAGTTATCTCTTTGTTAGAAAGAAGTTGGGCGAAGTGGTGCTTTCCTTATTGCTTTCACAAAAAAAAATGTATTTGCGAAAGTTCAATTGTTAATTTCAAGGTTTAAGAAGAGTTTTTAGAAGATTTCTGTGAAACCTTGCTAAATTGAATTCATGGTGTTTGGACAATAACTTGAGTTAAATATTAATGAATGTTTTGTTGTAACTTTCCAAAGAAAATCATTGTATATTAATTTCTATTATGAATCCCGCTTTATCTTTCAGAAATCATATTTCTAATGTTGCTGTTAATGCTAATAAAGCATTAGGGTGCCTAATTAGGAATACAAAGTATTTTAAGAATGAAAAAGTTTTATATTTACGTTATTTAATTCATTAATAAAAGAAGAACTTAGCGGAAGAAAGATCTATTGATCAATGTATCTTTTTATATAAATTAATTCACGACTTAATTAATTGCCCAGATCTATTTGTCAACGTTGCCTTTTTTCACGCCTAGCTATGATAGTAGGTAATATATGCCATTCTATTGTGATATAGCAAAAACGATTTTTTTCTGCGAATGCACCGATTCACGCAATGTGTTTTGTATTAAATCGCTCTTTTTCAGGCACAAATTGACAATTAATTTTTATAATTGTTTGATAACTTTAGTTAAAAATGCTCTTTGTGAGTTCACAAACAAAGAAATACATTAAATTAGATATTACTAGAGTAATATTCTCGTATATTTTTTTGAGATTTTTTGGGCAAAAGAGGTTAAAGCAATGTCCCAGTCGTTGACACTTTAACAATTTGAAAAGTAGCGAGGTTTGGAAATTTGCGTTTATGCTTTACATCCTTAGTACATAAAATATTAAGGTAATTTATAATTTAAACATTGATTATCAATCTTTCGTGATTTTAAATAAATTATGTGAATGTTTTAAAAAATTATGACCTGTTTAAAAGTGGAGTGCCAACGACTGGGCTTGACGTGCCAATGACTGGGGTTAGGGTGACAACGACTAAAGCATTTCGACTTTTTCGAAAGTTTTATTAATTTCTAAATTCTTATAAAGTTTTAATGAAAATTCAATATGTCATCATATTCTTTATTAAATTGTGAAAACATATATCACTAAATGAATATCATTTTCTAAAATTTTATGTGCGATTTTAATTCTTAAAGTTGGAATTTCCCTTAAGGTGCCAACGACTGGGGCACTTACTCTATAGTAAAAATTATGTAAATTATTTTTAAATTTGATTTTTAACAAAAGTCTTTAAAATTTAAGTTACAAACCAATTTAGCATCATACCAAAACTAACAAACATTTATTTACTCTTTTTAAATAACTGTATTGTAATAAATATAATAAAATTAATTAATAATTTAAATAAAATTTCTTTAAAATACTTCAAAATTAATTCTAAATGTAACCTTTCAATGTTTTTTAGGCTGACTCTTTTAACTTATCCCATAGTTTTAGAAAATTGTTGTCGTTTTATCCAAAGTTTTTGTTGTTTGACAAAATGATAAATTATATTTATATTTTTCATCAATAATAAAACTCAATAGAGTAAAAAAATTAAAATTAAATTTTGTTATACTCAGGCTTCGGATAGTATAACTTTTTCCAACCATTTCGAAAAAAGGCTCGACTTTTAAGAATATCTTTTTAAACATTTTATTACAATTTTTTGAGTATTTTTTAATCTTTAATCAACTAAAGCAACTTTTTTACCACCCAAAGTCTATCATAGGCCTGTATAATAATTAAATTATTTCATAAATAATCAAATTTTAAAGCTCTAGAAAATACTTCTACAAAATTTACTGTGAAATCAGAATCACTATTTAATCAAGGAACAATGCCTTACAAATTTTTGCTTCAAAAATTTATTAAATCAACAGATTTAGGAGAATTTTACATTTCTGATAGTGACAGAGTAATAAGCAAAATTAATTTTGATAAATTTAGCATCATCGTTCAATGAAGAAACAACTAATTTTTAAACATTAAAGATTGTACAAACTTTTTATAAATAGATCGAAATTAAAGTGTAGAAATTAAAGTATTATGAACTTATCTCTTAAGGTAGTAATAAACATTCAGTAAATATTTTGAGGTTATGTTCTTCATATTCATACAAATTATCTAACTACGAATTTTTAATGTATATAAATTTAAATATTTTAATTTTTTTACATTATATTACAATTGTACAATAAATTTAACATCTAAAGTAAATTCTTCTCATTTTTCTTTTACAAAATTGAGATATATAAATTTGACGAATCGTCAGTTTCGGTTTTTCTACTAGGGAGAATCTAGCAGGCTCTGGTCTGACTCTAACCTAGATCAAGCCAGGCTAAGGCCTTCCTCAGGCCTAACTGAAGCCTGGCTCAGACCTTCCTCAGGCCTAACTGAAGCCTGGCTCAGGCTTGACTTAAGCCTGGTTCTAACCTAGCTCCAACCTGGTTATTTTTGTTCATAAATCATAAAGATTTTTATTTGTTTTTAGTTATTTGTTTTTTATTACGTTTCGGTTGTAATTTGCAACCCTCTTCAGGAATGATTTTTGTTAGACAAAAAAGTTTTTTAAAAAAGGTCGGTCAATTTTTTCAGGACTAAATCCATCGTTCACACAAATATTCGATTTTGGTTTATGACCAAAAGCAAAAACAAACAAACAAAAAACCAAAAGAACCTCTTTCCTAAAAGAATTACACAACTTTGGTCGAAAGTAAATATGATAAACCTCTATATATAAAATATAATATATTCGGGTTAGCGCAAGAAGCGCGCAGGGAGGCTTTCTGCCTCAAGCTTGGCTCAAACCTGAATCAAATCTGGCTCAATGTTGGACCAAGCTTCAATCAAGTCTGAGTTAACCCAGGCTCAGCCCAAGCTTAAGCATTGCTCAGGCGTGGCTCAAGCCTGGCATGAGCCTGGATCAAACCTGGCTCAATCCTGGATCAAGCTTGCATCAACCCTGGATTAAGCCTGGATCAAGTCTTGCTCAGTCCTGGATAAAGCCTGGCTCAAGCCTCTCTCAAGCCTGTCTCAAGCTTCGATCAAGCTTGACTCAAGCCTTGTTGACTTGTAATTATAAAGGAGGGGTAGAGAGGTGGTGGAGGGGGTAGGTAGTGGAGATGTAGAAGGGCGGGAGAGAAAAGGAAAGATGAGCCTAGCTGTGAGGCCTAGACCAACCCTGACTCAAGCCTAGCTCAACCCTGGCTCAAGTCTGACAACCCTGGTTTAAACTTAGCAACCCTGTAAATTTAACGTGGCAACACTGTATGGGGTTAAATCTTGAAACAGCGGCGACGGCGGCGGCGATATCCTTTTATTAAATAGGGAGATATATATAGGATTTTCTATTCTAGATATTTCAAAATTATCCTTTTATTATTTTCGTTACAATTATGTTAAACAAAAATTGGTAACAAATCAAAATCATTATATACAGACACATACAGTTTAATATATCATTTTAACGACTCAGATATGTTTCATTATTTTTTGAAGCAGATTTACACCTATATTTTATTACTCCAAATAATGTTTATAAAATACCATTAGTTAATAAAAAGGTATTAGAATTAATTAAAGATTAATGCAACGGGCAAATTAGTACAGAATTTTTAGGACCCTGTTCAATGCAGAAAGCAAAATATTTTGAGTGTAAAACAAGAACTGTACCTTGGGGTTATAAAATGATAAAATGTAACTAATATATATTTTTTAATTAATAAATTACAAAGTATTTAAAACTATATAAATGGTTAAAAACAAAATATCTTTTCTTTCTTAATTTATCCTCATAATATTTCTTTGTTCCCATTTGTCTATCTTTTTCTACATCTTTTAAAGCAGAAGTGAGAAGCTTATCACCACCAGTTTTCTTTTTTTAATCAATGTTTTCTCTCTCTGTTTATCAAAGTTTTATAAACTATGGAATAGATATAAAAAGATCAATTATTCTTTACATTGATATAAAAAAGATCTAGGATTCACCGATTTTATTCGTAAGTTAATCATCTCATCAGAAAGATGATAGGCTACAGCAGGGTTGTCATTTCTGTGCGAGCTCCAGAAAAATGGTTCGAAAGCTTTTTCTACTATCAAGAGGACTTTATGAAAATGACTATAATGGAAATTGCAGAGGGGATTGGTGATAAGATGCTGCATATTATAGATCCGGATACAAATATGTTTTTATTGCATTTGAGGGTGTCATCGCTAAACTTTGTGAAACCAGTGTTGGATTTTGGTTGAGAAGAACAGGATTTACTATTGACAGCATTTTTGCGATTAAAAATATTTACATAATTCCAAATGTTTTATATTTTATAAAAAAATTTAGCTTTTCTAATACAGAGTTTTTAACATTTAATTTTATTTTTGAACATTTAATTTTGACTTTACATTTTACTTTTCACATTTAAAATTTTTTACTTAAAATATTTTAATTTAAATATTTGAAATGACTTCTGATTTTGAAATTTACTTGTATTTTACATTTTTAACTTTTTTATTCTTGTATTGGTCTTTTAACTTCTAAAATGTTTGCTAAATTCTTTTTATTTGGCTTGTTACTTGACTTTTGATTTTAAAATCTAATATTTAATCTAAATTTAACTTTTAACTTTAATTTGATCTAAATTTACATAATTTTATACTGGACTTTTACATTTTTATTTTAAAATTTTTGAATTATTTTTAGTTTTACTTTTAATTTTTTTATTTGACTTTTAACTTTTTGGATTTTTACTTGTCTTTTTCTTTTTTTAATTTGATAATTTTTATTAAACTTTTTAACTTTTTTCTTTTTAACATTTAAGATTTTATATTTTAAAGCAGTATTTAATTTTAACATTTTTGATTTTGCTTTTAAGGGGACCAGGTGTTCTAGAATTTGAAAAAAATTGATTTTTGTTTTTTATATATTATAAATTATATATTAACGTTTTTGTAAAGATATCAACAGTTTTTTAGATTCTACCACTAATAATCAGTGTTGCCAAGTCAGTATATTTTGTACTTAATCTATTTTAATTTATCTTACGTCTAATAAAGAACTTTTCGATTTAGTGTCAAGTATATTGTCTAGTATAATTAGAAAATCTCAAAGAATTTGAATACTCTACATTTTTTTTAACATTGCGAGAATTTTCAATTTTTTCTACACTAGAAAATTTAAAATATATATATATATATATATATATATATATATATATATATATATCAAAAATTGCTCTTGATAAGTGGCAAATAATTTACTTTTACACATTAGTTTAGAAAATAGTTTTTAAACATTTTTTTAAAAAAACTGATTTCACCCTATTGACCATAAACCCTCCTACGACCTTTCACATTGGGTTTCCTTCAGCAAATATGTACTTTGTTATTGATGTGTACTGTACTTTTAAAAATTTTGAGGTCTGGTATATTTCTAGTATAATCTGTAGTGCTGTCTAGTAGATTCATCAGAGCTCAAGTTGGCGACACTGTCAGGCAGTCTACGGATGCTCGGCAGTTCATCTTTGTCTTTCATAGAGTTAACAGCATGTCAGATATTGTACTTGTAGCCGGCTTGCTACCTTGCGGTCTACCAAGTGCCTTGCATTGCACCCCTGGTCTTCCTGCAGTCTACCTGGTGCCTTGCTTTGCACCTGTGGTCGTCTTGCTGTCCACCTAGTGACTGGATGAGCGCTTATGCTTTTGGCTATGTACTTTGTGCCTGTCGGAGCCCCTGGTCCTCTTGCTGGCTGCTTAGTGCCTGGCGCTGCGCCCGGGCTTCTGGATTCTCCTATTTTTGGTTACACTGAGTGATCAATTTCACAGTTAAAAAAAAGTGGAATTTACTGTTCAAAACATTCCACATCCTCTAATTGTTAATCGGCTTTCAACTTTAAAAAAAAATACAGAACAAAATTTTGAACATATCAGTGTTCTTAGATTTTTTTAACAAATATTTATTGTTTATTTACAACATTTAAAAAAGATGCAATAAAGTTTTATGTCTTTCTAAATTTATCAACGTTCTTTACGTTACTCTATTAATTTTTATTAATACTCTATTAATTTTGTAAATAATAACATTGTTAATTGTTTAAACAAATAATTGTTATTAAATACTAGAACTTCAAAGGTGCGCGCTATGGGCGCCACACTAAATTTTAACTCTTTATCTTAAATATTTTGTCCGCTGGTGCCAATTGTTCTTAAAATGCTGAAATTTGGTGTAAAAAAACAGAAAAATGTTAGAGAATAAAAAGAATAAAAGAATAAAAAGATTTTTGAGCATTTTTTATGGATATTAGCTAAAATCTCTTGATTTTTCCTTGACAGCGCTATCACCATAACGTTCTCTATAAGTAACCCACCAATCAGAAGGCTCCTTTAGAGATGCTACTTTCTGAGGGTCTGACAAATGCAAATTCGGTGACTTACGTAGTCGGTGAGTTAAAAGGTCTCACAAATGATAGTTTGGAAAGTTAAATGTTTTGACAAATGACAGTTCGGTTATTTCAAAATTCGTCCAAATGTAGATTGGGGATTCAAGAAATCGCACAAGTGTGAGTTCGGTGATGTCAAAGTTCGGACAAATGCAAATTCCGTGATTTCAACGTTCGGACAAATGCAAGTTTGTGTAGTCCCCCAGTAGTCAACCGATGTCCACGTCATTTCCGGTCAACTTCATGAGGGAAGTAAATCTCAAATTGTGAACATTGACTTCTCTAAAGTACCTAAGTACCCGACAGATGTGAAGGTCATTTCCGTTCAATTTTTTCAAGGAAGTTAACATCAAGATGTGAAAATCGACTTCTCTGAAGTACAGAAGTAACCAGCTGATGTCCAGGTCATTTCCGGTCAACTATTTTAGGGAAATTAACCTTTAATTTTAAAAATTGACTTCTCTAATGTACGTAAATGATCAACCGATGTCCACGTCATTTCTGGTTAATTCCTTTAGGGAAATTAACATCAAAAAGTAAAAATTAAATCCTCATAAGTACCGTAGTAATCAACTGATGTCCAGGACATTTCCTGTCAACTTCTGTAGGAAAATTAACCTACAATTGTAAAAATTGACTTCTTTAAATACCCGACAGATGTTCAGGTCCTTTCCGGTCAACTTTTTCAAGGAAATTAACCTCAAATTGTGAGAATTGATTTCGGTGATGTACACAAATACCCAACCGATTTTCAGGTCATTTTCGATCAACTATTTTGGGAAAGTTCACCTCAAATACAAACAGAAAAAGTTAAATGGAAATGACCTAGACATGGGTCGGGTATTTAGGTACTTCAGAGAAGACATCTGTCGGGTACTTAGGTGGTTTAAAGAAGTCGGTTAAAAAAATGTAAGGTTAACTTCGCTGAAGAAAATGAGTGGAAATAACTGGTTAGGTATATGGGTGCTTCAGAAAAGCCAGTATTTACATTTTGAGGTTGACTTCCTTGAAAAAATTGGCAGGAAATGATTTGGACATCTGTTGGTTCTTAGTTACTTTATAGAAGTCAATTTTCACCATTTGAGGTTAACTTCCGTGAAGAAGTTGTCCGGAAATGTCCAGGACATCTATCGGGTACTTAGGTACTTCAGAGAAGTTTATTTTTACAATTTAATGTTAACTTTCCTAAAGAAGTTAACCGGAAATGACCTGGACATCTGTCGGGCACTTAGGAACTTTGTAGAAGTCTATTTTCACAATTTGAGGTTAACTCCCCTAAAGAAGTTTACCGGAAATGACCTGGACATCTGTCGGGTACTTAGGTACTTTAGAGAAGTCCATTTTTACAATTTGAGGTTAACTTCCCTGAAGAAGTTTACCGGAAATCACCTGGTCATAGGTTGAGTACTTGAGTACTCGAGAAGTCGGCTTTACATTTTGAGGTTAACTTCCCTGGGGGAAGTTATACATAAATTTCAACTTTGATGCTTAGTATTAACTACAGCAAACATAAAAAGCTGGAAATGTAAAAAAGCCGCAAGTCTCTAGCTTTTTTTTAAATAAGTTAATAAATAAACACAATAATTTATTTTAACAATTGTTGTCAATAAATTTTAAGTTTAATGTTTAGTTTTACCTTTAGGAAATTAAAGTATATAGAATACAAAAACAATTGTTTAAACAATACAAAATTAATTTATAAATGGATCGAACCTTTTATTTGCTTTAATTTAAAAATTTGTAAATAAGCGGCATAAGACAATAATCTTTAATTGACAACATTTATCTAGTTGTCTTACAAGGGTGCTTTAGAATTCTCACACCGCTCTAAAATCTTTCTCTCTCTCTCTCTCTCTCTCTGAAATGAAGAACATCATCACACCTTTCTCTCTTTCAAGTTTCCACGCTATAACCACAAACTGTGAACTCTTCATACGTTTCACACACTATTCTTGTTTTTGTCTATTCCAGGTACATTCTATATTTGTAGCTATGACTTACTGATTTCTTATATAGGATTTCAAAATTAAAAAACTTAAAAATCGATCGACAATTAGAGGTTATGACATTTCTTGAACAGTAAATTCCACTTTTTTCTCACTGTGTGTTTGTAAATTCTTCTGTCAGTCTCATGAAACTCTTTAACCAATTGCTGTTTTTTTAAGTTCATTATAATTTTCTATTTTCTTCAAGAACATTCAGTTTGTTGAGTATTTTATTAATAATATCTTTAATAGACAACACCTCTCTATTATTTTCAAAATGAGCTTTTAGATTCTTAAAAAAATTGTTTTAAAGAATCTGCAAATGTTTTAATTTTTAAGTTATCTTCAAGTAGTTTACTCTTATTTGTCTACATATCTTATTAAGTGTAGGACATTTTTTATTTTTTTGGATCTACCTAAACGCGTATAGGAAGTGTCTACTACAACATTAATTGTATTCACTTCAATTTGTAGAATATGTTTAACAAGATTCAAGTTAACTGCATCATACTGTTGTTCAGCGTCAGCAACATTCGACAGTTTTTTACTTTCTATGTCACCTTCTGGGGTAAGTTTAAATCCTATTCCAGGTAGACCAAGATGCGAAGCCTCTGATATGTAGACAAATAATTGTAAGCAAGACACGCTTATATAGAAAACAAAATAATGATACATTTGCGGCTCCCGCAAAATTTTATGCGGGATCCTCAAACTATCAAAAGGCATAAGATCCCGCAGGATTACGGAATCTTGCTGGGAACAGAGGTCTGACAGCTCCCGTAGAGCTTAGGTAAGAACAAACCCACAAATAAAAATAAAATAAGCACAAGTCCTACCAACTTGAGTGGAAGGCTAAAACTTCTGAAGAAAATATAACAATTTCTTATTTCGGACATGCAAAGTTACGTAATCGTAACAAACTAGAACTACAAAAGCGCGCTACGCGACCCCAATCATTATTCAGGTTGCAAAGAAAACATTAGTGAAGAATGTCACAAATTCTGTATTTAATAAACACATCATATTACAGTGATGGATTCTAAAGTTCACGTTTTGGGATGCGCAGTAAATATTTCCAGGAAATGATATAAATAAAAATATAGAAATGTGTTTAGGAATTGATAAACAATCATTGTCAATTTTTGAAGAAATAATAAGGAAGAAGTACATATAACGTTCTAAATGAAGTTTTAAACGTGCTCGCAACCAGAGTTTGAATTTTGGAAGATCAAATGTTTAATATTTCTTATTTGTAATGAAAAAATATACATGTATCTCAAATTTCAGTTCGTTATGTATATTTAATTTCAATACATATACTGCATATGTGTTTAATGTGCATTAAGAAATTCTAATTTCTATTTTTTTGGAGGAAAGAAAGGGCACCATATACGCCCTTTCCTGTGAGGTACAACCACTATTATCACTGTTCTTTAATGACACATGCTGAAAACCTTCTTTTCCACATTATGTTTAACATTTAAATACGGCATATTTACCTCTCCATTAAAGAAAAGGGAAGAAGGGAAAACTGCGTGGAATTTCTTAGGTTTTTGCTTCATTAAAATTCATAATAGAGAAAACCTCATACTTAACTGAATCTTAGCAATTAGTTTTAAAATTTTTGAAATCAGAAACACTCTCGAAGATGTTAGCGGTATGAAATTCACGACAGAATGTCCAAGATCTGCATTACAATATATTTTCTATCTTTTTGGAATCTTTTTTATTGCTTACTATCGCACGATAGCACTTCCCTATGTCATTAATTGTCTTTTTTATTCAACACAATTTTATTTTCTCTTCTATTAAACTTGCACTTCAGTCTTCCTCTGCTTCAATTTTTTTAGAAACAAATAGAAGTTATTCTTTTTCCTGTCCGATAAAAATAATTTCTTTCTAATTGTCCTATTTCATTACATCTGTAAGGAGATCATCTTCATTATCAACATCAGACTCTTGTAAACTTGAATTGGTATTATTAGAATTAGAAAGTGATGTAGATGACATTGAAATGGTTATATCAGCATGATGATGCTTATAATTTTCACATAATTTTAAATAAGTATGCTCGTTTGTTTCATTTTAAGCACTTTCTACATTCTCCCACCTATTGAAACTTTTATTTATATACTCCATATTTATGTAAATAAATAAAACTCTAAATATAATAATTTACTAATTTTGCAATAATTAGTTTTGTATCAAAGAATTTTCCATTATTAAAATATGCAAATACCAACTTTGCAATTATACAATTAGCGATTTACACATTTACCAATTTCCTATTAAGCAACTGTATAGTTAATAAAATACTAATAAGACATTCTCCAATTCACCAAATTTAAAATCGACGTATTATTTAATTATCAATTACTGCAGTTACCAATTCCACAATTTTGAAACTTCTAAATGTCAAATTTAGCAGTGTACAGTTTGCAGTCAATATGAAATAAACAATTGAGATATAAAGACATTTACTAATTTTCGTATTTATCAGTTTGACACTTTCCCAATCTTTAAATTTGCCATTCCACTGTATCCATTATCCAACTTACCAATTTACCAATTTTTCAATTACAGGGACTTACATTTAACGTTACAAATGATTATATAGAGTAGATTATATTAGAAGGAAATTAATAACAGAAGATGCAAATAAAAATATAGAAATGTATAAAAGAATTGATAAACAATTATTCACAATTTTTTAATAAATAATAAAAAAAGAAGTACAGAAATCGTTCTTAATAAAGTTTCAAGTGTGCTTGCAACCCAAGTTCAAATCTTAGCCAATAAGATTTTTAATTTTTCTTATTTGTAATTATTTGTAATTATAAGATTCTTAACTTCATCAAGAAAAATTAAAATTTTTATACTTGGCATTAACAACATTAAATTTGCTTAATTGTAGCTAAGTTCCTTTTTATCAAAATGTGTCATCTATTATACAAATAATTTCTTGAACGTAACTATTTTAAATATTTGTATTACATTTGATAAAAAATAATGAAAGTTATAAAAAATAAATTAGTGTAGGATGGATTAGGCATGAAAATAAATGGGAGAGGCTTTACATTTAAGAAACGTCTTTATTTTATAATGGTCAAATAAATACTGAAGGTTCTACCGGGGTGGAAGGTTTACAGTGTCTTACCTGCACCCCTCTCCTTTCAAATTTGCTTGGGTAAAAACCCGTGACTCAGGCTGGCGACAAATTTGGCATCTTGAAAATAATATTAATACCGGTGGTAAAATCAGTTTATACATTTTCTACTACAGTTCGGCCATCCTGAAATTTTTGGTCGTCCCGATCAACCCTAATTATGAAAACTTTACAAGGTTAAACAAATCTTTTCAATTTCATGTTAATTGCTTCTTAAGTGCACTCAATTATCACTATTTACACAGGTCGAACCCAATGTTTCATTTGGTCGGGCCCCACGGTCCCGGTATACGGCATTTGGGTTAATTGAAAACCTTCAACGTCGGTGACAATATACCTATCGTAGTCTAAGACTCGTTTTACAACGTAGGGTCCTTTAAAGGACGGGATAAGCTTTTTATTGACACCCGGTGTACAGTCGAAATTTCTGATCATAACATAATCCCCTTCGTTATAAATAGTCGGGGTTTTCTTACTTTCGTTATAGGCACGTTCGTTATTTTCTTGTGCCTTTACAATTTTTTCCGAAGCGGCCTGTCGCATTTCTTCTCAATTACGCTCTTTGTCGTCGGTTGATTCTAACATTAATCTAAGTTTGTCATTTACTGACCCTAATTGATTTACGCCAAATAATAATTTACTAGCTGTTTCACCGGTAGACCGACAAATAGTATTATTAATCGAATACTCAATTTGCTCAATTACTTGGTCCCATTTTTCGGTACTTTCGCACATTTTGGCCAGCATGGGTGTTAAGTCGCGGTTAAATCGCTCTACTTGACCATTGGCTCGCGGTGTGCCAACAGCTATCAGCACATGCTTAATTAATTTTTCTTCCAAAAAATCTACGAACGCTTTTGAGGTAAAACATGTTCCTCTGTCACTAATAATTCGTCTTGGGGCACTATAATCCCGAAAATAATGATTTAAATGACTAATGACTTCATCAGTTTTTGTCGATTTGAATAGATATAATTTGATGAATTTTCTAAAACCGTCAATTACCAAAAGAATATGTTTGTTTCCTGATTTCGTTTTCTCTAAAGGTCCATAATGGTCAACATGCATGGTATCGAACAATATACCTTTTTTTGGAATGCTGTGTAAATAACCTTCTGTTTTTCCGCTTTTAGGCGAATATTCAATGCATTTTAAACAATTAGAGATGAACAATTTGACTCTCTGTCTTAGATTCGGAAACCAGTAAACAGACATTAATTTATCGGCAACCTTATCTAACCCTACATGCCCAATATCATCGTGACATAAAAAAAAAATTTATCCTCTGATTTCTCTAATTTCTCTCGAATTTTTACAATTTCAGGATCTTGATTCTGTTTAATTGATAAAACTTGTTCAAATGTATTTGCTTCTAATATACAAATACCGTGACAGCGACTAAGGGCATCCACGTGTCCCATTTTCGTTCCAGGCCTGTGCTGAATTTCATAATCATAGTTTTGTAAAAACATAGCCCACCTGGAAATTCGCGGATTCACGTGTTGTTTTTTTAATGTCAGATTAAAACTACACTGAGAAAATGGGAAATGACTGAGTACTGTCCGGACAGGAATGGTTCCTGTCCAAATAAAAAATTTGAATTTGACAGCAGTCCTTGCTTTCTAGACATGAACCATTCCTGTCTGGAAAGGACTCAGTAATTTCTTGGACATTAATGAAATGGACAGTAGTGAACCCTGTCCAGACAGGAGTGGTTCATGTCCAGACCTGAATGATAACTCTCCGATGGTGAAATTAAAAGAAGGTTAATTTGTAAAATGTAATAGACGTCATTAAATAATTGTTTATAAGTAGCATAATAGAAGGTTTTAATAGTGTTAATAGAAAGAGATATTCAAGAATAGATACAACAAAGTAAAGAACAGTCGTGTAAATCTTAATTTATATCCGAAAAAACTGTTTACATGTTCTTTTATTTATATTACAAAGTAAGGTTTTTTTAAAAAAACATTCATTTTTAAAATAAAAGTTTACAACATTTCTTTGGACACACTAAGGGACTGAAGATTTTAATGTTTATAAAAATCTTTAAAATTTTAATGCGTAATGTTACAGGTTAGGGGAAAACGCAGTTTTTCCTAATATTTCATATGCTTCATATGAATTTTCTAAATATCACATTGAACGCTCGAAAGGTTATATTGATGTCTGAAATGTTGTTTACGATTTTTAGTATGTTTCTTAGGAAAGTTAATAAAAGAGATGGCTCCCAAAAATAGACTTTGAAGGTTTATTATTTTTGTAAACTTTGTACAAAACATTTGAAATATTTAGAAAAGTACGTTTTTTTCTAACCTGTAATTAATAAATTTTCAACTTTGTTTTTATAAAGATTCAAATCTTCAATCCCTCGGTGCAGTTTTGTCCAAATATAAAAAAAAAAGTTATACGTGTGTTCTTTATCTTTTTGTGTGTATTCTCCAATATCTGTAAAGGTTAAAAAGGATGAAAGAAATCCCATTTGAATTTCTTTGTGAATTGTTTCATTACTTCATTCGGATTTCATCTTAAATCATTTTGATGGTAAGATTACTAACATTCTATTAATTTCACTGTACTTTCTATTGACTTCTATTGACAACCTTTTATTATGCTACTTATATACAATTATTTTGAATAGCGTCTATCACATTTTACAAATTAACCTTCTTTTAATTTCACCATCGGAGCGTTATCATTCAGGTCTGGACATGAACCACTCCTGTCTGGACAGGGTTCACTACTGTCCATTTCATTAATGTCCAATACATTACTGAGTCCTTTCCAGACAGGAATGGTTCATGTCTAGAAAGCAATGAGTGCTGTCTAATTAAAATTTTTTATTTGGACAGGAACCATTCCTGTCCGGACAGTACTCAGTCATTTCTCATTTTCTCAGTGTATTACAGTCTGCGATAATCTTAAACTTTTGCCCGTATAAGTACACGTGGAAGCGCCTAATTGCATAAATCGCTGCTAACAGCTTCAAGCTCGAAGCTGTGATATTTTGATTCAGCCGGTGTGGTTCCATGGCTAAAAAATGAACGGGCTGAAAGAATCCGTTCTTTTGTTTTTGGACCAAGATCCCACCAATACCACTCGCGATAGCATCACAGTGTAATTCTGTTTCTAAATATGGCGAATAAACAGCTAAAAGTGGATCAGACGTTAATTTATTTTTTAAAGAATCAAATGCTTGGTTTTGTTCTGGACCAAAATAAAAAGAACTATCCTTTTTTAACAGATCATAAAGGGGTTTCGCAATAATAGAAAAATTAGGCACAAAACGCCTAAAGTAGCTTGCCATACCGATAAATCTATGTACTTCTTTTGTATTTCGAGGATTCGGATAATTAAGAATAGCTTCTACATTTTCGAGGCTAGGTTTTATTCCTTCCTCGCTTATCAAATATCCTAAATACGTTATCTCTTTATACGGAAATGAATATTTGTCAAATCTGAATTCTAAACTATGCCTATTGGCTATTTCAAAAACCTGACTCAAAATATTTAAATGTTCGTCAATGTTCTCAGTGGCGATAAGGATATCGTCAAGGTATAATAGTATTTTTCCCGACCTAATTAATGCATCAAAAATACTGCTAACGTAACGTTGGAAAACTCTGTGAGCGTTTGTTAATCCAAACGGCATTTTTAAATATTCATATTGCCCAAATGGCGTGACAAAGGACGTGTATTTAATCGATGATTCCGCCATTTTGACATGGTGGAATCTATTTTTTAAATCTAATTTACTAAAAAAACGTTTATTTTTTAATTGGTCTAAATGATCTTCGATAAGCGGCGTTGGAAAATTATCTTTTACGGTGATTTTATTTAATTCTCTATAATCAGTGCAGACACGAATACCGCCTGATTTTTTTCGAGTCAAAACAATAGGAAACGCGTATGGTGCATTACTAGCTCTTATCGTTTTGTTTTGAATTAAATCATCTAAAATAACGCGTAATTGTTCTTTATCCGCAAAAGATAATCTCCTTGGCCGAAAAGTTATCGGTTGTCGATGCATTAAATTTATTACCATTTCCGGGGCTTCTATTTTCTCGGCATAATCTTTTTTCGTTAAATACACGTTCTCATAAGTTTTATAAAGCTTTGTTGAAAACTGATACGGAATATCGGGATTAACATCTAAAAGCTCGTTTGTCTTCAAAGGAGAATTAACATAATTTATTGACATAAGTGAATCTACGAAATTACAATTCATTTCCTTATTTAACTCTAAATGCATAGCCTTTAATACAAGTTTCCTAGCATCGCGGCGGGAGGTAAAGTCACGCCCCAACAAAGCAGCATGGTTCATTGTTTCGTCAGGTACCATTAAAAATCGGAGATTTAACAAAACTTCATTTACTTTTACTAACGTTTCAAAACGACCCAAAATATTTAAACGAGAATTATTAAGCCCATTAAAATGGTACTCTCGCGATAGTGGAGACCTTAAATTAATTGGATCATATTTGCTTTTTATCAAACTAATTGGGGAGCCACCGTCAACGATTGACATAATTAACATTTGACGAAAAGTTGGGGAATCTCTATCTTTTATTGAAAATTCTAATGGCAATTCGTTAGGTGGGACTAAATCGATTTCATCGTTATAACATAAAGACTTATCTTTCGAGGCATCTTCGCTAGAGTCGCCTTGTATCAGATGAGTTGTTTTCTCGTCGGTCTTCGGTCGACGTTTTGGACAATCGGCGATTTGATGAGTTTTTTCACCACACTCGTAACAAGATCCTTTTTCCCTCTTTTCTCTTTTGCACTCCGAAGAAATATGGCCTGTTCTATTGCAGTTATAACACTTCGTAACACTTCTCCTTTTCTTTGAAATTGACGTTGTTCCCTCAGTTCTCGGTTTACTTAATTTTGCTTCTGTTGGTTTGCCTTCCGATGTCGATGCTCCTTTATTTTCGCATTTTTTCTGCAACGTAATTTTCTCGAATCCTTTTAATAGGTCAGCTGTGGTTTTAAATCCATGCATTTGAGCTTGAATTCTTATATGTGGATCTGCTATGCCTTCCACAATATAATCAACTAATTCGTCTTCAGGTATCGAAGCTCGATTACCCAAGATTAATTTATCGTGGTGATAATCACTAAATGGTTCACTCGATGTCCATTGCCGTTTTTCAAACTCACGGCGCAGTGCTAATTTGTTTGGCCGTTGATCAAACATATTTTCCATTTGTTCTTTCAATTGTTCCACACTTAACGAAAAATGGTCTGGTTTCGAGTGAAACCATTCTAACGCGCGCCCTTTCAACTTTGAGCTATTCAAAATCTTCATTGCTTGGTCGTCAAGATTATAACTTTGGCGCACTAATTCAAATCTCTTACTCCAAGCGTCAAATGATTTTTCGGACCCATTAAAATCGTGAATTAATTTGCTAATTGCTTTTAACCTATTATTACTTGTCGATGCACCAGACGATCTTAACATTTGCACTTCCGGTTCTAAAATTGCTTTTTCACGTTCCACTACTTCTTTCTCACGGCGTAATAGTTCCATTTCACATCTTAATAATAGAATTGTTGGCGTTTCAAAATTGTTGGAGATTGAAGTTAATGGTGGAAGATTTATCTGCTGGCTTCCCTGGTTAGTGTTTGTTGAATCCTGATGTCCGTTGCTGGATACATTGCCGGGCCTTTGTTCCGCTCGTACTTCCGATGAATTTTTCCATATTTCTGGGTCAAAATCAGTCAAACGTTGTATTAATTCGGCCTTTGTGCCCGCCGTATCCAAATCTTTTAACCCCAAGAGTTCTTTTAATTCCGGTAACGTATATTGGCTAGGTGCTTTAGCGGTCATAATTGTTGATAGTTATAATTTTATATTAGTAAAAATGTTCACCACACAATTGCACCAAGCGTAAAAATAACTAGACAACTTTATTGTCTTAAATGTCACAAGAATTCAGTCACAAACTGCAAAAAGAGTTTTCACCGTAAATTGCACAAAGCTTTTATAGTTATAAAAAAAACACAAAGCGATTATTATCACAAACACGAATGGTTCTTTTTGGTCATAAGTTGCACTAAGCTTTTTAGATTAATGGGGTGCACACAGCGTTTATTTCTAATACGCGCAAAGCAATCATAATAAAAAAATGCATAAAACACTGCCGGTTTCTAATTTACGCGAAACCGCATAAATTAAAATAAGTGTAAATAATAAAAATTTGTAATTCGCGAGCCATTGATCCTACTTCTAAAACTGTAGGATGGATTAGGCGTGAGAATAAATGGGAGAGGCTCGTCTTTACATTTAAGAAACGTCTTTCTTTCATTATGGTCAAATAAATTCTAAAGGTTCTACCAGGGTGGAAGGTTTACAGTGTCTTACCTGCACCCCTCTCCTTACAAATTTGCTTGGGTAAAAACCCGTGACTCAGGCTGGCGACAAATTTGGCATCTTGAAAATAATATTAATACCGGTGGTAAAATCAGTTTATACATTTTCTACTACATTAGTTAAAATCATTTACAAATTTGAAACGCTTTGAATCTAAACAAATGACTTTCTTATCATATTTACAAAACCATTTTCATGTACATTCTTGTACATCTTCTTACGTAAACTTCTCTAACTGAACGAAACGTTTTAAGATTATCTGTAACTATAAACTTCCATTAACTATATTCATCTGTACTACAAAATACCTTCTATTCTAAATGTATATTTTAAGAATATATATTCCATTGTTACGATAACAATTATTTAAAAATTTCTTTGTAAACATAATTGTTAATACATTTTCGATTTTGTTGATTTCCTAAATAAACTGTAACTGAACTAAATGAACGAACTCCAGATAACGCAACATACAGTTAACCATGATTGAAAACGTATTTTCTTAAATCAATTGCAATTTTATGAAATGTCTGTCCTTAAGATTTATTTATAGTCATAGCGAATGCTAGTTTAATTGGGAACTGTCTTCTTTTAAATGTAAAGGAATAAACATTTTTACAATACAATAATATTCGATGTATGAATACATTATTTCCACGTTTATCTCCCGTTAATATTTTGCATTTCATAACATGATTTGATAATGCTAAAACCAATAATCCTGTTCCATTGCATAAACCTTCATTAATACAAAGGTTTCTTATGAGCGTGACTACGTAATTTATTCTAAAATGCAAAGCGTGTGGTGGTAAACCAGGTGGTGACAGAGTGTTTAAGTAATCAGGTAAAATGACTTCATGATCGTTTTTATTATCACCATTATCTATAGTGTCAATACTTCTATAAACTTTTTCTTTGTTTTTGTCTAATAACTGTACAACATAATTATTAATTTCATGTACATTAATATTTCTAGGATCTAAAATAGCACATAATGCCAAAATTTCAAACCTTTTTTTGTTTAATCAAGTCTCCATATACGTCTGTACTGATATCAATATTTCCGTTTCAACAATGTTGTCTGGTAATTGTACACAATCTTTCACATCGTTACACTGAGAAAATTTTTTAGTTTATCTAAATAAGAAAATTTTGTTTGTCCAACTGAAAAATTATAGTTCGTTTTGGCGATAACTAAAGCGCCAATATCTATTTCAACTACAAAATCAGTCGTTTTGAATACAAACGAAACTTTGGTTTAAAATTCTATTAAAAACTCCTCTCTGACGTTGGTTGTCTAAAACAACTACTGTTAAAATGAACGTTAAAAACCACACTTTGTTTTTCCAATTTTTCCAGGAAACTAATTTCTAATGTTTCAGAAACTTAAAAAATTCAAAATCTCAATACAATACTGTATAGATTGATGCATATTTAAGTTAGTCTATTTCAAATGCTGCTTTGATTTTAATTAAAACATTTTAACATTTCATTTAACCAAAAAAACGCAGTGGTTGTTTTAGACAACCAACGTTAGAGAGGAGTTTTTAGGCGTATAACGCAAGAGTGGTTTTGTTTGCTCGAAGGTACCATTTTAATTTTTGTACAATACAAACAAGCGAACAATAGATATATTAAAATTATTTCCCTTTGTATTATTGTTTTATAGAATATCAACAATTTTCTTAATACATTAATTTATATTACATAAGATTTTCTAACTAAAGCAAAAGGAATAGGGCGAATATAACAACAAAGTTTAAATTGACATAACAGTCATGACCAACAGTCGAGACAATCAAGTTGATACTGATGATTCTGCAAACAAGTTTGAGAATGTAAAGGTACGCAAGTACGCAGTTAATGTGTCTTAACTATTTTATAACATTTGTTTTAACTTTATTTTATAGTTATTGCCAAAACGAACTGTAAATATAAAAGTTCCACTAAAGATACAAAAATATTTAAGTCAACTGCATTTTCATTTGATTTAACTATTTTTTGAAGTTGGCACAACTAAATTTCTTGCAACTTTTCATCTATAGTTAATATGACTATGAATAGTCATAGAACTATGATATAACAGTTAACTGACCTTTCATTAACTGCCAAGCATCTTTCCATGATTGCAAGGAATGGGAAAAAATTAATTTTCATCCACATTCAGACAGTTATTTCTTGTATCTGTTAATAAATTCGTTACACGATAAATAAAAAACATTCATTAATTTACGAATATTTTAAAAATTCTACAACTTTTTCTAACATTTCAACAACGTTCTACATTATTTAAGTAACGTCAACTACAGATTCAATAACTACACGGTGCGACACTGAAAATACACCTGACTAACGACATGGTGCAGGTTGTAAATTTGATCAAATAGAACTTAAAAATATTTTTCTTATATTTTTAAACCTCCAAATTTTATTTTTTGAAAAAAACTGTATTTTTGGACTCTACATACGAATTTGTTGATAACTCGGTCATTTTTTGACCGATTTTCAAAATTAAAAAAAATTTGGAAAGTGAATGAATATACCTGTAAAATAGTATACATATATATATTTTTAGAACTAGCATGTTATGAGTTTTTATCGGGTAAGCCTGGAAAAAGTGCTTTTCTCATTATCTTTTCAACTTTGACCATTGTTTATTGCGAAATTTGAATAAAAAATATTAAATAACTACTGATATTCTAAAAGTGCTTCTATTATTGAAGAGGTTGACTGCTCGGTTGATAAAATTGGACAAAAATTGTTTAAGTTATGTAATTTTTTCTGAAGTAAGTAATATGGCCGCGAATGTATATCGGGTTTCCAAAACTATTACGTAGTTTAATTACTGTATTCCATAGATATCATGATTATTTATAATTAATTTGACTCAAATTTTCAAATTGCACTTTAAATAAAATAACAGTTGTGTCATTTTTTTATGTTCTTTTCAAGGTGATAATGTTTAAAAGACTAATGCTATATTGTGATGATAAAATTCTGATGAAATTCTTTAAAATTATTATTTTTGAAATTATCTTAAAATATCTATCAAATTTGGTAATTTTTACTTCGGATTCGGATTCATTTACGAAGTTTCAAAACTGTTTACCGGATCTTCGTCGTTTAAGGAAAGAATAACTAGTTTTGCGTTTGAGCGACCAGCAGTAATCGGCTAACATTTGTGTTTTACTTTTTTCATGGAAGCGCTTTTCAATTGATGCCATCTCTTGATGAAATGTTTCGCCCTGTTCATCACTTAATTTGCCAAGGTTCTCTGGAAAAAAGTCCAAATGTGAATGTAAAAAGTGGACTTTGATTGACATTCTGCACCCCATGTCTCCGTAGGCTTGCAATAATTCATTTACAATGTCAACGTAGTTATTACTTTTGTGTTTGCCTAAAAAGTTGTCGCATAGAGAAATGAAATTTAACCATGCCCTTCTTTCTACTGCACTTAATTTTTGAATGAAATTCCCATCTCGCATGACTTTACGAATTTGAGGTCCAACAAATATCCCTGAAAATCAACGGAGTTATTTAATTAAATTATTTATTAAATTCAACATTAATTAAACACATCAATACTTAATTAAATTTTACTTTGATTACACTTTGATGTGTATATGTTAAAGCAATGTAGAATACCTTCTTTGATTTTGGCGTCACTCAGCTTGGGGAAAGTCATTTTCAGATGTGAAAAAGGTTCACTGTCTTTGTCCAGTTGTTTAACAAACTGCTTCATGTAACCTTATTTTAGGTGCAATGGTGGTAAGATGATTATGTTAGCTTCTACCAAAGGAATATTTATAACATTGCGTTTCCCGATTTGAAATGATTTTCGTGATGGCGACTCTTTCCGATCATAATGCTCTTCGGCACGACTGTCCCATTCACAGAGATAATAGGGATTTTTGGTGTAACCTCCTTGCATTTCAAAAAGAATCGTTAAGACTTTAAGGTCAGAGACGATTTGCCACTGATGTTTAGAGTAATCAATCACTTTAAGGATCTTCGTCAAAGTTTGGTATGTTTCTTTCATATCGGTAGCGTATGCTAAGAGTACTGATGGCACCTGATTCTCGTTATGTAATAACACAGCTTTCAAACCTAAAGAAACGCAAATATAAAATACAATATGACCTATGTTTATAGAGAACTTATTTCAGCTTTAAGAGTACAATTAATAAAATACTTTTGCATGATCCATCGATGAATAATCGCCAATCTTTTGGTTGATGTTCGTGATCCAAGCAATAAAATAATTCGTCTATGTCAATACAATACGTGAGGTTTTCGTCAACTTCATCAACTTTGAAATTTTGTTTGAAAATAGTCCCATAGACATTTTTTCTCATGGACGTTATTTTGAAGTTACTCTCTGCAAGATTCCACTGTTTCAACCTTGATGCCAAAATTTCCGCTTGTCTCCATGAGAGTTCCAAATCGCGCACTAGGTCATGGAAATCATAATTTGACATAAAGTGCCTCTCTGTCGAGGCTGATCCATGTGGGATAAAGGGGTCATCATTTTCACTACAAGATGGAGTTTCATCATTAAATGGGAAATCATTTTCTCCTTCTTCGACTTCAACTTCATCGTTTGTGTTTTCATTCAGAGATGGTTTAGTAACAGTCAGCACATCAGGATACTGTATGCTGTCACGTGTTTTATAGCGATGACCTGAAAGGTTTGTTTGGCAGAAGTAGCAGTCTTCTGGCTTGTGAATGAGCTGACGATGCCAAATCATTGGGTTTGCAAATGGTAAACGATTTTGATCACACTGTTTAGATTTCCACTTTTTTAGTGAAATTGTGCAAGTCGAACAGATATATTCCGGTTCATACCAGTTACTTCCGTTATACTCGCGTTTAAAGTGAAGATTGTATGCTTCAACCACAGCATTATTTGTTTTTAATTCGCGGCGATGGTGCTTATTAACAAAATAGCCAAAAACGTAACAGAAATTATTCCGTTTGTCACACATCTTTACAAACTGATTAAATAACAATATAATTACGAAACGCAACGTGACTTACTGACATTTTCTAATATCTTTATGGCTTCTGCAAAAATTTTGACATGTCAAAAAAATAATCAACAACGTTTATCAGACAACTTCAACTTTCAATTGTCCACCAATTAAATAATCTTTAAGATTTTAAAAACGGGTCAATTACATACTTCAGTGAATGGGCTCGAAACTCGATATGCACCTAAATACATGATTCTTAGTTAAGAAAAAATTGCATAACTTTAACAATTTTTGTCTGATTTTATCAATCGAGTGGTGAACCGCTTCCACAATAAGGACACTTTTAGAATATTAGCAGTCAAATAATATTTTTTATTTAAATTTTGCAATAAACAATGGTCAAATTTGAAAAAATAAGGGAAAAAGCACTTTTTCCATGCTTACCCGATAAAAACTCACAACATGCTTGTTCTAAAAATAAATATATGTATACTATTTAAAAGGTATATTCATCCTCTTTCCAAATCTTTTTTAATTTTGAAAATCGGTCACAAAATGAGCAAGGCTACCACTCTCTTAAATTATCCGTCGAAAAATACAGCGCTGCCCGCGAATTCTAATAATTCTGGCAACGCGTCGAATCAAGTAATTTCATTAGAATCACGGCTTTCAGGTAAACTTCCATCCTTAAATTTACCTACATTTAATGGCACTTTCGATACATGGCTTGGTTTTCGCGATTTGTTTAAATCCTTGGTAGATGAAAATTCACATATCTCGGATATCGAAAAGCTTTATCACTTGAAAGGTTGTTTACGTGATGAAGCTTCCGAAGTTTTATCGTCTCTCGAATTATCATTCGAGAATTATAAGGTTGCGTGGGATCTACTAAAGGAAAGGTATGATAATCAGAAGATCATTCGTCAAGGTCATGTTAATGCTTTATTAGGTTTACCAAGTCTTTCAAAAGAATATACAATTCGGTCTCTGGTAGATCAAGTACAAAAAAACTTACGTGCTCTTAAGGCACTAGATGAATGGGTAGATACATGGGATACTTTACTTATAGGTATTATAACAAAAAAATTAAATCAATCTGCTCGTAAGAAATGGGAGGAATTTAGTAGCGAATCTCCGCAACCCAAATTTAAGGAATTAATTTCTTTTCTTCAACGCCGCTCTCAGCTCGAAGAGGTTCAAGGTTATCAAAAATCAGAAAAATCGAGCTGTGATAAAAAACAAAATCCTAAACAGAGTCGTTCTCCACAATCATATTCTGCTTCTACCACAAGGCCCTACTGTAATTATTGTGAAGAAGAACACGGAATATTTTCATGTGAAAAGTTTCGAAAACTCTCGCCCAAAGAGCGGTTTGAAGCTGTTAAAAAGGCTTCTTTATATCTAAATTGTTGTAGAAAAAACCACCGCTCGAGTGAATGCACACTATCTTCCTGTCGTAAATGTAATAGAAAACATAACACGTTATTACATTTTGAAAAACCTGTCGCTGTTTTTAATTTAGAAACGAATTTAAATAATAAAGTTTCAGAATCTCAAACAAAATCACTTTCAGCTTGCCATGCAAGCGTGTTTTCTGAGGTGCTGCTTGCTACAGCAATTTTTGACCTTGTTGATGATCAAGGAAAAACCAAACCATGACGTGTCTTTTTCGATCCAGGATCACAAGTGAATTTTATCACTGATGAAGTAGTTAATTTTTTAAAATTGCCTCGAACTGGAGTAGATATGTCACTGTCTGGTATACATGACACAAGTACTGACATTAAACATTTTGTTTCTGGAACTATCAAATCTAAATTTAATAAATATCAAAAGCGTCTTGAGTTTTTTGTACTTTTTAAAATAACAAAAGACCTACTTTCGGTTTCTATTAATGTATCAACTCTCGGAATACCAAAAAATATACGTTTAGCTGATCCTCACTTTTATAAACCAGCTCCCGTTGATCTTCTCATTGGAATGAAACTATTTTTCCAACTTTTGTGTCAAGGTCAAATAGCAATTAAGGAACAGCTCGATGCTGTCCTCCAAAAAACTCACTTTGGTTGGATCGTTGCAGGCGAATTAACAAATGTAATACATAAAAATCGTGACTTTCAATGTCATTTGGTAGTAAATCAACCTTCCCTCCATTCGACTGTTTCTAAGTTTTGGGAATTGGAAGAAATTCCAACATCTAGATTGCTCTCCCCCGAGGACGAAGCATGTGAAGAACATTTTTTAAAAACCACTCAAAGCTCTCCGGAAGGCAATTACATTGTTAGACTCCCTTTTAATGAAAAAAAAAACAGGAACTAGGTCATTCGTACGCTATAGCATCTCGTCGATTTGGATACCTCGAAAAACGTCTGGAAAAATCTCCTGATTTAAAAGCAGAATATACTAAATTTCTTGACGAATACCTTGAATTAAATCATATGTCAGAATATCAAGAAAATAATTATACTGGATCTGGGTTTTTTCTACCACATCATGCGGTTATAAAAAATGACAGTATAATAACCAAGGTGCGTGTGGTTTTTGATGGATTTGCTAAAACTTCGTCAGGTGTTTCCTTGAATGAATCATAAATTCGTTCTGACGTCAGACATTGAAAAGATGTACAGACAGATTCTGGTACACCCTAAAGATAGATTGTATCAAAAAATTCTCTTTCGAAATGATTGTCAGGGACCTATAAACAGCTATTTGTTAAATACTGTGACTTACGGTACATCATGCGCTCCATACCTCGCGATTCGAGCATTACATCAATTAGCAGACGATGAAAAACTTGCTTTCCCCTAAGCATCCGAAATTTTAAAAAAGGATTTTTTTGTCGACGACTGTTTGACTGGAGCTAAAACTCTCGAGGAGGCAAGGGCGCTGAGGAATGAATTAATAGAGCTTCTCAAAAGAGGAAGATTCATTCTTCGCAAATGGGCATCTAATCACCCATCTCTTGTTTTGGATGATTCAGATCATCCTACGACTACTCACATGTTCTTGGATTTAAACTCTTCTATTAAAACTCTTGGAATCCGATGGGATTTTCGTCAAGATTTAATTCGGTATTCTGTGAATTTAGAAGAAAATAATAAAAAAATTACGAAACGCATAATGCTTTCAGAAATTGCCAAACTTTTTGATCCTATGAGATTACTTGGTCCTGTTATTGTTTTTGCAAAAAATATTAATACAAGAACTCTGGAAAGCCGGCAGTTCCTGGGATGAGTCTGTTCCTTTAAGAATTAATACCAATTGGGTGGACTTTCCAAATCAACTGCCACAGTTAGAAAAGGTGCAATTTCATCGATTTGCTTTACTGTCCGAATACATTAGTTTGGAATTGCACGGATTTTGTGACGCAAGCGAAAAAGCTTATGAAGCTTGTGTTTACTTGCGTTCAACAGATAACACTGGCAGGCACTTTGTATCGTTAATTTGTTCTAAGTTAAAGGTTGCGCCTATAAGTCCTGTAACTCTACCTCACCTAGAATTATGTGCCTGTTTGCTACTCTCTCGTTTATACACTGCTACCAAAACAGCCTTACACCTTAAAAATACAAGGGTCTGTCATTGGTCTGATTCCATGATTGCGCTACAGTGGATTCAAACGCAGCCTCAAATTTTAAAAACATTTGTTTCAAACAGGGTCGCAGAAATCCAAAAACTTACTGAATCATGTGAATGGCGACATCTGTCTTCACCAGACAATCCTGCAGATCTAGTGTCGAGAGGACTTCTCCCACTAGAGTTTTTAAATGCACAAATTTGGAAGCACGGTCCTATATGGTTGAAGAAAGACGAAGGTTTATGGTCTGAAACACGGCTTTCGATTACAGACATTCCAGAAAAACGAAAAACTGTAATATCTTCTCCTTGTTTAAATCTCATTAGCAATCATACTAATATAATTAAAAAATATAGCTCGATTAAAAAATTGCAACGAATTGTCGCGGATATTTTACGGTTTATTAACAATTCAAGGGCAGTGGAGAATAAATTGACTGGAATTCTTTCTCCGATGGAACTTGAAAATTTAATGAATTTAATAGTTAAAATCACTCAATTTGAACAATTTGAAAATGAAATTAATTGTCTTAAACAATCTGAACCTCTTAATTCTAAAAGCAGTTTAATGCCATTAAATCCTTTCCTCGACAATGAAGGAATTTTGAGAGTTGGTGGTAGACTGTCTCGATCGGACTTGTTAAACAATCAAAAACACCCTATTTTATTGCCAGCAAACCATCATATAACTCTATTAATTGTAAGAAACGAACATATCAGATTGTATCATGCAGGAATTCAAGCCACTCTTTTCTCAGTAAGAGAAAATTATTGGCCTCTGAAGGGTCGGAGTCTTACTTGTAAAGTTGTTAAACAATGTGTAAAATGCATTCGTGCAAAACCTAGTGAATTCAATCACATCATGGGCGATTTACCCCAAGAAAGAGTGTCCGCTTCTAGACCTTTTCTTCATGTTGGTGTGGATTTTTGTGGTCCATTATACATTTAGAAAAAACGGTTTACAAACACGAAAAAATTGAAAGTTTACGTAGCTATCTTTGTATGTATGTCTACAAAGTCTGCTCACCTCGAAGTTGTCAGTGACTTAACTTCTGAGGCGTTCATTGCCTGTTTAAAACGTCTGTTTTCTAGGACAAATTTTGTTGGTGCTAGCCATGAGCTTGAGGAACTTTATAAATTGCTTCAATCAAATGAATCTAAAAACAAAATACAAGGGTATTTGAACAACGAAAAAATTAGTTGGAAATTGATACCTCCCAGAGCACCTCACTTTGGAGGACTTTGGAAGGCTGCCGGAAAATCCTTAAAGGCCGTTCTACATGGGTGCCAAACTCAGCGTTGCGGCGATTTGTCGCCCTCCCACCATAGGTACCTTGTCGCCTGAATTTGAGGATAGTGCGTAAGGGGAAATTCAGGAACTGGTCATCTTGGTAGTCATAATAATTAATATTATTAATATATAGTGTAGCATAGTATATATATGTATATAGTAATACTAATAATTAATAACATTATTATTACTATTTTTAAAATTTTGATAATTTTTTTTTTTATGAATGATACATTTAAAAGAAAAACATTCATCAAGTTTAATCCTCACTTTTGATTAAATCGATGATTTTATTAAATTTAAGTAATTTTGTTTCTTTTAATTTTCTAAATTCATAAATAATTAATTTTTCGTGTCCTATAAGGGTTGTGTCATTTATTAAAACGTTTTCTTTATCGTCGTCAATATATAAATCATCATCAGCCTTGTCAATATCGAGAAAGATTTTTTTTCCGGGAAAAAAGGGGTTTAGATGTAATTATATTTGTTTCAGATATATTCAGATATATTATATAGATATAATCAGATACATTTCAGATCTAATGATATATGATTTGATCTATTCAGATATAATCAGATATAATCAATTATTGAACATGTATATATTTAAATATAATTAGATCTACTATTATATCTGTCTATATCTAGATAGATATCACCTGATGTGATGTCTGATCTAACTAGATATATTTAGATATTAGATATTAGATGTAGTTTTATTTATATTTAACCTTGCCCACACTTATTGACGATGAAGAAAACGTTTTAATAAATGACACAACCCTTATAGGATACGAAAAATGAATTAGTAATGAATTTAGAAAATTAAAAAAAAAATTACTTAAATTTAATAAAATCATCGATTTAATCAAAAGTGAGGATTAAACTTGATGAATGTTTTTTTTTTAATGTATCATTCACAAAATAAAATAATTTTCTAGAATTATTTATTGTTATTTTTAATTAAAATAATTAATATAATATCAAGAATAAAATAAAAAAAATTATTTAAATTAAAAAAATTAAAATAATAATGTTATTAATTATTATTATTACTATATACATATATATACTATGCTACACTATATATTAATAATATTAATTATTATGACTACCAAGAAAAAAAAATATGCGCTTGCCGGCACTGCAAACTTTGACAGATGACCAGTTCTTGAATTTCCCCTTACGCGCTATCCTCAAATTCAGGCGACAAGGTACCTATGGTGGGAGGGCGACAAATCGCCGCAACGCTGAGTTTGGCACCCATGTAGAACAGCCTTCAAACACCACTTTTCGCGAACAGTAAGCGATACACTTCTTACGTTCGATCAACTTGAAACCTATGCAATTGAGATTGAAGCGATCCTAAATTCCCGACCTATTTCTCCTATGTCAACTGATCCAAATGACTTACGTTCTCTCACTCCTGGACATTTTTTAATTGGCTCTCCAATGACAAGCCTTCCTGAAACGGACCTCACAAGTCTTTCTTCAAATCGTTTATCTGCATGGCAACATGCTCAACAGTTACGACAACATTTTTGGAGACGTTGGCAAAAAAAATATTTACACCAACTGATAACACGTATCAAATGGAAAACTGGCACCACTCAAGATATTGAGATTGGTTCTCTGGTCATCCTCAAGGAAGATAACTTACCACCCTTGCAGTGGATGTTGGGACGTGTCACCGAAGTATGTCCAGGGCAAGACGGGATTATTCGTGTTGTAAAGGTTAAAACTTCAAGTGGTAAATATAAAAGATGTCTTAAGAAACTTTCTCCACTAACAATTGACTAAAGACTTTTCATAAAATAACCTCTTTTGTGCTACAAAATTAATAGTGGACTCTAACTACTTTTTATGATTATAAAACTTGTAGATTTCAATGTGACTATTAGTTTGTTTTTTGGTAAATTAAACGTATTTATTCATTTAACGAACTACAACCTCGTCGATTTCACCCATTCAATTCAGTAACCTGCGTGTTACTTGTAATATAAGGAAGGGTGTTCTCTTTTTCTTGCTTTGTGTATCTTTACTAGAGTCACATAATGATATAAATTGATTGAACTCCATTAGTTCAATGTGGGCCGGCATGTTACTTCATAACTTTTTTTTTTGCATTTGTCTTTTTACTTTTATTTGTGAAAATATATTATTTGCCATTTTTCTTAAAAATTACAAATTTTCTACTTCTCAATTTTCGTGCCTGTACTTGTAGAAAAGATTCTAAAAAATATAACCAGGTATAGCCATGTGGTTCCAACCTGGGCCTTAAGCTGTTTATGATCTTCAGCCTCGGCGACTACGCAGGAGCGTTGTAATAAAATTTTCTACCTAGACATCCCTTTTTTTTGCAACTAGCACTTCTATCAGTTTTTAGGGAAATTGTAGGCGATGTTGCCAAATTTTAGAAAGTGTAAGCAACGTTGCCAAATATTTAATAGTTTTCTTTTCCATCTTGACCAAGCGTCAGTTACTGTTAAGCGCTCATTACGCATACACGTTGTCGGCCCAAGCGCTCTTTTATACTTGTTCTTTTTTCTTGAATAAATGATATTTAATTCTTCCTATGTTAATCAAAAATTAATCACTTGTTATTCTTATTTAATTTCCTAACCCCGTTATACTAAACGTGAGGTAACACTTATCTAGAATAATTCGACGAGATGTTTACAATAATTCATATTGTTGAAAATATACAAGAATCAATACCTAATATAGTAATGGTATAGTATACAATTATATCTTTAAATTTTAACCAATTATTATTTCTGAAATACATTTATTAAGACTAAAATAATACTAAAAATCGGTTTCGAAATTACTCGTTCTTTCTTAGGTCTTTGGCACGACGCATGGTGCTTACGTCAGCGACCTTGTGAATACGTGCCTTATTTCTTGACTCTTTTAGCAAAACTTTAAATCGTTTACTTTGTTTCAATTTATTGTCGATTTTAAACAACAGTAATAATAATAAAAAAAAATTTACTTAGGGTCGTAATACTATTTTCTTTTACTGTGGATTACACGTCATTGTTATAAACAAATCCGGTTTACCATGTTTTGCCACAATAGCCATTGAATTTTGATATAGTTCCGTCATATTACGAGGTGAATCAATGAATGTTGATGATAACACAGCCAGTTTCCCTAAAGGTGTATCATTCCTTTGTGCTGTATAATTAATGTAATCTATTGACCCCCTGTAACTTTTACTTCGCAATTCTGTTTGATGATTTGCACAATACTGAAGTCGATCTTTTTGCATTTTAACAGAATTGTCAACCAGACACTGTTGAAATAATCTTCCACCGTAGAAAAACTGATTAAATATATCATCTCTAATTGTTATTTTATACTTTACATAACATGCCCTTGAAATTATTTTTTTTTAATCTCTTACCTATATCATTACGAACCATATCAATAAAATAACCTTTTTCTCCAGAAGGATAAAACAGCGGATATATGAAAGGTTCTACACAAGGATCTAAACTACTAATTAATTATAATTATTTACTTATTTTGTTATGTACAGTGACATAAGAATCAGGTGTTTCACCTTCTGAATTTGTATTAAAAACAGCAGCTACTTCATTAACTCTTTGAAAATTAAATCTTCGTGAATCTGTTCCTTTTTTTAAAGTAAATAATAACATCAATTCTAGAATATCTTAATTATTTTTTGTCGCTAAAGCTGCTTCTAGTTCTAGAACTTCTTTCATCATTCTAAATAATTGACTGAACATATTATGTGTTTTCATAAACTTATGAATTTCTCCTACAATATCTCTATCTAATCTATCACTTTGATTCATCCTGTATTAAATTGCATCATCAGGATCATAAATAAAAGATTGTCTATAGCACGGATCATAATCGATTTCTGGATATAAAGCTTTATTCATTTGATAATATATTTGACCTTGGGTTTTAAAACAATATGGTCCTATTCGT
Source organism: Ganaspis brasiliensis (assembly GCA_037103525.1). Classification (NCBI taxonomy): domain Eukaryota; kingdom Metazoa; phylum Arthropoda; class Insecta; order Hymenoptera; family Figitidae; genus Ganaspis; species Ganaspis brasiliensis. Next base: position 783,657 of record JAZKLR010000097.1, on the reverse strand, counting down.
CTACCATTAAAGTTAATAACAGTAGCATTAAATGACGGAAAAGCACAAGGCGTAATTTTTGTGACAACTTTTTCATCTTTGAAATGTTTAGCATCACAATGAGTGCAACAAAATGACATTTGACCCAATAATCTCCTGAATAAGTACGTGAATATAATTTATTTAATTGTAGTTCTTCTAATTCTGTCTCTACTTTATATTTCTTTATTTTTCCACGACAACGTTTCTCTCTTTTCCTGTTCAAAATTCGTCTATCAAGAAATTGTTTTTCTTTTTCATTATTTTTTGACAATTTATTCTTTTCTACTTCTTCTATTGTATGTAATGTAGGAAAAGATTTGTTCACTTGAATTGCAGTGTCTTGCGAATCTCCAATTTTTCTTTTACTTGTTACAACCCTATATAACATTTTCTTTTATATACGTGATATTGCTTAAAAACAATAATAAGTTGAATAAAATAAATGAATTTAATTCTCTAGCCTGGCCGCCTGGCAAAGAAAATAAAATTTAATGTTGAGTCGAGAAATAGAGCACGCATCTTCAGGGTCGCTGACGTAAGCACCCTGCGTTGTGTTTAGACCTAAAGAAGAACGAGTAATTTCTAATCCAATATTTTATAATTATTTTCTTTAGTTTTATTAATTATAACATTTATGACAAGCAGAAAAAAATTGAGAATAAAATTGTATGGTGTTGCGACAAGGTACACATCATATACTAGTGTTCGATGGTAAAAACCCCCCCTTAAGGGAGTTTTCACAAGACATTTCTAATGGTTCAGTTTCTATGACTGATTCCACCGAACCTGGGTTTATTAAAATTGTACTCAGTAAATTAAAAGGCACCGCGCGCGAAAGTATCAGGGACAAATCTTTTGCTAAATTGAGCGAAGTAGTTGCTCATCTTAAGAAACGCTTTTGTTCACAGCGTAATTATCAGTGGTATCTAGATGCCATTGCTAAGCTTCGCGTGAAACAATCAGAATCGGTCAGCGATTATAGAGACCGTCTTCAAGGGCTAATCAGCGGCGATAGACATGCCCTTGAAGAAAAGTATCCCGGCAAGGTGACAGGATCCAATGTCATGCTGAGTTCATGACGAAATGTCTACCCACGTAGACACGCGATGCCCACGGGATTTGAGCGAAGCTATGGAATTCGCGTTGCACGCAGAAGAGCGAGAATTGCATGCGGACAATAATAGGCCCACTTCCTATCGAATTTCTAGGGAAACGGACAATGACCCTCCACAGGATAAAGCAACCAATCCGTCCGGAAAACAGGTAGACAATAAGAAGAGGAGAAGGTCAGTAGAATACTCAAGTGGGGGAAATCAACTTCCGCATCCTGGTTACTCCCCTTTCCCTCCCCCTTCTTGCCCACCTTACTACTATCCTTATACGCCATATCTGGATATCCTTATCCACCTTTTCCTTCGTTTCCACCACCCACTGGACCAGGACTCATCCCTAAGGAAAAGGGTAAACCATGGGGAAACAATCGAACTGATAATACGGGGGCGAAAACCCTTTACCGGTCGGCATCTCCAGGACCTAATCGCCCATTAAAATACCAACCGATTCGTCGTACGGACGCACCGACGGACCTAAGCAATTAGGAGCGTTCAAAAAGAGTGCAGTTTGCGCAAGCGACAGTAGAGTCTTTAGAGCAGGAACCCAGGCCAAGGACTCCCCAGTAGTAGAATTAAAGCCAGAAAAATTCCTAAACCCTACAGAAACGTTTCTAGTTGATCCTGGTTTCGATACTAATCTAATAAAATTAAAGGCTTTACTACCACATCTTGTAGTAGATATAACAAACCGTACACAAATAAGCGGTATTACAAAGCAGAATGTGAAAACACTCGGTACCATTCACATTTCTATTGCTAACAGTACTGCAGAGTTTCACGTTGTCAGAAATACTTTCTTAATTTCAGCGGACGGAATTTTGGGCAGACCGTTCCTTCGTCAGGAACAGGCTTTAATGTCATTTCGCCATAATACACTGGTAACGGTTTCGGATCCCACAACTCCTTTCCCTTTTATTGATCACGAATCGAAAATGGCAAATGAAAGGCTGAAACCGGAAATAAAACCCTTCAAAAGGGTTCTAAAAATAAAAGCTCGTTCGCGACAACCAATTGCATTCAATACTATATCCACGGACGTTAAGGAAGGTTTGCTCCCAAGAGTACGCATGCCTGAAGGTGTGTATATGGGAGAGGCTGCAGTAACAAATTACGACGGTACTCGTTACGCCATGGCCCTTAACACTACCGAACATGACGTGCAGGTGGAAATTCCTCCCCAAGAGCTGATTCCTTTTGAGTACTTGTCATTTCCAGGGGAAGACTCCCCGGGTGAACATCATGAAGCTTTTACGGAAACCTTGCAGGGTGCCATGTCAGATAGAGTAGATCGAACTAAAAGGGCCCTTCGTATTTCTCACCCATCGTCTGATGAAAGAAAGTATGTGTTATGCTGGGTGGAAGAATATTCCGATATTTTCCATCTCAGTGGGGAAAGGTTATCTTGCACGTCCTTGGTTCAACACAAAATCCCTACAACTGACGAAAAGGTTATTCATAAGAAACAATATAAGGTTCCTTATGAAGCTAGCGAACAAATTAAAACTCAAATAAAGAAGCAATTTGATGCTGGCGTTATAAGAGAATCAAATTCTCCTTATAACTCTCCCCTCCTGATTGTGCCAAATGGACAGCTCGGAGGAAAAGAAGTGACGAGTCGTAATTGATTATCGCGCCCTCAACGAAAAGGTTATTAGAGATGCATTTCCCTTGCCCAACATTTCCAAAATTTTTGATAGGCTCGGAAGTGCGACTATCTTTTCCGTATTTGACCTCTTTAGCGGTTTCCATTAAATAGAAACGGATTCCGCCGACAGGCATAAGACTGCTTTTTCCAATGGAAATTGTCACTATGAATATGTGAGAATGCCTATGGGTATTAAAAACGCACCCCCGACCTTTCAAAGAATTTTGAATAATGTCCTCAAGGGTATGTTAGACATAGAAGCGTTTGTTTATTAAGACGATATACTTATCTATTCTGACACCCTCGAGGGGCATAATAAAAGGGCAAGAAGATTATTAAATAGATTGAGAAAAGCGAATCTCAAACTCCAACCAGACAAATGCGATTTTTTGAAAAGAGAAATCGCTTATTTAGGGCACTTGATATCCGAGAATGGCATCAGACCTAACCCCGACAAAATAACAGCGATTTTGAATTTTTCTCAGCCTACTACCCCCACTAATATCAGACAATTTCTAGGACTCTCTGGTTATTATAGAAAATTCTACCAGAATTAAGCACAGGTGGCAAAACCACTCGTGGATACTTTTTACCTCACTTTTCAAAGGAATTTAAGGTCACCACAAATGCGCCTTAGGTTGTTGCCGGAGCCATCTCAACTTAAGAAAAAGATGGGATGGACATGCCCGTTGCCTATTTTTCAAATGCTCTGAGTGATTGCGAACAGCGCTATCCTAAAGCCGAAAAAGAGTGCCTTGCAATACTCCACGTTGTGAAGGATTTGCGCCTGTTTTTGTACGGTCGAGAGTTTATCCTGGCGTCCGATTATGAGCCAATACATTGAATTTCCTCGGTGGAAAATCTAGACACCCTCCTTTCAAGATGACGACTGAAATTAAGGGATTAAATTAAATTATTATTATAAAATTTTTGTTCTTAAAAAATAAGTCGTGATAAAGCACACCGTGCAACCGAGAGGACTCGAACCCCTACTAATAGCCGCACATTCTGTGAACTTACACCCTATTAGCACACCATGCCAACACGACATGACTCTCCACTTTCTTATTCTCTCAGAAAAAGCCCATTTTGGTCAAAGGCTATCTCTAATTTTGAGAAGACTATATACCGGTCAGTGTTAATTTAAAACGAAGATTTCGACCTTACCGGCAAAGCAACATCTGCACGTTTGATGCCTATAAGCTCTTGGTTTGAGCTATAGATGGTAGATTTTAAAATTTAAATTCGAATAGTTTTTCGAATTCGAATTACTTATAAAAATTCTGTTCTGAAAAAATAAGTCGTGATAGGGCACACCGTGCAATTGAGAGGACTCAAACCCCTACCAATGGCCACTTTTCCGGGGACTTACACCCTATTAGCGCACCATGCCAAGACGACATGACTCTCCACTTTCTTATTCTCTCAGAACAAGCCCATTTTGGTCAAAGGCTATCTCTAATTTTAAGAAGACTATATACCGGTCAGTGTTAATTAGAAATGAAGATTTCGACCTTACCGGCAAAGCGACATCTACACGTTCGATGCCTACAAGCTCTTGGTTTGATCTATAGATGGTAAATTTTAAATTTAAATTCGAATGGTTTTTCGAATTCAAATTACTTATAAAATTGTTGTTCTGAAAAAATAAGTCGTGATAGAGCACATCGTGCAACCTAGAGGACTCGAACCCCTAACAATGGCCACCTTTCCGATGACTTACACCCTATAAGCGCACCATGACAACCCGACATGACTCTCTACTTTCTTATTCTCTCAGAACGGTATATAGTCTTCTTAAAATTAGAGATAGCTTTCGACTAGAATGGGCTTGTTCTGAAAGATTAAGAAAGTGAAGAGTCATGTCGTGTTGGCATTTGTGCGCTAATAGGGTTTAAGTCCCCGGAAAGGCGGCCATTGATAGGGGTTCGAGTCCTCTCGATTGCACGGTGTGCTCTATCACGACTTATTTTTTCAGAACAAAAATTTTATATTAATTTGATATCAAAGATACATTCGAATTTAAATTTAAAATTTACAATCTATAGCTCAAACCAAGAGCATGTAGGCATCAAACGTGTAGATGTTGCTTTTCAGGGTAAGGTCAAAATCTTCGTTTCAAATTAACACTGACCGGTATACATTCTTCTTAAAATTAGAGATAGCCTTCGACTAGAATGAACTTGTTCTGAGAGAATAAGAAAGTGGAGAATCATGTCGTGTTGGCATGGTGCACTAATAGGGTGTAAGTCCCCGGAAAGGCGGCCATTGATAGGGGTTCGAGTCCTCTTGGTTGCACGGTGTGCTCTATCACGACTTATTTTTTAAGAACAAAAATTTTATAATAATTTGATTTCGAAAAAACATTCGAATTTAAATTTAAAATTTACAATCTATAGCTCAAACCAAGAGCATGTAGGCATCGAACGTGTAGATGTCGCTTTGCCGGTAAGGTCGAAAACTTCGTTTTAGATTATCTATATCGGTACGAATATAGAGAAGGAAAATTAAATCGAGGATTAGAAGCCCTATTAGGAAATCCTAGAGGGTTCGAATCTAATGAAGATGTCCTTATTCCGTCCGAACAGGAAGAAAAAGCAAAAATGTCCCAGCCGACGGCAAGCACTTCTGGGGCAAAGAAACCCCTTCAATATTAAAGAAAGGGCCTGGAAATAAACCAAAGCCTCCTTCTGTTCCAACTGCTTCTCATGAAGTTAAGATGCCCCCAGAACCTTCTAAACACCCCCCCCCCCCAAAGCTTCCTCTAGTAGAAAAGAAAAGAGGAAGACCGTAGGGGAAGAATAATCTAAACAGCAAATAAAACCATCCCCTCCTATAGTCTCGGAAGACGGACCGGTATCATCCATACTTAGAAAAAAATCAAGTCCGCCAAAATTGCCTTCCTCTTCTGACATTCTAACCTCCACCAATGAATATTCAGGTGACGAGGAAAATGAGGACTCAGATGCTCCAGTTTTTCGGAAAAAGCACAGCATGTTGCCTAGTTTGGATCCTAACCTCCCACCTAAACCAAAAAGAGTAACTGAATTGCTGGAACCGATTCTTAATAAAGAAACATCACCTACACTGTTGTTTCCCCCACTCCAAGATCCGTACGTATATGTGTACATAGACGGATCTTATTGTGGTATCGATGCATCACAGCCAAGAGCTGGGATAGGTGTTTGGTTTGGACTAAATAACCCCCTCAATGTCTCTAAACCAGACAGTGTTCTACAGACGAATAATGTGGCTGAAATCGAGGCTGCTACTGTTGCTGCCCTTAAGGCTAAGGAGGCTGGGATAAAAAGATTAAGATTTAATACGGATTCTCAATTTCTTATCAAGAGTATGACAGAATGGATGCCCAGGTGGGAAACCAATAATTGGATGACAGCGTCTAATAAACCGGTTCAAAATAGGAACGAATTGGAAAAACTAAAAAAGGCGCTAGAGTCCCCAGACGTAGTTTGGGAACATATTTCCAGTCACCAGGGGTATTTTGGAAATGAGATGGCGATCGATTAGCCCGCGATTCCGTGGAAAATAACCCTACTCTAGAACAACAGGCTGCACCCTACGAACCTGCGATCGTCGACCTCCCCTCTCCTCGTTACGATAGCAAAGCAAGTTCCGGAGAGGAGGAACCTAGACCGGTCAAGCGAACTGGTGAGCACCAAAGAGGGTTACAGAAATCTTTTAGTAAGTTTGAAGAATCTTTAAGAGATAGAGGCATCAATCCTTCCGACATGGCAAACCATACCTTGGCATCGGATCATGAAGGGATGGATCAAGAAAGTATTATTCTAACTAGGGCTTGTGTCTCGGAAGGTGAATCGAATGAAGAATTGCTTTAAGACATAGAGGCCCTTGACCCATGTAAGGGTTAAAGCGATGACGAGTTTTCTGCCCGAGTAAAGAATTTCTTAAGGAATTATCACAAAAAATCTCAACCCGAGACAGAAATTTCCACTCCCCCAAATATTGTGATGGTCGAAAAAAGGAAAGAGCCGGTAGTTAGATTTCGCCAAACAATAGAGGAGGAAACCAAGAGGAAGTTTGCAAGGGCAACTGAACCAAAACAGGAGATAGTCCATAAGGTGAGAGAACCACTGACCTTCAGGCGTGATAATTATGCATTGTTTATGTCATCTGATTGCGAACCAGAGGACTCTATTAGCAAGCTTTTAGTGGCCACAGAGTATCTTTACCTTCAACACCTACAAGAATGTCGCCCGTAAAAGGGTCAAGTCCTAGTGACAACTTCAGATCGATACAAAACCTATGCGATAATAGTCAAGGGAAGACATTTCGATAGGGTCGACTGGAGAGATGTCGAACAAGGGTTAAAAGGTTTGCGGTCTGCTCTGGAAAGGGACAACCAAAATACGTGTCGATTAGCCACCACTAGGGAATTGCTGGGCGCTGTTTCCAATACTACCTTTGGCGAACTTGCGTCGGAAATTTTCAAAGATAGCAATGCCACTATTTTCTTTTGTCATGGTAAAATAGAAGTTCCCCCTCCTGAGCTTAGGCCCGAGATAATCAAAGAATATCATCGGAGCCTTATCAGAGGTCATAAGGGCATAAGTAAAACTTATCGAAAGATAAGAAAACATTATGTTTGGCCTAGAATGAGAGATAAAGTAACAAATTTTCTGCGCACGTCCAAAAGTTGCTTGGAAAATAAAGTCGCTAGGGCTAGTACTAGGGAACCTATGCTTATCACTGATACCCCGGCAGAACACTTTGACAAAGTCTCCATAGACACAGTAGGGAAATTGCCCACGACTCCCAACGGTAACAGGTACATTTTGACCATGCAGGATGACTTTAGTAAGTACTGCTTGGCGATACCTGTTCCAGACATAAAAACGACGACTATTGCGCATGCGGTGGCCGCACATTTGTTCTGTCAACATGGTGCCCCACGGTGCATCTTCACGGATAGAGGAGGAAGTTTCGTTAGCAACCTTATGAGGAAACTCGAAAAGCTTTTCCGAGTTAAGCAAATAACTACTTCCGGGTGTCGAACACAGACTAATGGCGCGCTTGAGAGAAGCCACATAGTGTTGACAGCCTACATCAAACACTACGCAAAGGATTATGACGATTGGGATCGCCTACTCCCCTTTGCAATGCACGCTTATAAAACCTCAGTGCATGAAGCCACCAATTTTACTCCGTTCGAACTAGCTCGCGGAAGGTTGGCTTGCACCCTAAAACAAGATTGTTGCTTCGATTATATAGACGAATTCTGATGGGATAATGAATGAACCAGGGCTGAACGATTGCGCTTTGAAATAAGTATCGAAGTAGACGAGCTGAGAAATATGCGAGAAAATGTGCTAACTTCCGGAGCTAAAAATATTAGACGCAGAATATCAGTACCCTGGCTGGGCTTTATAAGAAAGATCGCTGGGCTAGTCGCTGGAATGCTGACCTACGACGACGGGGAAAGAATTGAAACCGCCATCCAGGATTTGAATGAAGCTCAGAGCAACCTATCCACCTAGTCGGAAAACAAACACACGTAGTGAGAGCGCAGTTGGACCACCTTAATTAACAGCAACAGCATCATGAAGATTAAATTCAAGAATTAAACCAAAAATTCTCTCAGTTCAAAGAAAAGGAGTTTTCTTTCCACCGTGGTGCTCGAACTTCGGTACTGAATGCTATAAAAGCTGACTTGGCCCAGTATTGCGACATCGGAAAAAGAATGTTGGAAGTCCTGCATCTTGCCAGGATGGGACAACTTCACCGCTCGCTGATTTCTGTAAACCAGCTGCAGCCCATCCTAGCTGATATTCAAGGACATCGACTGAACCTAGATTTTCCCTTAAAAGGACCGAGCCCTAGCATTGAGGAACTGATTCAAATATCACATATGGTGATTCCGGAAGGCGACCATCTTAAAATCATGATCCTCATCCCATTGGTACAGAAATCCATCTATTCCTTATACCATCTTCATTCGGTCCCCAGGTTCCAGCCAGTTTTAGAAAACAAAACCGGAAAGGCATACATCAATCCCGACTCGGATTACATAGCTTTCGACAAACAGCAACAAAACTACATGCTATTTCGACAGTCTCATCTAGATTCTTGCAAAAGGACCAGTAGATTCCTTTTATGACAGAAAGTTCCCACTGTTCGAGAAGTGTGGAAAATTGACCGCCTGCGAAGCCCGGCTGCTACTGGAACCCACTGAGGCCATCTTGAGAACCTGCAATATACAAATCGATTTCAACGAGGACCCGCATTGGCAAAGACTGAAAACTTTAGGCGGTTGGGTCTACTCGATAGGAGGCGAAACTGCAGTGAAGATAGAATGTGTTAAGAGGCAGCTTGTAAAAATAAACATCACTGGAGCTGGAATACTGCAACTCGCAGCTGGCTGCAACGCTAGGGCCGCGGACACTCTCCTGAGTTCTGTGCCAGTTTCTAGAGGAACCACTGAATTGTTATAAGAATGGGATGTTGACTTGGACCTGAAATCTCTATCACCTATACTAGGAAACGTGAACCAAGGTATTGAAGACTTCTACCGACCAGATCCGAAAAATTTAGAATTCGAAGCTTCTTAACAGAATTCCAAGACCCTATATGAATTGGAGCAACAGCTGGAAGACCTTGCGCTGCAACGTAAAGAATTAAGCGGTCAAAGATTTTCTAACCTGACCACTTACCTGGGTATGGGAACCATCCTGGTGGGAATAATAATAATATTGGTGCTTTGGAAGCTTCATTCTAGGTGCTACTCCTTCCACGTGAGGTCCGAGAGCAACGATGTTGAACTAACAAATAGAGAAGATCCAACACGACGGAAGAGGCGACTATCCTTATCCTGTAGAAACCGTCGAAAAGCAAATTCGAGCCTAGAGGCACTTGAACAAGTCTGGGAACCCTTGACCAGGAAGATCCCGGTACAGAAGTTACAACCCGTTTAAAGTAAGGTATGCGTAATCATATTCTAAAGATGATAAGGGAAAGAGAGCTGGGAAATTTTTCTATAATTCGTCATTAATATAAAGAACAATGACCAACTGTCAAATTAGTCGTCTGTTAATATGATTCCATTGACAGTGTTGAGTGAAATGTTTCCTATGCAAAATTGCAGTTATTATGATTGTTATTATTTTTTTATTATTCCATATGCCCTACATAAATGTTAATATAATTATATGAATTTTGTATAATTTTATAATTAATTAGTTTCATACAATTTATGCATAAAGCTGTTTATCACTGGAATAACAAAGCATACAAATTCATAAGCAAGTAATATTATAATTTAGGAAAAATATTATTCCTATAATCGTATAATAATAATATTAATTTAATATAAATATGTAGTAAGTAATTGATATGTCATTGGTATTAATAATAAATAGTTATCAACTGTTGATGACCAATGATTGATAATTATTAATTATTGTCGTTGATATAGTAGTTGCTATTCGTTGTTAATAAGTACTAATAACGAATATTAATGTACAACATTAATCGAGTGTTAATATGATGTAAAGTTATCCTATATTATCCAATATTGTAATATAATAGATAACTTGGGAAATTAACAATCACTCCAAGTTAATAATGGTAAAAATGGGGATTAGTAGTTGATAATAATTTATAATGATTGGTCATAATTCAGAATACCTATTGCTTGGAATTGTTCAAAACTAATTAAAGGGGATTAAAAAATGTATATATATATATTTTCCTTTCATACCTGAACGCTAATAATAGTCCAAATCGAAACAATTGAATTTTTTTACTAACATTAATGTACAAGTATAAAAAGAATTGTGTTGATAATGTTATGAGTTGTTGAGTCGACAATCTGGGGTTCGTCAAGTAGGGCGAAAATCACCCCATCTTACTCACGGTGAGAGCTTTGTTGCGAGGTATTAATTTGAGATTATTTAGTAATAAAAAGGAATTAAAAATTACTGACTCTTAATTACTGAAACGAAGACCCTAGATAACTAGAAAATTTATATTTGTGACTTAAATGTCAAGCGCAGCAATGAAGTATAAGAAATTTTCACATGAGAAAAGATAATAATTGTAATAGTTTTATTTCTGACAACCAAAGAGATAATACACTTGAGTATTATTGTCTGTAAATTTAACATTTATTTTGATACATGACACGATATCTAAGATTTCAATACACAAGTTAAATATGATTCATTCCGAATAGAAGGAGAATATAGTAGTGTTTCTTTAATCACCTAAATTATTAACATGGTAGCAGAGCGTGGTTAATAAAAGTTTCGATAATTATATAAAAAAAACGTGGTCGGCTACGAGTTTTAAATTTCGTAAAAAATGATGCAAAACAAATAAATCAATGTGTGAAGCTGAAAAGGAAATTAAAAAGGAACATTTAACACAAATTTTGGAAGAAGTGATTTCTAAAGTGATTACGCTAACAGAGTTTATTTTTCGAAAAAGTTACGAACAAGTAAAAATGGCGGATGAAAAAAAAGTACAAGTATTCGATGGCAAAGACTATAGCATCTGGAAGAAAATAATTCTGTTATATTTAAAATGGAAAAAGTGCGATGAAGTAACAAGAAAACTTAAAATCACAACTGATAAGAATGATACATGGAAAGAAAACAATCTGAAGGCAATGAATTACATATACAGTGGTATGTCGAATGAACAAATGGAGTTTATAAGTGATGAAGGATCAGCTTATGGAATTTTCAAAAAAAGTTTGATCAAATTTACTTAAAGGAGTCAACGGCACTGCAGATATGTGTAAGAAATAGATTAGAAAAATTAAAGCTAACTGATTATGAGGATTCTAGCTCATTTTTCACTGATTTTGAGAAGTTAATAAATGAGTTGAAAAATGCAAGTGCAACTGTAAACGAAAAAAAAAAATTGAACTATATGTTGCGCACATTACCAGATTCATTAAGCTACATTGGAGATTTAATAGACGCTGGCAAAGAGGAGGATCAAAATTGTGAATTTATTAAAAACAAGATCATGATGTGGGAAATTAGAGAAAAGAGAGAAAACAACAAAAATCAGAGTAAAACAAGTGTTTTTAAAGTGGAAAGAAAAGCTCAAGAGAAAACTAGTTTTGGTTGCGGAAAAGCAGGAGATTTAAAATCAAATTGTAAAAACACATGGCCCAGAGGGAACATCGGAAGAGGTGGAACCAGGAGCGAAGCACAGTGGCAAGGAGGTGCTCGCTCATCATACCAACAAAATCAACAGCAGTACCAACATCAACGAAATAGCAACGTTAGTGCCCACGGAGCAAGGGACTATGGTCATCGTGGCTTTACTGGATTTCGAGGAGCAAGGGGAAGAGGTTGGCAGCAACGCAACGAAGACGATCATAGACGAGACTTTAACTATAGTGAGAGAAATTATGTATATAATGCAGGTTCGTTCAATACTGAAATCAACGTAGAATCAGAAAGTAAGTGTTTAAATGGGGAATCAATCAACAGTAAAGACAATGAAATTAATTGGATATTAGATAGCGGATGCACTGATCATATAATTAATAATGATTCATATTACGATGAGTATGTAGATTTAAAAGCACCAGTAGATGTAAAAATTGGGGATGGCAGAATTTTAAAAGCTACAAAAATCGAAAAAATTAGAACTAATTTTATTGTCTTTAATGAAGAAATGGAAATAAATATATCCAATGTTTATTATGTAAAAAAGATGGATTGAAATCTACTTAGTTATGCAAAAGTTACGGATAAGAATAAAATTGTCTCGATAGGTAATTCATCAAAAGTTTATAATGAACAAAACATTTTGATCGGAATCGCAGTTAAAGAAAACGGTTTATACAAAATAAGTAGTATATTGAATATAAAAGAATCAAATCTAACAACTAGTAACAACAATATGACTTTAAAGGAAAAATATCATAGAATGCTAGGGCATGTAAATTTTGATTATTTAAATAACATGTGCAAAAACAAATTAGTTGAAGGAATTTCTAATGAATTAGAGTCCGAGTATTTTAAATGCAGTATTTGTATACAAAATAAAATGCACAATTTGGCGTTTGATAATAACAGAACTGGAGCTAAAGAACTTCTAGAAATAATACACACAGATTGAAATGGTCCTCAAAGGACAACTGGTTTCAATGGTGAAAAGTATTTTTTATCTTTTATAGATGACTATAGTAAAGCTGCAAGAGTATACACAATAAAATCAAAAACTGAAGTTTATGAATGCTTTGTAGATTATATTAATACCGTTGAAAATTTAACTGCGAAAAAGATCAAAAGATTAAGATGTGATAATGGTAAAGAATACATTAACAAGGATATTTATAGATTAGCTAGAGAAAAGGGTATTTTTATAGAACCATGTCCTCCGTATATGCACCAATTAAATGGAACATCCGAGCGGTACAATAGATCTATAATGGTCACAGCGAGATGTCTATGAGCAGAAGCTAAAGTACATAACCGATTTTGGTCCGAAATAATTAAAACTGCCTCATATTTAATAAATCGAACGTTAGCTAATACTTTAGAAAGAAAAACACCGTATGAAATTTTAACAGAAAAAAAACAAATATAAGCAATTTCCGGCTGTATGGAAGCAGAGTTTTTGTTAGAGTACCGGAAGTAAAAAGAAAATCAAAATGGGATAGAAAAGCTGATTTAGGGGTATTGTTAGGATACGATAATAACCGTTATAGAATCTTAATTAATAATAAAATTGTCATATCAAGAAATGTCGAATTTGTTGAGGAAAATATAAATTTAATAGGTTTTAAAGTAGATGATGATGAAAAGAATTTGATAACCAAGTCAGTTAATAATGATGTGTGTGAGAGTGATGCGGACGATGAGAGCTTAATTAACAATTGGGAAATAAATACGATCCTAATCTTGCTTATTTAAATTGTATTTTTGTAAATTTTGTGAGCGCAGACAGTCCCATTAGTTATGAACATGCCTTAAATAGCAATGAATCAGATTTATGGAAAAATGCGATGGACAAGGAAATAAATTGTTTAAACAAAAATAAAACTTGGTAGTTAGTAAAAAAACCCAGAGATAAGAAAGTTTTAGATTTAAAATGGGTTTTTACAAACAAACCAGATAATAGAAAAAAGGCTAGAATAGTAGTTAGGGGTTTTCAACAAAAAGAAATATTAGATGATTTATATTCTACAGTAGCTAGAATGCAAACTTTAAAATTATTATTGTTTATGTAAAACAGCCAATAGGGTATTCAGATAATACAGACAGAGTTTATAAATTACAAAAGGCCCTGTATGGATTGAGAGAAAGTCCAAGGGCATGGTATGAATGTTTAGACAGCTATTTGAAAAACATGGGTTTCAAAAAAAGCGAAAATGACTATTGTTTATATATATTAAATGATGGAAGTGGCACAATCTATTTGATAATTTTTGTAGACGATTTACTAATTTGTGGAAGGAACAAAAATAAAATTGAAAGTATAAAAAATAAATTGTCAGATAAGTTCGCCATGAAAGATTTGGGGAAGTAAAAACCTATTTAGGTATAAATATCGAATATGATTGTAATAAACACGAAATGAGTCTAGATCAAACGAACTATATTATGTGCTAGCTAAAAAATATAATATAGAAGACGCAAAATTATAAAGTACTCCGATGGAACAAAACTTATTGGAACCTGCGCAGTCAGAAAATAATGATATTAAATTTAGAAATTTGATTGGAGCCTTACTATACATTAGTACCGGAACGAGACTAGAGGTTAGTTACAGTGTAAATTATCTAAGCAGATTTCAAAAATGTTACAGTGAATCTCACTTTAAATATGCGACAAGAATTCTAAAATTTTTTTTTTTTTTGCGTAGGATGTGAAAACCTGCCTTCAGGTACCCTGTAGCCCGTACTACAGGGTTATGCGGGGGTGGCGATGTTCTGCCGACCCGCTAAAAACACACCCTTATTTGGGACCTTAAGACCACTCCCAGGTAGAGCCAGTTTACTGACGTATCGCCTTCAGGAGTGGTCTTATATCCCACCTCTATCGCCTAAACGATATCATTCCTCGACCTACTAGAACTACCTTTGTTGGCGGCCATCGAGATCCTTAACCCTCATAACATGTTGGATGAAGGTCTCGATGTGCCGCCAATTCTCTTTGGATCGAGTCATTAACAGGACCATGTTCTCCGGTGTAACTTCGCAGTTTACACCGGCGAACATAACCCGTCTTTCGTCGTTCCATCGTGTGCATGTAAAGAGTGTGTGCTCTGCGTCATCCTTTGGGGATTTGCAGTACGCACACTCTGAACTTTGTTGTCTTTTGAAGCGCTCTAGGTACGAGTTAAAACACCCGTGACCTGAGAGCGCTTGGGTGAGGTAGTATGAGACTACTCCATGTTTTCGATCTATCCAGGTGGCTCCATCTTGCTTGCCATCTTTCGACGAGTCTGCTTCTCGCATCTCGGCAAATTTGGTCCTTGCTGGGTCTATTGTCATCCGTATAACGGGTGGACATCCTATCTTTGAAAAGG
This sequence comes from Ganaspis brasiliensis, assembly GCA_037103525.1. NCBI lineage: Eukaryota > Metazoa > Arthropoda > Insecta > Hymenoptera > Figitidae > Ganaspis > Ganaspis brasiliensis. Next base: position 768,348 of record JAZKLR010000097.1, on the reverse strand, counting down.
AGGAAAATTTCCTCGCTTTCTTGCGCCAAAAATCTGCCGGCGGGACGCTGGCAAGGACCTGAGCAGCACTCGCAGATACTGTCCTATAGGCAGAGATTATACGCTTGGTTATAATCCTTTGCACGGACAGTATCTTCTCCAAGATGGTCTTGCTTCTGTCTATTCGCAGGGAGGGAGCCCACACTGGTGCTGCATAAAGCAGCTTTGAGTGGAACACACTCGCCACCAATCTCCTTTTCTTTTCAAAAGGCCCACCGACGTTCGGCATTATACGGGCTAAATTTAGTGCTTCAGTTTTGTCCAGGGCCATTTGAAGGCCTCTGGCATCCAGCCAGCTCTTTGTTCGTCGCAGACATTCGTTCACCAAGATTCCAAACTCTTCTGCAGTTTCGGCAGAGCATACGATCAACGCGTTGTCCGCGAATCCGATGATCACCGCACCTTCGGGTAGACCCATTCGCAAGAAGTCATCGTACGAGACGTTCCATACGAATGGTCCTATCCTCGAGCCTTGAGGGGCACCTCTTTGCATTTCTTCCTTCAGATTGCAGGTGTCCCCCTCGTATATTACCCACCTGTCGCTAAGATAATTATTCATTATCCGCAACAGGTAGGGCGGTATTCCTTTGTTTCTCATCGACTTGATGAGATCTTCCCATTTAGCGGTATTAAACGCATTGCGTATATCTATAGCTACTAAAGCGCAGAAGCTCTTCTTCTTCCCCGGACCCAATTTGTCCTTTCCTTCCTTGGCTAGGTCCACTGCCTTTTGTATGGCATCTACTGTGGACAGGCCTTTACGGAAACCAAATTGGTAGTCGGATAGACTATTCTCTCCATTTAAGTGGAGCTGCATCCTCTGCAGAACCATGTACTCCAGAAGTTTGCCCATCGTATCTAACAGGCATATTGGCCTGTAAGATGAGACATTATCTAGAGGTTTGTTACCTTTTCTTAGGAGGACCAGCCTCTGTCGTTTCCAGTCCCGGAAGAACTCTCCTCTTCTTAGGCAATTGTTGAAGCAATCTAAGAGAATCTGGGGTGAAGCAACGATCACTTGTTTAAGTATCTCGTTACTTATCCCATCGATTCCAGGCGCCTTGCCTGGCTTCAATCTTCTGCCGGCTTGGTGGAGCTCTGCAAGAGTGAAGAGTTCCTCCTCACGGACTTGACAGTCACTCCAGTCCATCCTAGGCCATGGTTCTGCTGGTGGAAACAAGGCTCTGATTATTTGACGCACCCAATCGGGATTGTCCAGGCCGGGGGTCTTTTGCTTCGTTACCAATTTCTTGGTGACGATTTTATAGCCCAGACCCCATGGGTCCTTCTCGACATCCTCGATTAGGGTCTTCCAACACCTTCGCTGTGAAGCTCGAATTTCCTTTCTGAGGATCCTGTTGGCCTCTATATATGCGTCCTTTAGCATAGGATCTCCCTTAGAGTGGGTGTATATCCTTCTTGCTCTGACGCATGCTTTTCGCAAAGAGGCCAGCTCCTCTGACCACCAGTATACATTATGTCTTCTGGGAGTGGTACTTCTACGACGCGGCATTGACGCGTCGCATGCGGCGATTATCATGTTCATCACCGGCCGCACCTCCCCATCCAGATTGTTCGGTCTCTTCACCCATCCAAATTCCTCAATGAGGCGGGATTCTTCAAGGGACCGATCGAACTTTTCGACGTCTAGTTTCTTAATGTTCCACCTAGGGCCTTTCTTACAGGAAGCAACCTGCTTGTTTGCTCTAGGTGTGTCTCCTCTGGAGACTGAAAACTTAATATACTGGTGATCACTTTCGGTATGATCCTCAGAGACGTGCCAGTCTGTAATGCGCTTGTTTAGGAGAGATGTTGTTATCGTTAGATCGATAATTGATCCGATATTATGATCTCTCCTAAACGTCCATTTATGGCCCTGAACAACCATCAGGTTGTTCCTGAAGCCCATTTCTGCGATTAGAATTCCTCTATTGTCGAGCCTTGTCTCGCCCCAGTCTGGCGACTTCGCATTGAAGTCGCCTGTGACGATAACATCCAGCCTGGATTCTCGCAGGCTCGACTCGAGTTCGTCTATCTCCGCTTCGAAGGTTGTCAGTGGGTCGTTGGGTGAGAAGTAGCAGCTATACATGCGTATACCTGAAATTTCCACCCACACGAACCCACTGCTCGTCTCCAGGAACTTGTCTACCCTCAAATCGGGATTGTAGACCTGAATGGCTGCCCTACCCGATGAATCCTGGTACCAGCAGGCGAGATCGTTTCTTTTGTTCTGCTCACTACAGAACAGAACGTCGATCCCCTCCTGACTGACCCGCGCCGCCGCATCTCCGACAGTTTTTAACCCTGTCGGGGCCTTTGCATGCGCGAGTCCCGTGTCCGTATCCTAAGCACTTTTGGCACTTTGAGACTTCGACGTGTTGCCTAATTGCTGCCTTTATCCAGCCAACCCGGACTTTGCCTATCTTCAGGAGAGTATCACACTCTCCTTCTGGTAGGCGGACCAATGCCATCTTCATTCCGCCAAAACGCGAGATAAGGCGACACGTCAGGTCCGGATGGGCGTTCTCAAGCTTAGCCCTTAGAGCAGTAACAACGTCCTCTTCCGTGGTTGTCTCGTCGAGATCTCGGATCTCGTCGGTTTTTTTGTTAATTAGGGCGGACACTTCCGCCTTATTCTGCAATACCGCAGTAAGAGCTTCAGCAAGTTCTGAGGTCTTTCCTCCCTTTTTTACGACAATGAGGATCTCCTTCTTGATGGTCCTCCTGACTTTAAGTACCTCTGCGCCGAACTGGTCCGGATTAATGGACGATTTCATGGCGCGGAGTATCTCGTCGTAGGCCTCCGAAGACTCTGCTGAGATTTTGACGGCCTCCGTCATCCTCGGCTTAGAAGATATTTTCTTCTCCGCCAATTGGATCTTTCTCTCAGCAGCCTTCTTTTCCTTGGCCTCTTTCTTCTTATCTCTGACGGGTATAAAGCCGTCGCTCTCCATAGGAGCTGACCCTAGTGCCACATCTGCATAGGTCCTGGCAGGAGGTTTTGCCGGAGCAGTAATCTGCTCTTTCGGTTTCCCTCTCTCCAGATTCGCTGCAACTGGGGCCCTGCGTCTAAGTTTCTTTTCCCGTTCTATCGAGCGACTAGCATCTGGACTGTCCCCCTCGATACGCGGGCGCTTTTTTTCTACTCCTATTTTTTCCTAAGGACCATTCTTCGCGGACGTTTTTGCCGACTTCTGGGTCGGCATTTGGACAAATCGCAAATTTTTGCTGATTTTATCAAAAACGTCCGCTAGGTCTTGGATGCCTTTTTGGACCTCCTTTTTTATATTTTTTTGGGTTCCGATGCCCTTTTTTATGACCTCGAAGATCTTTGGAACACCGGCCAACTCGTTGGCGATAATTTCCAAAAATCTCGTATTCGACATAAATTGGTCATCGATCTCCATACTATTTTCGGCTGTACTAGACAGCAAGTGAGATTGGCTCTCCCCAGAATCCTTGAAGCCAGCGTTGGCCATCAGGGCTTTCACCCGATCGGAACCAACGGCAGGACCACCCTCAGAAGAGGGGCCTGCCTGGGGTAGTGTGTTTTGATCCGCACTTTCCATTTTTACTAGTTTGGTGTCGTTGGTCAGACCGAACAGACAACCGGTCCATCGGGCGCCAACCCTGGATCGAGGCTACTCCACACCAACTTAGAGAAACCAAGAAGGCAGGAGTGTCCCATTCCTGCCAGAACCCATGTCGTCCACAGCTGACAAAGATGGTTAGCCCCCATTTGGAATCCGAATTAACATCATCCGCACAGGATAGCTAGTGCACAGGTTCGAAAAACGGCGACTACCCGAATTAACGGGGTCCCGTTCATTCCCCTGTGCCCAAACTCGCCAGGCATCGGGAGTCGATAAGTCCTAGGAAGAGCCGAACAGCTCGTCCAGTGATGGCGTCCAAAGGACAAGCGCCTGGCCGGTCCTAAGCCCCCTCACCACGACAAAGTGACACCACGAGGGGTTACAGTGAATCTCACTTTAAATATGCGACAAGAATTCTAAAATATTTGTACCTTACAAAGGATCTTAAATTAAATTATAAAAAAAATGAACAAGTTGATAAAATTGATTGCTTTGTAGTTTCTGACTGGGCAGGGGACCCAATCCCCTGCCCTGCAGGAAGTCAACTACAGGATATATTATAAGATTATTTGGCAATACTATTTACTGGAAGTCAAAAAAACAGAGTAGCGTAACAAAATCGTCTACAGCTGCTGAATATGTTGCTCTTTCTGAGTCAGTTAGTGAATTAAAAGTAATTTTAAATTTATTAAAAGAGTTACAAGTTCAGGTCGCAAAACCAATAAAAATTTATGAAGACAATTCAGGAGCTGTAGCAATAGCCAAATATGGAAATTTTACAAAAAACTCTAAGTACATAGAAGTACATTACCACTTTGTACATGAAGCATATGTAAAAGAAATTATTGATATCATTAAGATTGATTCCGAAAATAATATTGCTGATTTATTAACAAAATCTCTAGGAAGAAATAAGTTCGAAAATTTCAGGGAAATGTTGAATTTAGTATAAAGTTTAATGTGTAAATTTAAGGAGGTGTCTTGAATTGTCTGTAAATTTAACATTCATTTTGATACATGACACGACATCTAAGATTTCAATACACAAGTTAAATATGATTCATTCCGAATAAAAGGAGAATATAGTAGAAAAAAAGATCAGATTAAGAATAGGAAGCATGCGGGTCTCCTTTAAGTTTCGATGCAAGTCTATAAATTTATATTTTAAACTGTTACAAAGAGTTCATTAAGGTATTAGTCGCGTAAATGCTCCCGCAAAACTCCCGCAAAATAAAAAGAACAAAAAATAAACTTTTATATCAACTCACTTGCTTCCTTGTGACCTCTTCTAATATAATATATGTAATTTTCAGGATTTTGAGTCAGGTACTATAAATTATCGTGATGTATTGCTTACACGTTTTCGACATTTTTCAATGAAACCACGAGAAAATGAAAAATTATGAATTTTTAAATTATTGTATTTTTTATACGGAGTGGTCAATAAAATTAATTTTTTTTTAAAGGATTTATTTTATCTCAATGTGTAACTTAGTAGTTTTATTTGAAAAACTGACGACTTGTTTTTTTATAATTGAATATAAAAGACATTTTTTACATGCATTTTGTGCTATTGCATGTAAAAGGTATAAACTTTGAATTAATATTTTGAAGCTCAGAAGTGGGCAAAATTAATAGGATAGATCTCATTTCATAGATAAATACCTCATGAATACAGATACAAAGTTTTAAAAAAATTTGACGAAAATCATTTTACGCGACTAATACCTTAAAACGTTGTTGTTTTATTACAAATAAACTTTTGTTACTAATTAATAGTAGTGTTTCTTTAACCACCTAAATTATTAAAAGTAAAGTATCATTCTAAGATAGATCATTCTAAGATCCCTATAAGGGAATTAGGCTTTAGATCTAAAAACCTCACCAGATTCCAATTAGTTTCCAACGCCAGCCTCGTTTAGTTGGATCCAAACGTGCTATTGCACCCATATCAGTTTGTAGCGTTTATAACCGGAAATTATCCCGTCCACAGGAAATCCAGAAAGCTCATTATGTGTCCTGAAAGTTAACGAATTTTTAATATGGTTAGAATCTTCCAATTCTCTGATTATGGAACCAATTAAAGGAAACTAACATACACGATGGATTTCTCCCCTCGTATCTCTATTTCGATTTTCCTGACACGCACCGCGTCCAGACTTACGAAATGATCCTGTAAACAAAAGAAAGAAAAGTTTTTTTTTACAATTACTCAAATTTCTTTTATAGAAGTGAGGAGAGGGGAAAGTTAATTGCAAATATTTAACTTATAGTAGCCTAAAAGCCGCGAACCATCCACTGGTCCCGCTCCAAGTCCTACCGTCCCTTCAAGTACCATTTGGCCCTACAATATGTTTTCTTGGTTTTGACCTCCCCCTCCGACGCCCTTCTATAGAATATGTCGCCCTCGGGTGGACTAAAAGCCGGTTTCCACTTTCCAAATTTGACGTACCAGCTGTAAAGAAATAAGAGGGTGTAACATTAATTTGTTTAAAAAATTATATACAAAACTATTTAAACCCCAAGATAATATGTCGATGTTAATCATTATTAAAAACATTATAAGTAGTGATGCACTTCAAGACAGGATTATTTTGAATTTGTTTCAGATATCTCGAAATATGGAGAAGTTTGTTAACCCAAGATTTTTGAATATTCAATTCAAGACTTGACTAATCTTGATTCAGATAATAAAAATTTTTTTTTAATAAATGCAATAGATACAATAAATGCATCCAAAGTCGTTATTGTTTCTTTTCTTATCAATTTTTAATCATTTCAACAAAATAGTAGTTTAAAAATATATGTAAACGATTTTTAATTAATTAATTAGAAAAAAATTTATTTTAGCTTAAATTTGTACTGTTAAGAGTAATATGTATATTAAAATAAGTATGTTGAAAAATAAAGTTAGTTGCTGCTGATTAATATTTAAAATACAAATTTACTGAAGGAAAATATATAAAAAATTTTAATAAAAAAAAAAATTTTCAATCGATTGTTACAATTTGGATTATATTTTAGGAAAAGCGTCTCAACTTGGGAAAACTTGATATAAAAAAAAATAATTAATCTCAAAAAAGAAGTTCATTTTTTTATTTTCTAATAAATTTCAGGTTGTGTTGTAATATTTTAAAATAAACATAAGCAGAATATAAAAAATCATTGGAAAGCTTTAAATATTAGGAATTATTTGCCACATAGGAAAATATGCCACCTTATAAAATCTAAAAATTAAGCTAAATAAATATATCTTAAATAAATTTATACTCAAAAGAAATTTTTGAGTCAGCACAATTTTAAAGCAGAGCTTTTTTTTAGGATTGTTGTATTGTGCAGGTTGAGTGAGATATTGTTTTGTACGGTTGCTAAAGTTAGAGATTTTTGGGTTATAATATATAAATATTGGATTTATATAAATAAATTGAAAAGGTAATATCAATTTAACTGATTAATTGAATTAATTAAAGTCCAAATCTTTTTTATTTTATCAGTTGTGCGGGATAATGTTTTGCCTAGTTTGTATAGTGTAGCGGTCTTCGGGGATGTTTTGCGTCAAAATCATACTGACACGAATTTTTTTCAAGAATATTGGTTAAAACAATACAAGATCAATATTTTGTTTTGACAGACGATACAAATTCTCGATCTTGAATATCTCTTGTTTATTTTCGCTTGAATGCATCACTAATTATAAGGATAACAATGATGTAATTAATCTTATATTTAAAGCAATTAAAAGTGTCCGCAAAATTTTAACTAACTTTGCAAAATCGTATAAAATTTCTAGTGTAAGCTTTACGGGAACGAATTATAGAATATTTAAACTTTTCTTAAAATTAAAAAAAAAGATAAATCTAAATATCGTCTAATTATAAAGACGGAATTTAAAAGCCTTAAAATTTATTGGCCTTCAATTTAATTTTATGATATCCCATTTTATTCTTATTTATGTCGTTTAGGGTAAAATTATAATTAAATCATCGAATATATTGAAAACAGTAAATTATTACGACTTATTTATACATATTTTTTTTATATACATTATTATGTTTAAAGTGTTGTAATTCTTTCTTAAAACTGTAAGATTAATTAAAACAAAACACGCATTTACATTTTAATACACTATTGTTAAAACAAAATGTAAATTTATTACCTACTTTAAATTTTAAATTCCGGAGAATCTATAATAATAATCCGCAAGATTCATTCATTCTTTGATTCATTCTTGTCTGTTCGCACCTGAGGTTTGTCACTTAGATATTTTGTTTTTGTTTTAAATCAGTTATGTTTAAAAAAAAGAATGTATCTTTATAAATTAAAATGAGAGTCTACTTTAATAAAAATCAATTTAACTGCATTGACAGAAAATAAAATAATTAAAATAGGGTTTACCCTAAAATATTAAACTGAAATTCCCTAACACTAAAATTCTTAGTAAATTAAAATTTAATTCTATCAATATAAGTTAACTTAAAATATTTCTTGTCCTCGTAACCGCGACGGAGTTGAGCGTCGGTGCTAGACGAACATAGAAATTATAGCTTAGATTCGAAGAGAACCTGGAGTCTACGAGTCTCGTATGTTTTACCTCCTTTTTGCATCCACAAACTCCGGCAATAAAAACGCGATGAAACCCAAAAAGGAAAAGGTTCATTCTTATTAATGCAACCTATTTAAGTACTATGGCGTTTCTTGGCCTGTATTTAACCCCCCTCGAGAATTCAATATCTCCTATGCGCCTACATTTAATACAATTTACTAATTAAAAATTTATTTAGCAATTGAGGAATCGAGGAAACATAACGCCCATAATGCTATAGTTAAGTGTTATATGCAGACGAGGTAGCCTGAATGACGAAATATTGATTATTAATAACAATAATTTATATATTACACACCTATGTGAATTTTAGTTAAATTTAGTTTAATTTAAAGTGTCGAATAGTCGAACTTATTAAACATTCAAACGACGTTATTTTATGTTTTTCCTTGTTCCGAAACTTTCATCAAGTTTACTGCAAGCTTGAAAATTTCCGGAAAGGTTGCGATTCTGAATTTAATTCTTTTTTAAATATCAATTATTCTTTTCAGTTTCAAATTATTGTCATGTATATTTAAATTTAATACACAAGTTTTCAACTACTTCTGTCATTTTTGAATTATTTTCTACACATTTCAATTGTTATTTTATTGAAATTTTTGAGTGCGACCTGTAAATATTTAATATAGTAACTATTATTGTTATATCAAATTTTAAGTTTATTGTTATATTGAAATAAATTTTTAATTTTATATAGTAATGGGCCTTGTCCGTTAATATATCAATAAATAAAATTTTACTGCTATAAGTTTTTAGATTTATTATATTAATTTTCCATTATTTTCTACAAATTTCAATCATCTTTTTTTATAAATTATTATTTATACACCAATTTGTAATAATTATATCGTTATTCAATCAGTTTCGTAAAATTTTAATTGTTTTGCCAATTCCTCAAGTAATGTCCTTAAAATTAAAATTTTTCACCAGTCTCAAACTTTTGATTCAAATTTTAATTGTTTTTGTTAATTGCAACATTTTTTTTTATAAAAAAGTATTTTTGTTTTACTATTTTTAATTGTGAGTCCACTGGCAGCCCTCCTTATTAGATAAACATTATTCTTTGAATTGTTGATTTAATATTATAGTTTAATTTCTAAAATATACGGACGGCTAATTTCGCCCTTGCGCGCATTATATTTTGCTGGTAAGAATACAATAAGATAATTTTTTTTTATTATGTTATTTGTAATAACAGTCGCCGAAATTTTAGAATACTGCTACGTAGTGAGCGGCCACAGTGCGCCTTAACCAGTCGCAGGTGGTCTGAAAATGTAACAACAAACGGCTAATGTGGAATTGTCCTAAATGGCTCCCAGATTCCAAATTTTCAAGATTTGAAATCCAAGCTGCTCCACTTTTTGATATTTCTACGTGGGAGTTCCATATTTACCATGAAAACGCCCAAGAGGCTATCAACTCAAGAAAATATCGGTATAAGACGTGTCATTACGTATTATAACTGTAAAGGTCGATAGACCCAACTTTGTTATAGGCGAAATACTTTTTAGCAATAGACATTCCCATCCCCCAACCCCTCACCCCCAAGGATGACAGAATTGCTTATAAAAATGAAACGAAATTTTATCAACAATAATTGAAAATGTTATTGATACTCATCGTTGTAGGATCTTTGACTACCCTCTTCACCTTCATTAACGACCTTTTTGCTCTACATAGCGCTGTATGGAGCCACCACACCCCGCCCCCAAATTATGAGAGAATTGCTTATTGAAATGAAACGAAATTTTATCCACGATAATTGAAAATGATGTTGATACTCATCTTTAAGGGGGGAACACCAGTTGTAAGTAAAAAAAAGTGCTTTTTTCAAGAATTTTTTTCTAGAAAACCATGAAACTTTTTGAAGAATACTATTTATTAATTAAAAGTACATATTAAAAGCTGTAATTTTAAAAAAAAAGTGTTTTTCAACTCAAACTTTTGAAGATATAAGTTATTGAAGCAACGCCTTCCAAAAAAAGATGATTTGCGGTGATCAGGATTCCGCAAGTATGCTTCGTCTGAAATGCAAAAATGAAATTGATTTACATTTATTATAAGATTATCCTGTTAGTGATCTAAGGATTTAAAGAAAAAAAAATATTTGACAAAATGGCGACCTGTCAAAGTCAAACGTATGATTTTCGTTAAAAAAAACGGTCGATTTTCAGCTATATAAAAAAAATTTTTGCACAAAAAAAAAAATCCTTCGATCACTAACTCGGCTTGGATGTGTAAATTAAGCATACCAAATTTTAAGTAAATCGATTTAATGGTTTTCGAGTAATCGTGATCACCGACTTTGAAAATGTCATTTTGAGAAAAACTCATTTAAAGTTTCAACGTACTTTTTTGTCAAATACTTGAAATGACCTTTGCTTGTCATATTACTCTATCTTTCCTTAAAATTATAAAGGGTAGGTACAAAAACTGTAAATTTAAGCGTAAAACAAAAGAAGAATAGCCATTGAGCACCAGGTGTAAGTGTTGGCAGATCTGGAGCGACCTGACGCGCCGCCGTATTGTGCTATATATCTCATTTATTTTTCATCGGATAAACTTAGAAATTTCCAGACACATTTCTAAATATGTATACTTTAAGAAAATGCAAAAAAAAGAAAAACGATTTTTCGAAAATTACAACTGGTGTTCCACCCTTAAAGAATCTTTGACTACCCACACCCCCTCCGCCCTCGTGGACCACCAAGGGCGGATCCAGCGGGGTTCGATGGGGGCGATTAGATTATCCTACTCTTACGTAAAAATATCAAAAAGTGGAGCAGCTAAGATTTTAAATCTTCAAAATTTGGAATCTAGGAGCTATTTAGGACATTTCCACATTAGCCGTTTTTTATTACATTTTCAGACCACCTGCGACTGGTTGAGGCACACTGTGCGGCCGTTTAATATTCAGTGATTGCGGTTGAAACTTTCAGACTTAGTAACATAGTATACTACTCTTTTTTTTAAAACGACTAGTTATCTAATTTGTACAACATAATAATTAAAAATATAAAACAATTTTTTTTTAATTTTCTTTATCTAATTTTCCAATACTTAGAAATCTGATTACTAAAAACGTACATTTTTAAAATTTAGAATGCTGCCAGTTATATCCAAGATTTTGTGACAGGGTCGCAGGGAATTTACACGGCTTATTTTTACGTGTACATTCGTTAGTAGGCGGAGATCGCTGGATGCCAAGGGTTCTCATCGGCGCGGGATGTCGCTGTTTAGCAAGGATGAACGGACGCCTGCCCCCGCGGCACGGTTGAGAGTCAGTACTAGACCAGTGTCGCGATCCTAGCAAAGAGTCGGAGAGAACTTGGCGTCTACGAGTCTTGTATGAATTTCCCCTTGTTCTTACGAACCCCGGTAATAAAAATGCGTCGAAGCAACGGCCTCTTGAGATATTCAAGACCACACGTCCATGCGAGATTTAATTGCTTTCTTTTCAAATGTTAGTTTCATCTGATAATTACGAACACTTAGAAACACTAAAAGTTTTAAGAAACATTTTTCATTCCAATGATGCGCATACCTGAAATTGCCACTAGATGTTTTTTTATTAAATTTTTAATCATATTTCACCTTTTTTTTGTTTTCAAATTTTAAATTTATAGCAGTTTTTAATAATTCTTTTCTATTATTATTTCTATACTTACAATACAATTTTGTACTAATTTTATTATTTTTCTATTTTCTACAATTCTTAATTAGTTTAATTTTTTTAAAATTGTTTTCCTTAATCTTAAATTTATCTATCTCAAATTTTAATTTTTGTTTAGTTACCTAAATCCTTTTTTTTTAATTTTAATTATTTTTGCCTTATCATTTAATCAATTGAATTCCTTGTTCTAAAATTTTTATTATTCATAGCAAATTTAAATTAATTTGTTTTATTTACCATTATCTTGGTTCTCCGAAATTATTATCTTCAATTTTCAATTTTTTTTTATTTTTCAATTATTTCTCTCTAAATTTTATTTACTGTTTTCAATCTTTTAATCTTAAATTAGTTTCAGCATATTTAAATTGCTTTTCTTTAATTTTGAAATAATTTTATCATTTTTTAATTATTTTCCTCGATTGTTAATTATTTTTCTTGTTTTTAGAATTTTTTTAAAATTTCAATTATTTTCTTTAATTTTTTAAACATTTTTATTGGTTTTCATAATTTTTAATTTTTTTTATTAATTATCGTAAATTTTATTTAATTTCTCAAATTTCAACAAATTTTTTTTTTATAAAGAAAAAAAGGGTTCGATTTTACTTACGATCTTATGCTCTGAAGAACCCGGGCAACCGTTTTTGGAGGTCTCAAAGAGGCCTCGTCCTCTTCGTCCTCCTCCGCCTTCATCCTCAAGAACTTATTATTGCACTAGCTGCGCGAGGGCGGATCACAATATACTAAAGAGTCAGTTCGTGATGGACCGTAGAAAACGATGACGAAATGCCGTCCAAAACTAAGATCCCCCCCTCCTCTCGAATTCTCCCAAAATTGGTGCCCCTCGTGAGATTACGTATGTGTTGGAGGAAGAAGAAAATTATGTTGCTGAGATTTGACGACTTCGGAGAAAAACTCGAGAACCCGGCTTTCAGAAAGTCAAAACATCCTTCTTGGTTGACACAAACTAACCTTTATGTACATTCTTAACCTAAACCAATTCGTGTTAAGAATTATTAGATTACTTTGAAAAATAGAATTTTATCCTTTTTCTTTTAGAGGTTGTGTAGGCACCCTCTCCCTCCCACTTCATCGAGGGCACTCGAGTTGGCTTATTCTATTTCTATTCTGTCTTTTGTGCGTCTCCCATTAATTCATAACTTTCTTCGAAGAATTAACAAAATATCAAATTTTTTTATTCAGATGATCATGTCTCGTCAGGACTCTCCCTTTTCCCTCCCCATTTTCTTCTCTTTTATCTCTCCTTGGAAAAAACCTTGTTTGTTTTTTCTTAAAAAAATCATCAAATACAGTAGTAAGCTAAACCTAAGGCTTACAACAAATTTGTGAAATCTTCCTTCCCCCTTTTCTTGTTTTATTCAGATGAACTTCGATCTCTTCTCTATATGAAACATTTTTTTTAAATCATCAAATACAGTAGTAAGCCAAACCCAAGGCTTCCAAGAAATTTGTGAAATCTCCCCCCCCCCCTTTTTTTTGTTATATTCAGATGAACTTCGTTTCTCTTCTTTATATGAAACATTTTTTTTTAATTATCAAATACACCAGTAAACCTAATCCTATCTCAGCAAAAGGATTTGGGTAATACCCCCCCCCTTTTTTTCTCTTCAAATGAACTAGTTACATAGTAACTTTTTCTTTTGTTTTAAAAAAAATCATGAAATACAATAGCAAACCAAATCCTATTTCAACAAAGGATTTGGGTAATGCCCCCCCTTCCTTCTTCCAGATAAAATTCATTTTTCTTCTTCATATGACACTTTGTTTTCTTCTTCTTCAAAAGATAATCAAATACACCAGCAAACCAAATCCTATCTCTGCAAAGGGTTTGGGTAACATCCCCCCCAACTCCTATTATTCAGATGAATTTCGTTTCTCTTCTTCTTCAAAAGATAATCAAATACAATAAAATTTGGCAAATCCACCCTTTCCCAAAAATCACTCCACAAATTCACATGACACTTAAAAGCGACCGCGACTGGTTGCCTGCGCCCGCGACCGCGGCTGTCAACGTCAAAAATCTGCGAACCGAGTGGTGAATAACGTTGTTCTTCTCATGCCAAGATCTAGTACTTCAGGGGAAATTATACTTCTCCGCGGAGATGCGATTATTATTTCTGACCCCCTTTTATTTTTTTTTGCCATGCTTATTTCCTCCTCAGCAAAACTCGAACTCAAAGAGATAAGCCACGGTGCAGACAAAACAACCCATATATAGGGAGGCTAGCCGTCGCCATAGGCGCCAGCGAAACCAAACTCGCCGCCTGATATTTTAGGGTAACTGTTATTAAGGAAGATTAAGAGTCAGCAGGGGTTTAATTCTAAAAGAAACGGAAAACATGAAAAATAACCTTAAGAATGCTGTATGACATCGATGAATACTGTATATAATAAATACGGCTAAATACTGTAATTGAAATGTACTCGTTTTCCTAAGGTCGAGCTTGGGGACAAGCTCAGAAAGTCCGTGGTGGGTTGTTACGACCCTATGTAACATTTTCTTTTATATACGTGATATTGCTTAAAAACAATAATGAGTTGAATAAAGTAAATGAATTTTATTCTCTAGCCTGTCCGTCTGGCAAAGGAAATATAATTTAATGTTGAGTCGAGAAATAGACCAGGTATCTTCAGGTTCGCCGACGCGACGTAAGCACCCTGCGTTGTGCTTAGACCTAAGGAAGAACGAGTAATTTCTAATCCAATATTTTATAATTATTTCCTTTAGTTTTAATAATTATAACATTTATGATAAGCATAAAATTGAGAATAAAATTGTATGAGTGATAATTGTGAATCATACCAATATACTGTTGAATACTATTATCACTTAATTGTAATTGCAGGATAAATAATTATCTACACATTCAGTGACTTAAGCCAGCTTGTAAAAGAAAAGAAATGGAGATAATTTTCTAATGAGTTTTCTTATTGTCTAGAAAACCTACATATATGGGATGGCCAGGAATCATCTTTCCTTAAATTTAGAAACGACAGAAATCTAAAATATTTTAATTCTAAGCTGAAAAGAAACGCAGCATTTTATTATTTCTTTTCTTCTTCTTCGCAACCTTCGCAACATAAATGCATGCTGGACGCTTCCCATGCGCACGCATACATGGCGGGTGACTGCTGGCCGTACGAGAGTATATACACCCACACATGTATGACCCTTGCCTAACCTCGCCGGCCATCATGAATTCTTTCTCTCTCCATCTAACCTATGAATGCAATGCTGTTCTGAACCACGTGCTTTATGTTGACATCGAGCACGTGGCCTACCTCAACAAAGCTATGCCTATGTAGTGAGAAATCAAGACTTGTGTCGAGTTCTTGATACATATTCTCTCTAAATTTTTAAGAGTCGATTAATCACGAAAAATCAATTGATTAACTGTTTGAATTATTGACATCATTGATTGATCATTAAAGAGTAACAATTAATTGATTGAAAAATTGATTAATTAGTTTTTTTGTAAATATTAATAATTAATTGACTTGGAAGTTAATTGAAATAAATTCACTGCATTGGGCTTAAGATCCTAGATGTTGCCGGCGTAGCATTTTTTCATCCGCTCGGCAACACAAAATAGCCAGGTTGCATTTCCTTGAATCCTCTTTCCCAGTCCTAAAATCTTCCGACTTTATAAAACCAATTAAAATTGTCCACACATCCTGTTCTATCTCCGCCCAGTTTTGGAGGCTTGGGTCAAACAATAAAATCAATTTCGCGTATGAAAATTTCGCAGTTCTTGAATCGACGCTAACTTGGCTCGACAATTACTCTCGCCCGTCTTGCGGTTATCCGACTTGGGTGCGGTCACTTATAAGGGTAGAATTTGGCAAAACAAGTTCGGGTAAATTACCCAAAATTAACAAGTTTAAAAATTCCGCTAAGTCTAGCAGACGTTAAAATATAAATTAAAAATGAATTGTAAAGATATTCGACTAATATATGTGCGAAAACCAGCAAGTGAGGAAGAAGAAAAGCTACGGTGTCATAAAATCAGTCAAAGATAATAAACATTAATATTTGGCACTTTGAACAATTCGTTTTCGCGTATGACGTGAAAATTGTGCATAGACTGTAGGTTATTCCATTTTTGGAATATTTAATTTTTGGTTGAGCCCGCCGAAGGATTTAAACAAACTCCATTTCTTTTCTTGGCAGTAGAATTAAGATACAACGATAACAAGTGAGTACAAGGAAAACAAAAGTATCATTCCAATTTACAGATAGGGGAGAGTGGCCATCAATGTACCGGGTTTTTTTCAAGGTCATAGTACTTATTTAATTTCACCAATTTCAAGCACTTCTTTGCATCAATATAAAACTACAACACTTCTCTAGGTAATGCACACATATTATACACGATTTATTTTAATTAAATAATAAAATTTAGGATTTTTCTAAACTAACAAGCTATTTTCATTTTCAACAACCTGGGTACACAATGAACCACCTCTATAAAAACACTAAAAATGTTCAACAATATTAATATTTCAATTTTCACTTTGTAAAAAACTTATTTTCTATCAAATACTATAAAAGATTATTACTTAACACTTTTTAATTGATAATGTTTAACATAAATATACCTCAAATTTAAGTTAACTAGCTAAAATGGCATTTTAGTTTTACTATGTTGATAAGAGTACTGACAACAATCGCTGTAACATGCTGTACGCATACCTAGTTTTTTAATCAGGCATACCACTCTGAAAATCGAAAATACACTGAAATTTTAGGTGGTTCATTGTTCCCCGGTACAATGAATCAACATGACATTTGCAACAAAAATGGTTTTTTATAACTTAATCCAATATTCCAAAATCTTTATCTCATTAGAATATTGTAGTTAAGGCCCGATACAAAATAAATCGTAAGTACATTTATTTTAAAATTGTCTTATTTCAATTAAAAAACGTGTTTGTATTTTAGGTAAATTTTTTCTTCAATGCATCAAAAACAGTTTTTTTTAGTTTTCTCTGTAAAGAATTAATCTACATTTCTTAAATTTATGGACGTAGTGTGTTTACGCAAACTTCATATATATTTAAAATTAGGAGAATTTTTATTTAATTGTTTCTGAGAAAATTAAATTGGTTCATTGAAAAAACTGGTACATTGATGGCCACTCTCCCCTATATTATGAGATTTTAAGGTCAAATGTGTTAATTACTAAATTCTAAATTTTTTCCAAAGAAATCCGAGCTACCAAAATATATCCTTTAATTCTTGAGCAACTAGTACATAAAAGTTAGAGTAACACAAACACCACTTAAATAATAAACACAGTTTCCAACTGTGACTACGTGACTCCGAAGAGCGTAACCATATTTTATTTACAAATAATAACGTGCTAAACTGCTTATATTTTATGACATAGAATAGTCAGGGTGGGTGTAAAAATTTAAAATAAATAAATTTTCCGAACGTAACATACTTGCTTTTCTTTCTTCACTATCTTGTAATTTATTTTTTGATTTACCGTACTTCTTTAATAGATCTGAAGAAAGACATTCAGAAATATTGACATTATTATGAGTAGTAACATCATTTACTACTCTACAACACTTTTCTTTTTCGTTATTTGAATTATTTGTTTCAATGAATTTCAAACTTGCCATGTCATCATTTTTCAAGTCATGAAATTCTTTACTTTTTACTTCCTTCAAATGAAAAATAGATGTAGAAACAACATCGTTGATAGAATCTTTATCACTTATTTGTACATTTTGTAATTGTGAAAGTGTCTGAAAAGATATTGGTGGTATTGAATTTAAAACAAGAATTTGAGAATTTGTATTACAAGTTTCTTACTCTAACTCTTTAGATATATTCATGCGCATTGACTTTTTCTCTTTTACTTTAGCACGATAGCCCTTCATTATTTCTCTTTGCAATTATAGGCATTATAGGTTATTAAATTTTAAAAGGAATTTCTAATTCTGTGTCTCCCAGACACCTGTTATACATTTTCCTCTTTCTTATTTTGCACGCTATTGTTGTCTTCCCAGGTAGCCTTATTCTCTCTTGCTTTTAGAACCACAAGTGTGAACTCTGCTTGCGTTTCGCACGCTATTGTTTTCTTTATCTATCCCAGGTAGATTCTATACCTTATTCTCTCTTACCTTTAAGAGTCCAGCATTACATTCTGAAAGCTAGCTGATTTCTTATATAGGATTCATGTAAAATTGCTAAACCATTGACGTATCTTCTTGAAGATTATGACGGAATTCCTGTAATTGGTAGATTTTATGAACAAGAATTTGCTAAAGTAAAACATTCTGATATATACTTGATTGGAAAAGTACATAAAAAACGTAGTAATAAAATGTTTGTAAAATGTTTAGTTTTCTAAGACTTATAACATTTAGATTAATAGAACTTAATTGTAAAAATACTTTATATTACAAACCTTTATTGCTAATAAAAAGTTCGTACATCATTTTTTTCAATTTAACATTTCGACGCCCCCCGTTGATATCATGTTTATTACAAAGCCAGTGCAATAAAATGTTATTTTAAAAACAGGGGTTATATTAAACATATATTAATCAAATGTCTATTGAAGCTGCTTGACATAAAATGTTAATTGCACCGAACGTTCAATATACTTGTTTATTAAATGAAATATGCAGTAACATTCTAAATACTATTCTATATAACCTTACTTTAACATTGTAATATAATATTGAAGTTGGAAATAGAATGTTATTGGATATTTGATTAAACAAACAATTGAATAGAAATCATATACAACAAAATTATTAAGAAAAATAAATTTCCAGTGTTTTTTAAAATAAGATTTTATTGCGTTGGCTTCGTAATAAACATGTTACCAACGGGGGGCGTCGATTTTTTTATTTGTCTATTTTATCTTTGTTTTATTTCTCTAAGAAACACAACTTCCAATTAATTTAATATAAAAATTTCATGTTTTACACAATTTTTTAGACAAACATTCAATATTAAAAGCAGTAATGTTAATAAATAAAGATATAAAATGTATTGATTGAGTAACCTTACACTTTCGTTTTCTTTGAATTCGTTTAATTACACATTTATAATGATTCTGTAAATAACACTTAAAATTATCCACATTTACATTGTTCTTATCACCACAGAATTTAAGAAACATGCTGATCAATATAATTATACATAGATTGAAGTTTTTAAGACAATAATTTTTGAAAACGTTTATATATACAGAAATTAATTCGTTTGAGTATTCCCAAATAAATTTTTTTTAGTATAAATAGGTAATATTAACTCCTATTTCGTCTGCCTTCAATCCTCACAGTACATTTTTCATAAAATTTTCCAAAACATACTGGACAATTTCAACAGTTTATAACATAAAGTGTTTTCTTTCCATTAAAATATTCTGTAATAATGCTGAGGTTATTTTTAAAAACAGTTCAATCTTCATAATTAAAAAAAACGTTTCTGATGCTAGTTTCTTCAACTTATTTAATAGCTATTTGTCTTCTTCGCACACTTCGTATATTATTCTTGGTAAAAATATTGAAATTGTATATTACGACTCAAGGCCAGGAAATCCAACTTTCTTTCCGTGTGTCGTATATGATTTTCCTTCGACCTTAGCCGAAAGTACATTGAAAAGCTACAGAAAATATTGAAAAGACCGTTGACAGTGCTTGATGACTGCAAACTTGTTGGCAGACATATTTGTTTACTATTCTTACTTTTGAGGCCTGCGTCAGCGCGCTCTACTGGCCACCTTGCAAAGCGTCTAGCAAAATGTACCTCGATCAGCTGAATTGTCTTACGAAAATTCAGGTTGCCTGCTCAACTTTTTTGTAAGTATTGTTCGGTTATTAAGTTACACACAGTTCCTGTCAAAATTCGTTATACAGTTGCAACCATGATGAGCTTTGCTATGATACTGAGCCACAAAATCTCGTAGACAATCAGAGCGCACGAGAGTTCGAGCAGCCCGCAAAAGTTTTAATTCCTGGAGCGAAATTTTGCTGGAAAAAGCGTACTTTTGGATAGGCGATAAAAGAAATTTATTTTTAAATACAGCAACAATTCTGGCACCATATTTTGTATTCACAGATTTAATGTTGTAACTTTATAGGTTTTATTAACTTACAACTCTGATCAGTCACAGTTTTCAAGTCACCTTCCTGGTGAATAGACGTGTTTACGTGTCGTGCCTGCATAGCTTTCAGAGGTGTTTACGTGTATTAATCATAGTAAATCGGCGTTCATAGTATACATTAGTTCAGTGATTTATTTATTTATTACTAAGTGAATAAGTGAACGTGGTGGTGCGACCCAATTAATTCGATATACGAGTGAATCCCTGCTTACAGGGATACACTCCGTTTTTGTAATTAACATGGCGTCTAAATCTTTAAATCCTGAATCAAATTCTGTCTCGAAACCAAATTATGCCAAAGCAGTCCACTCAACGAAAGGTATTTCTCGTGATCAAGCTATACTAATTGATACTCTAGTTGAAGCCACCCATGAAGAATACATTATCGCTCTTACTAAAGTTGTACAAGCTTCTAAAATCCGCTTTTCTTCTCGAATCGCTAATAGTCGAATATGTGTTTACTTAGATTCAAAACAAACAGCTGACGAAATAATCGGCAATAAGAAAACGATTATTATTGGACACCAAATTATTCCCATCCGGCCTTACGTCACAAGAAACAAAAGGATAATTCGTTCTAATGTCCATCCACTTATCAGCGACGAGCTACTTGAGGATGAATTTAAACAACTCAATGTGACATTTACCTCCCCCATAATGTCAGTACGAAATGGATTCACTTCCAAAATGCTTTCACACATAATTAGTTTTCGTCGCCAAGTGTACGTTGCCCCAGATGATGTAGAGAAGATTCCTCAGAGAATTTTAATTAACCTCGATGATACAAGCTTCTGGATATATATTTCGTCCGATGCTACAACTTGTTTTGATTGTAAACAAGAAGGCCACATTGCGAAGAATTGCCCAAATAGTTCAGTTCCAACGATAACACCCCCCAACTCAGCAGGTTCCCAACATGAGTCAGTGTCTACCGATAATCTAATCTCTGCTTCTCCTCCCAAAGAAAATTTCCCCCACCTTCAACCTCCTTCTCTCTCACCAAATTCAAAACAAACAGGTGTTTCTTCAAAACCAAGAGTCAACAACAATCAATCCCGTGATGATTTATCAAACCCTAATAATTCTTCTCAAAGGAATAAAAGACCTCCGCCTTCTACTTCAACATCTACAACTTCCCCAGAAAATCTAAAAGATAAAAAACATAGAAACTGTACATGACTCAGCTTCTGACTCAGAATCGCTACTTAGTGATTCCGCTGAAATCGCTCCGAAAAAAAACACCACTCGTCAAAAAAAAATGAAATCAGCCCCCCCCTCTGCAGACAAAGAAGAAGAAATCTGGAAACAAGTTGAGAAGGAATTAACAGAAAACGCTAAGTCATACCCACTTTCAGTTTTGCAAGTTCAAAGCTTGTTTGATTTATCTAAAGGTTCTCCCAACATATTAGAAGTTGTCCAAGATCACACAAATGACCTGAACGGCCTAATCGACAAGTTAACTGATTTATATCCCGTATTTTCTTGTAGAAGCCTAAGAAACCATTGCACGCGAATCAGAAACAAAATAAATGAACACCTGCAGAATATTCAAGACCTAAATACTATGGACTCTTCTCCATAATTGGAATTATTTTACTTTTTTTAATTATGGACATATTACAATGGAATGTAAATGGTTTCCGCCCACGCAGAAGAGTCTTGAAAAAACTAATCAAGGATATAAATCCAGCTTGCTTGTGCTTACAAGAAACTAATTTCAATTCCAACTACTGTGCTAGTCTTAAGGGATATAAGTCAATTTTTAAGAATAGAATTAGTGATTATAGCAGTGGTGGAGTAGTATCTTTTATTAAAACGGATTTATTTCTTAACGAAATTCCCCTTAACACTCATTTCGAGGCAGTAGCAGCCTCCCTTAAACTACCAAATAAAACCACACTCTGCAATATTTATCTTCCGAATAGCCAAGATTTTGATTTACAAGAACTAAAAAATTTACTTCAACAACTTCCAAAACCATACATAATCTTAGGTGATTTCAACTCTCATAGCAAAATATGGGGCTCTTAAAAAAATGATTCTCGTGGAAAAATTATTGAAAAATTACTAGAAGATGAACAACTCACCCTTCTGAATACAGGTCAGCCAACTAGGTTCAATATAAACTTTAGCAATGATAGTTCCATTGATTTATGCATAACCTCACCAAACATTGCCTTAGACTTTGAATGGTCTGCTTTTGACTATCCCTATGATAGTGATCACTATCCCATCCTTATAAAATCTTTATTAATACCTTCACGTGACAAACTACACACCCATCCAAAATGTCTATTAAATAAAGCTAATTGGCCCCTTTATAAATCAATCATCATACAAAATATAACTGATTTGGATCCTATAATCGAGACCTCTTCCATTGATAATCTACTACATGATATCTGCAATTGCATAACCACAGCAGCATCAATTTCTATTCCCAAGTCATCGGGAATTATCCATAAAAAACAAGTCCCATGGTGGAACTCGAAATGTTTCGTAGAACAGCAGCTGAGAGTGAAAGATCTTCGTGGGAAAAATTTACCCTTTCCATTACCGCTGAGGTTCCCATAGGACACATCTGGAATAAAATCAGAAGTATAAAAGGCAATAACTCTAACATTATCCCCAAATTCCTATCTGACTCAGATGGAAATAACATTTCTGATCTAAAACAAATGTGTGACATGCTTGCAGACTCCTTCGCAGCCAATTCCAGTGATTCCAAATTTTCGGAATCATTTATTACCTACAAAAACAATCTTAACTTGAACATTGACCACCTCCAAATCTACGATGAAATCAATGATAATGATGATCCCATCAACTGTACAATTTCCCTTCAAGAATACGAACATGCCATCTCACACACAGGAAAAACCAGTCCCGGCCCTGATGACATCCCTTAAGAACTTATAAAACAACTTCCTACTGAAGGGACAATGTATGTAATAAAATTATTCAATTTCATTTGGCTTAAAAGAGTTTTTCCAAATCAATGGCGAGAAGCGGTAGTTATACCAATCCCTAAACCAAACAAAGATAGAACAAAACCTACTAACTATAGACCTATCTCTCTTACTTGCAACTTTTGCAAAATTGTCGAAAGAATTGTGTCAGAAGGATTGAGCTGGAAATTGGAAACCCACAATTTATTTTCCTCCCATCAGTATGGCTTTAGGAAATTTAGATCAACTATGAACCATCTAGTGAACCTTGAATTGGAGGCTAGTGAAGCGCTTGCCCAAAATCGTGATCTTCTAGTAGTCTCAATGGATATTGAAAAAGCGTATGAAATGGTGTGGAAGGAGAGAGTTATCACCCTCCTAATGGACATGAAAATCTCAGGCAACATCCTTCTCTTCATACACAACTTCCTTCTCAAAAGAAAATTGACAGTTAGATTGGCAAACACAACATCAAAAATGGTGGAAACCACTAACGGTGTGCCCCAGGGCTCCGTTTTGAGAGTACTTTTGTTCCTAATTGCCATTAATGATATCCCAGTTAACATCAAACCTCCCCTCAAGGGCCACCTCTTTGCCGATGATTTTGTGTTTACCTACAAGACTAATAACAATAATACAATGATGAAAATTGTCCAGGACACATTGGACAGTCTACTGAAATGGGCAAACAAGACAGGCTTCAAGTTCTCTGTTAATAAAACTAAATTTATGATTATCTCGAAAAAACGAAACATCGAATCCTGTACTCTTAAACTGGATAATATCCCTATCCAAAAAGTTGATTGCTTAAAAATCCTTGGTCTAACCTTCGACAAACGACTCTCCTGGACTCCACATATAAATCAACTGAAAGCAGATTGTAATAATCGACTCAACATAATAAAAGCACTTGCTTCCACAAAATGGGGATCTCGCAAAATGTGTTTACTGAACCTACTCTGCACTTATTCGATCCAAACTAGATTACGGATGCATATTTTATGATTCAGCTAACACAAATATCTTGAAGTCGATAGAACCCATTCAAAACACAGCTCTACGAATCAGCATAGGTGCCTTCAAGACGAGTCCTATCTCTAGTGTCCTTGCTGAATCTGGATTTTTCCCCTTAGACTACAGAAGAAAGCTGGCCTGCCTTAACTATGTTTGCTCTGGCTCCCCAAAAATCACCATCTCTAGTCCAACAGAGGAACTTTTCACCAGCTCACCTAAACCACTTTCTCTTCGATCAAAGGAATACCTTGCAACTCTCAATCTATCACTCCAATTTTCCAGCCCTCGTAAATACTATCCTATTCCTCCATGGGAAGACCTCTCTCTAACAGTCGACCTTGAATTATTGGAAAAAATTAGGATCTCATCCACTACAGAAGAAATCTCTCAAATATTTCTAGATCATAAACAATCTTATGCAGACTACTTCCAAATCCACACTGACGGCTCAGTGATGCAAGGGCGATCCGCATGCGCAGTAGCAACTGAAACTGGAAGTATTTTTGCTTCCCGCCTCCCAGACACTGTCAATATCTTCTCCTGTGAAGCATTCGCTATAGTCAAATCTCTTAACATCATTAAACAATCCTCTCTTCATACCTCTAAATACGTCATCTTCTCTGACTCCCTATCTTGCTTAAAAGCAATCAAAAATAAATTTTCTGTTACTCCTCTTATCCAAAACATACATTCCCTGTTAATAGAACTAAAAAGTTTGAATTCCAAAGTTGAATTTTGCTGGATCCCAGCTCATAAAGGAATAACCGGAAATGAGAATGCCGACACCTTCGCCAAATCTGCCATACACTCCGAGACTGTGGAACGAGTGCTAACCTCCTTAAAAGAATGCAAAAAATGGAACTTTAAACTAATAAATCAGAAGTGGAACGAAAAATGGCTATCTCTCGACTCAAAACTCCACGAAGTTAGACAAAACGTGTTTAAGCTGATCCCAGCTAACCCTTCATCTCGACTACACGAATGCATCATCACTAGACTACGAATTGGCCACAACAACTTCAGCCACATCCATCTGATAACTAAAAATCCACCAAATAAGTGCTCCAGATGCAAAGAAGATCTGTCAGTGAAACACCTTCTGTTAGAGTGCGTGTGTTATCAAGCAGACAGAAGGCTACATATCCTTCCTGAAGACTTAAATCAAACATTGAATTCGAAAAATGGATTGACTCAAGTTATCAAATTTTGTAAATACATTAATTTAATTAACAATATTTAGTCAACTCTCTGACTATTTAGCTCTATGTTTGTAACTATATTATAATTTTATAGTGGTCGCTTATGACCTCTGCTGTTCCACAGCGACCTTAAATAAATGAAAAAAAAAAAAAACTCTGATCATTTTTTTCTTTCTTGCAAATAGTCTTTACACTGTCCATCTTTATTAAGTTTTGTAAAGTACATGCTTTTTTATATTTAAACACTTGAAATTTTTATAAGAAACCAAAGTTGACTAAATTCTTCAACTAAAGTCTTTAAATCTTTTAATTGTATTAAAAAGTATTGAGACGAATTGTAAAATCGTTACTACTGTCAGTATTCAAAAATTAGTATAGTTACCAAGATTTGGAACTGTTTAAATAAAATTTAGTGACAAGCGTTTATATGTGATTGCGTCTGAGGAAACGGTTATCATGACAAAAAAAATCGATTTTTGGTTTTTGACGGTTTCTTGTACTTTAAGCTTTTCAAAATATAATGGGAGTAGTCCCGGTGGAAAAATAGTATATTACGTTACAAGGAAAGAAAGTTCCAAATTACCGTATTGAGCGAAAATATAAAAATATTAAAAATGGTGCCAAATATATAACAATATAATTATTTACAGAGAACAATATTAATTAAAAAGCTAATTAGGATTTAAAATGATGAATTAATTTTATTGTTTATGAATTATAATATTAGTTTTTTAAATTGTTATTTCCTATAAAAAATATAAATGTCTATAACATATTTTTTAATAATTAATTATTCTTTAAGTATTTTATTGATTATAATTTTAATTAAGTAGTATACATTTTTAAAATGAAATTTAGAAGTTCAGTATAGTGGAATATTGAAGATTTCAATTTCTACCTATCGGTAGGGCACATATATATAAAAAACAAATAAAGCCAAGCAGGCCTCGAATTGATAAAAGGAACAAAAAAAGTTGTTCTAGTCTCATTTTCCTGATTCAAGGTACTACTTCGCGACAGTACTCGATTTTTCTCGATTTTTTAATCGTAGACCTTAGACTAATTCGAGATGTGACATGTTTTTGGACAAACCCGTTCCAATGGTTGACATTAAATAATAATTGTAGATGAACGAAGTGTCTTTTGAAAAATTTAAATTGAAGGACTAATCCGGGGATTTTTTTATTAAAACAATGAAACTTGTCAAAAAGACCATGCCGTCTATGACACCAAGTTTATATAGGATTCTTTATTAACAAAGTAAAATAAGAAAAGAGGGTTGTCTAATAAAACATGGTTGTCTGGAAAACATTTAAACCCTAAAGTTGCATCGTTTTAACGATTCCTATTGAAATTTGTTCGGAGTTCGTCACTGACCATTTTTCATAAATATAAGTAAAATCTCCAGAGTGTTTTTTCCACTTTTTGTGTCTTTTGCACAAAATTAAAAAAAAAATGATTTTGTTGATTACATTACATGGACTTAAATGGTCTAATTTTGTCGATGAATGTTCCTGCGATCAGCATATGTGATTACAATTGTAATAATGGTTTTCCACCATTAAAATAACTCTAACACTTATAAGAGTTAACACAAACACTGCTTCACCAAACTTTATTCTAAGAAAATATAACCAAATGTTTGCTTAAAAAAGTTCCTTTGCCTCTCTTACTTGTAATTTACCATGAAAATAACAAACCGATAATAAAAAGTTGTGCAATTCATCATTAAAATAACAATTGAACTTCCGCAGACTTTTTTTCTATGAAAACAATAACGAAAACAACACTTCATCCAATTTCTTTCTAACAAAGACATAACTAAACATTACTTTTTCACCTTTAATTTTTGCAATTCACCATGAAAATAGCAAATGCAATTCCGAAAGGACATTTTCTTTTGAGAAAGCGATAATCATTGTCTTTTAACAAAGAATCATGATTAAAAAAACTAAGCAAGTAAGTATTGTCAAGTAATATTTACTTTTTAATTCAAGCAGTGCAAACAATGTAAAACTTACTTTGTTTCTTAAGGAAAATAAAATGTCACTTTTAAAACAAATTTGACATATTGTACTTAAAAAGAATGTTTGAGGTAATTAAAGAAAAATAAACAATAAATTAATAATATGCAATTAACATTTTTACTCTCTTTTACTTATTCTTCCACTATTAAATCTTCCGGAATGTACTGGAAATTTCATTTTAAACAGTTTGACACAAAATTGTCAAATTTGGCTTCAAAAGTGTCAATTAAGCCTCCGGATTCAATAATTATTATCTTGTAGGAAATTCTCTGGCGCATCTTTTTTCTTTTGTTAATATTTTTTCTATCTCTCACCGTTTTTGAAAAAACTCAAAACACTGAATTTTTCTGGAAGTCATATTTGATGAAAATGTTCACTTCAACTAGCTCTAAAATGAAAATTTCTGAATATTTTTACATGAAATTTATAGAAGTTATAGTTTGAAGTATTCTTTGGATAAAAGGCTTTTAATAATGCTTAATTATTTACATGAAAAAAGTTATGAATTTTTTTATCGCTCATTGTTACATAATTCTTTGATCATGATTCATTTTCAACTGTTTCGTTTAACGAGGGAATTTTCAGTAAACACAAAGTGTCATATGTTAGAATATTCATGGATACCTAATAAAGTTTTCTGGAAAGTTACATTTTAAAATTAATTATCGTAAGCAAAAGATATGCAATAATATTTTCGCGGCGCAAGTGGTTTGATCTGCTTATATTTTGTTGAAGCTAATTTATATGCAAATGAAACTTTTCAGAAAACTTTATGGGGTATCCATGAACATTTTAACATATGACACTTTGTGTTTACTGAAAATTCCCTCGTTAAACAAAACAGTTGAAAATGATCAAAGAATTATGTATTATTATTATTAAGAGAAGGGAAATGGTTGTACAACCAACGGCGCTTGGGTAATCCCTTTACCCCCCCATAAACGAGCCATCTAATCCTTAGCCCAGAGCCCCCTCCACAAGGAGAGAACCCGAGCCGGAGTCATGGCAGCGATATCTGCTTCCTCAAGGAATGGTTATCCTATGAGGTAAAGTCGTTCGCTAGTTAGCGAAGGGCAATGGCAGAGAACATGAGTAGAGGTTTCATCCACCATCCAACACTTCCGACAATCGGGGTCCTTGACGATGCCCAGGTTGTCTAGGTGATAGCGAAGATCCCCAAGGCCATTTAATATTTGCGTTAGGGTCTTGGCATATATCCTGCTGAGCTTACAGAAGTCTGCAGCTCGTTTCAGGTTGATAGTGTTACCAAGGAGTGACTTAGCCTGTCTGCCACTAGCATAGCCATTCTACTCCTTTTGGTGTTCTGCGCATAGCCATTGTTTGAATTCTAAGGCCAACACTGCATTAGAGACATTTACAGGCGGGTCAGGGCCAACAGTGCGGCTCCTGCTACCCGCCTTTGCAAGTCGATCCGCCATCTCGTTACCCCTAATTCCAGAGTGACCTGGGACCCATAGGAGCGTGACGCGGTTAGTCTCAGCTAGGTGATTTAGTGCACAGTGGCACTCCCAAACTAGATGAGATGTTGTTGAGTAATGATTCAAGGAAACTAAGGCCGCCTTGCTATCCGAAAGAAAAAATATGTTCCTACCACGACAGAGCTCCGCGGTCTCACCGGCCGCATAGAGCAGTGCCGTTATCTCGGCTTGTAAAACAGTTACAGTGGACCCAATCTTAAATGCCGAGCCCTCGATAGTTGTTTCATGATATAGACCTGCACCCGCAGCCACTTCCCCTTTGGCTCCATCCGTAAACCAGATGTCACCATCAGTGGGGAGGACCACGAGTCCATTTTTCCAGTCCTCTTTTGCTGGTAAGCTAATTTTATATTTCTTATCAAAGAGGTATTTCCTTTCCCCTGACATACTTCCGCCCAAGTCCATCATTTATTCTCAGGGCAGATTTAACCGCCTCTGCTTTGATGGTAAGGTGTAGTGGTTCCAGCCCTAAAAGTGCACCCAGGGACATTATAGGTGTGAAACCCAACGCCCCCGTTATGCACCTCAAAACCATTCCCCTTACACTTTCAAGTCGATCAATGGTCGACAACAATTCAACTTTGCTCCACCAGACCACAGATAAATAAGTTAGCCTTGGGAGCAGAATCGCCTTATAGATCCACATTAGTGTATCCAGTTTTAAACCCCAGCTATGCCCGATGGCTCTTTTACATTGCCAGAGGGCTGCAATGAATTTCTTGCACTTATCTTCTAAGTATTCATTCCAGGCTAGTTTACTATCCAGGATGACTCCTAGATACTTTGCTCGCTCTGACAGTTGAAGTTTTTGTCCCGAGAGCCTCAGCGTGCGTGTAGCTTTCCACTTATAGCGTCTCGTAAAGAAGACAACCTCAGTTTTCTTTGGATTGACGGACAGGTTGACCCGTCGGCACCAATTGTCGACAAGGTCAGTGCCTGCTATACTATGTCAAATAATTCCTCCAGGTGCTGGCCACGGACAATCAACAAGATGTCATCCGCGTACCCAATCACATGGAAGCCTTTTTCTGTGAGTAACTTTAGCAGTCCATCAACCACCAGGCACCAAAGCAGAGGTGAGATAACTCCTCTCTGCGGACAGCCGGAATCAATGACCTCCCGCAGGGTAGTACCACCTTTACTGGTTATGAGGTTCCTATTGCCTAACATGTGGCAGGTTCAGTCAACGATTGTCTCCGGAATTTCATGGACGCGCATAGCCCTTCGTATTACATCCGTAGGGGTGTAATTAAAGGCCCCCTCGATATCCATAAAAACCCTAATAGCAAAACCCTTTACTTCTAGCTGGCCATCAATTAGATGCACAGCTCTAGTTATGGCTGTTTCAGTAGAGCGTCCTGCTCTATAGACATGTTGATCTCTGTGAAGCGGATGTCTAGACAGGATCTCACAGCGGATATATCTATCGACCAGTCTTTCTACTGTTTTTAAGACGAAAGATGTTATTCTGATCGGTGGAAAGTCCTTCGGTGAGGTGTAACCAATTCTGCCTGCTTTAGGTATGAAAACCATTTTCGTACCCCTCCATATCTCTGGAACATATCCCAGAGTCAAACTTGCCCTAGCAAGCCTTACCAACGGGCCGACTACACTTTTGCCCGCCCTTTGTAAGAGAACGGGAGAAATGCCGCCCGGACCGGGAGACTTGTAGGGACTAAAGGATTCAATGACCCACCTGATCCCGTCTGCGGTCACGATCCTGTTAGCTAACCCTCTACGAGGACCATTATTAGCCCGCGGGAGATCAGTCGTAGGCCAGGATACGGGATCACCACTACCAGACCTTGTGAAGCCCGGAAAGTGTGTCCGGATCAGGTGCAGCAATGTCACCTCGTCCGACTCTGAGAAAGTTTCATCGGGTAATTTCATAGTGCCCATGATTAAGGCAGGGTTTTTAGAAAGCAACTTATCCAATCTGGACGCGTCCCTTCCCTTGTTTATATTGGAGCAAAATGAAGCCCAGCTATCTTGCTTAGCCTTCCTAATTGCATCCCTATAGTTGTTCCTTGTCTTAGAATAGATGGCTCAACTTACCTCCGTGCGACTTGATCTAGCACGTCTAAACAACCTCCTAGTTTCCTTACGGAGGTTGTCAAAATTATTATTCCACCAACAGATGGTAGTAGCCCTATGAGTTTTAGTTGGAACACAACTACACTCAAAGGCCGTTTGAACGGCTTTTGTAAAAATCTCTGCCGCCTTGACAAGAGTCTCAGTATCACTGATTTCCTTTGGAAATCCAAACAGCGCTTTCTTAAGCTCTGTCCCATAGCCAGCCCAATCCGTTTTTCTGGGATTACGGAACCATTTAGGTGTGAAACTAACCGTGGTCTTGAGCTCGAAGGTTATCTGTAAATGATCAGAAAGTGAAGGTTCATCCGATACTCTCCACTGAGTAAAAATTTCTGAAGTGGCCCCCTGATTTGCAAACATGTAATGAAATTTGAAATTAATGTTATATTCCTATACTACTAAATGAGAGATAGTTTGCATATAAATAGTTTTTTTTAATTTAAATAATGTCAAAAGTTATAAACAAATGAAAATTTTTGCATCATTTTATTTGAAAATTCATATCTTTTTTTTATATTATTGAAAATTAATAAAATTTGTATGACTTGTGTTCAAAAGTATAAACTTTAAGATAAAAATAATTTCGATCACGTGCATTTATTTTTTAATGCAAAATTAATGATTTTTTATAAACAATTAAAAAAAAACATGTTCTGGGCCTGCTAACAAATTTTTTTAAAAACGTATTGATTCAGTATGAATTTAGGTTTATTATACAAAAATAAAAATTTGGTTAGGTTTATATTTAACAGAATAGCGTTAATTTGTTTATACACTGCAAAAACAAATGTCAACAAATGTCTCAAATATGGGGACACAAGACACATATTGTGTCTCACTCTGAGACATATGAGTCTCAAAGTGTCTCATTTTGAGACATATAGTCCCAGCAATTTTTACAGT
The DNA here is from genome assembly GCA_037103525.1 of Ganaspis brasiliensis. Classification (NCBI taxonomy): domain Eukaryota; kingdom Metazoa; phylum Arthropoda; class Insecta; order Hymenoptera; family Figitidae; genus Ganaspis; species Ganaspis brasiliensis. The sequence goes on along the minus strand of JAZKLR010000097.1, from coordinate 736,606 downwards.
GTAACGCTCCGGAAACAATATCAAGCGGCACTGGTTCGTTCGCAACTGCGCCTTTAGTAGTCCCTCCTATAATAAGATGAAATAATTATGAAGTTAAATCAAGTCAAATGATTTAGTTGAACATAATAAAAATCACTTTTTTCATTTATTTATATAAAAAAACAATATGTAATTAATTAAATACGCAATAATGTTAAAGTACACTATCATTAATACTAATAACTAATAACGTTAATAATAAAGTTAAAAAGCTTAATTTTTTTGTACTCTATTGTCGTGGATTTTTTGTGACCTTATGAGTCTTTATTTTTGAATCCTCAGAAAATATTTTGCATATTATCTGATCTTTTTCAGTTGGCTGACACGAATGGTACTGTCATGTACAACTAACTGTTTTTGCACATGCATTTCGAGGCGCTAAATTATTTTCGTTAATCGCATGTTCCTCTTCTGTGCAAAAGCCAAATTTAATTTTGTGGAAAAATTGTGTTGCCCATTCAAACAAACTTTTTGGTGATCTACTGTTAAATAAATAAACACATGAAGCATCGTGTTGAACACGTTCTGAAATAAGCAGCAAACAGCAAAAACTGTTAGTTGTACACGACAGTACCATTCGTTTCAGCCAACTGAAAAAGATCAGCTAATATGCAAAATATTTTCTGAGGATTCAAAAATAAAGACTCATAAGGTCACAAAAAATCCACGACAATAGAGTACAAAAAAATTAAGCTTTTTAACTTTATTATTAACGTTATTAGTTATTAGTATTAATGATAGTGTACTTTAACATTATTGCGTATTTAATTAATTACATATTGTTTTTTTATATAAATAAATGAAAAAAGTGATTTTTATTATGTTCAACTAAATCATTTGACTTGATTTAACTTCATAATTATTTCATCTTATTATAGGAGGGACTACTAAAGGCGCAGTTGCGAACGAACCAGTGCCGCTTGATATTGTTTCCGGAGCGTTACACTGTAAAAATTGCTGGGACAATATGTCTCAAAATGAGACACTTTGAGACTCATATGTCTCAGAGTGAGACACAATATGTGTCTTGTGTCCCCATATTTGAGACATTTGTTGACATTTGTTTTTGCAGCGTATAAACAAATTAACGCTATTCTGTTAAATATAAACCTAACCAAATTTTTATTTTTGTATAATAAACCTAAATTCATACTGAATCAATACGTTTTTAAAAAAATTTGTTAGCAGGCCCAGAACATGTTTTTTTTTAATTGTTTATAAAAAATCATTAATTTTGCATTAAAAAATAAATGCACGTGATCGAAATTATTTTTATCTTAAAGTTTATACTTTTGAACACAAGTCATACAAATTTTATTAATTTTCAATAATATAAAAAAAAGATATGAATTTTCAAATAAAATGATGCAAAAATTTTCATTTGTTTATAACTTTTGACATTATTTAAATTAAAAAAAACTATTTATATGCAAACTATCTCTCATTTAGTAGTATAGGAATATAACATTAATTTCAAATTTCATTACATGTTTGCAAATCAGGGGGCCACTTCAGAAATTTTTACCCCACTTTCTTATCTTATTGGATATGGAATCAGAGCCGAGTGTAATATCTAACATCTCCTCTCTGTTCTTAGTCCTGAAAGTCGGTGTTAAACACGTATTTAGGATGTCTAAGTTAGTATTAATTAGATAGTCCAACAAATTCAAACCTCTTTAATTAATATCAGAGCTCCCCCATAGTGTGTGGTGCGAATTAACATCGCCCCCCAATACCAGGAGAAGCCCCCTTACCGTACAGTAATCAACAAGTTTTGCAACCTCTACTGGTGGATTGGTCCTGCCGTCGTAGGGGAAGTAAGCCGATCCAATGATGGTCCTTCTAATTCCCTTAAAGTCAGTGATCACCGCCATTAAGTCTCCAGTGCACATGTCCAACAAAGGAGTAACTGATACACCTTTCACCAGGATGCACGCTCTTGGTCTCTTAGCCTTGGGGTCCCTGTAACAAATGAAACTCTTTCCCCGAAGCCCCCTAATGGTATCTCGTACAACCCAAGGTTCTTGGATCAACGAGATACCTGTGTGCATCCTTGCCATACCCCTCATCAGTACTGCTGAGGCGTCTTTGCAATGATGCAAGTTAATTTGAGTAAATGTGAGTGCATCAGTTGCCATTAAGGTAGCTGATCACTTCTTTCACTCGTCCCAGGCTCATTCTACACCCCGCCAGTGACTTTAAAAGTCACTCTGCACAGGTGGTAGAATGGCCTGTAGTCGAGGACTGCTAGAGCCCTCGCCTGACTCTCAGGGACCTGCACAACTAAGAGGAATTTATTCCCTTCAGCTGCTCCAGCCACCTGAGTGTCTTCCGTCCTGACTATTCGACAAGACGAAGATTTTAGTGAAGGGTTGTACTCCTCCAGTGCCTTTCCCAGGGCTTCAGACCTTCCACCGCACTGGTGAGCCAGTCCTTAGCCGCTGGGCATTACGACCCTTCTAAAGAGCCCGAATTGCTCCCCAGTACGAACAACGTCGGGATAGCCGACGTCAGAGACCACCATCGTCAGGGGATTTGCTCTGATGGCCGCACTAATACCTCCCTGTGTCTCTTGAAAGACAGCAGTTTGGCTTTTTTTTTGGTCTTTTAGAGACCACTGGTTCCTCCGGGGGAGACGAGTCAGGTCCCTGTTTCCTCTTGGTAGACTCAGATCCGTCTGGTTTACCCAAACCCGGATCGCCATCCACTCCAGAAGCGGAACCTCCCGAATCATTGGAGGGACCAGCTGTCTCTCCTTTTTGGGCATGTGCAGTACCAGCTGTCGGGATAGGGACCTTTGAACTTTCAGCCCCAGATGGGGCCTCAGCCGCCATATCCTTTTGGCTGGTCTCAAGATTTAAATCTTTTAAATTTAGATTATTTGGGTCCGTCATTTTGTTCCCACGAGAAGCTAGGGAATATTAAAAGCCTATTATCCAAAGAATACTTAAAACTATAACTCCTATAAATTTCATGTAAAAATATTTAGAAATTTTCATTTGTGGGCGAGTTGAAGTGAAAATTTTCATCAAATATGATTTCCAGAAAAATTCAATTTTTTGAATTTTTTCAAAAACGGTGAGAGATTGAAAAAATTCATAATAATAAAGTGCTTGCACTTTTTAGGCATGAAACACTATATTTGGGTGGGAAATACAAGGTTGTTTTTGGTTCCCAAGGTTTTCCAGAAGTAATTTTTGGCACTGAACACGAATCTGAAGTCAAAATGACGATTGGACTTCATGGAAATTGTCAAACCACCTGTTCTGGTCGGATTATTATGGCAATTTGTCTGTCCGCACTGCGTATCATTTTGGTTTTATGCCGCATTTGGGGGTATAATACAAGAATATATTTGGTTCTCAAGGTTTTCTTGTAGTATTTTTTGTCGCTGATCACGAATATAAAGTTAATTTGACGATTAGACTTAATGGAAATTGACAAACCAGCAGTTGTCACACGATTATGAAAATTCACTTTTATCTGTCCGCGCTGTTTTTCTCTGCAACTTCTATGCCGCATTTTGAGTGCATAATACAAGAATATATTTGGTTCTCCAGGTCTTTTTTATAGTATTTTTTGTCGCTGATCATGAATCTGAAATTCATTTAACGATTGGACTTAATGGAAACTGACAAATCGTCCTGTCATAGGACGATTATTAAATTCATTTTGTCTGTCCGCACTGCTTATCTGTGTGGTTTTATGCCGCATCTTGTGTCATTGTTGTGAATGTAGAGTGGTTTTAAGAGTATTTTTTATCGCTAAACATAAACTATGAATGAAATTGAAGATTTGGCTAAATGGAAATTGCTGAAATGGCTGTTATTTGAGCAATATTATGAAAATGCAGTTTGTCTGTCCGCACTGTTTATCTGTATGGCTTTATGTCGCATCTTAAGTCATTATCGTGAATGTAGAGTAGTTTTAAGAGTATTTTCTATCGCTAAACATAAACTGTAAATGAAATTGGTGATTTGATTAAATAAAAATTGCTAAACTGGCTTTTATTGGAGCAATATTATAAAAATTCAGTTTGTCTATCCGCACTTCCTATCTGTGTGGTATTTTGCCGCATCTTATGTCATTCTCGTGAATGTAGAGTGGTTTGAAGAGTGTATTTTTTATCGCTAAACATAAATTTTAAATGAAATTGATGATTTAACCAAATGGAAATTGCTAAACTGGCAATTCAACCAATATCATGAAAATTTAGTTTGTCTTTCCGCACTATTTTAAAGTGTGGTTTTAAGCAGCATCTTATGTTATTGTTGTAATATACAGCGGTTTGAAGAATATTTTTTTACAGTAAAAGACAAATTTTCATTTAAATTAATGAAATTGATGATTTGACTAAATGGGAATTGATAAACTGGCTGTTATTGGAGCAACATTATAAAAATTCAGTTTGCCTGTTCGCACTATTTTGAAGTGTGGTTTTAAGCAGCATCTTATGTTATTGTTGTAATAATGTACATCGGTTTTGAGTATATTTTCAACGGCAAAAGACAATTTTAAATTAAATTGATGAAATTTATTATTTAACTAGCTGTTATTGGAGTAATATTGTGAAATTGTTTTTTTTTGCATAAATTTTTTGTATAAATTTTGACTTAATTAAGTCAATTTAAGTTTTTAAAATATCAGCTGATTTTTGGAAAATTCAAAAAATTAATTTTATGGCAAAATTTAAACAAAATTAAGTCTGAGAGATCTTCTTAGTGATATTTTAAATAATTCCACAAAGTTTAGTGTCAAAATATTTATTATTTTAAAAGAAAGTTTGCGGACAAATTTTACTTATACCAGTGACGTCATTCTCCATCACATGCGTTTAAAAAAAGATATTTTAATTTAAAAAAAATTACTTTAATAGGAGCCAAGAATATTCCCCACTTAAATTAATTAAAATTTAAGCTTACCCTTAAAATTTAAAGAATTCTTATATACTTTGTAGAATTTAACTATCCACTAATTTATATTGATGTATTTAACACAAAATTATATTAATATTATTAATATTTAATAATGTATAACTAATAATTAATTTACCGTGGATGTCCCAGTAACCCTCCACGTCCCAGTATCCGTCCACTTTTTCATAATTTCGAGAATTTTAGCGTGCGTAGGTTTTTTTATTGAATTTAAGTATTATTACCATAATCTATGATACCTTGAGCTCGCTTTACACAAGTATTTTTATAATTTTAACACTAAAATTCCACCTCAATAAATTCAAAAAGTCCCCGTGTGCCGTCGAGCGCCTTCTCACGTGTGAAAATAGTGATTTGATACAAGTGAACAGCTGTAAGGCTTTTGGTCATAAATCGATCATTTGATTTTCAAATAGACTTACAATCGTATTTATCGCTAAAGCAGATATTGAATTATGTATTCAGTTCAACATATTTAACCAAAAAATTTATTTAATGAAATAATTAGCTGGACCAATACTGGGACAGCTCAACTCAGCATTGTCCTGGTTTCCGTCCACACTATTCTACAAACTTATAACCTAAACGTGATAAGCATAAAAATGATTAAGATCCAAATAAATTGAGTGAAAACTAAACTAAGTCATCAAATTAGTTTAGATTTATAAAAAATATATTAGAGGGTAGCTTAATAATTCAGCAACTTAAGCGAAAGGTATATTCTAGGTTAGAATTTACTAATACTGCAATGTTTTGAAACGTTTTTAAATAAATTTACAATAGCACACTTTTAGGTTCCATATAAAGCACTGATTATGTATTCTTCTTTTTTAATAATTTTGATACGTTTTGTTTTTAATTAAAACGAGGGTAAGACGAAGATAGTTAAGGGCAAACATGAAATACTCACGAAGGTGAAACTGTGAAACTTAGTCAAATAATGTTCTTGAGAGGCTTATTTAGAAAAAATAAAAGCTCAAAAGTCAGTTTGTACACTATATTCTACACATTTAAACTAATTAATGTTGTTCAAATAAATTAAACATTTCGTTTAAATTTTAAGGTTGTAATGTAAGAATGTAGAAAAAGTGGACGGATACTGGGACAGTATGTATAGTGGACGGACAGACACTAGGACATAGTAGAAAATAGTGGACGGAATCCGGTACATAAAAACACTAATTTTAATAATTAAATAAAAATTATTTTTCCACACATTTAAAGAAACAAATTATTTTAAATATTAAAAAAGGGTTTAAATTACTCTTTACAAAAAGAATATTTCGGATTGTAAAGCAAAAAAAGTTGTTTTTTACTTTTCTGTGTGTTTCAAACGCTTAACTGGACGGATACTGGGACATCCACGGTATATTAATAATACGTAATAATAATTGAAGAGAATATCTTCTGTTCAAAGCCAATAATTTTATTATAGAAAAACAAAACAACAATTTTGTATTTTCGTTTTTGGCCTAATTGCGGTCGTTTGTTGAAAAAAGGTAAAGCAAGTATTGAATGAAAATAATTAAAATTTTTATTTTAAGTACAAATTTTTTTTTTTTTTACTTTGTTACTGATTGATAAGGATTTAATATATCTTTAAAAGACATTATCTCATTCGATATTTTAATAATTTTTTCGTACTCGGTTACGATGAACACCGAACCATTTTCTGAAAAGAAAATTTGTTTTATTTGTTAGATTATGTCAAAACAAATTTACTCACAAATTTATCAGAAATTTACGTATTTACTCACGGACAGTTGTATGTTGCGTTGTCTAGAGTAAAATCAAAAAAGTATCTGAAGATACATGCATTAAACTCTGCATTATTTAACAATCCAAGAGATTTAAAAAGCTCTTACATAAAAAATATTGTGTATTATGAAATATTGTAACTAGGCGTTTTTACATTTTCAATTAAATAAAAATCATTAGATTAGAGATATGTAATGGTTATTACACAGGGATTTTAATGCTCTTTTATAAGTTAAAATGTAGCGAAAGGTAAATAAAAATAATAATAAAAGAAAAGAAAATTATAAAAATGGCAAAAAATTTAATATAATATAAATATATATATAATTGAATGGCAATTATAACAAAAACAATGAGAAAAATATCATTAAAATTAAATAACCTATTATTTTAATGTTATTAAGATATTTCACTCGCAGTTATACTTGAAAAAATCGATTTTCTATGGATTTTTTTTAAATTGTAAGAAAATGTTATGTTATATGTACCTTGTATCTGGTTAAAATTTCAGGAACCTTTATTGTCTGAAATTTGAGATATTCATATTCAAAATTTCAATTTTACATGCAAAATGATAAAAATTGAAAATTCGAATATGAATATCTCAAATTTTAGACGGTAAATGTTTTTCAAATTTTAACCAGATACAAGGCATATATAAAATAACGTTTTCTTACAATTTAAAAAAAAAATCATAGAAAATCGATTTTTTCAAGTATAACTGCGAGAGAAATACCTTAATTAAAAGTTTATTTCATTTAAATCTAAAGTAAAATATTTATTTGTATGAAATAAATATTAAATTCATAATGTTAAATTAATCGATTTTTTGTTCGATGAAACAAAAACAAATGGCAATTATAATAAACTCTATTGTAGTAGCTTCAATGATATAATTATTTTAAATGTATCATAAATTGATTAATAAACTGATGATTTAAAAAAAGACTTGAGTATATACGTTTTTTAATTTTAGAATAACCTGATATAAATATTAATTTATTATCAAATTAATTGTAATCCTTAAATACATTTCAAAGTAAACAGACTCACTAAAAGAACAGTCTGGTTAGAATAACCAGAATTCTGGTAAGGGTATATTTAACATTGTGTTTCTGGTTCAATTAACCAGAGTTCACGTTAAATCAATCAAAATTGTGGTTAAGTTAACTAGAACTTCGGTTAAAATACCCAGAATAAAATTTTAAGTACAGCCTAACCATAATTTTTTTCAGTTTTGATAATTTAATCAGTGAAATTTAAAAGATTTTCAGTGGATTTTAATTAATTTAAATTTTAATTAATTTTAATCAATTTAGATGATTTAAACAAAATCAAAGTATTTACTATATATGAGAAGAATTATATTGATTTTATTTTCATAGTACGAAAGAGATGAAATTAGAAAGAAAGTATGGATGTAGAGTGGAGGTCTTCCTCATGTCATATAATTTTTAATTTTAATTTATTTTGTTAATATACTTTGTATTATGTTGAAATATATGTATTATGTTTTTATGTAAACTTTTTATTTTATTGTAAAATAAACTATATAAAATGCAATGTTTCTTGCGCGCATTCGCGCGCGCATACTTTGCTAGTATTAACTAAAGAAAAAAGATGCACCAGAGAATTTCCTACAATATAATAATTACAAAATTTTGTTTCTTAAAAATCAATTTCAAGGTGGTAGGGGAAAAGCTGACACCGCTGTTGAAATTTATGTGCCCTTATTGAATCCGTAGACTCAATTGTTTTTTCCTTGATAAACAAAGTAAAAATTGCATGGCTTCACAGCAATTTTTTATTTTTTTGCATTGCTTAAGAAAAGAAGTCAAAATTACGTTAAACTCAAGTAAATTTTAGTTTTTTTTAGTGAAGGGGCTTAAATACTATACGATTTGAAAACAGCATGACATAAGTGCCGTTATGCTGTAGTCCAATTTGACTAGAACTGACGACTTCGTTATAATTGCTTATGCAAACCAATGGATACTTACACAATTTGTCGTCCTTCGTCCATAGATTTTAAGTAGTATTTTTAATTCCACCTGAAAGCATTCCTCAGCATACCTAAAGTTTGTGAATGCTTGACGAACATGTTGCACGATAAAAATCGTACAGTGTGTATAACTCGCTCAGATATCGAAAAGACGAACGACAAAAAGTCGTACAACACAAATCGGATAGTCTTCAACGGGCCTTACACACAAAACCTCGAAAATACAGGTACAAAAATCCGAATATTTCGAGAAACTCATAACTGTTTAACAGCTAGGAAGTATTCAAGAAGTCGAAAACATTAAGAACCCGAAGCTGTTCAAAAACTCAAAAATTTCGGAATCCTAAAAATTTTTGGGTTTTCTGGAGACCTCAATATCTTGAATCCTACTCGACCCGACCCAAAAAGAACTAACTCAATTCAACTCGCAATTTCTATTTTTTTAAAACCCTTTCTTGTGATTTTTTTGTGCGATAGTAGCAGATTTTTTTTTCTACAATTGCCATGCGATTTATATTTTTTTGCATAAAATTGTCAGGTTTTTAAGAAAAAATTTATAAAAGACGTTAGACACTTTTAAAATGATGTTTAGGTGAAAATCACTGAATATAAGTGTCTTTTATATTAAATGTATGAAAATCTAAGACATTATTTGTGTCAATCAAATGTATACAAGACATCTTTGTGTCTAAAAATATGAGACACAAATCATTAGACAAGAAAGATGCATCCTTTATGACACATTAATCAATCTAAGACATTTACGCATCTTGACACCTAAAATGTCCAGAAATTCTTCAAGACTTTAAAAACAAAAATGACTTACATAATCTGTACATTTTTTATGAAGACATTTATAGTGTCTTGAACAAAGACACCTAAAATGTCTTCGCATTTTACAGACACCAGAAAACGTCTTAAAAGTGAAGACAAAAATGTCTTAAAACAAGACAGCAGTTTTAACAGTGTAGTATTAAATTAAAGCTTGAATTTTATATTAAATTATTTACATGTTAAAAATAAGATACCTATATGTAATTTTTAAAAAATAATGTTAAAGTTTCCGTAAAAAGTATAACTCCTTTTTTGTACTTGTTAAAAAAATTGTTCTTTATGGGAAGAAAGAAGAAGCTGAACTGACACATTTCTGCCAGCCAATTTTTCAAATTATAGTTTGTAATTGCAGCAACTTCTATAAATGATAACATACTTTTCGAAGAAGCAGAGAATTAAGAAATAATGACGGCATGTGAAAACTTTTGATTAAATGTTATCGAATTAAAACTGCGAATAGGAGAGTTAACTAAATTAATAAAATAATAAAATAATTACCTGAACCACCCATACCAAGAAGTAAAGCATTTCCCCTGGCCTGTCTGAGGATTCTTGATATTCTGCATGTATGATTCATAGCATCTTGAAACATTACCAAACGCATAGGAGTAGTAGTCGAAACATTATATTCTTCCAAATACTTCAATAGAATTTTTTTCATCTTTAATATTAAAAATACATTTATAAACTACAAGCAGAGAGATTTACAGTACCATCCGAATTTGTCAGTCCACAAATTTTTTAAAAATTGAAAAAATTCTTTAAGCGTACAAAGTATAATTATTAACATTTTTCTATTTTTATTTCTTAAAAGTAGATGAAATTTTGAAAAAAATTAGACCTGAGTGAAGTGATTTAGTCCATTTCTCATTTAAATATATTTAAAAATGTAGATTATTTTGTGTTTCACAAAAATGCAAATTTCTGACGAAATAACGATGGATTTTTGAAGTTTCTATGCTAGTTTTCAAGGTAATTCTCAAAGATATAAAACTGTTGTATAAGCAATAAAGTGCAATTTTTATCTAAAAATATGCAGGGCTTGCAATTTGAACCAAAAAAGATAGAAAAATTGGAATTATCGTCTTAATATCAAATACAGCTATATAAAATTTAAAAAAGTTGTAATTGTCAAAAAATTTCGGAAAAAAGTAATATAATATACTTATTAAAACTTTTAAAATTATTTTAATGTCAATATAATGTCTTTAAATTTTTATAAATTGTTTTGTCAAAATTCCGAGCCCTCCATATTCTAAGATAAAAGTTGCACTTTAATGCTTATATAATAGTTTTATTCTTTAGAAAATTACCTTGAAAATAAGCATAGGAACATTAAAAAGCAATGGCTATTTCATCAGAAATTTAAATTTTTGTAAAACATTAAAAATTCCACTTTCTTAAATGTATTTGAATGAAAAATGGACTAAACCACTTTACTCAGGTCTTATTTATCTCAAAAATTCATCTACTTTTAGGAAATAAAAATAATTATTTTTTTATAATTATACTTTGTACGCTGAAAGAAGCTTTTCAATTCCTAAAGTACGAGTGCACTGACTAATTCGGCCAGTACTGTAGGTAACAATATTTCTAAATATAAATATATTTAATAATATATTTAATAAAAATAATCATAATTATAATAATGACTTATTTTCTTCAAATGAAAAATTTAATAGTATTCCATCTTATGAATTTATTATAAGACAATTTTAGAGTTGAGAAAAGTGCATGGTATCAGTCTAAGGCTACCCGCATTCAAAAAAGCTCTTAGTAGATTTGATTACTTTTAAACTACCCTGCGTAGTTTAATAGGTCCTTATAAGTCCTCATAAGTGAATTTTAAAGGTATATATGAGAGTAATTTAAAACCAAATACTGTTATGTCTGACAAAATTTTGGCCTAAAATTTTGCCAAACATTTTTTCTTTCCATATAAAAAATTGTAATTCCAACAAAAACAGAATGAGAAGATTTCTATGTATTTGCGGAAAATCATGTAATATGTAAATTTTGGTAAGTTTGACATAAGCGATTTGTTTAATATTAATTGTACTAAAATATCAAAACCACATTTAAACCTAAAAGGGAAATCGTTTAGTATGTACGAAAATACCAATTAGAATTGGCCATATTATGGTCCATTGAAAAACCAATATTTATAACTTATATTATAGTTATGGTCGAGTCCATACCAAGTGATCACACCAATTTCAGTCATATTGAGTAATATTTACGAAATTGATATTTTGGGTTCCTTTAGGAGTAAGAAAAATAAATTTTAATTATTTTTAAAAAATTCAAAATATTTTCGAAAATATTCAAATTCAAAATTTTGAGTACTATTTTTTTTGTTTTATCATAACTTCTGTAATTTTGAAGCAATTGAGATCATTTTTTTTTTAAATTACTCATATTTAAATACTCTTTCAAGAAAAATTCTAATAATTAAGAAATTGTTTATAATTAAATTTTTATTAAAAAAATTAAATTATTTATTTAAACAAAATCTAAAGTATATCATCGTTCTTTTTCAAAAAATTCATAAACATAGCCTATAATGTGCTTAAAAATTTAAGCCAAAGAAAAAGATGGTATGTATTATAGTTTTTGAGAAAAAAATTATTAAGTTATGCTAGCTCGGCGCGGACCGGTGTCACCGCTACTCAACGCGTAGTTCCGTAGTAACCGAAATGTATGTATATTTTTACATAATGTAAATATAGTTAGTGTATTATATTTAAATTATAAGCTTCAGAAAGTCACACTGATCTTTTCATAGTACATGGACATCAAACTTTAGAATTAAAATAATTGGAGAAAATAATTAAAGTAAAAAAAAGTAATTAAAAAATTGGTAATTTATAGAAAAATAATAAAAATAACTAAAAATTGGGAAAATTATTAAAATTTAAGAATAATAATTGAAAATTTGTTAAATCAATTGAAAAATAATTTATATAATTAAAAACTGGTGAAAATAAGTGAAAATAAGTGAATAATTAAAATAATTTAAAACTGAAGAAAGAAAAATAATGGACTGGTAAAATTATCAAAATTCGCGATGTTCAGGGGTGTTAATTTTTTTCTTATGCAATTTTAGACTTAAAATTATGGGGTAATGTCAAAAATAGAGAAACAAATAATTTGCGGAGTTTGAGAAATTTATTCTAAGAAAAACTTAAATTTTAAAAATTAAACCTCTTTCACAATTTTCATTTTTTCCATCGACAATTTTTTTGTGGGATTTTTAAATGATTTTCTACAATCCATCGTATGGATTTTGAAAAATAAAATTTCGAAAATGACCAAAAAAATATTGTTTTTTAATTTTTATGTAATACCATAATTCTACATCTTAATTGATGTAAGAAAAAAAATGACACCTCTGAGCATCAAAAATTTTGTTGAGTTAAAATTTCACCTATCTCTCCCCTTAAAGAATGATAAAAATAGTTTGAAAATAGTTGAAAGAAATGAAAACTATAATAAATTTAAAAGATGACAAAATTTTAAAAGGAGAAAAATGATTAACAATTTGAAACATAAAGTATGAAACATAAAATTTGTCAGAACTGCGAAGTACTGACAAACTTCGCAGGTGTTGACAGATTGAATTAATGAATGAAATTTGAAGATTATTATAAATAACTATTTTTAATCAATGTTTGTAAAAAAAAATTTCAAATCAATCTTATAAGTTCACATAATAGAAAAAATTATATGAATTTGTGTTGATATCTATAATTAAATTCAATATTTAATATTTTAAAGATTTCGAATTTGCCGCTAACATTTGTAGTTCTTAACTTGCCGCTAGGTGCGTGTATTTCTCGAAATAGAGATCGTTGAGTATTTTCTATATAAGCAAGCAAGCTTTAATTAAAAATTTACTTATATACAGGTTTGTATCCTTTGATTTTTTATCGTTTTGCGTTTGTAGTTGAAGTGATTGAATTTGGGTCATTATTAGTACTAGTCTCATTTTTTTCTAATTTTTTAAAAATTAGAAAAATTGGGCCAGTATTATTACTGATCTTTTTTTTTATTTTTCACGTTTTTTCGTTTACAAGAAAAACGTAAAGATGCCCTTAAAATTTTGTTGCAATCCTCTGCAAAAACCCAACCATAATTTTTACAATAAAAATTTGCGATTGGTACCAGCATCTATTATAAAAATATATCCATCATTAACAAATGAATATTTTATATGCAACTCATGTAGGATAAATGTTTTATCCCAGAAACTTCCATTATTGAATTTAACAACTAGTTCTACACTAGAAATTCAGAATAATGTTTTCAGAGAAGAAAATGAAACTACTGATCAGAATCACTTAAATCAGTCCGATTCTTCTTCAGAAGATGATTTAGATTTTTGTGATTTTAAAGTAAATAAGGAGCTTGCTTTTTCGCATTTAAATAAATGTTTACAAGTCTTAGGAGAATCTGCTATAGATTTTAATGATCTATCTTCTGTGACTAAAAAAAGAGAAAATTTTCAAAATATTGTTTTAATTTTAAAAAATAAATTGTTGAATTTGCCAGATTTGAAAGACGATGCCAGTGAATTTGTAAGTCATCTAAAAGAAAAATTTTCTAATGCTGAAGATCGATCATTTAAACTGAAAGTTTTAACTACTCTTCCAAAATCATGGTCTCTTAGTAAAATAGAAACAGTTTTTGGTGCTCCAAATCGTATGGCTCGATCAGCGATAAAATTAATAGCAGAAGGGAAATTTTTCAGTTCTGGAAAGCGGAAATTAGGAAACAGTCTGCCTTTAGAAACCGTGACATGTGTAAAAAGCTTTTATACAAGCGATAGTAACAGTCGGATGATGCCCGGAAAAAGAGATTTTGTCATAATTAAAACAGACGGTAAGAAGGAAAAAGTACAAAAACGTTTAGTTTTATGTAATTTGAAAGAATTGTACAAATTATTCAAAGACAAATATCCTAATATGAAAGTGGGTTTCTCAAAATTTGCAGAATTAAGACCGAAGGAGTGCCTACTAGCTGGTGCAAGTGGAACGCATACAATATGTGTAGGGGAGAGTGGCCATCAATGTACCAGTTTTTTCAATGAACCATTTCAATTTTCTCAGAAACAATTAAATAAAAATTCTCCTAATTTTAAATATAAATAAAGTTTGCGCAAACACACTACGTCCATAAATTTGAGACGTGTGGATTTATTCTTTACAGAGAAAACTGAAAAAAACTGTTTTTGATGTACTGAAGAAAAAATTTACCTAAAATATAAACACGTTTTTTAATTGAAATAAGGCCATTTAAAAATAAATGTACTTACGATGTAATTTGTTTTGGGCCTTAACTACAATATTCTAATGAGATAATGATTTTGAAATATTGGATTAAGTTATAAAAAACCATTTTTGTTGCAAATGTCATGTTGATTCAATGTACCGGGGAACAATGAACCACCTGGAATTTCGGTGTATTTTCGATTTCCAGAGTGGTATGCCTGATTATAAAACTAGGCATGCATACAGCATGTTACAGCGA
This sequence comes from Ganaspis brasiliensis, assembly GCA_037103525.1. NCBI lineage: Eukaryota > Metazoa > Arthropoda > Insecta > Hymenoptera > Figitidae > Ganaspis > Ganaspis brasiliensis. The sequence goes on along the minus strand of JAZKLR010000097.1, from coordinate 721,510 downwards.
TTGTTATCAGTACTTTTCTCAACATAGCAAAACTAAAATGCCATTTTAGCTAGTTAACTTAAAGTTGAGGTATATTTATGTTATACATTATCAATAAAAAAGTGTTAAGTAATAATTTTTTATAGTCTTTCATAGAAAATAAGCTTTTTTACAAAGTGGAAATTGCAATATTATTATTGTTGAACATTTTTAGTGTTTTTATAGAGGTGGTTCATTGTGTACTCAGGTTGTTAAAAATGAAAATAGCTTGTTAGTTTAGAAAAATCTTAAATTTTATTATTTAATTAAAATAAATCGTGTATAATATGTGTACATTATCTAGAGAAGTGTTCTAGTTTTATATTGATGCAAAGAAGTGCTAGAAATTGGTGAAATTCAATAAGTACTATGACCTTGAAAAAAACCCGGTACATTGATGGCCACTCTCCCCTATGTGTTTCTCACCAAAATGTAAAATTAATGTTCGCAGGAGTTGAGCTTAACAAATTAGTAGCAGAGAATCCCAATTTTACAATTTTGACTTATAAAGATTGGATCTCTCAAATGATGTGTAATCCTGCACAACCAATTTGCTATCTTGGAGATTGTAAATATTGTCCAGGCGATGAAAACCTACGGAATCAATTTAAAGAATTGCTTTCAGAAAACTTAATCGGAAGTATTTCTTTGAAACAATGGGTAACAGTTGACAGGTCCAACTTAGAAACACTTATTAAACCAGCTGATGAATTCGTAGACCTGTTAGCTGATATGCTTCGAAAACTTAAAATACACGATTTTATTGCAAAAGAGCAACAAAACTTTTTAGAAGAAAAGAAGGCTGATCTACAAATTGGAGAATTTATTGTTTTGGGCGATTTTGCAGAGAACTATTCATTTGTTCTTCAAGATGCTGTGCAATCTTTTTATTGGTCTAACAGTCAAGCAACTATTCACCCTTTTGTGGTCTATTACAAGCAGGATAATGGATTATTAGATCATATTAGTTTTGCAATAATAAGTGAAGTTTTAGATCACAACACAATTTCTGTCCACTTATTTCAGAAAAAATTATTGAATTTTATTAAAGAGAAAGTATCTCAGAATGTGAAGAAAATTTATTATTTTTCAGATGGAGCAGCTGCTCAATACAAAAATAAAAAAAATTTTATAAATTTGACTTATCATATTGAGGACTTTGCTTCTGAAGCAGAATGGCACTTTTTTGCTACATCACATGGTAAGGGACCATGTGATGGCATTGGTGGCACTATCAAAAGATTAGCGGCTCAAGCAAGTTTACAACGACCATTAAACAATCAAATTGTTACTCCTCTTGACTTATACGAGTGGGCAAAATCCAGTTTACAGAAAATTAATGTAGAATTTTGTAATTACGCAGAATATGAAGCTGAAAAACAATTGTTAAGTGAAAGATTTAATCAAGCTATGACCATTAAAGGTACACAAAAATTTCATTCCTTCGTACCCCTTGAGAATAAAATTGAAACAAAAATTTTTTCAAATTCTGTGCACAGCACAATTTGTAAAATAAAAAAATAAACATGACGATTAACTGTATTTATATTATGTAATAATATACATACATTTTGGTCACTACGGAACTACGCGTTGAGTAGCGGTGACACCGGTCTGCGCCGCGCTAGCATAACTTAATAATTTTTTTCTCAAAAACTATAATACATACCATCTTTTTCATTGGCTTAAATTTTTAAGCACATTATAGGCTATGTTTATGAATTTTTTGAAAAAGATCGATGATATACTTTAGATTTTGTTTAAATAAATAATTTAATTTTTTTAATAAAAATTTAATTATAAACAATTTCTTAATTATTAGAATTTTTCTTGAAAGAGTATTTAAATACGAGTAATTTAAAAAAAAATGATCTCAATTGCTTCAAAATTACAGAAGTTATGATAAAACAAAAAAAATAGTACTCAAAATTTTGAATTTGAATATTTTCGAAAATATTTTGAATTTTTTAAAAATAATTAAAATTTATTTTTTTTACTCCTAAAGGAACCCAAAATATCAATTTCGTAAATATTACTCAATATGACTGAAATTGGTGTGATCACTTGGTATGGACTCGACCTATCTCATAATAGAAAGAATGAATGGAATTTGTTTGAGTCTATAAAAGAACCTAAGTGAGAAAAAGAAATAGGGAGTGTGCAAATAGTTGAATGATAAAACGAACAAGCCTTTATCTTAATCCGAGTCGCGTGCTACGATATTGATAGCAACAACGAGATGTAATGCCTGACACTTGTTACACAATGTCATCTCTGCGAGACCTGCGAACATAATTTGTTATCTGACACTCGAGTCGCGTGCCGTTAATTCTGACTGCAAGTTACAATATAATTTAAATAATAACTACAACTTCTCAGGAAGTAACATTTACCACACGACTCTTAAATGTATTTTCAAACTTCGAAATAAAGTAATTTACATAGACAAAATAATCTTCATCAAAGTTTGAAACAATAACTAATAAGGGTTTCATGATAATTATCATAGATCGTACTGATAACAATTGTCCATAACAACTCTATTCAAAATATCAAGAATAAATTTCGATCAGAAATAATATTCTAAAATATAGATAGCAGCCAGTTTGAAAAAAAAAAAATTTCGCTAAGATATAAAATATTCATTCAGAAAATTAATAATTGTACAATAAATCAAAAGAGCATAGCCGGTTAAGTATGTAAAATCTGCCCCCGCACCTATTGTGCTCATATTGCTGTCACAATTTGGCATTGCTGTGAAAAAAATTTTCAACAAATATTAACCCTTAAATCCATTTTTTGGGGGAGATATGGAGGGGGTAAGTAAAATTGAAAAATGTGTTTTTCTCCAAAACGGCTGATTCGATTTCATTAAATAAAATATATGTTAAGGTAGTCAATGAGACTATTAAGAAAAAAAAAAGTTTTTATTTTTGCACAAAAATTACAAAAAAAAAACTTCTCAAAATTTCCAAAAAAAAATTTTTTTGTTATATTTAAGAGCGACATTTATACATTTCAGCTGATTTATTCCCCAAAGTATCCCCAATAATAAAAAAATTTTACCTACTTTATTTTCGAGGTGCGTCATAGTAAAAAAAAATTAAAATATGACGTGCTCATGTCACGTTACAGAGTAATAGCCCTTGGCGGATCCACGAGGGGGGTCATGGGGGTCATGATCTCCCCTGGAGCCTTGTATATAAATGTGTGTGAGAGAGAGATAACATTATAGTGTCTAAATAATTGTATTGTATTATTTAAACGGTCGCCATGTAAGTTTTACGGTTTAGGCGATAGGTCCCTTTTCTCGTGCGGCGTGATATGTAGGTTATCATTTTTTTTTAAACCCATGTTCATTGTTTATGATCCTCAAAGTATATTAAATGTAAGACTAACGAAGATTAAAAATATAACAAAAGTAAATAAATATAAAAATGTGACACATCGAAGTAGCTATTGCCAGGGGCGCACAGTGGGACTTTTAGCTTTTTTTTGTCAATATATAATACCTCTTGATAGAATAGACGATAATGTGTTGTCCCTGGATCAAAATAAAGCTAGATAAATTCAGAATAAAAAAAAATAATAGTAAAGCTTTCTTCTAATTTTTCTGGTCCAGGAAACACTCGAGAAGTTAACAATTTTTCAAAAAAACGACAAATTGAAGTATACAGACAAAACAAATTTGTAAAACTTTACAAAAGTCGTTATTCGTAAGCTTCTGAGGTCGCTACATTAAATATGAATAAAACATTAACTTTCAAAATGGCGAATCCAATATGGCGGACTTAAATCTGAAAAAATAATCGGTGTTTACGAAATTTGGTTTTCAGATGTTTTTTGGGCCGTAGAATGTAAATATAACATTCAAATTAGGGAAATTCAATATGGCGGATCTAGTATGGCGGGCTAAAATCTCAAAAAATAATCGATTTTTACGGAACTTGGTTTTCTGATGATTTTTTGGTCGCAGAATGTAAATATCGCGGACTAAATTCCCCAAAAATATTCTATTTTTACAAAACTTGATGTTTGAATGTTTTTTTGAGTCGTAGAATAATAACTTTATTTTTTGAGATTTTAGCCATCCATACTGGATCCGCCATATTGAATTTCCCAATTTGAATGTTAAATTTGAAAAATTGCTAACTTCTCGAGTGTTTCCTGGACCAGAATAATTAGAAGAAAGCTTTTCTATTATTTTTTTTTATTCTGAATTTATCTAGCTTTATTTTGATCCAGGGACCACACATTATCGTCTATTCTATCGAGAGGTATAAGATATTGACAAAAAAAAAGCTATAAGTCCCACTGTGCGCCCCTGGCAATAGCTACTTCGACGTGTCACATTTTTATATTTATTTACTTTTGTTATATTTTTAATCTTTGTTAGTCTTACATTTAATATACTTTGAGGATCATAAACAATGAAAAAAAAAACCGTAAAACTTACATGGCGACCGTTTAAATAAAACAATACAATTATTTAGACACTATAATGTTATCTCTCTCTTTCACACATTTATATACAAGGCTCCAGGGGAGATCATGACCCCCATGACCCCCCTCGTGGATCCGCCAAGGGCTATTACTCTGTTACGTGACATGAGCACGTCAAATTTTAATTTTTTTTACTATGACGCACCTCGAAAATAAATTAGGTAAAATTTTTTTATTATTGGTCAAACTTTGGGGAATAAATCAGCTAAAATCTGTCAGTGTAGCTCTTAAATATAACAAAAAAAATTTTTTTGAAAATTTTGAGAATTTTTTTTTATTGTAATTTTTTTCCAAAATAAAAACTTTTTTTTTTCTTAATAGTCTCATTGACTACCTTAACATATATTTTATTTAATGAAATCGAATCAGCCGTTTTGGAGAAAAACACATTTTTCAATTTTACTTACCCCCTCCATATCTCCCCCAAAAATTGGATTTAAGGGTTAACATTTGGTGAAAATTTTTTTCACAGTAATGCCAAATTGTGACAGCAATATGAGCACAATAGGTGCGGGGGCAGATTTTACATACTTAATCGGCTATGCTCTTTAAACATTAATAAACATTTTTATCGATAAACTCTATATTAAATACTAATAACAATATAATAATAAATTACATAACAAATTTTAGTAATAATTTAATAAAGAATATTAAGAACAAAATTTATAAACAATTTTAAAAGCAATTTAAATAATAAATTTATTAACAAATTAAATAACAGAATTATTTAGCAACTTTAAAAATAAACTTAATAACAATGTTTATAATAAATTCAAAGCATAATGTAAACATCAATCCGAGTAATAAAAATAAAAAAATAATAATTTTAAAAATATGTTTAATAATAATAAACAATTATAATTAATTTTTTTTATATATAAATGAATTAATAAATTCAAGTTAAATGAAAATAATTTTATAAGTTTTAAAAGAGAATATAAATTGCGAATTATTCTTCGATCAAGCCAAATATTTTTCGATGACACAATGTGATCAACAGCATTTCCGGCCTACCGTAAATATGAGACTCTCGACCATTTTACAAGTGAAAGAATATCCATCTCACTCGGAATTATAAAATATTCATTCAAGAAATTAATAATTGTACAATAAAACAAAATTTAAACATTAATAAACATTAATAAACATTTTAACAGTAAACTCTATATTAAATATTAATAACAACATAATAATAAACTATATAATAATATTTAGCAACAAATTAATAAAGAACAATAAGAACAAATTCTATAGACAAATTTAAGAGCAATTTAAATAAAAAAATTATTATATAATATATAACAATGTTAATAATAAATTGAAGGACAACGTTAATAATAAATAAAAATAAAAATAAATTAATTTACTTACTTTTACATATTTTCAAAGTTACGCTACTTGAATTAGAATCCGATTATCTTTATCCAACCGCCGTAATCCAAACACATTAATAAAAGAACAAACAACCACTCCACTTTTCAAAATTTTATTAATTAAAATTGGTTAGTTTATTGTCTAAATCTATTGGTTATGTTTGTATTATTTGACAATAAAATATTGCGTAATGCACTATCCCTGGTACCAATTATTGTAAATTTATCCTAAAAATCTTTCAACATTTAACCACTAATAAGAAACAACATTAGAAATGCGAAACTATTATTGATTTTGAAATTCGATTTAAAAAAAACAAATTTTGATAAAATATGAAATTAATCCAAAACCCGAGTTTTAACTCGGGATCTGAACGCGAGACATTCCGACAGCAAACTGTTTGTCTGCTCAACAAAATTCGCTTAGTAACGAAGAAGTATGTTTGAAAATTTATTTTAAAGAGGAAAATATAACTTTTATTTAATAATAAATACTGCAAAATTTCAAACTCACTTTTTACAGTTCGACAAATTTATTAATAGTTTTATATTATTGTATTAATATTAGTAAGATAATATTTACTTTATTACACGAATTATACTTAATTAATAATTAAGTATACAATTCAATTATCATAATTACCATTATTTCATTAATAACCGTTAGATTAAATAATTTCATCATTAAGGAAAAGAATGTATAAAGAAGCGTGAGAATAAAAGAAACGGAAAGGGGAATTACAGTACCGTCGGGAATTGTCAGTCCACCTATTTTTTAAGGTTTAAAAAACGTCTTTAAACGTACAAAGTATAATTATTAAAATTTTTCTGTGTTTATTTCCTTAAAGTAGATAAAATTTTGAGGAAAATAAGGCCTGAGTGAAGTGATTTAGTCAATTTTTCATTGAAATATGTTAAAAAATGTGGAATTTTTAATGTTTTACAAAAATTGAAATTACTCTTGAAATAATAAAGGTTTTTTAAATTTCCTATGCTTGTTTTAAAGGGAATTTACTAGAGAATAACATTGTTGTTTAAGCATTAATATGCAATTTTTTTCCTAGCATATGCAAGGCTCGGAATTTGGAACAAAAAATTTATAAAATTTTAAAGACATTATTTTGACATTAAAGTAATTTTTAAAATTCCAATATATATATTATATTACTTCCTTCCAAAAGTTATTGACAATTATGACCTTGGTATATTTTATATAGCTGTATTTGATATCAAGATATAAACAATAATTTTTTTATATTTTTTGGTCCAACTTCCGAGCCTTGCATATGCTTGGAAAAAAATTGCACATTAATGTCTAAGCATTAGTCTTATTCTCCAGAAAATTCCCTTTAAAATAAGCACAGAAACATTAAAAAACCTATATTATTTCGAGAGTAATTTCAATTTTTCTAAAACATTAAAAATTCCACATTTTTTAACATATTTAAAGAAAAATTGACTATATCACTTCACTCAGGCCTTATTTTCCTCAAAATTTTATCTACTTTAAGGAAATAAACACAGAAAAATTTTAATATTTGTACTTTGTACGTTTAAAGATGTTTTTCAAACCTTAAAAAATGGGTGGACTGACAATTCCCGACTGTACTGTAGCCCCGCCCGAATTAGAACAAAAGAAAGGGAAACCTAGGAGGTTCCTCGGTAGACACCTGAAAAAGGTAAACTAGTCGCTAATCACCGGTCTTATCTCTAAGTAATTAGTCGCCGGTCTTAATCTTAAGTCTAATTTGTAATTTTAACTTTGTTAAGCAAATTCAAAATCGTTATGTTGTCACTAATTTACAACTTATTGACTACAACAAAATAGCGTAGAACTTGTTTGTAATATCTTTTTGTGTAATTCCAAAGATTTTCTAATTTGAAGTGAAGAATAAACTGGATATTGTTTTAATGTAAAGTGTGTTGTAGTGAATTAAAAGAAATCCTAGTGCCACTAATCCTTCCGATCCGACGGAATTATTCGAACCGAAGGATCTATAGACTTAAGAACATACAAATTTAGAAACTTTATTAGTGATTTATTAGTGACTTTTTTTTATCAAATCAAAATTTTCAAAGTTTAATTTATAAAATCAAGAAGAAAGAAAAACTCTAAAAAAAGAGACATTTTAAAATGTCATGTCAAATTTTAATAAAAAATCTAGTATCTTTAAAAGAGAACTTTACAAAAGAGTTGGAGCGAAAAGAACGAGAGAGAACGAGAGCAATCGAGGAAATACAGAAAGCAGTGAATACCAACGAATAAACCAAGGCCAACTATCAATAGTAAGTGGAATTTATACAAAATTTTTCTTCTAAATTTATAAAAATTAAAAATCATTTTGAGAATAAAGAACAAAGATTAAAGTTTAAAGAGTAAAGAATAGATATTTAAATGATAAATTATTAATTTTGACAAATCAATATGAAAGTTTTAAAGGTTTACCTTAGGAATTTAGAAATTTTAATTGATTATAGATAATTATGAAATTCTATTTTAATTACGATAAAAAGAAATAAATTTGACACATCTCTAATTTTACATATAATATTATTGAAATATTGACAATTTAATATTAAGCAAAGTCGAACTTTCCAACAACTTTAAACATTTGGAAAGTGGTGACGCGCTGCCCTCTTTCATCGAATTGCAGAATCGATGGATTTTATAAAAGTCGAAATTTTGTTGAATTTATAAGATTTCTTTAACATTAGTAAAAATTCGAAATACTCGGTGACCCTACACGCCTTGTGGTCTAGCTAAAACCGCTGCCTTTAAATGTCTTGGGATGAACCCCTGGACGTAACAGAATTTTTGGTGACAGCGTGAGTGGGATCTCAACTAGCCTACTTGCAAATTTTGTTCGCAAGAAGCAAAATTTTAAATTCTTTCCTTTACAAAAGTTCAAATGTCTGAATAATTTATAAAATTAAAACCACAAATTCTCTCAACAGACTTTAATTAAAATAAAGAAAATTCTCAAAATGACAGATACTAACGTTGAAAGTAAACTCGCGGAAATTAAACTCAGAGAAGAAAAATTAATACAATCGGAACGCGAAACGCAAAAAAAATTAGAGGATTTAAAGTTACAAGAAAATCTCAATGAATTGAACAAAACCCACGTCACCTTAATGCAACAGCAACTAGAGCTGCAATTTAGAAACCACGAGAACCATTACGAAAACTTAAATGAAATGTCACATTCAACACCAAAAATAAAAACCAATTTTTCAAACAAACCAAATCTTCACCTAAGTTTTCTTGACGAAGCAAAGAGCCCTTTAAATCAGGAAAATGAATTTAACGAAAGTTTAGACCTTTTTGTCAAAACCACACCAATAATACCATCGTCGGCAATATTAAAAGAAAGTCTTTCCATCGTCCCGGAATTTGACGGCACTGACGTTTTCAAATTCATCCGCACTGTTCGTAAAATTAAAAACCAATTCCCTTCCAGCTAAGAACACGAGACCGTTCTATTGTTAAAATTTAAATTAACAGATAGGGCCTATATAGCTATCGGCAATCAAGAATACGGAACTATCGAAGAATTTTTTACAAATTTAAAGACCACTTTCACGACACACAGATCATCAAATCACTATAGAGGTCAACTAGCAAATTTAGCCAAAAGGTTTAATGAACCCATTCTCGAATTCATTGAAAGGTTCGACAACATTCAAAATGCTATCATTGATTGTACCTGTCTAGAACAAAATAGGGAATTTTTATCGAAATTTGAAATCGAAAATTTAGAAAAAGAATTTGCCCAAGAATTTTTCTTCGCTCTCCCCCCCCCCCCCCCATTTCCGAAGCTATGTCAATCAAAACGTAAATACCTTAACCGCCGCTTTTAATAAAGCAATTAAAGCAGAAAGACGAATTGAAATTGACAAAGAAAAATATCCTAGGAGAAACTACAACTCGAACGACCCACGAACAAACCAAAATTATGAAAATCCCCAAAATACAAGACGTTTTGAAAATTTACAATATCAAAACCCTAGACAATCCAACCGAAATTTCCATCACACTTATCACGTAAACACAAACCCCTTCTAATACTCTACAACATTTAATCCTGGACTTCCTAATTTTAATCCACATTATCCGAGACCTCATGAAACTCTTAATAACCCGAATTTTGGACAACAAAGATCAAACACCCAAACGCCGAGAGATCCTCAAAATCCTAAGTTTCAAAATTAGAAGAATCAAGAAAACCCATCCTATCAACAACAAAACTCTGGAAATTTAGAACCACGCCCTATGCAAAGAAATTACGGAAATCCTCCCCCACAACGACAATTCGAAAACGCAACTCCTCAAAACTCACAAAATTACGAAAATCCGATTCAAAAAAACGTTGTAGAATGCGCATATTGTAGGAAATTAGGACACTCTTTAGAAAAATGCTACACAAGGATAAATAACGAACAACGACAACACGAGAACACAATACCTCAAAACTCGCAAAACTACGAAAACCAAATTCGCAAAAACGCCGTAGAATGCGCATATTGTAGAAAGATAGGTCACACAATAGAAAACTGTTATACGAGAATAAATTATAAACAAGGAGAAATTCAAAAGAACCAGGGAAACCCGAAAGTTCCCCAGGAAAGTTCGGACGGTACCCTGGAGAACCAAGCGAACAGCCGTCCAGTATTTTTTGCAGCAATAAATTAATCTACCATATCAACCTATCTACACTAAATTACGTACTAAATGAAATCCTCGTAATTAATCTATTTTCAAAAGACTTAACTGGCGAAATCGTTGATTCCATGTTAGATTCGGGCGCACAACCCAATATAATAAAAATTGGGAAATTAAATACTTTCCTAAAAATTGATCATTCTGTTACCTTAATGTACTTAATGTATGTTAATATTTAAAAACGAAATAGAATTGGAAAGAATAGAATTGAAAAATGTTGAAGAAAGTAAGAATAATGAATTTATGTTAGAAAATAGTAATAAAAGTGAAACAAAGAAATCAGAGATGGAAACTCTTAATGAAAACGAAATCGATAATTTTAAGTCAATAGTCGGAAAAGAATTTATAGGTAAAAAAACAAATTAGATATTAGGAACGAAAATATACACGAAAAAGAAACTGAAAATTATAACGAAAATAAAAATGATTAACAAATATTTACAAATCAGAACAAAAATATTTCTATTTTAAAAATTGAAAATGATGCTAAAATTAAAGAAATTGAATCAAGAATTAAGAAGGCAATTGAAGTTAACGAACACGCTCCGAATACCAAAACCATTATACAAAACGATAAAATCAACATCATCGCGAAAACAGAAAATGAATTAAATTTAGAAAATGATTTTAACCGCGAAAATATCTATTCATATGAACCGGGAAATGAAAACACTCAAGCAAATTCACCTACCTCAAATATTCAAGATGAAAAATCACGTTCCGACAGAATTAAAGAATTAATAAATTTACAAAATTATAATTTAGAAAATTGAGTTAGAACAGCAAAAATTTGTGACGAGTACGCTGACGTATTTCAGATGCCCAACGAAAAACTTGCTAAAACGAATATGACATCACATATGATCGAGTTAAATGACAGTATACCGGTGAACGTTAAACAATATCGATATCCAGAAATGTTAAAAGAGGAGATTGAAAAGCAAATTACCAAAATGTTAAAGGATGGCATAATAGAACCTTCAAACTCCCCTTATAACAGCCTTCTGTGGGTAGTCCCAAAGAAATCCGATAGTTTGGGAAATAAAAAATGGAGGCTTGTCATTGATTATCGCGAACTAAACAAAAAAAACTATTAGTGACGCGTATCCCATATTGAACATAAGTGAGGTCATTGACCAATTAGCTGGATCCAGATATTTTAGCGTACTCGATTTGGCATCGGGTTTTCATCAGATTCCGATGCGCGATTGTGACAAAGTAAAAACAGCATTTTCGACTCCATTCGGCCACTATTATTTTACTAGAATGCCATTCGGACTAAAGAATTCGCCGGCAACTTTCCAAAGACAGATGGACGTGTTGTTCGTTGGTTTGCAAAATAACGAAATTTGTGTGTACATAGACGACTGTATCATACCTGGTAAAACTATCGAAGAACACGACCTGAAACTAGCGAAAGTAATTGAAAGATTAAGAAAAGCTAATATGAAATTACATCCGGATAAGTGCAAATTTTATCAAAACAAAGTTATTTATTTAGGACACGAAATTAATGCAGATGGCATTCGACCCGATAAAGAAAAAATAATAGCGATTTCAAAATTTCCAAAACCTAAAAATTAAAAAAATATCAAACAATTACTCGGTTTAGCAGGGTATTACAGGAAATTCATCCCAAACTTTTCTAAAGAGGCAAAAGCGCTTACATATTTATTAAAGAAAGATATAAATTTTAAATGAACTGATGCCCAAGAAACAGCAATTAATTATTTAAAAACTTATTTAACTAGGGAACCCCTCTTGAAATACCCTGATTTCAAAAAAGATTTTACCGTCACAACCGATGCATTGCAATTTGCGGTCGGTGCATTGTTAAGTCAAAATTACGAGGGCAATGATCTGCCTATAGCATTTTACTCTCGAAGTTTAAATGACACCGAACAGAAATACTCGACTATCGAAAAAGAGCTTTTAGCCATGGTAAAAGCAGCCTTTCAGTTTAGGTATTGTCTCTTCAGGCGAAAGTTCACATTTGTAACAGATCACCAACCGCTGATTTGGGTAGACAATTTAAAAGACCTAACGTCAAGATTGAAGAAATTTTTTTTAAAATTAAAAGACTTCGAATTTACAGTTATCTACAAGGAAGGAAGGATAAATTACGTCGCTGACGCCCTTTCCAGAAACCCTCCTGAAAGCGAAACAAATACCCTTTTTGTCCTTTCTAACTCTTCATCCTCAGACTCTGATATCCTTTCCCCTGGAACAAGAAATCGAAGCATCGTAAGACTCGATAATTCCTCATCCTCAGATTCTGATATTTCTCTTCCTGGACCAAGAAACCAAAGAAACGTAAGAGTAGATGTACATACAGAAAATGACAACACATCAGAACGCTCAAGTAATCAAGATAACGATACCCCAGAACACCCTAATAACCAAAATAATTATGCTAACGATAACAGAGGAGATGATGGAGAAAGTAACGAAAGAAGAAACGAAGTAATCAGAAGAAATAACAACGTCGACAATAGTAACAATATAGATGAAATTGAAGAATACGAAGAAAACCAATCACTAAATAATCATAATGACAACGACTGCGACAGACGAATAATCGACGAAGACATAATCAGGAATTACGATGCCTTCGACTTTGAAAACGAATTTGAAAATGACGATATGGAAGTTGAAAGAAGTTCTGAAAGAAACTTTATTCCTAACAATTCATCTCCTTCAAATTGAAATTCATCTAATATTTTTGACTTAATCGATGTAGAATACGATTTAAATCGTAGACATCAACCAACGAAAAATGTTATTGAAGTTAGAGATAAATTATTAACCTTTAACGATAATACCTTTTGTTTTATAAATTCAAAAAATGAACCACTTTGCGAAGGCGCTAAGGAACTGTCATTAGCCGGACACTTTCCAAGTGATATTCACTTAGATGTGGGTAAAATAGCTTCAAACAATATATCAAAAAAATTTGTCATCGTAGCCTGTTTAAAAAAGGATAGTAATGTTAAAGCAGACCGAGATACACTTAAATTAATTTTTGAAAATTTGGACACACTTCTGAGAAACTTAAAATTAAAAACTTTAAGACTAGCCGTTACGAAACACATTGATGACTTGCCATGGAGTCTAATAATGAAGTTTGTCGAAGAAGTTGCCAATAATTTCCCAGATACTAAGTTTATTATTTGTAAAGGTTTAATTCAAAGTCCAAACGAAGAAGATAGAATAAAAATAATATCATCAACTCACGAATTACCGATAAATGGACATAAGGGAGTTACTTAAACCTATCTACGAATTAGACAAGATTGTTACTGGCCATCTTTAAAAAACGATGTTCAATCCTTTATAAGTAAATGTAAAACTTGTCAACTAAGAAAACTTGTCCGGAGGAAAGTACATCAACCTATGATCCTCACGAATACACCTGGTTCATCTTTTGACAAAGTATCCATGGATATCGTTGAACTCCCTGAAACTTTAAATAAAAATAAATATATCTTAACAATGCAATGTCTCCTTACAAAATGTGTAATCGCCATCCCTCTAATACAAGCTAGATCTATTAATATTGCAACAGCCTTTCTAAATAATTTAGTCTATACTTATGGAAGTCCAAAAATCATATTGACTGATCGAGGTTCAAATTTTACATCTGCCTTAAGGAGGAATATATCTAAACTGTGTAAAATCAACCAATGCACAACTACAGCTTATCGCCCGCAGAGCAATGGCTCGATCGAGAGGATGCACCATGTCCTGAAAGAATATTTCAAATGCTACGTTAGTTCAAGCAACAACTGGGACCAATGGATCCAATGTGCTACTTTCGCCTTACCTTTAAGTAAACCTACTTGGAGATATAACGAACCAGACGACCTTGCTAGTGGAATTTATGCGGAAGAAGACATGGAAACATACATGCAAACCGTTATGTTTCCATTGTTGAAATCGGCAGTATTAAACCAGATGGCGAGGGGCGCTATGGGAGAAGATGTCTCTGGAAGTCGTTTAGATGTAATGAATTTGATGGACGAAAAAGCTTTAGAAAAATTCGCTGAAAGTGCTATGACCAAAATATGGTCATACTTCATTACGTTCGGATCGGTAAGTGCTGGTATGATCGGTGTAGCAATCATTTTCGGAATAATAAAATATGCCGTGAATGTATTGCTTCACGGATACGCCTTGTATTCGATCTACGGATGGAGTGTGAGATTACTCGGAGCACTGTGGAGCACACTAGCCAATCTGTTACTTCATTTTGGGCAAGACGCCATAAATCAAATGGAAAGAGAAAATAGACAAAACGCACCGAATGGAAATGACAATAATAGACCTTTAAATGACGATATAGAATTAACCGAAGTTGTAATAAATGATACAAGTACACATGACACACTAAAACCAATAACGACAACCACAACACAAACCAATAGAAATCTTAATAATCCCCCTATGGGACCCCCTGAAATTCCACCTAGGAATTTAGATGTCGCGATTTTTCCACGACGTTTACGTTAAGAAAAACACATATCGAATTTAAAATAAAACAAAACCACTATTTTACCATGTAAAATAGTCGTTATGGTATTATGATACTACTTATCGTATTTAAAATAAAATTAAAATTAAAGAAAATTTAATAATTAAAAAGAGAAATAATTCGAGCTAGTCAAATTATTTTCTTTTTTATAAACACCTGAAATCATACGCCGATTCGTCAGCGTTTCGAAATGCAAGGGAAATGAACTCGGTTCGAATAGACATTCCTTGACATGCTGAAATTGACAAATAGCAATTCAGCATGATGTAATTGTGTCGTGATTTTTGGAGCAATAAATATTTTCTTGTTAATCTAAGCAATAAAATATCGGATGATTACAATATCCACACGATAGCTAGAAATCAATAATTTTCAAATGTTATTTAAAACCCATTAAAATAACTATCATTGGTTGTACCTTCGCATTCGCTTCTAATGGACTTGCGGATAACAGGTACAAATACGAATTTGAGACTTCTCACGTCAAAGTATAAATGACCGCAATCATTAAAGATAACATTAGCACTAAAAATAATTTAAAGTATAGCAATGATTCCACTTCCGTCATTTTTCCTTTTTCCTAAAGATTTTCCTTCCTCCTTTTGGCCGTTATCACCTTTCAATCTGTCAATAAGCTACACCTGTAATTTAAACAATAAAGTTGCAAGTTTTGATTTTCATGAGTTTGACTCGATAAATCAATACCTGGAAAATACCACTTCCAGATATAGGAAAAGAAAATCAATATTTTCTTGGAAATTTCCACATTAGTGAAAATTTGATCCCATTGGAGAAATGAATAAATTGACCAAGGAGAAATTAGACTCTTTGTCAATTTTTCTTACGAAATGTAACTTTATTTTATTGCAACATTCTGTTTGCAAAAAAAGTTTTAAAGTAAGTCATTGAACTTGCTGAATCAAATTCCTTTCTTGCAACATTACGAAGAATTATTGTAGCAATCGGCCCAGAATTGGCTTCCGAACTCATCCCCCACCTTGGTCCTCGAATTTCCTAATTGGTAACATTCCGATGTTTCTCCTTAAAAGTAACTGACGACACTGAAACCATTGCTGTACGATTTTCTTTCGCGGACGACTATCAGCTTTGTGCTGGAAGTTTCGGCGTGATTCGAAATGACGGGACTAAGCCCGTCCGTGAGCTGAATTCGGTTTTGACAGTCCACTACATGATAGCAACTAAATTCCGGGCGGACGATAATACAATTTAATTCTTCAATCCAGCGGAGTGCCTAAGTTGTTCTTGGTGAGGATACAATTAACATGGTTAATTGTAATTCTTGTAATTTAACCGGCCAGTCCGCACGTGTAGTGCCTGCGTTCCGTCCAAGTCCAATGGGAACACCAAGTGTGCCTGTCATAAAGTGACTTCACACAAAAGACAATAGTGTCACAATGGTGACAAACAAAATTTCGGCTTCGCCCGTCAGGAGGAAATGTGTCAAAACATCGCCTTCTCTTGACGGTAGTTTTAAGGATTAGGGTAAGTCAAAAGAAATATGTATCGTTCTGATTTTTCCTCTTTCAAATTATAAATTCTATGAATGTTTAAATTATTAAAACAATTGCTATCTTTGAATTCTTGTGCTAGAACTACCAATGATGTTTAATTTAATAAATCATAGGATTAGAGAATCTTTGTATTATTACAAATTTCCTTATTCGTTTTTAAATATTGAATCCAAAATTTTACAATATTGTTGGCTGATAGCTCGAATCCTTTTATAAGGAGAGGTTAAACGATCCCATAAAATTTAAACAAGGTCCTTCTGACCTTGGTAGCTTGAATCCTCCGAGACCAAATTAAGTAGGACCATCTCAAAAGTCACTTAACATTTCAGTAATAAATTTTCTATTTATTCTAAATTCTAAATGTTATAAAATATTTAATTGGGTTTGTAACAAGCTTCTGGTGGCAGCGGTGGGATCTTTCTCACTTAGCTGTCAGCCACGTTACCTGGTGACATGGTAACATGCCCTTTTTCATGTTTGTAACATTACGTTACTCTTGTGACTTTGTTACTAATTTTCTTTGGGCAATTTAAATCCTTTACAACTTTTTCAAACTTCGATTTTAAATTCTAGATTTAACAGATCGAGGACTTCACGTTACCTGGTGATACGGTAACGTGCCCTGTTATTTTTTCAACTTCGTTATTAGCTTTTATAGCGTTTCAAACCTTTTGTAATTTTTCTAAAATCAAGTTTCTATTTTAAATTAAAACTTGACACGTCAAAGCTTTTCGTTACCTCTTTCGTTACCTTTTAACTTAAATTTATTTATTTATTTCTGTTATTTTAGCGACTGTCAACTATCTTTTTTGATTATAAATTATTATAAAAATTTTAATTTCTTGAATATGTTATAATACTCAATATATTTTATTTAATCAAAGAATTTATAAACGTTTTATAATATTTATAGTTGGGATCTTTCATCACGCGACTGTCGACCATTTTTCTTTTACTATTTTCTAGCCTTGCTAATAGATGGTAAATGTTTAAAATTATTTTTACTGCGACAGCAAAGGCATTTTTTTGAATGCCTTTCATTCAATGAACTATTCTAATATCTTCTCCTTACTTATTTTTCTAGTTTCTATCTTTTTCTATTTTTCTAGTTTTACTATTTTTACTATTTTTATTTTTCTAGCTTCGCATGATTTTATTGGCTTTTCATCATATTTCATTATATTATATGATTCATTATATTTTTGATATTTTAGAATTTTTGCTAAAACTATTTTAAAATTATTAAACATTTAAATTCTAGTGAAAAACGCCTCTGATGCAAATAAGAATATTCAACAAAAAAAAAAAATTTCTTTTGGAAATCAAATACTCTTGAGTAAAACCGAAGCTCAGATTAATAATGCTAAGTTGTTAAAACTCTATCTATTTTACCTTATTGTGATTGTTCTCATATTGTATCCTTAAAATGCCTTGCAACCAATTTTCTTTCTAATTAGAATGAAAGGAAAACGAAATAATTTTCTAATTTTCTTCTATTAAAAGAGAATATAGGTTCCGAATATATTCTCTCCCTTCAAACCGAGTATTTTCGATGACACAACGTGATCATCAGCATTTCCGGCCTACCGTAAATTTGAGACTCTCGACCATTTTACAAGTAAAAGAATATAAATCTCACTCGGAATTATAAAATATTTATTCTGGAAATTAATAACTTTACAATAAAATTAAATTTAAATACTAATAAACATTTTAACAACAAACTCTATACTAAATATTAATAACAACATAATAATAAATTATATAATAAATTTTAGCAGCAAATTAATAAAGAACAATAAGAACAAATTCTATATACAAATTTAAGAGCAATTTAAATAAAAAAATTATTATATAATATATAACAATGTTAATAATAAATTGAAGGACAACGTTAATAATAAATAAAAATAAAAATAAATTAATTTACTTACTGTTACATATTTTCAAAGTAACGTTACTTGAATTAGAATCCGATTATCTTTATCCAACCGCCGTAATCCAAACACATTAATAAAGGAACAAACAACCACTCCACTTTTCAAAATTTTATTAACCAATATTGGTTAGTTTATTATCTAAATCTATTGGTTATGTTTGTATTATTTGACAATAAAATAATGCGTAATGCACTATCACTGGTAACAATTATTGTAAATTTATCCTAAAAATCTTTTAACATTTAACCACTAATAAGAAACAACATTACAAATACTGCAAAATGTCAAACTTCCTTTTTACAGTTCGACAAATTTATTAATAGTTTTATATTATTGTATTAATATTAGTAAGATAATATTTACTTCATTACACGAATTCTAGTTAAATAATAATTAAGTATACAATTCAATTATCATAATTACCATTATTTCATTAATAAACGTTAGATTAAATAATTTCATGATTAAGGAAAAGAATGTATAAAGAAGCGTGATAATAAAGGAAACGGAAAGGGGAATTAGCCCCGCCCGAATTAGAACAAAAGAAAGGGAAACCTGGGAGGATCCTCGGTAGACACCTGAAAAAGGTAAATTAGTCGCTAATCACCGGTCTTATCTTTAAGTAATTAGTCGCCGGTCTTAATCTTAAGTCTAATTTGTAATTTTAACTTTGTTAAGCAAATTCAAAATCGTTATGTTGTCACTAATTTACAACTTATTGACTGCACCAAAATAGTGTAGAACTTGTTTGTAATATCTTTTTGTGTAATTCCAAAGATTTTCTAATTTGAAGTGAAGAATAAACTGGATATTGTTTTAATGTAAAGTGTGGTGTAGTGAATTAAAAGGAATCCTAGTGCCACTAATCCTTCTAATCCGACGGAATTATTCGAACCGAAGGATCTATAGACTTAAGAAAATACAAATTTAGAAACTTTATTAGTGATTTATTCGTGACTTTTTTTTATTAAATCAAAATTTTCAAAGTTTAATTTATAAAATCAAGAAAAAAGAAAAACTCTAAAAAAAAGAGACATTTTAAAATCTCATTTCAAATTTTAATAAAAAATCTAGAATCTTGAAAAGAGAACTTTACAAAAGAGTTGGAGCGAAAAGAACGAGAGAGAACGAGAGCAATCGAGGAAATACAGAAAGCAGTGAATACCAACGAATATACCAAGGCCAACTATTAATAGTAAGTTGAATTTATACAAAAATTTTCTTCTAAATTTATAAAAATTTAAAATTATTTTAAGAATAAAGAACAAAGATTAAAGTTTAAAGAGTAAAGAATAGATATTTAAATGATAAATTATTAATTTTGACAAATCAATATGAAAGTTTTAAAGGTTTACCTTAGGAATTTAGAAATTTTAATTGATTATAGATAATTATGAAATTCTATTTTAATTACGATAAAAAGAAATAAATTTGACACATCTCTAATTTTACATATAATATTATTGAAATATTGACAATTTAATATTAAGCAAAGTCGAACTTTCCAACGACTTTTAAACATTTGGAAAGTGGTGACGCGCTGCCCTCTTTCATCGAATTGCAGAATCGATGGATTTTATAAAAGTCGAAATTTTGTTGAATTGATAAGATTTCATTAACATTAGTAAAAATTCGAAATACTCGGTGACCCTACACGCCTTGTGGACTAGCTAAAACCGCTGCCTTTAGATGTCTTGAGATGAACCCCAGGACGTAACAATACATAGTATTATAGTTATTATAACTTCTATTGTTTGAGTTTTGTAACTAAAATAGAGGTTGTAAAATGTAGATTTCGTTTTGTTGTTGTTGAGCGCTCGCTCTGATGGCCAAAAAAGGATAAAAGTTATATTTAAGTTATATTGTGTGTTATTATTTAAAAGTTTAACATCTATTATATTGCAATATGACAACTAAAATTTCAGCTCTGTGGCGTATTTTTTCTAAAATGTTAACTTTATTTCAATAATGTTCACTGAAAATACAATAATTGTAACTTAGCCTTTTCGTGGAAAAAATTGTCAGTAGTAAGAGGCAACTGTGGCGAGACGTTTGTGACGTCACTGGCGCCAGTACTAGAGAGAAAGAGATAGTGGAGACAATTAGAGTGAAAGAGACAGAGGAGAGGAGTGGGGAAAGGGGAAGGTAGTGAAATTTTGGAACAGACATCCTGACATCACAGACTGGAAGTGTGAGAGAGAAAGAGGGGATGTGTATCGTAGAGTGGGTAAGAGAGAAGGTAGATAGTGATCTCCCACTAAAAGAGTGGGAGAAGTGGTAGCGAAGAGATCAAAGTTAGAAGGTGGTATTGAAATTATGGGATCCTATGACAAGCGTTTTCCAAAAAAGCAAAAAAGAATGGAAAATGCAATAGTGGAAGACTTGAGCTAGGGATAGAATAGAATGTCGTGAAAGACAACAAGTCCATGTTCGCAACGTTAAAGCGTGACCGCTAAAGTGGCATCGCGCTTTTGTGCTTTTTATGAAAACAATTAGCGATGAAATCATTTTTTACAAAATGTTTAGAAAAAAGATTAACAAAATCACGCAAACTGACACCACTGCCAATATAAAAAGAAAAATAGCACGAAACTGACCACATACATCAGAAGAGAAACTTTGTAATTGTGCTGTGTTCCACTGATAGAAGGTACAGTTTCGACGCAGACAATCAATATGTTCAAGAATATGAGGCGGAAGATCGTAGCTGTCGAAGAAGGTTCCTCTGGGATGTTGATCAATAAAGATTGCGATCACAATGATACAAAATGTTGAAGTTTTTTATTCACTTTAGTTGGAGTAGTAGTAGAAGGTTTTTTTTATTCCATCAGATATAATTCCAGCAACTTTTAAAATATTTTTATCAAAGCTGACCTTTTTTATTTTCTCATTAAACATCGGTAAACAATTTTTTGTTTTCGGTATTGGATTTTGTGTTTCTTTTCTACCATATTCAGCTACGTCAATTCCGATTTGTGGTAACATCAAAATTTGTTCCGTTTTTTGTTGCAATAATTACTTTTTCTACTTTAAAAGCATTATTACGGCACATGTAAAAGATTTTTCCTTTTTAAAACCATGACACGGACAAAATTCACCGGATTCTTGGAATTTTTTAAAAATTGGACAATTAAATAGTTCCAAATTTATAATTTGACAGCTCATTACATCTTAAATAATTTTAGCCTTTTCTTGGCCACGAGTATAAATTTCCCTAGCTGTTTTTATCACTGTGCGCAAGTTTGCATGTAGATACTTAAGCGCAACGTCACCTTCATACCACTTAATTCTATGAAATGAGTAACTTTGCTAGTTGTTTTGTTCTTTTGCACACTGGGTTATTTCAGTAAATGAGTATGGTGGTGCTGCAATTCAACTTCCAATGTATTCCTCGTTTAATGCGAGCATAGCCACTTCAATTTCAATTAATACACCCTCCACACTACGAAAACCCTGGATATGAACTACGAAATCCATAACTTCACAACAATTGAATAATTTAACGCACAGCTACCGTCCTTACTGTTTAATGAAAGTGGTAGAAATGAGCCTGTCTTTTCCGGTTAACTGTACTTATCAATGGTACAGCAGAATGAACTTCAATTCTTAGACTCCCATTTTTTACAAGATCCCAATGAGAATTTAACAGTTTGCAGAAAGATCAAATGTAAGATCAAAAGCAAAAGGAATAACAAATTCGATTGGGGTTTCGTCGGATAAAGAGAAAAAGAGCTTATAATGAATCCATTGTGAACTCTAAATAGGTGTTTGTGTAGGTGATAATAAAAACAGATCAAATTTACAATCAGTTTTTAAACACTCGCAAGAGTGAGAATGTAGGAAAAACATTTTTAGTTTTATTAAGTACCAAAAATATCATCAAATTTTTTATTTCTTCTTCTTAATATTTTACGTTTCTTTCATTTTCTCCTTGTTATTCGTTTTTTATTTTTTGAAGGTTTTTTATTTCTTTTCACCAAATTAGTCTTTTTAAGTTTTTTTTTTCTTGAGATTACTTTTTTGTCTTTTACCTCCTTTTTCCTTACAGGTCTTTTACGTTTAACACTTGCTTGTTCAAGTACTTTATTCAACTAAGCTCTAAAACTTTTTGCGTTATAACCAGAACCATTCATAAGATTTTTAATTTGATCAATGGCTTTTCTTTTTAAATTGACTCGACCCTCCTGAAATCGTGTTTGTATTGCTTGTTTAAACGGTGTATTATTCTCAACACCGTCTAAAGTGTGAAGAACAGTGCGTACTGCTTCTCTACTAACGGCTCGAGCACACCGTATCAGTTCAGGTAATACACGTCAAAAAAGTGCTCCAAGAATACTTACAATTCCATGTTCTCTTTGATATGGTGAGCCAACATACATTTTTTATATTCCATCTCTACCCACTTGTGAAGTATAATAAATAATCAATATAATGAGACATTCTATTTAATCAATTTTCTTGAAATGTAGTATCACAGTCAAGTACCAAACTCAAATGGTATAGGATGTCCAAATATGATCTCTTATATCAACTTCTATTGTACAGAATTGCGTACAGATAAAAGAAATATAATTTGGAGGTAATAACTGCGTAACCTGAATAGAAGCAAAAATATAGTTTCGTGTATTAACAGGTATAATTCTTAAATTTATTTCTTTTCATCGGTCGGAAATATATTTGTCCAACACTAATATTGTTGTGGTGACTACCTTTAGTGAAGAGATCGACAATTGTGTTATTTATTTATTTTAAAAAATGTTTTACAAAAAACGTCTTTCCACAACCTGTAGGACCATAAATCATTGATATGAACGGATGCTTCCAGTGTGTATACATTTTTGATACTAACAACAAATTAATGTGATATTCTTTTTATATTTTTCAGAAATTATTTTTCAATAAGCTTATTAATGAACTTGCACATTGTGTGGGCCCATATAAGCTGATATTAGTTCCTCACGTGTACCAGGTTTAATAAGCTTATTAAAACCTGGTACGAACGCCAAATTTAAGCTTGTTTTCGGCGTAGCGTATTTCTCGTCTCATATTATAAGAAATTAATATGAAAGTAAATTAATAATAGTGTAATTAGAAAATTATCCAAAAATATCATAAAAATTGTATACTGTAAGCATATTTATTTTTTTTTTCGCATGTTGTTAGGATAATAATAAGGTTAATAGGAAAAAATAACAGACTCACACACAAGATATGATGAACAAGAAATTTGTTTTATACGAAACTAGTAAATTTTTTTGTAACAATTTCGTAAATATTGATATTAAATATAATGGTAATAATAATGATGTTACTATAAAACATTGTTAGAACAAAATGTAGAAAAGTAACATGCAAGAGTTATTTGTTGTTTCCTTTTTTGTTTCGCTTATTTTTTCTCGTAATTTTTGACCAATATTTTATTTAAACTCCAGACAGAGTAAGTCAGTTAGTAAACATGATATTTCAGAAAATATAATTTTAAAGTAGAGATTTATAAATTCTTCCAATAGTAATCTAGCCTTAACTAAATCTTTCAAAAATTCAAATTTCACATTTAACAACTGTGATATAAATTTACCGACAGTTTTTACAATATTTTGTGATTTTTGATAAGCACACAATTCATTTACAAAAACATCCTTACACAATTTTACATTGTCAATAATTTTTCTTAATTGTCTTACACGCTCATCAATACAAATAACTAATTTACTCAGTCCTTCAAACGTGTTCACTTGCATGACAATATTATTTAAAAAATTATATTTTTGTTCCATTTATAGCATGAGCCACTACATTTGCATCACAATCACTGGTTAAACTGTTTAAACACTGGTTTATATTTTTTTATTTCAAGACACGGCAAAACAAAACTGTCACGGGGACAGACTCTGTTCATATATACAAACCTAATCTTTGTGTAGCCCAACAGGTTTGCTTGTTTTGTTTTAATAACCAAGACATCACACAACTTTCTATTGAATGTGGTGTGCATGAGTATACATTTGATAAAATAAAAATACCATAAAATGGTATAGTGAAAAATCCGCTGATTCATATAAGTTTAATTTTTTGGAGGAATATGGAAGTGTTTGCCGTTTCGCAGATTGCACAACTATTGCTTCATCTAGCAATAAATTCTGTAGTACCCATTGCTTTAAAGAAATTACTATTGCCATTATTTCAAAATAAGGTTATAGATGGGTAGATAATCAATCTCGTGCAGCAGTAAAATGACTTTATAATTATATTATAATTATAACCCTGAAACAAATATGGATGATCAGTATGCTCAAAGACGAGCGATTTCTGACAAAAATCGTAATAGTGGATATGTTCTCGTTGAAATGTGGGAGTATGATTTTAATTAGGGGAGTGGGCTCCAAGATGGACATTTCATATAAAATTTTTGTTTAAGGTGACAGCGCCTTATGCTTTCTGTCATTTTTGTTGTTTGTATAGACGAACATTTTGATGCACATTTGAAGAAAAAAACCAGTTGGTTTTTCTTCTAAACATACCACGTAATTTTGTGTCTAAAAAAGTTTTGTAACAGTTTTTTCTCAAGTTGGTAAAGTTATTTAAATTTATGATTTAGAATGAATACTTAACGTTATAATATTCTTTATTTATTGTTTAATAATATTCTAAAATGATAACCACGGAGTTAGCTCAGTTGGTTAAATACTAGACTCTGCGGTCGCGCCATGTCCAGCTTGCTGGGTTCGCGCCCCGATGAGTCTGGGATTTTTCTAACTCGTGAGATAACTTCAGTGGAAGGTTTGACGTCGAGGAATAATGATATGCACTGTCGGTAATCGACCTGTGCAGATCACTAGAACTCGACTGTCGATAAACCGGTTGTATTCGGTGAGGTTTTTCTACAGTTTTCCCTCTCCACTGGCGAGAAACCCCAATATACCGGGTGGTCCAGGCAAATGTGAGTACTCCTAATTTCAAGCCGTTCTGTAGACGCAAAAACACTTAAAAAGAATATATACAAAGGTACAATTCTAGGAACTCCCTACGGGGGACACTCCGTACACTAATGGCCAGTAAGGTCGTTAAAACGAGTGTATAATAACTTTAAAAAAAAAAAAAAATATTCTAAAATGATTTTACTAATCCAGTATTCATATATATATTTTTACTGCGGATTAAAAAATGGTGTCATGTACCCTAAAATGGACAGGCCTAAAATCTCAATGTATTTTTTTTGCATATTTTCGATTTTACACTTTTTTCAATAATTTTTTGAGCCAATTAATTAAAATTTTTTATTTTCCACCATAAAATGTGATTTTATCGTTAGAGAATTTATTATATTGATATTTTTCGATATTTTATTACTTTTTACTGTCAACTAATTAGAGGTATAGTATTATGTTTTGTCGTATGGCCCAAATAAGAACAAAAAGGAAAATATTAAAAAAAAAAAATTTTCTTTAAAAATTATCTAGAAATTACACAGTTTTGTGAAAATTGATCATATAATACTTGCAACATTTACATAAAGCTGATAATGTTATTAAATCTGTGTCATTAGTTGAGCTCTTTGGTTGTGATATTTCGATAACTGGCAAAAAAACATGATTGACATCTTATTTCGGGTGTCCGCATTCACAAGCTAGGTAATCTTGTATATATATTAATTTGAAAAAGACAGGAAGCCAAATGAAAATAATTTGATTTAACTCGATTAATTCATACTTTAATCTTTCTTGAAAAGTTAAATTTTTCAAACCAGGCTGTAGACGAATCTTTGGAATAATATTTAAAGTAATCTTCTCCACACCCCTTCTTAAGTGTCGTAAAGTTATACAAAAATGGATCAATTTTTGGCCAACGGAAACTTGTAGGATTTGGCTTATACTTACAAAATTTTTAAACCGTGAAATTACCCCAGCTTCTTTATTTAAATAAATAGTATATTAAGGTATTAGTCGCGTAAAATGATTTTCGTCAGATTTTTTTAAAACTTTGTATCTGTATTCATGAGGTATTTATCTATGAAATGAGATCTATCCTATTAATTTTGACCACTTCTGAGCTTCAAAATATTAATTCAAAGTTTATACCTTTTACATGCAATAGCACAAAATGCATGTAAAAAATGTCTCTTATATTCAATTATAAAAAAACAAGTCGTCAGTTTTTCAAATAAAACTACTTAGTTACACATTGAGATAAAATAAATCTTTTAAAAAAAAAATTAATTTTATTGACCACGCCGTATAAAAAATACAATAATTTAAAAATTCATAATTTTTCATTTTCACATGGTTTCATTGAAAAATGTCGAAAACGTGTGAGCAATACATCACGATAACTTATAGTACCTGACTCAAAATCGTGAAAATTACATATATTACATTAGAAGAGATCACAAGGAAGCAAGTGAGTTGATATAAAAGTTTATTTTTTGTTCTTTTTATTTTGCGGGAGTTTTGCGGGAGCATTTACGCGACTAATACCTTAAGCAACAAGGGGTTAAATGCAGCCATTTGTTTACAAGAGCGAAGCCCTCGACCGTCACTCGTACACAAACATCATTGTAAACAAATTGGACTGACTTTAAACCCGTGTTGCTTACGATACTTTTTATTTCAAAGTCACAAATCTACAGTCATCTAAAAGCGCCATACTTGTATCTGTAGGTAAAAAAGTATTTTCGTATTTATCCTAAAACAAAAAAACCGAATTTTTACTTTTAGACAGGGCATACTTGAAGCTGAGAAATCAGACAACATAGCCATCTATGTTGCGCGACGTTAACTTGAGAATCGTCGTCTGATATTTTTTGTTGTCCCACAAAGAACAAACAGCGAGTATAATAATAAAGTAAAATAAGTTTGATTTCTTTTGGTTTTTCTACTCGTGAAATACATAAAATCAGTGGTGGAGTATATACTTGTGTTGGTATTCATATGATAATAATAAAAATCGAAATAAAGAGTTGTTTCATTTTAAAATTTTATAAGAAGACAGAAAGTTGTTTTTAGTGATCCCGGGAAGGTAAGTCAAATAAAAATTATAACACAATTTTTATTTCTGCATGATTTTTTTAATGAAGTGTTATTTTTCTAAATTAATTCTAGCCTGACGAGGTTGGCAAACCCTGGCCAATGAAACTTTGCGTTCATGCAAAAATAAAAATTGTGTTATAATTTGTATTTGACTTACCGTCCCGAGATCACTAAAAACAACTTTCTGTCTTCTAATAAAAATCAAAGTTTATATATATAAATAAAGAAAATTTTCAGTCTGTGTTTTTTGTCAAAAAGAAAACTAACTTTTGTCAATCCCAAGTTCGATCTCAACGACGAACATTTCCCAACTGCTGTATGCAGAACTTGTTATCTGACTCTGAACAATCCAAGGAACAAAGCATTTAATAAACCTTTGCCTGTGATGCCGCGGAATTACGTAAATGTGATTTTACTAAAGGATACGTGTGAAAAACAACGTATATGTAATTTTTATATGTCTGACGGGCAGACATGTACACCAAGAAAAAAGTATCGAGAGGAAGAAGGCGTAAGAGAAGTTCAAATATTCTTATTGATGCTTTAAAGAGATTACACGGCAATGCGAATATTGATTGTTTGCCTAAAAAACCAAGAACTCCGCGACAACCGAGAATTTTAAAGCTCATTTGGTGCGAATGCCATCAATAAACGGGTAAAGGTATTAAACATGATTGTTAAAAGGCAGCAGAGAAACTAGCATCTATTGTTTCAATGTTTCCTGAAAAACAGCAAGAGCAAGTCGTGACCACAATTCTAAAAGATAAGATAGAATCTAGATATTAAAATCACAAACGTGTTGAGAATGTAGAATTATCTTTGTTAACCCTCGGTCGACAATGTAGAGTCGTAGTTAATCCTGAGAAAATTAGCTATGATGAATTTCATTGTGATGACACTAGCTTGAACAAAAAACGCGCTATTGTATATGACAATGCTTCGGTATTACTTGATCGTGTAATAATAGTCGAAAGAAAAATAGAAGGTGATTTCACGATTAAATTAATGTCCGACGAGGGACAAGGTTTTTTCAAATTATCCATGGCAGTTTTGCCTTCAAATTACATTCCAGACGTAGATCCAGAAAATGAGAACTTTGAAAAAAATAATAGTACATATACTGATGACGTAAATAAAAAAACTGACTAAGCTTTCCATGTACGTTGAGAAAAATAGTATATTAAGTATTAAGGACATAAAGACAGCCATTTGTCTACGTTGTTATTTGAGTAGGCAAACATCAATTAAAACAAATTGGGCTGTCTTTATTTCCGTGTTGCTTACGATACTTTTTTGAATTGAAAAGAAGACTTCGACCTTACCGGCAAAGCGACATCTATTTAATCGATGCCTATTACGCTCTTGGTTCGAGATCTTGGTGGTATTATCGATTAAATCGATTAAATCGATTTAATAGATGTCGCTTTGCCGGTAAGGTCGAAATCTTCTTTTCAATTACAAACCGACAGGGAATTTTTTTCTTTAAATAAAGATAGCCTTTGACGTCAGTATGGGCTTGTTCTGGGAGAATGAGAAAGTGGAGAGTCATGTCGTGTTGACAAGGTGCACTGATAGGGTTTAAATTCCCGGAAAGGCATCCATTGGAAGGGGTTCAAGTCCTCTCGGTTGCACGGTGTGCTCTTCTACGGCTTATTTTTTAAGAACAAACATTTAAAGTATAATTTAAATTCGAAAAACCATTTGAATTTAAATTTAAATTTACCACCAAGAGCTCGAACCAAGAACGTAATAGGCATCGATTAAATAGATGTCGCTTTGCCGGTAAGGTCGAAATCTTCTTTTCAATTACAAACCGACCGGGAATTTTATTCTTTAAAAAAAATACGATACTTTTTATTCCAAAGGTTAATTTAGATTAAATTATTATTTAGATACCTGATGACAGGAATTGGATATCGTTCATTTGTTTAATCATATGAAAAAGGGCGTCTTTTTTTGTCCTAGGAAAAAAATAAAGCATGGACCAGATCTTCATTTTTTCCAAGGACAAAAATAGACGTGATTTTCATATGTTCGAATAAATAAACCAATGCCTGTCTTCAGGTATTTAAAAGCGTGATTTTTGTGCCTGTGAAATAAAAATATAATTTATATAAGATAAGGGATATTAATTTGTCTCAAAATTACAAAATCAGTAAAATAATTAAACTTTTGCATTGTTTGTGGTCCATATCTTCATGAATTTAAATGATAATGAAGTAATTCTTATATGGAAGACCGCCCAACAGTTAATAGTAAAAGTGACCAACAGGTGTAATTATTTTAGGCTGAAGTAATTAATAAAATGTTTAACACTAAAATGAAACAAATCTATTGACTTAATTAGCACAATCAGCAAAGTAGGCCTAAAATTAACCACTTATTCATAATAAGAATTTCTATAATACGATAAAAATTTACTCAAAAATTGCCTCCTGCCAATGGTAGACAATCCTTTCTTATTTGAAAAATATAAATTTTAGAACGGCTTTTTATCCGTAATGCAATTCCTTGATAAGTTTTCTTAAAAAAAAAAAAATTTTAACATAAAAGTTGTTAACTGTTTAAAAATTAAATAAAAATACAAAAGATACGATAAATATTGTCATGCACATAAATTATTTATTAAGTTTTGAAGTTCGATAATAATGCATTTACGATTTTTAAAAAAATTTTAATTTTTCATGAAAACATAAGCATATTTCACGTTTATCTTTTTCAATATTAAAAAAAGGTTCTTTTTATTTTTACACTGTAAATATTTTTATTCTTTAAAATAAAAATATTATTAGGTTACCTTATTTTATTCCTTAAATCTTATTGTAATAAGATGAAATTAAAATTTAAAATAATTTTTTAGAAAATTCAAATTATCTACTGTTTGGCATTATCTACTATTTTTGGATTTCCTCCGTTTTTATTGAAATTCTAATTTTTGTGTCAAAGGGTATTTGAGTGAGTATAACTTTATATCTGTAGTAATAAGGTTGGAAGACTCTCCTCGTTCCAGTTGATCTACAAATGGACTTATCTTTCTCGAGAACTGAAACATTAATCTATTTTTTCTTTTTTAATGATTGTATTATAATTTGTAACATTTTTTACAATCTCGTAGAATTGCAGTGATTCTTTAGATAAGACTTTTACATAGAAATTTTTTAGTAAAAACTTAGCTCTTTCCCTAGTTGCTGCTAATTTGGTCATTCGGCTATTATGACATTTATAGGAGTACTTTGATGATATTCTGAGAAGCGTCGGATTGCTTTATATTGAGTTTTTTCTAGTAAATTGACCAATCTTTTTGTAGTTCGAAAATAGACTTCTAATCCATATTCGGTGATAGGTCTGATGTAATTTTTGTAAAGTTACATCAGTGTGCCTAGATCACATCCCCAACAAGTATCTCTTAAAAATTTTATAATATTTAGTACTTAGAGATCTCTCTTTTGTATTTCTTCATTGTGTGGACGGAATAATAATTTATATTTTTGGTGATGTTTCTTATATATATATATATATAGAATACAATAAGGGACTTAAAAATCCACCATGTGGGACTCGATTGTGCACGTGTCTTATTTCATCAGAATTAGAAGTGTGTAAACATCGTACATATGTAACGAATTTCATGAATATCCCTAAACTCAGTGGAGAACCTATATCAAATAGTTCGTTGAGGAGAATATTACAACTAACATTATCAAAGACTCCTTTCACATATAGAAAAACTAGAAGTGTATCTTTCTTTCTTGAGAGGGCTTCAGAAATCTTCATGGTGAAATTTGAGATATTATTTAGACATAAAGTACTTTTCCTAAATCCAGTTTAAGTTTTATTCATAATTTTTTCATGTTCATGTTATTTGTTTGACCGCTAGGTGGCCAGTTAATCAACACGTGTTCCGTGCTGCTCGAGACTTATTTTACATATTTTAATTAAAGTTCTACCTAAAATTGCCTAAAAAACAATTATTATCACGCTAAACCCTATGCCTATAATAGTGAGTGCACAATCTTTGTACAAAACTATCCTAGTAGTTCTCCGATTCGGTTTCTGTGTATTCGGCTTTCCCTAACCACAAATAAAAATGGCCAGCACAAAGTTACAAGCAACAAGTACGAAATGTGGCAAGTGCGGCAAAAATACTACTGACCCGGTTCTTTGTCCCATTTGCTCTACAGCATATCACCCAAGCTGCGGTGATAAGCTGAGCTGTAACAAGGACGGATCATATATTAAGTGCTGCGGAAGGACACAATCTTGTGCTCCATCGTCATCGACTATCGACAATAGAGACGATACAATTCTCAAGGCAACTGAAGGCCTCAAAGCTTCATTCACTACGAGTTTTGACAACATTGACACCAACTTAAAGGAAATTTGTACTCGTGTCTCAAGTAATGAAATTAATATATCGAATCTCACTAACAGAATGGAGGCTGTGGAGAGCAACATTGCACGTGTTGAAAAAGTCACGAACATTAACGTTACTGCAGATCAATGTTTAATGGAGGTTGAACGTCGTATTGAAAAAAAAAATAACTTAGTTCTGTTCGGATTCCCTGAACCTAATCGAGACCAAAACCATACTAACGACACTAACGTTATTATCAAGGACCTCCGCACAACACTAACGGATTTGTTTGGCAAGTTTGTCCCTATTGATAACCTTGAAAATTTTAAAATTTCTAGAATAGGAAAAATATCGCAGGCAACGGTTCAGAGACCTCACCCTATCAAACTGACATTTGAGACGTCGGAGAAAGCACTAGCAGTTCATCATATGTTTGCAACTGCCAAAAGAGACTTAAACAATTCTCATCTCATCAAGAACATGTGGCTCAATCCAGATAGGACGAGAATGGAACTGGAACTAATCAAAGAGAAACAAAAGGAACTAACTTCTCGACTTCAGGATGGAGAAAAGGATCTGCGGCTTGTCTTCAGAGGAGGGAATACAATAATAATAACATTCAATCCTCGACGAGGGGCACCACCGAATCAATAGACGGCACTGTGCCGGTATCATGAGATTCTCCCTTCCTGTTTGCCTAGTAAACAATCTACATTTTTTTTCTTTCTCTCCTAGTATTTCAGTCTATTATCAAAATGTCAATTTAACAAAGCTTTACGTTTCTCATTCTCAACAATGGTATTTCTGCCACTTAGTGACATAAAATTAATTAAGACTGCAGTCTGGTTCATTAAATAGATGTATTCTATACTACTTTACTAGTTTTTTAGTACTCCTGTACTAAAGGGCATTTTTGTAAGCCCGTATATATTGTAAATAAATAAATGTTCTAGCCACCAACCTAGTCTATTTTTTATCATGGTCTCCAATAGTTTACAAATATAAGAGGAAAGTGAAATTGATCTCACTACCCCCTCGTGGTGTCACTTTGTCGTGGTGAGAGGGCTTAGGACCGGCCAGGCGCTTGTCTGGCAAGTTTGGGCATAGGGGAATGATCGGGACCTCGTTAATTCGGGTTGCCGCCGTTTTTCAAACCTGTGCACTTTTTCTCAGTTGGTGCGGAGTAGTCTCGATCTAGGGTTGACGCCTGATGGACCGGTTGTCTGTCCGATCTGACCAACGACACCACCAAGAAGTAACAATGACGGAACGTGCAGTTAAACATGATAGACCCCAGGTAGGCCTCTCTTCAGAGGGTGGTCCTACCGCTGATTCCGATCGGGTAAAAGCCCCGGTGGTCAACCCTAGCTCGTTGGATTCTGGGGAGAGCCAAACTCACGTGAACCCAAATGATGGGAACAGACACTCGGAGGCACCGAGTATTTTTGTAAGTAATGAAGAACGGGCTGGGTTATCTTAGCTGACTTTGCCGAGATCTCGAAGAGGAAGTGCAGCGAGCCTCAGCAGCTGTCGAAGCGGTTTTAGTAACGACACTGCTAAGGACCTCGAATCCTGCGACAAGAATCGGGAGAATTGCGGGACGCTTTGAAGGGAAGAAAGGGAGATCTTCTTAAAAATGAAAAAAGAGTTGAACCGGATGCTTGAGAGATTAAAGGTCCAGAAAAATGTCGTGGCTGACATCCAGTCAGGTTTGAAGAAGTTCGATGACTGGCTGCCGAGATTAAAAAAGAAGCATGAAGAAGCCGACAAAGAGGACAACAAATTCTATGACGGTCTCAACATCATGCACGACGGCAAAGACGCACGCAGGGTGATAAGGAAACGCATCCAGGCCAAGGTGATGAGAAATCTTGTCCTGGAATGCGAAAAAAAGAAAAGAGCCGCGTCTGAGCGATCTCCCCCGAAAGAAGAGTCTCAGACGAAGAAGCAAAGAAAGGAAGAGCCTCTTCCTCCAAAGGTTAAGGCTCCACAAAAGAAGAAGAAGAAGCAGGTGGTGCCTGTCCACCCCCTCAGGTCACAGTTGAAAAAGTACAGCCCAAAAAGGAACCGTCAGGGCTCCGGAGGATCAGAGGGTTACTCTAGAAATCCGGGACCTTGACGGGCTCACAGAAAAGGAGCAAGTAGTTTGTGCTCTCGAGGAGCTGTTGCAGACACCTCGAGAAAAAAGACAAGTGATGGTCCTGGGACCTAACAGGAGAGGAGCAAAGTTGGCCATCGTGGTCGCCGTGCAGGAAGAAGCCAAGAAATTGGTAGAAATCGGTCGCTAAAAGGTAGGCTTCTTAAGTTGCCAGGTCCGAAGGAGGCTGATGGTGACCAGGTGCCACAGGTGCCTGGCGTTTGGCCACAGAAAGGCTGATTGTGAGCGCAAGGGGGTGGACAGATCCTGTGCATACTACAAGTGCGGGGAGTCTGGCCACTCTCGTGCAGAGTGTACTAAGGAGGCAGTTTGTTTCTTGTGCTTGGAAGACGCGAGCACGACAGAGGTGTCCGATAAAGCAGGTTCAGGGAAGTGCGCCTGTTTCGGGAAAATCTTGGAACAGGCGAAAAAAGAAGAAGCCCTAAAGCAAAGTCGCTTTAGGACCACCTAGGTCGCAAAAAAAACGAGGATAGAAGAAGCTTTCTCCCTCTTGAAGCGTTGTCAGAGCGAATTGACGGTTCATCCAGTCCCTTGACTCAACTTGTGTGCGTTAAGGGCTTCCATGATCGTCAATGATAGTAGGTCCCGTGGACAAGAGAAAGTTGCTTTGGCGACATAGAAGAGGATATAAGTGATGGCGATACGCGCGGAAAGTGCTAGCCAGGAGTGGCATTAAGGTCCCCAAGTAAGGGTGTGTTTTTAGCGGGTCAGCAGAACATTGCTACCCCCGCATAACCCTGTAGTACGGGCTACAGGGTACCTGGTAGCAGGTTTTCACATCTTACGGAAAAAAAATTGATCTCACTATTGTATGATTTTGTTAACAAATAAAATGAATGAAGTGGTGTTTCCATGCAATAGGAAAAATTTTTAGCTGTACATTTCATTAAAGATGTCAAGATGTATAAACGTAGGTATATTTGACGGACAGTTTCTTAAGAATTAATTAATCTATGCCGTCAATTCTTGATGAGCTGTTAGAGTTATTGGATTCGAGGGACAGATTAAATTCTGTGAAACTAAAGGCATTGTCAAGAAAATCGTTATCCAAAAAGTCTAGAGTTCACTCAGGATTGGAGAAAACATAGGGAGTCAATTTTTGATTGTAATTGCATATTTTCCTTTGTTCTATGATCCTGATTTTTACTCATTTATTGTTTAATATTAGACATTTATTCCTAACATATTGCTTACTTATAGAGGAAGTATTGTTATACCCTTAAATTATTGATTGCGATTTTTTTTAAATATCTCAACATATAACATCGCTTGGGTCTGAAATGGCATGCTCTTTAACTGTCATCTGGAATGGCGCAGTTTGCAGCACAACTCCGAATTGGCGTAGCTCTTCACCCAAGCGACGATATTTAAACCTTAGGATGACGAAAATAAAGTTTATGAATAATGTCCGTGTGTGTGTGTGTGTGTGTGTATGTCCACATATTGTTTAGCCCAACATCTTGAAAACTATAATACTTAGAAGTGTGTTTTTTGCGAAATTGTGGGTCCCTCAGTGGGCCAAATTATGATATACGTTTGAACCCGATCGATCAATTCAAATATTATAAAGGGTTAAAATTTAAGTATTTTTTTCGTTTTGTTTAAAAACGCAACGATTTATTACAAGCTTCAACATATTTTTATTATTATGTAGACGATTAAAACACACATCGAATGAACCTTTTTTGAACCTTTTACTGTAATCCTGTTTAGAGTTATCAAAGTTTCAAAAATTGAAAATTTTTATAAAAATTGATTTTTGTATGTTTTTTTGATTTTTATATAAATTTTATGAAGAATAATTTTTTCTTGTTTTGTAGACAATTACAAGTTGCATCATTTGGACTATATAATATTTTTTTGCGAGCTATTAATTAAAAATTAGTGCCGTTTGTAGTAATCTCTATGAGGAAGCAATGATTTTAAAGAATGAACACCAAAAAATACTCACTCTAAATAAATACCGTTAACTGAGGCTATTTTGTGCACAAAACCGCTCTTTTTCCACTCTATGCTTTATTAAAATTCAGAATTTGAAAAAATAAAGAATGTGTCTATTCAGTTATGTTGTGGCCATCCTTCTAAAGGTGTCCTATGAGTTAGCCGACAAGAAAAAAAATTTTGTCTGAGTTATAGAAACTCAAAGTTCTGCACAAAATAGACCCCATGATGGGGCTATTTTGTGCATCAAAGTTTGGTTATTTATAAAGCTGTGTCAAAAATTTTTTTGATCGTTTTTGCTGTATGAAGTATTATTTCTAGATATTCTAGAGTACAATAAAGAAAAACATAGCCAGAAATTTTTTTTTCTAGGAATTGTTTAACTAATTTGAAAGTAAAACACTAAAATTTCACAAAAATGTAGATTTTCAAAAAAAGTTATTTTTTAAAAAAAAAATTACTTTAAATAACTTCTATTACACTTCTTCAGTTATTTTAAGAAAAAAAATTTCAAAATTAACTTGAAAAGCATGTAATTATAAATGTTACTTTTTTAGGTTTCTAAGGCACCATTGGTAAAACTAAAATTTAATGCTTATTTCTTGTTTTTTTTTAACAAAAACAAGACAAAAATGTTTTAAAAGGAAATTCTAAAGTATTTTTTACTAACTGCAAAACAAATTATTGAAAAAACTTGATTTTCAAGAATGCACAAAATAACCCACCAAATTCTGGTTTTTCAGTTTTTTACACTTTTTTCTTAAAATATGCAATAAAAAGTTAGCGCATCACAACTAAATTGTCAACATGTATTATTAACACCTTTAGAAACACTTTTAAACTTCTGGAAATCTGAACAGAATTTTGAGAACTTTAAAAATTTTCAGCTTGGTTTTCACGACTTTACGATTTTTTTCTGATTTCTGATAAAGAATTAAGCAGTTTCATTTAGTATTCATAAATATTCCTCTCACCCATAATAAAAACAATATTAATAGATATAAATCGATCGTAGTTTTTTTTCACATAAAGTTATCCTGTATAAACATAATGGGGCATTCTAAGTTAAAGGAAAATTATTTGCCAATTAATTATAATTAAAAAATGTTGAAATCGTCATTCCTCTCACTCCGAATTAAAAAGTAATATTGATTGTGCATTGTTTACAAACTATTAGTGCCAAATCAACCTAACATGTATAAAAATTATTTGCTTTCATTAAGTTCAGATGACGTGAAGTTGACCTTTAACGAAAAAAATACCGGCGCCAAATTTTAGCCTCTTAATTTTTTTGTGAATTTTAATTTAAAAAATATTCTTTAAAAGCTAAATGTTAGCATAATCATGCTACAGAGGCGGTAGATCTTTTAAAGCTGAATATAATTGACTGCATTAATCCACAAATAATAATTTTTTTCTTTTTCTTTGTAACTCACAAAAAGGAGTATTTCGGGAGATTTATCCATATATGGTCGAGTGTCATCATTTTGTCAAATAAAAATTGCTACACTACTAGATAATGCATTTAAACGATCTTTTCTAAATGTTAGAAATCATGAAAAAATATAATCTTGCGCTTGTGTTGTTGCTATATGTAATCTGGATTCCAGACAGATAAGCATGCCTAAGCCATTTAATATTTTTGGTAATTCTTCTTCTACCCTTTGCAGCTACGCACATTCCAAAGCATGAGTTTTAGATCATTGTTAATTGTCGTAGAAAGAGTGTGCTGATTCATTTTGTTGTGATTTCATTTACTGCAAGCAGGAGTTTGTTGATTATTTGAGTCTTCTAAGTAGGGCGAGTTAACCAGAGGGCTTGGATGGGCTATAGCCATAAGCCTAACTATGTAGGGGCCAGGGAGGGCCAGGCCCACCGACCATATTCTCTGGCCCACCCAGAAAATCATCAACTTCTGATATATATATATTTATATTTTATATATATAGTATCATATATATATATATATATATGATACTATATAGATATATATATTATTTCTTTAAAATTAAATAAAAAACTTTATTTTAACTTAAATTTAATTTGAATTATTTTTATTAATTTACTTACACATACATTTGAACTTTAATTTAGCTTAAGTTTAAAATTTTAACTTTTACAACTTAATTTTTGAATTACAAAAGTTTTAAAATTCGAAAATATATGATGTCATTTTTAAATATTTTAAAATTTTATTAAATTTTTAAAATATTTTATTATAAATGTAAAAAAAAAAAAAATAAAATGTAAAAATGAAAATGTCAAAATAATTTGTTAACCAATGAATTTACCTGGAAAATTTTTATAATAAAAATCGTTATTTGTCCTGAAAGTGACAAATATTTTGAATATAATAAAAGGCATTAATAAAAATGACTTCATAACTGTAGATAAATTATTATTAGGAAACGAAATAATTTTTGGAAATCTACAATCATAAAATAATATACAATTTTAAATCTTCTAATTCTTAAATAAAAAAATACATATTTGCTAAAAGTAATTGAAAACCAAACAGAGGATCTTGGAAACAATTTATTGAAATATAAATGACTGTGTAGATCAAAACTGCCCTTAAAATTGGCCTAAATTTTAAGGGCAGAATTAGGATATTCAAGTTGGGTGGGGAGAAATTTAAAATGGCGGCTACCTAGATGACAGGTTTGCATTGAAGTCAATGGGAAGAAATTAGTTTTTTTACAATAACTTTTAAAGAACATATTTTCGAACCTATGTTTATTAACAAATTATTTTTCCTTTATCGAAAGCTATTTTTCAAAATAATAAAAACTCATAAAAAAATTTTATACAACTTTATTGTTTAAAAAATTAGCTTTCGATAAATGAAAAATAATTTGTTAATAAAAATAGGTTAGAAAATTTGTTTTTTTAAGTATTGTAAAAAAACTGGTTTCGTCCCATTGACTACCATGCAAACCTGTCATCCAGGTAGCCGCCATTTTGAATTTCTCCCCACCCAACTTGAATATCCTTATAGGTCAGATGGAGTTTTTCCGTCAAGTCTTGACCTTGAGGTCAAAACTATCCTTAAAATTGACCTAAATTTTACGGGCAGAATAGGTCAGATGGGGTTTTCCCGTTAAGTCTTTACCTTTAGGTTAAAACTGCCCTTAAACTTAACCAACATTTTTAGTTTAGAATAAGTCGGAGAGAGTTTTAATGTCAAGTCTTGACCTGTAGGTTAAAATAGCCCTTAAATTTGAGCTAAATTTTTAAGGCAGAAAAGGGGATTCGATTCGGGATTGCGACTTCGATAAAATGGGCATGTCCATTTTACCAAATTTATTCGGAAAAATGTCCATTTGGGATAGGCCATTCGTGAGTTTCGATTCGGGATTTCAAATTCTCTAAAATGGGCATGAGTATTTTACCGAATTCTTTCGGAAAAATGTTCATTTGGGATAAGCCATTCGGGAGTTTTGATTCGGGATGTCAAATTCGGAAAAATGTTCATTTGGCATAGGCCATTCGAGAGTTTCGATTCGGGATTTCGAATTTGGTAAAATAGGCATATCCATTTAACCAAATTTTTTTGGAAAAATGTCCATTTGGGATAGGCTATTCGGGAGTTTCGTTGCGGGATTTTGAATTCGGTAAAATGGGCATGTCCATTTATTTTCCATTCTTGATACAGCGGTGGCGACGATATATATATATATATATATATAGGTATATATATATATATATATATATATATATGGGACGTTTCACGTCAACCGGCTCAGAGCTCCTTCCAAAATTCTCATCAACGAAAATCAACTTATTACGGTTTAAAATAATCGTTAGCTTATACTCTTTCGAATAAAAAGTGGCAAATTAAAAAATTCAAAATGGCGTCCTAAATGCACTACTTTTTGCAAATTTTTTTACTAACCCAGCTAACAAATGTATTAATTAGCTTCAGAAAATAATTGTAACTTGTTGGAAAATGGGTAACTTTTACGTTCTTGGGGTCGCTGATTGTGAGTCTAATGTTAGATTTAACAAATTTTAAAAATTCAAAATGGCGGATCCAATATGTCGACTAAAATTTTAAAAAAAATTGTCAGATTTGCTTGAAGCTTGTTACTCGAGGGTTTTTAGGGTCGCTGATTACGAATCTGAAGGTAGATTAAAAAAATTTTCAAAATTCAAAATGGCGGATCCAATATGACGACCAAAATTTTAAAAAAATTATCAGATTTGCTTGAAACTTGTTACTCAGGGGATTTTGGGGTCACTGATTACGAATCTGATTTCGGATTAAAAAAATTTCAAAATTAAAAATGGCGGAACCAATATAGCGTCCATAATTTAAAAAAAATCATGAGATTTGCTTAAAACTTGTTACTTAAGGGTTTTTGGGGTCGTTGATCACGAATCTGAAGTTAGATTTAAAAAATTTTCTAAATTCAAAATGGCGGATCTAATATGGCTAACAAAATTTTGAAAAAATTACAAAAAAAATACAAACGCAGTAGTTCTCAAAGGGGTAACTACAAGCGCACTTGTGTTCAAACAGTTAAATACAAACGCAGTAGTGTTCAAAGGGTTAATTACATGCGCAGTAGTGTTCAAAAGCTTATTGGATCCTCCATTTTCAATTTTAAAAATTTAACATTTGATTCGAAATTAGCGACCCCAAAAACCCCCGAGTAACAAGTTTCAAACAAATCTGATAATTTTTTTAAATTTTTGGTCGCCATATTGGATTCGCCATGTTGAATTTTGAAAATTTTTCAAATCTAACTACAGATTCGTAATCAGCGACCCCAAGAACCCCCAAGTAACAAGTTTTAAGCAAATCTAATGATTTTTTTAAAAAT
This sequence comes from Ganaspis brasiliensis, assembly GCA_037103525.1. Classification (NCBI taxonomy): domain Eukaryota; kingdom Metazoa; phylum Arthropoda; class Insecta; order Hymenoptera; family Figitidae; genus Ganaspis; species Ganaspis brasiliensis. Next base: position 680,582 of record JAZKLR010000097.1, on the reverse strand, counting down.
ATGGACGCCATATTGGATCCGCCATTTTGAATTTTAAAATTTTTTTAATCCAACATCAGATTCGTAATCAGCGACCCCAAAAGCCCCTGAGTAACAAAATTTAAGCAAATCTGATAATTTTTTAAAAAATTTTGGTCGCCGTATTGGATCCGCCATTTTGAATTTTGAAATTTTTTTTAATCTAACATTAGACTCACAATCAGCGACCCCAAGATCGAAAAAGTGACCCATTTTCGAACAAGTTACAATTATTTTCTGAAGCTAATTAATACATTTGTTAGCTGGGTTAGTAAAAAAATTTGTAAAAAGTAGTGCATTAATGACGCCATTTTGAATTTTTTAATTCGACACTTTTTATTCGAAAGAGTATAAGCTGACGATTATTTTGAGCCGTAATAAGTTGATTTTCGTTGATGAGAATTTTGGAAGGAGCTCTGAGCCGGTTGACGTGAAACGTCCCATATATATATATATATATATATATATATATATATATATATATATATATACCTATATATATATATATATATATATCGTCGCCACCGCTGTATCAAGAATGGAAAATAAATGGACATGCCCATTTTACCGAATTCAAAATCCCGCAACGAAACTCCCGAATAGCCTATCCCAAATGGACATTTTTCCAAAAAAATTTGGTTAAATGGATATGCCTATTTTACCAAATTCGAAATCCCGAATCGAAACTCTCGAATGGCCTATGCCAAATGAACATTTTTCCGAATTTGACATCCCGAATCAAAACTCCCGAATGGCTTATCCCAAATGAACATTTTTCCGAAAGAATTCGGTAAAATACTCATGCCCATTTTAGAGAATTTGAAATCCCGAATCGAAACTCACGAATGGCCTATCCCAAATGGACATTTTTCCGAATAAATTTGGTAAAATGGACATGCCCATTTTATCGAAGTCGCAATCCCGAATCGAATCCCCTTTTCTGCCTTAAAAATTTAGGTCAATTTTAAGGATAGTTTTGACCTCAAGGTCAAGACTTGACGGAAAAACTCCATCTGACCTATAAGGATATTCAAGTTGGGTGGGGAGAAATTCAAAATTTAAATTTAACTTAACCAACATTTTTAGTTTAGAATAAGTCGGAGAGAGTTTTAATGTCAAGTCTTGACCTGTAGGTTAAAATAGCCCTTAAATTTGAGCTAAATTTTTAAGGCAGAAAAGGGGATTCGATTCGGGATTGCGACTTCGATAAAATGGGCATGTCCATTTTACCAAATTTATTCGGAAAAATGTCCATTTGGGATAGGCCATTCGTGAGTTTCGATTCGGGATTTCAAATTCTCTAAAATGGGCATGAGTATTTTACCGAATTCTTTCGGAAAAATGTTCATTTGGGATAAGCCATTCGGGAGTTTTGATTCGGGATGTCAAATTCGGAAAAATGTTCATTTGGCATAGGCCATTCGAGAGTTTCGATTCGGGATTTCGAATTTGGTAAAATAGGCATATCCATTTAACCAAATTTTTTTGGAAAAATGTCCATTTGGGATAGGCTATTCGGGAGTTTCGTTGCGGGATTTTGAATTCGGTAAAATGAGCATGTCCATTTATTTTCCATTCTTGATACAGCGGCGGCGACGATATATATATATATATATAGGTATATATATATATATATATATATATGGGACGTTTCACGTCAACCGGCTCAGAGCTCCTTCAAAAATTCTCATCAACGAAAATCAACTTATTACGGCTCAAAATAATCGTCAGCTTATACTCTTTCGAATAAAAAGTGTCGAATTAAAAAATTCAAAATGGCGTCATTAATGCACTACTTTTTACAAATTTTTTTACTAACCCAGCTAACAAATGTATTAATTAGCTTCAGAAAATAATTGTAACTTGTTCGAAAATGGGTCACTTTTTCGATCTTGGGGTCGCTGATTGTGAGTCTAATGTTAGATTAAAAAAAATTTCAAAATTCAAAATGGCGGATCCAATACGGCGACCAAAATTTTTTAAAAAATTATCAGATTTGCTTGAATTTTGTTACTCAGGGGCTTTTGGGGTCGCTGATTACGAATCTGATGTTGGATTAAAAAAATTTTAAAATTCAAAATGGCGGATCCAATATGGCGTCCATATTTTTAAAAAAATCATTAGATTTGCTTAAAACTTGTTACTTGGGGGTTCTTGGGGTCGCTGATTACGAATCTGTAGTTAGATTTGAAAAATTTTCAAAATTCAACATGGCGAATCCAATATGGCGACCAAAAATTTAAAAAAATTATCAGATTTGTTTGAAACTTGTTACTCGGGGGTTTTTGGGGTCGCTAATTTCGAATCAAATGTTAAATTTTTAAAATTGAAAATGGAGGATCCAATAAGCTTTTGAACACTACTGCGCATGTAATTAACCCTTTGAACACTACTGCGTTTGTATTTAACTGTTTGAACACAAGTGCGCTTGTAGTTACCCCTTTGAGAACTACTGCGTTTGTATTTTTTTTGTAATTTTTTCAAAATTTTGTTAGCCATATTAGATCCGCCATTTTGAATTTAGAAAATTTTTTAAATCTAACTTCAGATTCGTGATCAACGACCCCAAAAACCCTTAAGTAACAAGTTTTAAGCAAATCTCATGATTTTTTTTAAATTATGGACGCTATATTGGTTCCGCCATTTTTAATTTTGAAATTTTTTTAATCCGAAATCAGATTCGTAATCAGTGACCCCAAAATCCCCTGAGTAACAAGTTTCAAGCAAATCTGATAATTTTTTTAAAATTTTGGTCGTCATATTGGATCCGCCATTTTGAATTTTGAAAATTTTTTTAATCTACCTTCAGATTCGTAATCAGCGACCCTAAAAACCCTCGAGTAACAAGCTTCAAGCAAATCTGACAATTTTTTTTAAAATTTTAGTCGACATATTGGATCCGCCATTTTGAATTTTTAAAATTTGTTAAATCTAACATTAGACTCACAATCAGCGACCCCAAGAACGTAAAAGTTACCTATTTTCCAACAAGTTACAATTATTTTCTGAAGCTAATTAATACATTTGTTAGCTGGGTTAGTAAAAAAATTTGCAAAAAGTAGTGCATTTAGGACGCCATTTTGAATTTTTTAATTTGCCACTTTTTATTCGAAAGAGTATAAGCTAACGATTATTTTAAACCGTAATAAGTTGATTTTCGTTGATTAGAATTTTGAAAGGAGCTCTGAGCCGGATGACGTGAAACGTCCCATATATATGTCTATATATATATCATTGGGCTCAAATTTTGTACAGCAGCGGCGTTGGCGGCGATATCTTTTTGTAATATAGGAAGATATGGGCGATTCCACGTGAGATTTACATGCAGATTGTAAATTCTGCCAAACATATTTTTTTGATTACCGGTCATTTTCCCGAATGCAATTTCGCGAACGGTGCCCTCCCGAATATCAACAATCCCGAATACCTTTTTCCCGAAGACCGTTTTCCCGAATGCAAATTCTCGAAATGCACCCTCCCGAATATAAAAAATCACGAATACCTTTTTCCCGAAGAAATTAAAATTTTAACTCTGAATTAAAAAAAAAGAATAATGTGTTACCATAGCAACTTATATAATATTTTGTAACTGCAGTCATTATTTTTATATCTTGTTTGTGTACATTACTTCTTTTTAAAATCTGCTTGTAAAATCTTTATTTTTTGATAATTTATTTAAAAATGGAGGAGACATTGGTAAATTTAGATACAAAATTAGTTGCTGACGGGTTTTTATATCTGCGCTCTAAAAGCCGTAAGGAAAATACCTACTGGGACTGCCAAAAACTTCGAAGTAAAGAGTGTTGTGCTCGTGCAGTTACTTTTGAAAGTGAACATTGGCAACCTGTAATTATTATTAGAGGACCTACAGAATCTCCACATACTCATCATCCAAACCAAGAAGAGTGTAAAGCAGAAATCTTGAAGGCGAGGTAACAGCTAAATTTATGTTTATGTTTGTTTACTACTTCTCATTTATATTTATATTCCTACAATATTATTCAATTTATATGCATATTGCAGAATAAAAAGGAGAGCCGATGAACATTCGGAGGAGCTATTTGCACAAATTTTAAGATCGGAACTACCAACATTACCGGAGGAAGTTATCAGCCAGCTCCCAGAAAGAGAAAATTTAAAAAGGACAATTAGGCGACAACGACAAAAAAATGTACCGCCTAACCCCAAATCATTAATGAATATTTTAGAATATTGGTATTTAGTACACGAAGAAATCTAGAATTTTTGGGACGCAGTGACACTTGTTTTTTAGACGGAACATTCAAAGTAAATTATTATTTTAATTTAAACCATATTTCTGTTTTGAAATCTAAATATTTATGCATAATTACTTATAGAGAAATTTATTTATAGGTTTCACCGAATATCTTTGCACAGGTCTTCACGATTCTTGGTGTCATTAAAAAAGTTGTTGTTGAGGAAGGAAGGACACAAGACGGAGTCGCTGTGCCACTCGTATATGCCTTACTCTCTTCAAAGCAATCAGCAAAATATAGTGTAGTGCTTCGCGCTGTAAATTCTATGGCGCTGGAATACAAAATTTAAAATTTTGGACTAGCAAAATTCATGACAGACTTCGAAATGCCTATTATAAAGTCTTGCAGTGAAATCTTCCCCAATGCATCGATATCCTGCTGCTTTTTTCATCTGGGACAGTCGGTATATCGCCGTATACAAGCAGAGGGGTTACAAGATTATTTTGGAGAAATTTATGTGTTGGGACGACCAGCAAGAGGAAGGAGAAAAGGCATTTTACCTCGGTATCCAGTAATCCTGTGGAACCAATATGAAGCTGCTATTGAAGGTAGACACAGGACCAACAATGTAAGTTAAGGTTGGCACAACCAATTCGCTATAGTCGTAGGAAAACACCACCCGGATCTGTATTCTCTGAGGACAGAGATACAGAAAGAACAGGCAGATACTGAAGTTGCCATTGCAGAAATAAGTATTGGAAGAGCGGTGAAAACAGCTCCGAAGAAGAAGTGGTTTGTTGTCAGCCAGAGAGCATTTCCATGGTAAGTGATCCTCTAAATTTCCTTATGTTATGGGATTTAGATCAAACTTCGCTTACTTGTAGTCCTTGATGTAACTAAAAAAATTGTAAAGCTTCTTTTAAAAAATATTAATAAATGTAAGAGATATTCAATTTTAAAATTTTTGAACTTTTTATTTTTGAGACCACATAACTTTTGAATGAGAAGAGAAATAAGGGTCAATTTTTTTTAAATTGTTCCTTAAAAGACACACTTTTTACTAAATTAAGTTTAAAACAATATTAATTTAAAGTTTTGTTGATGTTTAAAGAAAAAGTTTTGTTTTCTGTTTTTTGAAAAATCTCCACTTTTTATTTTGTTAATATTTTTTGTAGTGATGTAGTGTACTTACCTCAAGATACCCTGTAAGTTTCAAAATGGGATGAGCATAACTTTCCGCGGAATAAATAAAAATGTATGACAAATAAGGCTATTTCTACGCTAAATCAATTAAAAATAATAACTAACGAGCATCTCTCGAAAAGAATAAAGTTCGAATCATACAAATTCAAAGTTACTTGTAATACATTTTTATTTATTTCTTAGAAAGTTATGATCATCCCATTTTGAAACTCACAGGGTATCTTGAGGTAAGTACACTACATCACTAAGAAATATTAACAAAATAAAAAATGGAGATTTTTCATAAAACAGAAAACAAAACTTTTTCTTTAAATATCAACAAAACTTTAAATTAATATTGTTTTAAACTTAATTTAGTAAAAAGTGTGTCTTTTAAGGAACAATTTAAAAAAAATTGACTCTTATTTCTCTTCTCATTCAAAAGTTATGTGGTCTCAAAAATAAAAAGTTCAAAAATTTTAAAGTTGAATATTTCCTACATTTATTAATATTTTTTAAAAGAAGCTTTACCATTTTTTTAGTTACATCAGGGACTACAAGTAAGCGAAGTTTGATCTTAATCCCATAACATAAGGAAATTTCCATGATCACTTACCATGGAAATGCTCCAGAAGACAAAAAGTTTAGTTTATCCTTACTTTTAAATAATTTTAACAAACAAACAAAAATTTGTTTTTTTTTTAAATGGCAATTTTTTATAAACAAATTGAGTTTTTTTAATTTAGGGGATTTTTATTAAATTTTTTTTTAAAGATACTTGAGAAAATAAGAAAAAGTTTGCAAAAGGTTTCAGATTGGGCCTGATGATCTTAATGGGTTAAAATGAATTTTTCTTCATCCCCTATCCGTTAGTACTCTGAGAAACTAATTTGTTTTGCTGTTTTAGCAACCCATTTGCTGCCTTAGCAAATTTTTTGTTGTAATAACAAAAAAGTTGCAAGCGCTATAGTAACAATTCAGTTTGCTATAATAGCAATTTTTTCTCAGTGTACTTTCGGATAAGGAATGAAGAAAAATTCATTTTAACCCATTAGGATAATCAGGCCCACTCTGAAACCTTTTGCAAACTTTTCTTATTGCTCCCAAGTATCTTTAAAAATAAAAATAAAAAAAAATCCCCTAAATTAAAAAAAATTAATTTGTTTATAAAAAATTGTCATTTTTTAAAAAAAATCAATTTTTTTTTGTTTGTTAAAATTATTTAAAAGTTCAGGATAAACTAAACTTTTTGTGTTCTGGCAAAATTTTTCTATAGTGCACAGTTTCAGAGATATATGTGTTTAAAAATAGGTATACTTTTAAAAGACAAGAACACAGGACTTGTCATAAAAATTTGTGTCGAAATTTGTAATTCTGTTTCTACCCTATTGAAAAATTTTATGTGAAAAATCATATAGATATTCATATGGAAATGCATATAGAAATTCATATAAAAAAAGACATGATAAATGTTATCCAAAAGTAAATCAAAATTTATATAACGAAATAGTGTCAAAATTGTTATAAAAATTATTTAAATTTTAGTTGATTAATTAATTATTATTAATCATAATTATTAATTAATAACCTAAATTGAAATTAATTTAATTTTATTACATATTTTTTTTATTTACGTGAGATTTTAGATTGGTTTATAATAAACATTAACTTCTTTACTAGGGTGGCCCAAAAATGCATTGCAATAAATTCTTTCGTCGAAAAGGGCATGACACCCCCGGAATTTGTTCCAATGGATTTTTCAAAACTTTGATATTAACTGGTGCCGCCGGGCACCTCGATTTTCCCATGTAAATTCATGGGAAAATTTTCAATTTTCAAAAAATCAAAATCATTCGCAAGGGTTTGATAAAAGTTAACATAAAGTTACTGGATCTTATAGTAAACTCTCTGACGATTAATTTGACCTACATAACTTTTAATTTTGATAACCCTAACCCGCTATAAAACTACCCCAAAGTTTCCCCCTTTTTAATTTTTTGCACTTGTACGCACTTTGCCTAAGTAAAATCCATGTTTGACATCTTTATCAATAGAAATAGTTATTATTATTTATCTCAAGTAATAATTAATGTTTAATTAATTATTTTATAAATACTTTTAACTATTTGACAATTGTTTAAACAAATTAATTTGTTTAAACAATTAAGTTTTTATAAAAAACCATACAAATAACTTTTTTATGTATATATATATATTTTTTATGTTTATACAAATTAATTAGTTTGAACAATTAATTTTTTTAAAAAATTATACAAATGACTTTTTTTATGTTTTTTTGTAATGTTTTAGTTAAAATTGTCTATCAAAAATTTTGAAATTTAAATTTACATGATTTTAGAATATTACAAAAAAATAAAAAAAATGTAATTTGTATTAATTCCTTTGTATCAATGCTCATCGTCAAACGTTTTTCCCGTATTGACGTTTTTGATTTCCAATCTTACCTGAGCATTGGCTGAGATAGGTACAGAGTCATTGTTATTATTTATTAATTATTAATAACAAATAGAGTGGAAAATTAAAAAATGTTACAACTGTTCGTTTAATAATTTTTCGCGTACCATCGAAGGCCGCAACTTATTTTTCGCAACTATCAGTTTTTTTCTATTTGTTTAAACAAATTCTTTTTTAAACAACTTCTAACGTCAAAAATCATGCTTTGGTTCACAAAGCCTCTTTGCAGTATTCACTTTTTTGAAAATCCTATTTCCCTAAGCATAGGCGTTAATGGGTTCTTTTTCTAAAAATCGTTGTTTAGACATTTGGTTAAAAATTATTATTTAAACCTACCGTCAAGTGGGGCTATTTTGTGCACGCGAGGTTTTTAATGAATAAAATCTTGATATTCAGTTGCTTAAGTTTGCTACTTGGTAAAAATATTTTCTGATATCTAGACTACAAAGAGTACTAAATAAATTTACTTACTTCTGTATCAGAAATCAGAAAAAAATTCGTGAAGTCGAGAAAATCAAGCTGAAAAATTTCAAAGTTCTCAAAATTCGGTTCAGATCTCCGGAAGTTTAAAAGTGTTTCTAAAGGTATTAATAATACTTGTTGAAAATTAAGTTGTAATGATGTATACGTGACGCGCTGACTTTTTATTGCATATTTTAAGAAAAAACTGTAAAAAACTGAAAAACCAGGATTTGGTGGGTTATTTTGTGCATTCTTTAACATTAAGTTTTTTTATAATTTGTTTTGTAGTTAGTAAAAATTTCTCTAGAATTTTGTTTTTAAACATTTTTGTCTTTTGTTTGTTTAACCCTTACTTTTAAATTTTTGACTGACTCGGAGAAATCGATAAATTCAGTTATACATGTGAATTTTTTTTTTTTTTTTGGTTATAAAAGACAAGAAATCAGCATAAAATTTCAGTTTTACACATGGTGCCTTTAAAACCTCAAAAAAGTAACATTAATATTTACATGCTTTTAAAGTTAATTTTGAAAATCTTTTTCTGAAAATAACTCAAGAAGTGTAATACACTGACAAGTAACACTAGGGAAGTGCCATACGCCGATTTCTCTGTAACTTGGTGTATAAGCAGTTTTTTAAATACTATTTGACCCGTATATTTTTGTTTTTCCCCAAAAGCTGTTTTAAGAATGTAACTCTCCCTGAAAACTTTGTTATTTGTGTGTTAAATAGTTTTCTCACAAAGAAAACACACATCACATCAAATTTTTAAGGGTGAGTTACACCCTTAAAACAGCTTTTGGGGAAAAACAAAAATATACGGGTCAAATAGTATATAAAAAACTGCTTATACACCAAGTTACAGAGAAATCGGCGTATGGCACTTCCCTAGTGTTACTTGTGAGAAAAATGTTTAGTCATAGCAAAAAAAATGAGGTTGAGCCAACCATATTATTTGGTTGTGAAATACAAACTGTTTGGTTGTGACAACTAAATTATTTGTTTCAGTGTTGTTTGTTGGCATTACAAAAACTTTTGGTTGTCACAACTATATTTTTTTATTCGGGATAACAAAAATTTTGGTTGTCATAAAAAAAAATTTTATTTGGGAGCTAACTAACCCAGGTGCGAATTTTTGGTAACCCAACACATATAATTACATAATTTACATGTTATTAATTTAATTACACAAATATAATCAGATGAGAATGTAGAAATTTCATATTAATGAAAACCTGAAACAGAAAAATTTCATTTGTCATGAAGATTCGAACCCGGGTTTTCCAGCTGCCAGTCCAGTAGGCTAACCACCAGCCGATAAGAGATATGAATGACCAATTAGGAATAAACCTTATAGCTAGACAGTTCAGTAACACATACCGCTGGCCCAACTATCAGATCCAGGTTCGGCCGACCGTCTGGTATTGGTTTTTATTTAGATTTTATTTAGATTATTATCGGCAGCATAGTTACAAACTAATAACCAATTTTTTTAAATAATTGTTTGGTTGTCACAACCAAATTATGTTTGGAGGTCACAACCAATTTCTGTTTGGCTGTCACAACCAAATTATGTTTGGTTGTCACAACTAAATTATGTTTGGTTCAACAAAATAAGAGCAACAAAATAATATGGTTGTCCCAAACAACTTGATGTGTTACGCGAACCAAATCGTTTTGTTATACCAATCAAAATATTGTTGTTACAACCAACAATGGTCAACTAAAAAATATTTTTGGTAAAACTAAACCTTTTTTTTCAGTGTAGTAGTTATTTTAAGAAAAATTTTCTTAAAGAAATAACTTTTTTTGTAAATCTACATTTTTGTGAAATTTTAGTGTTTTACTTTCAAATTAGTTAAACAATTCATAGAAAAAAAATTTTTCTGGCTTTGTTATTTTTTATTGTACTCTAAAACATCTAGAAATAATACCTCATACAGCAAAAACGTTAAAAAAAATTTTGAACACAACTTTATAAATAAGCAAACTTTGATGCACAAAATAGCTCCACCGTGGGGTTTATTTTGTTCATAACTTTGAGTTTCTATAATTCAGACAAAAATTTTTTCTTGTGCGCTAACTCATAGGACACCTTTAGAAGAATGTCTACAACCTAACTGAATAGATAAATTCTTTATTTTTTTTAAATTCTGAATTTTAATAAAGCATAGAGTGGAAAAAGAGCGGTTTTGTGCACAAAATAGTCCCACTTGACGGATTTGTAAATTTGTTAACAGTATTTCAGTAATTTTAGGGAATATATTTATCTCTTACTAAGTTTTTCCGCATTTTCGATTCCTGCTTTTATATTTTTCGAACAAAATTTAACGATTTTTGTTTAAATAAATTTTCAAAATAACAAAAATTGAATTTTTTTTATGTTTTGTCAAAATATCCTTATTTTAATTGTAACTTTGGTTCCTTAACTGCCAGTATTGGCTTAGGCATTAATGCGTTAAAAAATTAATTATTTTTATAATTTTTTAAATTAATTGTTTAAAAGTGTTTTATAGTAATTGGTTTGTTAATCTATTGTTTTTAATCAACATTTTTATTTTAAATATATCATTATTATGAAACAAAGAACAGCTTTTTTTAAAAAAACCATTATTTTCAAAAATCTTTAAATTTAATTGTTTATCACAATAAATAAAAATTTTATTAATCATATTTACCTTTTTTACACTTTTTCTTAGTTATTATGACTGATAAGAGATAGATTACACTAATTTATTGAAAGTTAATGTCTGATATTTCAAAAATACTCAATTCTGCAACTTTATTTGTTTATATATTTAGCAATTGAATGTTAAATTTAAAAATCGGGTTCCTTACGTTTGTTAAAAATTTAATACCGAGTATTAAAAAAAAATGACTAATATCGATAAAGAATTACTACCTGTAGGTGGCCGTAAACAGTAAATTCCAATTTTCGACCACAGTGCGACAGCGCTTTCTGCATAATAGGCACGGGAAAATTCTGGTTGTGCACCTACCCTTGTCTGTGAGTGTAAGAACGCTGCGCGACCAACTCTGAGTCGTATGCCGACTGAAATTTTTTTCAATGTGCTTATTCCTAACTTATTCAGACATATATTTAAAAAAAAATTAATTAGCAGATCCAATTTGGCCAGAGTGGTGGCCCTAATATGACTGACAGATTTTTGAAAACTATTTAAATTATCACAACGATGGATCCTAAATGAAAACACGTTATTCGCGAAAACAAATAGAAAGACCCTTATTTACGAAAACAAATAGAAAACACGTAGCTCATCTGAAAATTTTGAAACCTAATTTTCTTCAATTTTGCCATTTAATTTAAGCCAATATCAAATATCAGAATAAAGTATTTTAATGATACAACGTTAATTTAACATAATATAAACAATTAAATTAATTAAAATTTTCATAACCTGCTCATACATTAAATATAATCATTAATGAAAATTGTGAAATAGCCTTAAAACAACTGTAATTTTGAATAAGACGCTTTCTATTTGTTTTCGTGAATAAGGGTTGTTTCTATCTGCACTCGCGAATAACGTATTTTTCTTTTAGAAGCCATCGATAAGATTCAGTATGAAGTTGTGCTGAATTTTAAACAAATTGTTTTTTTTTGTATTAAGAGTAAAATGTTTTGTTTGTTTAACCATATAACAATTATTTTTATTTCGAAAATATAGTTTGGCCGATACTCTACGTATTATGTAACAATATTTTAAATAAATAATTACCTCTTCTATGTCAGTAATACGTTCGTAGTTATTGTTTTTATTACAAAAATCCCCAAAACATATAATTTCTTTATCCGTAACGTTGCTCATATTGATTTTAAAATTATTTTTTATGATGAAGTGCAAAAGTTCTTTAAACCAATTTCGATCAATATCGTTTATTAAACGGTCACTGTACACTCGAGAATTTTCATGATACCATAAAGAAAGTAGTTCGTCAATTTCCTGAAAAATATAAAATTAAATAATATATATGTTTATATTAATATTGAATGGGCATAGGTAGTCAGCATTGCGTAAACGGACGGTTTTACTTGATTTTTTTGTAAGAAAATGAATAACAGTTTTCTATTTAAAAATTTTACATAACATCAATCTACATTGAAAGAACAATTTAGGATTTTTTTTGTTAATGGTCGATAAGTTAGAGTGCAGCTTTGATAACTTTTTATTCGAAAAATAAAAAGAATAATTTATTTACAGATGTTAGTAATTAAAAATACCTAATAAAAAAACTAATAATAATGTGTAATAATAATGAAAAATAAAATAATAAAGTTTCCCTACCGATACTGAATCTTTAGAAATCTCATTGGCAAACGAGTATTTGAAACATTTGCTCATTCAAAAACCATTTGGACCATTTTTTTATTACGACCCTCATGAATATCAATAGTGTCTCTTTTACCTGAGTAGCTGTATAAACTCCAATACTTTGGTAGCTTATTCAAGTAACAAGCTCCCAATGATTTTGTATCAATAGGGTAGGAAAAATTTGATTCTCCAGAATTTGTCAAGTTGACAATTTTTAAATATTTTACAAGATGGTAATTTTATCAAAATTGTACAAGATTAATATAAAGGTGTTAAAAAGTTTCTCAACAAGTTCTTTTAAAGCCAACCTAAAGCAAGATGTTTTTCAAATATATTGGAATATATTGGCACAAGTCTAAACATTTTAACATCTTTGTAATAGTTTTACAAGCATGTTGGTATGAAACGTACTTTACAGTAAATGTAACCTGAAATTGTTTAAAATTTTATTGTTTAAAAAGTAAGAACTTATGAATTTTTTTTTGTGTAGGGTGTAAAAACCTGCTTTTAGGTATCCTGTAGCCAGTACTACAGAGTTATTTGGGGGTGGCGATATTCTGCCGACCCGCTAAAGACACACCCTTATTTGGGGCCTTAAGGCTACTCCCGGCTAGCTCTTGTTAGTTGGCGTATAGCCTTCGTTGAGTGGTCTTATACCCCTTCGCTATCGCCTAAGCGATGTCTTGCCTCGATTTACGGAAACTACTTGTTTTGGCAGACATCGAGATCTTTAACCTTCATAATATGTTGTATGATAGATTGGATGTGCCGTCACTTCTCTTTAGAGCTAGTCATTAACAGGACCACGTTCTCCAGTGTAACTTTTACAGTTTAAACCGGCGAACATGACCTGTCTTTGAAGGCTTCATCGTCTCTAGATAAAGAGCGTGTGCTCTGCGTCGTCCTCTAGGGACTAACAATACGCACACTCTGCACTTGCTTTTCTTTTAAAGCGCTTTAGGTACGAGTTGAAACACCCGTGACCTAAGTGCGCTTGCGTTAGGTAGTATGAGACTACCCCATGTTTTCGGTTAATCCAAGTGGCGAGAGTTGGTATAAGCCGATGTGTCCAACGACCTTTTTCCTCCCCGCTCCATCTTGCTTGCCATCTTTCGACCAGTATGCTTCTCGCATCTCGGCAGATTTGGTCCTTGCTGGGTCTATTGTCATCTGTATATCGGGTAGATATTCTATCTTTAAAAAGGAGAAAAATTTCTTCCGTTTCTTGCGCCAAAAGGTCTGCCGGCAGGACGCTGTTAAGGACCTCAGCAGCACTCGTAGTTACTGTCATGTAGACAGAAATTATACACTTGGTTATAATCCTTTGCACGGACAGCATCTTGTTCAAGATGGTCTTGCTTCTGTCAGTTCGCAGGGAGGGAGCCCACACTGGTGCTGCATAAAGCAACTTTGAGTGGAAAGCACTTGCCACTAATCTCCTTTTCTTTTCGGACGGCCCACTGATATTTGTCATTAATCGGGCTAAGCCCTAGGGTACATTCAGCGGCTTTATCAGATGCCACAGCGATGTGTCGTTTAAAATTTAGGAACTTGTCCAGTTCTACTCCTAAATACTTAATATACAAGCTCCACTTGACTTCGAATCTGTCTTCTTCGATCCGGGGAAGTTCATAACCACGTCTGTCTGTGGACATAAGCGCTTCGGTTTTATCCAGGGCCATTTGAAGACCTCCGGCATCCAGCCAACTCTTTGCTTGTCGCAGACATTCGTTCACCAATAATCCAAGAGCTTCTGCAGTCTCGCAGTGCATACGATCAACGCGTTGTCCGCGAAGCCGATGATCACCGCACTTTTAGGTAGACCCAGTCGTAAGAAGTCATCATAAGAGACGTTCCATACGAATGGACCTATCCTCAGGCCTTGAGAGTCACCTCTGTGCATCACTTTCTTCCTTCTTTTCCAGTCGCAGAAGAACTCTCCTCTTTTTAGGCAGTTGTTGAAGCAAATTAGAAGAATCTGGGGTGTTTAAGGATCTCGTTGCTTATCCCATCGATGCCAGGCTCCTTGCCTGGCTTCAATCTTTTGACAGCTTTGTGAAGCTCTGCAAAAGTGAAGAGTTCCTCCTCACCGACTTGTCAGGCACTCCAGTCCATCTTTGGCCATGGTTCTGCTTGTAAAAACAAGCCCTTTATTATTTCACGCACCCAATCGGGATTGTGCACCCAATCCAGGCCGGGGATCTTTTGCATCGTCGCCAATTTATTGGTGGCGATTTTAAAGCCCAGACCCAATGTGTACTTCTCGATTTCGTCGATTAGGCGCTTCCAACACCTTCTCTGTGACCTTTGGATCTCCTTTCTGAGGAATCTTTTAGCCTCTTTATATGCGTCCTTTAGCAAAGGATTTCCGTCAGAAAGGGCGTATCTCCTTCTTGCTCTGATGCATGCTTTTTGCAAAAAGGCCAATTCCACTGAGCACCAGTATACATTACGTCTTCTGGGAGTGGTGCTTCTGCAACGCGGCATTGACACGTCGCATGTGGTGATAATCATATTTTTTACCGTCCGCACCTCTCCATCCAGATTGTTCGGCCTCTTCACCCATCCCAGTTCCTCAATGAGGCGGGATTCTTCAAGGGACCGACCTAACTTCTCGATGTCTAGTTTCTTAATGTTTCACCCTGGCCGTTCTTACAGGGACCTACCAGTGTTATTGCTCTAGGTGTGTCTTTCTCTGAGACTGAAAACTTGATATACTGTTGGTCACTTTCGGTATAATTCTCAGAGACCCGCCAGTCCTTTATTCGCTTGTTTAAGAAAGACCTTATCGTGAAATCAATAATTGATCCGATATTTTGGTCACTCCTAAACATCCACTTTTGACCCCTGTTGACAACCTTCAGATTGTTCCTGGAGACCATTTCTGCGATTAAGATTCCTCAATTGTCGAACCTTGTCTCGCCCCAGTCTGGCGACTTTGCATTAAAGTCATCTGAGACGAGAACATCCAGCCTGGATTCTCGGAGGCTGGACTCGAGTTTATCTATCTCCACTTCGGAGGCTGTCAGTGGGTCGTTAGGTGAAAAGTCGCAGCTATACATGCGTATACCTGAAATTTCCACCCACACGAACCCACTGCTCGTCTCCAGGAACTTGTCAACCCGCAAATCGGGATTAAAGACCTGAATGACTATCTTTCCTGACGAACCCTTGTACCAGTGGCCGAGATCGTATCTTCTGTTTTACTCGCTACAGAACAAAACGCCGATCCCCTCCTGACTAGATGTCACCAGCATTAGGTCCTGGGCTTTCTTCGCTGTGTGTTTTGCCTGTTTAAGTTTCTGCAGTTCCTGCTTGTACACTGGGCAAGTGTTACAACTAGTTCAATGTCCGAGATCAGATTTTCCTAAATAGGAGCACGTTATATATTTTGGCTCGTTTACGTTACAGGCCTTGGCCAGGTGACCCGCGCCACCGCATCTCCGACAGTTTTAAACCCTGTCGGGGCCTTTGCATGAGCGAGTCCCGTGTCCATATCCTAAACACTTTTGGCACCTCGGGACTTTGACATGTTGCAGAATTGCTGCATTAATCCAGCCAACCCGGACTTTGCCTCTCTTCAGAAGAGTATCACACTCTCCTTCTGGTAGGCGGACCAATGCCATCTTCATTCCGACAAAACACGGAATGAGGCGATAAGCCAGGTCCGGATTAGCATTCTCAAGTTTAGCCTTGAGAGCGGCGACGACGTCCTCTTTCGTGTTTGTCTCGTCGAGATCCGATATCTCGACGGTTTTTTTGTTAGTTAGGGCGGTCACTTCTGCCTTATTCTGCAATGCCGCAGTAAGAGCTCCTGCAAGTTCAGAGGTCTCCTCCCTTTTTCACGGCAAAAAGAACCTCCTTTTTGATTGTTCTTATGACTTTAAGTACCTCCGCGCCAAACTGGTTCGGATTAATGGACGTTTTCATGGCGCGAAAGACCTCATTATAGGCCTCCGGAGACTCTGCTGAAATTTTGAATGCCTCCGTCATCCTCGGCTTAAAAAAAGTTTTCTTCTCTGCCAATTGGATCTTTCTCTTATCAGACTTCCTTTTCTTGGCCTCTTTCTTCTTGTCTCTGACGGTTTTAAAGCCGTCGCTTTCCATAGGAGCTGACCTTGACACCACATTTGCATAGATCCTGGTAGGGGATTTTGACGGAGCAGTAATCTGCTCTTTCGGTTTTTCCTCCTGAAGATTCGTTGCAAATGGTGCCCTGCGCCTAAGTTTCCTTTTCCGTACTACCGGGCGACTAGCATCTAGGATATTTCCCTCGGTACCAGGCATTTTTTTTCTACTCCTGGTTTTTCCAGAGAACCATTTTTCGCGGTCATTTTTGCCGACGTCTGGATAGGCATTTGAACAAATCGCAAATTTTTGCTGACTTTGTCAAAAACGTCCGCTAGATCTTAGATACCTTTTTGAACCTCCTTTTTTATATTTTCTGGGTTCTGTTGCCCTTTTTTATGACCTCGAAGATTTTTGGAACACCGGACAACTCGTTGGCGATAATTTCCAAAAATCTCGAGTTTGACAAAAACTGGTCATCGTTCTCCATACTACTCACAGCTGTACTAGGCAGCAAGTGAGATTGGCTCCCTCCAGAATCCCTGGAGCCAGCGTTGGCCACTGGGGCTTTCACCTGATCGGAACCAACGGCAAGACCACCCTCAGGGGAGAAGCCTACCTTGGATCGTGTGTTTTGATCAGCACTTTCCATTTTTCACTAGTTTAGTGTCGTTGGTCAGACCGAACAGGCAACCGAGCAGAAGGACCAAACTGAAATTTACTGTTCAAAACCGTTTAGAGTCTTTATTTTTTAACCCATTTCACTTCTTTTGGTATTTAATGAAAGAGTATTAAATTTGAAAGAGATTAATTTTTTTATTCTAAAGTTGAACAAAAGTAGCAGTTTTTAAAAAACTGTTATCTCCAGTTGCTACAATTATAAAATACATGCTGAAAACTATTTAAGAACATACCTAAAGTACTCCTTAAAATGTAAAAAAATTGCACAATTGAAAATTTGAATTTTATAAATAAGTTATGTTTACAAATAATTAAGGTTACAATAAATTGTTGAGGTCGACGAAGGCTTCGTTAGATTTTGATGAAATTGTTTACTCGGGGGTTTTTGGGGTCGCTGATTACAAATCCGTTATCAGTTTTGCAAAATTCAAAATGGCGGGTCCAATATAGCAGAAAAAATTTGTTAAATATCAATCCAATTTGCTTAAAATTTATTACTTGGGAGGTTTTAAGGGGTTTTTGGCTTGAAGCCATCTGGCGACTAAGATAGGAAGCTCATACTTTTGTCGCGAAATTTAAATCAATAATGGAAATCTGTCATATTTGTGTACCCTGTAGAATTAATAGAAAATTTTAACAATACGATTATGTTAAAAAAATTCTTTGTGCAAATCAAATTTTTCAAATTTCAGAAAAAAATATATATTTATGGATACTTTTAAGGGGTAAGGCCACTGTCGATGCTTCAAAAAATTAATTTTTTTTTATTAGCTAAAAAAATTCTTTGAACCTTCTAGAACACAGGGAAAAAAGTTTTGAACCTGTTTTTGTTTCAAATTAAACTTTTCAACAACTATTTTGGGTACACGAAGCGCCTCGTGCAAAACATGCTTTAAGAGAATGTCTCCATCGCCGTCATTTTGAAATATTTTTCAATCCAAATTATTGATTTTGTTCACTTTAAGATATACCTAATAATATTCTATAATATTATTATTCTCTTAATTTTCTTTCCACAAAAAAAATCGAAAAATGTGCTAACAATTTTATCCGTCTTTAGTGGTGTAACACCAACGCGTTTTTCTCAAAACACGGCTTTTGAAATTGGCAAGCAGCACAACTCAATATTTCAATATTTTTAATCGGGTTTTTTCCTACATCTTTATAATAACATTTCAAAGAGAATGACGTACGGGATTTTCGATAACTTAATTTAAGCAATTGTTATAAGCAATTAAGTGCGGTTTTTTTTGGTCCAAAAATGGGTTTTTTTTTCAAATGCTTCCAAATTTCACAAAAATCAATATTTTTTAAAATCCGTACGTCATTCTCTAGCTATTCTCATGTAGATTAAGAAAAAAAAATTATTTTGTTCTGGAATAAATTTTGCACCCTGTGTGCTGCTTGCCGCGGAGCTCCTCCAAGAAAACATGTATTACAAAAATGGCTCCAGTGCCGCCATTTTGAAATATTTTTTATTGAAAATTTGTCATTTTTTACTTTAATATGTAGATAAAAACTTCCCAAATCATTATAATTGTATTCCTTTTCCTTCCATTAAAAAAAAATTCTTGAAAAAACGTGTTCTTTTTCGCGTTTACAGTGGCCTTACCCCTTAAGCATATTTCAATGATAGATCATACTTTATAAAAGATTATATTTTTATAATTTATACAATATTAAAATAAGAATAAGTATAAAAACGAAATTGTAAAAAAAAAGAATCTGAAATTTAATATAATTTAATTAAATATTAATTTAATTTATCTTAATAATATCTTTAAAAAAAATCAATTAAACTAATGAAAAAGATAACGTTTAAAAAGTTTTTAAAACTTTAATTTCGCAATATTCGATACGAGATTTAAAAGTTTAAAAAAATTACGATGGATTTGTAATCAGCGAACCCAAAAACTTCCCAAGTAAACGTTCCAAAACGTTGTCTGACATATTGAATGCCATTTTAACAAATTTGTCTGAGATATTGGACCCGCTACTTTGAATTTTAAAAAACTGATAACCGATTCGTAATCACCGACCCCAAAGATCTCCTAGTAACAAATTTTCAGCAATTTGGATTGGTTTTTAAAAAAGTCGTCCGCCATATTGGATCCGCCATTTTAAATATTGAAGAACTGATAACGGATTTGTAATCAGCGTCTCCAAAAACCCCCGAGTAAACAATTTCATCGAAATCTAACGAAGCCTTCGTCGACATTAACAATTTGTTGTAACCTTAATTATTTGTTAACATAATTTTTTTATAAAATTCACATTTTTACTTGTGTATTTTTTTTACATTTTAGGGAGTACTCTAGGTGTGTTTTTAAATAGTTTTTAGGATGTATTATTTAATTGTAGCAACTGAAGATAACATTTTCTTAAAAATTGCTACTTTTGTAAACTTTGGAATAAAAAATTTAATATAAACAAATAAAAATTTAAAAATCGGCCTCTATAAATCTCTTTCAAATTGAATACTCTCTCATTTAAGACCAATAAAAGAAAAATCAGTTAATAAAGAAGGCTCTAGACGGTTTTGAACAGGAAATTCCTGTTTGGTCCCACTGTGAACCTGTCCTTCGGGCCAAGAACCCTAGATCGAGACTACTCCACACCAGCTTAGAAAAACCAAGGATCAAATTCTTTTTTTTCACCCTATTTTATAAAAAGAGTATGATATTTTTCAAACATATGTGTGTGAAAGGAATAATAAATTTTCTACCACACATGCACGAAATCCTCGTGTTTTCGTACATATGTGATAGAAAATAGCATATGCACCTCGGGAGGCCGATTTTTTGTCTCGCATAATGTTCTCCGAACATTTGTGCTTGACAAAAAAACACGGACTTCTCTCCCTTGATGCATAATATACTATTTGTTGTCAAATAGTATATTATGCATAATATACTATTTGTTGTCAAATAGTATATTATGCATCAAGGGAGGGAAGGCCGTGTTTTTTTGTCAAGCACAAATCTCGTGTTTCGTACGCGTTAGCGGGTCAGCACTCGCAGTTTTCAGCTTAGTGACGTTAGAGGTAAAAAAAACTTCCGAACAGTGAACAGTGAAAACTCTCATCGCCTGCGCGATGAGAGTTTTTTTCACTGTTCGGAAGTTTTTTTACCTCTAACGTTCACTGACCTAAAAACTGTGAGTTCTGCCCCGCTTAAGGCGAACGAAAACACGAGGTTTTCGTGCATGTGTGGTAGAATAGAATATTTGTCAAGACAGTGCTCATCTACTGCCATTTGCGATCATCCGCCGGAGACTCGTTGTACTATGATAACCGAAGCTCGCGACTCGAGTAATGCTCGCACGCGTGGTAAGACTTTTGAAATATTCATGTGACGTGTTGCGGACATTTTGTGTAGCAAGTCTGTCGGTTTTAGGCTTATTTTGCATGTTATTGCTCGTGAAAAACAAATTATCACATTTATTGTCAGACAGCACGATTTCTTGGAAAAAGTGTTTGGTTTTATTTGGAAAAAATTATTAAAATGCAAATTTCCACCAAAAGAGAGGAGAGTCTTTGTCAACCACTGCAAAGTTTTACCATCCATTACCCTTAATTATACAACTATTTATTGTCTGGGCATTTACTAATCCGTTTTTCTAATGCCACTAAAAAGAAAAAACCTGCATTCTTACAAGGTTTTCCTTCGTTAGTGACTCAAAAAAGACGTTTAGAACACAAGTACATTCTTGTACTTATGGAAACTGATTTTAAGTATAATTATCTTCACATTTTTCAATCAAAGTTTGGCCTAAAGAGCCTATTGGTTCACAAATTATTTTTTAAGATTAATTTAAAGATTTTTTAAATTTTTGTCCGCCACCTTAAATTCAAAAATTTTAAAAATGTTTGACAACCCTCTTGAATGAGCTATTTTGAATGTTTTAATATTTGAAAAATAATTAAGCTCAGTGAAGTGAAAAAAGATAATAAAAAATGTTGTTCTTTCTATTTGATGAAAAAATTAAAGTTAAGATGAATGTAAAATGCATAATGACACTTCTTGAAAATTCAAGACTCCATGTTAAAAAAACGGGGGTGAGGGTGAAAATATGTTTTTTATATTTTTGAAATACAGCTAACAAGTAGGGGAGACTGGGCTAAATCTGGTCACTTTTGGTCAGATAGGTAAAAATCTAGAAAATTATTCTTTAAATCCAAGTTCATTTATATCATTCGGAAGCTTATCATTTCTAATTTCAAAATAAAAAAGAGTTTTTGATTTATCTTTTTTATTCTTACTTGTAGATCATTTTTAATTCACATATACCAAATTTTAAAATCACAATTTATAATAAATTTAGGTTTCATAAAATACAACTATGGATTCAAAAATTGTTATATTTTATTAAGAGAATGTAAAAAGTGAAATGTAGTCACTATTTTGGATCTAACAAGTTATAAATTTTATTATTGGTAAAATATAATACGTGAAATGTGACTGGCTTTAACCCGATGTCACGTGACCGACTTTACCCCGAATGTATTTCTCACATTTTAAAATAATTTGAATTAAATCTTTATGAAACCAAACAAAACAAAATTTTTTTTACTGGCACCTGTAAAAACACTAAACCGCCTCTGATTCCATGTTGAATTCATGAAACCAAACAAAAGTTCGTTAACATAAGTTGAATGTTAAGTACTTTTCACAGTACCAATATCACCTTCTTAAGTTGAGTTCATAGCGTCAAATCGCTAGTGGCCGGATTTACCCTATTTCCGGATTTACCCCGGTCACCACTACATTTTTTATGTAGTTTCTGGCTGTAAAAATTTTTTTTTGCATAAAATGAATGTTTTATCAAAATAAAAGCATTAAAACTCGTGTTTCTTTGCTAACAAGTGCAACAAACTAATATGTGGAACTACATTTTTATACAAATTTTCAATTTCATATTTCAAAAGAACACATTTAAATACATATGAAATGTTACTTCCAAAAAAAATTTTCATTCTTATTTGCGAATGACCAGATCTTGAATTTACACTAAAAAATCTGTGCACATATAGGCGTTAATCTTCTCCTTAGTGAATTTGAATTCAACATTAGGTACTGTATGGTAAAGCCTCAATATACTACTTCTAAAGCGCAAAATGATATTAGGGAAACGTGTAATCTATAAACATAGCTGACATTACACAGCTCTACAAAAAATAAAAGTATCAGGGTTAAGGTATGAAACCAGTATATTTCTATGTATTTTGATGCCCTAAATCCGAATCCGCCATCAGCATTGGCCCAGCACGTCTAGGTTTGACCCTAAGTTCAAAAACATTTAAAAATGGATAAAATGTCACTTTCTGTCTACTAGAAATTAAACTTGACTCCAAATTGATACATATCTATGGTCAATAAAAAACTTGAATTATGACCTTTTAAATGCATTTTTAAAAATTATTCTACGATGATTTTTAAAGAAGATATGATATATTTTATTTAAAAATGGCTTCTATTCAATTGCAAAAAACTGAAGCATTTTGAGTTATGAAGACAAATGGTTTAGAGAAAAAATGTTTCTTTTTTGATGTAGAATCAAAACATATCTATTAAATTTTTTTACATAATTTGAATAAAATATATCATATCTTCGTTAGAAATCATCGTAGAACAATTTTTAAAAAAACGTTTTTAAGGTCATAACTATAGCTTTCTATTGACTTAAGATGTGTATCAATTCGGAGTCAGGTTTACCCTTATAACAAAAGGATATCCCTGGGATATCCCGCTGAAATTTGGGATATCCTAGGGACATTTCCAGGATATTTAAATTTCATCCTCATGAGATATACTCTAATAATTTAGAAAAAAAAATTGGAGGTGAGAGGATTCGAACCCACGCCCTGCGCATAGCAAGCGTGGTCGTAACCAACTGAGCCATTGAAGGTTGTTATAAGTTGTAAAGAAAAACATAAGTATCGTAAAATGGGGTAAAGTCGGCCAGTTTTTCAAGTTTTTCTTAAAAAAATACGTTAAAGAAACAGAAGAAATTATTGTTACTTCGTGTATATAATCTCTGACTCCTGTTTTTGAAGTTCATCTTACAGAAAAGTGAAACTCTTTTAAGAGAATTC
Source organism: Ganaspis brasiliensis (assembly GCA_037103525.1). Lineage (NCBI taxonomy): Eukaryota > Metazoa > Arthropoda > Insecta > Hymenoptera > Figitidae > Ganaspis > Ganaspis brasiliensis. Next base: position 657,051 of record JAZKLR010000097.1, on the reverse strand, counting down.
ACTATAATCCTTTTTGTCATGGCCGACTTTTCCCCTAAATGTGGGGTAAATTCGTCCACCACTATAAACAGGTAGAATATGTTAGTTTAACCAAAAATAACTTTATCTAGAATCATAGGAAATAAAGTTTGTTAAAAATACAATATATGTGACCTGGACAGTGAAAAGGGGGCTTACGTGTTAAAAAAAAATATTTTTTTAGAATACACCACGTGAAAGAGCGTCAAAAAATCTATCAGAATCGACAAGAAAATAAAAAACGATTTTTTGACACGTAAGCCCCCTTTTCACAGTCCAGGTCACATATAGTCTATGATATATATATATTTATTTAAACTTTTTATTATAATTTGACAAAATTTCCTAGTCAGATTTTTAACATAACCTGAACAAACAAAAAAGTAACAAATCTGAGTTATTCAAAGTTTTAAATTAAAGAAATAATATCTTCCATCCTTCTCACTTTTAAGTTTTACTTTAGAGACTACATTTTTGTTTCTTATAATTTGTACATTGGGAACAAGAGAGAAAACGAAATGATTTACAATTTTTTTTGTAAATTCGAACCATGACCGACTTTTCCCTGCAAAAGTAAAATTTTTAGAAAAACTGATTTTGCACAAAATTTAATATTCCCAAAAAGGTTATTTTTATTTGTAAATGATGTCAGAGACACAAGCAACGCGATGTACAGTTTGATTTAACATAAAAAAATTCCAATAATAATTTATAACTACCTTTTTCACACTACTTATTCTTTAGATAAAATAGTCGTTCATACAAAAATATTATTTTTATTAGAACTTACCAATAAAGTGTCAAATATTTTTTGAATTCAAGTTTGACATTTATTAACAAAATTTATTAACAATATTAACAAAAACAAAACAACATATTTAATTTTTCTTCCTAAAACAAGAATAATTAAATCCTTTATAAGAAATCAGTTAGTGATAGCTATAGATATACTGCTGTAGAAATTCGAGTACGAAACAGAAAAGAGCTTTCTCAGTAGGCGGGGCATGACACGTCATCGGCAAAAACGTACGAAACATGAAGGAAAGTTCATAATTTATCCTAGAATTTTCTAGAATTTAAAAATTTTGAAAATCAAGTAGGCGGGGCATGACACGTCATCGGCAAGAGCGTACGAAACATAAAGGAGAGTTCACAATTTCTCCTATTTATGTATTTGAATTTAAAAATTTTGAAAATCAATAATTAGGATATCACGACGAGGAGAACCAATTTCCAGGTGACTTTTGGTGAACTTCTTCAAGGTAGTTAACCTCAAAATTTAAAAATCAATAATAAGGACAACAATAACTGCAGAACCCATGTCCAGGTAAGTTTTGTAGAATTTAACCTCAAAATTTGGAAATCGACATTTAGTTAAACACCAAGTGCGGAACCGATGTTCAGGTGACTTTAGGTCAACATCTTCGAGAAAGTTAACCTCAAAATTTAATAATAAAAAAGTATAGGAAGACAAAAATTTAAAAATGCATAATTAGGAATACGCCAAGTTCAGAACCAATGCCCAGGTAACTTTTAGTGAACTTCTGGGAGGAAGTTAACCTCAAATTTTAATAATCAACGATTAGAAAAACACTAAGTGCAAAACGGATGTCCAGGTGACTTTTGGTCAACATCTTCGAGGAAGTTAACCTCAAAATTTGTAAATCCATAATCAGGAAAACCCTAAATGGGTTTAATTAAGACTTAAACCTAATTATCCTAAATTGGGATGCCAGGTAGCTTAAAAAAGAGAGAGAGAGAGAGAGAGAGAGAGAGAGAGAGAGAGAGAGAGAGAGAGAGAGGGAGAGAGAGAAAGAGAGATAAACAATACCGAAAACGTCTAAAATGTAAAATTTTATTTATTTGTTAATAACAAAATCAAAAATTTTTTTCAAATAAACACTGTTGCTTAAAACTATTTTTTCATTGTTGCTTAAACAGTAGAAATTATTTTTAAACAAAATTTTGTAAATTTAACGAAATAGTACTCTTTGAATAATCCTGACATTCTTTTTACTTCAGCGGACAAAGGCAATCTTACTGTTTGCATTGAAAAATCTGACTACAATGAAAAAATGTTAAATTTACTTTCTGACAGTTCAACTTATAAACGTCTTTCTAGAAATCCTTTAAAAAAATTACAGGATGATTCTTCAAAAATTCTTAGATATCTTAATGATGAAGAATTTTCATATAAAAAATTTCATAAAGATCAGTTTACTTGTTCAGATACTGAATTAGCAAAAGCTTATGGTTTACCTAAAATCCACAAGGAGGGCGTTCCTCTAAGACCTATTGTCTCTCTTATTAATTCTCCGACATACTTTTTATCTAAAACTGTCTATGATAAATTAAAAAAGTGTATTAAAACTCCCGAATCACATATTAATAACAGTTTTGAACTAAAGGAAAAATTAAAGAATTTTGTTATTGATGATGATCATGTTTTTCTTTCCTTAGATGTTAGTTCTTTGTTTACTAATGTTTCTTACGACCTGGTTAGACAAAGTTTAGATCGTCGTTATTCACAAATTAACAATAAATGTAAAATTCCTTTTAACGATATTATTGATTGCTCAAAATTTTTATATGACAATACCTTTTTTGTTTTTAATGGAAAGTTTTATCAACAAATTAGAGGTACTCCGATGGGTTCACCAATCTCACCTCTGTTCGCAGATACTGTAATGGAAGATTTGGAACAAGATTGCTTAAAAATTTTAAAAGATAAATATAATTATACTCCACTATTTTATTTTAGATATGTTGATGATACAATTTTTTGTATAAGCAAAGACATGTTAAACATCATTATTGATATTTTTAATTCTTATGACTTAAATTTAAATTTTACTTTTGAACTTGAAAATAATAACCGGATTAATTTTCTTGATTTAACTTTGATTAAAAAAGATAATTGTATCATCACTGATTGGTATAAAAAACCATCTTCTTCCGGTAGACTTATCAATTTTTTCTCAAATCATCCAATCCAACAGAAGAAAAATATTATTTACAATTTAGTGGACAGATCCATTTCTCTTTCTGACAAATCTTTCCATTCTGACAATTTAAAGATAATAAAAAAGATTCTTATTAACAATGATTACCCATTGGATTTCATTGAAAGACATATTAAAATTCGACTTCAAAAAATTAAATTTTTAAAAACAAATAAAGAATTGAATAATGCTAGATCAAACATTTATAAACAAATTCCTAAAATTTGTATTCCATTTAATTCTTTATATTTTTTTAAGTTGTCAAAAATTCTAAAAACATTTAACATTTCAACAATCCCAATTGTTAATAAGTCGTTAAGTTCCATTATAAAATTAGGGAAAGATAAGACTCAGAATTGTGATCGTACAAATGTGGTGTACAAAATTGACTGTCTCGAATGTCCAGCAACATATGTCGGACAAACCAAACGTACTTTAAAAAAAAGACGAGGTGAACAAATTACTCAAAGTAAAAAAAATCCTGATTCTGTCTTCTTTCAACACCGAGAAGAATTTAATCATGAATTCGACTGGCAAAAGGCCCAACTTTTAGACCAAGAGTCACATTTTTTTTTTTTTAAACGTAACATCTTGGAAATGATACACATTAAGTCTAACATATTTACTTTAAATAAAAAAGAAGATATCGTATTTTTAAATAAGAATTTTTTTTCCTTAATCAACAGAATGAATTCATGAGTATATTTTCCTCAATATTTACTGTTTGTCTTGTTATTTATTTGTAACCGCTTGTTTATATTTGTAATTCTTCTGTCATCGAGTTCAATAACATCTTGTTATTTATAAAAGTTTATATTTCTAAATAAGTAGTTAGTTTAATTTAAGTCTGTTGCCTGGCTGGTCGTTTCAAAATGTTTTTAATTTATTTGACGTCGTACACAATTTTATTTAATATATTTTAATTGTTTGACAAGTTAAAATATGTTTAAATTTTAACGAATTTAGGTAATTTTGTTTTTTATACGCTATTTAACCAGTTTATGTGTTATGTGTTTATTTATTATTTAAAAATTTCTGAAGTGATTATTAATTTTTGTATATTTTTTTTATAATAAAAACAGCCTGATGAGGCCAACGAACCTTTGTTGGTGAAACGTCGCTGAATGACATAATTAAAATTGTGTTAACATTTACCTTCCCGAATCATATAAATTTTCTGGTTCAACTTTAACAAAAAATGGAAGGATTTACATCTCTCTCATCTAATTGCTTAAGTAGTACAAATCATTTTTAAACAAAATTTTGTAAATTTAAGAAAATAGTACTCTTTGAAGGTGGAAAAAATATTTTTGTTTAATTTGTTAATTAAATACCAATTTAATGGGTTTTTAAAAACTAAACATTGAAACCATAAAAAATTGCAATTTTGTCAATCTAGGATCAAAACAATTTTATAAACATTGCAGAAAACGACTACAATGTAACTTTATTTATTTGTTAATAACAAAACAAAAAAAAATTTCAAATAAACGCACTGCTGCTTTAAACTATGTTTTAATAGTTGCTTAACGGTGGACCACAGCCAAAGTTTAAGAAGACGTTGGGGGTTGCCCCCAATGCCTTTTTTCCTAAGTACGGTTCTGACTTCCTGTTACATATGGCACAGTGTGAAGATTGGTGCATATGATTATATTTAGCCCTCACATCATTGTTTATGAAATGTGTCAAAAAGTTCTATTCGTACTTCTCATCCTAAATTGACATCCAATAATGAAATCGTTCCGTGTTTGATGTGTTACTTTTTTTATTGCCGTACAATTGTCAGGACGAGGCAATTTTTTCCAATTTGTATACTGTTTGTGCACAAATAATTAGTGAATTATAAATACGAGTGAGGACTGTTGTTAGGAAAAAAACGTTAGGGGCAACCCCATACGTCTTTTAAAACTTTATCTGTGGAACACCGAGTAGTACAAATCATTTTTAAACAAAATTTTAAAAGTTTAAGAAAATAGTACTCTTTGAAAGTGAAAAAATTTTTTTGTTTAATTTTTTAATTAAATATTTAATAAACAAAATTTTTCTTTTAAAATTCCGAGAAGAAGATTCGATGTCAAATTTGTCTACCTTTAATTTAAAAAAAAATTTAGGATGATGTTGAAATTGAACATAACAAAATTATTTATATGTGGTTAATTATTTTATGATTAATTATTAATTTTTTTATAAACAAGAAATGGATTTTTAAAAACTAAACTTTGAAACCTTAAATAATTGCAATTTTGTCAATCTAGGATCAAAACAATTTTATAAACATTGACGAAAACGACTTAAATGTAACTTTTTATTTATTTGTTAATAACAAAATCAAAAAAAAATTTAAATAAACACTGTTGCTTAAAACTATTTTTTAATAGTTGCTTAAGTAGTACAAATCATTTGTTAATTAAATATTTAATAAACAAAATTTTTCTTTTAAAATTCTGAGAAGAATCTTGAATTTGAAAATTCATAATTGCTACATTTGACATGACAATCTCGGTGTATTTTTTATTTGGTTAAATAGTAATTTAAGAAATCGGGAACATTTGAAATTGGTGATATGTGGAATCGTTAATATAATGTTTCTATTTCGATTTCTATCACTTTTAAAAAGATTTAGAAAAAAATTAATTTCTATTTTCACTTGTCAAAATATTTATTTATTGACAGTAAAAAGCAAAGATGTTCGTTTGATTTTGTATTCTAAGAAGAAAGTAAGTGCGATAATAACACACAATTTACATTTGTCACTTTTGTAAAGTTTTTGTATTCCAAGAAGGAAGTTAGTGCGATCATAACACACACTTTACATTTCTTACATTTGTAAAATTATTTCATTTTTTAGCATTATTTTTATTTATAAATCGTGGAGTTTCTTAAGAAAAGTATGATAATAGCTTCCAACAAAGTTCTCTAGAATTTTTCTGCAATTTATTTGTCAAATTACAAAAGTCCAGCAAATTTCAGATATCGCATTACAAGAATTTAATGGATAGGGTGCAGAAATGGTACAAATTAAAAGCATTATTCCCAAAAAAATAACCGTATTCCCATACTGCTATACTATCTCAGTATAACGTTGACAGAGACAGAGACAACAAAGATAGGTATAATATAACCCAAGCAGCACGTAATATTACATGAATATCACAGTGACATCATATTGTAATATTGGTAATATTACGGGGTAATATTACAGTGATATTAACGTGATATTGAAATGTCCGCCTCAAGGTAATATTACAAGTAATATTACAGTGATATTGATGTAATATTACAAGTAATATTACGGTAATATTACAGTGATATTAAGGTAATATTACGATGATATTAAGGTAATATTACAATTATTTATTTCAATATTTATTTAACATTAAATAAAATATTTAAAAAAAATTTGGCTCACACGAGGTTCGAACACGCAACGTTCGACACGACGTGAATTCGCCTTGTACCTCTCGGCCATCTAGCTCTTGAAATATAGTTCAGAAAGTGTTCTTCATATTGTACCAAAGAGAATTTAAGGTACTACATGAAGAACACTTTCTGAAATACATATGCAAGAGCTAGATGGCCGAGAGGTACAAGGCGTATTCACGTTGTGTCGAACGTTGCGTGTTCGAACCCCATGTGCGCCGATTTTTTTTTAAATTTTTTATTTAATGTAAAATAAATATTGAAATAAATAAATCTTTGTATTATTACCGTAATATTACTTGCAATATTACATCAATATCACTGTAATATTACTTGTAATATTACCTTGAGGTGGACATTTCAATATCACGTCAATATCACTGTAATATCACCCCGTAATATTACGAATATCAGAATATGATGTCACTGTGATATTCATATAATATTACGTGCTGCTTGGGAATAGCAAGTAGCACATTATTTTAATTTAGTGAAAATGTCTTTTATGAAAGTGGAAAAGGAATTATTACAAAATATTAAAAAAAGGAATGTTTATTGAGAAATTTGTCAAAATATAAACATTGATATAATCGAGAATTGAAAAATTTTGTGAAATAATAAACAAAGAAATCTGAACCTTAGTTATTGGAAAATTGGCATATTAGAAAATTGGAAATTTGTTTACTACAAAATTGTAGAAGTTAAGAAATTTTTAATTAAGAAAATTAGCACAATAGAGAATTTGGTAAACTGGTAAATGAATACATTGCAGATTTCATTATTGGGAAATTAGCAATTATCAGAAATTAGTAAAATATTAAATTGCACAATTGAAAAATAAAGTCAATTGAAGCACAACAGAATTGCGCGCGCGTAGCGCGCTTTTGAAATTCTAGTACTTTAAAAATAGGTTACCGACTGGCCGAGTTTTCATGTCAGGCCGACTTTACCCCATTTACGGTACTTGATGCAAAGAATATTAGTTAAACTAAAAAAAATATTTTTTAAAAAAAGCTAAACATATCTAGTAATTATCTTAAACAAATAATAGTATATTAAGCAACAAGGGGTTAAAGGCAGCCATTTGTTTAGACTGATTTAAACAAACTCTTTTATTCCAAAGGCACAAAAGAGGTGCTTTTAAATGCTTGTAGGTTAGGGTCAATATGCGTTCATTTGTTTGACCGTATGAAAATGGCGTCCATTTTTTCCCTAAGGTGAAAAAAATGCATGAATCAGCTGTTCATTTTTTCCCTAGGGAAAAAATGGACGCCATTTTCACACGGCCGGGGGCCGAAAAAATGAATGCGTTTAGACCCTGCCTACAGGCATCTAAAAGCGACATTTTTGTGCCTGTGAGATAAAAAAATATTTGTTACTACTAATTATTTTATGATCAATTTTGGTTACAAGTAATGAATATTATAGTTATACTAAGCAATAAGCAATAGCCCGAGCAGAGGCGTAGCTACGGGTGGGCAAAGTGGGCGACTGCCCAGGGCCTCAAGCCTACTTCCTGTAGATTTGCGCCTTTTAGTGCCTCGCGTTCCCTAAGAGTTTGTACTAAAAAGGGTCTCGCGAATCTCATGCTGACCACCCCTATATTCTACCTAGCTAGAGCCCCAGGTCATCTCAATGGTATATTGCAAATACTATATCCTACGTAGGATATCCCTGGGATGTCCCTGGGATATCTCGACGGGGTATCCCTGGGATGACCCTGGGACATCTCGATGAGATATTGCAAATGCTTTATCCCACTGAGATATCTTTGGGATGTCCCTGAAAGGTCCTGGGATCATAATGAGATATCCACGAGATATCCCATGCTGTGAGGGTAATTTCTAGTAGACAGAAAGAAGCATGTTAGCCATTTTTATGTGTTTTTAAGGTTAGGGTCAAACCTAGACGTGGGTATGTGTTATTTAATTTTGCTATCTCGAGGAGAAAGCATTATGTATTCCTACAAATTTACAAATGTTTTTAAATAATTTCAATTAACTTTCCTCTATTAAGAATGTGTGTTATAATATGAGTTTCAGATTGATAATTTGCATAACCAACCTGTTGCTAATTGCGTATTTACTGAATATAGAAGTTGGCTATCTACAGACAAGGAAGTTCAAACCCTTAAACTCTGGATTTTACAAATCGCTTTTCTTACGTCAACGCTTATATACATTTATTTAAAAATGTATTATTTGAATCTTCGATTAATCGCAGAATTCTAAAGCTTGCTAAAAATGTAAGTGCGTGTGGGTTTGAATGCGTGCGCGCAACAGAAATGCAGCTAAATCGGACACGTAGGTTCGGCTAGATCTACATTTATAGAAGATGACTTTGCCGTCGTAGGATCTAATACTACTAGTTCCACAACCACGATGGGTAGGTCGGGGTCGCCCACATTTTCTCCGAAACTCAATTGTCAGAATATCTATTTAACCGAATTTTATTTATCCAAAATTGCATTTTTCAGAAATCTCATTTATCCGAAAAAACATTTATCAGAAATCTCTTTTGGCCGAAATTTAAATTATCAGAAATCTAATTTCTCCGAAAATTCATTTACCAAAAATCTCGCTTGTCCGAAAGGTAAATTGTCAGAAATCTAATTTATCCAAAATTGTAATTATCAGAAATTTAATTTATCCGAAATGGCATTTATCTGAAATCTCGTGTGACAGAAAATTGAATTATCAAAAATTTTATTTATTAAAAATTACATTTATCAGTAATCTCAATTGTAAACATTTTCAAATTATCAAAAATCTTATTTGTTCAAAATTGAATTTATCAGAAATCTCATCTGTCCGAAACAGCATTTATAAGAAATCTGTTATGTCCCTAGCCCATAACCAAAAATTAAAATTTTTGTTTTTTTTGTTGTTGTTATTTTAGTTATAAAATGGCGCCAAAATACAGGCAGTCTTAATAAAAAATTAGGGTTCATGAGTAAATCGATAATTGACAGCCAAGATATAGTGCATCAAGGCACAATAAAAATTGCATGCGCCCAAACTTATGCAACCCGAATAACATTGTCTAATTAACCAACCACATTGATGACAGGGTGGATTTTGGTGATTAATCATGGTCGCTAATAAATTTAAAAATCAGATTAAATGATATATATATGAGTAAAAGAGAGAACATGAAATTATCGATTAATTAACTGTAGGATTAAAATGGCGCCTAACCACAGGCAACTTATAATTATTATGTATCTTTACTATTGGTATTACATAGAGGTTACTAAAGTCATTCAATAATATTATCAATATCGACGTTTTGACACTTTGCAATTTGCCTACAATTAAATATTAATGCAACAAACATAAAATAGTATATAGTAATTCTCGGACTACGAAATTATCAGCAATATACAAACAACTATAATAAATAATGTGAAAGTTTCAAAACGTCGATACGATAACAAAACATTCGCAAGAAATCAATATAAAATCAATATAGAATCAATCCTAGAAGCGCCTGAACATAGGCAAGCGTAGTGTCGACTGCTTGGCTATCATCCTCGGTGATAATGGAATATGCGGCCAAGGCATGATAAAACAGAAAGTTAAGGGTATCGCATTCCGTTTTAAATTTAAGGGGAAGTTCTAGTCCAAAGTCCCGAAAATTAACGTAATTTTAGGATTTTTTTTTGAGTTAACGCAATTATTTTTTGAAATTACTTCTTATGGTATTTATAAGTATAGATTTGAAAAATTTTACAAAATTTTTTCAAGGAAAAATAATTAAAAATGGCGACTCCAGCCCTCCCTGAAGAAAGCCGTGTGTGGCGGGAGTCCAAGTGCGCGGAGCACTCTACAGCCCTTCCAAATGATCTGAACTGAAAAAACAAAAAATATTCTTAAACTAGATAAAATTTAGGGGGCCATATGAATCTCCGATTTTTAAAAAGACCCTTTAAAAAAAATTGGGGTCATTTAAAAAAGAAAGACCTGTTTTTTTCCCTTTTTTTGTTGCTTTATCGTAAAATAAACAATAACAAAATTTAAAAAAAAAAACGCAACCTAGTGGCCCCCTAAATTGAATAAGCTTTAGTTTAAGCCGTCAAACATCGAAATCGGTTCAGCCGTTGAAGGTGAATCGTGCCCCGCGCGCAAAAAAAAGGTGTTTAGAGAAAAACGCGTTTAGAGTTTGACGAAGGAAAAATCGTATGTAATGTTTGTTTTTTTAATTTTACTTGTAATCAGCTATTCCAGGACCATATAAGGTTCCTTGCTCATCCTCGAAGAGCATTTTTTGCTGAACTTAAGCACTGATTTTCGGTGTGTTTTGAAACACACTACTTAACAGGCGGTGCGAGTGCGCGTTTTTACTTGTTTTTCGGCCGACGCACTTTTTTGTCTAATATACTATAACTCGTAAAATAAATTAGATAGAGGAATATCCTTTTGCATACACATTTTCAAGACCCTAAAAATAAAAATAAAGCAATAAAAAAAAATTTTTTTGTCGATTTGGACTAGAACCTCCCCTTAAGATCAATTATCATAATTGGATAATTATCACACGTGAGTACTAGAAGGCAATTATCATATTTGAATTACCCATATAGGTAATCACCACGAAGGTGCTTAAAGATGTAATTACCGAAACAAATAAAAAAGGGACCTATCACCCCAAAATGAGTACAGAAATTAATTATTATAAATCTCACAAAATCAATCTAAATTTTGTGTGATAAGAGTAATTAATAAAGTAACAAAACATTAGATCTTTAACTAATACAAGAAAAAATATCGGAATTTAACAAATTTTCATTGATGTCACGCTATAAGGAATGAAAAGTATGATAATTAAGTATATATACTTTTGCCAGTATTGCCCCAGTACGAGTGCCTGGGTTTAGGGTTGGAATCGTGCCCAAATAAGTTCAAGTTCAATATAATGGAATCATTCTTGGACTGATCAATCCCAATAGTATCAATAGACATAAAAGTTGTCAATAATAATCAATAATAAGTTGAATTATTGATCTAATCAGTCAATCAATGGATGATTGTGATAAATTCACATACATAGAGATATAGAAACTCATCAGTCTAGGAACGGTTTCCAATTACGAGACGTGCCTTTCCACACTTTAGCATGGCGCGTATCTTTCCACAATTTAGCATAGACGACCCCCCAAAATGGGTAAAAAAGTCTTTAAATACAGAAAACGCTCAGTGGAAGGGGTCGAATACTTTGATACCGTCAAAGTGTGAATCGTTGTGGAGCAACGATTTCCGCCCTAAATCTTAATTATTGTGTAAAATCACTTATAACTAAAGATTACCGCGATCATCGATTGTGAAGCTGTCGCTAAATAAACTGTATTGAAGAGGTGTGTGTGTATGAAGGAGTGCCGAGCGATGAAGCAACGAAAAATCAACCTTTTGATTGATAAATCGCCGGATTGCTACGCCAATCACCACTAATCTTACCTGAGAACCATTGAAAACATTATATGTAAGTACTTTGCTATTTTATACAAATTTGAATATTGTTTGGAGATTTGATTTGATTGCCTTTTGTGTCAATCACAAACTTATGATGATCGGCTTGATATTGATTTAATAATTATGGTTTAAGGTTAAATAAGAATATTGTATAATTGTCACAAAGTTACTAAAGTATTAATAAACTTGTTAAAGTGTGTAATAATTGTGTAGTTTCACTAGAACAGAAATTTTAAACGTTCGACCAATACTGGCTTAGTATTGGTAATAGTTTTTCTTTGATTAACATAGTTGCCATTGTATTCAATCGACCAGGAATATGGGTCTTATACTGGTAGGTTATTAAAAGTAGTGTTTCATGATTAAATTGATGGTGGTAATTGAATTATTTATTTAAAACAGAGCCCATAGATCTGAAAGTGTACATCGATCCCTAAAACAAAATAAATATAAAAACTAGCTCCTAGCTAGTTAATCAGTCCTGTTACTTGCCCGTCATATTTAAATTTCACTTAAATATCCTTGCCGTCGCTTAGATGTAACAGCTTGATTTGGTGTCAGAAGTGGGATTGACACTTTGGTTGAATAAACGATTTAGTTTCACAATAAGATTTGCATTATTTTTCTTTAATAACTTTAGGTATCATTTCATTCTGATCTTCTATGGTTGAGTGGAGACATTAATGCTCTAAATTTTCTAAATTTATCTCAAAATTAAAGTTAAGGGCAGTTATCAATTTAACTTAACTCCTTATTCAATTAGAAAATATTGAAAATCTTATTGATTGATATTTTGTTAAATAATTAATCTAATTTATAAATAATTTTCACATTTCACTATCTTTTAATAATAACAGGCGTCATTTGATCCTAGAGTTAAGATATGATACTCGTAAGCTGTGTTTTCCATTATTTTGGAGGTTTAACTCAGCCAATTATCTGAAAAATTCTAGCACAATTAAGCTTAAGATTAATGTAATTTTTAGTAACCATTGAATTCACGTCAAACAAATTCTTATGGTTTATTAAAATGCGCACTGCCTTCAGATGCTTTTCTTTTAAATCTAGGATACTTTAGGATTTTCCTAATCCGTGATAGTTTTGAGTTTCATTGGCCCCTGTTCTAAAAGGTTAAAATATGATATTCGTATTCTGTACTTTCCATTAATTTGAAAACTTTTGGGACCAAAGGTTTAGTGGAATTATATTATAATAATTCAGTCATTAAGTTTCAAGTCACACCATTTGGGGGTTTGAGTGAATTAAAGAATTTTAAATTCCTAAGTATTACATGTATATTGTATCTTGATCCTCTAAGGTTAAACTATTACACAAACCCAAAGGGTTGTAATTCCAACAATGAAAACCTCTCTATTCTCCACTTAATCGAATAGAAAGTAAATTGTTTAATTGTGGATGTCATTGTTTTAAATTTTAATTGAACTAATTTCCATAATGTTTTAATTAGTGAGAATAATATCACTTTTAATATTTGAATGAAAAAGTTGACAATTATGCGTAAAACACAACCCAGTAATAAAATTAAAAGTTGCTGTACTAATGTCATCTAATTTATCTATCAAGCATCAAAAGAACACTATAGTCACAATATACTCAGATTGTTTAACGAATGAATTTGGTGACTTTGTTTATGACCCAACATTAACCATCAATTTAATAGAAAAGGACTGTTTAGAAAGCTTTATGAAAATAAATTATTCAAAATTGTGTATTATATAACAAAAACAGCTGACAACGAGTGGTGTTGTTCTAATCCCAATATTAGATAAAACTGTGCCTTTTAACGTTGTTTGCACAGGACAAGAATTAAAGGTAGCTGGTGTCGTAGGACACCCTTTCATGAACGAATTTAATCTGTAAAAGAAAGAAAGGGAAAGAAAATATCGCTTGATAAAATTGAGCAACAATAATAAAATATTTCATGTACTCTTTAGTTTCACATTCGCAATGAACTCGTTTATAAATCTGTTGGAAAACGAATATTTTTGTGCTGCGCTTTGGTGCATTACATTCTCGACCTATTTGATTTTTGAAACAATTGTATTAATGCGTGTGCTTAACGCGTTAGAAAACTAAAATTTAGCAAGATAGCTTATTCTAGGAATGTATGTTTTTGCGAATCTACCGTTTAGAAAGGACCTACATCCCAAAGTACACCTAAGCTCACCCGATTTTAAAGAATCAAGTAATTTATTCATAGCAAGCCCAGTTGCCACTATAAATTTAATCGAGGAGAAGAAACTATCAAAACACGTAAGGATCAATAAATCCAAATCTCTTTTTATAGATCAGGATACTTTTACTACGACAGGAACAGTGCGAATCTTGATCGCAAATCACTACGTGACATTTCATACAGTTAAATCAGAACGGTCTGAAATAATTGGAATATTAGGAATGCCGTTTTTGCGACCAAATCCAGAAGAATTTACATTATAACTCCTAAGAAAATTCGTTAAAACCCGCTTGGAACTTATTCAGAAAATACAGTGTTTTACATGAATTCTTCTATTCAAATATTGTGTGATCGTTATTTGTTACTTTGGTTCATTATAGTTTGAACTTATATAATTCTAGGAGCTATTTGTCTATTATATTTGCATAGAGCTCTGCTTAATTTAGATCCAAAACCTGAGTAATTTTACTCAACCTAAGATTCATTAGTTAATGAACAAACGATGATTATTTAACAAATACAAAAAATTAACAAAGGTTAAGTAAACTAAAATTTTTTTATTTAAAAAGTCTAAATTGTCGATTTGTCGGAGATTATAATTAATAAACGATTTGATTATAAAAATTTAAGTTCAAATTAATAATTTTGAAAAATTTGAGATAAATAATTATTGTTATTAATAAATAATTCGATATATAAAAAGAAAAAATTATCCGAGCCACCTAGGATTCGATCCTGAGACAGTCGGATTGCGAGTCCAGTAGGCTGACCACTGTACCATTGAGGCTTCTTATCAGATGATCGAACGGCATATATAAGCTACAGTGCGAGCGAGCGAGTCATCTTCTTAGGAAGAGCGGCCACAGCAACCGCGGAAGAGCTGAGGGATTCCCCCGGTGAACGAAAAGGTCACGCGCCAGAGACTTCGATGCATGGATAAGAGAGTGCAAAGTGGTAGGGGAGAATAGCTGCGTCTCTCTCTAAATCTGCTGATTATAAGGACGCAAATACTTTTCTTAGCGGAGCGTATTTAATCCTCTTGACTGATAATTAAAAATTAATCTTATTATTATATTATTAATTTTTTTGATCGCAGCATTTATTTACATTATTATAACCCTATCTACAAGTTATTTTGTTGAATAGTTAATTAAGCTATAGCAATTGATTAAATTTAAAGTAAACACAATTATTCTATTTTCCAATAATAATGACGGAAACCAAGAATCCGGGCAAGAATGGTTCCTTTAGTGGTACCATTGACAGAACATTAAACGACGCGATAGTCACGTCTATGGCCAAATGTTTCGCTTTACAGCAAGGCGTTATGAATATCCCCTTTTATGACGGCAAAAATATACTTGTGAAAGATTTCATTCAGGACATCATAAACGGAGAGTCCAGTGTACCAGCGAATTGTGAAGCTCAATTTACCAAAGCTGTGTTATCCAAATTAAAAGGTGCAGCCCGAGATAGTACCCATGTCAAAATCTTCAACAATACGGAGCAAATTATTCAACATTTAAAACAACGATTTGCACCTCGCAAATCCTATTCTTGGTATTTGCACGAGATGTCTACAATTCGAATAGGTCGTAATGAAAGTGCCAGTGAGTTTTATGATAAACTAACTTTATTGATGTCAGGAGCACAAGCGGCTTTAGAAGATAAATATGGAATGGAGAAGGCGAAAAGGATGATGGAACCTTTAACAGATTGTGCATTGGAGGCGTTCATTAGAGGTCTTCCAGATGGAGTTTCTAGTTTAGTAGAAGCTAGAGGAGCAAAAACTCTTGAAGGAGCGTTGAAACACGCGCTAGAGTTTGAATACAGACATCATTACCAACCGGTAAACTACAATAATGCGTATCATTTTTCGCGTTATCAACAAACTAATGAAAATGGATCGCGAGACAGAAGTCCTAGTCCTCATGTGAGATTTTCACCCCCTGTACCAGCTCCTAGAGACTACTTCCAATCACCAACCCCCACGGGTATTTTAAAACACCCTTATGGTTCATCTGCGTCAACATCGGGTTATTTTCCACCACAACCATATTATCCGTACCCCCCTTACAATCCCCATCCTTACTATTCACCCCCCATCTCAACAACCCTATCAAGGATATTCTTATCAAGTAAATAGGACACCTCCTCGTTCTCAATCCCCAATTCCAAATAATGACAAGAATTTAAACTTGAATTCTGCTCCTCGTGTCGACGCGACGATGAGCGCAGAAAAAACGAATCAGCGTCAAGCAAATGTAAGAATACTCAAGAAACAAGAACAATTTTGCACACAAAAACTAACCAAGAGTCACCAGTTATTGAATTAACTTCACCTGGCTTTCTAAACTCAAAAGCATCCTTACTTATCGATACAGGAGCAGACATAAATATCATCAAGTTATGTATGCTCGATCCTGAGCTATTAGTATCTGAAGATGAAGCCATTCAACTGGCTGGAATTTCGCCTTTCACAATCTCAACCCTAGGCACTGTAAGAATAACCCTAGGAAATTCATTAATAACTTTTCAAGTGGTTTCATCAAATTTTCCAATAAATTCCGATGGAATCCTAGGTCGTGATTATCTCAGAAAAGAGAAAGTCGAAATATCATTTTGGCATAATTCAATAGTCACTTATTCCGACCCGATTAAACCGATATTTTTTGCAGACAACGAATCAGTACATGCTAGAGAAACTCTAGTCGAAAATAAAGCGAGTCATAAAAATAAACTGAGCGTTAAGGCAAGGTCAAGACAGGTCGTTCCAATAGAAGTTCTTAACAAAGAAATTAAGGAAGGATACCTGCCATTAATAAGAACGATAAAAGGAGTTTTTATTGGAGAAGAAACAGTTACAAATCAAAACGGCACCTGTTATGTGTTGGCATTAAACACGACCCCCAACGACATAGATTTAGAAGTACCGCCACAAGAGTTAGTACTCTTTGAATATTATAACCTACAAGGCGAAGAGTCAGATGAAGAATATTCAGAAGATCCTTCTACTCCCCCTCTCGATAAAACTCCAGCTATCATTGACAATTTACAATTGGATCATTTACTTCCAGAAGAAAAAGATCATGTTATACAACTAGTAAAGGATTTTCCTGAAAATTTTTATCTGCCTGGAGAACCCCTTACTTCTACACCTTTAGTGAAACATAAAATACCAACAATTAACGAGGTACCAATAGGGGAGAGTGGCCATCAATGTACCAGTTTTTTCAATGAACCATTTTAATTTTCTCAGAAACAATTAAATAAAAATTCTCCTAATTTTAAATATATATGAAGTTTGCGTAAACACACTACGTCCATAAATTTAAGAAATGTAGATTAATTCTTTACAGAGAAAACTAAAAAAAACTGTTTTTGATGCATTGAAGAAAAAATTTACCTAAAATACAAACACGTTTTTTAATTGAAATAAGACAATTTTAAAATAAATGTACTTACGATTTATTTTGTATCGGGCCTTAACTACAATATTCTAATGAGATAAAGATTTTGGAATATTGGATTAAGTTATAAAAAACCATTTTTGTTGCAAATGTCATGTTGATTCATTGTACCGGGGAACAATGAACCACCTAAAATTTCAGTGTATTTTCGATTTTCAGAGTGGTATGCCTGATTAAAAAACTAGGTATGCGTACAGCATGTTACAGCGATTGTTGTCAGTACTCTTATCAACATAGTAAAACTAAAATGCCATTTTAGCTAGTTAACTTAAATTTGAGGTATATTTATGTTAAACATTATCAATTAAAAAGTGTTAAGTAATAATCTTTTATAGTATTTGATAGAAAATAAGTTTTTTACAAAGTGAAAATTGAAATATTAATATTGTTGAACATTTTTAGTGTTTTTATAGAGGTGGTTCATTGTGTACCCAGGTTGTTGAAAATGAAAATAGCTTGTTAGTTTAGAAAAATCCTAAATTTTATTATTTAATTAAAATAAATCGTGTATAATATGTGTGCATTACCTAGAGAAGTGTTGTAGTTTTATATTGATGCAAAGAAGTGCTTGAAATTGGTGAAATTAAATAAGTACTATGACCTTGAAAAAAACCCGGTACATTGATGGCCACTCTCCCCTACATACGAAACAATATAGGTTTTCACCCTCTCAGAAGGAAGAAATCGATAAGGTCATAGAAAGAATGAAATCGGAAGGAGCAATAGCTCCCTCATCTTCACATTACAATTCTCCTTTATTAATCATTTCTAAAAAGATTGACACTAGTGGAAAAAGAAAATGGCGTATCGTGATTGATTTTAGAGCACTTAATGAAAAAACAATAGGGGATGCGTATCCCATCCCTTGTATTGACAGTATATTAGATTGCCTCGGAAAAGCACAATATTTCTCGATATTCGACTTAGCGAGTGGATTTCACCAAATAGAACTAGATCCATCAGATAGGATAAAAACAGCGTTTTCCACAATTAATGGACATTATGAATATATCAGAATGCCCATGAGATTAAAAAATTCACCTGCAACGTTTCAAAGACTCATGGACTTGGTTCTATTAGGATTATAAGGAATAGAACTATTTGTGTACTTAGATGACATAGTTGTCTATGCAAATAACCTTGAAGAACATGATAAGAAGGTAAGACGATTATTCGAAAGGTTAAAAGCAGCTAATCTCGCTCTACAGCCGGAAAAATGTGAATTTTTGCGAAGAGAAGTGATGTACCTTGTCCACATCATCAATAACGAAGGTAGTAAACCTGATCCAAAGAAAATAGAGGCAGTAGAAAATTTTCCCACCCCTAAAACACCTAGAAACGTAAAACAATTCTTAGGACTGGCTGGTTATTACAGGCGATTCATCAAGGATTTTTCGGCTAGAGCAAAGCCTTTAACTAACTTGCTGAAAAGGGAAGTAAAATTTTCATGGGGTCCCAAAGAAGAAGATAGCTTCAAGGACCTCCGATCGGCTTTATGCAAAAGTCCGATTCTTCAACGGCCTGACTAGGAAAAACCTTTTATGCTTACCACGGATGCTTAAAATTACGCAATAGGAGCAGTATTAAGGCAAGAAAAGGATGGAAAATATTTACCTATTGCTTATCTGTCTAGAGTGCTAAATTCAGCTGAAACGAATTATTCAACAACTGAAAAGGAGTGTTTAGCTGTGCTACAAGCAGTACAGCTTTTCAGACCTTATATTTATGGAAAAAAATTTACTTTGGTGAGTGACCATGAACCTCTTAGGTGGATTGCAACCATTAAGGATCCAGGACAGAGACTAGTAAGATGGCGTTAAAAATTAAGAGATTACGAATATGAATTCAAGTATAAACCAGGTAAGTTGAATTCGAATGCTGATGCACTATCCAGAAATCCTATTAATCTAGATTCACAAGAATTGGATCCCGAAAGATCGGATTCAGAAATAAAAACAGCTAATATCCTGATGCAGACTAGAAAAACTAAATTACCAGTTGATAAACCTGCATCCAGTCGCCTAAAAAGAAGTAAATCACTGTCTGGACCTTCTGGAAAAATTCTTTTACACACCAGCAAACCCGCGCAATCATTAAAATCAAAACTACCAAAATTGAAACCTGTTGCAAAGGCTTCAACACTCAAAAGAAAAGCTGGAAGAAAGCTCAATAGGAGGAAGATTGCTTGAAAGAAGAAAATTAGAAAACAAGTCTAAACTAGCAATAATAGAAGAAAAGAACGAAGAATCTGGGTCAAGTTCGGAAGCGGAAGCAGATTTTAACCCTCCATTATTAAAAAAATGCAGAAGCGTACTTCCTAGTCTAAATCTGCATCCAGCTGCTTCAACTCATTTTAGGGCACCCAAAAGTGCGCCTCCAGGTGCACTTATAATTCAAGAAGAAGTTCTCCGAACTGGAAAGAGCATTTACCAAATTAAATCAGTCAATATCTCATCATCAAGATTGGCTACAGGAACCAGAATTGGAGCCTAGAGATTGGCCAGTACATTCCGATGGAGATGATGATCCTGAAGTTCACGAAGCAGCAAATTCCATCGTAACAGGAACCAACAAGGAATTTTCACAGAAACTCGACGCCTTGTTGGATTGGGCCAATGCTGGCTTAACTGAATTGGAAGAAGAAGCACGATTGCCAGTGCATGAGGAAGGAGATAAGGATGAATTAGGATTAAGAGATGATGAAGAGTACTTTGGTA
This sequence comes from Ganaspis brasiliensis, assembly GCA_037103525.1. NCBI lineage: Eukaryota > Metazoa > Arthropoda > Insecta > Hymenoptera > Figitidae > Ganaspis > Ganaspis brasiliensis. The sequence continues at coordinate 636,759 of JAZKLR010000097.1, read as the reverse complement.
CTTTTGCCCCCTTTAACCCCCGCATCCCCTAGTAAAGGAAGAAAAAGTGTAACTTTTGATTTTTCAGTAAAACAACCTGAAACACCCTTTGGTTTGAATCGTTCCACTGCGGCATCTACCCCTCATGTGGTTACAAGATCAATTGAAACTGCCATGATTAACGGAGATAATGATCTAGAAGAAGACAATGAAACACAATGATTGGAAGTAGCATCAGAAATTAATAAAAATGAAGACGAGTCCTGTGATGATACGATTCAGAACGGGCATGCCGGAGTACATACTTCCATAAGTAGTATTTAACCCTCGTTATGCTACATTCAAGATAAGAAAGACAAAAATTTAAACTTTCTCTCCGACATAATAGGAAGTAGAGAAAATTTAACCTATCTTAGAAATGATTACATTCATTTCTTATCCGCGGATTGCGAGTTCACATCCCCTATAAGCAGATTATTTATCGCTGTAGGAGCAAAAGATCCTCAAGAAATAAAGAATAAAAATCCTAGAAAAGTTCAATTGTCAATAACTCTAAGGGGAAAGTATAATATCTACACCTTGGTTGAAAAACACAATCATTTTGATGACTTAAAAAAAGAAGATTTGCGAATTGGGTTTTTAAACCTTATGACAATATTCCAACGTGAAAATGTTAAAGAAGCAAGAATATCACGCTGGGGTGATTTCACTGATTCCTTAGGAAAAGGAAAATTATTGGAAATAATACATTCCGTCTTTCAAAACAGCAGTATTAACATTTGTGTGTGCTATGGACAAGTTTCTGTCCCCAAAGAAAATCTTAAATCAAGCATAATACAAGAATTTCATTGTAGCAAGATTGGAGGGCATAAAGGAGTCGTAAAAACATATAGACGAATTCGTGAAAAATTCTATTGGTCAGGAATAAAGGACCAAGTGACTGAATTTATCAGGAAATGCCCTACATGCCAAGAACAAAAATTGGTCCGAGTAAAAACACGAGAACCAATGTTAATAACGAACACGCCCCTTGACGTATTTGATAAATTGTCACTAGACACTGTCGGAAAATTACCCACCACTTCCGACGGAAATTGCCACATTTTTACCATGCAAGATTATTTGTCCAAATATTGCATAGCTGTGGCTGTGCCAGATGTTTCAACCAAAACGATTGCTCATGCAGTAGCAACATAATTGTATTCAAAATATAAAGCGCCTAGGACTATTTTGACTGACAAAGGAGGTTGTTTTGTAAGTAAATTAATGAGAAAATTGTCTAAAATTTTTGGCGTTCGTCAAGTGACCACTTCCGGGTATAGGCCCCAGACTAACGGCGCTCTCGAACGAAGTCATGCCGTATTAGTAGAATATATAAAGAGTTACGCGGAAAGTTACGATGATTGGGATAAATTACTCCCTTTTGCTATGTTTTCCTACAATACATCGGTGCATGAAGCCACCAACTTCACCCCTTTCGAATTAGTATTCGGGAAAACTGCGCGAACCCCTACTTCTTTTCCTTCGGAAAAGCAATTGGAAACTTACAATTTCTATTTGACCGAGTTAATATATAGACTCATAGAAACCAGGAAATTAGCGGCAAAAAATCTACAAATCGCGAAAGAAAAGTCAAAGATAAGGTACGACAAACAATTAAAAGTATTTTTTAAAAAAGTAGGAGACAAAGCTTACGTAGTAAAAGAGACCAAATCTAATAAGTTTGATCCTCATCAAACCATGACCCATATGAAATAGTAGATATTTTGGACAAACACACTGCTATTTTAATAACTGATGAAGGCCACAGGTTTCGAAAGCATGTCGACAAGCTAAAACTTGCGCATTCCTAAATAATAACATAAGTTTTTCTTTTCCAGGATGACTGAATCCATCATCAATACTCGAGCACTCAAGGCCGAGGTAGTCACAAAGACTATCTTTTCAAAGGGCGATCTTAACCTAATAAAATTCCATAAGGGAACTTTGGAAGAGTTAACCGCCGAATACGACCTCGAAAAACCCAAATATAAAATTCATGACGAGAGCGATCTTTCACACAACAAAATTCTCGTCATGAATTGCTTAGTGTAAGACTGGAAAAATGACAATGTTTTCTCTGTAATAGGTGATAAACAAAATACGAAACGGGAAGCAGAACACTCGGCAACAAAAAAAATGTTGTTTTTACTTTGGGAGACTTATTTCTTTAGTAAGGAGAAAAATCTCGCACAAACCACCGAATTAATTTATGTTCTGTCGTTGGACCAATTAAATACGTTAAAAATAAAATTGTTTAAATGGGAGAACTGCTGTGAGCTCTGTTTTCGCCGTGGTCATACTAGCGAAAATTGCAAAAATCAAATAAAAAACAAATTGTTTTTAAAATCACGTCCAATAAACGAAACTGTGGAAGATAACTCATGGGAACTCCCAGGAGCTTTTATCGACTTAAAAATCGAATAAATTAAAATCATAATATATTATGATATATCGCAAAATATCCAATCAGAATATTTTATATAAAAATAAAATAAATAAAATTACTAAAAATTGTCTAGATAAAAATAATACTATTATTATAATTTTTCACAATTGTTAGTATTATTATTATTCCACTAAATTAAACGTCGGTGTTCTTAATGTCTTATTAGTAAAAATTATAATTAACTAATCACTTTATTATTGATTGCTATATATACCATTATTACATACTAAATACATTATTAATATAGGTCATATACTAATCTCTTATTTTAAAAACGTTATTATTAATATTAATTCTATTGCATTAGTTTTGAACAATAATCGGAAAATCAAATTTGAAAATTCGTGTTTCGCTGCAATTTGAACAAACGAATAGACGATAGAATACTACAGTTACTGGGCACAACGCGACGTATACCGCTGTAAGAGCATGGCCCGCACGGCATCGCTATAGCAAAAGATATACGCACTATATATGAAACTTGTACACTTAATAGAAATACATATTTCAGAAATAAAAATTAAATAAATATTACATAAAATTAAGTTAATTTAACGTAATGAAAATTTAACCCGTTTATTCTATCACTATTTAAAAATTATAATTTAAATAACTAATAAAAGAAAGATAATAGGGTCAAAATAAGTTAACTGGGCCACTTGAGAAATTTTTGTTTCCGATTTGCAAGTTATCTATGCTGTTTGATATATATATGAACATATTTTTTCCCCCTAAAATATTTTTCAAAAATTTCATTTATTTTGAAATTAAACGGGGGTTGAACTCTTGGGTAATAAATTTTTCATTTAAACATACCTCGGGAACGGATAAAGATAATTGAGCTTTCTTTTTTTTAAATTAAAGGTTAAAAGTTGTACTTTAAACTGCAATTAAAATGATTGTTGTAAAAATAAAATTTATGATTGTTATTAACAATTTTTTTTAACAATTGTAATTTAAAACATGTTCTCAACGTCATCCAAACACTAAACTATGCTCATTCGACGCGCAATATTCTAACGAGTTAATTAAAAAAAAAAAGTTTAGAAACCTCCAAAATTACAGAAGTTATGCATATTTTTCTGCCGACGCGCAGCGAGCAAGCAACATCTAACTTGCGAACGCGCGGGAATACGTCCGCCAGTGACTGTCGCGCTTCGAATATTTACTTAATATTTAATAATAAGAAGAAATATAAACAATAATTATAATAATTTAAGTATTAATTTGATGCTTACTAATTTATTAGGATTTTTACCACTGAAGTAACCAGTGGCGGATCTAGACAAGGGTTTTGAAGGGGGTACTATATGAGACAAAAAGATATGACACTATAGTGTTAACTCTTTCTCTCTCACATAAATATAAAACTTTGGGAGGGGGCAAGCAACTGTACCCCCCTCCCCTGGATCCGCCAATGGAAGTAACTTTATACAATTTTTAAATTAAAATATAATTGTAGATAATGTCGAAAAAAAGTTTCGTCGAAAAAAATATCAATTTCTTCAACATTAAATTTTTTAAACGATTTTATTCAACGAGAGAGCCACAAAGTACATAAGTAAAATGTTACTTATTCAGATTTAAAAAATGTATTTTTAATTACTGTTGATTTCTATTCTAGTTTTTAATATTTAACAAAAAGTAAGACTGAAATTGGTTTATACATGTAGAATAAGCCCAATGATATACAATATGTTTTTTAATTTTTAAAAAAGGACGTAAATTAGAATTTAATATTGAAGAAATTGATATTTTTTTCGGCGAAACTTTTTTTCCAAATTCTCTACAATTATATTTTAATTTAAAAATTGTATAAAGTTACTTCCATTGGCGGATCCAGGGGAGGGGGGTACAGTTGCTTGCCCCCTCCCAAAGTTTTATATTTATGTGAGAGAGAAAGAGTTAACACTAAAGTGTTATATCTTTCTGTCTCATATAGTACCCCCTTCAAAACCCTTGTCTAGATCCGCCACTGGTTACTTCAGTGGTAAAAATCCTAATAAATTAGTAAGCATCAAATTACTACTTAAATTATTATAATTATTGTTTATATTTCTTCTTATTATTAAATATTAAGTAAATATTCGAAGCGCGACAGTCAGTGGCGAACGTATTCCCGCGCGTTCGCAAGTTAGATGTTGCTTGCTCGCTGCGCGTCGGCAGAAAAATATGCATAACTTCTGTAATTTTGGAGGTTACTAAACTTTTTTTTTTTAATTTACTCGTTAGAATATTGCGCGTCGAATGAGCATAGTTTAGTGTTTGGATGACGTTGAGAACATGTTTTAAATTACAATTGTTTAAAAAAATTGTTAATAACAATCATAAATTTTATTTTTACAACAATCATTTTAATTGCAGTTTAAAGTACAACTTTTAACCTTTAATTTAAAAAAAAGAAAGCTCAATTATCTTTATCCGTTCCCTAGTTATGTTTAAAAGAAAAATTCATTACCCAAGAGTTCAACCCCCGTTTAATTTCAAAATAAATGAAATTTTTGAAAAATATTTTAGGGGGAAAAAATATGTTCATATATATATCAAACAGTATAGATAACTTGCAAATCGGAAACAAAAATTTCTCAAGTGGCCCAATTCACTTATTTTGACCCAATATTAAGGATGCCCAGTCGAAAATAACATAGTTTAGAGATATGTACATCAATTCTCTTTAAAAAAAACTGAAATATAAGAAAACAGAAAGACAAAAAGAAAGAAGGAAGAGGAGTTGGAGGTTGCCTTCTCTTTTCCTGTTTCTACAAAAAATTATCAAATTAAATAAACCAAAGCCATAAAAAACACGTATAATGAGTCATGGCATAATATATATATATATATGTAGTCAAGGAACTGAATCGGTTCCAGAAGATTGGCAAACGATTAATAAGTATATTACGGTATATCCAAATAGCACGAAGTGCTTTTAAATATAATAAAAATAATTTAATCATCAATTTAATCAATACGATTATTATCTAATTAATATAATTATATATAAATAAATTTCTTCAAGAAAATAAAATAAGAATTAAATAACCAGCGTATAAACAGTATTACCCCATAAGTATTAATTGTCTTTACTTTAATTCAGTAATATTTTATTTTACATACTATATTAAACGGTATTATTACAAAATACCATAATTAGATTAGGAAATTAAAATGATTGACTATAAAATAAATAAAAATAATAACAAAGTGTGACTAAATAAGTGTTAACATTAGAATAAAATAATTTTCATAATCTAATTAATAGACTTCAACTGAATGCTGTTACATCCCAGTAACACAAATTTTTCTTAAGAGTGTTCCCATTGTAATTACAAAAGCAAATAAGCATTGTTACCTACTTCAGATAACAACTATCTTTGAATAAATATACATTGGAATCCTTCTTTATCTTTTACGGGCAAAGTAAAGTTCTAATGGTAATGTGATAAATTAAGTTGCGAAATAGTTGAGCAGAGTAACGCGAGAATTATAAAATTGCTGAATACGAAAAAATAAGTAGGATAAATTAAGAGAGAGTTATGAATTAAAAAATTCGAATAAGTTTTATTGACTTCAGTCTTGCATTATTTCAAATTGTAAATTATAAAACCAAAGTTTAATCTTGGAACTTAATTGAAGATGAATAAACGCATTTAATAGGATTACCAGCCAATAAAAGTAATGTGTTCAATAATGTCAGTGGTTATGATGCAGGCCTATGAGTCACTCGGACGTTTGACGCCTTACGCAAGATAAGCGAGCGAGCGACTCGAGTTACGTACACGTGCATCTGCATTTCATATCACTGATATAAACTATAATACTAAATATCATATTGAGTGTGGGACACATCGCACATTGAGATTCCTGGGATTATTTATCATGGTAATATTCTTTTTATGAACTCCTAAAGATTTTCAATTCTCTTTAACCAATTCAACTGAAAGAAGTTTGCAACGCGCTTGGCGTATCAAAATTAAGCTCCAATCAAATAATATCATGGCATCCAGCTTGATAATCTGTCAGCCTAAGTAGACTCACAACGGATGCAGGTGCCCATTTTTCCATAGAATCTAGCTTTTTCCATGTACCAACCTGGGGTTATGCGGGGACCGGAGGTGGATTTTGCACACGGACCGAGGAGATTTGCCACTATTAAAGCAAAAAAGCTTCAAGCACGGAGTCGTCAAATACTCTGTGCAAGTCTTCTCGGCTCATATCGAACGACACCTCGGAACAGTAACCGTGCAACCCCAGTTGTTGTAATTCAGTTTTCTATTAGATTCTAATTCCTATAGATATTAGAAGCTTGACTGTTTATCGTCGTATTAGTGTGTTTCTGTAGAACGATTGTGAGTGTGACGGTTTTACATTCGGGAAACATAAACTAAATCAGTGTGTGCGAAGTCACAACCGTTCGGAACTCCGAGTTGCAAAAAGCAACACTGTGTCAACTACCGATAAGCGGGTTTTGTCATCGAAATTCATCCGTCTCATCTCAACCATTAAAATTCGCCCTTTTCTTTTCAAGAAAAGGTAGTATGTAAGTAAATTTTCCGTTTTACAATCTAGAAACAGTTCAAATTATAAAAACAAAAATTATCAAACCTTATTGTAATGCTCTCAATTCATTCAATTACTATTTTATTCAAAAGAAACTTACATTAAACCAAATCTTTCAATAATATCTTTGTTTATTTATTCAAACCCTTTTAAAGTTTAGTATTCCTTATTTATCTTTTATGAACATACAAATCATTTAACAATTGACCAAGACGCCCCCCATAGGAGCGATAGAGAACAACGGACTCACATAAAAATAAATGGTCAAGCTTTACCAACTTGACTTAATCAGCCTACCATTCCTCCAGTTATTAGTTTTAAATTAAGGTAACTTGTTTTTAATTTATATCTAACCACGCCTTTCGCTCGGGATGTAACAGCTGATTTGGTGGCAGCGGTGGGATTGTTTTTCTTTCTTTGTCGATTTTATTAACAGAATAGTTTTGTCCTTTTCGAAGTTATTTTAACATTTTACATCAAAATATTAAATTTTTTTTTGTATGTGTATTAAATTTGTAAAAGTCTTATCAGTATTTAGAAGCATTTGTTATTTTATTGGATATCTTATTGAAAATTGTCTGATGCTGTTCGGCAAATTCAGTTTTCGTCATTGACATTTGATGCCGTTCGGCAAACTTGTTAAGTTAGGATATCTAATTTTGATACAAAACTAATTTTATTCATTTATTATTTTTTCGGATTGCTTTATTGGAGATTCTTTCGAAAGCCGTCTGATGCCGTTCGGCAAATTCAGCTTTCGTCATTGACACTTGATGCCGTTCGGCAAACTTGTCAAGTTATGACTTTCAATTAGTAAATGAAAATCGTTCTAAACGTTGATGGTAGTTTTTAGTATAGATTCATTGTCATGAGCGCATTTCATGAACCAGTACAGATAAAAAAGAGAACTAGGCGCGGAGGAACCAAAAATCAAGCGCGTTTTATCCCTGAGCAAAAGTTATTATCAAAAGTAATAAATCTTGAACAACAGACAGTTGTAGAGAACGTCATTCCAATTAAAGAATTGAAAACTGAAGAGGAATTTTCAAAATTTTTTGAAGACCTGTTAGATAAAACACAGCAAGACATTAATTCTAAATGAGTAAAAAAATAATATTCCAGTTTACTTCTTTTTCTTTGACTCTAAAGTTATTAAGTAAATAAAACATTTTTTTTTAAATTTTTAAATTAAGCTGATGTCATTTATGTGAGATCGTTTATTATAGCTCCTAATAAACTTTGAATTTGTTGTTTCTAAATTCCACAGTTAACAAAAATTATAAAACACTTCAATTTCGATCTTCTCAAATATATCTCAAACACACTAGTCGAACAGTCAACAGTAGTATAGCCTCACGTACTCAGAATGACTCATCTGCTTATCTCCCTAATTCCTCGAATTTACGCAGAATGCCCATTCATTCTTCGTTTATATATTTATACCTTCAAAATGTCAGAGGACCACGTACCAAATTGCACCTTCTACGTCAATCTATACCTCTTTTTTCATATGATGCCATTGCCTTCACTGAGACATGGCTCCATAACGGAATTGGCACTTTGGAACTTGGCATGGAAGATTACGATGTTTATCGTTTTGACAGAAATGCAGATTCCAGTAATAATCAACGTGGAGGTGGCGTCCTGGTTGCTGTCAAGACCTGCTTTAAGAGCTCCATTATTAGTTCCAGTGTAACGTTTTTGGAACATGTTATAGTTAAAATCAGTTTACGAGCTTCGCTCTTTATTTTGTGTCTATTTTATATTCCCCCTAACTCGGATGTTACTCTCTATTTCGAATTTTGTAAAATTACATAAAACCGTATATGGGGGTAATTCACCTATTAATAGAATCTGTCGTGAAGCTAATGCGTTACATGATAAGTTAGATTTTTTTGTTCCAACGCTTAGCAAATTCACTGCGGCCCTAAAGTTGGCAATTTTCGGTGAACACATTGTAAATTAGCGTCTCAACCTAATGTTATATTGATTATTATGAAACATTCCTTTTTTTTCTCTCTTTTGTTATTTAGTTTTAGTTTTTTCTATTGTTAAGTACTTTTGTACCAAAGGGCTTTCAGCCCGTAAACATGTAAATAAATAAATAAATAAATATATTGAAACTAATATTTTCTTTTTCACATAACAGATACGGAAAATTTTAATCTTAAGTCATTATTCATATGTCTACTTATTTTTCCTTTTTGAAAAAAAAGACGATATAGGTACTCTTTTACTTATATTGTGTCTAATCAACTAAGGGTCTTAGAAGGTTGCTTTATAATAGATCCTTCTCTTCCGATAAATTTAATAAAAGAAAGCGAGTTGCTTCCTTCTGTAAGCATAGACCGATCTCAAATATATAACCTAAGAAGTGGGACTATTATAACTCATGGCGAAGTGAAAATCCAATTAGGAAATTCTATTGCGAAGTTTCAAGTTATCGCGAGTGATAGTAACAGCGAAATACTGGTAGTAGTAGGTTCTTCCTTTATGACTGAAAACCATGTAGATTATCGAAAAGAAGATTTCGACCTTACCGGTAAAGCGACATCTATTACTCGATCTCATGTAGATTATCTTTGAGTTATTTAATCGTTAGCGAATTTAATTATTTAGAAAGTCAGCCTGATGAAGAATATGCCAGGACACTGGATACAAAATTCGCTAAATCGTCCTTGCAAAGTCATATTGTCAATTAACTCAGAACTGATAAAAAATTCAGAGGCGGATTTTGTTTATGATCCATCTTTTACGGTAAATCTCATTAATAAGGGACAACTGGAAGATTTTGTCGAGATTGACTATTTAAAGATCTACATTATAAGAAGCAGAAAGATATCTACTATCGGAGTAGTAAAAATTCCTATATTACATAAGAGCATTAAATTTTATGTCATAAATTCTGTTCCTAGTACGGAAGTAGTAGGAATTGTTGGAAAGTCACTTTTAGAAGAGCTTCATTTACCTATTCCAGGAAGTTTTAAATAAACCTTACTTCTTTTTTTTTAACAAAGGTTTATCTTATCAAGTACCATACCACCAGAAAGGAAAAGAAATAAAACTTGTATTTAGTTTGAATGGTGTTTCATCATCATTATACTAACGAATTGCATGACCAAATACAGCAAGATGCCTAAGGACGGAAATAAATCAGGTTGTAGTGGAACGATTGATCGTACACTCAGTGATGCTATGGTAACGTCTATGGCGGAGTGTTTTGCCTTACAACAAGCAACCATAAGCGTGCCGATATTCGATGGAAAAAATATGCCAGTTAGAGATTTTGTGCAAGATATAACAAACGGAGAAGCTAGTGTACCCCCAAACTGTGAGAAACAATACATTAGAGCAGTGTTATCAAGATTAAAAGGCATCGCTAGAGATAGCGTTTATGGAAAGGAATTTAACACTGTAGATGCTTTAATAAAACATTTGAAGCAACTATTTGCCCCACGAAAAACCTATTCATGGTATTTACACGAAATCTCTACGATTAGAATGTATAGGTCAGAAAGTGTCAATGAGTTTAGTGATCGAATAACCCTTTTAGTATCAGGCGCGCAGGCAGCCTTAGAAGATAAATACCAAAATGCTTCAACAATGTTAGCACCCCTAAAGGATTGTGCATTAGAGGTATTTATTCGCGGTTTAACGGATAACATTTCTAGCATGGTAGAAGCGTAAAATCCCGAGAACCTGGAAGCAGCCCTCAAGTTTGCAACCAAATATGAAAACAGACATCAGATCTACACTCAAAGATATAATGACTATAGGTATTCACAATCCAACTATCAACATCAACGCGACCCGAGCCCTATTCCACAAGTAAGGTTTGCTTCATCACCTGAAAGAAGATATTATCCTAAACAGTATTCGCCGGGATTATTATATCAAGGTGACCATCAGCAAGGGATAATAATTACTATCCTCGGAATCAGAACTCTAATAGACAAACTAGCTATGAAAACAAGAGATATGTGACACCCCCTAGAAGTCAATCACCAACACCAACAACATCAAATACTTTAAACTTAAACTCAGCTCGTGGCCAAGACGCAGCAACGAGCGAAGAGAAGATAGAGCGTCAAACAACTGTTCGAATGCTATTAAAACGAGAGGAATCTACCAAGCAAGATTAAGTAAAGAATCACCAGTGATAAAGGTTTCCTCTCCTGCTTTTAAAAATGAGCAAGGGTACTTTTTAATAGATACTGGTGCAGATATAAACATAGTTAAACTAAACGCCCTAAATGAAGAGATACTAGTAACTGAAACAAACTCAATAGAAATAACAGGAATAACTCAAGTCAAAATCTCTACGTTGGGTACTGTAAACTTAAAAATAGGCGATTCGGAAGTAAAGTTTCATGTTATTTCACCTTACTTATTTTTGGAAGTTGATGGCATCTTAGGCAGAGAATACTTGCGCCAAGAGAAAGTTGAAATTTCCTTTTGGCATAACACTATAGCGACACATTCCAACCCAATTAAGCCAATACCGTTCATTGACTATGAATCATTGCAAGACAGTGAGGAATCTAAGAATAAGAAGGGAGTCCTTCAACCTTTAGTTTTATTGGCAAGAACACGACAAGTAATACCTGTTAAGGTATTGAATAATCAAATTAAAGAAGGATATCTACCTCTAATAAAAACCAAAGAAGGTGTTTTTATAGGAGAAGCTGCAGTGACAAATACTGAAGGCTATTGTCACGTGTGTGCTATTAATACAACTGAAGAAGATATAGAAGTGAGTTTACCTCTACAACAACTTATTCCCTTTGAGTATTATAATATTCCAGTTGACGATTTTAGTGAAGACTCTGAAGATGATGATGCCTCTTCAATAATAGACAGAATTGACGCGGTCGTAGATCATCTTCGATTAAGTCACTTAAACAATGAAGAAAAGGATCAAGTCCTTGAAATTATAAAAGAATATCAAGATATTTTTCATTTACCTGGTGAATCTTTATCTTCAACCCCACTAGTGCAACATCAGATATATACTAGTGATGATGTTCCTATAAATACTCGTCAGTATCGATTTTCACCATCTCAAAACCAGGAAATAGACCGAGTAATATCTAAGATGGTAACTGAAGGATCAATTATACCCTCAAAGTCACCGTACAATTCACTACTACTAATAATCCCAAAAAAGTTGGACGCAACAGGGAAGAAAAAGTGGAGGATAGTAATTGATTTTAGACAGCTAAACGAGAAAACTGTTGGAGATGCTTATCTCCTTCCTTGCATTTCAAAAATTTTACAGAATCTTGGAGGAGCAGTTTACTTTTCAGTCTTAGATTTAGCTAGTGGGTTTCATCAGATAGAATTATCATCAAAGGATCGAGCAAAGACAGCTTTTTCTACCCTAAAAGGACATTATGAATATGTCAGAATGCCCATGGGTTTGAAAAACTCTCCTGCAACTTTTCAGAGACAAATGGATCAAACATTGCTTGGACTTCAAGGCGTCGAAGTATTTGTATATCTCGATGACATTGTGGTACATTCGCCTGATTTAGATTCTCATGCTAAAAAGTTGAGAAGATTATTTAACAAACTAAGGGAAGCTAAACTGTCTCTGCAACTCGAAAAATGTGAATTTCTATTTAAAGAGATTCAATATTTGGGACACATAATCAGTAGTGAAGGTGTTAAACCGGATCCAAAGAAGATTGAAGCAGTGAATCATTTTCCAAGACCTAAAACACCTCGCAATATAAAGCAGTTTTTAGGATTGGCAGGATACTATCGCAGGTTTATAAAGGATTTCTCAAATCGTGCTAAGCCTTTAACAAATCTGTTAAAGAAAGAAGTCGACTTCAAATGGGGAGACAAAGAAGAAACAAGTTTTAAAGATCTGCACCATGCCCTTTGTACCTTTCCCATTCTACAATATCCTGAATTTGATAAACCTTTTATTCTTACTACCGACGCATCTGATTATGCAATTGGTGCTGTGCTCAGTCAACAAAAGGATGACATGGATCTTTCTGTTGCATATTTCTCCCAAGTAATGACACCGGCTGAAGAAAATTATTCCACCACAGAGAAGGAATGTTTGGCTATACTTTACGCGGTGAAACACTTTAGACCTTTTCTTTATGGACAACGATTCACATTGATAAGTGATCATGAGCCTTTACGGTGGATTAATTCAGTAAAGGAACCAAGCCAACGATTAATCAGATGGAGGTTAAAATTACGCGATTACGATTACACATTTAAATACAAACCAGGTAAATTAAATGCAAATGCGGATGCATTATCACGGAATCCTGTCATTTCACATGACATTGACACAGAAGGATGCGAAGATCAAACAAAAGTTCAAGTTATCAAATTACTACCCATTCAAACTCGTCAAAGTTCAAAATTAGCTAAAAATAAGCTTAAACCTATTCTTAGATCAGCACCATCAAAAACTCAAATAAAGGCAAAGGTATCGAGTTTCAGAAAAGAAAGATGGAAATCTACACAAAAGACAACAGAGGTTCAAGATGATACTGCAGGCACCTCAACATCAAAAGGGTTCACATTCAACCTCCAAATACGCAAGATGATAGTACTATCGGACATAGAGTATCACGCCGCCGTATAGAAGCCCTAAAGAAACAACCAAACCCCAATTATCGCGAGGGAAGTAGTAGCTCTGAAGAGTCGGATAAAGAGCGAAAGCCCCCTCCTATTCTAAGAAAACGAAGAAGCGTTTTACCTAGTTTAGAGATTCCATTAAGGGCTTATTCTGACCCTTCTTTACCTAAAAGTGCCCCTCCTGTAGCTCCACTTCACATTGATGAATTATTTTCAATTGATCAAGCTCAAGTACAAAATAATGAAGAGTTTGTTGTACTAGCTAGTCCACCGAAAACAGACAGTGAAGACAGCACCTCTGGAGAATCCGACACTAATATTGATAAACGATTATGTCAAGAAAGTATCGCAAAAACGCATCATCATGAATTTCAACAATCCTCAGAATCTACAGAACCCATTAAACAAATGGTACACGAGGAAGTAGACCAACATCAACCATCAATTGCTTCAGACATTACTACCCATAAAAGAATGTCTCAAAAGGACTTGCAACGTTCATTTTCAAGATTTGATCAATCGTTGAAATCTCATGACTATTGGTGAGACAATGAAATGTCAGAAGAATCTGAGGTAGTGCCAAGACTTGTTACTGCCCTGTCTGAGGGAGAAAGTGATGAAGAATTGCTGCAAGCTATAGAAGAAATGGAGCCCGAAAGTGAGACTGAATTTTCTCGACGAATAGAAGCAGTTATAAATTGGACCCAAAATAAATTGCAAGAAGAACATTCTAATGCAAGTTCTTCGGAAACTTCCTCAGAAATTATCGATCATGTTCCACAGCCTACAGTAGGACAAACTCGTAAAAGTGTAACTTTTAATCCTGCAGTAGAGATGCAATCCTTTCTATCAGGAGATTCTCCATTTGTTCATGCTATACCAAAGGCGGTATCAACCCCACATCATTCGAGGAATATTAACCAACATCCGCGAATTATAGATTTAAATATTCCTCAAGACACTGATACTTTATCTACTACAGCAGAATCACAGTCAATTCTGAGTAAAATTCAGCCTGATATAAACTTTACAACCCAACCATATTACATTACCGAAAATCGGGCAAAATTATTTAATAGTAGAGAGAATCTGACATATATTAGGGGTAATTATGTACACTTTCTGACAGCTGATTGTGAATTCAATACTCCTATTAGTAGACTATTAATAGAAATTGGAGCACTGGATCCACAAGCTATAAAAGATGTAAAACCTAAAGTCGGACAAGTGATAATCACACCAAGAGGAAAATTTAAAATATATACTCTTATAACACATCTCAAACATTATGAAGAGCTTAGAAAGGAGAATCTAGAAATCGCTCTTAAAAATTTGTTAAAAGTACTCCTAAATGAAAGCGTTACTTCTATTAGAATATCTAATCAAGGCAACGTAACTGATGAACTTACAAAAGAAACTTTACTCAATATGGTAACTGAAATTTTCAAACAGACAAATATTGAAGTAACTATATGTTACGGCAATGTAGCCATTCCAAAAATAGAATTACAAGAACAAATAATAGCTGAAAATCATGACAGTAAAATTGGAGGACACAAGGGTATTAATAAGACCTATAGAAGAATACGCGAGAAATATGTTTGGCCAGGAATGAAAGGACAGATAACAGAATTTGTGAGAAAATGCACAATATGCCAAGAACAGAAACTCGTTAGAGCAAAAACACACGAGCCAATGCTAATAACTGACACCCCATTGGACACTTTCGACAAAGTGTCTATAGATACTGTTGGAAAACTACCAGTTACGCCTGACGGAAATCAACATATTCTTACTATTCAAGACAATTTATCAAAGTATTGCATTGCAATACCTATTCCCGACATTACTGCTACAACAATAGCTCACGCTTTAGCAACAAATTTGTACTCGCAATTTGGGTCTCCTAAAGTTATACTGTCTGACCGAGGCTCAACATTTACCAGTTCTTTAATGAGAAAATTGTCGAAGATTTTTGGTATCAAACAGGTGACTACCTCTGGTTATAGACCACAATCAAATGGAGCCTTGGAACGAAGTCATGCAGTTCTAAAGGACTATATCCGATCTTATGCAGAAAATTTTGATGACTGGGATCGCTTATTACCGTTTGCGATGTTTAGCTACAATACTTCAGTTCATCAAGCAACTAAATTCACTCCATTTGAAATAATCTACGTGTTACATCCGAGCGAAGGCGAGGTTATTTAAAATAATGTTTAAATAAGAAAGGAATAGCAACAATCTGATCAGCTAGCGAAAGGCTAGCCTTTATATTTATTTTTTATTTGGGAACGTTTTCACTAACAGATCTGAGGGATCTGAGTCAATAAATAATCAAGTCAATATCTTTAAGACGTTTATTATAATAATTCATTCAATATCGTAAAGTTACAGAACAATAATCAAGTTAATTTTAACAATTTAATCAAGAGAACAACAATTGCAATAATATTCGATGTCTTTGGTTTTACAACGTATCAATAATGTGAATTTTCGCTAAATGCCAGTATTGGGACAACACTGGATCAGTATTCGAAAAGAATGATTTTAATTGATAATTCAGTTATATGTAATATTATACCATCGAGAAAAAGAAGCAAACTCGTTTAGTATTTAAGTTAAGTAATGCCAGGACTGAGCCAGCACTGGACCAACACTGAAGTGAATATTTCCAAGTGTTCAAATAAATGTTTAAACGATATATTGGTAATAATTGGTACAATTAAATTGTTTGATTGTCATTAGCAATGCCAACACTGGGCCAGCATCGGCTTGTATTAGCTAGCCGTGATACAGTTAATTTTAGTTACAATAAATACTATTAAAATAATCATGAATCAGAATCAATAGACAGTCCGTTCGTCATATAATGGTAACAAGTTAATTGTGGTTTTAATTCATTAAACAATAATCATATCATAAATAAATCGCAAGGTACTTACATAAGGTTTTCGTAGGTTCTTGACAATTTTAATAACGCAGGAACGAGGTAGTGACCAAGACGTCGCTCAATCGATTTCGTATCGTTGATACAACTATAATGTACTACACTTAACACAAGTGCTTTTAATGTTATTTATCGTCGGATCACAATTAGATGGACACGATGCTCCCTATAAAGTCTAAAGTTAACACTTGTGATAACTTGAGCAATATGTGATACAAGATGCCGCTTTCAATTTCGATTCCGACGGGTCACTTCGACGATATTACGCTTTTAAAGCTACCGGAGTATAAGACAAATTATTCCAAGTGTCGCTTGTATTTAAAGAAAATAGCTACCCTTTCCTAGGAACAGGCGTGTCAATAATTTGAATGGTAGGAGGTAAAAAGAATATGATCTTTACCCTTTCCTAGGAAAAGGCGTGTCTCTAATTCAATTGGTAGAAGATAAAATTGATGAATCTTCAAAAAGTGCACGTGCGCTCACACTCGCGAATGACATTGATATCTTATAGTCTGTTTCCATAAATGCGGTATTTAGTATCATATAACAGATAGACATATTCTCATAAACTGTGAAATCAGTCCATTATCATCAGCTTGCGTTTTCTTTGGACTAGAATTTCATAGAGACTAAACAATGGATTTGTTTCATTCGCATTTGCAAATGTTGTAATTCCATCTATCCTTGCAGCTGTCAAAACATACTAGAAGAATTTGCAAAATTCGTGAATAAAATGTAAAATAATATACTGTCGAGTGTCTTATCATACAGCTGCAAGGATGTATTTTTTTAGAAATATGAGAATTATGTGGTTTGATTAGAAAGAGCTAGAAATTTTGGTTACTGGGATGTAACAGTCCTCCCTCCTTATTTTGTTTTTCGTCCCGATAGAACTCTTTATCGAAATTATAACATTTGCATCGTTAGCGATTTCGAATTTACACACTTATACTTCGTACACTTTTCTAAAATATATAATTCGTAATGTAATCTGCGCTCGGACAAAAACAATCCTGAGTGAGAATAGAAATCAGAGAAGGAATTTCATTCACTTAATCTCTCTTATCATCCACATTAGCGTGATTCTTGTGATGGGTCAGTGTTTTGAAATGTGAGTACTGAATGTAAAGTTGTCTTGACGTTGCCATGTGGATTCCTTGGATCTGGAGACGCATGGGGTTGCAAAAACGCACGTGGTTGCTGAGATTTTTGCCGGTGTCATCTACTTGAACCACTATATAATGATGTTCGTGTGGTGATGATAATTAGTTTAATTCCTCATCATGGACAGTGGAAGATCGTCAGCTCAAACCGTTCTCGCCAAAGATTTTTACTCCGGTAAGCTCGCATTACTGCTTAAAGTTCTCTTTATCCATTATTGTTGGGATTTGATGATTTGCATTGTGATTAATTGACAGGTGTCACTAGTCAGCAATGTTCTGTTTCGCTGCCCAGGTTCTTGCAACACATCCAAGGAATGGCCGCTTCGCTGCACCACAACCTGCTAGTTGATCGTGTTGTTTCTTCCTTTTCTCAGTTTCCGGATCTAGTTCCTCCTCCGAAAAGGAAGCGTGGAAGACCAAGGAAAAATCCCGCTCCAACGGTGGATCCTGAGATTGAAAGGATGCGGCAGGAGAACCTTGTGCTTGCTACGGACTTGACCTCGTTACTTAATGCATTGAAGTGAGTATTTTTGCTGATTACTTCCTTTTTGTTTATTTAGTTATTATTCGTTTTCTTTTTTTTTTCCTCATGGCCGCTCGGTCTATTTTGTCTGATCCCATAACGCAAACAGGATGTTTTGATTATTTCAGTCGTCCTGGTCGGCCAAGGCATTGTCTTTGTGGTCGATGTCCTGGACGCCGTGTCCTACCAATCGAGGAAGTTTGGGTCGGAGGCGTGGTCCAGCCGAATTCTAATGTCACTGCTGCATCCAACGATCCACTGGTGTAAATGGGATTGTGTTAGTGATAGTGTTCAAGATTTCATAACAAAGACAATCTCAAATGTGCGTAATTGTGTGAAGCATTTAGAGTGAATGTATACATATATTTTTTTGTTGGTTTGTTTTATAGAGTGTCAATTTATCAATGATGTTTGAATGTGTTATATGTGTGTATTTTTGTTTATTCTAACCTCTGAATCGTTGAATAAATATCATTTTTCGGTACATTATATATATTTACGTTTTTCTTTTATTAAAGTACCTGATCCGATTTCACTCCTCACTCAGAAAAGTATTTTTCCTTCTTATACTAATTGATAGTTTTCGTAACACATTTTTCTTAACTTCACTCATAATGCGTGTTTTGCGTGTGACAAGTACAATCTATATAATACCATAATTAATGGGATATAGACTTTAAATCGAAACATGTCAAATCAATATTGATTATTGTTAATAACCAAATTAATTATTTTATTTTATTTTAGTAATGAATATGTAATTAATTTTGAGTTGACTAATTTCTGGATTTGGTTACTAGCAACATGATATTTAATTAATATTATTGCACCTTATATTGTCGTTTGTCAATGATCGAAGTCAAATATTATATAGTTGGAATTTAGTTGTTAGTTATTATTAATAAATTGCAACAATAATCAATTTTATGAGAATGGGTAGATGACTAGGAGCATATCAGAACAAAAGAGCTCTTTTCTGTGACATCCGATATCTTTTATCATACATTTCTAATGTCGCCCCTTTTGTAATGGCCTCCCGTCACCTATCCAATCTCGTGTTGCATAGTAATCAGTAGGACTGACCAGTCGAGGTAAAATAAAATCTGTCTTATCTCGCACGGCGGCCATTACAATTAAGGCGTGATATCTAATGATAAATGCATCTAAGATTTTTAATTGGTCAAGATTATGATCCGCCTTAATTATAATGGTGTCGTCTAATGTTTCACCGTTAATTCTTTATTGCGGGCGGAGATTATAGCGTCGTTGAAAAGTTTGCTGTTGCGTTTGCAAAAATTTTTTAGTTTTGGGCGAACTCCTCCCTCCTTACTTTTCATCGTCCTCGATAAATTTCGACTAATCTTGTGGATGTTTGGTCTCTCTTTTTTTGGTATACGTTCATGAATTAGTTGGTATGCTAACCCGATGTAGTCCTTGGCTGCGTAGCACCATGCGATGACGGATTTTGCCATGATGTGTTGTTTTCAAGGAGTGTTGTTATTGGAAAATTAAATAATGACCTTCTGTTGCTTGTCGTTCTTTGGTTGTTATTACCTCGACCTCTTCGATTTTTTAGGAGTGAAAAGATGTTGTAAATGTACTTAGCAACTACAACTGCTAATACTACTAGGCAAATTTTAATGAAGGTCCATACGTGGTCCGTTATTTGGAAGACCCAGCCAATTATGGGTATATTCATTCTAAAGGTGATTTTCTAATCTGAAAACATCGTTCATATTTTAGTTGAAATATATTTTTAGTGATTGTTTTATATCGATTATTTGAGATTAGAAAAATAATGATAATTATAATTCTCGATTATTTTAATCTTAATAATAATAATAATTCTTGATTATTTCGATTATAATCTCAATTAATCGTACGAGTTATGAGATGATAATTGTAATTAGTCAATATGGAATTGACTAATATAGTCAATGACTATATTATTTATTTATTGGATTTTTGTTTATCCTTTTAATATTGTTCGACAATGCCTTTTCTGTGGTATTGGTGAGTGAGATTTGTCCCATTATTGAAACTTAAAATCCTATATTATTAATAATCAGAATGGAATAACTTGTTGACATTTTTCACAGAAAATTTTAGAATCTATTAATCATGTGAAAAATAAAATTTTAGATAATTTAAATTAAAATCCAAATTTGTAAAATTGATAGTTGTAATTATTGTTCTATGCTATAATTAATTTAGATAAAATTTAATTTAGATAAATTGATAAATTATAATAAATAACAATACTTTAAATTTTAACAAAAATTATTTTTTCTTATTGATAATTAATAATTATTTATTGATAATTTGTTAAAAGTAAAAAAAAATTTATTCCACCCTCTTAGGATTCGATCCCTTGATGGTCAGGTTGCAAGTCTGGGAGGCTGACAGCCTAGCCGTTGAAGCTTGCCATTAATTTCTCGGACGGCATATATAAGCTGTAGCGGCAGCCGGCGGGGCATCTTCTTGTAAAAGGTCACCTTAATGCTAGGCTGAAACCCCGCGGGCAGCCTCCAGAGTGAATTTGAATTACAGGCTGGTGATTCCGATGCATGGGTAGAAAAGTGCGCCATGAACAAAGACAGAAAATCGGAGTCATATGTGCCATAATGAATTAGAGGGAGAAACCGTATTCAGCCCGTGCTTCTATAAGATTTTACTTGGTGAATTATACTATTTAAATATCGAAATTAATTATTTTTATTATATTTTATTTGAACTCGTATTTTTTTTTTTAAATAGGATATTTTTTAATTGACAAGAATAATATCAAGCTTCACTTATTCAAAGTATTATATAATAATTATAAATAAGTGCTACTTTTTCCTAGTTTTGCCTAAACTGAGTTAAAATAAGCGAATTTAATATAATTTTGTGGTTTTAACGGATTCATCTAGTGGTTAAATTTATTTGCAATAATTGCATTTTAATATAAGCCCTTTAATTTTATTCTAATAAAACATAGTTACACGTTTATTTGTGGTTGTATAGTAGTGAAATTAATTTAAGTATGTAATAATTAATAATTTATTCATTTATATACTTAAGGTTTAAAATATTTGTATAAGAGATATGTTGCAAATCAGCTAAGTCATTCAAATTTTACCTTTTGTGGTAATAAAATAGGTTAGCATTAGTATTATAAGTATTTATTCTAATCATTATTAATTAGATTATAATATGTTTTAATTAATAAACTTTATGAACTATATTTGTTTAATACTAAAATATTTTTATAATTTGAATAAATTAGGATAGACTCAGTGAAAAACATAGGTTTATATATAATTTATTTAGTAATTCAATAAAATGTAATTTAAATTTTATAGATAATATGTACATGCTTCTGAACTGTAGGTTCTAGATAAATTTATGTGATTATTCGATGATTAGTTAGTATTTGATTTATTTGGTACTGGTTATAGGCATTTATTATTATAATTCCATAGTTTTAGTTATTTATTTTCTTATTTTTAGTATTTTTAATTAATACTCATAATTATTTATGTTGCTGTTTAAAAGGAGTAGTGATATCAACTAATATTAGTTTAAGTAAACTTTACTTATAATATATATATTATGTATTAAGGTATATTATGCATTAAGGAAAAAAAACATTTAACTTTAGCTCTAGTATTGAGGTAAGCGATTTTAATTATCCCCATTAATTAATAGTTTGCTCGGCTAATAATAATAATAATAGTTTAATTATTTAAGCTAAATGTGTATTAAAATGCTTACCTTTTATTTATTTTTGTTTTAGTAGGAAGAGGAAAGAAGAAGACAACCAACCATATCCTCACTCTTCATTCTTTCGTCTTTCTTCTATTTTTCTTTATTTATATGTTTTTATTTTCTTTATACAATTTATTTTAAGTTTGTTAACATGTAAATTATGGCTATCTACATTCTTGCAATTGTGAAATAATTTGTCATAATTATTATTCCATTAATTATTTTTAAATGACAGTAACGGTTTAAATTTTAGATAAAATATTATATATAATTTTCTTTTAAATTTTTTTTTTTTTGATTAATTAAATCTAATTGTGATTATTTTATTCTAACTTTAAATCAATAAAGGCCCCCGGAAGTTCCCATGAATCCTCACTTATTACGTCGTTATGAGCGTTTTTCATCAAGTTTTTATTCTTGGTGGGTTTTCTACATTTTTCAATAACATGCCCTCTTCGAAAACAATTTTCGCAGCAATTCTCCCACTTGAATAGCTTAATCTTTAAATTTTTCGGGTTGTCTAATGCTAATACGTAAACTAAGTCTCTAATTTTCTTAAAATTCTTTTCCTCAGAAAAAAAGTAATTTTCGTGTAGATATTCTAACGTTTTTCGCGCTGCCGAATGTTCAGCCTCTTTTTTTGTATTTTTCTCGTCACCAACCACCGAAAAGACGTTGTCGTTTTTCCAGTCCACCACTTTACATCTCATGGTGAACAATTTATTATGAGACGGTCCTGATTCATTAAATAAGGTATAGACAGGTTTGTCTATGTCGTATTCAGCGGTCAACTCCTCCAAGATGGCTTTGTGAAATTCGATTTTTGCTATACTGCCTTTCGGAAGTATAGTAGTGGTTACTATCTCTGCTGATAGTGCAGGTGTATTGATGTGTAGGCTGGTCATCCTAAGAAAAGAAAATGGTGTCAGTAACTATTCATAGGCAAGTTTTAATTTGTCTACATGTTTTTGGAATCTATGGCCTTCGGAGGTTTGTAAAATGACATTATTTTTGTCAAGGACATCTACTATGTCATATGGACCATGATAATACGGATCGAACTTACAACTTTTAGTTTCTTTCATGACATAGACCTTGTCTCCTAATTTTCCTACAAAAGGTTTTGCCTTTTTATCATAGTTATATTTGGATTTTTGTGTAGCTACTAGTAGATTTTGGGCCGCTAATCGTCTGATTTCGGTCAATCTAGTAATTAATTCTGTAAGATAGGAATTATAAGTTTCTAATTTTTCTTCGGTAGGAAAGGAACTGGGAGTCCTAGCGGGCTTTTCGAAAACTAGCTCAAAGGGTGTAAAGTTCGTTGATTCATGCACTGACGTATTATAAGAAAACATCGCAAAGGGTAGCAATTTATCCCAATCATCGTAGTCTTCTGCATATTGCTTTATATATTCCACTAACACTGCATGACTCCTTTCAAGAGCACCATTTGTTTGAGGTCTGTATCCAGATGTCGTCACTTGCTGGACTCCGAAGATCTTCGACATTTTTCTCATTAGTTTGCTCACAAAACAGCCGCCTTTGTCGGTTAAAATGGCCTTAGGGGCTCCATATTTTGAGTATAATTCTCTGGCAACTGCATGTGCAATAGTGGTTGTGGAAATATCTGGAACTGCAACAGCTATACAATATTTTGATAGATGATCCTGCATGGTTAAAATGTGACAATTTCCATCCGGGGTTGTAGGTAATTTACCGACAGTGTCGAGTGACACTTTATCGAAAACATCCAAAGGTATGTCTGTTATCAGCATTGGTTCTTTCGTCTTTACACGTACTAATTTTTGCTCTTGGCAGGTGGGACATCTTCTAATAAATTCGGTGACTTGTTCCTTGATTCCTTTCCAGTAAAATTTTTCTCGATTGCGCCTATAAGTTTTTACGACACCTTTGTGTCCTAATATTTTACTGCAATGAAATTCCTTGATGATTTTGTCTTTATTTTCTTCTGGAGGAACGGTTACTTGTCCATAACAAAGAACAACATGGATTTTACTATTTTGAAAAATAGTTTCCAACAACTGTAAAAGTTCTGTCTTTCCTAGAGAGTCAGTGAAATCTCCCCACCGTGACATCCTTAAATTGTTGATTCGTTCACGTTGAAGTATAGATTTAAGGTTATGAAGACCTATTCTTAAGTCTTCCTTTCTCAGTTTGTCGAAATGATTGTGTTTTACAATCACTGTAAAAATATTGTACTTTTCTCGTGGAGTTACTAGTATTTAACCCAGCTTGGGGCGTTTATTCTTGATTTCTTGCGGATCAATTGCTCCTATATCAATCAATAATCAACCTATTGGAGTTGTAAACTCGCAATCTGTTGCAAGAAAATGAGCGTAGTTGTCCCTGAGATATGTTAAATTTTCTCTAAATCCAGTTATGTTTAAATCAGATTTTGACGGATTTTCTCCGTTAGCTTCTTTGCACGGTAGTGAAGGCGGGATACTACTAATGGAAGTGTGAATTCCATCTTTAAGAGAAATGAAGGGCTCAATATCTTCTTTCTCCGGTGATTTATGATCATCTTTAGTTTCTTCAGGACCGGCGTCTTCTTCTTCTTCTTTACTTCCGTCTTCTTCTTCTTCTTCTTCTTCTTCTTCTTCTTCTTCTTCGGAATATTCTATTGGGTCCATTGTGTGATGAAATGGAGGAAGGCATTTCTTTTTGCCTTTCCAAATTGATGTCTTCCTTCTCATCATACGTTTGTAGTCGTGTTTCTTCCTCTAATTCTTTCAGTTCCTCATCGGCCCAATGCAAGATTGCGTCGATTTGCTGGGAGAATTCCTCGTTAGTTCCAGGTATCATAGCATTTGCTGTTTCGTGTATTTCAGGATCATCATCTCCATCGGAATTTGCGGGCCATTCTCTGGGTTCTGTTTCTTTTTCCTGCAGCCATTCTTGGTGATGAGCCATAGATTGATTAAACTTAGCAAATGACTTTTCTAATTCGCGTGCTAGTTCTCTGCGGGGTCGTGGTTCAGGACTTAATAAAATCTGTTGATTTTGTTCTTCTTCATCAGAACTTTCTTCACTTCCGCTAAAGGGTGGACTTACTATTATTACTGGTTGATCATCAGTTAACCTAGATTCAGTTTCTTCTTTATTTTCAAAGAATTCTTCTTGCGTTATTGGAGCCTCAGGAGGTGCACTTTTAGGTGCTTTGAAATGAGTTAGTGAAGCTGGAGGAAGATGTAAACTAGGAAGCACACTTTTACGTCTTCTTAGTATTGGTGGATTTGGATCAGCTTCAGATTCTGAACTTGAACTATCTTCCTTTTCTTTTTCTTCTATTGTCACTTGCCTAGGCTTATTTTCTAATTTTCTTCTTTGAACTACTCTTTTTCCAATTGAGCTCTCGTCCAATTTCTGATTAGTTGATGATGTTTTTATTAGAGGTTTTGATTTTGTTGGTTTTTGTGTTGTTGATGACTTTAACTTGCTGGTAGTTGGAATGCTTTTGTTGGTTGAGCTGGTCAGAGAACTACTTCTTTTCAGCTGGCAGGTTGCAGGCTTTGTTGCTGATGCTTTATGGTTCCAATCCATTGAAGAGGTTCGTGATCACTTACCAAAGTGAACCTTTTACCATATATGTATGGTCGAAAATGCTGCACTGCATATAACACTGCTAAACACTCTTTTTCGGTGGTAGAATAGTTAACTTCCGCTGGGTTTTAAACTCTTGAAAGATAGGCAATGGGCAAATCAACTCCATCTTTTTCTTGACTTAGAACTGCTCCTATTGCGTAGTTAGATGCATCTGTTGTCACAGTAAAAGGTTCATCAAAATCTGGTCGTTGTAATATTGGGCTTTGACACAAGGCCGATCGCAGATCCTTGAAACTTGCTTCTGCTTCTGGTCCCCAGAGGAAATCTGCCTCCTTCTTTAGCAGATTGGTCAGAGGTTTGGCTCGTGCTGAAAAATCTTTGATGAATCTTCTGTAGTATCCAGCCAGTCCTAAAAACTGCTTAACGTTTCGCGATGTTTTTGGAGTTGGGAAGTTTTCTACTGCTTCTATTTTCCTTGGATCAGGTTTGCTGCCTTCATTGTTAATAATGTAACCAAGATACATAACCTCCCTTCTTAGAAACTCGCATTTTTCGGGCTGCAGAGTGAGATTGGCTTCTTTCAACCTTGCTAGCAGTCTTCTTACTTTCTTTCCATGCTCTTCCAAATTATCAGCGTAGACTACTATATCATCTAGATAGACGAATAATTCTACTCCTTGCAATCCTAGCAACACCAAATCCATAAGTCTCTGGAATGTTGCTGGTGAGTTCTTTAGTCCCATGGGCATTCTAATGTATTTATAATGTCCATTTATTGTCGAAAACGCCGTCTTCGCTCGGTCTTCCTGATCAAGCTCTATTTGATGAAACCCACTGGCTAGATCAAATACAGAGAAGTATTAAGCTTTTCCTAAACAGTCTAAAATACTTGAGATGCAGGGGAGGGGATATGCGTCCCCTATGGTCTTTTCATTGAGTGCTCTAAAGTCAATCACAATGCGCCATTTCTTCTTTCCACTGGCATCAATTTTCTTTGGAATAATCAGCAAAGGTGAGTTGTATGGTGAAGATGAAGGTCCTATAGCTCCTTCAGACTTCATTCTATCTATTATCTTGTCTATTTCTTCCTTCTGAGAAGGTGAAAATCTGTATTGCTTGGTGTGGATTGGAACTTCATTTATTTTTGGGATTTTGTGTTTCACAAGGGGTGTGGAGTTTAGAGGTTCGCCAGGTAGGTGAAAACTCTCTGGGAATTCTTCAACTAATTTTCTCACGTGCTCTTTTTCCTCAGGAAGTAAGTGCTCCATACTTAAACTATCTAGTATGGCTGAGACTCTATCTAATGGAGGGGACGGTTTCTCTTCTGGAAACTCGTCATCTGATTCTTCCTCTGGAAGATTGTAATACTCGAAGGGTATTAATTGTTGCGGAGGTATGGTTAATTCGATGTCTTCTACGGTTGTGTTTATAGCTAAGACATGGCAGATTCCATTGTTATTGGTTACGGCTCCTTCTCCAACGAAAACTCCGTCCGTAGTCCTTACTAGGGGCAAATAACCTTCTCTTAGTTCTTTGTTTAAAACTTCTATTGGAACGACCTGTCTAGTCCTAGCTTTTACTATTAACTTATTTTTGTGATTGGCTTTGTTTTCCACTAATTTTTCCCTAGCTCGTACAGATTCGTTATCTGCAAAAAATATGGGCTTGATAGGGTTGGAATATGTCACTACCGAATTGTGCCAAAAGGATATTTCGACCTTTTCTTGTCTCAGATAATCGCGACCTAATATTCCATCTGAATTTATTGGAAAGTTTGAAGATAAAACTTGGAAAGTAACTATTGAGCTTCCTAGTGATATTTTTACCGTTCCTAGGGTCGAAATTGTAACTGGTGATATACCTGCTATTTGAATAGCCTCGTCTTCGGCTACTAATAGTTCAGGACAGAGGACACACAATTTAATGATATTTACATCTGCTCCTGTATCGATGAGCAATGATGCTTTTGAATTTACGAAGTGTGGGGAATCTAGTTCTATTACTGGAGACTCTTTATTAGTTTTTGTGTGCAAGATTGTTCTAGTTTCTTAAGCAATCTCACGTTTGCTTGACGCTGATCCATTTTCTCTGCACTCATCGTCGCGTCTGTTCGAGGAGTGGTATTCGAGTTTAAATTTTTGTCGTTTCCAGGAATAGGTGATTGAGAACGTGGTGGTGTTCTATTTCCTGAATACGCAATATTTTGGTAAGGTTGATGACCTTGTGGGGGAGGATAATAGGGGTAGGGATTATAGGGTACATAAGGGTAATAAGGAGCTGGTGGAAAATAGCTTGATGTGGGAGGAACAGATCCATAAGGGTGTTTCAATATCCCTGATGGCGTTGGTGATTGACTCAAGGTTCTTGGAGCTGGATCTGGGGGATGAAAACGTACGTGAGGACTAGGACTTCGATTACGTGACCCGTACTCATTATGTTGGTTATAACGTGAAAAGTGATACGCATTATTATAACCTGATGATTGATACTGGTGCCTAACCTCACATTCTAACGCGTATTTTAATGCTCCTTCAATAGTCTTAGGATTTCTAGCCTCTACTACGCTCGCTACTCCGTCTGGCAATCCTCTAAAGAACGCTTCTAGCGCACAATCAGTGAGTGGCTCTAGCATGGTCTTAGCCTAGTCTATTCCGTATTTGTCTTCTAGAGCAGCTTGCGCTCCTGCAGTTAATAGCGTTAATTTATCATAAAATTCGCTGACACTTTTATTTCGCCCCATGCGGATAGTAGATATTTCATGGAGGTACCACGAATAAGATTTGTGGAGGGAAAATCGCTGTTTTAAATGTTTTATTAAGTCATCTGCTTTTTGAAAACTCTTACCATGCACGCTATCTCTTGCAGCGCCTTTTAATTTAGATAAAATAGTGTTAACAAATTGTGATTCACAATTTGGGGGGATGCTGGATTCAGCATTTATTATATCCTGAACAAAATCACGAACAGGGATGTTTTTTCCGTCAAAGAAAGGTATATTCATTGCTCCTTGTTGCAACGCATAGCATTCGGCCATGGATGTCACCATAGCGTCACTTAAAGTTCTATTGATAGTTCCACTAAAGGAACCATTCTTATCTGGGTTATTAGGCATGGTGATTGAATCTTTATTCTAACTGAATTCAAAAGAATTTGTATTAAATTAAGTCTTTCACGCAGGATAGGAAAAAACTATTTTCTAACAGTTTAGTCATTCAATCAACCAATCGTGCGTCAATATTACTCATAATTATCTATTTTTGCATTTCTTTGAATAAATAGAGATTGGACAAGGTTTTAGTTGTTGGAATCACGACCCTCTGGAGTTATCGTATTTTAACTTTAGAGGAGCAAGATACAATATATAGGTATTGTTAGAAACTCAAAATCCACTGAAAATCAATTAGTAATTTTCTAGGTTATGATGGTCAAGTTAAAGTTCTAAGATACGGCGAACCTAGAATACCTTTGAACTCGCTTAAACCTTCAAATGGAGTAACTTGAAACTCAATGATTGAGTTATTATAGTACAGTTCCACTAGCCCTTTTGTCACGATGAACCCTTTTCTTAATACGTAGATTTCGGAGTGATCTATGTCTATTGTCAATGATAATTCCCTTTCCTTAATCAGGTTAATTGGTAAGGTTGGATCAATTAGAAATTTTCCTTCTGGACTTTTTGGAATTATAGAGCTTAGTTCGACAGATGAGAAATGATCCTTATTTCTTTCTATCTTAGCACAATATGACGTCATAAGTTATGATTTCTATGTCAATTTATCAACCAGCTGTTTCAATTGATCCTAAAGGTTTTCTGAACGGCAATATCTTTTGGTGCCTTAAATTTCTCTTAGAGATTTAGCTAGATTTGGTTTGCCAATAACTGTAACTTTCTAAGTGCAAGGTGCAGTTGTAGTAGCATAATTGCACCAAAAATTACGTAGCTCAGAAACGCACCGATCCAAATTATTGTATAAAAATAGTCGTTGCAAAACAACTGGACAAAAAGAGACATGGAAATGATATTTACACGCTTATTTGGATCAATGTGAATTTTGAAGGTTAATACTATTAAATTTCACAATGTGAAATTTTCCGGATTGGTCTGTAAAAATGGAATTCCTAATATTCCAGTCACATCAGTTTGTTCTGTTTCAACTGTGTGAAAAGTGACATAATGATTGGCGATCAGAACTCGTGCAGTTCCTGGCGTATGAAAAGAATCTGAATCTATAAACAAGGTTTTAGACCTGTCAACTTTCACGTGCTGAGCTAGCTTATTCTCGTTTATTAGATTAATAGTCGAAATTGGACTTGCGAGAAACACGCTACTAAATTCGAGGATGTCTTGTGACGATATTATAATTTTGGGGTATGAGTCCTTTGAAAATTAGATGTTGGCGAATGTGTACATGCCATAAATACCCAACCTTTTATTTTATTGATTATTTTCAATACTTTGGTTCGATGGCTGACTTCAGCCAGACAACTTAAAGTCAAAATCCGGATATTACGTTCCAACCCTAGAAGAGCAATAAACAACGATATTCGAAAATGCTACAGAACTAGAATATACTAGAACATCCTAGATTTAAAAAGAAAAGCATCCGAAGACATTTCACGTATTGATAAAAAACATAACATAAATTTTCTGAAAATTAAAATAGATAAGTGTCTATGCTCTCTTTTTTACATTCAGTTTGATAGCACTGAATTCTTTTAATAAGTTAGATTAGTGGCTAATTTAGTTATTAAGATTAGCAACCAGAATGGAAAATACAGAATTTAAATATCATATGTTAACGTTAGAAACGTGGCAACCATTAATACTTAAATGTTTCACAAAGAGAAAAACTAAAGTATGCTAGATTTGAAAAGAAAACCGTCTGTTGACATTAGCTTGTTTCCTTTAAAGAGGAAGGGCTAATTCTTTTACAAGAGAAGATCCTATTAATCCAATTATTTCAGAGTTTCTGCCCGTATTCACAACATTGATGGAAATATCTTTATCCAATATTGGAATGGTTACGATACCTTCCGTTAAGAAACACTTATTGTTTATAATATAAATTTTTGAGTGATTAATGGGCACAAAAGAAACTAAACTATCTTTTTCAATTAAATTTATGAAAATGGTAGGATCATAGATGAAATCTCCAACTTTATTCTTCAAGCAGTCGGAATAAATCAAAAATACGAACTTTTTCTTATGTTGAATTGTAAAACTTGAATTCATTAATGAAAATTGGAAAATGATATAGCACTTGATAAAATTATAAGTGATCTATAATGATAATATTTGCACAAGTAAAAAATCAAATGAATTTTATTAACAGAAGTGAAATCATACCAAATCAGTGATTAAATTGCACTTAGTTAACTTTAAAACATATTTAAATAAATTATTTTTACATTAACAATTCTTAGAGAAATACCTGATTATTAAGTTGACAAAAGTGAACATCCCACTTCTGACACCAAATCAGCTGTTACATCCGAGCGAAGGCGAGGTTATTTAAAATAATGTTTAAATAAGAAAGGAATAGCAACAATCTGATCAGCTAGCGAAAGGCTAGCCTTTATATTTATTTTTTATTTGGGAACGTTTTCACTAACAGATCTGAGGGATCTGAGTCAATAAATAATCAAGTCAATATCTTTAAGACGTTTATTATAATAATTCATTCAATATTGTAAAGTTACAGAACAATAATCAAGTTTATTTGAACAATTTAATCAAGAGAACAACAATTGCAATAATATTCGATGTCTTTGGTTTTACAACGTACCAATAATGTGAATTTTCGCTAAATGCCAGTATTGGGACAACACTGGATCAGTATTCGAAAAGAATGATTTTAATTGATAATTCAGTTATATGTAATATTATACCATCGAGAAAAAGAAGCAAACTCGTTTAGTATTTAAGTTAAGTAATGCCAGGACTGAGCCAGCACTGGACCAACACTGAAGTGAATATTTCTAAGTGATCAAATAAATGTTTAAACGATATATTGGTAATAATTGGTACAATTAAATTGTTTGATTGTCATTAGCAATGCCAACACTGGGCCAGCATCGGCTTGTATTAGCTAGCCGTGATACAGTTAATTTTAGTTACAATAAATACTATTAAAATAATCATGAATCAGAATCAATAGACAGTCCGTTCGTCATATAATGGTAACAAGTTAATTGTGGTTTTAATTCATTAAACAATAATCATATCATAAATAAATCGCAAGGTACTTACATAAGGTTTTCGTAGGTTGTTGACAATTTTAATAACGCAGGAACGAGGTAGTGACCAAGACGTCGCTCAATCGATTTCGTATCGTTGATACAACTATAATGTACTACACTTCACACAAGCGCTTTTAATGTTATTTATCGTCGGATCACAATTAGATGGACACGATGCTCCCTATAAAGTCTAAAGTTAACACTTGTGATAACTTGAGCAATATGTGATACAAGATGCCGCTTTCAATTTCGATTCCGACGGGTCACTTCGACGATATTACGCTTTTAAAGCTACCGGAGTATAAGACAAATTATTCCAAGTGTCGCTTGTATTTAAAGAAAATAGCTACCCTTTCCTAGGAACAGGCGTGTCAATAATTTGAATGGTAGGAGGTAAAAAGAATATGATCTTTACCCTTTCCTAGGAAAAGGCGTGTCTCTAATTCAATTGGTAGAAGATAAAATTGATGAATCTTCAAAAAGTGCACGTGCGCTCGCACTCGCGAATGACATTGATATCTTATAGTCTGTTTCCATAAATGCGGTATTTAGTATCATATAACAGATAGACATATTCTCATAAACTGTGAAATCAGTCCATTATCATCAGCTTGCGTTTTCTTTGGACTAGAATTTCATAGAGACTAAACAATGGATTTGTTTCATTCGCATTTGCAAATGTTGTAATTCCATCTATCCTTGCAGCTGTTAAAACATACTAGAAGAATTTGCAAAATTCGTGAATAAAATGTAAAATAATATACTGTCGAGAGTCTTATCATACAGCTGCAAGGATGTATTTTTTTAGAAATATGAGAATTATGTGGTTTGATTAGAAAGAGCTAGAAATTTTGGTTACTGGGATGTAACACTACGGAAAAATAGCACGCACTCCTACCTCTTTTCCTATTAATGAAAATTTAGATACTTACGGTTCTTATTTGCAGGAGCTTATCATAAGATTAACAGAATTGAAAATTTTAGCTGCGCAAAATTTAATTTCCAGCAAGGAGCAATCAAAGTCTAATTATGATGAATACGTAAAACCGTTTTTGGGAAACGTGGGAGATTTGGTCTATGTTCAGAAGCAAATTAAAGCACATAAAAAATTAGATAGTTATTACCACGGACCTTATAAGATTGTTAAAAAATTGGACAAAAGTTATGTTATATTAGAAAATCCAAAAGGAAAATATTTTCAAAAACACGTAGACAAATTAAAACTTGCCTATTGTTAACACCTTTGCTAATATAATTTTGTCTTGTTTAGGGAAACTGAGACGACTCACATCGTTACCAAATCTTTAAATGGACAAATATATCCATCCTACATTCTTTCCAAGGGCAGAGTGGAGGATTTAGAATTTGCTAAGGCCCATTTGGAAGAGCTAGCTATCGAATACGCTTTCTCAAAGCCAAAATTCATGTTGGATCATCATGAAGGCCCACAAAATAGTAGATTGTTCTTCATAAAGTGTATTTTGAAAGACCCTAAATATGGAAACCAATTTGTGAAAGTGGGTGACGGAGCAACAACCAAAAAACTATCAATGCATTCAGCAGCAAGAAAAATCCTTGCTCAGTTACAGGACACTTATCATTTTAGTGAAGAAGAAAACGTACAGAACATTCAAGAGGAAGTTTATGTGTATTGCTTAAATACACTGCAAAAAATTTTAAGACTGAAACTATATAAATAGGAACATTCCTGTGCGCTGTGTTACTTACGAGGACATACAAAAGCAAACTGTCGCAGAGTTATACGTAACAAACGATATGTCTAAAACACGGCAAACCAGTGCAATCATTAATTAGTACAGATCAACAATTAGTCATTATAAAGTATAATGACTTTTAATTACATAATTATAGTAATATGCATTTATTCCAGTAGTTTATATAAGCATTCTTGCTTATATATTTTACAAACAACTTTTACCATTATGATACAGTATGATACGCTACATGTTGTCCGTTTATTTTTTTTTTATATACAGCTTGACTTTATAAATCATTAACGTCATAGTTACAATGCTGTATTATGTTAACTATGGTGTTGATATCTTACTAATATTATTCGCTGAAATTATGTATCAAGTTATATTATTTTAGAGTATAGACGTGAAGATCGCAATATATCTTAATCGCAATATATCTTAATGTAAACATTAATATTAACTACAATTATTATCAGACAATAAGAATTCAATATTTCATTACTAGAATTAAAAAGCAAGTTCTCCACTTATGCAATTATTTTAGGTTTCATTATTATAACCATAGCATGCGCTTTAGAATAATCGCAATGAATCACTTTTTATTCCCCAATAAATAAATAAAAATGGAATCATGTATTTTCATAAACCAAGTTTACATTAAACATTTATCTATACATATACACAAAAGTATAAATATATAATCTAATATACCATAGAATTAATCTCCTATCTCAACTAACATTTTATTTTTATTTTAATATATATAATCAGTCTCAGACTACATTAATAAAAAAAAAAAATATTTAGAATTACTATACTCGTACTTTAGCACGTAAGTGCAGGTATTTAACTATGATTCGATTTACATATTCTATTAAAATACGTAAGTAAATTTCTGTAATGTTGTTGCATTACAACGTTGCAGAAGTTTTATATTATGCTTATATTACAAATTGTCTCGTTACCCACATTATATATCTATAATCTTGCATGCATATGTCATTTAGACATTATTTTACTATGAATACTATAATATTAATATATTCACCCGTTTAGTTACATACATTTCTATTTTTCTCGGATTATTTCATAATCATACTGATAACATACACTTAATTCATTGACTATTTTAATATTATGCAATTATTAATATTAATAATCAATATCATCATAGTATGAAATTGGTTGTTAATATTTCAAACTAAAATTATTATATTCATATATAACCATTATATTATGCATCTTTTGAGTTAATCTTCTTTTAACATTGGCAATACTTATTACTTACAAAAGAAAACTAATATATCAATATGTTGCCCCTAGATAGTACGATAGTGTTAGTATAGTTATATATAATAATTATATTAATGCTTTATACTTAAAATATAATTAAGAAATAAATTTTGCATTAATACACTGCATTACTAAGAATGTCAGTTATAACAAGCTTATTTATTTTTTTTTTGCAAGTAATTACTACTACTTTATTATACCCAACTATACTTAATACCTATTCTACCTTAAAACAATGAGTCATGTCACATTATTGCATTAATATTTTATAAACCTCAGGCTTTCTAACCTGCATGCTTTATATTTTACTATTTTGTAACTTAATAATAAAAAAATAAAAAATAAAATAAAATAAATATAGTAAGATAAATATGTATTCCCATAAAAATATTCAAATACAAATTTTTGTAATTGCATGTAGTTTTCATTTAATACTTATGTTTTATTAATTAAGAACTAATTTCTTCAAGAAAAATTATTATATATTATTGTTGTATTTAGAGATAAATCATTTTACATATTTTTATTATATCAATATTATTATTTCTTTGATTTACTTAATTTTGCATGCTTTACTAAAATGTTACAACTAATCAAACATAAATAATAAGTACTAACACTAACATCCAGAATCAAATTAAATTTATTTATTATCAATAATAACATTATTATCAGAGACAATTATATTTTGCAAACTTTATATAACTAAAATTAAGACTAAACATTTCAACTAATTTTGTTTTATTATTTTATTTTATTGCACAAAATTTCTTTACCGGAAAATTTACAATTATTAAAATTTATTTCAAATTTTATCATTACATTGGTCTTTTATTAAAAAAAAAAAGAAACATTTAAAACGAATAAGAAATTAATCGTTGCAAGATATTAGGAATAGAATTTCAACAAAATTATTTAAAAGACAATTAAATAATTAAATTAAAGTATAAATTATAAATTAAAAAGGTTACTGAAAAGATTGTTGACAAAAGGTTTTGACAATAAGACCATTAAATTCAAGTTTCTATAGACCAAGTATCAGGAGCACATAATGGTGAGAAGATCGTTTGATCCATCGATCAACGCAAGACAGGAGGCAGAGGCAGGCCGCCGACCTCGAATATCGGCATCCAATTAACGATGCGGCATAAATAATTGTATGCATACTCATCTTACTTGAGACTGCCTCATGTGTCGAGCGTTCATGCGACTTACTTACTTATTTCCCTGTTACCCTGTTCCATGCACCAAGAGAACGACTGTCACAAAATCAACATTTCGAATGAAAATTTTCAAAATTTAGATTTTTACCTTTCCAAATTAAATCTATCTTCATTTTTTTATATTATTTTCTCATTATAACAAATAATTTGAATTTCCATCCTAAATTTTAATTACCTATTATGACAAAAGATTAAAATTTGAAATCAATAAGTTGAGTTGGAATAAAATTGATGAACTTAAAATTTATCACTTTATGCTAGAAATTTTATATTCTAACATAACATTATCAAAAAAGATGTGCTAAAAGATATATATATTCGAGAATTTATTTTCTTTTATCCAAAGCCCCCCCATTTTTTTTATTGAATTAAAGAAAACAAAATATACGATATTTGAAATGTTTTCAGATACCTAGTATATTCTATAAGAATGGCAATACCTCTTCTAGGATGGCTATCCACTATAAAAAACTATACAATTGCAATATTTCAAATCTTTTTGATCATCATTGCGGCAATTATTATAAAATATATGTACTCCTGCTGCCTCTCTTTATATAAAAGAAGGAAAAGAATCGCTAATCGTCCAAAAATTCGACAACCATTACCAAATATTCTAACTGTCATCGAGGACGACGACAAATTTTAAGGAGGGAGGATAACGCCACGAAAATTTCAAAATTTTTCTTTCAAACTATTATAAACATTGCATTCAATCACGGACTATAATGTATAATTCTCATCGTCATATATATATTGTTTAAGAAGAGGATTAATCATCATATCAGCTATCTACACATCATAATCAAGAACCAAGATGCGCTTCATTGTATTCTTGCAAGTAAACTCTTATTATGTTATGATCTCCGGATACTATCGCTGTGCTCTGATCAATTTGTCGACCATCAAGTTGGCCCACCAACAGAAATTTATAATAAAAGAAAAAACTTTTTTTTAAAGAAATTTGGCACTTAATTTTTACCTAAATTTTAAGAAAATAAAATAAATAAAAAGAATTGTTTTTGGGTGAAATTACGTGGTTGACGGGTTGATCAAATGCCTTAAAATTTACATACACTCATGTACATGCGTATGTAACTACATGTGAGTGTTGGAATCTATATCTACATTCTTATAATTTTTTTTATTTTTTTTTTATTTTATTTTATTTATTTATTTTTTTTTATTTATTCTTTGAAATTTATTAAATTAAGAATAAAGGTTAACATTTTACAAAATTTATTTGAAAATATTAATACAAAAAAAAATGTTATTTTATTATAAAAGTAAAAATGGCACATAAGGCAGAGATTTTATTACATATACATATTTCACACACACACATGAAAATCTTAATACTGATATAGTAGCATACATTTTTTTATACATATACACACACACTCAAACTCCGGCCAAAGGATCTTCTGGAGATTTTGAAGGCCCTGGAACGGCTTCTTCCATTACCTCGTCCAACCACACCTGAAGAAATGGTGGAACCTCTTCCTCTACTCCTTCTTTGGGTTCAACTAAAACAAAAACAAAAAAAAAGAAGAAAAAGAAAAATGGATCTTGACAAAATTTAATCTATACAATACCAGTAAACTTCAAATGATGTAATAATATTACCTGAAGCCAACACTTCTAACATATCTTCAGTACAGGAAGAAACGGATGTTGATATCTCCTTTCGAACATTGAGAAATCTCTTAAAGAGACAAGAGCCACAGAAACAGCGCCTGATATCTCCGGGGCGACTAAAAAAAAAAAATATATATATATATATATGTACCAGTAACATAATAAAATTAAAAACAAAAAAATTTCTTTTTTGCACTAAAATACTTACGTTGCTCCACCGAGACGAGACACTAATTCCTCTGAGGATTTACGGACTCTTCTCGTAATTCTGAGATTTCTAAATGTCGGAGCCGACGAAGGGATGATTCCTCCTTTCGTTCCCTGGTGGGACGACCTCTTCCTTATGATAACCCTGAGGAGTTTTCTTGCAAATTACTCAGGTGTTCTACCACCTGACCGTCGTGATGTATGCTGATGCTTAACACCAAGATTCGATCCAGAAAATCTCGCAGGGACATTGGACAACGGGGTGGAATTTCATCTGAGAATAAGAGGAAATCATCATAGAGAATCGTCTCTTCGGACGAACGACCTGAAGTGTGATCTTCCATGGCGAACGATTAAATACTAATGAGCTGGACAATGAAGAAGAGATGCAAGAGTTTAATAAGAGGACGCAATCAAAAAGGAATCCAAGGCATGTGCTACAAATCAAAGGAAGTGCCAAAAAATATACACAACACTTTTTAAACACATCAAATTAAATATCCATATGAAATTTTAGTCTTATGCAAAGTTCTTGCTTTCTAATATAAATGCATATCAATATCTCTGATAATAATAATATTCTATTGTATTACTAAACGAAATGATTGAGAGCATATTATTCGAGACTTAATATTTAAATTCATACTATACAACGACAATAGTAAACAGGCATATAATTTCAAATTCAAGTTCAATCGGGACGTTGAACACTTTTAAGGAGGGAGGTTACCTACTTCAGATAACAACTATCTTTGAATAAATATACATTGGAATCCTTTTTTATCTTTCACGGGCAAAGTAGAGTTCTAATGGTAATGTGATAAATTAAGTTGCGAAATACTTGAGCAGAGTAACGCGAGAATTATAAAATTGCTGAATACGAAGAAATAAGTAGGATAAATTAAGAGAGAGTTATGAATTAAAAAATTCGAATAAGTTTTATTGACTTCAGTCTTGCATTATTTCAAATTGTAAATTATAAAACCAAAGTTTAATCTTGGAACTTAATTGGAGATGAATAAACGCATTTAATAGGATTACCAGCCAATAAAAGTAATGTGTTCAATAATGTCAGTGGTTATGATGCAGGCCTATGAGTCACTCGGACGCTTGACGCCTTACGCAAGATAAGCGAGCGAGCATCTCGGGTTACGTACACGTGCATCTGCATTTCATATCACTGATATAAACTATAACACTAAATATCTTATTGAGTGTGGGACACATCGCACATTGAGATTCCTGGGATTATTTATCATGGTAATATTCTTTTTATGAACTCCTAAAGATTTTCAATTCTCTTTAACCAATTCAACTGAAAGAAGTTTGCAACGCGCTTGGCGTATCAAAATTAAGCACCAATCAAATAATATCATGGCATCCAGCTTGATGGTCTGTCAGCCTAAGTAGACTCACAACGGATGAAGGTGCCCATTTTTCCATAGAATCTAGCTTTTTCCATGTACCAACCTGGGGTTATGCGGGGACCGGAGGTGGATTTTGCACACGGACCGAGGAGATTTGCCACTATAAAAGCAACAAAGCTTCCAGCAGGGAGTCGTCAAATACTCTGTGCAAGTCTTCTCGGCTCATATTGAACGACACCTCGGAACAGTAACCGTGCAACCCCAGTTGTTGTAATTCAGTTTTCTTCTTGTCAACGTTCGGTGCAAGAAGTTCCTTGTTCACATCGAGTGACCCTTCGGTCTTCGGCCTCCTTCGATCATCGTAATACTCGTCGCCTGTCGTGAGTAGTGATGCATGTCGAGCAAACGATCTGATCGACTTCACATCTGATCGTCTACTGTTTGCTCGATTATGATTGAATTGAACAAATTACTTTTTATTAATCTTTTAATAATTAGCATAATTTTTGAAAATATCTTTAAGTAAGAATCATTTCTTTTTGTTGAAATTTTTTATCTGTCACGTGGGTAATTTCAATGACTTTCGTCTAAGGGATGTTGCTGCCATAAGTGTTTCAAAAATAAATTTGTTTTATAAGTCATTATTAAACTCCATAGAATTCATTTCTAATAAAGATTTTGATAATATTTTCTTTTTCACCCAAACAGCAACGGATGTTGCTGAAACATCCGGTGCTGTTCGGGCATTTACAAAATGTTAATTAAAGACGTGAAAGTATAGCGTTTTGAGTTTATATTTTAAACTTTTTTAAATTACTAAATATAGGTTTAAATAAAATTCCGCTAAAAAAGAATGTCAATATATATTTTAAAGATTTGTGTGTGGTAATTTATTTTTTATATAAAGCATAATTATAATAAGAAAAATGGATTTAAGATTGATCTATAGAGACTGTCAATTTTTGTGATATTTAGAAGCATATTTTTTATAAAATTATTTAATAACAAATTTGGATACTTACGAGGTTTGAAATTAATACATTAACTTTTCTTATTCAGAACAATAATTTAAAAAAAAAATTTGTTTATTATAAAATTAAATTTCAAATTCATGAAAAATGACATCTTTCAACACATCGTATCTTTCTTCTGTAAGCTTTTAAAAGATTCAAACTTAACACATATTTAAGTTTGTACAAAAAATGTAAAAAATTGTAAAATAAATTCTATATTCAAATTTTACGAGGTTATTTTGCTTAATTTGTAAAATTTTTAAGTTTGCAATTAATCATAAAAGAGGTTACTTTTTTAAAATTTCGGTATGTCAGTATATATCAACAAACAGAAAGGATTCTTATTTAACGATATTCTCAAAAGTTATGCTAATTATTAAAAGGTAAATAAAAAGTAATTTGTTCAATTCAATCATAATCGAGCAAACAGTAGACAATCAGATGTGAAGTCGATCAGATCGTTTGCTCGACATGCATCACTTGTCGTGAGTTGATATTAGAAGCTTGACTGTTTATCGTCGTATTAGTGTGTTTCTGTAGAACGATTGTGAGCGTGACGGTTTTACATTCGGAAAACATAAACTAAATCAGTGTGTGCGAAGTCACAACCGTTCGGAACTCCGAGTTGCAAAAAGCAACACTGTGTCAACTACCGATAAGCGGGTTTTGTCATCGACATTCATCCGTCTCATCTCAACCATTAAAATTCGCCCTTTTCTTTTCAAGAAAAGGTAGTATGTAAGTAAATTTTCCGTTTTACAATCTAGAAACAGTTCAAATTAAAAAAACAAAAATTATCAAACCTTATTGTAATGCTCTCAATTCATTCAATTACTATTTTATTCAAAAGAAACTTACATTAAACCAAATCTTTCAATAATATCTTTGTTTATTTATTCAAACCCTTTTAAAGTTTAGTATTCCTTATTTATCTTTTATGAACATACAAATCATTTAACAATTGACCAAGACGCCCCCCTTAGGAGCAATAGAGAACAATGGACTCACATAAAAATAAATGGTCACGCTTTACCAACTGGACTTAATCAGCCTACCATTCCTCCAGTTATTAGTTTTAAATTAAGGTAACTTGTTTTTAATTGATATCTAACCACGCCTTTC
Organism: Ganaspis brasiliensis; assembly: GCA_037103525.1. NCBI lineage: Eukaryota > Metazoa > Arthropoda > Insecta > Hymenoptera > Figitidae > Ganaspis > Ganaspis brasiliensis. The sequence goes on along the minus strand of JAZKLR010000097.1, from coordinate 595,355 downwards.
GCTCGGCATGTAACAATGCTACAGTTTAAAGCTTGTAAATATCATGTGTAATAACTAAATTTTAGCTACAACCCTTAATAGTTAACTTAACACCTAATTAATAAAAGATTAGATAAACTAGGATAAATTAAAATTATCGATGAATCAAATTATTAATCAACATACCTATGATCAAGAAATTATTATGAAAATTCAAATGAGAAAAATACTAATAAAAAAAAAATTTTAATAAAATAATAAAAAAAAAAATATATATATATATATAAATATACACATATAAGGTTTCAGTGCGGTATATATATATATATATGTAATATTACAAGTAAAACAGAATATTCTTAAATGGTGATGGATGAATAAGTTGTGCAAATAAATAAATAAAATAAAAAGAATTCAATCTGATAGGTAACCCAGTAAGAGAAAGCATTGTCATGTAGTTATCAACAATGATATTAATGAAGAATAAAATATCAAAGAAAATTCATTTCCAATGCAATTTTCTCGTTGTACAGATTCTATAATATCTACTATTCTGAAAACTTTAAAATTACTTGAAGTTATAAATAAACATTTCGAACTTACAAATATGAAAAAAAAAATATATTTTGCTAAAATATTCAAATTAAGGTTTAGCTATTACTTCAAATAATAGATATAAAAAAAATTTTACATCGAAAATATACTAAAATAACACAATGTTTACAGATAAGCAGTTAGATGAAACAATGAACATACCAATAATCGGTTGGATTTTCAACGCAGTAGACTATGCATGGACATTCATCGAAATTGCTATGATTATATTAGTACTCGTTTTAGCCAAATATATGTATAACTTCTTCACGCTATTAAAAGGAAGACGTAAACGAACCAGCAATAACCCCACAACAACACAAAACAGAAATTTATTCAATTTTCCAATAACCAAACTTTTAGAAGAAGGAACATCATGAGGAAATCAATAATAGCATGGATTTTCTCAGCCAAGGATTACATTACATTAGCCTTTCAATTAATCTGCAAAGAACTACCGATAAAAGAAAGACCAAATATGCACATCAAATCTTAAAACTCATCGAGGACGCTGAAATCTAAGAAGGGAGGGGAGACACGGAAAATTCAAAAATATTTAAACTAATTGACATTACCATTGTAAGGTAAAAGAATAATCTGTAATATTATTAACCCGTTATTAATTACATAATTTTTGTTTATGCCTTCATTAAGTAAAGAAAAACTAATATTAGCAACGGTAGACAGCAAATCACGATAATGTGTATTAATAATTCGATATTCAAATGTGAAACTAGACCTAGACAAAACCTTATTGTACCAGCACGATCTATCGCATCTAAATACATAAATTCAACATGTTCTCTCTTTTAAAAATATAGCAATTGAAAGACGGTGATTAGTGGGGCGAGGTTCTGACCCTTTTATCATTAGGTAAAATTACCGGTATTTCATTAGTAAAAATCCGTCACTACTCACAGCTGTCAATTTTTGATTGCCTGAACAATAAAATTTAGTTCCAGGCTTGAATCTCTGCTAAATAATAGTGGCAACAAAAAATTAAAATAAAGTAATATAAAATTTTATTAATCCAACAACAGGGAAGGCTAAAATTTCCCTACTGGGGATGAAAAGGCGTGTGAGCCGGTGACCACCGCGCATGCGCCTGTGCATTTATGCAGTTATACATGTATTCATACACAAGTCAGATGTGTGTATGTATGTAGCCACACTGATACGTTTAGAGATTGGTTTAATATGATTATCCTCAGTTTAAATATGGCTTAGGTATTCAGGAAATGCCTTGCATGATGTTGGAAATTAAAGGAAATAAATATTAGATTTACAAAACCAAGTTTGACCTTAAAGAAAAAATTAAATATTAATAATAACAAATACAAGAAGGAAAAGGTGAATTTAGTATAGTTCAATTAATTTATTTGGTAACAAATGAATGACATTCATTTTGTGAACAGAATATTTTAAACGATGGATTTTACGATCATGGTTGGTTGAACCTTAAATAACAATTGTAATACAATGACAGAGCAAAATAAGTGATATAAAAGAAGAAAAGCCTCAGTTGGAAAACCATATTGCTTCAATATCCGGTGTAGGTGAGTCCGGAGAATCGGAAATATTGGCATTTTCAAGACTGAAACACATAAGGTCAAAGTCTGTCAACTTAATTTATGACAATAAACATTTGAAATGAATTGAAATTACAATATTACTGGTAACAAGACAGTTATGAATCCAGAAAATAACTGTAATGAGTGAAATAATGCATATCTATGCCATACTCACACAATGACGTCGGGCTGACTACTCTCGGCATTCGCATTGGAAGGGGGAGAAACTGGAGACTCCACTTCGATACGGGCCTCCGCTTCAACCCCCGGGGCACTGAAACATCCAATACAAACAACAGTTACTCAACATGTAATCAAATTTCATCATAAGATATCAATACTCGATAATTAAAATCCAAAACTGTCTAAAGAAAACAGTTTAAGATATTACGCAGGTACGTAAAAGCCATACTTACACTTGAGCGATTGGAGGAGTGCGGAGCACACCCGAAGCTGCATTAAAAACCCCTGGATCCACAAGTTAGCCAGAAATCAGAATGAACAACTCCTCTCGGAAATCTGCAACCCTACTGCGCCAGTAATCAAGGTCTTGCCAGTACTGGCTTTCATTCAAACCAGACGTGGATTGCCCAGTAGCATTCCGCAACCTCTTCGGTGGACGCCCTGTTCTCTTGGTAGCCAAGGTGGCTAATGGGGCGTCCAAGTACCGTTGTAGGCCCTCCACGATACGAGAGCCAAAACACCATTGGGTTATATATTGGTAATAAATGATCGGTCACACAAATTCCTGCTCACAAAAGAAGTTAGTGTAAACCAACATCGTATCCTCGGGAAGAAAAAAATTTTGCATTTTCTAAAATTAAGGTTTTTAATTCGAATGTCGCTACTCTTATTAATGCACCACGTCGACGTCTATCTAATAAATGCACGACTGAAAAACTATCACGAGAAGCACTCGCGCCCAATTCTTGACACAAAACAACTAAAATGTCGATTACTTTCCAAGGGTCCACATTCCAAACCGCCAATTTAAAAATTCCCAACTTATTTTCTACATCAGATACTCTACGAGACATGGCATCTGTATTCGAAACAGACGCCTCCCGGAGGTTAGAGAAGTTAACATCTCTATTTGATTGATGATCAATATCTTCTATAACTGCATCGCGATCCACCCCGGCCTGTTCAAGAACCGATAAATCGAATGCCAGAATACTATTTTGAAAATCTAATGCACTCAGTTCGGTAGAGGATTCACTTGGGGAGCACATGTCACTTTGTCGAATATGTTAACAATAATTCCTTAAACTTACCAGTGTTCGGTTGACCAGCATTCATTTTACAAGATTAGCACTATGTCACTCAAAAGACACTGGGATGTCCCACTCTTAGAGATCAAGCTTCTCTTGGGCAGCACATCCACGCAAAGAAGGGGAGAAGATAAGCAGTTCACACCTGGGAATTCGCAAGATCAGCATCAGGGATGCAACAGAGTCACAAACACAAGGAGGCTTCGATAACAATGTACAGTTGTTATCTCGTTAATACATGAATAATATGAGTGTATACATTGACATGCTCAATTGTAAACTCATACAAAACGTGTTGATGGGGTTAAATTTCCCGTGCTCGTTTAATTGTCGTTTGGAAAGGACTGTCATTGTTATCGAGGTCGATAATTAAATTCTCAGGAGGGAGGACTGTTATATCCCTAGCCCATAACCAAAAATTAAAATTTTTGTTTTTTTGTTGTTGTTATTTTAGTTATAAAATGGTGCCAGAATACAGGCAGTCTTAATAAAATATTAGGGTTCATGAGTAAATCGATAATTGACAGCCAAGATATAGTGCATCAAGGCACAATAAAAATTGCATGCGCCTAAGCTTATGCAACCCGAATAACATTGTCTAATTAACCAACCCCATTGATGACAGGGTGGATTTCGGTGAATAATCATGGTCGCTAATAAATTTAAAAATCAGATTAAATTATATATATATGAGTAAAAGAGAGAACATGAAATTATCGATTAGTTAACTGTTGGATTAAAATGGCGCCTAACCACAGGCAACTTATAATTATTATGTATCTTTACTATTGGTATTACATAGAAGCTACTAAAGTCATTCAATAATATTATCAGTATCGACGTTTTGACACTTTGCAATTTGCCAACAATTAAATATTAATACAACAAACATAAAATAGTATATAGTAATTCTCGGACTACGAAATTATCAGCAATAAACAAACAACTATAATAAATAATGTGAAAGTTTCAAAACGTCGATACGATAACAAAACATTCGCAAGAAATCAATATAAAATCAATATTGAATCAATCCTAGAAGCGCCTGAACATAGGCAAGTGTACTGTCACTGCTTGGCTATTATCCTCGGTGATAATGGAATATGCGGAGCACTCTACAGCCCTTCCAAAGGGTGATCTGAACTGAAAAAACAAAAAATATTCTTAAACTAGATAAAATTTGGGGGGCCATATGAATCTCCGATTTTTAAAAAGACCCTTTAAAAAAATTGGGGTCATTTAAACAAGAAAAACCTGTTTTTTTCCCTTTTTTTGTTGCTTTATCGTAAAATAAACAATAACAAAATTTAAAAAAAAACGCAACCTAGTGGCCCCCTAAATTGAATAAGCTTTAATTTGAGCCGTCAAACATCGAAATCGGTTCAGCCGTTGAAGGTGAATTGTGCCCCGCGCGCAAAAAAGGTGTTTAGAGAAAAACGCGTTTAGAGTTTGACGAAGGAAAAATCGTATGTAATGTTTGTTTCTTTAATTTTACTTAAAATCAGCTATTCCAGGACCATATAAGGTTCCTTGCTCATCCTCGAAGAGCATTTTTTGCTGAACTTAAGCACTGATTTTTGGTGTGTATTGAAACACACCACTTAATAGGCGGTGCGAGTGCGCGTTTTTACTTGTTTTTCGGCCGACGCACTTTTTTGTCTAATATACTATAACTCGTAAAATAAATTAGATAGAGGAATATTCTTTTGCATACACATTTTCAAGACCCTAAGAATAAAAATAAAGCAATAAAAAAAATAATTTTTTTTGTCGATTTGGACTAGAACCTCCCCTTAAGATCAATTATCATAATTGGATAATTATCACACGTGAGTACTAGAAGGCAATTATCATATTTGAATTACCCATATAGGTAATTACCACGAAGGTGCTTTAAGATGTAATTACCGAAACAAATAAAAAAGGGACCTATCACCCCAAAATGAGTACAGAAATTAATTATTATAAATCTCACAAAATCAATCTAAATTTTGTGTGATAAGAGTAATTAATAAAGTAACAAAACATTATATCTTTAACTAATACAAGAAAAAATATCGGAATTTAACAAATTTTCATTGATGTCACGCTATAAGGAATGAAAAGTATGATAATTAAGTACATATACTTTTGCCAGTATTGCCCCAGTACGAGTGCCTGGGTTTAGGGTTGGAATCGTGCCCAAATAAGTTCAAGTTCAATATAATGGAATCATTCTTGGACTGATCAATCCCAATAGTATCAATAGACATAAAAGTTGTCAATAATCAATAATAAGTTGAATTATTGATCTAATCAGTCAATCAATGGATGATTGTGATAAATTCACATACATAGAGATATAGAAACTCATCAGTCTAGGAACGGTTTCCAATTACGAGACGTGCCTTTCCACACTTTAGCATGGCGCGTATCTTTCCACAATTTAGCATAGACGACCCCCCAAAATGGGTAAAAAAGTCTTTAAATACAGAAAACGCTCAGTGGAAGGGGTCGAATACTTTGATACCGTCAAAGTGTGACGAAATAGTACTATCAAATAAAATATTACACACAATTTCACCGTTTGAAAAATAAATTACATAAAGTAAAAACAAATAAAAAATACATTTTTTTACACAGATCCAGTTTTCACGTGTGCATTGGATTATTTTTTTTTTTAGGTGAGAAATCAATTGTTGCTTTGTGAAAATAGTGAATGTATTAGTAACAACTAAAACAGACTTCCCTTTTTCTCGTAAGTTATAATCACACTTTCTAAATTCTCTCAAAATGCCTCGCTATAATACAAGGTCCTTTTTGAGAAACAATAAAGATCTATCCGACTCAGAAATGAATTATTAACAAATCGACAGATGAAAAAACATTTAACCAAAAGAATAATAGCGCGCATAACTTAAGTATAAAAGAAGAATCACTTCATAAAAATCCATCCCTATCTCAACTAGACGAACTTAAAAAAACAAAAAATCAATTAGAAAACATTCTACAAACTCCAAATAAATCTACGTCGCGACAAACAAAAATCGACCCAATCACAGAAGAACGCGTAAAAAAAGCCATTTCAGATTTAGAGAACAGAATTCTTACTTTATTAAACAAACAAAACCAAGAATACAATACAGAATTAAATTTAATTGCGGATCAATTAGAACAAACGGAATCACAAATGGAAACAATGACTAGACAACAAACGGACATTTTAGTTAACTAAGCCTCGTTGATTGCTTCCAAGATGGATCACGAACAAAAATTAGATAATTTAACACAAAATCAAACTAAATTACTACAAAAACACACAAGTATCGCATCCTATACTGGACAAACAACAAACTGGACTAAACACTTAACGATCCCAAAATTTTCAGGAACAAACACAGAAAAACCCATGCAATATTTAAAAGATCTCAAAAGATATCTAGACGCATCAAACACCCACGCAGACTTTATATATTTAATTCATTCTAGCTTAACAGAAACGCCACTACAATGGTGGCAATTAGTAGAAGAAAGCACAGATACCTTCGAAACATTCGAAATAAAATTTATAAAACGCTTCTGGAACGAAAATACGCGTAGAAAGATATCACATTCTCTAGAATACGGGTTCCATAACGATTTTAAACAAAGTAAAATAGATTACGCAATCCAATTAATCTCTAGCGCGAAAGATCTAATACCACCACCAGTAGAAGAAACAATCGTAGAACAATTATCAAGACATTTTACAATAGAAATAAAAAACGCGGTACTAGTCAGAAATGCAAAAACATATGAAGAATTATTAGAAATTTTAGAATCTTTTGAAAAATCAGGAAACATCAATCGAACTGAATTCTTTAAAAAAATACAAACAAATCAAAACCGTACTATAAATCAAAACCGCACTTTTACAAACAAAAACACAATACAAGAAACAAACGAAAAATCTACCCTACAAAACAACCCGCCAAATACAAATGAACAACAAACGAAAACAGAAAATAAACAAACTGACAGTTACGCACAAAGAAATCCGATTTACAACAGACAAACAAACAATTTTAAACAAAGTAAAAATTTTCCAAACAACAAACAAATTCAAGTACTAGAATACGAAAACGAAGAAAATAGCGACATAGAAATCGAACTAGAACCGCGAACGGAAAACTAGAGAACGTCCTGCCAGAGACTATCACAACTAGAGAAACTGACCAGGGCGATACAACCTCAATAGAACTTAGAATTACAAACATTAGAAACGAATTATTAAACAGCGAACCATGCGAAAAACAAACAATAAAGAAACAAAAACAACTATGTCCAGAAATCAAATGTAACATTAACTCCGTGATAACAAAAGCTCTATTAGACACAGGTAGTGAACTGACATGCATATCAGAAAAATTGTATCTAGAAAACATAAACTCATTCAAATCAGCACCCAAACTCCCGGTAAGCGGAACTATCGTATACGGCGCAACTAATAAACAGGGAACTAAAATCAAAATGCAAATTCTACTCAACATAAAAATTGATAAATTAGAAAAAACATACCCTTTTTTGATAGTACCTAAATTAACTAGAGAATGTATTTTTGGAATAGACATTTTAAAAACCTTAGAAACAAAAATTGACTTAAAAAACAATAGCATAATACTTTCTACAGATAATAGCGAGGTAAACCTAAAATTCATTTCGGAAAAAAAATCCCAAACTAAATGAGAACAAAAAAATCAATACCCTGCAGACTGACAACTACGAACTGACAAATACAGAAATCGAAAATTCAATAAAAAATTGCAACTCACTGAATGAAGAAGACAAACAAAAATTTCAAGACTTAATAATAAAATACAAAAAAATATTTTGCAAAAAACCCGGCAAATTATTAACTTACCAACACCAACTAACAATGAAAACAGACAAACCATATTTTTGCAAATCATACCCAATTCCTATGGCATACAAAGAAGCCGTAAAAAACGAGATAGACAAAATGCTAGAATTAAACATAATAAAAAAATCCACAAGCAACTTCATTAACCCTTTAGTAATTGTAAAGAAAAAAGACGGTTCCATAAGAACATGCCTAGATGCTAGAAACTTAAATGAAAACTTAATAGATGACAAAGAAACTACCGAATCCACAGAAACAATTTTTCAAAAAATGATAAATTTTAAAATTATGTCTGCCCTTGACATGACGTCAAGCTTCTGGCAAATACCATTACACCCTGACTCTTGCAAATATACAGCATTTATGCACGAAGGTAAAATTTACGAATTTAACGTAACTCCTTTTGGCCTCAAAACAAGCACCGCGGCTTTAATACGAGGCTTAGACAACACTATTTCTGACTTCCAGAGTTTCATAGTAAATTTTGTAGACGACCTGGTATGCAAATCAGCAAATATTAACAAGCACTTAGAACATCTAGAACTTCTTTTCAAAAGATTTAAAAAAAACGGTCTAACCCTTAACTTCAGTAAATGTAAATTTTTTAGAACAGAAATAAAATTTCTAGGACACATAATTTCAAACGAAGGAATTAAAATGGACCCGGAAAAAATACAAACCATCAAAGATTTCCCACAACCCAAAAACATAAAACAACTCCAAAGTTTTTTAGGTTTTATAAACTTTTACACAAAATTTACTGACAAACACGCACAAACAACATACCCCTTATACAATCTATTAAAAAAAAATACCCCTTGGTCTTGGAAAACAGAAGAGGAAAATGCTTTCAACGCAATAAAAAACCTTTTTTGTGAATCCATGATCATACGACACCCCAACTTAAAAAAACCCTTCTACTTATACACAGACGCAAGCGGAACCGGGCTAGGCGCAATATTAACACAAAAAGACGAAACAGATAATGAAAAAATAATTACATGCGCAAGCCGGACATTTAAAGGGGCAGAACTAACATACTTTACCACAGAACAAGAACTACTCGCGATAGTATGGGCCTTAGAAAAATTTCGCACATACATAATGGGAACAAAAAGCATAATACAAACCGATCACAAACCACTAACATTTTTAAAAACATGCAACTTCACAAACGCGAGAATTACACGCTGGATACTAGCTATTCAGGACTATAACATACAACTTGAACACATTAAAGGTAAATTAAACACAGCAGCAGACACACTAAGTAGATTGACAAATACAAGCCACACAAGTAACACAGAAAACCATAATACAAAATCAATTTTTATACACGCACTATACAAAAACCCATCAAAACAATTAAAAACCTTAATCACAAACATAAAAAACGAACAATTAACCGACGTATTCTTAAAAGAAAAATACAACTTAGCAAAACAAAACTTAACAGAACAGTACAAAATAACAGACGACATTCTAACAATAAAAATAGGCGACTATTACAAAATATGCATTCCAAACAACACAATCGACATACTGATTGACGAAACACATGAAATGTATGCGCACATAGGAGCAAGAAAATGCTACAGAATAATATCAGAAAACTTCCATTTTCCAAAACTAGCTAAATACATAAGAAAAAGACTAACAAGCTGCGACTCCTGCCAAAGAAATAAATACGCGAATAAAAAATAAATGACCGAAATGCAGTTCATAACAGCAAAAAAAACCTAAGGAAGCACTATCGCTAGATTTTTACGGACCATTACCCGCGACAAGACGGGGGTTCAAATACATACTATCCACAATCGACGTATTTAGCAAATTTGTAAAACTTTACCCACTAAGAAAATGCACAACAAAAGCAGTCCTGAATAGATTAAATAAAGATTACTTCCCAAAATACGGTAAACCTAGCAAAATAATTTCAGACCAGGGAACACAATTCACATCTAATAAATGGACAGAAACCTTAAAAAATAACAACATTAAACCAGTTTTAACAGCAATAAGGCATCCACAAAGCAATATAGTAGAAAGAATCCACCGAGAACTGTCTAGGTTTTTTAGATCCATCTTGGAAGACAATCACAACTCATGGGGCTTATGGGTTAAAACTATAGAAACCTGCTTTAACGAAATACACCACGACACAACCGATTTCACCCCCATAGAAATCCACTTAAACATCAAACCAAAAAGAATCTGGGAAAAATGGATAAAATTAAATAACAATCAAAATATCCCATACGACACTAAACTAAAATTAGTAGAAACGCAAATTAAAAATAAAGGAAAAAATCGTGCAAAAATAGCAAATAAAAATATAATCAAAAACGATTTAAAACTCGGCAGCAAAGTTATGATAAAAGCTATAAGAAATCCGGATAAAATAAATAAACTGACTAAAAAATTCTTAGAAATATATGAAGGACCATATATAATATCTAAACAAATAAGACCAGCCACGTATGTCTTAACAAATCCAATTACAAATAATGAACGGGGAATATTTAACATAAAAGATATAAAGCCATATATTGAGAGAACTTAGAAAGTATAAATCCACCCACATATGTCACAAACAAAACTAATCAACTACAAACATCACATAAAATTTGTTTCTATTTTTTTTACACTCAGATAACGGAAAAAACGGATTTTGGCGAAGCCTGGGCCTGCACTGTAACCGAGGTAACAGTGCAATGCGACCAAAACAAAACTTACGACAACGACGTTCAAATTATTAACATCAGAACAAAAACACCAACACGTAAAGTCAAGGTTACAAACCAAAAAGAAGGCACACCATTCTCCAACTACACGGAAAAAGAAAAATATTTAATTAAACAAACTAAAGCCGACCCAAAATATCCGTTTATCGATAGAGTACTTTCTAACACAATAGTAAAAAAGAAAAAATTCATTCCAATTAGCGAAATTACTGACAACATACGACCAACTGATCTTAACAATAACAATACAACAGAATTAAAACAAATACACACAAAATATGAAAACAAAGCATTAACAACTAAAATCATAAATAAAACATTAATAAAAGAAATTAAAACAAAAGAAAGCTTCAATGAAACATTCGACGAAGTATTTAACTCGCTACAAAAACTAATTGACAAAACAAACAACTCTTAGAACAAAATGTATTTTAGGGTCCCCTTTATTACACACATTTTTCGTTATATGTGGCCGGAACACCACAAAAAATCCATGAGAAAACCACTCATGTAAATAATTTATCATTTTTATTTTTTTTTTGTACATATCTATCGTTCTGATATAATATATCATACGCACAGCTAAATAAAAAACAAAGCAAAAAATTCTTTTCGTTTTTTTTTTTTACAAACCTTGTTGAACGTTGTCTACATTTTTTTTTCTACTAGGAAGGACAAGACATCCATCCACAACGTATTTAACAAACTTCAAAACAATTCACATAAAACATAGGTATTTTTTTTTCTGCAAAAATCAGTAAAACAGAAAGTTACAGTAACTTCATCTTTCCGATTACTTTCATGCGTTTCCAAGGAAGTTTCGTTTTTTAAAGTTTTTTTTTCGGGGGGAGATAAGTACACCCACCGAACAGACAAAACATACATTGTAAACGCAATAAAAATTTTTTTTAAGAGGGGACTGATGAAGCACATCACATATCCCTGCACGTAGACGTTACGCCGACAAGCCAGCCCGAGAATAACCAGTAGTAGGCATACAGGCGCAGACGGTGTAACTTGCGCCACGAGAGGGCGAACTAACTTAAATCTCCCCAAGGCGTGTAAATTCGAACACGTCTATATAAGACGTGAACGCGATACATAAATCGCTTATTTGATACGGAACGGCATAGTGTGCGCACTCTGCCCGACTGGGAATCTACGCTGAGGCGTGATTCTTAAAATAAGACATATTTAAATCCTTAGATTGCGATCAAGGTAAATTAATTTACTTTTCAGGTACCTCTTCGATTCTCGACGGCGAACTGCGGTAAATCGTCGAGACTTAGGGAAATTCCTTTATCAAAACGCTTAAATGCGATTTCATACACCAAATCTTTTCTTTTCGAAATATTAAAAATTTACAAGGTAAATTTTCAATAAAAAATATAATTATTCAAAAACTGTATTCAATTCAGCCAATAATAACTTCTGTGAAGAGAACCTACAGATCTCTCAATAAAAAGTTGTATTTTACTTTCAACTAAGAGTCTATGATGAACTTGCCAAGCTTTCAGTAGTTATAACTGAGCAATGACAGCCCTGAGACTCAAATTAAAAAACTACTAGTTGAAAGGCGTAAATGCTTCAATATGACCTTGAAAAATAGTATAAAATGAGGGTGTGCTGAATTATTAGTTACAATTAAAGAAAGTACTTCATTGCATATAGTTCGGAGTGTTTTTTAAATAGAAAAAAAATGGATTACATAGATTTTAAAAAACTAATTGATACTATGGAAAGTGCCTATAATATAGTAAAAAACATTAAATATAAGAAAAAATTGTTAAGTGAATCGGAAAAATGGATTAAACTAGGAGAGGGAAATATTCGTCTTTTAAATAAAATTTTAAGATCCAAATCCATCAACGTAAGTAAGAGAAAAAAAACTTTAACAACAGTTGCAATTTTAAAAAGCTTAAATGAAAGATTTAAAGAAATCCAAAAAGTTGGTAAAGGCATTGTAAAAAAGAAAGAAAGAAGGGTAAAGTGGGAAAATTTAGAATCGGCATTTGAAAATAGAATTAGAACTGGAACGGTTATTAATTTGAAACATACTGATTTATTTAACTTTTTAGAAGAAACGAAATTCTTAGTAAAATCTCGTTTAAAAAATTCTTTAAAACAAAATAGTAGTTTAAAAGTAAATTTGGTGCTCATGGATAATTTCGAAACCTTGGAAAGCGGGGATTGTATAGAAGAAAAAAAATCCTTTAATACCAAAAATGAAATTTTTTTACTTTCTTCAGACTTTGATTTAATTCTCAATGAATTGAATGAATATATTCTTCAACAAGTTGAAGAATTTAATGAAAATAAATCAGGGTGGTCATTAAAAGAGATTTTAAATTTAATTGTAAATTTTAATAGACATGCTCCAATTCAAGTAGGTTGTTCAGAAAATCCAACGCTACCAAAATTTATAATAGACAAGCATGCAGTTGTAAATATTAAGACTGAAGATGAAAAATGTTTTCTCTGGTCAATAATGGCAGCTTTGCATCCTGTCAAGGATAACGCAAATGATACTAATTCTTATCCTAATTTTAAAAATTACTTAAAATATGAAGGAATAAATTTTCCTATATCATTAAGAGATGTCCCTAAATTTGAAAAAATGAATGAATTAAAAATAAATATTTATGGAATAGAAAGAATTGCTAAAAATAAACAAGAGGTTGTCCCTCTTTATTTAAGTAAAAGTTTTTCTAAAAAAGATACTATTAATTTATTAATGACTGACAAATCAGAATCTTTTTCTGCAACATATGAAAACGATGATATAAATAATCTTTCAAATAATTATCATTTTTCATGGATTCGTAATTTGTCACGATTGGTAAAGTCACAAATTACAAAACATAAAGGCCCAACATGGTTATGTGACAGATGTTTATGTCATTTTAATTGTGAAAATTCATTAATTAAACATAAAACTGATTGTATTAATTTAAACAAATGTAAGGTCATTTTGCCTAGCAACGAAGAAAGTATATTGAAATTTAAGAATTTCAGATTTAAAGAAAAGGTACCATTTGCAATATATGCAGATATAGAAAGTATTTTAGAGCCTTCAAATACCAGCAAAATATCTGGAGCATGTACTAAACATATAGCTCACAGTGTAGCATTTTATTTAAAATGTGATTTTAATGATTCTCTATCAAAATCTGAATGTTATAGAGGGGAGGACTGTATTTCATGGTTCATGAATAGATTAATAAAAATTGCCGATTTAATTGATTTATATATAAAAAATATAGTTCCAATGGAAAATTTAACTTTTCAACAAGAAGTAGAATTTGAAGCTGCAAAAATTTGTCATATTTGTGAAAATTCATTTAAACCTGAAGATATTAAACATCGCGATCATGATCACTTTACAGGAAGGTATAGAGGTGCAGCTCATCAGGGTTGCAATATTAATTACAAAGATTCCCATTCAATTCCTGTGGTTTTCCACAATTTATCAGGGTATGACGCACACTTTTTTATAAAGCAACTGTGTACCAGTTTTGAGGGATCAGTAGAACTTTTACCTATAAATAAAGAAAAATATATCTCATTTACAAAATATATAAAAGGAAAAAACGTGTGCTACAGATTCTTAGATTCTTTTAGATTTATGTCTAGTAGCTTAGACAAACTAGCCACTTTTTTAAATAATGATGAAAAAAAATTACAGCAAAATACTGCAATAATATTGATGAATTTAAATTACTGATTAGAAAGGGCGTTTTCCCTTACAAATATATTGATAATTGGCGAAAATTGGAAGAAACTAAATTGCCACCAATAGAAGCATTTTTTTTAAAACTGAATAATTCAAATATATCAAAGGAAGATTATGAGCACGCTTGTCAAGTGTGGAAAATATTTAACTTAAATAACTTGGGGGAATATTCAGACTTATATTTAAAAAGTGATGTTTTACTATTAGCGGATATATTCGAAAATTTCCGAGAAACATGTTTAAATACATATAATTTAGATCCGTTGCATTATTTTACAGCCCCAGGCTTTGCATTTGATGCAATGTTGAAATTAACAAAAGTGGAATTAGAATTATTACAAGATATTGAAATGTTACTTTTTATAGAAAAAGGTATTAGAGGAGGAATATCTCAATGCTCAAACAGGTACCCAAAGGCAAATAATAGGTTTATGGGATCAGATTTTAATGATAAAATTGAAGAATCATACATCATGTATTTTGATGTAAATAATTTGTATGGGGCAGCAATGAGTGATTTTTTACCTTATTCTGATTTTAAATAGGAAACAAATTTGTCAGATTTTGATGTATTTAAGATTCAGGACCCATTTATTTGCAAGAACAAAATATGTAATACATTATAAGAATTTAAAATATTATTTACAGTTGGGAATGAAATTAAAAAAGATTCACAGAGTATTAAAATTTAAACAATCTCAGTGGTTAAAACAATATATTGATTTAAACACTGAAAATAGAAAGAAATCAACAAATATATTTCAAAAAAACTTTTACAAACTAATGAACAATTCTGTTTTTGGGAAAACCACGGAGAATATAAGAAATCATAAAGATATTAAAATTATTAGTAAATGGGAAGGCAGATATGGGGCAAAAGCTCTTATCAGTAAACCGAATTTTCATAGTTGTCATATTTTTGATGAAAACTTAGTTGTAATAGAAATGAATAAGGTTCAAATTAAATTTAATAAACCGATCTATGTTGGATTTAGTATTCTTGACATTTCCAAACTATATCTTTATAATTTCCATTATAATTATATTAAAAAAACATTTGGTGATCAGTCTAAATTATTATATACCGACACTGATAGTTTAATTTATCAGATTAAAGTTGCAAATATGTATGATTATATAAAGCGAGATATTCAATACTTTGATACTTCAGATTATTCTATAAATAATTGTTATGGTATACCATTGAAAAATAAAAAACAATTGGAATTGATGAAAGATGAATGTAATGGAAAAATTATTACAGAGTTTGTTGGATTGAGATATAAATTATATTCATTTAAAATATTAAATGAAGAGCATGAAAATAAAAAAGCTAAAGGTGTTAAATCTGCAACAATGAAGAAAATCACATTTGATGTTTATAAAAAGACACTTTTTTCATATGGAACTTTGATAGAGGAACAATATTTAATTCGCAGTATTAAACATGAAGTTTACACTGTGCAACAAAAAAAATAAGCATTAAATTGGTTCGATGACAAACGGAAAATTTTACCCAAAAGTACAGACACTCTTCCATGGGGATATAAAAATATCTCAAAGAAATGAATGAAACAAATTTTTAATAATTTTAATTAGAGAATAATTAATAAGAAATATCTTAATATCTTTTCTCTTTGTTTCTCTACCTTTACTCCACATAGTATCTATCGTAATCATATTAATCATTATGTTTATGGTATGGCGTTTTGGGGTTGTGTGAGTTATCACAATCCTCCTTCTTCTTTCAATGCACAGAATCTGTCTCTGTCTTCTGTTTTGTAAAATATGGGACCAGTATGTAAAAGAGATCAAAATCCAAAGGCGTTTCATTAGTACAGTGACCTCTTAATTAAAAGTTAGTGACAGTTGAGAGAAGTGATTTGTAATACTTTCTGGATTACATGAACAACAAAAAATGTAAGTAATACAATTTATTCCATTTTTTAATGTTTATTACAATACGTTTTTTATTTTTTTTAAATTTGTTTTACAATTATGCTTTTCCCTCAATTAATCAATTTTTATTTATTTTTACAATTTAAATTTATTTACTGCTTTTTAAAATATCATAACATATTT
The DNA here is from genome assembly GCA_037103525.1 of Ganaspis brasiliensis. Lineage (NCBI taxonomy): Eukaryota > Metazoa > Arthropoda > Insecta > Hymenoptera > Figitidae > Ganaspis > Ganaspis brasiliensis. The sequence goes on along the minus strand of JAZKLR010000097.1, from coordinate 578,502 downwards.
TTAACAATTTTAAATTATTTTTAATTTTTTTCCATGATTTTTTATCACTTCATTATTTTATATTAATTTTTCTGTTCTGATTAATTGTAATTATCAATTTTTTTATTTACTTTTCAACTTTTTGCTTTTTAAGTTGATGCAATTTATTTATGTTATAATTTTAAAATTTTATAATAATTTTATATTATTAGAATACCTTTTTTATTTTTACTATTTTTCTTCATCGAGATTTTTTTTCATTTCATAATTTACATTAAATATTTCTTTATTAGTACTTATAACAAAATTTTGTTCAAGTTTTAAATTGTTTAAATTTATTTATTTTACAGTTTTAATCTATTTAATAATTTTTTAATAATATCATAACACATTATACTTTATTTTTAAACTTAATTTAAAATTACTCTTTTATTGTTTTACAAGTTTTGATCTTTCCTTTATTTATTTTATAATTTAAAAATTTAGAGAATCTATTGATTTTTATAATGTGTTTAGATCAATTTTATTTTAAATTTTCTCTTTTATAGTTTTATTATGCATTTTTAAATATGTTTTACAATTGCTTCATTTTTCAGTACTAATCGTTTAAATAAAACTTTAAAAATTATTATTATTCATGTTTTTTATAGTATTAGAAATGGAAGGATACGTGACAATGGAAGTGGTCATCCAAGCGCCACGAAGGTGGTTGATGGAGAGTACCCAAAAAGAATTCGAAGAAATCTGCATTGCTGGACTAGCCATAAGAGCGAGGAATATTTTTAACCGTGAAGCTTCTTGCCGCTGCCCGGTTTATATGACATTTAAAGATGTAAGGGCCTGCGTTTACCCGATGACAAATGGCTTTTGGATCAGAAGAACAGATTTAAACTTCTACGAATTTCTGGTAAATAATTGTAATAATAATAATAATAATAATAATAATAATAACAATAATATCTAATCATTTCATTTATTTTTTATTTCAATAAAGTTGATCCAATTTTAAATTTATTTTTTAATTTAAATTAATTAGTTTTTAATTTTTTAAACAAAATTATAAGATTAATAATGCTTTTCCAAATTTGATTTAGTGAAAAATTCGTTTAATAACTGAAATTAATACAAATTTCAATAATTAATTTAGTAGTGCGTTTTCCATTACATTTTTTAATAAAGAAATTTCAAATAATTAATAAAATTAATTGTCAATTTAAATAAAATGGAAATTTCATTACTTTAATAATATTAAATTTGGAGATCAATAATGTAATTGTTCTTATAATTAATAATATATTCTTGTTTTTTTTTGTTCTAGTGTGAAGAACTTTATACGGGATTTAGATTGTTTTTCCACGTCCCAAGAGAGTGGTTGGAACAATGTTCAGACCTTCCAACTCTGGTAGATTTTATCATTTTAGCAGCAGGTGTTAAAAGATACGACCTATTCAACGCAGCCCCAATGGATGGGGACAAATATTTTTTTGAACACAACGGAATTGTCGCAGAGGTGAAGAGTGTTGCAAACTATAGTTTTGTTTTGCAACGACGAGCAGATATTAACACTTTGATTGGAAACGACTTCGATTTCGATGTAATTAACAGCCCAAATGAAAGCAGCCCTGAAGTGGAGGTCAATTGCGGGTTGTTGGACATTGTTTTTCAAAAACCGGATGAGGTTAATAAAATTGAAGAAATCATACTAGATAGCGAGGAAGACTCAGGAGTCGAAATTGAGGAAATAACAATGGAAGTTAAAAAAACAACGGTGGAAACAAACAACAGCAATAATGAAAAAAAATGGAGTAAAATCGAGCAGAGTCAGTCAATATTGAGAAAATAACAGACTTAGATGAGGAAGATAAAGAAACAGCAGAAGAAGCAAACGAGAACAATGATGAGAAAATAGAAGAAGAAACGGAAAATAGAGCAGGCGTTGATGAAGAAGTAATAATAATGGAAACAATAAGTAAAAATGGAGAGGAAGAAGAGAAAAGTGGAGATACAACAGATGATGAAATAATGATTATAGACGAACCCCTGGACCTGTCTGTGAAGAAGAGAGATGAGAAAAAAGAAGAAAATTAAAGAACTTTTAAAAAAACTATTTCATTATACATTTAAACATTCATACATTTTGCTTTTATAAATTTTTTTTGTATTTGCTAGAATTAGTGAAAAAAAAAAAAATATGTTTTAAAAAGGATTTTTTTTAAATGTCATTTTTTAACCAAGTTTATTCTTATTATTATTATCATAAACTTTTTTTAAAAAACTATTTCATGATACATTTAAACATTCATACATTTACTTTTATAAAATTTTGTGTATTTGCTAGAATTAGTGAAAGAAATTAAAATATGTTTTGAAAAGGATTTATTTAAAAGTCATTTTTTAACCAAGTTTATTATTATTATTATTATTGTTATTATGCTTTAAATAAACAATAAAGTAAAAATAAAATTTGATAATTTTAAAGTAAAAAAAAATAAATAAATATATTTTCCTAGAACAATGAAAATTTGTTAAAGATTCAATTATATTTTAACATTTATGAAGTCGAATATAATATAATATATATATATAGGATTATAAATTTTTTAAAGAAAAAAACATGAATTTTACAATTAAAATATGTTTTTTATTCATATCAAAAATATGTACATACTAAACAAGATAGTTATTCTTACACAACCAAGTTTTTAAGTTTATAACATTTCGAAGAGCGCATATAAAAGGTTTTTTTAATCATGGAATGCTTTAAACAAATTTTAACAGATGATTCATCTTGTAATTTGTTTATTGATGGACAATTCAAATCATTCATGTCAATAATTTGAGTGCAATTTGTATCGATGAAATTTTTTAACCAATTTTTTTTCTCAGATCCTTTAACATAAATTGTCTTTACATTTTTAAACATACTAGGTAACATTTGTTCAATAAAGCCATAAGGTATATCACCATTATTCCAAGAATTACCATGAAAATTATTTTCCAACCAAAGATTTATACGTTTATATTTGCTTGGAATGCACTTCCGGGAACACGGAGATTGAAAAACTATATTAAACGGCACCACATCATCATTTACTGAAACAATAGCTAATTCTTTTACAATAAATTTGTTAATTGGTAATTTAAATCCTTGCACATCAACTACGTATTCCACCTTGAAGACTACTGAGCATTCCACGATTGAACAATGACTTTATATACTTTTTTTCACCCTCACACATACAATTTTATTTCATTTTACACAGAAAATATCCAAAATCTACATACTAAGAGAAGAAGAACTCTTGAACCACTTGTAACTAACCTGGGACAATTCTTGACAAGGTCGAGCGCGTTTCAGTGACCTAATACATATGAATCATCTTTTTTTTTTGTTTATGTCTCTTTACTCTTAAAGTCTTACTTTAAACTAACCTAGGACAAATTTACATTCCTATGACATAATATCAATCTTCTTTTTGTTCAAAATTTATAATTAATTTACAGTTTTCTTTTATTAATAAATAATAATAATTCTAATAGCTAATAAAAATTAACATTCAAAATTTATACAATTTTTTTTACAATTCCACTAATTGGTTTATATTCAACAATTCTGTCATGCAAAATTAAGCAATAAGCGGAAGTATTTGCAGGGAAATTGTCTTTTGATTCAAATTCTAAACAGATATCTACTGGTCCGCTTTTAAGTGATTCATTTTGTTTCGAACAATCTATAACAATTAATGGTGCATATTCCAAAAATTGTTTTTTCGTTAAAATTGGCTGTGATTCTTTTCCATAATATGCATCTTGAAAGTTATTAAACATTTCATACAAAGTAGAATACTGGTTTTCATTAATATTTAGATTCATATTTCCATATGGATAACATTGTGAATTTAAAAATAACTTTACATCAGATATGTTACAATGATCAAAATAACTTGAATTTCTCACTGTAGTATTTTTTCTGTTTTCCTGAAATCCTAAAACAATAAATCTAGGTTTTTCCAACTGTGTTGAAGTTTTTACACTCCAAATATGCTTTGGAGTAAGTGGAAATAATGGATACTCATACAATTCCCAAGTTCGAAAACTTATTGGAATAGATGGATCCTTTTCAATATATTTCAATAATTTAAATTTTCGAGCATCTGATAATTTTATATATGGTAATAACCATTCAACTTTTTCAATTATAATTTTAAAATTTTCAACAGGTGCTGTTTGTAGAACTGCATTTGAGTCTGTTCTTGATCTTGTAAAAATTAGTTCATGTTTAGCGTTAATAATGATCTTTTGATAATCTTCAGCAAAACCGAAAATCATATTTAGTGGTATACAAACATCAAAGTACCCTTCTGCGTTAGTTAATGTCGCATCTTCATTAAAATCCAACCAACCAACATTTTCAAGAAATTTATTTTGACTCTCATCAAGCGAAACATAATTTTTCATTAAACTTGTAAGACCAACATTTTTATTTTTATCAATCTCTACACCGTTTAGTTCATACTTTGCTTCTTCAAATAAGTGACAAATACCATTAGAAATTAAACTTGTATTTGCTACTCGTGTTCCATCATTTTTTACCAGTTTTCCATTTACATGAATCGAACTTTTGCTTGGAAGTAGACAATGGTCTTGATTCTGTATGGAAATACAAATTTCATCACTATTATTGTATGTTGATGATGCATATGGTTGCTGTGCATGTACTTTATAGTGAGCAATAGATTCATCGAAGATGATTGGTGAATCAATATTCAAAATTTCCCCTTCCATAACAAAAGAAAATTCTCTTAAACACAAATACACAAATACAAGTACAAATACACAAATACAAGTACAAGTAGCTGCAGGTTTTGAGGTGTTAGTTCCTTCGGAATTCGCCGTCGACTGATCCGCTTTTGACATCGTGTGTTAGTTTTATAACCAAAACCAATTTTCTTCTTATTATCAAAAACAATACCCATTATTTTAAAGATTTGATGTGAAGTCTTATTGTTATAGTTTCTCCACGGAAATTAATCAAATTGCCGTCTTGATCAACAATTCTTAGCTGAATATGATCTATTGTCTTGACTGCAAGTGGCAGGTAAATGACATGATTTGGCACTTCCACTATTTTATATCCTGGTGGCACAACAGGGAAAAATTCGTGAATTGTGTGCGCTTTTTCACCATTGATGTATGCCCCTGTAGTTATGTTACACTCCACTCTTATAGAATTTATTTTAATAATTGATACTGGTTGATTAGATTCATGGTATTCTTGTGCTTTTAATTTGTCTGGAGAAAATCCTAACAAACTGCCTATAGTGTCATTAGGTTCAAAATTAATTTCTTGATCACAATAAATCATACATTTCAAAGTATTGTTATTTGGCTTAATTTTAAAATCAATTCCTCTTTTTTTCAAAAAGAAATGCAAAGCATCATGAATATCATTAATTTCGTAACTTCCTGTGGCTAGAGTAATTTCTTCATTTCCAACGTAAAATTTATTTTTTCCAGTATCTACATTAGGAATAGAATTAAAAGATAAAAATTCTACAAGACCAAGGGCATAATTTTTAAATGGAGATAATTCAATGGGTGGAAAAAATTAAGACTCTAAAATTGAAGCGTTTCCCGATAATGTTAATATAAGTGAATCGTCCATGTTGGAATCCAAATACTTACTGATTTAAAATTTTTAATTATTTGTCTTATATATAGAATACATGTCAGAAATTTTCAATTGATTACATAAAAATTTAAGACATAAATGGCCACATATATATGTATTATAATTTTGATATTTTTTATAATTATATTTCATGCTACCAACACCAAAATACTTAATAAGATCTATAGGTGGTCTAAGATTTCCGAAACTATCGAAGTAAATTATTTTATTTTTATTTTTTTTATATGCACACCAATGTGTACCAGGACCATCTTCATCATCCAGATTTATTATCGCTGATTCATTTCTTTTAGGACCAAGTACAGGTAGTTTATTTCGCATAAATACTCCTCGAAAATAGGGAATTTTTAGATGCTTTGCGAACTTGAATAAATCTAAATCTGTTAAGGCTCGGTGAGGTAGCTTCAGTTTAAGTTTTTTGACTTGCATCCTTTTTTAAATGAAAGTCCTAATCCCGACTTGTATGGTTTTAAGTAGAGACCTTTTCCTAAGGCAATAGACTCCATTGTTTCATTATGACGCTTACTTTCTGCAAGTTGACGTTTTGCAGAGCTTGCATCATTTATAGCTTTAGCGATTCCAGCTGCTCCCCCTGCTAGAGCCCCTGTAGCACTTAAACCCGCAAACAGAGGAATAAGAAAAGGTAAAACACCTCCCACCTTAGATGAAATTGGTAAAATTCCAGGTTTTTTACATTGCGTTTACCACCCGATTTTTTAACTGCTACACGTGCACCTCGAAGAGCTGATTTAATAGTTGATTGTGCATCTGCGTCTACTTTCATTGCTGCTTTCGCTGCTGTTATGATTTTTCTCAATGTTGATTTATTCTTTCTATTTTTTCGCTTTTTTTTCATGTTTTTCTTTGTTCTAACTCCCATACCAAATTTTGATTTTACCTTCATTGCGCTGGCTATTGTGAAAGCAGCAGCTTTTTCACCAAATTTTGCGTCGGTAGCACGTACACGTTGCCAAGCTTTCTTTGCAAGAACTTTATCTGCAATGTTCCTTGCTTCTTTATTTTCCCTATTTTTTGAATATGAAATATCGTGCTCTTTGCAAGCTGTGTCAAGAGGGTTTATTCCTGGATCACCTCGTTCTACTCTTTTTGCTAATTTTGTCCCTGGACCACAATATTGGTAGCCAGGAATATGTAATTCTACAGGTAAATTGTTGATAATTTTATTCAAAACATCTTTGCCACGTTTGATAGTTTTTTTACAACTGATTGGGTTTCTCGTTACAGACATATTTATACTATCTTCGAAATACTTTTCAATACTGAGTGAAAAAGTCTAAAAGGGAGGTATTTATACTTATTTGTGTCAGATGACTGAGAACTTTTGAGAAAAGTAGTAAAAAAATATATGACAGCAATACTCAATTATCTAATCGATTCACAATCATTTGAATACTCAAGGCAGCGAAGAGAATTACGTGTTTACTAAAGAGCAACTTTTTATGAAATGACAAAATACAAATAAAAGCTTTGTATTTATAACTTTTATCTCAGTGTTTATTAAGATGGAGTTTCAAGCACAGTCTATTAAACTACCTGTTTTTAATTTTGACACGCTTGCTCAAAAGTGTGATAAAAAGCAAGAAAATCGTCATGGTGATTTACTACCGAACAGTGTGCGTGCGATATTTTGTGGACCATCTAATTGTGGTAAAACAAATGCGTTGCTTGCACTATTAACACATCCAAACGGTTTAAGATTTGAAAATGTATACGTCTATTCAAAATCATTATATCAACCAAAGTATCAATTTTTAAAAAAAATCTTACAACCAGTAGATGGTGTTGAATACTTTGCATTTAATGAGCATGCAAATGTTACAACACCAAACGATGCGCGACCTAACTCAATATTTATATTTGATGACGTAGCTTGTGAAAAACAAGACAATATCAAGGCTTTCTTTGCTATGGGTCGACATAAGGCCGTTGACTGTTTTTATCTTTGTCAGACTTATGCACGCATTCCGAAACATTTAATACGAGACAATTTTAATTTATTAGTTTTATTTAGGCAAGATGAGATGAATCTTAAGCACATTTACGATGATCATGTAAATAGTGATATGACGTTCACGCAATTTAAAGAAATTTGTACTTCTTGTTGGAAAAATAAGCATGATTTTATTGTAATAGATAAAGATCGTGAACTTAATGAAGGTAGATATAGAAAATGCTTTGATTGTTTTATAAAATTAGATGAGTAATACAATAAAACGACAGTATAATTTAAAACATTGAACAAACAACATGGCCTCTAGACAAGTACAACATTTGAGACAACAAAAAAATATTCTTGGTGAAATTGCTAAAGCAAGTGAAGCAATTCGACGAAAGCATAGATTATTAAAATTGGGTAGAGAACAAATTGAACAATCTTTGAATGATACTTTCAAGCCAATAGTTACACCTATTCAAAAAATAATTGATGACATTGAAACAGTAAAGCATATTCTACCAACAAACGTGGAAACGAAAAATGAATATAAACATGAATTGAAACATGAAGATTTTGATCTCAATAATCTTTTAAATAGTGACAATGCAAAGTATGCAAGTTGGCAAATAAAAGATGATGATGATGATATTTCATTTAGGACAGCATATTCAGATACAGATAATAAATCAACAGATTTAAATTTACCGAAGCCTTTAAAGGAAAATTTCATAAATTTATATCTGCAATTATTAGACGACAAAAAGGGGAAGGACGTAGACAACCTATATGGTGTTAGAAAATTATCTAAAGGAAAATTAATGTTTGGTGATTCATTAATACATTTGGAAGATAATAACATCTCAATTAACAATTCAAAGTATCCAGCTACTAAAGGTTTACTTGAACTTTTATTTAAAAAAATACCTGATGAAAAAATTATAAGCTTAAAAGATCGTGAAAATTATAAAAATATGGTTATTTCAACAAATGCTCATAAAAAATATTACAAAGCAGATGGTGCTGTTCGTGATAAAAAGTGTTTAAAATATCAAAACTATATAGCAGCACATTCTGGTACAGGCCTAATTCCAGAATATATGGTTGATCGCAAAAATAAAAATATTGATTGTGTTTATTGGGATGATCCCAACGAATTGGTTGATCGTTTAAGATTAATTTTAGCATCTCAAGCAGCCAGTAATCCTAGCCATAATAATGAGATATTATCAATTATAGAGGAATTACGAGAAGCTAAAATCATTTATTAAAAATTATAGTTTGTTAAAAATGTGTATCATTTGCAAGATGAGCATCGACGTATTCGGACGTAAGTTTAAAAAATCAGAGACTCCTCATCTTGGTCTACCTGGAATTGGATTCAAAATCACCGCTGACGGTCATTATGACATGGAAAATAAAAAACTATGCAATGTAGCTGATGCTAAGCAACTGAATGACGCAGTGAACTTGAATCTTGTTAAAAATATTGTACAAACTGAAACCAACACCGTTAATATTAAAATAGAAACTTTAAGAACCAACATACTTGACAATAGTTCAAAAATTGAAATATTAGAAGATTCTATAAAACAATTTTTTGAGAATCTCAAAATCAATATTGATAAAAATAGAGAGTTGTTGTCTATCAGAGAAATAATTGCTGAAATATATAACCGACTAAAGACTCTCGAACAAAATAAAAAATTATAAAATGGACATTAAAAAACTGCAACTGTTAAAGGAATTGCACAAACCAGCAAGAAAGAATTATAAACGTAGAAAAGTTGATGTTCGAGGCATTGATGAGACCTGGCAAGCTGATCTGGTTGAAATGATTCCTTACGAAAAAGAAAATAAAGGCTTCAAATACTTGTTAACGATTATTGACATTTTCTCCAAATTTGCTTGGGCTGTTCCTGTAAAATCCAAGAAAGGTGAAGATGTGACTGCGGCAATGGAATCTGTTTTAAAAAAAAGGCGCGTACCGAAAAATTTACACGTGGATAAAGGAAAAGAATTTTATAATTCAAAATTTGAAAATCTTATGAAACATTATAATATTAATATGTACTCTACTTATTCTAATTTGAAAGCGTCAATCTGTGAACGATTTAATCGAACGTTAAAAAGTAAAATGTGGATACAATTTAGTCTACGTGGTAATTACAAGTGGATAGACATTTTAGCTGATTTAATTTCTTCCTATAATAATACAAAACATCGAACTATTAAAATGAAACCAAAAGATGTAAAAACTCAAAATGAAAAAAAATTGCTAATTAATATTTATAACAGGAAAAATTTTACATTAATAAAAAGAAAAATTAAATTTAAAGTAGGAGACAAAGTACGTATAAGTAAATTTAAACACATTTTTTAAAAAGGCTATACTCCAAATTGGACTACAGAAATTTCCACTGTAAATCATGTAAAAAATACTGAACCAGTAACATATCATCTTAAAGATTACCAGGAAAATCCAATTTCTGGTAGTTTTTATGAGCAAGAACTTTCTAAAGTTAAAAATTGAAATATCTATTTAGTTGAAAAAATACTTAAAAAACAAGGAAGGAAAGTATTTGTGAAATGGTTAGGCTTTGATAATACTCATAATAGTTGGATAAATGAAGGAGATTTGTAATTTTTGTACATTATATTTATTATTAATAAAAACTGTATCTCTTACATAAGCGCTCTTGTTTATTCATTATAATTCATTCTACAAATTATTTCACTCACTTTTTCAGATAAATAACGAATATTAACTGTAATTATATCAATTAACAATGTTTTATAGTCGAAACCTTGTGTATAAACACATTTTTTTTCCTAACAATTTAAATAGTTTCTTATAATTTAATTTTAAAAAAACTTCAATTTCTTCTTTTTTACTAACATTCTTTTTACGTTTTAGATTGTCTGCAATAAAAATTACAATAAAATTATACAATTCTTTTAACCTTACATGAATTAATTCTTCAAATCGCTTGTCTATACATGGAACGAGCTGCTTTAAAATTTCAAAGGAATTTTGCTTCATCATAAAAGGATAGTAAAAATTTCTGTCTCTTTTATCATTCAGTGCTATTGTATTTTCTCCATGTAAAGTTCCAAATTGTATATGAAAATTGCCACATTTTATTAACTGAGTAGTTTCCTTGCCGTTAAAATATTCTGAGATAAAACTAATATGTTTTTTAAAAATTGTCCAATCTTGACTCTTAAAAGAAATATTGCTTCGTGGATGGCTTGACACAAATCTTAAAACACTGGTTAACTCTCCGTTGGGTGTAAATTCAGCTCCTATTGTAAGTTGTTTTGTAAATGAAGAATTCAAGTTAAATGAACTCGAAGAAATTAATTGAGTTTTCGGCATACAAGTCATAATTTTACAAATTCAAAAAAATTATGTTTACCTCCCAAATATTTTAAAGATAATTTCTGTTTTCCAGATAATTCCTTTAATTCTTGAAATAACTTATCGTCTTCAGAAAACACCTCTGCAATTCTCTTTGGTAAAAATACAGTAAACTGTTTTTCAATTTCAGCAACGACTCCAGGACCAAATTTTGTATTCACAAGCTTTATGTCTGATATGTTATACTCCTGATTCACAACTAATTCATTCATTTTTTTTGTTGGTAAATAGTGCTTGCCTAAACCGATACTGTTCAATTTATTGAAACTCATTTTTATTGATATTTAATTCATCAAAATGTCTAATTAACTTACGAGAATCTTGTAAATATTGCACTAAGTCTTTTAATTCACGTATCTGATTTAAAAGGCGGTTTATTCTACACTCTAATTCTTTTTTCTTCACACTATACACCATTGAGTAAAACTTTATGAATGATGAAAAATTTCTCGAGTAGTCCTCCTTAAATACAGAAAGATTACTCATAAAACATTCCACAACAATGAAACTACTTCATTACTCACCAAAACAAAAATTCCTTTAGTAAGAATCACTTGCTATTAAAAGGGTTGATAGACACAAAAGATTCTACAACAATGAAACTACTACATTACTCACCAAAACAAAATTCCTTTCTATAAAAATCACTTTCTATAAAAAAGGGTTGATAGACATTCCATTACGCAATCAATAAAAGAATTTCACCTTTCTTATTCGCTAACAAAGGACTGATTATAATGATAACAGGATATACGTAAATTCCATTTATGAATCATAAAATATTATCACAATTACTCATATCCCTATCACACAAAAAACATAATTTCACAATTACGTCATCATAAAAATCACAATTATGACTCATCTCATACGGATACACACAAAAACATAATTTTACAATTACGTCATCATCAAAATCACAATTATGACTCATCTCACACGGATACACACATACAGCCTAGCTCACACACATATGCACTAACACGTTTCCATCCAGAAACCCCTCTGTTTAACTACTGAGTACTGAAGGTAAGCGTTAAAAGTTAACGGAAAAGCGTTAACAGTTAACGAAAATGGATACTTTTATACCTGGTTTCTTAGTTAGAGACAGAAGCTATTTCTTAAAAGTTTATGAAAAAAGGAAACTCTCAGCTCATTATACAAATTACCTTGAAATTTAAATTGTATTTCTTAATACAAACAATAGAATACCTGCAGGGTGTCATTATCCTTCGATCAAACCCTTGTATAATGAGGGTCAATGGCTTTAGGAAAAGCGACAAAATTTTCGTGTCTTAATGAAAAGAGAGAAATTGAACTAAATTCTGAAAGTTTACCTCATTATTAAAATATTCTTCAAATTTAAATTTTTCTTTCTAAATACAAACAATAGACTAAATAAGCCAATCGTTTTTAAAGCCAACCCTTGCATAATGAGTGTTATAATTGGTTTTGGAAAAGAGAAAAAATTTTCGAGCTTCAACGAAAAGAGAGATAAATACATTAGTGCGCGGTATAGGAGTGCATGGTAGTGAAAGTTATTAATGAATAGAACTTGAGTGTGTATAATGTGGAAGTAAATAAAATGAAAGTGTACAAAATGTGTTTACACAAATATCAGCGTAAACAAATGGCTGCCTTTAACCCCTTGTTGCTTAATATACTATTTTAGCAATGCTAATGAGAAAAGTAGAAAGCTAGAGCAGAATATCAGAAAAGATATAGTGAAATGATGAAATTAAAACGAAAAAAATTGATAACAAAGAAATATCAGTTATGGAAGATGTATGTTTAAGTAGTGAAACAGATATAAATTTTTATAAAAAAAACACATAGATAGTGCTGTTAAAGAAGAAAAGAGAGATCATAATTCTGACAAATTAATAGTTTCTAGCGATTGTAATGAGACAAGTAAAAAAAAGTCGTGCAGAATATCAAAAAATGTTGAAAGTCAGTTAAAGTATCTTAAAGAAGTAGAAGGAGATGATAAGAATAAGAAATTACAAAAAATAGTGAGCCAGACAAAAAATCTAATCAGAAAATTAAAAAAAAGTAGAGCAGAATATAAAAAAAAGCTATCGTCAAAGATTGGAATTGAAACAGAAGATGTGCCTTGATAAGAATGTAAATAATGAAATACTATATTCGAAAGATATGCAGGAGAAAGATGTAAGAATTTGTGATGAGAAAATGAAAAAAATTCACGAAGAATAACAAAAATAATAACATAAAAGATTAAAATTAAAAAGAAACGTTGTAACGGTTCGTTTTCTTATTATAAATGAGTTTTAGAATACATGTGCCCGAAGGAAAATCAAAATAGACCAAGTACAGAATGATTGCGTTTTATTATAAAATTGTCTTTGGTGTAGTTCACAATTTGTTGTATCGACAAAAACTTACGAAAGGGTTACCACTGGCCTAAAGACAGTCACGGTGTAAACTATCTCATTGAAAAGGTAAGTTAAAAATAACATTCATTCATTGCTCGTAAAATAAATTGAAGTTCTATTCACAGATGTGGTGCAGTGTGGATCGTCGTCGGAAACACACTCTTCGAGAAAACAACGAAGTATGAAATTAACATTCATTCAATGTTCGTAAAATAAACTAAAGTTCTTTTTCCATTCACAGATGCGGCGCAGTGTGGATCGTCGGTGGAAACACACTCTTCAAGAAAACAAGTGAGTATGAAATTAACATTCATTCAATGTTCGTTAAATAAACTAAAGTTTCTTTTCTATTCACAGATGCGGTGCAGCGTCGATCGTCGATGGAAACACACTCCTCTCGAGAAACTGGTAAGTATCAAACTTCTAGGCAGATGATTCTAAGATGCGTGGACTTGGAAAGGATCGCGGTGGGAATCTCTAGTCTAGAACAGAGTCCCTGTTGCTTTGTGGCACATACAAGGAGAAAATCTTCAGGATGCTCAGGTTCCAGTAGCCTTACGGCGTGCACCGGAAGTAGCCAATCAAATTCGAAAATGTTCCGGTATCCTTTCGGCGTACACAGGAGAACTAGGCAACTAAATATGAATGTCTCGGCAGCCTTTCGGCGTACACCGGAAAAGTAGTCAAATTCGACTGGTTAACTAAAGCCTTTCGGCGTTCTCAGCCAGACCAGGTTTACTCACCGCTGCTTATGACGTCAGCACAGGTAGAAAGACGACTACTCGTGCTTTCCGCGCTCTCCTCTATACAGCTCTGCAGAGTGGGGCTCCTTGCTCCCTCTCCCTTCGGTAGAATGCTGGTTCCTCTAATCGAGTGGGCAGGCTCTCCAGGCAGAGCTCTCGAGACTCGACTCTACCCATCGGGTCATGGAGTCGCTCCCCAAGAACTGCCTCGAATTCAACTGTCCTCAGGCAGTTATAGTCGCTCTGCGTCAACTCGACAATGAGTGAAAATATGATCACTCGGCTTGACTCCCTCTGTGTCCTTTTCAGGAAGCTTTTCGATTATAGACCACTGGATCTTGTTCGACCCTCCGAATCCCCTCTACGACTCTCTACCTTATCGGCCGCTGGGAGATACATGGTCGACGCGTGGCTCCATCAGACTGCCCAATAATCTTAAAATGTAACGCGTTGCTACAAAGCGTACCGTAACAACGTACTCGATGAGGAAAAAATAGATGTTTCGGAACATACAGGTAAAAAAAATGGAGTCATTTATGCGAATATAAACATTGATAGTCGTGATTTTGCTTATGCAGAAAAAAATATTAATAGCATACATGTTCCAACTTAAAACGAACATTATCTTGGTAAAATGTCGTTTTTTTTGCTAAAGATGCAAGGCTAAACATTTTGAGAAATAAAAAGTTCAAAAAAAATTAACTTATAATTATTGTTGCAGTCAAGGTGGTGTATCGTTGTCTTCAGAAAAATACTCCATGAATTAAAAAAATTGCTAGATGAATCTCATAAGATATCTGGCCATTTTAGGAATAATATAAGACTTTACAATAATTCATTTGCTTCTGCATTTTAAAATGCTAATTTAGTTAATTTTAATAATAGAAGGCAGAGACCATTTTGATAAATAATTCAAGGTCGAATTTATTATCAAATCAACAATTTCCTGAAATTGATAATGATCCATCTTTTATTCAATTATTCTTGTTAGATCCAGAAAAAGCAATTTGCTATATATTAAACAAACATGACAACTTAGATGTGAATATATTATTTAGTATTGAGAAATTATTGAGAGATTGTAACGCATATACAAAGTCTTTTTTGATTATGTCTGAGATCATTTAAATGGAAGCCGCGTTAGCAAAAAAAATAATGAAGAAATTTCAGAATTACAACTAATGGTTACTTTAAAAACAGGATTGGATAAAGGAAGGTACAATTTTTAAAGGTGTATTGAAGTTGCTGCTATTTTTAATATGAATGCTGAAGGTTTAATACCAGAGTCTTCTGTAACGATTTATAATACATCGATTAAACAACTGCGATTGGTTAGTCATTTAGAATCAAATGTTGAACCTTGGATATATCCATTACTTTATCCTCTAGGAAGCAAGGGTTATAGTCTTCATATGATTCGTACTGATAGTGACAAACCAACCAGAAATGTAACTGTGTCTAGATCTGCATATATAAAATATAAAATGGGAATAAGAGATCATACCTTCAATCAATTTTTATATTCTGGAAGATTGTTTCGGCAATGGTTATTTAATAATTATGTCAAAGTTGAAAAAGTAAGGTTACATTTTTTTTAAAAATAATCAAACAAAATTAAGAAGTGAAACTTACAAAGGATAATTTGATCATTGAGATAATCAAGAACTTGAAAATAATGTACATATTGGCAAGATGTTGATACTGCCTTCAACATTTATAGGATCACCTCGTAACATGTTAAAACAATATCAATATGCAATGACCATTATGTAGCTTTTCATGGTAGATCAGATTTATTTATTACAATGACATGTAGTTCAAAATGGAAAGAAATTTAAAAAAATTTATTACTTAATCAGTCAGCTTCTAATAAACCTGACACGGTTGCAAGAGTCTTTCATTTAAAAGTAAAAAAATTAATCGAACTATTGTAGATGATAAACTATTTAGACAAGTAAAGTCTTATGTTTATCTTATTGAATTTCAAAAGCGCGGTTTACCATACATTCATTTATTGGTTATATTGGAAGAATGTTCTAAAATATTAAGAGCTGGGAGTGTTGATCGGTAAACTTTTTAAAGTAAAGTTTTTAAATGGTATTAGGTATATCATAATTTTTTATAATTATTCCTCATATTCTTCATTTTACTCTTTATCTTTATTTTATTTAATTAATTTTTAATTAATCAAAATTTGCAAATTGATATACACGATGAATCAAAGATAACATCAATATAAATTTATTGCAATGTCTTCTTATCATTAATTTTCTTTTTTTTATTATATTATGTATTTCTCTTATTTCACATAATTATACATAAATGAAACATTACACTAGTTTACAAGAAAAAAAAATTTTATGTACATTCAATGTTACTATTTTTTTCTTATGTACTAAGCTTCTCGTTACTTAAAATGGCATTAAGAAATTTTTCTATGGACAGGTTTCCAAACAATGAATTTTTAAAATTTTTTTACGTTTTTTTCGGAGGTGACTTCACGTTTCAGGCCGTATCTCGAGTTACAGAAGTCCGATTAAGTTTTTCTAAGTGTCAAATTAAAGGTAATCAAATACCAAACAATCGCTATCTACATTATTTTTCAATCAGTTAAATATTTTAAGTGATATAGTCCAAAAAAGAATAGAAAATTTGAGTTTTTGGCCCAAAATCTGAAAAACAAATTTATTCTACCACCATGCAAATATAGAAAACTTCAAATTAAGTCCAGTTTTAAATTTTTGCTTCCTCATAGAGGAAGCTTTGTGATCGTTAAGATTTTCGATTTTCCAAAAATAGTCTAAATCGACTTATTTTCATCTAAAAAGCGTAAATTTTCATTCCTAAGCAAATGTCCAGATGTATGTGTGTGTGTGTGTGTGTGTGTGTGTGTATGTATGTGTGTGTGTGTGTGTGTGTGTGTGTATAGCGTTTTTTGTGTACAAGTTATCTCGAGAACGCTTTAATGGATTCCAATAAAATTTGGATGACATATTAAGCTCATGAATGTCTAAATTTGGACAAAGGGATTTTTGAAAAAACCCAACCAAATTTTTTTGGGCACCTTTTTTCAACGAAAAAAATCGTTTTTTGACAAAAAATTTTTTCATGCTGAAAATACAACTTAAAGAATACAAAAATCATGTTCCTCATCTCAAAACGAATCGACTGACCTAAATTACTTTTATAATTGATCAAGAATTCGTAAAATAATTCATATTTTTACATAAGTATTTTTGCATTAAAAAGTTTTTTTTTAACAACTTTCCCAATTAACTTATATATTATTAATTTCTTGCTTTCTCTATGAGGAAGCAAATTATTTTGCTTACTTGGAAGCGAAATGTCCATGAAATGGACATAATTCTCACCTAGTTTACATATATGGCTCACTTTTAGGAAGAAAAAAATCTATGGATAAAAAAAATCTATGGGTAATTATTGAAGTTATAAGCCAGGGTACTGAAATTCTCGTTTTACGCCATTTCGGTATTTTACCTCCTTTTATAGTGATTATGTTGATTAATTTAATGAATACAATATCTAATTAGAAAATGGACTTTTTTCACAGATTTCAAATAATTTTCAGTGCTTTACTAATTCAAATTTGACTAAAAATTTTTTTTGAGTTTTTGCCAAAAATTTCTGAAGAGGCATAAATTGATTAAAATCTGCATTTTTGACAAGTTGAATCAGATGCGCAGAGGTTCAATTTTTGTTGAATTTTGTTCGCTAATAGATCAAAAAGTTTCAAATTAGATATAGAAATATGAAAAATAAATGATATTTGACTGAAAAATTTTTTGGAGTTTTTGACAAAAATTACTGGAGAGGCATAAATTGATTAAAATCTGCTTTTTTGACAAGTTGAATTAGATACGCAGAGATTCAATTTTTGGTGAATTTTGTTCGTTAATAGGTGAAAAAGTTTCAAATTAGATATAGAAATATTAAAAATAAATGATATTTGAATGAAAAATGTTTTGGAGTTTTTGACAAAAATTTCTGAAGAGGCATAAGTTGATTAAAATTTGCTTTTTTGACAAGTTGAATCAGATGCGCAGTGGTTCAATTTTTGTTAAATTTTGTTCGTTAATAGATGAAAAAGTTTGAAATTAGCTATCGAAATATGAAAAATAAATGATATTTGACTGAAAAATTTTTTGGAGTTTTTGACAAAAATTTCTAAATTTTTTTAGATTTTGGGCAAAAACTCAAATTTTCTATTTTTTTTTTTTTTTTTGGACTTTATCACTTAAAATATTTAACCGATTGAAAAATAATGTAAAAAGCGTTTTTTAGAATTTGATTACTTTTAATTTGACACCCAAAAAAACTCAATCGGACGTCTGTAATTCGAGATACGGCCTAAAACGTGAAGTCACCTCCGAAAAAAACAAAAAAAATTTTTAAAATTCATATTTCAGAAACCTATGCATAGAAAAATTTCTTAATGTCATCCCGGTAAAAAGAGGTTGATTAAAACGCATTAAAGCGTTTCAATGCGCTTTGATTCCGTTTTTGTATGAATGCCTTCAAATGCCTAAAAACAAATCAGCAGCCATATTGCAAGGGAAAATTGAACATGTGATTGTTATGTTTTACTCTGATTATTGTCTTCATCAATATTTTACTTTTTAAGTTCCAAGATGTTAATAGGTTAACTTCAGCTAAATAGTAGACTAAAATAGAATAAAATATAAGCACTAAATTTAACACTTAACGTCATTTTCGTATTTTGTCTTGCATACAACAAAAAATGACAAAATGACTTCAAAACTTATGTTTGCGTTCACTCCTTCACTTTGTTTAGGTAAACTATTAGTATTAGACACAAAATCACTTTGTTTTTTACTTCAATAACGCGATTTTGTTAAAATAGATCGAACGATACAAAATAGAAAGATGCCACGACGACGCGCTGCAAAGAATAAACAAGTTAACAATAGCAGGATGGCGTCTTTTTAATCTGCTGACATAGGCATAGAACGGCATTAAACTTCTTGAGGCATTGACTACGTTCAAAATTGTTTTCTTGAAGGCATTGAATGGCATTTAATTTGATACATTATCAGAAAGCATTTAATGGCATTTGGATCTAATTCGTGGTGTTTCGCTTGACGGTAAAGAAACGCATTCAATTTTTTTCATAAAATTTGTGAGCATTCAAAATGATAAAAATGAAACAAAAAGCAATCAAGAAAACGCGTTAAATGGCATTGAGGACAAAAACGGAATTAGTAGGCATCTGTCAGCATTCAAATGACTGTTTTTTTAAATGCCAATATATGCGTTTTAATCAACCTCTTTTTACCGGGATTTTTAAGTTTAGAGAACCATAGTACATAAAAAAAATAGTGGCATTAAATGTAAATTTTTGCTGTAAACAAGTGTTATTTTTCATATTTTGATATCTAATTTCAAACTTTTTCATCTATTAACGAACAAAATTCAACAAAAATTAAACCTCTGCGCATCTGATTCAACTTGTCAAAAAAGCAGATTTTAATCAATTTATGCCTCTTCAGAAATTTTTGTCAAAAACTCCAAAAAAATTTCCAGTCAAATATCTTTTAATTTCTATATTTCTATATCTAATTTCAAACTTTTTTTATCTATTACCGAACAAAATTTAACAAAAATTGAACCACTGCGCATCTAATGCAACTTGTCAAAGAATCAAATTTTAATCAGTTTATGCCTCTCCAGAAATTTTTGTTAAACACTCAAAAAAAATTTTCAGTCAAATCTCATTTATTTTTTATATTTCTATATATAATTCCAAACTTTTTTATCTAGTAACGAACAAAATTAAAAAAGAATTGAACCTCTGCGCATCTAATTCAACTTGTCAAAAAAGCAGATTTTAATCAATTTATGCCTCTCCAGTAATTTTTGTCAAAAACACCAAAAAATTTTTCAGTTAAATATAATTTATTTTTTATATTTCGATATCTAATTTCAAACTTTTTCATCTATTAACGAATAAAATTCAACAAAAATTAAACCTCTGCGCATCTGATTCAACTTGTCAAAAAAGCAGATTTTATTAATGAATTTATGCCTCTCTAGAAATTTTTGACAAAAACTCCAAAAAATTTTTCAGTCAAATATCATTTATTTGTTATATTTCTATATCTAATTTCAAACTTTTTCATCCATTAACGAACAAAATTTAACGAAAATTGAACCTCTGCGCATCTGATTCAACTTGTCAAAGAAGCAGATTTTAATCAATTTATGCCTCTTCAGAAATTTTTGTCAAAAACTCGAAAAAAATTTTCAGTCAAATATAATTTATTTTTCATATTTCGATATCTAATTTCAAACTTTTTTATCTATTAACGAACAAAATTTAACAAAAATTGAACCTCTGCGCATCTGATTCAACTTGACAAAAAAGCAGATTTTAATCAATTTATGCCTCTTCAGAAATTTTTGTCGAAAACTCCATAAAATTTTTCAGTCAAATTTGAATTAGTAAAGCATAGAAAA
This sequence comes from Ganaspis brasiliensis, assembly GCA_037103525.1. Taxonomy (NCBI): domain Eukaryota; kingdom Metazoa; phylum Arthropoda; class Insecta; order Hymenoptera; family Figitidae; genus Ganaspis; species Ganaspis brasiliensis. The sequence continues at coordinate 557,825 of JAZKLR010000097.1, read as the reverse complement.
TTATTTGAAATCTGTGAAAAAATCCATTTTCTAATTAGATATTGTATTCATTAAATTAATCAACATAATCACTATAAAAGGAGGTAAAATACCGAAATGGCGTAAATGAGAATTTCAGTACCCTTGCTTATAACTTCAATAATTACCCATAGATTGTTTTCATCCATACATTTTTTTCTTCTTAAAAGTGAGCCATATATGTAAAAAATTTAAAACTGGACATAATTTGACGTTTTCTATTTTTGCATGGCGGTAGAATGAATTTGTTTTTCAGATTTTGGGCCAAAAACTCAAATTTTCTATTTTTTGTTTGGACTTTATCACTTAAAATATTTAACCGATTGAAAAATAATGTGAAAAGCGATTGTTTGGAATTTGATTACCTTTAATTTGACGCTTAGAAAAACTCAATCGGACTTCTGTAACTCGAGATACGGCCTAAAACGTGAAGTCACCTCTGAAAAAAACGTAACAAAATTTATAAAATTCATATTTCGGAAACCTATCCATAGAAAAATTTCTTAATGTCATTTTTAAGTTTAGAGAACCATAGTACATAAAAAAAAATAGTGGCATTAAATGTACATTTTTCTGTAAACTAGTGTTATTTTAAGAAATAATAAAATTTGACGTGCGCTTTAGCGCGCGCTTTTTTTCTAGTTTACATTAAACAAGACTATAAACGAAACCACTTTTTAATATTTATATAGTTTGTAAAAAATTTAAATTTAATATACGTAATTTAAAATAAAAAATTGTCCAACATCAAAAAAATTCAATTAATCGAGGATTTTGTTAAGAAAATTAATTTCACGCTAGACAATCACAATGAAATTTATATTAAACAAGACCATAAACGAAACCACTTTTTAATATGTATATAGTTTGAAAACAATTTACAAATTTTTTTTTCGACTTTATAGATGAAAGTTGTGTAAATCAGAAGATTTCAATTAATAGAAAATTTTCTAAAAAAAATATTTTTTCCCGCTAGACAATCGTAATAAAGTTTATGGGCGATTCCATGTCAAATTTACAGTCCACATTTTAAAATTGATTAAAGCTATTTTTTATTTGTTCCTTATAAAAAAAATATTAGATACGTATTTTTTATTTTTTTTATAAGAGGCCAAATTTTAGAGTTTTAAATTTTCAAAATTCTAGATTTTTAAAAATAGACCTTTTTGTAATCACATATAACTCTGAACCTATTGACTTTAGAAAATTTTTGCCAATACAAAAAAAGTTAGGTTTTTCTTCAACTTTTAAATAGTGTTTACAAAAAAAAGAAAATATATATATTTTTTAAAAAAACACCATTTTTTAGAAACAAATCAATTTTTTTTAAATTCAGATTTGAATAACAAATTATTATTATTCATTTATACATACCTCGAAATGTCAAGAACATTTTACAAAAAGATTCCCGTCGGCTAGAAGAGTATTATTAGTTTAAATTAATTTTCAAATTCTAGCTGTTATATCTAAGTGCGGTACTGTGCCTATTTAAATTGAAAAAATTGTTTTAACTTGAATTTAGCTGATATCTTCTTTTTTTTAAATGTCAAATCAAATTCATATAACCAAATCAGGTACAGAATAGCACTTAGATATAACAGCTAGAGTTTGAAAATTAATTTAAACTAATAATACTCTTCTAGCCGACGGAAATCTTTTTGTAAAATGTTCTTGACATTTCGAGGTATGTATAAATGAATAATAATGATTTGTTATTCGAGTCCGAATTTAAAAAAAATTGATTTGTTTCTAAAAAATGGAGTTTTTTTAAAAAATATATATATTTTTTTTTTTTTGTAAACACTATTTAAAAGTTGAAGAAAAACCTAACTTTTTTTGTATTGGCAAAAATTTTCTAAAGTCAATAGGTTCAGAGTTATATGTGATTAAAAAAAGGTCTCTTTTTAAAAATCTAGAATTTTGAAAATTTATAACTCGAAAATTTGGCCTCTTATAAAAAAATAAAAAAATACGTATCTAATATTTTTTTATAAGGAACAAATAAAAAATAGTTTTAATCGATTTTAAAATTTGGACTGTAAATTTGACATGGAATCGCCCTTATACTAAAAAGGAACATAAACAAAACCACTTTTTAATATGTGTATAGTTTGAAAACAATTTACAAATTTTTTTTCGAATTTATAGATGAAAAATTGTGTACCGTCAAGTGGAGCTATTTTGTGGACAAAACTACTCTTTTTCCACTGTATGCTTCATTAAAATTCAGAATTTAAAAAAATAAAGAATTTATCTATTCAGTTGTGTTGTAAACATCCTTCTAAAGGTGTCTTATAAGTTAGCCAACAAAAAAACATTTTCTACCACACATGCACGAAAACCTCGTGTTTTCGTTCGCCTTAAGCGGAGCAGAACTCACAGTTTTTATCTCTAACGTCACTAACCTGAAAACTGCGAGTGCTGACCCGCTAACGCGTACAAAACACGAGATTTTCGTACATCTGTGATAGATATACGCTCGTGCTACACTCGTTCTTCGAACATTTGTGCTTGACAAAAAAACTCGGACTTCCCTCCCTTGTTGCATAATATACTATTTTGTTTGAGTTATAAAAACTCAAAGTTGTGCACAAAATGGACCCCATGGTGGGGCTATTTTGTGCATCAAAGTTTGCTTATTTATAAAGTTGTGTAAAAAATTTTTTTAAACGTTTTTGATGTATAAAGTATTATTTTTAGATATTCTAGAGTATAATAAAGAAAAACAAAGCAAGAAATATTTTTTTTGTAGGAATTATTTAACTAATTTCATAGTAAAACACTAAAATTTCACAAAAATGTTGATTTACAAAAAAAGTTATTTCATTAAGAAAATTTTACTCAAAATAATTTCTATTACATTTCTTGAGTTATCTTAAGAGAAAAAGTTTGAAAATTAACTTGAAACGCATATGATTATTATTAATGTTACTTTTTTAAGGTTTTTAAGGCACCATGGGTAATACTGAAATTTTATGCTTATTTCTTGTCATTTATAACAAAAATAAGACAAAAAAGTTTTAAAACAAAAATGTAAAGTAATTTTTACTAACTACAAAACAAATTATTGAAAAAAACTTGATTTTAAAGAATGCACAAAATAACCCACTAAATCCTGGTTTTTTAGTTTTTTAACAAAAAGTTAGCGCACCACGTATACATCATCACAACTAACTTGTCAACAAGTGTTATTAATACCTTTAGAAACACTTTTAAACTTCCGGAGATCTGAACAGAATTTTTAGAACTTTGAAATTTTTCAGCTTGATTTTCACGACTTTACAATTTTTTTTCTGATTTCTGATAAAGAACTAAGTAAATTTATTTAGTGCTCTCTGTAGTCTAGATATTGGAAAATATTTATACCAAGTAGCAATCTTAAACAACTGAATATAAAGATTTTATTCATTGAAAACCTTGCGTGCACAAAATAGCCCCACGGCGCACAAAATAGCCCCACTTGACGGTAAATCAGAAGATTCCAATTACACGAGAATTTTCTTTAAAAAAATTATTATTTCCCACTGGACAATCGTAATAAAGTTTATACTAGAAAGGACCATAAACGAAACCACTTTTTAATATTTATATAGTTTGTAAGAAAATTTACAAATTTAATATATGAAATTCATGATGAAAAATTAGCCAAAATCAAAAAAATGCAATTAATCGAGGATTTTGTTGAAAAAAATTATTATTTCCCACTAGACAATCGCAATGAAGTTTATACTAAAAAGGACCATAAACGAAACTACTTTTAAATATGTATATAGTTTGAAAACAATTTAGAAATTTTCTTTTAGATTTTACAGATGAAAAATTATAAAAATTGGAAGATTTCAATTAATTGAAAATTTTCTTAAAAAAAATTATTATATGCTGCTGGACAATCGCAATAAAGTTTATACTAAAAAGGACCATAAACGAAACCACTTTTTAATATTTATATAGTTTATAAAAAATTTACAAATTTTTTTTTTCGAATTTATAGATGAAAAATTGTGAAAATCAGAAGATTTCAATTAATTGAGAATTTTCTTAAAAAATTTATTTTTTTCCCTCTAAACAATCGCAATAAACTTAATATTAAAAAATACTATAATCGAAACCACTTTTTAACATTTATAAAGTTTTTAAAAATATCCAAATTTAATATAGGAAATTTAAGATGCAAAAATCGCCAAAATCAGAAGATTTCAAGTAATCGAAAATTTTCTTGACAAAATTAATCTATTGCCGCTAGATAATAATAATAATGAAATTTATTTTAAACAAGACCGTAAAGAAAACGACTTTTTAACATTTATATATTTTTAAAAAAATTGACAAATATTTTATTGTGGAAAATTTAAACATCTTAAAAAATAGAAATATTTCTTAAAAAATTAATTTACTGTCTCTAGCAATTAAGTTTTTATTTAACAAAATCAGGTTTAAATATGAAAATTAATTTGTAAAAATTTATTAATTTAGTTCTCGGTATTTAAGATGTAATAATAAATTGTGAATTATCTGAATCAAATTGTGAATTTGATTTTAAGTAATCAGAAATTTCTTTGTATCGGGCCTTAACTACAATATTCTAATGAGATAAAGATTTTGAAATATTGGATTAAGTTATAAAAAACCATTTTTGTTGCAAATGTCATGTTGATTCAATGTACCAGGAAACAATGAACCACCTGGAATTTTAGTGTATTTTCAATTTCCAGATTGGTATGCCTGATTATAAAACTAGGCATGCGTACAGCATGTGATCGCGATTGTTATCAGTACTCTTCTCAACATAGCAAAAATAAAATTCCATTTTAGCTAGTTAACTTCAATTTGAGGTATATTTATGATATACATTATCAATTAAAAAGTATTAAGTAATAATTTTTTATAGTATTTGATAGAAAAAAGTTTTTTCACAAAGTGAAAATTGCAATATTATTATTGTTGAACATTTTAAGTGTTTTTATAGAGGTGGTTCATTGTGTACCCAGGTTGTTGAAAATGAAAATAGCGTGTTAGTTTAGAAAAATTCTGAATTTTATTACTTAATCAAAATAAATCGGGTATAATATGTGTGCATTACCTAGAGAAGTGTTCCAGTTTTATATTGATGCAAAAAAGTGCTTGAAATTGGAAAATTGAATAAATACTATGACCTTGAAAAAAACCCGGTACATTGATGGCCACTCTCCCCTACACTTTTGAATTCAAAGCAAACTGCTGTTCGATTAAGAACATATTTATTTATCTTAAATTATACTATTGTATAAAATAAATCAATATTTATTTAAAAAAATGGCAAGTACTATAGCTTTATATAAATGTGAAATTTCTTTTCATAGTACCATATATTTAACTTAATAGTTCCATTTATTTAAGTTAGAAAGATAAACACTTAAATTTATAACAGAAAAATTTGTTTTAATGTCATGACATTCTATAGCAGCTGCACTATTGAATTAAAGACATTTTTTTCTCAGTGCAGAAATCGCATTTCTCAAAAATTGTTATTATCAGAAGTCTCATTTGTCTGATACTGCATTTATCAGAAATCTCACTTGTCAAAAATATCAACTATCAAAAACCTCATTTATCCAAATTTCAATTTGTCAAAAATCTAATTTATCAAAAATAGAATTTATCAGACTTCTTAGTTGTCCGAAATTGCATTTAACAGAAATCTAATTTGTCAGAATTTCCAATTAACAAAAATCCAATTTGTCCAAAATTGCATTTATCAGAAATCTCATTTGTCAAAACTTGCATTTATCAGAAATCGCACTTATCGGAAGTCTCATTTATCCAAAAGATTATTCTCCATAACCTTCAATTGTGCGAAAGTCCATGTACAAGAAATCTCATTTTCCCAAACTTTCATTATTCCAACATTTCTCTTTCCAAGCGATTCGCCCGTCCCTGGTCTAGTCGGTAAAACAGAGTGCAGTTCAGAAGGAATTCGGAGCGACATCTGTTCTGTTTCACTGAACAGACCAGGGACGGACAACTCGCTTGGGAAGAGAAATGTTGGAATAATGGAAGTTTGGGAAATTAAGATTTCTTGTACATGGGCTTTCGCACAATTGAAGGTTTTGGAGAATAATCTTTTGGATAAATGAGACTTCCGATAAGTGCGATTTCTGATAAATGCAAGTTTTGACAAATGAGATTTCTGATAAATGCAATTTTGGACAAATTGGATTTTTGATAATTGGAAATTCTGACAAATTAAATTTATGTTAAATGCAATTTCGGACAAGTAATAAGTCTGATAAATTAGATTTTTGACAAATTAAAATATGGATAAATGAGGTTTTTGATAGTTGATTTTTTTGACAAATGAGATTTCTGATAAATGCAGTATCAGACAAATGAGACTTCTGATAATAACAATTTTTGAGAAATGCAATTTCTGATAAATGCAATTTTTGATAAATGCAATTTTTGACGTATAAAATTACTGATAATTAACATTTTTGACAAAAGAGAATTCTGAAAAAAAATATTTCGGATCAATGAGATTTCTAATAAATGCAATATCGGACAAATGAGATTTCTAATAATTGCAATTTCTGAGAAATGAGATTTCTAATAAATGCAATTTTTGATAAATAAGATTACTGATAATTGAGATTCTTGACAAATCAGATTTCTGATAATTGCAATTTCTGAGAAATGAGATTTCAGATAAATGCAATTTTCGATAAATAAAATTACTAATAATTGACATTTTTGACAAATGAAATTTCTGATAAATAATATTTCGGAAAAATGAGATTTCTGTAAAATGCACTTTTGGATAAATGGGTTTTTTGATAAATACAATTTTGGGAAAACTATATAAAGATTTTTCTCTGTGCTTAAAAATCTTTATGAATTTTAGTCTTTTTTTAAATATACAAATAACCAACTTGATGGTCACCTCGGGTAGATTACGGTAGACCGTTAACATAAATTGATGAATGTTATAAATCAATTTATCATCAATCAATATTTTTCTTTTTATTTTTCTAAAACAGTGAAAAGTTTTTAAATGACTAAAATATCGATTCCATTTGGGGAAAATTCGAGCAGATGTTACAACATTAACATTTGTTATTCACCGAGTGGCTGCTGGTAGCGCAAAACTGTAATTACTTATTCAGATTATGCTAAATACTCACCTTAAATTTAGTAGGGTCTGACATAAGTAAACCTTGAAAAACTTTACTTAGATCGCGTAAATTAAAAGTGTAATGCGATTTATCAGGTGTTGGCAACAGTTCTTTAACTATTTTAGAAAATACATTTAAACTAGCTTCCAACAATGGTTCTAGTAAATTTTGAAAATCTGAATTTTGAGAAAGCCATGATTGCAGTATAGCAGAAAATATTGTTCTCTGTAAAACAAAATAAGCACAAATTAGATAAGTTTTAATAAATTAAGGCCTTGAAAATAGATTAAAAACATATGATTCAGAAAAAATAAGTTCTTAATTGAAGGTTGTAAAATAAGAAAGTAAAATGTATATTTATTATATACTTTAACGTTAGGAGCCAATGATTTTATTTGGATTATATAATTTAGTAAAAATGAAAAAGAATCTATCTAATAAAGTCTCGTATAGCTTAACTATATTCAATATAGAAACATTCCACAAAAATTTCCGAGGCTCATATAGATTAATCGATTAGAATGAACTTCTTTAAGTCACAATAATAGTGACTTATTGGAGGAATAACGAGCCATAATTGAGAAGGGCTATAAAAAACTACCCTGCAAACATAATATGTACATTCATCTAAAATGAATGAAAAAGAGAATCTCGCAGGTAAACTTTACTAATTGATTTATCGTAGGCGTCAAAATGGAATAAAACTGAATGGAAAATATACACTTATGCACCGAAAAAAATGTTTTTTGAAATTAAAAATGTTTTTCAACTAAAATATTTTCAGACCTTTTATAAAAAGGATATTTTTTTGGTTAAGAAATATTTCTCTTAGTGCGAAACAAACTATTATAAAGAAATAAAAGCAATAGAAAAGGTAAGTTTAAATTATTTATAAAAATACATACCCAGTTATAAGTAAAATAAACTTTTTATGTATACTTTCAACTGTAATGAAACACCTGAATATTATCAAATTTTATTTAAAATTGAGTTTAATCTATTTTCAGGACTTAAAGATATTTTGTATATATATATTTCTGTTATTTAATATTTGATTTATTCAACACTTATTCAATTAACTTATGTTATTAGTAAGTTATTTTAACGATTGGATTAATTTACTTTGGCATCATCTTCCATCTCCAGAAAAGCTATAAAGTGTAAATGACGCAACAAACGAGCAGTTATTGGATTTCTACCACCACCAGGAATCCCCATTGCGGTGACGAAGTTAACATCTTCTATTAATTTGAAAGATCCTATCTCTTTTCTATCGTACCAACCTGAAAAAATACATTTTCATAATATAAATATGGGTATATGTTGTTGTTAAAAGTATCATACTTCTAAACCTAAGCTTTAGTTCAAACTTTTCCAATCTTTACAGACTTTTGGTACAATGTTCACTCATGAGAAATCGTAATTTACCTGCGAATCAGATTTAAAAAAAAAGTATTTTACTCTAAAGTATATATGTTCCACTGTAACAAAAAAATTACACATTGAAAAACGTCAACACTTAAAGAGAAACATCATTGAATGTATTGTAGTCACTAGTCGTTTAAAGTATGTTATACCTATTATTGTCATCTTTTATCTTAAGATATTTCAAAAAATAATGCATTTTAAATTATAAACTTATTTTAACATGTCAAATTATAAAATGAAAATTCAATTTTCGTTTTCGAAACTTGTCCAAACATTTTTTTAATAATCAATAAAACAAAATTTTCGTGAAAATGTTAAAAGACATTTTCAGGTATATTAAATATATACTTTATATCTATTATATAAAATTATTGAATATAAATAATATTGAGTTATTAATAATTATAAATTTAGTTTGAAACTTCATATTTTGATTTCATACTATACATATGTATGTGATGTGTAATCCTATATTTCTTTACAAAAATAAGGCATCTTATTTTAGAATACATTTGTAGTCATCTTTAGATGTTTCGAACAAGTTAACATAAACATCTTTAACTAATCAAGTAAATAAACAGGTAAATACGATCTTTGTTTTTAATAAATTTAGTCTGATGAGGTGAACAAATATTGGATGACAAAACGTCCTCGACAACTAACTTATGAATTTTTATTCACGTCACCTTCCCAGGATAATTTAATTTTTTATACAATTTTATAATTAATGACTTAATTATTAATTCTTATCTGATGGATTTCACGTTAAACGTCCACTTAAATAAAACGTCAATCCCTAATTTTTTTACGAGTTGACTTGTAGATAAGTAATTAATGAGTCAAATATTTCGAAACTAACCAAAAATACGCGCTTTAAAACGCGCGAGAATTGCACTTTTCAATGTGCTAGTATGGTTTCAATACACGGGAAAAAATAATTCAATAATATTTACAGAAGAAACTCAAGAGCAGTGGATATGAGAAAAAGTCGTGAGATTTTATTAGCAATTCCTTGAAAAACTACCGAACACTTATTCTAGAAGAATAGGAATTAAATTCAAGAAAGCTTCTCTAACTGTTATGAGATTTTACCAAAGTACTCCAGAAGTTAAAAATTTTTTTAATTTTTGAAAAAAAATTTTCTCTACGAGTACTCGAACTCAGTTCCTCGAGACTACAAAATCTCCGCTTTGTCCAACTGAGCTAAGTACGAGATTGAATTATTGTGCAGTGAAAACATACTTGAGTGAGCCAAGCGCTTGGTCACTGTACTGCGTTTTCCCGAAGTCTTCGGTAACTGTCCAGATTCGATCTTTCGGTTGCGCGTCATGAAAATTTATTTTGGAGACTTTGTAGAAATACTTGAAAAATTGGAGGATGCTTATTGACTCTTTTGTAGATATTGCCGAGTTTTTCTCATATCCACCGCTCTTGAATAAATTCGGTAAATTTTCGTGAATAAATTTTTCCGTGTACAAAAAATAAACTGAACTTATTTAGATTAATTATACTATCAAATAAAATTTTGTGAATTATTGTCTATTTATTAAAATGTATTATATACAAAGAATATATACAAAGAAATTTTAGAGAATAACTCCGATTTTCTTCCTAAGTTAAAATTAAAAAGTTTTTATAGTACGTTACAAAAAGTTAGAATATTTTTTTAAATAGTTTTTTGAACAAAATATTTTTTATTAATACAATTTTTTATACAAATTTATTTTATTCCAAACTTCTATTGATATGAAATCTTTATTTTTAAATTTTCTTTAAACAATACAAAATTCGATTAGTAACAAATCATTCTCAAAAATGTCTATCGATATAAATTTTAATTTTTCCAAATTAAAAAATTCTCAACTTCTATTAATTTAAATTCAAATTATTTCAAACTTCAATTATAATCAGAATTGCAATATAACCAAAGTTTTAAGATTTATAAATCAAGTTTAAGATTTTTAATTTAAATCAATTTTGTAAAAGTAAAAGATTGAAATAATTTGTGCTTTTTAGAAATTAAAATAAAAATGAGTTCATTTTATTTTACTTCAATCTTTAACTTTTACAAATTAAATTATATTAAAAATTTTAAACTTGATTTTATTAATATGAATTTAAATTGTTTCAAATTTTAATTAATTTACTCTAAAAACAAGTGTCTTAAACTATGATATTATGGAATCTTTGTTGTATCTGAAGCGCAAAAAGTGTATTAAAATAAAATATGTAGGAAATATGAATTAATCAAATTTGAATAATAATTAACTTCAATTACCCAGGAGAAAATTTACAACCGGCGCGGATGCTAGCCAGTACCGACTTTACTGGCTTGGAACTGTTATGAAACCGCTTGACAACCGGATAGGAACTGGCATTGTTCCGAAAGGTGACTTGGCCAGGAGCTGTCTGGGAAACCGGCTGGGTACTAGCGTACTACCGGTAACTTACCAAACAAGAACTGGCATTCTGATGTCTCACAACCGGCTCGGTACTAGCATATGGCATTCTACCGCCCAGCATAAAATTAAAAATGAATATTAATAAAAAATTCGAAATTAATTATTATACAAGATTAATACTGCTTATTATTAACTTATATCACACTTATACATTTATGAAAAACACTTAAATACGCATTTTGTGTTATAAAAATGATAAAGTTGATTGCAAAATGACTTTTTCACAAGGATAATGTCTGCGCGGCTTAGATTAGACATTATTCGTAAAAAATTTGATTAATTTGTGACAAAAATGTACATACAGTGCAATTGTTTATAAAAATTGTTTAAACAATTAAGAAAAACTATCGTAAAAGTTCGGTAAAACAAAAAGAACGTTAAGTGCAATGATTCAAAGCAAATTTGTAAAAAAAACAATTTTTTTAGGCTTAACTTCCCGTCAAGTATAATTGTTTATATAGTTTGTTTATAAAAATTATAAAATTAATTGCAAAATGACTATTTGCAAAGACAATTTCTAGGCAGCTTACATTAAACATAATTCGTAAAAAAATTTGATAAATTTGTGCCCAAAAAGTTCCAGACAGTGCAATTGTTTATAAAAATTGTTTAAACAATTATGAAAAACTATCGCAAAATCTCGGGTTAACAAAAGAAAAGTTTAATCAAAATAAACCAAAGTAAATTTATAAAAAAAAACAAATTTTTTTTAGACATAACTTCCCGTAAGGTGTAATTGTTTATATTAATTGTTTATTACAATTTTTAAGCACAAAAACTTTTTTTTTACTACTGACACCTCCAAACATTAAATGCATACATTATTAAATATGCAAAAAATTGTGTGCAAAAGAAATCGAAAATTGTAGAAAATCATTTTTTTTATACCTTTTGCATTAACATTAAAAATTTATAACACAATCATTAAAAAATCAACTCTCGCAGATCTTTTTAGAATTTAGTTCTGCGTTAGAGGAAAGAAGAATTTTTTAATTTGGTTCAAAATTGCAGTCTGAAAGTCAATTTGAACCAAATGTTGTCATTTTGTCCCTTTGTGCAATCGACTATAGTGCCAGTACCGCACCAGTGGAAAGTCGGATCCAAAAGTTACGATCGATTTAGTACCGATCGAGTATAGCGCCAGTACCGCGCCATTGACGATGCCAGTAGAAAATCGGATCCAAAATTTACGACCGATTTAGTACCGATCCAGTATAGCGCCAGTACCGTGCCAGTAGAAAGTCGGATCTAAAAAATACGATCGATTTAGTACCGCTTCAGTACAGCCTATCTGTATTCTGCCGTCAGAAACAAAAGCTTATGTATGTCACTTTCTCGCTTAGGTCGCTATTCCAGAAGTAAGAACGTACAAAAGTCAGCCTAAGCGACAAAGTGACTTAACTAAGTTCTTGTTTCTGACGGCAGTATTGTCATTAATACTTCAATACAACTGGCACTGATCTTAGCTAGTTGTAAGCTCCGTAACTTGTCCGACTTTTCCTCCTGAGTATTATTTAAAACTTTTAATGGTTTAAGCTTTAATCAATTCATGTTAAAATTATTATAAACTTATAAATATTTTATAATTTTAACAATGCATATTTAAATTAGAAATTTCAAACTTCAACCAATATTAAAATCTTCAAATTATAAAAAATGTGTATTATAGTTTTATAACGTAAATCAATCTAAACTTTATGATTACAATTTCCACTCTTGAAGTCTGAAAATATTTTAAAAAATTGGAAACAATGGAATCTGAAATCATTTATTTGCAAATATAAAATCTATTAATTTCAACTTATAGAAATTTGGAAATTTCAAATCGATTCAAACTTATATTTAATTCAAACTTTAATCAATTAATACTTAAATTTACCGATTCTAAATCAATCTTTATTAAAAACTGTAAAGTAGATTAAAGTAAAACACTGATTTATATTTTAATACACTATTGTTAAAAATAAAATATAAATTTATTACTTAATTTAAATTTAAAACTCCGGAGAAATAATAAATTAATAAGTAAAATTAGAAATCATATATAAAAATACATTTTTCAAAAGTTCCCGTGTAGAAAAGTTCCCAGTAATATTGCAATTTCCCTTCATTTCAATTTAAAAATTTATGAAATTCGGTCAAAGCGCTCAAAGTTTCCCATGCAAAATGCATGGGGACAAAAACTTTTTCATAGAATTGTTATAAAATCCATGAAAATTAACATTTTTCGATCGGATAAAGCTGTTTCTCCTCAGGAAAGTTTAAAGAATAAGATCCAATAATTTATTTAACAAATTTTTTATTATTAACAATTTTTTAAAGGGCCATAAAAAATCTTCATAAACGAAAAAAAAGTGTAATATCGTTAAAAAATATTCATTACGACTTTTTACAACATTTTCCACCAAAATTTCCTTTAATTACATAAAAATTAGTTACTAACAATTGGTGCATGTATTTTTTAATTTTTTTAAACAAATTAATATTGTTTATCTGAAATTTTTCTTCTAATAGAGCTAGAGAGTTGTAACTTTTTTCTAATATTGCATCTATTTAAGTTAAGTAAATCCTAATACTAGAAAAAAACTAAAATACAAAAATATAAAAATTGTTTAAACAAATTAATATTGTTTATTTGCAATTTTTCATCTAATTGAGTTACACGGTTGTAACTTTTTATTAATTTTGCAATTTTTCAATTTTAGTAAAACCCAATATTAATTGTAAAGTAAAATCAACAATTATAAAAATTGATAAAACAAATTAATATTGTCAATATCAATACTGTAATGCAGTTCCCAAACTGTATTTAAGTTTCGAATAAACAATATTAATTTATTTAAAAGAATTTCATAATTATGGATCTTCGTTTACTATAAGTTTTGGGTGTTTATAGGCTTAAAATTTACAAAATTAAGAAAAAGTTAAACTCTCTAGCTCAATTCGATGAATGATTGCAAATAAACAACATTAGTTTGTTTAACCAATTTTTATAATTGTGGATTTTCGTTTATTATTAATATTCAGCTTTGGTATTCTTAATGATAGAACGTCCAGCGTCCTTCCGGCAGGACAAAAAAGCCTTCTGCGAGTACGTACGAAATCGCGTTATAAAATCAACATGGATTCAGATAAACAAAAAGTAGTATATATGGTTGGAAAGGTAAAGAATCAAGCTTTCAGCGCATGTAAACATGGAACTTGTAAGTTCAAACCCCGAAACTTGATAGCTAAAAGAAGTTAAATTTTCCAAAAATCCACATAATTTTTAGTCACAAAAAGACGACGCGCGGTACTGCCGGCAGGACGTTTTCGTTTTTTTAAAAAGACTACCTAGCCCTTGTACATAAATTTAAAAAATCGATATTTACGTCATCTGAAAGCTTGTTTCATTACCTAAAAAACCATATATTCATTTTTATACTTATCTGCTTCATATTGATTTTATAGAGCGATTTCCGAGGGACTCGCGCCTGAGCCATTTACCACCGGCCGCCATTACGTTAGTTATAACAATATTTATAAAAGTAATAATAAACTCAATTCCTTTGATGATAAATATGATGAATTATGATGATAATGATGATGATGATGATGATGATGATTATATGTTATTAATATATTTTTTCACAAAAATGAATTGTCCTTCCGGAAGGACGTTTACTATGTGAAAGCGCGTCCTACCGGCAGTACGCAGCCTTGGACGTTCTATCATTAAAAAGTTGCAAAATTAAAAGAAAATTTTTAATCTAAAGCTCAATAAGATAAAAAGTTGCAAATAAACAATATTAATTTGTTTAAACAATTTTTATAATTGTGGAGTTTTGTTTCTTATTAATATTAAGCTTTCATAAGCTTGAAAAGTTGCAAAGTTAAGATAAAGTTACAACACTCCAGCTCTATTAGATGAAAAGTTGCAAATAAACAATATTAATTTGTTTAAACAATTTTAATAATTTTATATTTTAGTTTTTTTTCTAATATTAGGCTTTACTTAACTTATATAGTTGCAAAAAAATTTTTTATATCATTAAAGAAAATCTTGGTGGAAAATATTGTTAAAAGTTGTAATGAATATTTTTTAACGATCTTACATTTTTACGATCTTTTTTAGTGAATTGGCAATAACCGGGTTGAGCATTACAAGCCCACTAATTTCCCAGTGGGAAGACCCAACTGGAGCCCACCTTAAATTTGGGAAACCCATATGGGGCCCAACTGGCGCCCACCCAACTTTTCTACACGGGTTATTGATTTAAAACAGAAAAATATCTATAGGTGTGAACAGAATGAAAGTATGAATGAATAAAGTTTGCGATTATTATTATTACTAAGCAAAAAATACGCTCGAGAATTGCATTTTATATTGGCTAATAGATACACGGTAAAAAATTTATGAACGTGGATACAAAAAATTATTAATATAATTAAATTAAGAAATTCAACTCACTAGATTGCTCAAATCGTTTATTCAGTTTAAACCAATGTTTAATTTGACATATGCTTATTTGTATTTTTGCTTACTTAACTAAATTGAATATTGTTTATGGTAAATACAGGTTTATTGTCTTTAAAGTACAAATGAACAATTTATAAAAAGGCAATACTCATTCATGAAATAGTCATACTATTTTTCGTTATATATACATCAAATACCTAAAACAGTGATATTGAATATCAGTGCGTATTCACTTTTAGCTTACTTCACAAACAAGAGAAAAAGCTATAAGTCGATATATCCAATTTTTTAATATAAAAACAGTTAATCCTGATATTTCAAGATTAATTTATTTCCACTATTGTTGGTTACAATATTTTTTGTCCATCCAATGTTTTGTTTTTATTGTCACGTGGTTTAGTCGGTTTAGGCTTTAGCAGACAGTCGCGTGGGAACAGTATATTAATTGCTAAATTTCTTTTTATTTATACAAGTAAATTAAGATTAAATTTATAATATTCTTACTTAGTTTATTGTTGGTACATTATCAGAGGAAAAATGTGTGATGCATTTGTAACATCTATTTGAATTAAATGGAATTTGGAGAAATACATAACCTCTTTTAAATCGATCATTTTTCTTGATTTTTAAAAATATACTTTATAACTTTCGATTTGAGGGTTGTTGTTGCTCCTAAAAACCGTAAATGAATTGATCTAGCACAGTGGTAAGAATCTTTCTCTACTTTCCGAAAAACCTTGATTCGTTATCATGAGTGCAAAAAAAAGTTCCAATTTGTCGGACGGTATAATAAGTACATCTCTGACGAAAATAATATATATATAATTATATATATTTGTTCAAGTTCGGTATATAAAAGTATTAAAATATTTATACCAGAGCACATAATTTATTTAAGAAGTCCAGATGTTAAAAATTTCTGATTTATGTTTAAAATATATATGACAATCTAACCCCAAAATTTTGAATCCGATTCATAACTGTCAAAATAGAAAGAATATAAATTTTATTGATTGGAATATTGGAAATCACTTATTAAAGCAATCTTCTATTTAAAACTATATTCAAAATGTCAATTCGTCAATCAGCATTCTTAAAATTATGACTCTCGTTAAATAGGTTTTTTTAAGATCTCAAATCTTAGATTTTCATCATAATTATATATGCATCTTACTTCAGTTATATGTTAATAATGACTATTACGATGATTCTCAATATCACTATTTCAGACATATCGAATTTATACCCTATTCATAATGCATCTATAATATAGTTAAATATCTTAAGAAATGTCATTTTCACTATTGTAGCGAATTTGGATTATTCATGGCTCCATTCTACAGTACCGTCGGGAATTGTCAGTCCACCTATTTTTTAAGGTTTGAAAAACGTCTTTAAACGTACAAAGTATAATTATTAAAATTTTTCTGTGTTTATTTCCTTAAAGTAGATAAAACTTTGAGGAAAATAAGGCATGAGTGAAGTGATTTAGTCAATTTTTCATTGAAATATGTTAAAAAATGTGGAATTTTTAATGTTTTACAAAAATTAAAATTACTCTTGAAATAATAAAGGTTTTTTAAATTTCCTATGCTTGTTTTAAAGGGAATTTACTAGAGAATAACATTGTTGTTTAAGCATTAATATGCAATTTTTTTCCTAGCATATGAAGGCTCGGAATTTGGAACAAAAAATATATAAAATTTTAAAGACATTATTTTGACATAAAAATAATTTTTAAAATTCCAATATATATATTATATTACTTCCTTCCAAAAGTTATTGACAATTATGACCTTGGTATATTTTATATAGCTGTATTTGATATCAAGATATAAACAATAATTTTTTTATATTTTTTGGTCCAACTTCCGAGCTTTGCATATGCTAGGAAAAAAATTGCACATTAATGTCTAAGCAATAGTCTTATTCTCCAGAAAATTCCCTTTAAAATAAGCATAGAAACTTTAAAGAACCTATATTATTTCGAGAGTAATTTCAATTTTTCTAAAACATTAAAAATTCCACATTTTTTAACATATTTCAAAGAAAAATTGACTATATCACTTCACTCAGGCCTTATTTTCCTCAAAATTTTATCTACTTTAAGGAAATAAACACAGAAAAATTTTAATATTTGTACTTTGTACGTTTAAAGATGTTTTTCAAACCTTAAAAAATGGGTGGACTGACAATTCCCGACGATACTGTAGCTATAAGTTTACCTATTACAGTGAATACTTTTGATAATTCATGAGAACTTTTTTTACCGTGTAGAGCGTGGTTGTATGGTTGGAAAAAATTGGTTATTCATATTCTCAAAGTCTACCCTTTGGATTAAGTGAAAAATATTTAATAAATATAATGCAAAAATTGTAAAACTAAAAATAAGAAGAAAATCTATAAAATCAAGTATTAATTAAACATTGATGAATGTGGATTAAAAGCCGCAAGATCAAGTGGCGTGTGAAGAGGTTAGCTACACACATGGCAATTTTAAAGTATTTTGAGATAATTTAGAGCACATGGTTGCTACGAGTTTAATTCAGTAAATAATAAATGCCGGTTTTTTTTAAAAGTTTTATAACTGGAGGAAAAAGTGAAGATATTAGTGATCTGTGTAACGAGATAAAAAGTGAAAAATTTAAATTAAGCAAAGTGGATGGAGACTGTAAACACTTTAAATAAAAATTCTACGTTTAAAAAGGGAAGTTGATCACGATCTATTGGTGACAGAAGAAATGTCCGGGCAAGCGAAAATGGATGATATTTTAATTCCTATTTTTGATAAACAAAATTATGCAAATTGGAAGCTAAGAATTATGAAAATTTTAGAGTACAAAGAATGCCTTGTACAGGTACAGAGAAAAAAAATTGAGAGTGATAATGCTGTTAAGGGGTCAGTATCGATTTATTTAAAGAAAAAAATTATTTTTCATAAACATCAATTTCGTATACAATATACCTATAGAAACAAGATAAAAACTAATACATAGGTAATAAAGTTTAAAAACATGCTAAAAAACGCGATACCGTCAAGTGGGGCTATTTTGTGCACAAAACAGATCTTTTCTCACTCTATGTTTTATTAAAATTCAGAATTTGAAAAAATAAAGAATTTATTTATTCAGTTATGTTGTAGACATCCTTCTAAAAGTGTCCTATGAGTTAGCCGACAAAAAAAATTTTTTGTCTGAGTTATTGAAAGTTGTGCACAAAATAAACCCCATGGTGGGACGGTTTTGTTCATCAAAGTTTGCTTATTTATAAAGTTGTGTTAAAAAATTTTTTAAACGTTTTTGCTGTATGAAGTATTATTTCTAGATATTCTAGGGTACAATAAAGAAAAACAAAGCCAGAAGTATTTTTTTCCTAGGAATTGTTTAACTAATTTGAAAGTAAAACACTAAAATTTCACAAAAAAGTAGATTTACAAAAAAACTTATTTCTTTAAGAAAATTTTACTTAAAATAACTTCTATTACACTTTTTGAGTTATTTTAAGAGCTAAAGTTTTAAATTTAACTTGAGAAGCATGTAATTATTAATGTTAGATTTTTGAGGTTTTTAAGGCACCATATGTAAGACTGAAATTTTATGCTTATTTCTTGTCCTTTATAACAAAAATAAGACAACAATATTTCAAAACAAAATTCTAAAGTAATTTTTACTAACAACAAAACAAATTATTGAAAGAAACTTGATTTTAAAGAATGCACAAAATAACCCACCAAATCCTGGTTTTTCAGTTTTATACACTTTTTTCTTAAAATATGCAATAAAAAGTTAGCGCATCGCGTATACATCATCACAACTAAATGATCAACAAGTATTATTAATACCTTTAGAAACAGTTTTAAACTTCCGGAGATCTGAACAGAATTTTGAGAACTTTTAAATTTTTCAGCTTGATTTTCAAGATTTTACGATTTTTTTTCTGATTTCTGATACAGAATTAAGTAAATTCATTTAGTACTCTTTGTAGTCTAGATATCAGAAAATATTTATACCCAGTAGCAAACTTAAGCAACTGAATAAAACGATTTTATTCATTAAAAACCTCGCGCACACGATTTAAGAAAAACTATTGAACCGATTAAGCTCAAATTTTCAGCGATTCTTCTATGCACATGCCATTTTGTCATGAACTACGATAATAAAAATCCATTAATATTTAACCCTTTTTTTAAACAAATTTAGTTTTAAAAAAAGGGTTAAAAAATTTAAACTTCTGCCATTTTGTTTTCTTTCATCGGAATTAAAAGATCCTAGTTCACGCGATAACAACAGATCCAAATTTTTAAAAAATACTTGATTTTTTTATTTAAGACAATCCAGACTCCAGATATCGTGTCGGCCAGTAAAATTTAAGGTTAACTTCAAGCAGCTATTTCGCATAAATAAACAATCAAAAATAAAAGAAAAAATATTTTTTGTCACTTTTAAATGGCAATTTTTATGTATAAAAAGACAGGGAAATATATGTTAATATACAAAATAAATCCCTGAAAATTTGTAGAATAAACCCTATACTGACCCCTTAATTGGAATAAACAAGATTTTAAAACGACCACCAATTCTATACAGTGCTATATCAGATGAACAGTTAAACTATATAAGTGACTGCAAAACTACCTTTGACATAATGACTAAATTAGATAGCATTGTAGCGATTATTTCTCATATTCTGATTGCAAAAGGTGGGGCTTTGTTCCATTTCCTATTCTAACCTTAAGAGGGGAACAAAATTTAGAATTGTTAAAATTGAAAGAAATGACATCCATTGATAGTTTTGACAGAGATGATAGAGATTGGGTAGTCTGATCACTGATAGATAAATTGAAGTTTGTCAAGTCTCAAGTAAAGCCACCTTAATTTTTTGAAGAATATCAAAATCCTAAATTATTTTTAAATGAATTACAAAGATATTTTAATATAACTCATGTGACTAATGAAAATAAATTAAATTGTTTGGATAATGCTTTTTACGGTAAGACTAAAGCCTGGTTTGAATTGCATAGAGACTCCTTTATTTGTTTTAATAATTTTCGAGATGCATTCTTAAAGGATTTCTTTTGTGTCCCAATTAAAGTTAGATTTAAAATAAAGTGGTTTAATAAACATTTTGATCAGAAGATTGATAATGATTTAAATTCTTATTTTTGAAAACAATTAAGGGAAGTACGATATTTAGAACCAGAAATGGAACCTGAAGAAATGCATTATACTATAATTCAGCAGTTGCCAATGCGAGTTCGCGAAATTATGACAACGGCTGATTTAACTGATTGCAATCGAATTTCCCAAATACTATTGCAACTGGATTTGATTTATAATGACAGAAAGGAGCGATTTAAAGAATTATCTAATGATCAATTGACTATTATAGCCCTGTCTGGTTTCTAATCAAAAGCGACCCATCTTGCACAAGAGGTGCCAGGCATGTGTGGTCTCTGATTCGATACTCGCGGTTTCTACATGAAGACCAGAGGAAAGTTGTTGATCGCGTGATTCAAACAAATGGCTATTTTTGCCATCCAGAAAACTTGCTGCTTGCGATGATCTTTGACGAGAGGCCCCATGTCAGAGAGCTTGCAGAACGTCGCATTTTAAAATGCAGAATGTCTGAAATACAAGATGGGACCATTAGGTCTTTCAGAGTTCCTAAGATTAATTTTGATTTACTTGATTACATTGATCTGATATCTTGGACTGGGACCTCCATTACTGAGCCGCCTCTGTTGGCAGACATGCCGATAGATTATTTGATAGACATAGTGACAACCGGCTCAGTCGCTAAATATCTTTACCCTCTGCTTCCATGCCACACGCAAGCTGTGGAAAGATACGTCCAGGTTGTCACGGATTTGTTTTGTACTCGCGAAATTGACTTCTCGGTCACAAATGCTCATTTGGAACACAAAAAACCAATACAGGTTCTAAACAGGATATTTATGATTACTCGTGATACCGCAACTTTACTGTATAGAGAATCCGTGTTAACAATTGTTAACTCACACTATGCTAATGGGTGGTAGGTTGGGTGCATGGTTGGGGAGGAACTCGGACTACAGCCACCTTCACTTGGTGAGTTCTGAATCACTAAATCTTCGAATTCTGTGAGCTGAGAGCTGTGCAAATGTAATATTGGAAATGACTAATGAGAATGGTAAAATCCTTTCGCAGCTTATAATATGGTCTCATTTGGGCTGGGCAACACATTAAATACAGCATACTAAACTTGTCCAATCATAATATATAGGTAGTCTTACCACGAAAAACATTGTTTAACATAAAAATATACTTATACATATAATTTGCAAATTTTATTAATATATAACATTTTTTAGCGAAAAATGCAATTTTTCGTAAAAATTTCACATTTTTGAAAAGTTTTCGGAGGCAGAAGATATTATTCGATCTGGCTGAAATTTTAATATGTTCTTAGGTACGGCGGTCCACAACTTTTCCGCACTCGGCTGTTTCGAATAGCCGACTTTTTATTTTTTCGCTCCACCCTATCAAATAAGCATAGTTGAAAAATCAGTAATCGGGTTATTCGGTCTCTTCTCTTTACAGATTTGACGAAAGTAATGATATAATAATTACCGAATAATATAGCAAATGTAAAGTGTCTTTTCTTTCTTTTATTTAAATCGCATCAGTATGTATTGTAAAGTTTATGCGTGCTTATGATCTTTTTGAGAAAATATCCCAAGCAAGAGGGGGTAATGTAGCGATTATTTCTCATATTCTGATTGCGAAAGGTGGGTCTTTGTTCCCTTTCCTATTCTAACCTTAAGAGGGGAAAATCTCTTTAATATATAAATTTGAATAGATTGATTAGCGACTAGAAGGAACGTTCCGTTCTTAGTAATATTTAAACGTCACATTTAAACGCCTTAGCGAGAGCCTTTAAGGTAAAATATTGTTAACACGTTAGTCTTCAAATTGTTAAATCATTTATTGTATTCTATTTATTTTTTTGTGATCATTTATTTTTACAGTGTAACGTTATTATGTATTTTTTTGTCTGAATTGAATTTTCATTGGATGATGTCCTCGAAGTGTAGACTAGATAGCAACATATGGATATATGGATAGTTAAAAAACTGTTGATGAAGATTACTATGTCGACCCCATGGTGGGAGTAATTGTTTCATCTAAGGTTCTCTCAACCCATCTATAATCCTAAACCGTGCGATCTTTCGAGGATTTGTCATCAGACCGATGAGTATTTTTATATAAGCTTTTAATTAATGTAAAACGCTAGTCAATTCACATGTGATTGTAAAATTCTGTAATCATCAAATTTGCATATTATATAAAATATATTTTTAAAGTTAACAATAAAAAAGAAAATTGTTACAGCATGTATGTAAGCATATCAATTGCTTTACAAATAACACATCCCCACAAAAAAAAAGTTTCGTGTACAGCAGACCAGACTAGTCATTCCCTATGTATTTTGACGCGCTGAACACGAATCCGAAGTCAGTTTTGCTCCATCACGTCAGGATTTTTTCCTAACCTCAAAACCAATAAAATGACATTTTTTGTTCATTAGCATGTGAACCCGACTTAACATTAATACATGCCTAGGGCGAATAGAAAGCTTGGATTGTGGCCTTTAAAACGCTTTTCTAAAAATTGTTCTACGATGATTTTTAACGAAGTTATGATGTTTTATTTAAAATAATTTTTTTCCATTACACCATACCACATCAATAATTGAAGTGTTATTTACATTTGGAAAAAATTTATATTCTAAGTAAAACATCATAACTTCGTTAAAAATCATCGTACAACAATTTTTAAAAAAGCGTTTTAAAGATCACAATCCAAGCTTTCTATTCGCCCTAGGCATGTATTAATGTTAAGTCGGGTTCACATGCTAATGAACAAAAAGTGTCATTTTATTGATTTTGAGGTTAGGAAAAAATCCTGACGTGATGGAGCAAAACTGACTTCGGATTCGTGTTCAGCGCGTCAAAATACATAGGGAATGACTAGTCTGGTCTGCTGTACACGAAACTTTTTTTTTTGTGGGCCTGTGAATCAACTGAGGGAAATGAAGCGATGTAAGACTCGAAAATTACAATAACGTACAAGATTTTTTTGTGGAGTTTGAAAAAGCATGTAATGAATACACAGCAGCTGGTGCAACTCTACAAGATGAAGAGAAACTAAGATATTTAATTAAAGCATTACCACCAAGTTACAGTTACATTGGTGACTTTATTGACCTTGTTCCTGAAGCCGAAAGAACTACTAAATATCTGAAGACAAAAATAAAAGAAAGGAGTCTTAACTCAAATGAAGCGGTCAACTAAGCGGTCAACGAGGTGGACAGCGAAGTAACACAGCAAGGGTTACCGGGGTCGAGGTCGCGGCAGAGGTAGAGGCACAGGACATAGAGGAACAGAGACATCTAACGAGCATCGCAATGAGTCATCGAGAGAAACTTGGACAACACAAGTGATTAAAGTGAATGTGAATAAAGTGAATAAAAGTGAAAACAAAATCCATGATAAAATCGACTGATTACTAGATGGTAGTTGTACTGACCACATTATCAACAATGATAATTACTTTAGTAAGTACATAGATCTAAAAAATCCGGTTGATGTTAAATTACCAGACAGCAGTTTTTTAAAAGCAACTAAGATGGGGACAATTAAAACTTATTTTAAAAATTATTATGATACGGTTGAAGTAGATCCCAAATAGCACTGAATATTCCAAAGGAATATTCCATTCATATTCTGGGAATGTAGAACTGTCCGACTACTAGAATATTCCTTTTTTACATTCCTGGAATATTCCAGCGAAATATTAAAAAATAATTCAAATGAAACGTGTGATAAATATTCTCATTAAATATGCCAAGAATATTCCTGTGGAATAAACTAGGAATATTTTATTGGCATATTCATAAACTTTTCAAAGCAGAGAAGAAAAAAAATATTTTTAATTACTAGAAATATTTTTGTGGAATATTTTAAAAGCAATGAAAAAAAAATATTTTTAATATTTCTAAGTTTATTAGTTCTTATTAGAATTATTTATTATTCTATTTGTACTTCTTATAACGGATAACGCTCGCAGCTATTTTATCAGTATGCAAATTCTACAATAAAGCTGGATGAACTTCAACTATTTTCGATATGTGTTAAAAGTATATCTACTCGGGTTTGTTTCTTATTTTCATACCGATAAAATAGCTGCGAGCGTTAAATCGTTAGATAGATTTTAGGTTTAGGGTTCGAATCCTCCCGTCGCGTTTAGAATTTTTAATTTGTTATAAGAAGTAAAAATGAAATAATAAATAATTCTAATAAGAATTAATAAATTTAGAAATATTAAAAATATATTTTTTCTTTGTTTTGAAAAGTTTATGAATATCCCAATGGAATATTCCTGCAATATTCCTTATATATTCCGCAAGAATATATATTTTTCTTCTCTGTTTTTTATTCCAATGGAATATTCCTGCAATATTCTTGATATATTCCACTGGGTATATTCTCGTTTCATTAGAATTATTTTTTAATATTCCGCTGGAATATTCCAAGAATGTAAAAAAGGAATATTCTAGTAGTCGGACATTTCTACATTCCCGGAATATGAAATGGCATAGAGCTTTGGGTCATGTTAACTTTCAACATCTAAACAGATTAGTAAATGATAAATTGTTAGACGGTTTGTCAGATAAACTAGAAAAAAAGCGATATGAAATGCGCAAATTGTATAAAAAGTAAAATGGCTGATGTACATTTTGAAAATAAGAGAACCGAAACTTCCGAAACTTTAAAATTAGTTTATACCGATTTAAATGGTCCTCATAGAACTATTGGTTACAGTGGTGAAAAATATTTTTGACGTTTGTTGATGACTAGAGTAAATGTACTAAAATTTATTGCATTGAAAGTAAAGATGAAACGGCAGATTGTTTTATAGAATACACAAATTTAATCGAAAATAAATTAAACAAAAAAATAAAGAAATTTCGTTGCGACAACGGTAAA
The DNA here is from genome assembly GCA_037103525.1 of Ganaspis brasiliensis. Lineage (NCBI taxonomy): Eukaryota > Metazoa > Arthropoda > Insecta > Hymenoptera > Figitidae > Ganaspis > Ganaspis brasiliensis. The sequence goes on along the minus strand of JAZKLR010000097.1, from coordinate 532,283 downwards.
GAATATTTAAACCACAAAATTTATAACTTCAATTAATATAAGGGTATTGAGTTATCACCATGCCCATCTTACATTCACGAATTAAACGGAGTCGCGGAAAGATACAGTAGATCCGCAATGGATATCGGAAGGTGTTTGGCTAGAGAAGCAAAAATTAATTTACGGTATTGGCCAGAAATAATTAAAACGGTCTCTTATTTAAAAAATCGTACAATAGCAAATGCAAAAGAAAAAAAACTCCTTAGAAGATATTTTTTAACAAAAAACCTAATGTAAAACATTTAAAAATATATGGAAGTAGGGTTTTCGTAAGAATCCCAGAAGTTTTGAGAAAATGTAAATGGGACGATAAAGCCAAATTAGGTGTTTTAGTAGGGTATAATAATGATAGCTATAGAGTTTTACTAAATAATAAAATAATAAACGCTAGACATGTGAAAGACGTCGAAGAAAGAACAGAGTTAATTTGTTTAGAAAAGGTTAACAGTTCACAAAATGAAAATTTTGAAGATGAACATTTTTAAAAAATAAAAATTATGCAACTTTAAGTTTAAAAGATGATTTTGTTAAAGACAATAATAATGAAGAAAGCGAAATTGATGATAATGATTTTAACGATAATATAAATGGTAAAATAGTTAACGATGATTTAACAAAAAAAGATAAAACCGGGATAAACAATATTCTAGATGAGTTGCCTAATAAAGATAAAGATAAAGTCCAGACTAAAAGGGGGAGAAAAAATAAACCTGTAGAAAGATATGGTAATCCTGCATCAAATTATTTCATTTATGTGAACTATGTCAGTGCGAATACATCCAATACGGTGGATGAGGCGATGAACTCTTCTGATTGGCCTAAGTGGAAAAAAGCGATGAATGCTGAAATTGAAAGCTTAAAAGAAAATGAAACTTCGGTAAGTGTCGATAAACCATGTAATGTGTGCTGCTCAGGTCCTTGCCAGCGTCCCGCCGGCAGATCTTTTGGCACAAGAAAGGGAGGAAGTTTTCCTCCTTTTCAAGAAGAGAAATTCTTCCGCATATACGGAAGATAATAGACCCAGCAAGGACCAAATTCGCCGAGATGCGAGAAGCAGACTCTTCGACAGATGGCAAGAACGATGGAGCGGGGAGGAGACAGGCCGATGGACGTATCGGCTGATACCTACACTCGCCACCTGGATAAGTAGGAAGCACGAAGTGGTTTCCTACTATTTACCCCAAGCTCTCACAGGGCATGGGTGTTTCGGCTCCTATCTGGAGCGATTGAAAAAAGTCGTTAGCTCGGAGTGTGTGTACTGCAAGTTCCCAGTGGACGACCCAGAGCACACACTCTTCAGTTGTAAGCGTTGGGACGCGGAGAGGCAGGTTATGTTTACCGGTGTTAATCGCAAGGTTACACCGGAGAACATGATCTCGCTTATGATTCGCTCTCCCGAGGATTGGCGAACCATCGAGACCTTCATACATTACGTTATGAGGGTCAAAGACCTCGATGGTTGCCAAAGAATGGAGGTCCCGTAGAATAAGGGAGAAAGTCGTTTTGGCGACAGAGGAGGGGATATAAGACTACTCCCGATGGCGATACGCGCGAAAAGTGCTAGCCGGGAGTGGTCCTAAGGTCCCCAAATAAGGGTGTGTTTTTAGCGGGTCGGCAGAACATCGCCACCCCCGCATAACCCTGTAGTACGGGTTACAGGGTGCCTGAAGGCAGGTTTTTACATCCTACGCAAAAAAAAAAAAAAGTAAAATAGCAAAAGAGAAAAAAATAGTAATATTAATAATAATAATATAAATGATAATAAAAATAAGAGCTGCAAGTGAACTTAGTTTCCCATTTGAAACCAGGGATATGGAACACGGTTTAGCATCTTTAACACCATTGATGCTTAAAAAACATGTCAAGGAAGCAGAACATGCGCTTCTGTTACAGGAACATATTGGCAAGCCTGTGCATGGACGGTTCTTCAGTCTCATAAAAGAGTTGGGATTGTCTGGGGTTTTGTCATTTGCTTTCCTCAAATCTGCTGGTTTGAAAATCGGAGACTGAAGGATTTTTATTTGCTTGACAGAATGGAGTGATAAATACTTTGGTGTATCGCAGTCGAGTGATGCATATATCTGTCGACAATACCAACTGTCGAGGGTGCAGGCAATACCCGGAGACACTTAGTCATATTCTAAGTGCGTGCCGAAGTATGCATGTTACAGATATGTAGAAAGACACAATGCTACGCTTAAGGTGTTGTATTATCACCTTCGACACCAATATGGTATAGATAAAGAACCCATCTTGCCGTATGCCCAGGGGGATCAGGAGTCCGTTGTGGAAAATGATCAGTGTAAGATCTACAGGAATTTTTCTTTTTCCACCACTCATCGTATCAGTGCCAATAAGCCTGATTTAGTGCTCCAGGATCATAAAAGTAAGGTCATTTGTGTGATAGAGTTTTCCGCACCTGCTGAGAGCAATATCACTCAAAAGGAGGATCCAGTCTACAGAGTCAGAATTATTGTTCTTATACTTGGTTGTTTAGGAGGGATGCGAGCTTCATTTGTGAGCCAATTTCGGCAGCACTGTTCATTATAAGATCCTATTCGGTAGCTCTAAAGAAGCATCCAACAACGTTCTTGACCACCTCTTAAGAACATCAGCGGCAATGGGTGAGAACAACAGTGTAAGAAACGAGAATAACAACTCTAGCAAATGAATCACGCTTTTGCTTACTCTCCAGGACGGATGGAGCAATAGTGGATTAGAATATGTAAAGCAAGAATGGGAGAGGTTGTTTGAGTGAGGTATTACCACATCACGTGGTCGAGTCCCACACGAAAAAGTGCGTAAATGCATTTTTTTCTCTCCTAAACTTGTTTTGTAAAAAAAAATAATAATAATAAGGATGTAAAAATTGTAAATGATGGAAAAAAAAATAATAGTGAAAATATCAAAAAAGAAAAATAATAAAGATAACCTTGATAATAATAATAATATAAAAATTGTAAATAATGGAAATAATAATTAAAAGAATAGTGATATAGCAAAAGAAAAAAAGTAATAATAACCTTTATGCATCATTTCGCTATCTTATTCTAAGCTTCATGGGGTTAAGGTGGAACGAATATTTAGTGGATTAGTACTTATTCAGAAGCTAATAGGTTTTAAAAGCAGAGCTAAGCTGCAAGCGTGATTATTTAGAAATTTTATATGCAGACGGAATTAGCAAAAAGTAATATATATATATATGTGTGACGCTGCGCGAGAAAAGGGACCTATCGCAAAAAATATCAATTTTCATTTTTTTATGCCAAAAGGTAGCTTATTAGTCGCTCTTTCATTTAAAAGAATCAAAAATTGTTTCTATTGGTTACTTTTTGAGTTATTAAGCATGAATCGTAAGAATTTATATTGGTCGCAATGCACTGACGCAACTTCCAACGCAAAAAAACCTATCGCGAAAGAAATCCATTTTCATTTTTTTATGCCAAAAGGTAGCTTTTTAGTCGCTCTTTCATTTGAAAAAATCAGAAACTGTTTCCATCAATTACTTTTTGAGTTATTAAGCATGAAACGTAAGAATTTATATTGGTCGCAATGCATTGCTGCAACTTCTAACGCTCGCCCTGTAAAATTAACGTTTCAGGTACTTTTCTCGCGCGACGTCACATATATATATATATATTATTTTTCTTTTTTTTCTCGATAAAAAATGGAGTGCGTTTTTCTTTGGTGTGTACTTAGGTTATTTCATTTATTTTCTATTTCAGTAAGAGGCGTGCCTGACAGAAGGTCGTCTCGTTTAATTGTTAGAAATAATTCATCGTTCATTAAAAATTCGTTGAACAGTATCAAGTTTTCCATATTAGTTGTGTTGGAAATTATGGTAGTGATGTTTAAGGGTAGCTCAGGTTGATATAAATACTCAATTCAAGTGTTTTGAACAGATGTTCCGATTAGTGGCACATATTGGCCCCTACCGACACAATTAATTCCTAAACGTAATAATCCGAATCCTGAGACTTTAGCTTGGCGTTCATATTCGTTTGGGCAGGTAACTGTTATAATCTCTTGATATGGGGTGAAAAACAACCAACCTCCTAGGCTTCGGCCTTTGTTCCAAAAGGTTCTAGTATTTGGTTTTATTCTAATATCACATAATTCCCAATTTTTATCGTTTGGATCTAATAATAATTGGCTTTCGTAAGTTTTCAAACCATTTGTTTCAAATATACATGCGTTTGAGGTTTCCTGGTCCATGTATATATATGAGCGTCTATCTGCAGAAATAACTATGTAGGTTGTCTCTGGGATAATATAGGCTGAATAGTTTTCAAATTTGGAATTTTGTGGGATTGGAAAAGAATGAATTTTATACAGTTCATGTATATTGTTATTTAGTAGGGGAATGTCCACTGCAATCAAAAATTTTTCTTTATAATAACCAATTTTTGTCTTTGCCAACAGGGTAATTTCTTCGGCTAAAATTTTTGGTCCTGGGGTTATGAAGTTAGTGATCTTGTTTATCTCTTGTAATTTTGTTTAAATATCTTCAAGTTGTTCTGAAGTTAATAATGTGGGGTAAAATTGTCCTTCTCTGGCTGATAATATTATGTTTATTATTTGTTTTATTGGATGGGAAATATGATCTAATTTTGATTTAAAACTTTTCGTCCATTGCTCTAAATAAACATAATATTGTTTACGATTTAGAATTTCCGCTATAGTATTTAGTTCTTTCAAATTGTTTCGCATGTGGTCTAGAATTTCGGAATGACGTTCAGCCTTCTTTTAAAGGTTTTGTAGGTAAGAACGAACTATGTGAGTTTGTTTTCCCACTAGGTGCGACAAATTTTTATTCAGTTCATATAATTCGTTCATGTTGTTCTCCGTTTTCTGTTGTTAAAATCCTTATAATAGGTTTTAAAGCTTGACCAATAAAATCCAATGGCGACCTACGTTTTCTTATGGTTATTGGTAGATTTTCGATGTGCAGTTTATTAAAGTCTTCATTGGGAAACTATCTTGTAATTTTTTAAATCAATAAAAATGGTTAGTCGCCAATAAGTTTGAATAAATCATACCGTATTTAGTTTTTCAAAAAATGGTCCCGGATTTTTCTAAAATGTTGTTATTTGGTAGTTTTCAGGATTTGTATTAGTAATTGTAATCAGAAAAATTACAACCAAATTTCGAAGTAGTAACATTCTTATCTCCCCTCCTAAAAGTTTTAAAGTTACATCATTTAAACATTAACTAAAATTTATTTTTCCTTTTGGGTTGTTTATTAATGCAATGTTTGATCAAAATTTATGTATGTTTGTTAATGGTATGTTTTTGAATTTTTGGGACAAGAATAGGTTAAAAGTAGGACAAGAATAGGTAGTGAGAAAAGAATATATAAAATAATTAAACATGTATTTGTAGTTATCTAAAAAATCAATGAATGCCTTTCTAATGGGGCGTTATTTAAATTCCTTAATAAGCATTTTGCATTTTGAAAAATGTTGTTTGTTTGAAAAATATTTTCTTTTAAGATATGGGGTCTTTCCACCTCAGTGCATGATTCTGTATATGGTTTAGCACAGTTGAGAAAAACGCTATGAACCTCGTTTATTAAAGTTTTCATTGGGAAACTATCTTGTAATTTTTTAAATCAATAAAAATGGTTGGTCGCCAATAAGTTTGAATAAATCGTACCGTATTTAGTTTTTCAAAAAATGGTCCCGGATTTTTCTGAAATGTTGTTATTTGGTAGTTTTCAGGATTTGTATTAGTAATTGTAATCAGAAAAATTACAACCAAATTTCGAAGTAGTAACATTCTTATCTCCCCTCCTAAAACTTTTAAAGTTACATCATTTAAACATTAACTAAAATTTATTTTTCCTTTTGGGTTGTTTATTAATGCAATGTTTGATCAAAATTTATGTATGTTTGTTAATGGTATGTTTTTAAATTTTTGGGACAAGAATAGGTTAAAAGTAGGACAAGAATAGGTAGTGAGAAAAGAATATATAAAATAATTAAATATGTATTTGTAGTTATCTAAAAAATCAATGAATGCCTTCCCCTCTTAGACCTACCCTTGTCCTTGATGGTGGAATTGGGGATTATTTGTTGCAAATGTTGTAATTGAAATGCAAGGTAAGAATAAAATTTTAAATAACCAAGAGGTTCTTTAACTTCGATTTTAGTTTAAATTAAGTGTACTGGATAGATGTTTATTTTCTTTTCACATGGAGATGTGTCACGTTTTGTTGATACGATTAGTACTTGTGGTGTTTATTGAGATCTTCCCCTTTTCTGGTTTCTTTTGGGTTTTTGGATCAGATAAAATAATGTTCATGCTCATTTCAGTTTCTATTCTGATTTTTAAAAGAAAGGAAGTGTCGAAGTAATAAGATATGCAGTGTGAAAACTCGTGTTCCTCCATTATTAGAGAAAAACAACGAGGATGTTGAAGATAACACAAATATGTTATGGTGAAAAATTTTGAAAGTTTACCCAAGTTTAAGGTCGAATACTGAAGATTTTAGAACAGTTTATGAATGTATTTCAGTAATGTGAGATAATATGACGGAAGAGTTGTTAAAAAGCTGTGAATCGTCTCTTCACTTTTTGTGGTTAGGGATACAGATTATGTTGCGCTGTTGGCAGCAAGTGAAGAATTCTCGGGAAACAGGAGAAAAAGAAGGGTACACGGAGAAAATGTTTCAGATAAAGTTTACCATGTTAGCATGATACACCTCGGATCAAAGTGATTTTTAGAAAACTTTACCATTCAATTTATAATAGAAAATATTCAAGAATTAGAAATGTTTTATACAAAAATATGGATACACATCACTCTCCAGCATGGTAATTTGATAGTTGGAGGGCGATTCCTCGATTGCCAGAAAGTTGAGTAGTATTATACATAGCACGTGGAAAAACTTTACCATGCTGGATGACAAAGCGCTGAGCTCGAATTCTTGAGCTCAGTGCGCCTCGACAATGCTCTTGTCAAGGCTCCTGCTCACCAGCATGGTAAAGTTTTGCCAACTAGATGATCTTTTCTATTCAACCAAAAAATAAAAAGATTTCCTTCATATTAATTACAGATTTATTTCCTATAGAGATTACTTATTTCGCTAATTATAATTACATTTAACGATACAATCACGATCATAGTTTTAACCTTAAGATTAATTTAATATTCTTTTGAACTATATACAAGACGCGATTTACCTAAACTAAACTTACGCCGCAATATACAAATATCTATATACACATTCACGCAGTCCGAACACGCTCGAATACATTTGGAATTAGAGATTCAAACTTTCCTTATATACTAACTGAGTAGAATTGTATCCCTTTATGAGAAACGGTTTTAATTCTTATATCTTTAGACTGAATAATTATAATTTAAAACAATTATGTGTTAATTATTGCTTCCTTCCTTGATCAATTTTTTATATAAATCAAGTTTCAAAATTTTGGTAATTTCTATTAAATCTTTCTTTTTTGTCTTGCAATAATCTGTAAATCAAATTCAAAATGTTAATTTAGAACTTATTTTGTATTTTAAATTCTAAAAAGTATGACCAAAATATTATATTAATGTCAAATAGTTTTTTAATTTGAAAAAAAGTTTTATTTAATAAATAAAGGTCTTATTATAAAAATTTACTTGTAGATATTTTAAAAATTATTATATATAATGTGTACAAATTTAACAATTATCTAAATTTTAAAAATAGGTATAATTAACAAAATCTTTGACTTTATCTTTTATTCACTTTAGATCAATTTCACTTGTGTTAATTTCGATTTCCGAGACTCCTGTATTATATAATTTTTAAATAAAGTAATTTAATAATTAGACAGAAAATTCTTATTTATTAAAATTTTAATTTTTACAATGTTTAAAAAACCAAATATTCATTTATTAGAAATATATTATATGTATTATATATAAAAATATTAATATAAATGTTATTTAATATAATAATTTTTATGGAAACAAATTTGTATTTTTCTGCATTAAAAGTTTAATAACCTAGAAAATCCTATCTATTCTTTTCATCTGAATTTGTTAAAAATAATTAATTATTAATAATAATCAGAATTTTACTAAAATATTATCTATTTTGATATAACTTAAAAATAAACTAAACTAATAATTATTTATTTTTTACTAAATGATTAGTAGAAATATAGCTATTTGAATTAATAGCTAACTTTTTGATTTCAAGCTAGTTGTTTTTAACTAACTCAGATTTAGAGAATTTGTTAAACGTTATTTATGAAAATAAATATTATTTTGAATAAGAATTTGAATAAATAAAAGTTATTACAACTAAAAATTGAAAGTAATGAATTAAGTAGATCTTATAAATATAATAAATAAAAAGTAAGAAAAATAATAATTTTAAAAAATGACATTTAGCTATTTAAAAATAGTAAAGAGTAAAAATTACCATAATTGAAAATTTTCAAAGCAAGAAAGAAACTTTAAAATATAAAAAATCTGCCTTTAAATTACAAGAAATTTTTATTTAAAAAAATTTACAAACATAGAAGTTTAAAAGTTGTAAAATATATGTCTGATAGTTTAATTTTACAATGATAAAAAAACCAAGTAGAGCATCATATCTGAAATATTTTAGGTAATTTTCTTTTTAATTAATGTAAAATACAAATATTGTTTAATTTATTATAAAATTTATCATTTTAGTATTAAATGTAAATAAATATTAAGAATTAAACTATTTACAGAAATTTACAATTAAAGAATCAAAATATTATAAGAATTTAAAAAATAAACTAATTGAAAGAGTAGTCAGTAAAATAGGAAATATCTAACAAGTTTTCGTTTAAAATTTGTTTGTCATAGTTTCATGTTATATAATTCAACGTAAGCTAGGCTAGCCTCTAATATAAGTATTAAAATTAATAATTTAAAAATAATTATTTTTCCTTTTAATAGAAAGAGTTCTTGTGGAATTAACAGACAAATAATATGTGATCGCATCTGCAAACTAAAAATGGAAAAAGAGGGAGAAAGTTTGATTTATCATGCGATAGGAATAAATTCCGAGTTTTGAGGAGAGTTTACCATGCTGGAGAGTCATTGGACTTGACGCTGAGCCCGAACTCCGATTACCCGTAGCATGGTAAACTTCTGCACATTTCTCGGCAAACTCTTTTCAACTTTAATGCACATTTTACAGCTTTAAGCGAGTAGTCTTTTTCAGTCTACTTTTGACTCTCAAGTACCACGTATATGGGAAAATTTTTCTTATTTTTTGAAAATAACTATCAGAATTTTGAACACAATATCTCAATTGTAACTTTGATCCGAGGTCCTGCATATAATATGGGAAAGATTACCTCAAACGTTTTCCCCGTGTAAGTATTGGAATTGAAATTAATTGCAAATATTTGGGTATTTAAATTTATTTTATAAATTTATTAATGTTTGAATTTTCGGTCGTATCCTGAACATTTATGTAATTTATGGCAGCTAAAATTAGATAGAAACTGCTGACGAAAATTTTTGTGAGTTTTGTCAAGAATGACGTAGAATATAGTAGCAAAATTTAAGTTTAAAGATTAATTGGGATTTGATATAGATAATTGAAAAATTTTAAAATATTGACTTGAAATTAAAAAAAAATTTATAAAGGAAAAAAAATAAATTAAAAAAAGTGATTTTCAAATTTTTGAAAAATAATTGAAAAATTACAAATAATATTCCTCCTATTGGGAATAAATAAAGGCATCTTGCCGATTCTTTGTTAGGAAACACCATCTTAACCTTTAGTAGTAGATGGCTTAGGAATAAATATATTTTAGGGTAAGTGTATCAATTCTTAAGGTTTGAAACCACATTTCGAGGGTGTTTTAAAGTTTTTCACAAAAAACTTAGTATTTTAATCTTGGAACACGTTTTCAAAACAAAAAAACATTGAGAATTTCTGATAAACATGACTTGTAAAAAAATGAACAATTTTAGAAAAATTTATTTATAATTGAGGATCTAATTATTGCTTCAAATCACTTGTAGTGGTATATTTACTTTAGTTTTCTATTTCTCAGGGAAAGTAAAAATGTAATCCTCGAGAATTGGGGCACCCTCGATAATTGGTGCGCCCATCCTACAATGACAAAATTAGGGTTAACTTGAATTAACTATATATATAATTTAGAGATGTCGTTTTATCTTTAAATATAATAATTATTAATTATTATATTATATTAATTAATCTTATAATAATAAACAAAAATTCGAGGGAAAAATTTATCACTTACTACTTATATTACAGATATTACTTTATTATTGCAATATTATGTATATAACTATATTTTTAACCAAAAGAGTTTGCAAAAGATTATTTTAGTTACCAAAACACTTCAAGAATTAAAATTTTATAACATTTGTAATAGTTTGATTTTATTAAAAGTTACCACGGATAATTAGGAGATTGTTAATTTTAATTAAGTAAATTACTATTTAGTATTATTTGATATTAACTTTAATAATTTTTACGAAGATTGTAGAAATACCTGCCGGATTAGTAATCAGTGTCTATGTTTATTAAATGATATTTAGAATATAGTGACGTAAAAAATAAAAATAATATAACAAAATTAAATTAAGATCTTTTAAATATTGAGATTTTAGTTAGATTGTGGCAAGATCCATTTTCCGGTATTGAGCTTTCCTAACCATTGGGTTATTCTTATATTCGTTATATCGGTAGTTCTCAAACAATCAAATCCATTATGGGCATTTGGTATTAGGACTGAATTTTTCCCTGTAAATTCATTGAATCTTAATTTCGCGTGTAAAATAGCCAAAGACGCCTTTTCGTGGTAGCTGTATAGTTTTTCTGGTTGTTGGAATTTCCTAGACGATTTAACAACCAATTTAATTTCATATCCTTTGTATTCTGCTAAGACTGTTCTTAACTTATATTTTTATACTTGAAAGTATAAAATTAGTTGCCCTGAGTAAATTGGGGTTTGTATTATTAAAGGGTTTCGATGACCTAGTACTTGATTTAAAAGTCTATATGCTTTTGTTTTGTCAAGGAAAAACTGTCATCTTATAGCGCGTATGTTAATGTGTTCCTTAAGAAATTTTTAAAAAATTTGGTTTATAGACCTTTCGTAATTCTTTGTAGATTTGTTTATAACGATAATTCCTTGTGGATAAAAGATGATTCCTTGTTTGGAAGCTCGAGGAAATAGTTTACATAATATTTTGAAAAATGTCAATTCTGCACCTTTGATGCTGGGTGGTAACCTTAGAAATTTATATCTTCCTACTGGGGTGGAAAATGATGTTTTGTTTGTATAGTCTAAGTAAATTTCTATTCTAGAATATAACTCCATTAAATCTAGGTTCGATATTTTCTGAGTTTTGTTGATTTGGTTCTGGATTTTCTCAATGTTTTTAAATGGAGAAGGCGAATCAGATATCAGTGAATTTAAGGGGACGCCTAAGTCACCTTAAAACAATGCAAAAAGAGTCAACTTTCGGTACACTTTTCTCAAAAACTATTACTCCAATTGCGTTCTTCCTTGTTTTGTTCGATTACACATATAATCAATTGTATAAATAAGAAGTAATAAGACGTTATCTTAAATAGATACTTTTTTATAAACATTTATACCAAAATGTAAATAGCCCTCCCAATTTTTCTGATTAAATGACTCACATCTCCGTTTATATAACTCAAAATGATGTCAAACTTCTTATTCGTAATCTTGAAACCTTACTGAACAAATTAAAAAAAAAACTTGTAAATCGGTTTAGTAGTTCAAGAGAAAAGTGTACCAAAAGATAAAAAAAAATTAAAAAATCAAATTTTATAGGAGAGACGAATAACTAAAAAGAAGAAAAATCTCATGAATTTCAGAATCAAATAATCCAAATTTTATGAAACTTAGTATACTGGGGTTTTTGGGGTCGCTGATTTCAATTTTGAAGTCAGATTATCAAAATATAAAATGGCGGATACAATATGGCGGTCGAGTTTTTAAAAATTGAATGAATTTGTATGAATCTTAGTTTAATGGGGTTTTTGGGGTCGCTGATTTCAAATTTGAAGTCAGATTTTAAAAACTCAAAATGGCGGATCCAATATGGCGGTCGAATTTTTAAAAATTGAACGAATTTGTATGGATCTCAGTATATTGGGGTTTTTGGGGTCGCTAATTTCAAATTCGAAGTCAGATTTTAAACATTCAAAATAGCGAATCGAAAATGGCGGACAAATTTTTTAAAAATTATCTGAATTCGCATAAATCTTGGTATCTTAGGGATTTTGGGGTCGCTGATTTCAAATTTAAAGTCAAATTTGAAATATTCAAATTAGCGGATCCAATATGGTGATCAAATTTCTAAAAAATTACTAAATGTGCATGAAACTTTTTACTTTGGCGTTTTTGGGGTCGCTGAGTACAAATTTGTTACTTATATTTCAAATTTAATAATTTCGAATCTAATATGAGGGGCTGATAGTAAAAATGGATTATAATAATGATGGGGGCAAAATTGGGTTATATTCACTAGCAGCAAAAACGGTTTAAAAGTTCCAAACAATTTCTTTATTTATAAAAGATAGTATTAACTGTTTTGGAATTATTTTAATTTACGAATATTGTTTCAAAAATTTTGAATGTTGTAACACTGAGAAAAATGTTTAGTCATAGCAACGAAAATTTGGTTGAGCCAACCATATTATTTGGCAGTTATTTAGTCAACCAAACTATTTGGTTGAGACAACTAAATTATTTGGTTCAGTGTTGTTTGTTGTCATAACAAAAACTTTTGATTGTCACAACTATATTTTTTTATTCGGGATAACAAAAATTTTGGTTGTCATAAAAAAATTTTTTATTTTTTTTATTTAGCTAGACAGTTCAGTAACTGACACCGTTGGTTTTTATTTAGATTTTATTTATATTATTATCGGCAGCTTACTTACAAACTAATCACCAATTTTTTTTAATAATTGTTTGATTGTCACAACCAAATTATGTTTGGATGTCACAACCAATTTCTGTTTGATTGTTACAACCAAATTATGTTTGGTTCTCACAACTAAATTATGTTTGGTGCAACCAAATAAGAGCAACAAAATAATATGGTTGTCCCAAACAACTTGATGTGTTACGCCAACCAAATCGTTTTGTTATACCAATCAAAATATTTTTGTTACAAACAACAATGGTCAACTAAAAAATATTGTTGGTAAAACTAAACCTTTTTCTCAGTGAATGTAAACATAATTAACAGACAGTCGATAGGATATTTTATAAATAAAGAAATTGTTTGGAACTTTTAACCCGTTTTTGCTCCTAATGAATATAACCTACTTTTGCTCCCATCATTATTATAATCCGTTTTTACTATCAGCCCCTCATATGAGGGTTGCATTTTCAAATATTGTTGGAATTTACCTGTAGATTGTTACTCGGAAATTTTCAGGTTTACTAATTTCAAATCTTAAATCGGTCGCCATATTGTATCCTCCATTTTGAATTTTCCAAATCTGACTTGAAATTTGAAATCAGCGACCCCAAAAACCCCAATATACCAAGATTCATGCAAATTTAGTCAATTTTTAAAAACTCGTCCGCCATATTGGATTCGCCATTTTGAGTTTTCCAATACTGACTTAAAATTTGAAATCAGTGACACCAAAAACCCCAACATACCAAGATTCATGCAAATTCAATTCATTTTTAAAAATTCATCCACCATATTGAATCCACCATTTTGAATTTTTCAAATCTGACTTCAAATTTGAAGTCATGGACCTCGCAAACCCCAATAAACCAAGATTCATGCAAATTCGTGAATCAAACTAAATTGTAACAAATAACGTCGCTTTTGATATGCCATTTTATATATGTATACTTTTATATACTTTATAATTTTTTGTTTTGTTTGATTATAATACTGTGATTCAAATATGTTATAACTTTGTAATCATGTACCCCATTTATGGTCCTAGTGACTGCGGGGAAAAAAAGATTAAATAAATAAATAAATAAATAAATTCAGTCAATTTTTAAAAATTTGTCTGCCATATTGGATCCGCCATTTTGAATTTGCGAATCATGTCGAGAAATATATATGGAGTTTTGATTTATTCATTTTTAGTATAAAAATAAGAAATTTGAATGCAATTGAAGCTTTTGTACATAATTTATTGATGAAATTAAGGATTTATTATTCTCGAGAAAAAGTATCCAACTTTACAAATTTATTTAGGCTACTTCTACTCATCAGAAAAGGTTTTAAATAGTCTTCTTTTATTCCTAAATAAGTCTAGTTTTGGATAATCACATAAAAAGAAAATCGTTTTTTTTTGTCATTTTTCCACTTAGGCGTCCCCTTAAATGAGTAAAGTCCACAGATAGTTTCCACATAAGTGTTTGTGATAATGACCATTCCATTCTAGTTGTAACCTCGTTATTATATGCGGAATTCATAAAGTCGATTATTCCTGAATCAAGTAAGTTAGACCATTGGGATAATAAAGCTTGCTCTTGGAGAATAAAAAATCTTTGAGGTTGTATAATAGTTTATTTAGGCATGGAATCATTACTAGTAAGAATATGATGTTGTATGTAAGGCATAGGGTCAATATTTTCCTTAGTAAAAACTGATAGATATTTTATTGACAAATTAGTTATGAATTCGGTTTCTTCCGTCTTCATTCTTTCAGTTTTGAGTTCTTCAAAGATTCGTAAATGCTCTTCGTTAAACATCCCATACTTGTTTTCCATGGTCGCTCCCCACTCCCTATACATATATATTTTCAATTATAATCATGGGGGCTATACAATTATAAAGAATATAAACGATGGTTAGTATATGTTAAATAAAAAATAAATTGCTTGTAATCTTTTGACTGATATTAGGTATATTTACGTACTCAATCATTCTCCCTTACTGTAAAAAAACTCCAATTAACTCTTTGTAGATCTAAGAGCCATCCTGGTTGCGTAAAACCTTTCGTCATCGTCTCTATCTATTCGGCATTACTTCTCCCGTCCGAAAATAGGATGCGGTTATCGTTAAAACTTTTTTTGAATCTTCGAATGGAATGTGTAATGGTAAGACTAGTTTTTTCATGATAGTTATACGAGATTTCGCGTCCCTGATACTTTCGGAAGGACGTTTCGATTGGTATTGTGTTATTTTTTTTAGTTCTGATAATACTATGGTGAACCTTGTCGGTTCCAAAGATATAAGAAGTAATAATTTTCAGCAAAATGTGTTAAGTTCTTTTTCGGCTTTTATTTATTTATAGCAATCAACGATTGTTCTAAGAAACTTGTATGTAACAGGGTCGATAGGGATATTATTGTATAATAGTGTGACAAAAACGTTCGTCAACTAAATGTTCAGGTTGCAATTATTATCCCTCATGGGAAGAAATATCATGTGATCGTCCTCTCCCCCGGGAAACAACTGTCGTAATAAGCGGTAGAATCTATTTTCTGATCCCTTTAAAGCAGGTGGCATGTGAGTAAATTGGTATTTACCCACTGCTGTTGTGAATGCCGTTTTTTCGCCATCTTCTTTACTGAGGAAAATACGGGACACAAACTTTCTAGTTCTAAAATAGAGAAATATGTTCATTTCTTTAATTTTTTTATGTTTTGTGTTTGCTTCCTCATATCCATAGATGGAGTAAAAATGCGTTTTTTCAGGGTTAAGAAAGGTACGGATATTTTCCATTTGGATTGTGCTTCTAATTCTAATTTTCGTCGTAAAAGAGATACTTCATTATTGCATTTCGATTCGGACGCTATTATTGTTCCAGAAGATAAAAGTTGGGATGTTTGAAAAAATATATCGGTCTGTTGTTGGGCTGTGAAGTCAGTCACTTTTTGGTATGGTTTGGAAAATGGTAATTCTGATCTCAGAGAAATTTTATGTTCTGTGAGATTTTTCGTACAAGTTACCATAATCGTCTTTCGATTCAGTACCTGAGTTCTACCTGATGGTGATATTTGCTTCCATGAGCCCCCAATAAATAAAAATGCAACTAATTTTATAATAGAAGTGTAGTTACAGATAGGTTTTAGTTTGTCAACAATCTAGTATTGAAGTTGAAATAATAGAATTAGAAGAAAAATTCTGAGATTAGACTTTAGGGTTGATACTGAATTTTGGTTGATTAAGCACTACACAGTGCCAGAATTTAATTTATTTCCTAGTTACTGGTAATGCTTAGGTCAGTTGAAAAGCATGAGATTACTCATAAACTAGTTAAATTTTATCTATGTGCTTTTGGAATCTTGAACCCTTCACTTCTTCTAGTATTACATTGTGTTTGTAGATTATGTCGGTAATTTTGGAAGGTCCATGGTAACTAGGGTGGCTCAAATAACTTTTTTCGTGAAAAAGGGCATGACACCCCCGGAATTTGTTCCAATACGAAAAAAAGGGAATACGTATTTCTGGATTTTTCAAAATTTTGATATTAACTGGTGCCGCCGGGCACCTCAATTTTCCCATGTAAAATGAATGGGAAAATTTTCAATTTTCGAAAAATCAAAATCATTCTCAAGGGTTTGAAAACAGTTAACATTAAGTTACTGGATCTTATAGTAGACTCTCTGACGATTAATTTTATCTATATAAATTTCAATTTTGATAACCCTAACCCGGCATAAAACAACCCCAAACTGGCCCCGTTTTTAAATTTTTGCACCTATACGCACTTTGCTTAAGTAAAATCCATCTTTAACATCTTTATCGATAGAAATAGTTATTATTATTTATCTCAAATGTTAATTACTGTTTAATCAACTTTTTACGAATATTTTTAACTATTTGACAATTGGTTAAACAAATTAATTTGTTTAAACAATAATTTTTTCTAAAAAACCATACAAATGACTTTTTTATGTATATATTTTTATTTTTTTAATGTTTAAACAAATTAATTAGTTTAAACAATTAATTTTTTCTAAAAAATCATACAAATGACTATTTTTTATTTTTTTGTAACGTTTTAAATTCATGTACATTTAAATTTCAAAATTTTTGATAGAAAATTTTAACGAAAACATTACGAAAAAACATAAAAAAGTAATTTGTATGATTTTTTTTAGAAAAAATTAGTTGTGTAAACTAACTAATTTGTTTAAACATAAAAAACATGACAATATACACATACAAAAGTCATTTGAATGGTTTTTTTAGAAAAAATTAATTGTTTAAACAAATTAATTTGTTTAAACAATTATCAAATAGTAAAGAATATTCGTAAAATAATTAATTAAACATTAATTCATACTTAAAATAAATAATAAGAACTATTTCTATTGATAAAGATGGCAGACATGGATTTTACTTCAGCAAAGTGCGTGTAGTTGCAAAAATTTAAAAAGGGGACAACTTTGGGGTAGTTTTATACTGGGTTAGGTTTATTAAAATTATAAGTTATATAGGTGAAATTAATCGTCAGAGAGTCTACTATAAGATCCAGTAACTTAATATTAACTTTTGTCAAACCCTTGCAAATGATTTTGATTTTTCGAAAATTGAAAATTTTCCCATGCATTTTACATGGAAAAATCGAGGTGCTCGGCGGCACCAGTTAATATCAAAATTTTGAAAAATCAAAAAATACGTATTCACTTTTATTCGCATTGGAACCAATTCCGGGTGTGTCATGCCCTTTTCCACGAAAAAAAATTTTACAATGCATTTTTGGGCCACCCTAATTGTAACGCTTTTCAAATTTATTGATCCTGGGTTCTTTTAAAATATAAGCTAGTCCTCCTATTTTTCCTTGAAACTGTTTGCGTTGTTTATCATATTTTGATTTGGAACGCATTTCAGCTTGGATTAGGTTTTGAGCTGCTAATCTTTTTATTTCATTGAGCCTGGTTATTAATTCTCGTAGGTAGGTCCCGTAGGTAACTAGTTTTTCATCTTGCGGAAAAGCAGTCAGGGCCTTAGAGAGTTTCCGAATATAACTTCATAAGGGGTGAAATTTGTAGTTTCGTGGACGGAGGTGTTATAAGAAAACTTTGCTAATAGGATGAGACGATCCCAATCGTAAAACCGTTTTGCATAATGTTTGATAAATTCCATTAGTACGGTGTGACTTCGTTCTAACGACCCGTTGGTTTAAGGGGGATAGGCAGAGGTAGTTAATTGTTTTACCCCAAATATTCGGCACAAATGGGTCATGATTTTACTAATAAAACGTCCCCATCTATCGGTTAGAATTGCTTGTGGAGCATCAAATTGGGCAAACAGATTTTTGGCTATTGCATGTGCTATAGTGGTGGTCGAAATATCGGGTACGGGCACTGTAATACAATACTTGGACAGATTGTCTTGGGTAGTTAAAATATATTTATTGCTATCTAGTATAGTAAGGAGCTTTCCTACGGTATCTAGGGACTCTTTATCAAAAGTGTTGATGGTGGTATCAGTAATTTATGAAGGTTCGCGCATTCTAAATCTGACAATGTTGTGCTTTTCGCAAGGTTTACAGTGTCTGACAAATTCCGTGACAACATTTTTCATTCATGTCCATACAAAACGCTTTCTAATTTGTCGATACGTTTTTGTAATACCTTTAGGTCCTCCTAATAAACTTGCGTGCACTATAGAAATAATTTTAGATCGTATTTCAATAGGTGGGACCAAAGCATTACCGTAGCACAAGGTTATTTTTATCTCGTCTTCATTATATATTTCAGTTAAAATTTCCGTAAAAAATCTTGATTTAATTTTTTCTAAATAATTTCCAAACAAGAAAAAAGGCAGTGTGTTAACATTTTCATTTAAAATTAAATTTTGTAAATTTTTCAAGACAATTTTTAGATTGGTCATTTTAAATTGGTCAGAATGTTTAGATTTCATTATAACCGTAAATATTGTATTTCTTCCTCGCGGAGTGATCAAGATTTGACCTAATTTTGGGCTTTGTAAATTTATTTCCTGGGGATCTATTATTCCTAGGTCAATCAATAATTTATCCATCTGAGCAGAAAATCCGCAATTAGCCGAGGAAAAATGTAGAATGTTATCACGTTTATATGTAAGATTTTCCCTTGAACCTTGAATAAACATATTACGCACATATAACCCTTTTGTTAAATTCTCATAGTTTAAACTCGAGCTCGTTTCGTTCGAGTCGTCTTCCTTTGGAAATTTACTTCCTGTGTTGTCTTTTTTCTCCTGTTGTTGTTGTTGTTGTTGTTGTTGTAGTTGTTGTTCTTCTTCTTCTTCCTCTTCTTTTCTTCTTCTTTTTCTTTAAGTATAGGTTGAGATGAATGAATTTACGTGTAGCTGGTTTTGACCAGGCCCTGGCTTGAGTGGTTACAAGAGGAGTGGATGTAGAGATTGGTTGACCCTGCGTTATGCTGGCATTCTTATCTTCACCCTGTTCTTCTGGATTATCCTGTGGGCTTTTATTTGGAGATTCATCGTCACGTTCCACGTCAAATCCTTCTGTTTCTATTCCCATTTATTCTTTTGCTCGTTCAAGTAGCATATTAATTCGTCTTTCAAGTTCTATATCTTCGTCGTCGGTATCATATGGGTCAATATTTTCTAGTGCTTCGAGTTATTCTTGATCTTTCTCTCCTTCTGACACGGCAGTACAAGGGAAGATTAGAAGTTCTGGATTTAATTCTTCTTGATTCAAATGTATGCTATGTTCTTTTAGGGATTGCTTAAATTTGTTAATTTACTTTTGCAATTCATCTTTTAATTCCTGGCGCGTCTGATTTAAGGTTGGATTGCCAGATTCTTGATTATTCTCTTCGTCCTCAGTATCTGGTTCAATAAAGGGGAGTTCTTCTAACGGAATCCCGACCATTAATGGATCCGTTATTAAGTCATATTGAACTTCAGTTTCCTCGTCTTCATGAAAAGATGGATTGGTGATATGTAAAGCGGGTGCGCTTTTAAGAGGAGTGGGAAACTTCGTAGAATCCGCGGTAATATTTAAACTTGGGAGTATAGTATACGCTTTTTCTTATTTTCCAAATTGGAATTTCGTTGACAAATTCTGATGGTTGTTCGTCGGAAGAGTCAGTTCTTTCAGATTCGCCGCTGCTATAGTTGTTTATTTTTGGTAGAATCTTTTCATTTGCTTTACGAGGATAAGTTCTTTTCCCAATTGTAGTGGTGTTTAATTGTGCTGGCCTTTCCGTTTTTGGATTTGCGATAGGTCTTATTTTCGGCGGTCTCCTGACAGATTTCTTCTTTGTATCTTGTGGTCCTAGAAGGCTTTCAGTAGAACTGGAAATAGAATTTTTTGGCTTAGAATCAACTTTAGATTTGTGATTCATTTTAATAAGGCGTGGAACCATAGGTTTTGTTTTAAGTTTTGTAGTTGTTGTTCCTGAAGTTGGTGGTTCCTCTAATTTTTTCTTAGTTGCTCGTGTAAGCATAAATATTTTAGTAGAAGTATCATCAGTTACTTTGATTGGATTTCTTGATAGTGCATCTGCGTTACAGTTTATAATTTCAGGTTTGTATTTGAAAGTGTACTGATAATCTCGCAGTTTCAAACGCCAACGAACCAGTCTTTGTCCACGATCCTTAATACTGTCTATCCATCGCAAAGGTTCGTGGTCACTTTCTAACAGAAATTTTTGTCCATATAAATAAGGTAAAAAATATCTTTCGGCGTGCAATACTGCAAGACATTCCTTTTCTGCTGTAAAATAGTTTTTCTCAGGTCCTGTTAAAAGTAGTAACAAATAACTACGGGATGATCAAACCCGTCCTTTTCTTGGCTTAATACTGCTCCGATGGCATAATTAGAGGCATTAATTCTTAACGTACATTTCATTCAAAATCGGGGTATTGTAGAATAGGTTCTTCACGAAGTGCGTTACGCAGGGTTGTAAAAGCTTCTTCATGTTGGGACAACCAATTAAATTTCTTATCCTTTTTCAATAAGTCGGATAGCGGCCTTGCCTTTTTTGAAAAATCTTTTATGAACCTGAGGTAATAACCTGCGAGACCAAGAAATTCTCTAATGTTACTTGGATTTAATGGTGCAGGAAAGTTTAGCACTGCTTCAATCTTTTTGGGGTCAAGTTTGAGTCCGTCTTTTGTTATTATGTGACCTAAATACATAACCTCGCGTTTAAGTCAAGTGCATTTTTCGGGTTGTAGTTTAAGATTAGCTGTTTGTAATTTTTAAAATAGTCTTTCTATTTTTGTTTTGTGTTCTTTTAAATCTTTTGCGAACACTACAATATCGTCCAAATATACGAATAATACGACACCCTGAAGTCCTCTTAAAACTTGGTCCATAAGTCTTTGAAATGTGGCGGGAGCATTTTTCAATCCGAAGGGCATTCTGATGTACTCATAATGCCCATTGAGAGTATAAAATGCTATTTTTGGTCTGTCGGCAGGGTCTGTCTCTATTAGGTAAAAACCCCATGCTAAATCAAAAGTGGAAAAATATTTTCCTTTGCCCAAATAGTCCAATATATCGGTTATATTAGGGAGGGGGTAGGCGTCTCCTATAGTTTTTTCGTTTAAAGCCCGGAAATCTATCACCAGTCGCCATTTTTTGTTTCCTTGGGTGCTGGGTTTTTTGGGAACTATCCATAATGGAGAGTTATATGTAGAGTTAGAGAGGGCAATAATGTTTTCCGTAAGCATTTATGTTATTTTTTGTTCGATTTCTTCTCTTTGTACAGGAGAAAATCGATATTGTCTAGTGTTAATGGGTATCTCGTCTGTCGTAGGGATTTTATGTCGAACTAGGGGTGTAGAAGAGAGGCTGTCCCCAGGGAAATAAAAGTCATTTTGAAATTTTTGAATTAACTCCTGGACGTGTTTTGTTTCTTCGGGTGTTAAATATTCTTTTATTCTTTTTGTGTTAGCTTTAACTCGATTGCCAAGGGTAGTAATATTTACGGTAGATTAAAAAAATTCGAGATATTCATCTCCCGGAATATTATAATACTCGAATGGTATTAATTCCTGGGTGTCTAATTCAATGGTGACGTCATCGTCACTCGTATTTATTGCTAAAATATAAGCTACTCCATTTCTTTTTGTTACAGCCGCTTCGCCTATAAAAATACCGGGTTTGGTTGTAATAAAGGAGAGATATCCTTCTTTTATTTTTGAATTTAAAATGTCGACAGAAATTTGCTCTCTTATTCTGGCTTGAATTTTAAATAATTTTGGTTTTTGAATTCTGTCCAAATCTGTTTCGAGTGATTTCTGATTTAATAATTGGGATTGGTTTATTTGGATCAGAATGGGTCACAATGGTGTTATACCAAAACGATGTTTCGATTTTTTCTTGGCGTAGGTAATTTCTTCCTAAAATACCGTCGGTTGTAATGGGAAAGTTGAACATAACAACATGAAATTTGACCGCTGTTTTTCTAATTGTTAAAGTATAAGTTCCAAAAGTGTTCGCTCTAAGTTTCGTAATTCCTGAGATTTCTAAAGCTTCGGTAGAGACTACTAGAAGTTCTACTTTTAATTGATTCAATTTTATAATATTGACATCGGCTGTTGTATCGACCAAGAGTCGGGCTCTGGAATTCCTGAATTCTGGAGCTGAAATCTCAATTACTAGGGTTTCGCGGCATTCTCCGGTTGCTTGGAATATGTTTCCGAGGTTGCCAAAAATTTGACGCTCGTTGGACGCTCAGAGTTCGTGTCGCTCGGCGTTGCATCGTTTTGTCGAGGGTTGTTGTAGTTTAAATTTTCGGGACGTCTCTGGGGTGTCAGGGAAGACGAGCGAGGTGGGGGTTAAAGGTTTAGTGGTTTTGGGTTGTAATAAAGGTTTGTTGGATCCTGGGAAGTCGGAAATTGTTGTGAGTAGAACGGGTAAGGGCTAGGATAAGGTTAAAAAGGTTAAGGATAAGAAGGGGGACGGTAAAGACAGTTTGTTGGATTTAAATATGTATTTTTCAGGATACTCGTTGGTTGTTGTTGACTTATTGATTTATTAAAAGGTTGTCTAAAATTTTGTTGAGGGCCTGGAATTCTATCACGGGTGGGAAAGTTGGAACTAGAATGGTCCTGTCTTGATACGCAGTAAATGCTGGGGCCACTAAATTGTTCCCTTTGTCGAGTTTCAAGCTGTAGCGCGGCTTCTAGAGCGTTCTGTAAAGTTTTAGGATTTCTTACGTCGACAATGGTCGACATCTCATCCGGCAAACCTCGGATAAAGGCTTCGAGAGCGTAGTCTCGAAGAGGTGCAGTCATTGTTGTTGCTTCTGCTCCATATTTTTCTTCTAGTGCTGCTTCTGCTTCTGAGCAGAGGAGGGAGAGTCTATCGTTATATTCATTGACTCCCTCCCCTCTTGTCATTCGAATGGAGGTAATTTTTTGTAAATACCAGGGGTACGAGTTCGTACTCAAAAAGCGTTTTTTCAAATGTTGTATCAAATCTTTTACGGTGTCAATCCAAACTTCATGCATTTTTCACCATTGAGAACGGTAACCTTCCCTTAATATAGAGAAAAGAAAAATGTTGAAGGTAGTATTATACTTTGTAAGCAGTCCAAAATGACTTTAAAAAACAATTTTTTTTCTCTGCGATAGTTTTATTTAAAGCAATGCAACTTTTTGCATCAAATAATTGACATTTTTGTCTGTTGAGAATAAAAAAAAAATTTATTACTGTGCCGGTTTCATCACTAGAGGGCGTCAAAGTCAAGATAAAAAAAAATAAACAATAAATCGGCGGACAAGCTGCAGCCTCACAGAAACATCCGATCTGAAAAAATCAAATATGGTTTTAATATATTTAAATATGGTTTTCTTCAAAGCGCCTTTTAAGTCCTTTTTATCCCTGTTATCGGTATGAAAAATTGGAAAACCTACGTCACTTCTGTAATTTCTTAGCCTTTTCAATAAATAAATACCTATTTATTTATCCAGCATTGTGACATATTACGAGCTCTGTTTTCTATCGTTTAAACAAAGTTTGTAGTAATCAACGTTGCTTAATCTTCAAGATCGGTGACATCTAAAAATTGTAGCTATAAGCAAGATCCAAAGTAAGGCGGAATGGTTGTTTCCAAATTCATTACTTAAACTATGAATTAAATTCAGGAGAATAGAATGAATATATGGAAAACGATATAAGTATTGACATGACTGTCACACTACGGGCAAAGAGATGACTGGAAGAATCCTTGCTGAATTGAGAGAAAAGGCATTTTTTATAGCGTTCATTTGTAATGGTTTTTCCCTCGTTCGCATCATTCGTGATAGGAAGCGTACGGACGTGTATAATCACACGTATACACGTATACACAGACGTCGTTCGCCGTGCCGGAAGTAGCACACGCACACCTTTCAAGCACGACACGCCAGCCATTAGGCTTTCCACTCCCACATTTCCTTTTCTAAAACTCCTTAGAGTAACGAAGAAAGAAAACACGTGTTTTCTGACATCGCCAAGCATATGGCCTAGCCATATGCTTGACGATATGCTTGATGACAAGAATTCACAAGTTGTTAAAAATCTGTCCTAATTCTCACCCGCCCATAAATCATCCGACCTTTCCTCACCTCGTATCCCTACTTTTGAGCTTTCATCGATCATAAAAGAAATCGCAACAATTAATTAGTGTGCAGTTTTCTATTGTCGTGAATTTTTGATCGACGTGTGTATCTCTGGCCCGTACAACGACGCTTAGTTTTGGGTGTAGTCACCAAAGGAATATTGATGCTAGAAATAGTGGTTTCCAAGTAGCATAAAGCGCTCCATCCATTAACGACACAGAAAATTGTTTTGGATTAAATTAATCTGCAACGCTCTTTTTTTTTATACCAAATAGAATTTAAATGATCTAAAATTAGCTTAAAACAATTGAGCTGCAGATTATTTTAATACATAAAAGTTTTCAGTGGAATGGTGCGGACGTAAAGACTTCTTTTTAAATACAATTTTCTAAAGATTTTGCTAATTTTTCTTTCTAAAAATTTAACCGAGGGAAGGTCGCGAACGGAATATTGGAACTAAGAGATTAGTTGTTTCTAAGTAGCATAAAGTGCTCCGTATTCGTGAAAAATTCGAAAGGAATTTGAACAAGACAGTGGGAAAAATCCGTAAGAATTTTATTGACTTTATTTCGCGTTTAAAACAAGAGAAAATCGCCAACGGGATATTGAATCCGGCAATGCATCGGAAAAAATGGTCAACCAACACCCAGATACCTTATAAGGATCATCAACAACAAAAGAACTACGGAAACTTCCTCGTTAGAAATTGCAACCGTACTAATAGGTGAAATTTCAGTAGTTTTCTAAGCCCCCCCCCCCCCCCATTTATGATAGTATAGAGATCTTCACCCTAGTGAATCAATGTGTATAAGATTTACGATTTTCCCTACTACTGCCTGCACGGAAAAGGGTTTTCACTTTAAATCTTAGTGTTAGCACGGTATTTGACGGTGAACTCACGTAAAAAAGAAATGAAAGAGTTATCAACTTAATTCTATGTGGCATGCACTTCTTTTCGCAAGTTGCGACACTGTCTTTCTGTATAATTGACGCGTAAAGCCACAGTTCACAACAAACACTTGAGTACTCTATGATACACACATTATTTTGCGATTCATGCACGGACTTTCACCGTGCTATTAGAGATAGGTAACAGTCGCATTTGAAAGAATTTTCTACGTATAATATATGTCTTATACATAAGTAAAAAATGTATTATAAGAATAAAACAGGTAAAAATTCCTATAATTTGGAGTTTTGTAATATGCGTATGTAAAATACGAGTAAAATACTTGTAAAATACCACGTATAATACACGAGCTTTCCTGCATAACCCTGCCTGCCGTGGTGCACGCCTGCGCTGTCTTTCTGTTATTCTCAACCAGTGATTGTGAGTGTTTCAAAAACAATAATAATGGATGATTTTGTTTGTGGAGTTTTAAAGGACTGGGATTTTGGAAATTTACAACAAATATTTAGATGTAAGTAGATATAAATTTATATCCTTAAAAGAACAATAAAATTTATTATATTTTTTCATTTTAATTTCTCTTTTTTTAAGTGTCAAATCAACATAACCTTTAAATATATAGCATTTAGTTAGATAAAATCTTTTAAACTCAAATGACAAAACAAAACATTAACATCAGAATTCCATGCATTTTAATTAATTTTATTTTGTCATTATTTTTCTATTTCTTAGAAATTTTCTTTTCTTTGAAACTGTTTAATTTTTATTTTATAATTTTAAATTTTTGAAAACATTTATTCGATTCCTTCATCGACATTTTTTTTTATAAATTCTTAATCTTCTTCTTTTTTGAAAACCTTTATTCTATTATTTTATTAAAAACTATTAATATTTTATTTTAATTTATTTATTTTTTATTTTATTTTATTTTATGTAATTTAATTTTGTATTAAGTTTTTTCATTTTAACATCGTTTTTATATGTCTACTTTTTCATTATTTTTGACATTTTTTTTCTTGCTTGTGCAGTTTCTTAAATCTTTCTCTATTTTTTAAATAATCCTCACAGCTTTTTTTATTTTTATTTGAACGAGTTCTCTAATTATTTTTGTAAACTGTTTTCTTATTTTTTTATATTTTGTTTTTATAATTTATTATTGTTTTGTTACTTTTCCCTTATTTGCTTAATTTTGCGTTGATAAGGATTAAAAAATATATTTTTTATTTATTCATAACTTTTTTTGATTTTTAATACATTTTTTAGCATTTTTCCTTATTTCGTATTAAATGTTCTTAGTTTAAAAATAAACGTTTTATTTAAATTATGTACACGTATAATTTAAATTTTCCTATTTTAGTTGACAATATTAATAAAGAAAAATTCCTGTCCTTAACTGAAGAGGATATTGTGAAAATTATTCCTGAAGAATTTGGAAAAGAAATTTGCTTTGATTTTAAAGCAAAATATAAAGTACATTTGCTTTCGAATTTTAGTTCATACGAAATAGGTGAAACCAGTGGGAATAAAAATCCTCAGAACAATGAACATCCTCAAATTGATTCTGAAAATCAAAATAATAATATAAATAAAAATGTTCAGCCTATTGAAACTCCAGGACCTTCGGTTAGAATAGAACATTCTTCTGATGTAGATAATATTGTAATTGAAGTTCCTGGTTGTCCAGAAAACGTTTATTATTTAAAATCAATTGAGGAATATTATACTCAAAGTAAATAACTTCTCAAAAAGTTAAAATATTTATTAATACAAATTTCTTTGATATCATAAATAGGAATCAAATAAACAATTAGAAAACAGTTAGTTTACCTTTATATTTTCGATTATTTCAAGTAAAAATAACAATGAAAATTTATGAAGTGTTTTAGATAAAAATTTGTCACCTACTTTCTAAGTTTTCAGTTTCTTAATCCGAAATCAATTTACTTCAATTTTAATCAAACAAAGTTTCAATAAATTCTAATTTTAATTTGTCAAAACATTCATTATAATTAAAATTTTAGGCAACTTCAAATTTAATTCATCCATACTTAAAACAGACGAAATTAATTGCACTCAAATTTTAAAGGATATAAACTACAGTTTTTTTTTTAATCAACTTCAAACACAACTTTGAATTCATCAAAATCTTCAAAATAAAATGTCTCATTCTTCCACTACAACGTTTGTAAAGTTTAAATATTTTTTCTATTTAAAATATTCGAGAATAAGGAGGTGGAGTAACTTTTTGTCCAATTATTTATCTGATTCTTTTTTAATAAATAATAAACATCTTTAAGTACTTTCCTATGATTAAAATACTTACACTTTTACAGTTGAAAAGAATTTTCTCCTTTTCCAATTTTTAATGAAAACTTTCTCTGGACAAGTAATATTATATGAGTATTCGAAGTTCAAAACAATTAAGGGAAAAGATTTAAGTTATATTATAATAGATGATGAGATGAAGAAAACTCTTAATTTAGAATCTCCTTTTTCGTAAGCCACTTCCTTCTATTATCAATTTTCTCCCCACATCCGACCACTTTTAACATGCATTTTTATTTCATTTTTATTTTTTTATTATAGAATATCTTCTCATAAATTCATGGAAATTATCAGGGATATAAAATTACTTTTCCCTACCGAGGAAACAGACCTATATTATACTCCTTGTTATAATTTCAATGAAAATGGAAAGAGAAAAAGAACTAATAGTGCAGATTCATTGTACTCAAAATATTTGACAGTTAGAGAAAAATTATCGGAGCGTAAACTTTTAGATTTTTCTAAAAAATCTAAAAGTAAAAAGGCAGAACGAAGATGGAGGTTAATTTAAGTGAAGAAATAGTGAAACAATATTGAAATACATAATCAATATTAATACACCTAATTTTTCTTACAGAAGCCTACGAATTTCCATTGGACTTCGGAATTTTGTTTCAACAAGAAGCAGATGACGAGGAAGTTGTGCTGGTTAATTGGAAATTACCCTTCTTCGAACGCAGAGAAAATGAATACAAGAATAAAAGTGCCATTGAAATTTTTGATAAATTTAAAATATTAAAAGGAAAAGTAGGACAAAGCTGGGTAAATATAAAACATATTTCCATTTACATTCTGTTTATTTTATAAGTGCAAGGTATTTATTCATTATAATTATAAGATTATAACTTATTAATTTATTTATTATACTATCAAAATATGTGGTGATTTGTTTATTTAGATAAAAAAATTAACTTATTTAAAAATGTATATAATTTAAATTTATTGAGAATTATTGATGTCTTTATTATCACTTGTTAACATTTATTGTTATCCTTTAAGTTAAATAAAAACAAAGTTTTCTTTTCAATCAACTCAGGAATTGAGTAATTTTATGTATGAAAATTGTTATTTATTAATGATTGTTGCAAATAAAAAATAAAAAAAAAAGTTCAGATTAATTCACAGTCTCTCACAGAGTTGACAATTAAAATCTTTGTAATACGATAAAGAAGTTAAAATTAATTTTTTGAGAAAGCTGGTCTTTAGCCGAAGCATATTCAAATTTGAAACTTAAATGCAGTATAAATTTCAATCAATTTAAAACTGAATCCATCGATTCTACATATTTTTATTGACTTCCATTAAGGGGTCAGTATGAATTTATTTTTTAAAAAAATTTATTTTTCATAAACATTAATTTCGTATACTATATACCTATAGAAATAAGATAAAAACTAATATATAGGTAGTAGAGTTCAAAAACTTGCTAAAAAACGCGATACTGCAGAAGCATAAGACGCATAGCACAGCAGTAAAAAATTGTTTAAACAAATGTCATTATAGCATTATCAGTAAAATTTATTATTTGATAATGTTCAGCAATGTTAGAGAAAAGTATTTATGTATTTAAGTCATTTTTACCTTAACAATTAAAGTACAATAGAATCTTTATATTGCGTGACCAGCGCGAGCAGCCCTTGGTTGCGAGAATGTTTAACGCCTTTTTCTCAAAACAACGTTTTTCGACCTGGCCGACACGATTTAAGAAAAACTATTGAACCGATTAAGCTCAAATTTTCAAGGGTTCTAATATGCACATGTCGCTTTGGCATGAACTAGGATAATGAAGATCCATTGATATTTAACCCTTTTTTTAAACAAATTAAGTTGTAAAAAAAGGGGTAAAAAATGTTAACTTCCGTTATGTTGTTTCCTTTCATCGGAATTAAAACATCCTAGTTCACGCGATAACTACAGATTCAAATTTTAAGAAAATACTTGATTTTTTATTTCAGACAATCCAAACTCCAGATATCGTGTCGGCCAGTAAAATTTAAGGCTAACATCAAACAGCTATTTCGCAGAAATAAACAATCAAAAACAAAAATGAAAAATATTTTTTGTCACTTTTAAATGTCAATTTTTATGTATAAAAAGACTGGGTTATAAAATATATATTTTAATATAAAAAATAAATCCTTGAAAATTTGTACAATAAACCCATATTGACCCCTTAATAACCAATTATTAGAAACTTTTAAATCAATTTAAACTCCTATGCATAAGTATTTTAAGCATTTTTTTTATTAATCAAATTAAAATTTAATTTATCAAAATTTTGTTTTATCCAAAAGAATACATTTTTTTAGAGGTGAAAATATATGTCAATCAATTTTATTTTATGTTAATTCAGTTAAATTAGTTTAAATAATAATTGATTTTAATTTAATTCTAATTTCATTCATTCCAGTTTAATTTCCTAAAAATCTGTCAATAAAAAAGAAGCCATTTAAGATGAAAACAAGATTATTTTAAAAAATGTTTATTATGTTTTATTTTTTGTGAAAATTTGTTAAATACACAATTTTTAAATAACGCAGTTCTTTGATCTTAATACACATATATATTGTGTCCAATTAATAAGAAATAAATACAACATACTCAATTTAATCATGAAAATATAGCATATGTCAAAAATTCAATAATAATAAAAATACAAAAACAATATGAAATAATAATAAAATAATAATAACTATTACAGTCAAAATGTAAAAATAATAAAATCATAATAATCATACTATTATAGTCTAAATACAGGCATCACTTGCTCTCTCTTTAAAAAATTATTAATTTTAAACATTAATGTAAAGGGTAAAAGTACGCAATGGCATTCCAAAAATCTCTGTAAAAATTATCTGTTGTGTGATGAGCGTTTCGCCACACATACTCAACCAAGTAGTCATCCATTTTAGCGACACACATTTTGCCAATCCGTCTTCTCATGTCTCTTTTAGTTTTAGACCAATTCGACTCAATGTTTTGAGTGTGAATAGTTCTATTCAACGGATCGACAAAATTTTTAGAATGGTTGACCACAGTATGAGTGTAGTGCAAAGAAGTAAGACTCCAGTAGCCCCTCCACATATCACTGATAATGTGAGTATAAGGTTTGACATATTCCTGAATCACATTGTTCAAAGTTTCAGCACTCCAACCCAGCGAGTTTTTTGAAGACGTCTGCAATTATATTGTCTGGTACCAAATGCGCTTTCGTCGATTTCCACTATTGAACCATGTCCACCAATTTTGTTATTATATTTAATAAGCCTTGCTCGTATTAAGTAACGAAACTCGTTTAAAATTATCCTCAGTGTATTTTGGCCGACACCTGTTTCGCAACTTATTATACTCGATGAATATCGTAGTGTTCCGGACAAATTAAAATTACACTGTGAATCTAACTGAGCCTATAGAAATTGACTGTACTTGACGAGACTTGACGAACCGAGTACTAGCCGAGACTATGAGGATGCAGGTAAAGGACTAGGCTGCAGGGGGTACAAGGAGACAGTAGAATTTTGGACAGCAAGTTGACAAGACGTTGTCGAATTTGTAAAGACACTTAGTCACGGTTGACGCGACGCTCTTTGTAAAACTAAATAATAGCATTAAGTTCAACTTGAATCTTTAATCTCATAATTTGAACAAATAACATTTCTTCTACAATAGTGTAAAATTTGAACTCAGAATAAATAGTGTTTCAATTGGCATTTATTAAATGTAAAATCTGTGTCGTTATTTCCGAATCCCATTTCACTCAAAAAACCCCAAAACACGTAGTAATCAACACACTAGAATTTGCACGAGAGTTATGCACTTTATTTTGAAAATAGAAAAAAACTATTGTTACGAGCACTTTCTTTCTTTCTACAAATTTTTTTTTCCACACTGATAGATTATATTTCCATTTACCCGATTCAGTTTTACATGCATATTTCCAATTATGCAAGCTGGAAACTTTTTTACGCCTAGTAAAATATTTTCCAGAATAAAAAACAAAGCTACTCCTGTACTATTGATGTGGTTATTAAAACTTCTCAAGCTGGTAAGAAATTACATTTTTTTGGCTTCAAACAGAATACTACAAACTAAAAAATGATAATATTAACTTTCATTTCTATCACTTACATACACGAAAGTAAAACTTTAAAAATAAATCTAAATTTACCGTTGAATTTTGAGTTCGATACTTCCTTCCAAACAATTTAATTAATCTAAGTTATTCGACTTGATCAAGCCAGTAATAACAATGAAATAACCAATGTTCTTACTATTGCAAATTCTATTATTATTATTATTGACATGTACTTATTGACTTGCTCAGTACTTTCACGATTGAAAGACAATTTTTTAATTATATATTACTAATTTGGTAATGTACTATTAGATTTATTTTTCAAATTCAACTTTCGTGTATATAGAAATGAAAATTAATTTTAAAATGTTTTAATTCACAGAGTGTGTATATTTTTGGTAACGCTCATGCAAATTCTAGAGAGTTGGTTTTTACGATGCAACTAAAAAGAATGAAATTTTTATGGCAAATCTGGTATGGTTGGAATTTGTTGCGGAACGGAGAATCCAAAAATAACAATATTTTTTAATTTAAATTTATTTATAAAAAATATTTTTGCCATATAAAAAATTTGACTATTTTTGTAACACAAGCTATAAAGTCATATCAACCTCCTAATGTGAAGCTCATTAACGCGAGCGAGCATCGACTTGAGCGTTTTCGGGGAAACAATAGGGTCCCCTTAATGACGGTCAGCACTCCAAGCCCAGGTAAGAGGAACTCTCAAATACGTTTAAACCCCAATTCCTCTTGCGGCGTTCAAGCGATACCTGCTGGTATCTAAACTCCCGAGGTTTAAAGAACCACAAAAGTGAGATAGATAAATTCTTTTTTTTTTTTTTTCGAGTAACGAAAATCGTGTTAGGTGCCAAAGGGCCTTCAAAATACACTTTTTATCGTGGCCCCAAGTCTTCTAGTTAAGCCGTTGTCAAATACAAAAAACTATTTTTTGTAAATTAGATATTTTGTAGGAAAAATTCTCAGCTATCTTTTAAAAAGAAAAAAAAACGCGCCCTATGATAAAAAAATTAAACTTAAGTTCAAAATAAAAAAAAAAGTTTTTAAATGGACTACGCTAATGGAAAGCTTGTGAACAATTTTGTAAAACTCATGTACTTAATAATAATAATTTCAATCCCTCCATTTACGTATCTATTTCAAATATCATTTATGATTAGAGGTACTCAGTTTTGGAACAAATTGCTTACAAATATAATAAATTCTAGTTCTAATTTTGTTTTATAAATTGCTTTTTCATAACGCAGTTTTAAAAATGGCGTGATTTGGTTCTCTGTAGATAACCAGAAAGTTGCAGATTTAAGAACGATTCACTATGTGACGTCAGAGTGCAAACAAGTACAGTCCAAATTGCATGTCTCTCAATTTTCTACTTTTGTTGCACGCACTGTTTGACCAACAGAACAGAGTCGATGTCTTTAGCGTGAGTAGTACAGCTTCAAAATCTAACCTGACCGTATCACTAGCGCGGCGTGTTGACAAGTAAAAAAGTGTGAGACATTCAATTTGGATTGTATTTGTGTACACTCTGACGTGACATAGTGAATCGTTCTTAAATCTGCAACTTTCTGGTTATCTATACAGAGAACCGAATCACGCCTTTTATGATTTTGTTATAAAATATACTATTTCAATTTCTGATAAGCATTGATAATTTAGTTTTTTTTATAACGCAGTCACAAAAATAGCGTATTTGTTCCTCCGTAAATTAATAAAGTAAAATGTCGCTTTTCTATACGGCGGGCTGAGTAGTTACAAATGCAAACTCTGCTAACACGGTTTGACGTTTCTGTTCGTAAAAGTGCTCGATGTGTCCCTGTTGCCGTATTTTCGAAACGCTCGAGCAGTACAATTTTGACCAATAGAAGGCAGTCAATGTTTTTATATAGAGTTGTAATGCTGGTTGCTCTTACCGCAAAATACAGCTGTAGCGCAACGAGCACAACGATTGTAAAGCTCCTAACCTCACAATTTCCTGTATCCGCAATCTAAGTTTTATTATTATTATTATTATTATACTTTTTTATTATTCAATTATTGTTTATATAAATATCCAATGTTGTTTAATGCTAAAATCATACCAGTAATTAAAGCATAAACAAAAACAGAAATTCATAAAGAATTTCAATTGTCACAATGGTATAAAACATCTCTTAATACGAAGTCGTCAATACATTTATATAAAAGAGAAACCCAGTGTTCAGAGTCAGAAACGCTATAATAAAAATAATTTATGAAAACATTAAATAACGAACAAATTATATAAATAAAATCAATCATCAAAAATTAACAATTAAATGTTAAACTTTAAAAATTGACTACTACAAATTTTTCGAAAAAGAAGAGAAAAAAAATAAATGAATAAATAAATAAATAAATAAAATAAATAAATAAATAAAATAAGAAAAAGAAAATATATATATATGTAAAAAAATAAAATTAAAATTATAGTAAATAACATACCTATAAAATTTATAATTGTCATTTTTTCCGTAATTGTCACAAAAACACACATAAAAAATAATAACACATATAAAATAAAATAAAATAAACCTATCGAACATTAAAAATACTTTTAATTTATAAAATGTGTGCACAGACAGGAATGACTTCACAATTAGAACTGAACTCTAAACACTGACCACTCTTCAACAATATTAATTAAGATTTTTCCAAGGACAAAAACAGACATTATTATAGAAGAATTGGAGAAAAGTTAAACGAGTATTGATTATTTACATATTTCCAGAAATAAAATCCACCATCATTTCATATGAATTGTCAAAATTATTTAAATCAGTTATCTTATTCAAACTGTTTTCTCCCTCCTTCTTAATAAAAAAAATATCAGCAATTAATCTTTTTTGGCAATTTGGTTCAATGTGTAAAATTTTGAATTCATCCCATTTCATAAAATGTGAAGAATCGTCATTTTCTAAAACATGTTTTGTCATTACATTATGATATTTTTCGTTAAGATCAAAATTGTCCATATGTTCTTTTCTTCGAATATGAAAAGGACGTTTTGTTTGTCCTACGTAAGCTTTACCACAGTTACATTCTAATCTGTATACAACTCCACATTGATTCAAACTCTCAAGTTGATCCTTGTCCAACTTGATAAACCTATCCATTTTGGAATTAACACTAAAGATGGTTTTAATATTAAAGCCTTTAAGCAATCTTTTTATATTTTCTGATAAAGTTCCATAATATGGAAAAACTGCTTTTTTGACTTTTTTTGTGTCATCAATCTTGTTTATGTCAGAAAGAGGTCTATTGTTTATTTCAATAATTCTTTTGTTACTATAAGTATTTATAAATTTCTTTGGATAATTATTAAGTTCTAAATAATATTTTACTAAGTTAATATTTTTAATATCAAAAGATCTATCAGAAAGATTTAGAGCCGTGTCAATGAGACTTTTAATAGTGCCAATTTTATTTTGCAGAGGATGGTCATTGTCCGAATGACTTCATTTTTGTTTATCTTCTTTCATCCTTCTATCAAAAAATAAATACCTACTCGGACGTAAATGGTTGTTAATAATAAATATCCATGTAAAAGTTATTCTGCAAAGAAGAGAAATGTCAAGTGATGAAGTTGAGCAATGTAGGCTGTCAGAATAGCGGGAAATAGCATTTGCAATATCCCATCGAGGAGTCACAGGGATATTATAACTATAATATTAATTACTTATAACCAAAATGTATCAGAAAATAATTATTTCTAACAAATATTTTTATTTGTTGAAAACAATTACTGGATTTGCTCAGCTTTTAAAAAAAATTCTAAGACCAACTAATATTCTTTGCATCAAGTTATAATGTTTTTCTTTACTGTTTATAAGAAGATTCTATAGCTCAGTTGGTTACGGCCTCGCCTAAGAAACGGGCTTTCGTAAGGGCGCGGGTTTGAATCCTCTCACCTACAAATTTTTTCTTTATAAATCATTAGAGTATATCTCATGAGGCGGAAAATTAGATATCCTGGGAATGCCCCCAGGATATCCTTTGAGTCCCACGGATATCCCAGGGATATGGCGGATTATAATAAGATATCCCAGAGATATCCCTGGGATGTCCTTTTGTTATGAGGGATTTTTCTGTGTCGTGCTCTCTACATCTCTACGGAAGCTACACGGTTTGAAGCCGGAAGTGATAATGTTGGCGTTTATCCGGTTCAATCCGGATTTTATATGACAAAAGTGGAACTGGTTAGAAAGTGGGTTTTATCCGGGATTTATACGGAAGCTACACGGTTTCAATCCGGAAGTGATGTGTTGGCGTCTATCCGCTTCAATCTGGGTTTTATATGACAGTAGTAGAACCGGTTTGAAAGTGGGTTTTATCCGGGATTCATATGGTTGTCAACACAGAAATAGTTTCTACCCGGTTTTATTCGGGTTTTAGCGTCAGGAAAGAAAATTAAAAAATTTCAACCAGCTTACTATATGGAAGCTACACGGTTTCAATCCGGAAGTGATAGTGTTGGCGTCTATCTGGTTACTCAAAAAATGAGTAAGTATCATTTTGACACAAAAGTTGCTATGACGATTGTCATATTGTACAAACCTTGGTGTGTGTTATTTTGTACACCTGCTAAAATTTGAAATATTTTTAGTTTCTAATTATTAAATATTTTTTTTACATTAATTGATGGGTTCAATATTTCTTTAATTTAGGTATTTATTTAGTTGATTAATTTTAAAACCTTTAATTGCAGGTGATTTACCTGTGCCTGTAAAAAATAACAATTTTCAAAGTAAGTTTTGTGTCTAAATGATACTTACTCTAAACAATTTTATTTTTAAATTTACCTTTTATAACACAGCGGCTATAATAAAAAAATAATTTAAACAAATAAAATCATGAACAGAAAAAACTCTAAACGTACTTTTAAAATTAAAAAATAAAAACTTAAAGCAATCAAATGTTTTTATTTTAAAACTTTTAATAAATTTAAGAAAAAATGTAATTAACAAAATTAATACTTTGCTTTTCTAAAACACTTTGTTTTAGAATATGTTTGTCAGAACAATAAAAATGTACACAGAAAAAAAAATTTTAATTAAAAAACAAAATCTCTAAATGAAAAGATTAATTAAAACTTATAAAAGTATTAAATGAATTTAAAACATTAAAAATATATAATTATTACAATTTTTCTAAAATTGAGTAATATATTTAAATAATTGAGCCTCCGGATTCAAAAACCGCCTCTGCGCGTGAAAAGTCTGACATATGGTAGTCGGGTAGCAGTGAGCGACAATGGGAATTTCACTGATTTTCTCAACGTTTGGTCAGACATTTTTCAGGCAGAGGCGGTTTTTGAATCCGGCGGCTCAATTTAATTACAGAAATGACCCTTTTTCAAAATAATTATACAGAATGAATAAAAGTATTTCTAAAGAAATTCAAAAATTTTGGTATATTAAAAAAAATATAAACTTGAATCTCAATTTCCAATAATAATCAATGACTTAAACTAGTCTTTTAAATACATTAACTGTCCGTAAAACGCATTACATATTACGAATAATAAAGAATATGAACAGAAAAATATGAAAGTTTATTTTGAAATTAAAAAAAGAAGAATAAATAAAGCATGGAAAATTGTTAATTAAACATTTTTAGGAAAATAAAAAGAATTTTAAGTATTTAAAAATTAATG
Source organism: Ganaspis brasiliensis (assembly GCA_037103525.1). Taxonomy (NCBI): domain Eukaryota; kingdom Metazoa; phylum Arthropoda; class Insecta; order Hymenoptera; family Figitidae; genus Ganaspis; species Ganaspis brasiliensis. The sequence goes on along the minus strand of JAZKLR010000097.1, from coordinate 494,741 downwards.
CTATTATTAATATTATTTTTAGATCCTAATTTAAAAATATAATTTATTTCAATTTAGCTTTTATAAAACGTTATTTTTAGGGTTCCGTACACAAAGTGTCCAAACGGAACCCTTATGTTTTCACTCGTTTGTCCGTCGCCCAAAACCATTACCCCCCCCCCCCCCCCTAGCGGCCAAACTATTTGAGATAGAGAGTTGAAATTCGGTACACTTATGTATTTTAACGTGTAGATTACAGGAAAAACATAGCGAACATGATTGAACGTGATGTTCATAGCGTTGCCAAGGAAATAACAAGATTTTTTTCAAAAAATGCATTAAAATGCCTATTCGCGAGTAGAGTTCAGGAAAAATATAGAGAACATGATTGGAGATGATAGTCATAGCGTTGTCAAGGAAAAACTTTTTTTTAAAAAAAAAAACGGGTCCCCCCATTATCTTCCAAACCATTTGATCTAAAGGTTTGAAATTTGGTATATCTAGGTATTTTTACGTGTAGATTACAGGAAAAATATAGCGAACGTTGCTGCACTTAATTTTCAAAAGTTATTAATGAAAAGTTGAAAAATGACAAAAAACCCCTATGCTAGAGCTCAGTATATTTATCCTGAAAGGTTGGGAATTGGTTAAAAATGTGTAATTTTATGCAGAATTTTTTATAAAACCATAAAAATTGTGGTTTAAATTTATTATCATAACATTTTTTCCAAAAAACTGAAATTTTACCAAAAAAAAATTTTTTTCTTCTAAACAGCTACAATATTTTATAGTTTCAGATTATTTTTTTGTACAAAATGTTTATGTTTATGTTTAAATTACTTTAAAAGTTAAAAAATAAAAAAAATTAAAAAAAAAATTTTTTTGGCTTTAAAATTTAAAATTATATAAAAAGCTTATTCTATTTAATTGGAAATTTTTAATCTTATAAAAATCATTAAGTTTATCCTTAAATTTCTTTAAAAATAAAAAAAATTATTTTAATTTATCATTATTTAAATTATTATTCAAATAATCTCTGACTCATATAATTGAAAAAAATTAGAGCGGTACGGAACCCTTCGACTTGGTACGAGTTTAACTCGTACTTGCCCGATATTTTTTTTAAATAATATTTATTTTAAATAATAAAAATATGCCCAGAAAAAAACTAGTAATTGCTTAAAAACTTATAAATTTTTAAATACAAAATGAATATAAAAGATGTAAAAAAGTTTAAAGCTCAATTAAATAATTAAAAATTGGACCTAATTAAGTACCCATAGAAAATTTTAATTTTAAAAATAATATTAGATTTAAGTTTAGAATTTATATACATATCCTTTTTAGAAATACTATTGCTTTTAAAAAAATTAATTAAAAAATAAACAGAAAAAATTAAAATCTTGCAAGCATACTTAAGTTTTCTCTGTTTTTATACTTGTTGTTCTAAATTATCGATAGTCGTGACACTCGATAGTCGTACGCTTTGTAGGCGGGCACCTACCGCGATAGTCGTACGCTGTCCAGCGTGCGCGCATCACTAGTTAGTGCAGGAGAATAATCTACATTTGTGAAAATTAAATACAATAAATATTTGTTTTCAAAAAAGTTAATTATCTGTTTACACAAATTAAAAGGTACATTAAGGTATTTATAACTCAGAAAATGAAATTAAATAAACGTAAGTGAACTTCAAAGGGACTTTACGATTTACAAATTCAATATCCTCAAACGTCAAATAAGTAACATAATTACAATAATATTTAAGAACTTAATATATTCGTTAGCAAAATTAATTTCTAAAAATGAAGAGATTAAATTATATTTTTTAAAAAAACGACAGTTAACCAAAACACAATATTTAAGATATTTACTCTGAACAACCAGAAACTATTATTTATTGAATTCAGATATTTAGTAAAATGTTTAAATTTTAAGAACAAATTTTATTTAATTGAATCAGATTTCAAACTATTCGAATTTAAACTGATTCACAGTTTTTAATAAATCTAAATTTCTAAACTCTTTAAAATTTTCTTAATTTTAATTGCATTCAAATTTTATACACAGAAGCTCTAATTTACTCAAATGTTTATATCTTTTTAATAATTATATTAATTATTATTAATACTATAATATCAATTCTTAAAAAATAATTCTATAATTGTCGTCTGTCTCCGGGAGAAATTTATGAAGCATACGTCCCTGAAATCGTCAAAGAGACGTGACTTCTGCGGCGTATGACTATCGAGGTTGAAGGGTGGGAAAATTTCATAGGTTGTGACGACTATCGAGGGATAACTGTAAATGAATATTTGTCGTTACAATTCAAAATTAATATTATTTTTAATACAATAAAAAGTTTTAATTTATTTAGTAATTATTTCAATTAAAACAGATTTTCTTATTTAAAAAAAACTTTAATTTTTCTGTACATATATTATTAATGTTCTAAACAATTTTTTTTCGTAAAAGTAATAGCTTTACAAAAGAGATAAATTAAGATAAATGATTATGTAATTAGTATCGAAGTTTAATGTTATTTTTAATATAATTAATTTTATTTATTCTTTTTGTGCATATTGGCCGAATTCTAGTATTATTATTTTGACAGCGCTATGACCAGCCTTTTTTCTATAATTTTCCTATAATCTATACCAAAAAATACATTTGTATCTCAAATTTCATCTCTCTACGTCAAATAGTTAATCAGATAAGGGAGGGGGGACTTGTACGGAACCCTCGGTTTTAGTACGATTGTAACTCGTACTTGCCCGATATTTTTATTACTCGTAATAATTCGTTCTACAGACAGTTGATGTATTTAAAAGCCAAATCTAAGTGATTGATTATTTGAAATTTTGATTTAAGTTTATATTATTTTTAATATAACAAAATTTGTTTAATTTATTTAGAATTAAAAATATTTTATTCAACTTTAAATTAGCAAACATCTCATTCTCTGTTTTTCAAAACAAATAAAAATTTTTTATGTCATTACTTTAATTTATTCTGTACAATTATTTTGAAAATGAGTCATTTCTGTAATTCAATAATTTAAATATATCACTGAAATTTATAAAATTTTAATAATTATATTTTTCAGTGTTTTATTTTTATTTAATATTTTTTTAAGTTTAAATTAACCTTGTAATTTAGAGATTTTGCTTTTTAATTTGAAAAAAACTTTTGTTTTCTGCATACATTTTTATATTGTTGTGACAAACTCATTCTAAAAAAAAGTATTTTAGAAAAGCAAAGTTTTATTAATTTTTTTAATTAAATTTTTTCTTAAATTTATCAAAGGTTTTTGAATAAAAACATTTGTTTTCTTTAAATTTTTAATTTTAAAAGTAAACTTAGAGTTTTTGCTGTTCATGTTTTTACTTGTTTATATAATTGTTTTTAAGGTTAGCCTCTGTTTTATAAAAGCTAAATTTAAGAACAAAATTTTTTGAAGGTATGATTCAAATTTTATATTATCTTGAATGTAATTAAAGTTTTTAAAATTTCTAAAATTAAATAACTGATAATAATTGAAAGGTAAGATCCGAATTTAATATTATTTTTAAAACTAAAGATTTATTGTTTATCATTTTAATTTCTGTTTAATTTCTTTAGAATAAATTAATTTTATAATAATTTCTAAAAATTGAATATCAGTTACAGTAAATTTAGAACAATAATTTATAGGTCTAATACTTATATTTATGGAAGATATTTATTAGAATTATTTTTTCAAAATTAAGCATTTTACTTTTTATTAATATTCAGAAAGCGATACTAATTCAAGAATGTGTAGAAATTCGATATTATTATATTCCTTTTCTTTTATTTGATTAAAAAGATTCCCGTTGCATCCATGCCTTGTCTGCTCGCCAAGAATTCTAACGCGTTTATGGTTTCGACAAGTGTCAGCAGGGCGCGCATCGGGCAGCTTTTCCCATGCGTGAGTTGCTTCAGCTCCGTTATATAAGACCCGATCCTGTACCGTTGAAAATACAAACCAAATGTGGCTTTACATTCTGAAATCTTCTTAGCCAGGGCGCCAAGCCGTAATGCATTGACTGGATATACAAAGTTGACTGTTTTACTCTATCGCAGCGCTAGTGTCGCTATGTACGTAAGCATAAGAGATGCTTGTGTGTGTCGACGCACACAATCAATCCGCCATTCACGTACATAGCGACACTAGCGCTGCGATAGAGTAAAACAGTCAACTTTGTATATCCAGTCAATGCATTACGGCTTGGCCCCCCTGTTCTTAGCCAATTATTGGCAAGAGATTTTTAAACAACTCTGTGTTCAAAAAGTTGTAAAACTAAATTTAACCAAATTATTTTTTGGCTACTTCAATGATGGTACAATAGTGGCTATCAAAAACTTGACAAGAGGATATCTAATAGCAACCATTCTTGGCCCATTATTTAGCCAATGGTAACCGATGGCAATTTCCCATTGCTATCGTATGAAGAATAAATAATGCTATCTCCAATAAATAAAGTATATAAAAGTAATTTAAACTATTAAATTTATTTTTGTTTTGTTAAGAACCCATATAGGTAGCGAATAGAAAACCTTTAAGGACCCGGATAAAAAACTGGCTTCAATTACGATATTATCCAGTTAAATCCTCTTCTATCCGGGTTCTATTTGGGCTTTATTTGGATTCTATTTGCATTCTAGCTGTTTTGCATCAGGCTACAAAATAGATAGAAACCTTATAAAACTCATACAGTGACCGGATAGCAGAATTTAAAAGACCGGATATAACTGGGATATAAAACAAGTACAGTCAATATAAGAAACAGATAAAAAACGATTGAAAGTAATGTAAGGGATCAGATACAAAACAGATTGAATCCATATGGAAACCGTATAAAACTCATGTAAAAACCATGTAGCAAAATTTTGGTAACCCGGATAGAACCCTGATGAAACCCAAATAAAACACTAATAAAAACCTGACATAAAACGGGGACAAAAAACGGATAGAATTACTATAGAAACCGATAGAACCCAACTTATATCCGGGTTTTATCCATTTTCTATCGGATTTTTTTAGCAGGGAGGGCAAGTTAAGTACCTAATATAATTTAAATTGAATGTTATTTAATTTAGGGGCCTTTCATAAACTACGTCACACAAAAGGGAGAGGAGTGGAGTTAGAAATTTGTGATGATTTGTGACGTTAGGGAGGGAGGGGTGTAAATAAAATGTGACTTCACATTTAAGAAATCAACTTCTGTATGGCTTCTACATAAAAAAGATATATTAGAATGGTCCAAAAATATATGGAAAAAAGAGTTGGAAATGTTATTCTCTCCCCCCCCCCCCCCTAGTATGCAAAGAGAATGTAAAAATAAAAAAAGCGTTAAAAAATATTAGGTACTCACTATTTTTTTTACAATATTTTACACAATTTTTAATATATAGCATAAATAGCCTTTTAACAATTATTTCATGTAATTGCTAATTTGTTTAAATAAATAATTATTGGTTATTTACAAATTATCTGTAACATTGGGCTAGATAGTTAAAACTATTTCTCAATTTTGATACTTTTCAAGACGAATGTAACCAGTTACTAACAACAAACTAAAAATTACAATTGTATTAATTTTTTAAACAAATTATTATTGTTTAATTTCAATTTTTTATCCATTTAAGTTACAGAGTTGCAATTTTTTCTCAATTAAACATGTTTTTGTTTTTGGAGTGGTAAGACTGACTAAATAAGACGTAATCATCGAGTTAAAACTTCCAACGATTTATTATTATTAAATGTTCAATACAAGTTTTTATTTTTATATTAATATTTCTGATAAAATTTGTTTTTTACAATCATTACTTCTGATAATTTTTGTTAAAAGTTTTTTCTCGATAATAAGGTCTATCAGTCAATTTTACTTTTTCAAATATAAAAAAATGCTAAATTGGAAAAATTTTGCAACTCTGTAGCCTAATTTAATAAAAAGTTAAAATCAAACTATAATAATTTGATTCATTTTGAAGTTACTTTGTATTGATCCTTAATATAATACTGGTTGGAAATATAAAACAAAATCTTTTTTGTTTTCTTCACCTGATCCTGACGCCAATATAACAAGAAAACTTCCATCTTTCCAACCAGTATAATAATTTGTTTAAACAATTTGTAAAATTGTTATTATTAGTTTGTTGTTAGTAATTAATATCATTCAGTTTGAAAAGTATCAAAATTGAGAAAAAGTTGTCTGTAGTTCCATTTGATAAAAAATAGAAATTGCACAATAATAATTTGCTTAAGAAGGTTCTATGGTATGACGGTACTAGTCAAAACAGAGACCATTATTTTGAGGTTAGGTTTAAATTTAATTTTACGAATATATAATTAAACAATTGTATTTATTAACTATATTAACATTATTGATTTTTAAATATGACTATTTTTCATGTGTGATCAAAATTAACATTTTAAAATGTCAGAATGTCTGAAGTGGATCGTGTAAGACGTGAAATATTTGTATAAATTAATTTATTGCAACTCTCACAGGTACATAATGACACTTTTTTATTAGATATTTAATCCTTATACATCTGTATTGTATTAAAAAAAGTTTTATCAATTTGGTAATGCTAAATAATTCGTGGTAAATAAATATATGAAAAACTACTCTCCCATAAGACTTAATCTTAAATGTTCAAAAATATTAAAAAACAACAACGCTTATAACTTTGTCCACAAGTACCTTGAAGTCTCAAAATATTAACTACATCATTATAAAACTTTTGTCTATCAGTGAACCAAATTTGATGAAAATGGTAATGTTAATTCTTAAACAACTTGTAAAATTATTAAGACAAGTAAATGATCCAGGGAAGGTCAGTAGAATAAAATTCACAAAATATGTGTCATAAAAGCGACGTTTCGTCGACTTGGGTTTGTCGACCTCATCAGGCTACAAATTTATTAACAAAAAACACTGATTACACGTCGGTCAATTTTTTAAAAAACTTATTAGCAAATAACAACTTTACAATAATTAATTACCTTTAAGTTAAAACATGTATATATTTCAACTAGTCAAGAATTAAAAAAATTTTTTTTGTTTAAAAAAAAACTCTGTTAAATTTTTAAAAACTTTTTGACAAAAATTAATTTTCTGTTCTTCGAACAGCATCGCACGGCGTTTGAAAGACAACTAAATATTACAAATTTTATGAAACGAAGATTTCAAAGTCGGAAGGTAGAATCGTTTACACTGAGAAAATTATATCTGTAACGATTACAGAACTGCTATGGTACTGGTGGGACGAAACGCCACCTTCAGTAAATAGTATATAAAATGATCTTATAAAAAAAACGAGATTGTCTCACACTATTTAATGTTACAGGAACAAAGAAATTAACGTACGTAGTGATAAAATTACAGGACAAAATATGCTTAACGAGTATTAAAGAGTCTAAGAAATACTTATGTTATAACTTGGAAAAAGATATAAACTCACCGTGAAACGTTACAAAACAGTTCTGTAATTTAACCTGTTCACATATAAAAAATTTCTCTTCCAGTTTTTCAGTTGTTCTCTTTCAGTCAATTTATGTACGCAACTCGCACGTAGCCTACACTTATTTACTGATACATCCTCCCTCCTGTTGCTTACAAATATATTTTTTTTAACTATTTGAAAACAAATTCGCATGGTGAAAGATTCGAACTCGCGCGACCCGACCGGACCCTATCACGAACGCCTTAACGACCACAGCTATTACAGCACATGTCAGTTAGTTTTGACCCGTCTATATGAACTACAACGTCGTGTGTAGCGTCGTCTGTTGCCGAGTGAAGCCGTGAGATGCCGGAAGAAGCCGAAAGCTGCCGAATGTTACCTTCTTTAATGTTGCGTACGTAATGATTACAAAGCAGTTCTGTAAAATTATCTTGTCTATACTGCACTCTGTGCCTAAAGGAACCTTACAGCTTTATATAATGAGTTTTGTAATAATTTAACTTTCTTTTATGACAGACCACTGTATTTAAAGGTAATTTTTTTCCTCCTAATCCTGTAATAATAACAGAACAAAAATTTGATGCGAAGTATAGTACAGCTTATGACAGATTACAGAACGTTTTGTAAAATTAGCAGACATATTCTTAAGAACAACAAGGTTAATAAGTAAATAAAACAGAAATGGTCATTTCGTCCCTGCAGTACAGGTTAGTTCTGTAATCATCACAGATAGAATTTTCTCAGTGTACAAAACGTTATAGTCAATGACCCTAAACGAAAACAAAATTACAATTTTAGATATACTTCTAAAGTCAAGACTTTATTCTACCAAGCAAAGGGAAATAAACCTTATTTAATGAAAACGCATCTAATTTTTTGTTTAAAGTATTGCGATTACAATTGACATGACTATTTTCGAAAATTATTCTTTTTCTCCAGTTATGTTCAAAATCCAAAATTTTTGCATTGTCCCAGTCAAATTCATGACCAAGAGAATCTTGATGAAGACTAACTACAGAATTTGGATTCTTTTTTGTTTTATGTTCGTTAATGCGAGTGCAAAAAGTACGTTTTGTTTCGACAATGTAAGTCGCTGGACAGTGTTTACAATCAAACTTATAGACCGTACTTATGCGGTCGTCTTTTTTCATAATATCTTTTCCCAGTCTTACAACAGTGCTTGAATCTTTTTTGATAAGAGGAATAGATGTGATATAGTGGTTGTTTGTAAAAACTTGTAAAATTGTTGTTGATAATTTGCGACCATTTAGCTAAAAAAAAGATGCAAAATTAAGAAAAAGTTGCAACTCTGTAGCTTAAACTAATAATTAGTTGTAAATAAGTAATAATAATTATTTTACATAAATTAACAATTACACGCAACAACTATTAAGTCTAGATTTTTGATATTTACTGAAAATTGTGCAAAACATAGTCAAGGAAATAATAAGAAATATTTTTAAACGCTTTTTTTGTATTTTTTCACTTTTTGGAATTCTCGGAGGACCCATAAAAAATACTCTCTAAATTTGAATTAGTGATTTTCTACTAATGAGTTAACGAGAAATCGGTTACTATTAAATAGTGAAAATTTTCACTATCATTTAGTAGAAAACCACTAATTTGAAAGTGAAATATCTACTAATTGAAAAAGTAAACTTTCACTATTACAAATAACACGGTGCGACACTGAAAATACACCTGATTAACGACATGGTGCAGGTTGTAAATTTGGTCGAATAGAACTTAAAAATATTTTTCTTATATTTTTTGAACCCTCCAAATTTTATTTATTTAAAAAAAACTGTATTTTTGGACTCTACACACGAATTTGTTGATAACTCGGTGATTTTTTGACCGATTTTCAAAATTAAAAAAGATTTAAAAAGGGAATGAGTATACCTTTTAAATAGTATACATATATATATTTTTAGAACTAGCATGTTATGAGTTTTTATCGGATAAGCCTGGAAAAAGTGGTTTTCTCATTATTTTTTCAACTTTGACCATTGTTTATTGCGAAATTCGAATAAAAAATATTAAATAACTACTGATATTCTAAAAGTGCTTCTATTATTAAAGAGGTTGACTGCTCGGTTGATAAAATTGGACAAAAATTGTTTAAGTTATGTAATTTTTTCTGAAGTAAGTAATATGGCCGCGAATGTATATCGGGTTTCTAAAACTATTACGTAGTTTAATTACTGAATTCCATAGATATTATGATTATTTATAATTAACTTAGCTCAAATTCTCAAATTGCCCTTTAAATAAAATAACAGTTGTTTCATTTTTATATGTTCTTTTCAAGGTGATTATGTTTAAAAGACAAATGCTATATTGTGATGATAAAATTCTGATGAAATTCTATGAAATTAATTATTTTTGAAATTATCTTAAAATATCTTGCTAATTTGGTAATTTTTACTTCGGATTCGGATTCATTTACAAAGTTTCAAAAGTGTTTACCGGATCTTCGTCGTTTAAGGGAAGAATAACTAGTTTTGCGTTTGAGCGACCAGCAGTAATCGGCTAACATTTGTGTTTTACTTTTTTCATGGAAGCGCTTTTCAATTGATGCCATCTCTTGATAAAATGTTTCGCCCTGTTCATCACTTAATTTGCCAAGGTTCTCTGGAAAAAAGTCCAAATGTGAATGTAAAAAGTGGACTCTGATTGACATTCTGCACCCCATGTCTCCGTAGGCTTGCAATAATTCATTTACAATGTCAACGTAGTTATTACTTTTGTGTTTGCCTAAAAAGTTGTCGCATAGAGAAATGAAATTTAACCATGCCCTTCTTTCTACTGCACTTAATTTTTGAATGAAATTCCCATCTCGCATGACTTTACGAATTTGAGGTCCAACAAATATCCCTGAAAATCAACGGAGTTATTTAATTAAATTATTTATTAAATTCAACATTAATTAAACACCTTAATACTTAATTAAATTTTACTTTGATTACACTTTGATGTGTATATGTTAAAGCAATGTAGAATACCTTCTTTGATTTTGGCGTCACTCAGCTTGAGGAAAGTCATTTTCAGATGTGAAAAAGCTTCACTGTCTTTGTCCAGTTGTTTAACAAACGGCTTCATGTAACCTTATTTTAGGTGCAATGGTGGTAAGATGATTTTGTTAGCTTCTACCAAAGGAATATTTATAACATTGCGTTTCCCGATTTGAAATGATTTTCGTGATGGCGACTCTTTCCGATCATAATGCTCTTCAGCACGACTGTCCCATTCACAGAGATAACAGGGATTTTTGGTGTAACCTCCTTGCATTCCAAAAAGAATCGTTAAGACTTTAAGGTCGGAGACGATTTGCCACTGATGTTTAGAGTAATCAATCACTTTAAGGATCTTCGCCAAAGTTTGGTATGTTTCTTTCATATCGGTAGCGTATGCTAAGGGTACTGATGGCAGCTGATTCTCGTTATGTAATAACACAGCTTTCAAACCTAAAGAAACCCAAAAATAAAATACAATATGACCTATGTTTATAGAGAACTTATTTCATCTTTAAGAGTACAATTAATAAAATACTTTTGCATGATCCATCGATAAATAATCGCCAATCTTTTGGTTGATGTTCGTGATCCAAGCAATAAAATAATTCGTCTATGTTAATACAATACGTGAGGTTTTCGTCAACTTCATCAACTTTGAAATTTTGTTTGAAAATAGTCCGCTCGACATTTTTTCTCATGGACGTTATTTTAAAGTTACTCTCTACAAGATTCCACTGTTTCAACCTTGATGCCAAAATTTCTGCTTGTCTCTATGAGAGTTCCAAATAGCGCACTATGTCATGGAAATCATAATTTGACATAAAGTGCCTCTCTGTCGAGGCTGATCCATGTAGGATGAAGGGGTCATCATTTTCACTACAAGATGGAGTTTCATCATTAAATGGGAAATCATTTTCTCCTTCTTTGACTTGAACTTCATCGTTTATGTTTTCTTTCAGAGATGGTTTAGTAACAGTCAGCACATCAGGATACTGTATGCTGTCACGTGTTTTACAGCAATGACCTGAAAGGTTTGTTTGGCAGAAGTAGCAGTCTTCTGGCTTGTGAATGAGCTGACGATGACAAATTATTGGGCTCGCAAATGGTAAACGATTTTGATCACACTGTTTAGATTTCCACTTTTTTAGTAAAATTGTGCAAGTCGAACAGATATATTCCAGTTCATACCAGCTACTTCCGTTATACTCGCGTTTAAAGTGAAGATTGTATGCTTCAACCACAGCATTATTTGTTTTTAATTCGCGGCAATGGTGCTTATCAACAAAATAGCCACAAACGTAACAGAAATTATTCCGTTTGTCACACATCTTTACAAACTGATTATATAACAATATAATTACGAAACGCAACGTGACTTACTGACATTTTCTAATATCTTTATGGCTTCTGCAAAACATTTGACATGTCAAAAAAACAGTCAACAACGTTTATCAGACAACTTCAACTTTCAATTGCCCACCAATTAAATAATCTTTAAGATTTTCAAAACGGGGCAATTACATACTTCAGTGAATGGGCTCGAAACTCGATATACACCCAAATACATGATTCTTAGTTAAGAAAAAATTGCATAACTTCAACAATTTTTGTCTGATTTCATCAATCAAGTAGTGAACCGCTTCCACAATGAAGAAACTTTTAGAATATTAGCAGTCAAATAATATTTTTATTTAAATTTTGCAATAAACAATGGTCAAATTTGAAAAAATAAGGGAAAAAGCACTTTTTCCAGGCTTACCCGATAAAAACTCATAACATGCTAGTTCTAAAAATAAATATATGTATACTATTTAAAAGGTATATTCATCCCCTTTCCAAATATTTTTTAATTTTAAAAATCGGTCACAAAATGGCCGAGTTATCAGTAAATTCGTATGTAAAGTCGAAAAAAACAGTTTGTTTAAAATAAATAAAATTTGGAGGGTTCAAAAAATATAAGAAAAATATTTTTAAGTTCTATTAGACCAAATTTACAACCTGCACCATGTCATTAGTCAGGTGTATTTAGTTTTTTTTTTTTTGTAGACAGTGTAATAGATATTTCACTTTAAAATGACTAGTTTTCTACTATTAATTAGTAGTTTTCTAGTAAAAAATAGTCACATTTTTCAGTATTTAATAGTAACCAATTTCTCGCTAATTCATTAGTAGAAACCCACTAATTCAGATTTACAGAGTAGTTAATATTAAAAACTGGTTAAATAAATAATTTAGCATTTTTTTTGAAGTCTCTTCAAGGTAAATAAAGTTTGCCGATTGAAGAACATTTATTTTCGACGATTTTATACCATGTCTAGAAAAAATTGTTTTTTTGCACATGAGATAGTGGAAGCAATTTTTGATTTTAATCGACCTCCAAGTATTTATTGTTTAAATAAAATAGGTTATTTTTTATCGTCATGTATTACAAATTGAATAAGTCAAAATAATAAAACCTAACCTTACATTATAATACATAATAGAGATTACTTTTTTCAAGTAATCTTGAAACACAATACTTTTCTTTATGTGATAATAAAGTTGTTAATTATTATTTAAAATAAAACAATCTATTACATGTAGAATAAATTAATTATTCAGTTATTAATTAAAGTTTATTATAACATTTTTTTAACTGTGACGCAAAATGTAGTAATGAAAGAATGTTTTTCTGAGAATAAAACTCAATAATAAATTCAAGATAAAATTTGTAAGTTAACTTGTAAGTTATCTTGTAAGTTTCTTTAAAATTTATCGGAATATAATTTAAAATATTATATTTTTTTATTACGAAATTGAAATTTTTTATTTTACATAATTGCATCTGGCTGTACAGCTTATTATTTTTAGCTTTTTTTTGTAAAAACTTGGTAAATAACAGCATATTGATTTGTATGTACACATAATTTAGTATAAAAATATCAGCTTACCTAATTTGTATCTTTTGTTTTTAACCTTACATTTGCATTAATTAATAAATTAGCGATTTTAAAATTAAAAAATGAAAGACTGGATTATTTTACTAATTGCAATTTATTAATAAAACACATTGTAAACTAATTATCTATAATTGACAGTCTTACTTTATATATGGGCTGTAGTAAGAAAGTCTTCAAATTTTTTTTGAAACTCTACATCGTGCTCTGTAAATCTGAATTAGTCAAAAATGACTAATTCGCAGTCATTAATGACTAATTCAAATAGGGCGGATTCGTTGACTGTGAATTAGTCAGCAAGTACTAATTTAATCACTAACAAATGTGTAACTAAATGAATTTGTAGCTTTAGGTACTTAATGAATTTGTAGACTGTAAAATATTAATCATCTAAGACATCGTCGTGGAATTGCATCAAACTAATGTTTATAAACTATTCCCAAACTGTAATAAAAAACAATTTGGAAGCTTACAAACAGGATTAGTATTAGTATAGACTCCTTAACTAATTTTAACTAATAACCTAACAGAAAAATCCCCTGTCGCTGGGGATTGAACGCACGACCCTAACACTAACAGTCCGCAGCCCTAACCAACTATCCACGCAACGCACGCTGTAGAGTTTCATAAAAAATTTGAAGACATTCTTACTACAGATCACATATAAAGTAACACTGTCAATTATAGATAATTAGTTTACAATGTGTTTTACTAATAAATTGCAATTAGTAAAATAATCCAGTCTTTCATTTTTTAATTTTAAAATCGCTAATTTATTAATTAATACAAAATTAAGTTTAAAAACAAAAGATACAAATTAGGTAAGCTGATATTTTTATACTAAATTATGTGTACACACAAATCAATATGCTTTTATTTACCAAGCTTTTAAATAAAAAAAAGCTAAAAATAATAAGCTGTTCAGCCAGATGCAATTATGTAAAATAAAAAATTTCAATTTCGTAATAAAAAAATATAATATTTTAAATTATATTCTGATAAATTTTAAAGAAAGTTAATTTACAAATTTTATCTTGAATTTATTATTGAGTTTTATTCTCAGAAAAACATTCTTTCATTACTACATTTTGCGTCACAGTTAAAAAAATGTTATAATATACTTTAATTCATAACTGAATAATTAATTTATTCTACATGTAATACATTGTTTTATTTTAAATAATAGTTAAATACTTTATTATCACATAAAGAAAAGTATTGTGTTTCAAGATTACTTGAAAAAAGTAATCTCTATTATGTATTATAATGTAAGGTTCTGTTTCATTATTTTGACTTATTCAATTTGTAATACATGACGACAAAATAAATTAGTAGAATATCACTACTAATTCATTTAGCAAAGGAATATGACTATTTTTTTTCGTAAAAAGAGATGAAATAACTAATTCAGCAGTCAAAACTGATGCTACTTATCCCATTAGCCAAATTTTGACTAATTCAAATTTAGAGAGTGCGTTGCGTGGATAGTTGGTTAGGGCTGCGAAATGTTAGTGTTAGGGTTGTGCGTTCAATCCCCAGCGACAGGGGATTTTTCTGTTAGGTAGTTGATTATTAGTTAAAATTAGTTAAGGAGTCTAATACTAATACTGTTTGTAAGCTTCTAAATTTTTTTTGTATTACAGTTTGGGAATAGTTTATCAACATTAGTTTGATGCAATTCCACGACGATGTCTTAGATGATTAATATTTTATAGTCTACAAATTCATTTAGTACCTTAAGCTACAAATTCATTCAGTTACACATTTGTTAGTGATTAAATTAGTACCTGCTGACTAATTCACAGTCAACGAATCCGCCCTATTTGAATTAGTCATTAATGACTGAGAATTAGTCATTTTTGACTAATTCAGATTTAGAGAGTATGATGTGAAGGGGGGGAGGTGGAAATAATCGAAAAAATAGTGACGTAGTTTATGAACAGCGCCTTAATATTTTGTTTTCAGTTACTCTCATATATACCTTTAAAAGTCACTAGTACACTTCAGAATATTTTTTTAATTTAGGTGTATTTTTTCAACGCCGCCAAGTAGCTCAGTTACGTAAGAATCGCCCATAAAAGAGTTAATAAACTGTGTACCATTTTTTAAGCAGATCGTAGATTTTACACATTGAGAATCCAAAATAATTTATCCTAAGTACCTTTAAAGTCCATATACTGTCTTATCAACTCAATAGGAGGTTGCGCGCCATAATTCTCAAGGGCTGGCATATTAAAGTCATCAATAAAGAAAATTTGTTTTTTTAATAATGGAGGACCATACACTCCTTTTCTTCTTTTATCCAATTTAGAATCAATTAAATCCTGTATAAAAAGTAATGTATAACTTTATGTACCCATGTAAATTGAATTAATATTTACATTTATATTTCATTTATGTATCTTACTTGAGTCTGATTGGCAGAAGTGCGAGCAGAAAAAGTGATGAAATCACAGACGTATTTCTTTGACATTGATTTCGATAGTTTAGAAGTAATGGTCAGCGTCTTCCCGCTACCAGTTGGACCGACGCAGAGGACATTTGTATCATTTAGTAGTAGGTATTCAATAAGCGTTGCGTTTCGAACATTGTCTACTGTTGGAATTTCCACATCTAAGATATGTAATGCAGTTAATTAATTACGTGAAATAATGATAATGTAACTTTATTGTAGACAAGAAGACTTCAATGATTCTTTTATTCTAGTGTTGGTTATTCTCTGCGTAGAGCATAATTACAAGTTCCTCGTATTTATAAAATAATTCATTATATAGAGGGTCAAACCATTCTACTTCGCACTGGCATTTTTAATTAATTTTTAAAATCAATGAAACCTAGTAAAAGTAATTTTGGAAGTATCTATAACACGAAATGAATATTATTTCGATAAACTTTTTATTATTTTTCGTAAAATATGAATCTGAAATGTAGAAAGTATAGAAAACTGTCACTTTTTAAGACATTTGAAAATATTTTTAAACAAACATTTAGGTAATTAGTGTTAAAAGAATAAATAAATGACCGGTATTTATTCAAAATAAGTCAGTTTATTGTTTTTACCTGATTAAAGCATATAAAGATGTAAAATAATGAACAAAATATGTTTTTAAAGTTGATCTGTCAAACATCGAAATTTCGTGATTTTTAGCAATTAATTATAAATTCGTTAAATTATTGAAATTAATTCAAACTTACCCGAAAGATAGTATTTCATATAAACTTTAAGATTTTCTTAGCACTTTTCTTTGTTTTAATTCGTAAACACTGAAATATTTTAATCAAAAGTTTGCACTTTATGAATTATCTCGACTTTCAAACGCGAATAATTCTTTTGGAAAGAAATAAAAAAATTCCAAACTTTGGGACTATTTAAATCATCACTAATTAAACGTGTACCGAAAGTTTCGCGTTGGTCCCAAGACTAAATCAATGCGATTAAATCCTTTGAAAATTTTAACCTTTTTTGTGGTTAAAAGATATACTTGTTTATAACTTGAAGTTGGCTTATATACATTTGATTATATAAATAGTAATGTCATTTAATGTTAATATTTTTGAAGTTTATGGAAAGGACATTAATTTTTTGAAAACGACGAAATAAAATAAATTCAAAAGTATCTGGATTATGCTCACAATTATACACAAATAATACACAAATACAATTAACTTCTTACTTAAGAATTATTTCTTATATATATATTAATGTAATTTATAACTAAAATCAAATTTTGAAATAATATCGAAATGCAGACAATCGATATTGAGTCAAATGTGTAAGTCAACTTCAAGTTAAAAACGCAAGTATATCTTTTAACAACAAAAAAGGTTAAAATTTTCAAACGTCTTAACCGCATTAATTTAGTCTTGGGACCAACGCAAAACTTTTGGTACACGTTTAATTAGTAATGATTTAAATAGTCCCAAAGTTTGGAATTTTTTTTTTTCCAAAAGAATTATTCGCGTTTGAAAGTCGGGATAATTCATAAAGTGCAAACTTTTGATTCAAATATTTCAGTGTTTACAAATTAAAACGAAGAAAAGTGCTAAGAAAATCTTAAAGTCTAAATGAAATACTATCTTTCGGGTCAGTTTGAATTCATTTTAATAATTTAACAAGTCTATAATTAATTGCTAAAAAGCACGAAATTTCGATGTTTGACAGATCAACTTTAAAAACATATTTTGTTCATTATTTTATATCTTTATTTGCTTTAATCAGTTAAAACCAATACATTGTCTCTTTTTGAATAAATACCGGTCATTTATTTATTCTTTTAACACTAATTACCTAAATGTTTGTTTAAAAATATTTTCAAATGTCTTAAAAAGTGACAGTTTTCCATACTTTCTTCATTTCTAATTCATATTTTACGAAAAATAATAAAAAGTTTGGCAAAATAATATTCATTTCGTGTTCTAGATACTTCCAAAATTACTTTTGCTAAGTTTAATTAATTTTAAAAATTAGTAAAAAATGACCGTACGAAATATAATGGTTTGACCCTATAATTAGAAAATTTAGTTCTGAAAATATTATTTTGTGACTACAAACAAGGGTCAAACCTAAGATTAATGAATAATGCGTTTAAACAATCTTATTTCAAATGAGAAGGTATTTGTGCGATTTTAAGCACACTGCAAAAACACTTGTATATTTTAAGACATTTATGTGGTAAGTTTTACGACGTTTTTGGGTGTCTTAATTTCAACCGAAGAGAAAGCGTCTTACAAAATTATTAACCAATGAAATAATTTGAAATTACTGAAAGACGCTTTCGAAATGTCTTATGTTCTAAAATAAGACATCCCTAAAACACCATTTTTTACAGTGCTTTTAATAATTTCCACAATTCTCGATATTTTGAAACCACCTGATTCCAAAAAAATGGGTTTTATGCGAGTGTCGATCTGTCTGTCCGTTTGCCTATCTGTAGAAAAAATTGCGTAAAAAATCTTGGATCAACTTCATCTTTAGCACACTTTTTCAAGGTCCAAAAATAAAGGTTGAGGTTAGAAACAGTTTTTCTATCCTAACGCGTACGAATTTTGTAAAAGGCTTTATCTTTTTATCTGGAATATCGGCTTTAGTTGGTTGTCTATAGATGACTCTAAAAAATTGTCAGGATCGCAGATAGTAAATTTATTGTCCAGATAACATTTTTACAGTTGGCAGCTGCCAACTAAACTGTCAAATTTGCTGAAATATAATTTGGTTTATTAAAAAATTCAGTAAAATATAGCATTTATAGTCGCTACCCAATGGGAAATTTACATAGGGCGTAGTGCGGGCCCAGTGCTGGTGGTCAGTGCAGACCCAGTACTGGCGGTCAATGCAGGCGTAGTACTGTCAGTCAGTGTTGTGCCCGTAGCTGTAAATATTTTGCATGATAATGTTTTTGGAACAGAAACGAACACTACACTGAAAAAATTTCGGGCGAGGGAACGGTCCAGTTCCATAAGAGCCGTACGATCTTAAATCGGTGGAACTGGCATCCCTGCTTGGGAGCTCCGATCGCTCAAGATGTAGTATCAATCTTGGGTGTCCAGAGCTCCCGATCTGTCAGAGTTGCTTTTCCGAGTCCTAGTCGTGCTGCACTCGTGAACTATCGGCTCAATCGGAACAGCTGGTCGTTCAACATTTTTTCAGTGTATTTATATATTAGATTCTAAATATGGCCAATGCAAAAGAACTTAACATTCTAAATCGAATTTCAGAAATTAAAAAATTTACAAGTGTCCACCGGAACCTCAGATGTGTTTTGTTTAACATCGAAACGACAATCCACCTAATAAAAACTAGATTTTTTTTGTTTATTAAGATAATTAATAAACTAAATTATTAAATTGAGGGAGTAAGCAAGTTCTTTGTGGAGTCGCGCAATAGATTTGTAACGAGTTGTAAGCTAAACTTGAAACTTTAAACGCGTTTTTCTCAAAACCATGTTTTCAATATAGGTGAGCAAGATTACAAGAAAACCGTTTGACCGATCCTTCCTAAATTTGGTACTCTTTTTTTATACATTAAAAAGCAGTCTTTAATTGAAGGCTTTTTATTTTGATAAAATCTAATTTATTTATTAACAATTAAACAGAGAAATTTTTCTTTAAATTCAAAGTTTTAACTTTGACCTGCCACCATTTCATCAACAATTTTTTTTTAAATCGCTTCAATTAAGGACTAGAAAAACTAATAATTACTCGAAATCAATTTGAGTTTTTTTTTAGATCAATATTTTTTGTTAAAGTCTTCTTACAATAAAATATAATGTAACGCAACATAAAAGATAAAAATGCAAAAAAATTACATTATTTTTCATATCACATGTGATATTGTAGAAAAACTTTAATAAAAAATGTTGATCATTAAGAGATTTTGTTCTTCATACAGATAGTTTATGTCTTTTAGAAAAAATGTAATATTTTTGTTAGGGACTTGTGCTTTCAGGTAGATACCTACAATTTAATTGGCTTTCGATTTACGAAAAATAAAGGGGAGAAAAAAATACTTACACAGGATTATTACAAGGATTTTAAAAATACACCTTCGGAACGACACCCGGGTCTGGCTGGTCGCCTGTGCACTGTGCTTGAAAACTTTCAGAATTTAATACAATTTAATCATGCAAACGTCCTTTTTTATTTTTTCGTTACTTAAATCTTTGCCGTAAGTATTTACACACCTATAAGAATATATTCGTATGTGTATTCCTACTTTGAAAGAAGTGTAAAATAGACTAAACAGAACAGTGAGTTTTGAAATAACAATTCATATTTACAAAGTCGATAAAATAACGCCTATAATTATTAAAAAAAAAAAGCATTGAAGTTTTAAGCCAAACGTTGACACAACTGTACTCTCAAAAACTAAAACAGTTGACATTTGCTTTTTCTTTAGTCCACAGTATACATCTATTTCAAAACAGCAATATTTTAATGTATTAGTGAATTTTGCTGTAAATCAGTAAATTAATTGCTTTTTAATCAGTATATATGTTCTGTTTGAAATCATTTGCATACTTTTCGATGTCTCAAATTGAGTCAGTATGATTTTGACCTAACAGTTTTTTTAAGATTCTTATATAAACATAGGTAAATGTTATCTTGTACAACTGATAAAATTAAAATATTTTATAGTTCTAATTATTAAATATTTGATTTTTATGAATAAATTAAAGTGTTTATTACAAATTGCACTTATTAATTCAATTGATTAATGTTAAAATCTTTTATTTTAGCTGTTGTTCGAAATAACATTTACTTGTGTTTATACAATAATGTGACAATCTTCATGGTCAGTTTTTGTGTCACCAAACAGGTTATGTTTACCTGCCAATAGTTTAGTTTATGTCAAAACCACTGAGAAAGATATGAAATCAATATATATACTTGCTTGCTAAAAAGATAAGTTTGAATACCTTCATCACTTTCTAAATCTGAATAAATTGGAATTTGATTAATTTTTTGCTTGTCCAAACAGTGAATCAGTAACTAAAATATCACTTAACATCGTAGTTTTTCTGTTAAATTTGATTAGTTAAACAAGCAAGAAGTCAGTTAGTGAATGAAAATAGTAAAATTTTAAGTAGTTTAAATTGAATGGAAGTATACTTGCATACAAGTGAATATAATTGTACAGGGGTCCAGCCAGACCCATGTGTTGGTCCGAAGGGTACGGAATAGGTGTGAATAATTTATTTTCTTGACTAAATTGGGTCTAAAAGTCGAAAAATGATAAAACTTTTGCAAAGTTTATGATTTAAATTCTAATTTTCCAGAAAAACATAATTTTAGTACCCCAAACAAGTTTTTTTTTAAAGCTGACATTTACTGCTTGCAAAATATACTGAAAACTTTTGTTTGAAAACGCATTGTTGGGGTGATAAAATTATTTCTCAGAAAAAGCTATAGATCAAAGTTTGAAAATGATGCAAAAAATCTTATTTTTGCTCCAAAAAAACTACAGACTATAGGCTTTTCTACTATCTGTGCACAGTGACTTTTAAAGTCACTGGCCGAGTGGAGAATGAGCCCGAGACGAGTGAAAGAAGTGATTAGTTACCTTAATGGCAACTAATGCACTTAAATTTACTCAAATTAACTTGCATCATTGCAAAGACGCCTCAGCAGTATAGATGAGGGGTATGGCAAGGATGCACACAGGTATCTCGTTGATCCAAGAACCTTGGGTTGTGCGAGATACCATTAAAGGGCTTGAGGGAAAAAGTTTCATTTGTTATAGGGACCCCAAGGCTAAGAGACCAAGAGCGTGCATCCTAATGAAAGGTGTATCAGTTACTCCTTTGTTGGACATGTGCACTGGAGACTTAATGGCGGTGATCAATGACTTTGAGGGAATTGGAAGGTCCGTCATTGAATCGGCTTACTTCCCCTACGACGGCAGGACCAATCCACCAGTAGAGGTTGCAAAATTGGTTGAGTACTGTACGGTAACGAAGCTTCCCCTGGTGTTGGGTTGTGATGTCAATTAGCACCACACACTATGGGAGAGCTCTGATATTAATCAAAGAGGTTTGCATTTGCTGGACTATCTAATTAATACTAATTTAGACATCCTAAATACAGGCTCAACACCAACTTTCAAGACTAGGAACAGAGAATCCCAGGAAAACGGATTGGGCTGGCTATGGGACTGAGCTTAAGAAAGCGCTGTCTGGATTTCCAAGGAAAATCAGGGATACTGAGACACTCGATAAGGCGGCGGAGATTTTTACAAAAGCCGTTCAAATGGCCTTTGAGTGTAGTTTTGTTCCAACTAAAATTCATAGGGTTACTACCACCTATTGGTGGAACAATAAAATGGAAAACCTGCGTAAAGAAACTAGAAGGTTTTGTAGACGTGCTAGATCAAGTCGCACGAAGGAAAGTTGGGCCATCTATTTCAAGACAAGGTTGGTAAGGGTTACTAGGGCAAGTTTGACTCTGGGATATGTTCCAGAGATATCGAGGGGTACGAAAGTGGTTTTCGTACCTAAAGCAGGCAGAATTGGTTACACCTCACCGAAGGACTGTCAATCAATCAGCCTAACATCTTTCGTCTTAAACACAGTAGAAAGACTAGTGGATAGATATATCCGCTGTGAGATCCTGTCTAGACATCCGCTCCACAGAGATCAACACATCTATAGAGCAGGACGCTCTACAGCAACAGCCTTAACTAGAGCCGTGCTTCTAATTGATGGTCAGCTAGAAGTAAAGGGTTTTGCTATTAGGGTTTTTATGGATATCGAGGGGGCTTTTAATTACACCTCTAGAGATGTTATACGAAGGGTTATGCGTGTCCATGAAATTCCAGAGATAATCGTTGACTGGACCTGCCTTATGTTAGGCAATAGGAACATTATAACGAGTAAAGGTGATACCTCCCTGCGTGGGGTCGTTGATTCCGGCTGCCCGCAAGGAGGAGTTATCTCACCTCTGCTGTGGTGCCTCGTGGTTGAAGAGCTGCTAAAGTTACTCACAGAAAACGGCTTCAATGTGATTGGATACGCGGATGATATCTTGTTGATTGTCCGTGGCCAGCTCCTGGAGGAACTATTTGGAATAGTACAGCAGGCACTGAACCTTGTCGACAATTAGTGACCACGAGTCAACCTGACCGTCAATCCAAAGAAAACTGAGGTTGTTATCTTTACGAGACGCTATAAGTGAAAAGCTACACGCACGCTGAGGCTCTCAGGACAAGAACTTCAACTGTCAGCGCGAGCAAAGTATCTAGGAGTCATCCTGGATAGTAAACTGGCCTGGAATGAACACTTAGAAGATAAGTGTAAGAAGTTCATGGCAGCCCTCTGGCAATGTAAAAGAGCCATCGGGCATAGCTGGGGTTTAAAACCGGATACACTAATGTGGATCTATAAGGCGATTCTGCTCCCTAGGCTAACATATGCATCTGTGGTCTGGTGGAGCTGAGTCGAATTGTTGTTGACTATCGATTGACTTAAAAGTGTAAGGGGAATGATCCTGATGAGCATAACGGGGGCGTTGGGTACTACACCTATAATGTCCCTGAATGCACTTCTAGGGCTGGAACCACTACACCTTACCATCAAAGTAGAGGCGGTTAAATCTGCCCTGAGAATAAATGATGGACTTAGGCGGAAGTATGTCAGGGGAAAGGGTAACGTGACACTTCTTGCTAGTTTGGTGGAAAAATCTATCTTCAAAATGAGGAGATATAGAATTTCTTCACAATACCTCTTCGACAAGAAATATAAGAGCAGATTGCCAACAAAAGAGGACTGGCAAAATGGACTCGTGGTCCTCCCCACTGACGGTGACATCTGGTTTACGGATGGATCCAAAGGGGAAGTGGCTGCGGGTGCAGGTCTTTATCATGTAACAACTATGGAGGGCTCTGCATTTAGGCATAGGTCCACTGTAACTGTTTTACAAGCCGAGACAACAGGACTGCTCTACGCGGCCGGTGAGACCGCGGAGCTCTGTGATGGTAGAAATATATTTTTTCTCTTGGATAGCAAGGCGGCTTTACTGTCCTTGAATCATTACTCAACAACATCTCATCTAGTTTGGGAGTGCCATTGTGCACTAAATCACCTAGCTGAGACTAACTGCGTCATGCTCCTATGGATCCCTGGTCACTCTGGGATTAAGTGTAACGAGATGGCGGATCGACTAGCAAAGGCGGGTAGCAGAAGCCGTATTGTTGGCCCTGACCCGCCTGTAAATGTCTCTCATGCAGTGTTGGCTTTAGAATTCAAACAATGGCTGCGTGCAGAACACCAAAAGGAGTGGAATAGCTATGCTGGTGGCAGACAGGCTAAGTCACTCCTTGGTAACACTATCAACCTGAAACGAGCTGCAGACTTCTGTAAGCTCAGCAGGATAGATCCAAAGACCCTAACGCAAATATTAACTGGCCATGAAGATATTTGCTATCAACAACACAAACTGAGCATCGTTAACGACCCCGAGTGTCGGAAGTGTGGGAAGACGGATGAAACCTCTACTCATGTTCTCGGTCATTGCCCTTCGCTAACCAGCGAACGTCTTCACCTGACAGGAAAACCATTCCTTCAGGAGCCAGATATCGCAGCCATAACTCCGGCTCGGGTTCTCTCTTTGTGGAGGGGGCTGTGTGCTAGGGATTAGATGGCTCGTTTTTGGGGGGCGTAAAGGGATTACCCAAGCGCTGATGGTTGCACAACCATTCCCCTTCTCTTAATAATAATAATAACTAAGTGCCTAAATGTTTTTTGACTCTCCGATCACGAATCTGAAATCAGATTTCAAAAATTCAAAATGGCGGATCCAATATGGCAAACGAAATTTTGAAATTCGATCGGATTTAATTAAAATTTTTTACTCGCGGGGTTTGAAGGTCGCTGATTACGAATCTGATGTCAAAATTGAAAAATTCAAAATGGCGGATCCAATATGGCGGACGATATTTTGAAATTCTATCGGATTTGTTTGAAAATTATTACTCGGGGGTTTTTGGGGTCGCTGATTACGAATCTGATGTTAAAATTAAAAAATTCAAAATGGCGAATCCAATATGGCGGACAATTTTTTGAATATCGATCAGATTGGTTTGAAAATTGTTGCTCAGGGGTTTTTGGGGTCGCTGATCACGAATCTGATGTCAAAATTTAAAAATTCAAAGTGGCGAATCCAAAATGGAGGACGATTTTTTGAAAAGCGATTAGATTTGTTTGAAACTTGTTACACGGGGGATTTGGGGGTCGCCGATCACGAATCTAATCTTAAATTTAAATATGCCAAAACAAAGGATCCAAAATGGCCGACGATATTTTAAAAATTGTTCAAAGTTGATATTGAAACTTGTTACTCGAATGTTTTGGGTTTGCTGATCACGCATCTGATGTTAAATTTAAACAAAATTTTAATGACAGATCCAAGGCGGCTGATATTGTTTTGAAAATCGATGAGATTTTTTTAAAACTATCTGATTGAATATTTCACGTCATTTAGCCATTAAAAGTATTTTAGCCCTCCGCCTGACACCTATTCTGTACCCTTCGGACTGACACCTGGGTCTGGCTGGACCCCTGTACATTTATGTTCATTTGTATGCAAAAATATTTTGATTAAATTTAAACTACTTACAATTTTACTATTTTTATTCACTAACTGACTTCTTGCTTGTTTAATTAATCAAATTGAACAAAAAAAACTACGATTTTAAGTGATATTTTAGTTACTGATTCACTGATTGGATAAGCAAAAAATTAATCAAATCCCAATTTATTCAGATTTAGAAAGTGATGAAGGTATTCAAACTCATCTTTTTAGCAAGCAAGTATATATTTTTGATTTCATATCCTTCTCAGTGGTTTTGACATAAACTGAACTATTGACAGGTAAACATAACCTGTTTGGTGACACAAAACCCACAAAACTGACCATGAAGATTGTCATATTGTATAAACACAAGTAAATGTTATTTCGAACAACAGCTAAAATTAAAGATTTTAACATTAATAAATTGAAATAATAAATGCAATAAATAATAAACACTTTAAATAATTTATAAAAATCAAATATTTAATAATTAGAACCATAAAATATTTTAATTTTATCAGTTAGTTGTACAAAATAACATTTACCTGTGTTTACATGAGAATTTTCAAAAAACTGTTAAGTCAAAATCATACTGACTCAATTTGAAATGTCGAAAAGTATGCAAATGATTTTAAACAGAACAAATATTCTGATCAAAAAGCAATCAATTTACTGATTTACAGCAAAATTCACTAATACATTAAAATATTGCTGCTTTGAAATAGATGTATACTGTGGACTAAAGAAAAAGCAAATTTTAACTGTTTCAGTTTTTAAAAGTACGGTTGTGTCAAGGTTTGGTTTAAAGCTTTAATGGTTTTTTTTCTTTTTTAATAACTACAGGAGTTATTTTATCGACTTTGTAAATATGAATTGTTATTTCAAAACTCACTGTTCTGTTTAGTCTATTTTACACTTCTTTCAAAGTAGGAATACACATACGAATATATTCTTATAGGTGAGTAAATACTTACGGCAAGGATTTAAGTAACGAAAAAGTACAACGAAAAAGTGAAAAAGGCCGTTTGCATGATTAAATTGTATCAAATTCTGAACGTTTTCAAGCACTGTACACAGGGGTCCAGCCAGACCCGGGTGTCGGTCCAAAGGTGTATTTTTAAAATCCTTGTAATAATCCTGTGTAAGTATTTTTTTCTCCTCTTTATTTTTCATAAATCGAAAGCCAATTAAATTTTAGGAAGCTACCTAGAAGCACAAGTCCCTAACTGAATTAGAAATATGTTTAATTAACTATTAAAAACGAAAAGGGTCTGGCTGGACCCAGGTGTCAGACGGAGGGTTAATGTTGCCCGACTCTAATCACAAGGAGAAAAACGTAAAGTGAAGAGTCATTTTTTTTAATATTTTGTATTTCTTTTTAATTTTTTGTAATTGCATTTTTTTTATTTTTTTTTATTTTTAAATTTTTTTATATAAACGGAACAAAGACAGTCATTTAATTTTCGTGGAATTTTTTAAAACAGTATTTACAGAAATAATCAGTACACCTTTCACAAAAGTTTTGTGTTCGTATTGAACACTTGTCGACAATGCATTTTCTTTTTTTTTCCATTCAGTGTTTGAGACGGGAAACGTTAAAATACTTTTATTAGCTAAAGGACCTTAAATGTTGAATCAGATGGTTTCAAACAAATCCAATCGATTTTCAAAATATCGTCCTCCATATTGGACCCGCCATTTTAAATTTTTAAATTTTGACATTGGATTCGTGATCAGCGACCCCAAAAACCCCAGAGAACATTTTTTAAACAAATCTGATCGCTTTTTAAAATATCGTACGCCATATTGGATCCGCCATTTTTAAATTTGAAATTTTACCATCAGATTCGTAATCAGCGACCCCAAAAACCCCCAAGTAACAATTTTCAAACAAATCCGACAGAATTTCAAAATATCGTCCACCATATTGGATCCGCTATTTTGAATTTTTAAATTTTGACATCAGATTCGTAATCAGCGACCTCCAAAACACCCGAGTAAAAAATTTTAATTAAATCCGATCGAATTTCAAAATTTCGTTTGCCATATTGGATCCGCCATTTTGAATTTTTGAAATCTGATTTCAGATTCGTGATCGGAGAGTCAAAAAACATTTAGGCACTTAGTTATTATTATTATTAAGAGAAAGGGAATGGTTGTACAACCAACAGCGCTTGGGTAGTCCCTTTACGCCCACCAAAAACGAGCCATCTAATCCCTAGCCCACAGCCCCCTCCACAAAGAGAGAACCCGAGCCGGAGTTATGGCAGCGATATCTGGCTCCTCAAGGAATGGTTTTCCTGTCAGGTGAAGACGTTCGCTGGTTAGCGAAGGGCAATGACCGAGAACATGAGTAGAGGTTTCATCCGTCTTCCCACACTTCCGACACTCGGGGTCGTTAACGATGCCCAGTTTGAGTTGGTGATAGCAAATATCTTAATGGCCAGTTAATATTTGCGTTAGGGTCTTGGGATCTATCCTGCTGAGCTTACAGAAGTCTGCAGCTCGTTTCAGGTTGATAGTGTTATCAAGGAGTGACTTAGCCTGTCTTTTTCTTTGTATTTATTATCGCGTGGCATCTTGAAAAAAAAAACAATTTTAGCATGTCTTCTAAACCTTTCCAATATTTAAGGATATCATTAACATAATTATTTTTTATTGTTCTTCCTGTTTTATTTAATAATTTTTAAATTTTTTATTTTCAATTAATTTTTTTTGTTGATATTTCCATTATCCTCCTACAATTTCGGTTTGTTTTTAATTTTCCATTTTAAGTAGATTATCTTCCATTTTATATTTTAGCCCTCATAATAATGTTTTAATAGTTTTTGTAATCTAAGGATTTTTTCATAATTTGTTATTAAAAAAATTTTTCCGTTGTTTATGTTTTTTTTTATTACAGTTGCTTTTTAGTACAGTTATTTATCATTAAATAAATAAATCCAAAAAACGTGTATGTATAATCGGAGGAATCCGGGAATTTGCCGAAAATTTTAGAATAATTATTCGCTAGACACCTTATAATATAGTAATATTATGCTTTGAAGATATAATTTTCAACTATTTATTTATTTAAAGAATTGTAAATTAGTATAATATGTTTTATATTATTTTATTTTAATGTACTTTAAATAAATTGTGAAGAAAACAAAATTATTTATTAAAATTACATGAAATGATAGTTGAAAAGATAACTGGACATCATTGGATGTCGAATTTAAGAAAAAAAATATTCGACAGGATTGTTCAAATTTAGAGAGCAGTTCAGATGAGAACTCTAATGATTCGAGTATATATTTAAATTTAGACATCAGAAGTTTAGAAAGTAGTTTTGACAATTGTAGAGTTGTGCATTCAAACACAGAAAGCTGCTTAGAAAATGATTTGGATAATTCTAACTTGGACAGTAGTTTAGATAATAGTTTAATTGATTTATTATCTTTTAATAGTCTGTCGTTGACGGACTTTTCTGACGAATCATCAGACATTTCATGTAGTTCAACTATTTCTAATCTTTCAAATCAATCTTCAAACTGCAATGATGATACTACAGATTTAACTTTTTGTCAAATACTACAAAATTGGACAGTATCATATCGAAAAAACTTGACTCGTAATTCAATCGAAAGTTTGTATGGAAAGCTAGAGACCTTAGCTAACTTCTGGCAAAGAAACTAAATTGATTCCGTCGAATAGAAAAATTATTTTTATAAATTTAATAAAGTGGTCATTTTTTACAAAAATGAAATTTTGGTTCGGTTGTGGGCACCCTTAAAAAATTGGCTAAAAATTAGGAAAAATGAACTTAAACCACCTCAAATATGAAAAAATATCAATTTAATTATTAATTAAATGAGTATACATGAAATTATTTAAATTATTTTCAGTTTAATTTCAAAACTAAAACTTATTTATTTCAAAGGATTTCTGCGGCAAAATTACCGCGTAAGATAAAACTTTTTACATCCACTTCAGTCCCCCTTCAATGTAATTCACTTCCACTTTACTTCCACTTCACTTTCATTTCACTTCCACTTCACTTCCACTTCACATCCACTTCAATTCAGCTGTATATCCACTTTACTTCTACTTCCTTTTTAAGTTCACTTTAATTACACTTCCCATCCACTTCAATTACACTTCATTTCCATTTTACTTTCATTTCACTTTCACTTCACATCCATTTTACTTCTACTTCACATCGATATACCGACTATCTTTGGCTCTCTTTGTCTCTCTCTTTCACGCATCAAACCTAAAATGCACAACTATTGTCATTACACGACGGACGCTTAATTCTCGTTATAAGAATTTTGTCCCTAGATCACTCCCAGAAACCACTGGAAACCCTTAAAATTTGTGAAACACTAATAATAGTTGTAAAAAATTACTTATGATTTCATCCAACACGATATTTCGCGATTTATCTAAAAAAAATAGTGCCCACAACCGAACCAATTTGAGTGCCCACAACCGAACTTTGCAATCATGTTAAAACGTCATGAAAAAAATTTTGGTTGTAAACATTGTTGTGATACTCGGTATTGGATTAAAAAATATATTATATTTACTGTGTAAATATGCATTAGATATGCATTTTTAATAGATTCGCTTTGATTTGTGCCACTTTTAAAAATATTTAAAAAAACTTTTATTTTAATTTCAACTTGAAAAAAATTAATTTCTTTGCAGCAAAAAGTACAGGTGTCCGTTTAATTTTGTATTCTCGCAAAAAACTACGTGCGGTCATACCACACACTTGACATTTGTCACATTTGACAAATATCTTTTCTGTCAAAAGTTTCACAGGGGTGCCCACAACCGAACCTTTTCCCCTACCAATGGTTCTTATGTATACTTTGGAATCAAAGACGGCTTAAATTACTGTATTACTGATGAATACACAAACGGGGATATTAGTTTATTATTTAATGTTGATGGATTACCTCTATACAGAAATTCTCATCAGCAGTTTTGGATAATATTAGGACTAGTCGTCCACAATAAATACAACTCACTGCCATTTATTGTTGCAGCCTATTGTGATCATTCAAAACCAGAAAATTTTCATGGATTTTTAGAAGATTTTGTAAAAGAACTTAACAACTTAATTAATGATGGAATGACAATTGGAGACAAAACATTTAGAATCATCATATTAGGATTTTCGAATGACACACCAGCCCGATCATTTATTAAAAAATGTAAAGCTTATACTGCATTTTATGCGTATGAATGATGCACGGTTAGAGGAACAACCGTAAATAATAGAAGAGTTTTTCCATCTTTAAATTCCCAACTAAGAACCAAACAATCGTTTATAACGCAAAGTAAAAAAACATCATTTAAGAAGAGCATCATCGCCTTTAATAAATATTACTAAATTTGATCCTGTGAGATCAGTGTTTCTTGATTCAATGCATTTGTTCTATCTAGGAATAATGAGGTGGATATTACATCAACTACTAGAAACATCAAAGACAGTTAATCGCAAATGCAAACTTCATAGCCGTGAAATAAAAAGATTAAATACGATTTTAAAAAAATTAACAAAATATGCAGCGGCGCCCGTTTGCGGCTGCCAGGTAAAAATAATTAAAATGATAGGACGTTAGCGGCTGGGTACGATCAGGTCAGGGTAATAAAATGGGACGATTGCGGCTGGGTTTAAAAAAGGCACATTAATGGAAAGATTTCCGCGATTGAAAATTTTCCTTGTACAAAGATATCAATTTTTCTAAAACTTTTATAAAACTTATTTTATCAAAATTTACCTGATGATTTTAAATATGAAAGTGCAAACACAATATTCTAGTTGAAGTTAAATTGAATACTGACGATGATAATAATTTTGGAATTAATTTCTGCTACGTTACTCTTTCTAATAATGTCTATCGCACTTGTTTTTATTTACACTTTATAGCGCACACAATCTTAATTATAAGACTCAAACATTTTAATAATAATTAAATCTAAAGTTTGAATTAACAGGGTTTCCAAAAATATTTTATTACAATATTTTCCGCACAATATAATAATAATTATAACATTAAAACTTTTTTTTTCTAAAAAGAAATTTTATATTTGGAATAAAAAATCAAACATCTCAATTTTTCTTCAAAAATTTCCGCGGTTTATAATTATAAGGACCTAACTTTCATTGCACCCAGCCGCAATCGTCCCATTTTATTACCCTGACCTGATCATACCCAGCCGCAAAAGTCCTATTGACCTGCGTGAACCCTGTACGAAAAATCATTTACCCTCATTAGCAGCCGCAAACGTACCAAGCTCCAAAATATGTACCAA
Source organism: Ganaspis brasiliensis (assembly GCA_037103525.1). Taxonomy (NCBI): domain Eukaryota; kingdom Metazoa; phylum Arthropoda; class Insecta; order Hymenoptera; family Figitidae; genus Ganaspis; species Ganaspis brasiliensis. The sequence goes on along the minus strand of JAZKLR010000097.1, from coordinate 462,943 downwards.
AAGAATTCCAAAGAAAAACTTTGAATTTGGACGTAATTAACAACTGGAAGGCAACTCAATTTCGTCTTTTCCTACACTATTGTGGTGCTTTAGCGTTAAAGACTATTTTACCTGATTTGATGTATAAGCATTTTTTTTCTTATTTGTTGCTTGTAGAATACTATGTAATGATGAAATCTGTCTTACAAACACAATATTTGCAAGAGAATTGTAAAAAAAAGTTTGTTGAGCTGCTGCCTTCTTGTTATGGCAACCATTCTCAAGTTATAAACAATCATAATTTAATTCATGTTGCAGATGATGTGAAATATACACAACTGCCATTATCTCCAAAATCAGCATTTCCTTTTGAAAATTTTCTTGGGAAATCAAAGAAGAAATTAAAAGGAACACGAATCCTTTATTTCAATTAATTAGAAGAGAATCAGAAAAGAAAGAATGCCTAGAAACAAAAAAGCAATGGTGATAAAAAAGAAAAAGATATTTGAAGTTCTGCATGATATTCCTCTGCAAAATTCAACGGAAGTAGAAAGTGTTCATTTTCACGGAGTTGAAATAAGCACCTGGAAACCCGACAATGTAGTCAAATTGCGCAGTGGCGAAATTTTTGAAATTACAAGAATCAGAAGAGAAGAAACACTCATTTTATGTCACGGTTTTGACATTAAAAAAATCATTAATATTTTTCAATACCCTTGTCCATCAAGAAATATTGGATTGATTGGTAAGCTTTTACGAACACACGGAACAAGCAGTAAATATTTTTAAAACGTAATCCTTTTGCACTCTCATTTTTTTGTACTATGATATTTTAAAATAAGGAACTTTTTGTAAATCGCATAATACTCATATTCATAAAGGCAATTTTTTATTGTTATTGATTTTTCAGGTAAAGCATAATTGTGGTCTCACAAAATAAGCCGACACATTATTTAATAGAATTTAATAAGAAAAAGAAAACCAATCATTTCACCGACAAGATCATTGATCTTGTCCCAATAAAATGAACCTTCATCATAAATAGAAAATACACTGCAAATATCCTGAAAAAAAGGAGTACAGTAAGGTGAAAAGCATGAGTAAGGAGCTATCAGACCCTGTTAGATTTAAATTTTGTTAGATGTAAGTTCTGCTAACTGGAAAATCGGTAAAATAGAGAAATTGCTAATTAAATTTATGTTTAATAGAAATAGGAATTTTTTTAAATAAGAATTAGCTTATAAATGTATTCTTTAGTATAAAAAACCAGTAAAATAGAAAGTAAATTTGAACTTATGAATTTTAGGAAAAATTCAAGCGTATAATTAAATGTTATTTAAGAAGTTACGACCAAGGCATTAGACAGATGAATAGGGCTTTTACGGACGCAGTTCTTCAAAGTAGTAGTATTGATAATAAGAGCAGCTTAGAAGATAAAGTAACTCCGCTAAAACTAAATGATACAGAACTAGAAAAGTCACTGTTGGACATTAAGTCAGTTTTCAAAACAAAACAAAGTTTCAATCAGGATTTTGAAACGATCGAAAATCATCATAATAGAAATTATTCAGACGTAGAGGAATTACTCAGTGAGTTACATCAATGATTTCTTTATATGAAAATAATAAAATAAAACTATTAACTACAATAATTATTCTGAAATAAAATAAATTTAAAAATTATTTTTCAATGCATAAGCAACCATTATTTTTTAGAGCACTCAGAGAATCATAATCAAGATCCATTAAACTTATCTGGATTATCAACTTCCAGTTTATTAGGTGTGTTTAGTGAAGAAATAAAAAAGAATTATGATAAAATGGGGCGAATAGTAAAAAATCCAATAAAAAACAAGAAAAACAATCATAACAAAACACGATTAACTTTGAATTCTTCATTGTCGAATGAGAACAATGAGCGCTCAAGAGGTAGCACTACTCCCTAAATCTAAAACAAGACAAAACTAAACTAAATATAGTCAACTTTAATTAATATTTATTGATATATATGCATATAATGCTTAAGAAATATTTTTAAAAAATGGAACTATTAATTAATAGAATAATTAGTTTGTTCATTATATTCAGAGTATAATGAAAATCTATTGGGTTTGTCATTATCACCATCATCCTTTGCCACCTTATCAGATGAGACTGGTGAAGAATCTAATCCCAGTTACGAAAAGGAAGAAAACCCGCCGTTAAAAGATAAAAATAACAAACGAGTAAAAGGTAACATTGTTTATGAATTAAAAAACTTATATTAAATTCATATTATTTCTGGGTGTACCTCTTAAATGGAAATTTTACAAATTCATTTATTGATTATTTTAAATGTAATATTGTTGAAGAAATCTTTTAAAAAATAAAATTTCAAATATGGGTTTTTACTGCAATATTTAATACATATGCAATAGACTTACATTATTAAAATACCATTACATTAACCAAATTTACTTTAGATAAAGTATTCTTGATGAAAAAAATAATTAATTAGTTTATATAAAGCACAGATTTTTATCGGCAAATGATAAAATTAATGGTTATTTTTGATTTTCAAATAAATTGAAATTTTTTTTTTGCAGTATGTTAATCTATTCCTTTCTCTATATTTTGCTTAGATGGAAGCAAAGTGCTCATGAAATGAATATAAATTTCACCTAGTTTTTATTTATTTTTTTAATTTAAATAAGACGTAAAAGGAAAAATTGAAACACGTTCATAAAAAAAATATAACTTCAGTATATAAACACATAGACTACAGTTTGATTGAAACATAATAAAATTAATAAAAACATTATTTCTTAAAATATTAATTCACAATATTATTTTTAAAGAGTACTCAGCGACACAAAACAAAAATTCATTTGGATTTATCATTATCTCCGTCAACCAATTGTCCATTATCAGTTGCACCTAATAAACAATTGATTGATAACATGATAACTACGATAAAGCAGGACCAAGTTTAGAAAGTTCATTAAACAATAAGAGTAATATAAAGAAGTATGTAAAAGGTAATATTGTTTTAATTAAAACCACTTACATTAAGTTAATAAATATGAATACTATTTTTTTGATTATTAACATATATTGCTACAATTTATATAGATACTTTTTCATTGTATTTTATAATTAATATAACTATATTTTAACCTTATAATATATAATTAATAGATTGAAATAAAAATTTAATGTGATGAAATAATAATTATATTTAGTCAATTATTAAATTATTGTCATTTAATAATAGCTACATATATAAAATTTAATAACATTTATTAAGTAATATAACTATTTTATCCGTATAAAATGTACACACAGAAAAGTAATATATAAAAATAAAAGTATCTTTTTCTCAGAGCCTGCTACATTTTTATTTGTTTCAAATAAAATTGTTACTTCAAAGTTAGATGTTTAAGAAAAGATAGTAACCCTTATTATCTAAATATTAAAGTTTATCTAAGATATTAAATTTTAACATGTGGATATTAAAGATAAACATCTAGATGTTAACCTTGAACATTTAGATAGCTTAACATCTAGATGTTAAGGGTTAACTTCCATTTTTGTCAGTGTAAATACAAGAATCTTCAACATTCATTAAAAGAGATTTACAAGTCGTATGCCGATGTTTTTTCAAACAAATAAAGAATTTAATAGTTTTTATGTAAGCGGAGCACGTTCTGCTCGGTTTCTTAGCGCGCTTTTGAGACCCAAAGCAGACCATTACGTCAGCCAGTAGTTTTGCCTGCCGTTGCCTGCAAACCTACTGCATGACGTATGGTCTGCTTTAAGTCTCAAAAACTTGCCATTAAACCGAAAAAAACGTACTCCACTTACATAAAACATCGTGTGGACCTCGACTTAAAACGCAATTCTCGTCCTCGCTTTTTTACAGTACTCGGCTTCGCCTCGTATTGCAAAGAAAGCTCGGACGAAAAACATGCGTTTTGCGTCTCCGTGCACAATATACTATTAAGAAAAAAATATTTTTATTCGTCACAAAAAACTTTAAAAATTGGGCTAAATGTAATTGGTTACTACGCGCAATAAGCATTTTCGATAGGCTAGTTTCATTTGGTTTATTTTTATATAAATACAAAGTAATAAAGTTTTTTAAAAAAATAAGTACATGTATGAAAAGTGATTATAAAAAAATAAATTTAACATCGATTTAGATGCCCGTAAACAATAATGTTTGATTTGGATATAATATATTACTTATTATTAACAATTTTGTATTTTTAAATGTTAACGAACAACGTTATTTTCTAAGAGAACTCAGCAAAACATAAAGATGATTCTTGGGACTTATCTTCTTCATCACATTCTAGCTCATTATCAGATGGGCTTAATAAAAAATCGAAAAACAATTATGTCAGACTAGGACCAAGTGCACCCAAACCATTAAAAAATAAAAATAACAAACGAGTAAAAGGTAATATTCTTTCTTAATTGAAATATCTATATTAAATTAATTTTGTTTGGTTATTACCTTCTCTAAGTATTAATAAAAATTTGCATATTAAATAATAATCAATATAGCTATTATTTCCTTATAGAATTGAAGAGTAGGGGAGACCGGGCCTGTTAGCGCAGGGGTTAGTTGACGCACTTGAGTTTATTCAAAGATAAAAAGTCGAATTAATTTCGCTCATTTCTGAAGTTAATATACTTGATGATCTGTAACTTTCGACGTAGTTTCATTGTTATTGATTAATTATTGTGGATTGTAGGTCAAAAAAACTGATTTTGGTATTCAAAAGTAAATTTTAAACATCTTAATTTTTTGTTATATCTTTTTAAGAAATGTAACTAGAAAAAAATCAGAAGTCAATTTTTCAGCTATGAATATTTATTATTAATTAGTTAATTTTGATTAAAAAATTTCTTAACAAGGCTTGACTCACAATATAATATACTTTAAATTATATATTTTCACTCCTGCGCCAACCAACCCTGGGCTGGGGCTATCTGGCGCACTTTGGATTACTCCAAATAAACTGTTCTTAAAAAGAAACTATGAACTGTTATGCAACTTTTTTTTTTTTAATTCCAATCTGAGATATCAAGCAAGGTTTCTGTGGAATATAGTTTTTATCCCACAGGCACAAACATGGCGCTTTTAGATGCCTGTAGGCAGGGTCTAAACGCATTCATTTGTTCGACCGGGTAAAAATGGCTTCCATTTTTTCCCTAGGGAAAAAATGAACAGCTGATCCATGCATTTTTTCCACCACAGGGCAAAAATGGCCGCCATTTTTATACGGTCAAACAAGTGAATGCATTTAGACCCTAACCTACAAACATTTAAAAGCACCAAGCTTGTGCCTTTGGAATAAAAAGTATCGTAAGCAACACGGGTTTAAAGTCAGTCCAATTTGTTTACAATGATGTTTGTGTACTCGTTCACGTCTCGGGCTTCGCCCTTGACTGTCACTCGTACACAAACATCAGCGTAAACAAATGGCTGCCCTTAACCCCTTGTTGCTTAATATACTATTTTATACCTGTGTAATCACACAGGTCTACAAAGGTTTTTTTTATTAGATATCGATGTGGTTTCCGATGCATTTTTGTGCGCTGAATACGATGCTGGGTTCCAAACTTGCGCATCACGTCATGATTTTGAGAAAAGTGTGGGTAAAGACACCAAAAAACGTGCTTATGGAGTTTTTCAACATTTTTTTCCTCTTTAACCTGACGTGCTAGAAACTTCAATAAGGTCTTAAATTGAAGCTCGAAATGTGCACTTTAAGATGCAGATTCGAAATACCAAAAAAGATTGAGGATTTTAAGAAAAGTGGGGGTAATGGCCCCCAAAAAAAGTGTTTTTGGGATTTTTCAATATTTTTTCTCTTTTTGACCTGTCGTGCTAGAGACTTTAATAAGGTCTTAATTTATAGCTTTAAACGTTCACTTTAGGACTCTAACACTTAAGATTAACGAAACAAAATTTTAGAAAATCCCAAATAGACGTTTTTTGGGATATTTACCCTTACTTTTCTGAAAACCTTTTATTTTTTTTTGGTCTTTTGAATATGTATCTTAAAGTGCACATTTCAAGCTTTCATTTAAGACCTTATTAAAGTCTCTAGCACGTCAGGTTAAAGTAAGCAAGAATTCATGTCCTAAATGAGGAACTACAGGGATGATTTTTAAAAATTGATTTTTTTTGTCTCCGATTTATTTTTTCTAAGAAATATGATCAAGTTTTAGAACTTATCTAAAATTGTTTTTTAATCTAAAGTACAAAAAAAAAACATAAAAAAAAGAAAAAAAAAGTAGAAACCTATTTTATCGCGGGCATGAGACAGAAAAGGACAGAAACAGTATCTGTCCTTTATTATCTCATGCCCTGCACCCGTAACCGTATTTGTTGTGCTTTGGGCTTTAGGATTCAATAACCTCTGACAATAAAACAGAAATCTCTTGCTAATCAGTGAATTTTAACTAAGAACCAGTGCATGTTGAATCAGTGTTTCACTGACAGTGGTGTTCTTTATCAGCGTGAAAGCAAAAACCAAGCGGCAGAAAGAAACAGGGGCGGATCCAGACAAGATTTTTGGAAGGGGTTACATATGAAATCGAAAGAGATTACACTATAGAAATTGGAGAAGAGTTGTATTGGCTTAAGGGTCCATGAAAAAAGAGACAATTTGATTCTTTATTTCAGACGTTTCGGCATCGCGTGTGTGCCGTCATCAGTGAATTTATTTAATTTGTAAGAAAGGTTTTACAAACGTGTCTATTTTAAAAAATAAACGTGTGTATTCGTAATATAAAATTGCAAATAAGGAAGAAAAAATATAAAAAAAATAAAAAATATAAAAAAAGATAAAACTACAAGTGATAATAAAATATAAAACATGAAGAATTAAAAACATATAAAATATAATAAATATAAAGATAAGGGATATACATGTTTCTGGAACAATGTTAGAAAATGGGTTTATTTTTATCAAAAATTGAATATATTGCAAGTCAAGTGTTTTTTACCTTCATATATATAATAATATTGCGCCGAAAATATCCAAATTTATGTGATTAAAGAAACGCAAAACCTCTGCACAGTAATCCATTATTTTGAAGCGTAATTTTCTTCTAATATTGTGTTTAAACATAGGAAATATGCAAAACAGGCAGTTTAACGTCCAGGAGTTATTACAAAGTAAGAAAAACAACTTTACGTTGAAATAAATTGACTGACTTTTGTCTGGAGAATACGTGTTTGTTTTTCTTACTTTGATAGGAAATATGATTTTTATTTTTTGAGAACAAACAGTTGTTTGAACCGGAGAAAGAAATTCACTACCTTAGTCTGAACAAAATTTGATGTTTCACTCTTAAGATTTCAGAATAAACTGAAATGTTAAAAGGTTTGTTGTGCTAGGTTCTCCATGTGTTTCAGAAAAATGTGCATTTTTCGAAAGATGCGGCGCAGAATCATAGTCCTAGCCATGTGTTTCGTGTAAATAAGGATTGCGCTGAGCAACCGATCGAGTGACATTCTGCCCTGTAGGGAGGGTCATAAATTGCAGGTGACGGCTAAAGAGAACTATAAAGAAAAGAAGGATTTTTGATTTGTGTGTAGAAACGAAAAAAACACCAAATTTCGATCAGACTAAGGTGGTGAATTTCCTTTTCCGGTTCAAACAACTGTTTGTTCTTAAAAAATAAAAATCATATTTTCTATGTTTAAACACAATATTAGAACAAAATTACGCTTTAAAACAATGGATTACTGTGCAGTGGTTGTGCGTTTCTCTAATCAGATAAATTTGGATATTTTCGGCGCAATATTATCATATACATGAAGGTAAAAAACACTTGACTGGCAATATATTCAATTTATGATAAAAAAAACCCATTTTCTAACATTATTTCAAAAACATGTATATCCCTTATCTTTATATTTATTATATTTCATATGTTTTTAATTCTTCATGTTTTACATTTTATTATCACTTGTAGTTTTATCTTTTTTTATATTTTATACATTTTTTTAATATTTTTTCTTCCTCATTTGCAATTTTATATTACGAATACACACGTTTATTTTTTAAAATACACACGTTTGTAAAACCTATCTTACAGATTAAATAAATTTATTGATTACGGCACACACGCGATGTCGAAACGTCTGAAATAAAGATTCAAATTGTCCCTTTTTTCATGGACCCTTAAGCCAATACAACTCTTCTCCAATTTTTATAAAAAGGGTCAAAATAACACTGTTTTACACTATTACACTATAGTTGTCTCAAGTCTTATCTGTTTCTCTCTTATATAAATACATTGCTCCAGGGGGGGGGGGGGTTTCCCTGTGGACCCGCCAATGGAAAAAGATGAATAAATATCACATTCTCTCACACACCGAAAGAAATGCCTATGCGATTTAACTATGCTCCTAGTTACGAGAGACGTTTTCTAGGAATCAGAATAACTTTAACTAGAAATCCTGATTGAGATATCTAGAATCCTAGTTTAAGTAACTCTTAATTCCTATTGGGTGTCTCTTGTAACTAAGAGCAGATTTAACCCTTACATACACACATTTTTTAAAAGTAGAAAAATAATTTTTTTCGATTAAAATAGGTACTTTAGAATCAGAAGAAGATAAAAATATAAAAATTAGAGAATCGAAAAAAAGTTGCTATTTTCAAATTTTTTTCTTGGAAACTAAAAAACATATTTTATTTGATAACCATAATTTGGAATCGAAAATTTACTGAGGAACATTAAAATTGGGTCTATAAATGTAAAATAGTGACTGTCTTCCAATAATCCTAAATAATAATCTACGAAAAACTCAAAAAAATAGGTGGTCAGTGGGACTGACCACTGTGCAGCTAAGGGTTAAATCGCTTAGTCATTTTTTTCGGTGCACTAAAATGATTTTCGCTTTCCGCTGACATGGGACGGAATTTTAATTGAATTTTAAAAAGTAACCTCACAAACTGATCAACTTTTTCTTATTTAATTTATTCTTGTTACGGACAATGCACCTTTGAAAGCATTATTTACATCTTTAAAAAGAAGCTTAACAAATCAAATTAAAACAGAGGGCAAGAAAACCAGAATTTTAATAATTAAGACCAGCAATGTTTCTAACATCCAGCAGTTTTTAGAAAACGATATTACAAAATTAAATTTGCCAAAAACTGATATATCCAGTTTCCAGACTGAACAGGGAGAGGGGTAACGAGGGAAGAGAGCAGGGGTTTGGAGCTGGCGAACGGAAGAAGGTAGCGGAGGTAGAATAGGAGAAGAGAGAAGAGGAGGAGTAAAGATAGTGTTTTGGAACGTGGCAGGATTAAAAGAGGAGGATACAAGGTTTTGGAAAACTCTGGAGAAATGGGATATCATTGTGATGAGTAAGACGTGGATAGGGGTAAAGGATTGGATAGGAATAATGAAAAAACTGCAGAAGGGCTTCAGATGGGAGATGCAGGGAGCAAAGAAAGAAAATAAAATGGATAGGTGGGCAGGAGGAATGATATCGGGAATGAGGAAAAAGATAAAAGGGGTGTATAGGAGAAGAGGAGAGGAAGGAGTTTAGTAGAAGGTCGAGGCATACAAAAATAGATAAAGAAAACAAGAAGCTACTGAGGTTGTTAGGAGACAATGGATGGTCAATTTGTAATGGGTGCACGAAAGGTGATGAGGAGAGGGAGTTCACGTCCGTGAAGAAAGGTGAGACGCTGATTGATTGCGTGATAACGAAGGAAAGAAGTAGGAATAAAATAAGAGGATTGAAATTAGGTAGAGAGGTGGATTCAGATCACTTCCCGTTGATAGTAGGGATGGAGGCAGAAAAAGAGAGAAGGATCGAAAAGAGTGGAAATAAAATGCGGAGTAACAGGGTAATAAAGATGAAGAAATGGGATTTGAATAGGCTAAGAGAGTATGAAGAGATAATGCAGGAAGTCGAAAAGAAGAAGGAAACCGAGGTTGGAGTAGACAAGCTTTTGGGAAATCTGTAGGAGAGGATTAATAAGGGTAGACAGGAAGTTGGGGAAAAGATAAGGGGGACAGCAGTGTATACAGGCTGGTGGGACGAGGGATGTGATCGGAGTAGAAGAAGGTTGAGGGATAGTAGTAGAGAGTGGAGACAGGGAAGAATAGAGAAGAAAGAGTATAATACAAGGCATAGGGAGCACGAAGGGCTGTTGAAGATGAAGAGGGAGTTAGAAAGAGTGATATATGAACAGAAAGTGGAAGTAGCGGTTAGAGAAGGGATATAATGGGAGATAATTAACAGGGAAAGAGGCAGGAGGCAAGAAATTAATGAGAATATAAAAATGGAGGAGTGGACAAGATTCTTTAGAGAGCTGAGTGGAAGTGTGGAAGGAAGGGTAAGAGGCGAGAGTAGAAAGATAAAGGAGCAAGAGAAAGGAGGAGAGATAAGTAAAGAGGAAGTCAATAAAGCGATAGATAGATTGAAAAGGAAAAAGGCGGCAGGAAACGATGGAATCGAGAATGAGAGCCTGAAATTTGGAGGGGAGAGCGTAAGAGAAGAAATGTGGAGAATTGTGAATAAAGTATGGAAGGGGGAAGGGTGGCCTGAGGAATGGAAGACGGGATGGATAGTACTGGTAATGATGAAGGGAGAGGGAAAAAAGTTGGAGGATTATAGGGGGATTACTCTAATGCTCGTTCGATATAAGGTATACACGGAAATATTAAGGAAAAGGTTGGAAACAATGATAGAAAGTTTAGGGTGTGTGTCAAATAATCAAACAGGTTTTAGGAGAGGGATGGGAACTATGGATAATATTTATGTAGTAAACTTTGTTGCGAACAAAAGGCGGGCGGAAAAAGGTAAATGTGTGGCGTTGTTTGTGAATTTTAAGGCAGCGTTTCCCTCGGTGAATAGAGGCATTCTATGGAGAGTCATAAAGGAGAGTCAGATAGAGATAGGGTTGATAGAGAGGATAAAGGAAATTTATACGGACACGAGAGTGAGAGTTAAAATAGGAGAAAGTCTTGAAGAAGAGTTCTGGGTGTGAAGGGGTCTACTACAAGGCTGCCCATTGAGCCCTCTGCTTTTCAATTTAATGCTTGCGGACTTGGAGGAAAGATTAGAGAAAAAGGGAAAAGGAGGAGTTGTGTTAGGCAGAAGTCGGCTTTACTCACTGGCATATGCGGATGACGAGGTTTTACCAGCGGAAGACGAGAAAAAAATGAGGTTAATGATAAAGGAGTTCGAAAAGTATGTGTGTCAAAGAGATTTGTGTATAAATATTGATAAGACGAAAGTGACGAGATTTAGATGGAGAAGAGAAGACATGGAAGAGGAATTTAGAGTGAACAGCAGAGTGGTGGAGGAGGTGGACGAGTTTTGTTACCTGGGATACTGGTTTAGTTATAATGGAAGAGGGGAGCTGAATGTGAGCAAAAAAATTGAGAGAGCAGGCAAGATCATGGGACAGGTATGGGGGATTGGTAAGAGAAGATTTAAGAATGATTGGAGGAGAATATTGTGGCTGTTTGATATGTTGGTTTGGTCAGTAATGTGTTACAGAGTAGAAATCAGGGGTTGGGAGGAGAAGAAAAGAGTGGAAAGCATGCAGGAAAGGTTCATAAGGTGAACCCTGGGGGTGAGTAATGGATGTCCAGGATATATGTTAAGAGAGGAGATTGAAAGGGAAAAGATGATAGTTAGGCAAAGGAAGAGAACGTGGGGGTTAGAACAGAGGTTTGAAAGGGGAAAAGGAAGCAGAATAACACAAAGATGTTGAATGATGATAAAAGATAGAGAAGAAAGAGGTAGCAAGGAAATGTCAAGGTGGGAAGTAGAGAGGAAAGAGGCAAGGAAGGAGATGACAGGAGAAGGGTCGCAGATTTAGGGGAAATAGAAAGGGCGATGATGAGAAAACAGGTGGAAAACGATGAGGAAGGGAAGAGTGTATGGGAGAGAGTTATGTGGATCCTAGATAGAAATGGGTAAGGAGTGAGGTGGATGAACAGGGTGGAAAAAAGAAGTGCTGAGGGAGAGAGGGAAAAGAATCACGGGAGAGTTAAAGACAGATAATTTAATGTAAATGTAAAGTTGTAACAGATGAGAAAGAGATGTAAGAGGAAACGGAAGCCCGGCATTGACGAGATTTAGGTAGTAGAAATTGTAAATATGTAAATAGTAGATATAAGTTAAATAGTTGTAATCTAGATTAAGTGCGTTATAAGTAGGTTAAGAAAGAATGTAAGTCTCGAACCTGTAACAAGGAGAGTAAATAAATATATATCCAATTTCCAAAGTTTTGAAACAAAGTTAAAAGGAGATGCAGAACTTTTAAAGATATTTGTAAAGATTGTTTTTTATTATTTCTCATGTGTATTAGGGAGGTTTAGAAAATATCAAAAATATTTCGCCTTAATTTTCTAGATTTGGCACAAATCAGAGGGATCAGAGCAAAAAATTTCAAAAGGTTTTTTTCCTTTTTTTTTGGACCACCCTAATTTTGCTAAGTTTATTCACATTACATTTTTAGCTTTATATTCTCTAAATTTAAATTTAGCTCAGTAACAATCACACTGATTGAAATCAGTAGCCATAAATTCTCACTAATTCAAGTTTAGAGAGTACCACATGTTTCTATTATAAATTATATAAAAAATTTCAGTTAAAAAATTGTAATACTAATAATTTGATAACTGTTTAAATAAATTTATGTGATGCATAAGAGTAACAAATCCTCAAGAATACCAGAAAATTTAAATAACGGGATTTTTTGAATAATGACAAAGAATGTACAAACGGAGTACACTGCGTTTGGTAAAGGCAACAAATTGAACTTTTCTGAAACTGATGTTTTAAATCTTTGAAAGGTATAAACTGTATTTATAACAATTAAGGTATCCTACCAATGACAGTCAATTACATTTTTGCAAAATAAATCAGTTGATGACGTTATTGGTATATGACAAATTTTTCCCTAAACTTTTTTTTAAATAAATAATATTTTGACACTATCTTTGTACAAGTATAAAAAATCATTAGGTCCAAGTTTGATTAAAAATTGGACATTAATTTAATTTTTTAAAATTTCCAAAAATTAATGAATTTTTTAAAAAACTTAATTTTAAAGCAAAAATTAAAACAATTTGGGTCAAACAGACCTTTTTAATTGAGGGCCCGGATGCAATAACTATGTTTTCGCTCGAAGGTCTAGACTATCTCCTTTTTCACAAGATAATTTGACTGAAAAATTATCTGGGGAAAAAGTTGAAGGAAATTAAAATTTAAAAATTAATATCAATAGAGGAGATAAAGACGCACATTTTTTCTTAATAAAGTTTTTTTGTCAGACTAATATGTAGTTGAATAAAAATCAAAAACTACTTTTTTTAGACATTGAAAATAATTATATTTTTACAATCAACTCGTGATATCTCAGAGTCATATGGATAAAAAAAGTTGCAACTTCACCTGCATAATTAAAAAACATTGCAGATCCTAATAAAATGGTTGTAATAATGAAAAAATTGTAATTTGTTATTGATTTTTAATAATAATGTAGTCGCTATCATTACTGTGCTGTGGCCTGCTTTTTACAAGTTATTTTTTAAAATTTTTAATTTCACATAATTTATGGTTTTATTATGTTATTTATTCTTTAAAAGTGTGTTAATGCATTTATAGTTATGTAAATAAAAAATAAAAGTTGATTTCTCCAATAAAAACAGTTTATTGTCGCTTTCTCTCTCTCGCCATAGCCACTCCGGAATGCATCCATCCTTGTTCCGCTCACGGCTTAGAGCTTAGCCAGTCAGCTGACCACATGTTAATGCGCGACGCGCAGTAGCTTCCAACAAAATTGTTTATAAAAGCTGAAATATTTAATGAATCGAAAAAATTCTTCTTGGTAAAACTTTTTAATACCTTACTGAACAACTTGTGTAATTTAAAACTACAAAATTTGAAACTTTGTAACAGAGATTTTTTGCTCAAAGTTAGTAAAGCACAGTAATGATAGTGACTACATTATTATTAAAAATCAATAACAAATTACAATTTTTTCATTATCACAACCATTTTATTAGGATCTGCAATGTTTTTTAATTATGCAGGTGAAGTTGCAACTTTTTTTATCCATATGACTCTGAGATATCACGAGTTGATTGTAAAAATATAATTATTTTCAATGTCTAAAAAGATTAGTTTTTAATTGTTTTAACTAAATAATAGTCTGACAAAAAAACTTTAGTAAGAAAAAATGTGCGTCTTTATCTCCTCTATTGATATCAATTTTTAAATTTCAATTTTCTTCAACTTTTTTTCCAGATAATTTTCCCGTCAAATTATCTTGTGAAAAAGGAGACAGTCTAGGCCTTCGAGCGAAAACGTAGTTATTGCATCCGGGCCCTCAATTATATTTAAATAAATACACAAATTGTACAAAGTTTGGTGTCAAAATCCTCATTATTTTTAAAAGAAAGTTTATTGACAAATTTTGTCTATATCAGTGATAATACTTAAATAAATGGTTAATACGTATAAAGATTAAATGATCATGGGAAGTTGACGTAAATGAAAATTCAGAAGTTAGTTGTCATCAAGCACCGTTTTGTGCTTTTTAGTATTAATTTTAGTCTTAAATTTTATATAAAACAAAAAAATTATAGGTAAGTAAAAACTTTCGATTATTTACAAAAAATATATTTAAAAAGCTTGTGTCAAAATTTCAGACTGATCGGTCTAGCCGTTTCCGAGAAATATTGCTCACCGACTTAAGTTCTGTGTGTACTCTTAAACACATGTATATTACGAAAATAAAATAATAAAAGAATCGATTTTTTGAAAAATCTAACTGTATATAACCCCTTAAAACTGTTACGCGTAACAACTACACTGTAACGCTGAGAAAGACAGAGATAACAAAGATAGGTACAGTGGGATGGCAGGCAGATTCAACTATAGATTTAATTTCTTCTTGTCTTTCTTCTACTTCCAGCTCCACTATTATTTTCACCTCATTTATCGAAAATTAGTTTATTGACAAATTTAATTTTTTTTGTAAAATTGGAAAAGTTGTTCTAGAAAAATATTAATAAAAGTAAATTGTTATTAGAAAATTTTTAAATTAGAAAAATTGGGAAATTGGAGATTTGGTTATTGGAAAATTGACAAATTAGAAAATTGGAAATGTGGTTATTGAAAAAGTGGAAAGTCAAAGTAAAAAAATTGTTGAATTGAAATATTAGCAAATTAGAAAAATTGGTAAACTTGTAAATTAAGAAATTAAAGAAATTGGTAGACTTATAACTTAAGAAATTGGAGTTTTGGTTATTGAGAAATTGGCATATAAAAGAAATTTGTAAACTGGAAAATTGGTAATGTATAAAACAGAACAATTGAAAAATAAAAAAATTAGAAGAACATCAAAATTAGCCGCGGGGAGCGCGTTTTGGAGTTTCCAGTTTTGTTAGAAAGAGTTATTGCACACAAGTCAAGCGCACACTATGTCTGCATAACAAGGCAGAGAATCAAGAAGAAAAAATGGAGGTTGCCAATGATTCTACAAAGGAGACGCTTTCCACTTCTGACCAAGCCAATTCTGCTGAGAATCTCAGAAATTTGTCATATGAAAGGTTTTTGGAAAATATCGTGGTTCAGGTTAACAAGGTCCCGAAGATCTTCGCAACCATAAAGAAGGGCATTGGAAAACAAAAAAATATGAAGAAAGAGGTGAAAGATGACATCAAGCAACTAGAGGCCGCTTTTGAAGCAGGTAGTTCGCAGGAATTTGCGATTTGATGAAATGCCGACTCAGACATCGTCAAAAGCGGCGTTGAGTGCAAATAAGAACCTGGGAACACAAGGCAATGTCAAAAAGCGCCCCTGCAAGGAAGGCGAAAGCCCGAGAGCCAGCTCCCAACTGTAGAATTTACAAAAAACGAAATTTTTTTATTGGCTTAAAAACTCCGTGGAAAGCAGTAGAGTAAAAGAAAAAAGGTTTTATATCGATTCGAATTTTTTTTCGTTGAAACTTCACATTCTTCCAAAACCCTACCAGATAGTCCGAAACGGTAAGTTGGTAACTGCTGGGCCGAACTATTATTCCAGCAACTAACTTTTCTTATTCATTAAGAGGTGTCATTAACAGTATTTCATTTTGAGTTTCAAGCATTATCAATATAAAGCACGTAAGTAAAGCGTCAATTTCTCTATAGGAAAGAAAACACATATTACACATACATACATGTCAAAACTTTAAACGCGTTTTATTTCAGTTATGTTGTAGACATCTTTCTAAAGGTGTCCTATGAGTTAGCCGACAAGAAAAAAATTTTAGTTAGAGTTATAGAAACTCAAAGTTGTGCACAAAATAAACCCCATGGTTGGTGGGGCTATTTTATGCATCAAAGTTTGCTTATTTATAAACTTGTGTAAAAAAATTTTTTGAACGCTTTTGCTGCATGAAGTATTATTTCTAGATATTCTAGAGTACAATAAAGGAAAACAAAGCCAGAAATATTCTTTTTCTAGGAATTGTTTTACTAATTTGAATGTAAAACACTAAAATTTGACAAAAATGTAGATTTACAAAAAAAGTTATTTCTTTAAAAAAATTTTACTTAAAATAACTTTTATTATAGTTTTTGAGTTATTTTAAGAGAAAAAGTTTCAAAACTAACTTGAAAAGCATGTAATTATTACCCAGGCGCGCAGGGACGATGATTTGAGGCTTTATAAAGCTTGACTGAGGACTGGTCAATATTGATTGAGGATTGGTGAGTCGGAGGAAGCAAGACTCGTCCAAGCTAGAATGTAACAGCGATTCAAGCCTGACGCTCCAAGCTTGGTTGAGGATTGGAGTCCAAGACTCAATCAATGTTCGGAAGTCCGATTATAGCTTCGTCAAGCCTGATTCCACTGTCGCTTACAGAAGACAGAACGTTAAATAATTATTGATATAATAATATTCTTGTTGTATTATGTTGTTAATAATGATAATTCTTATAATTATAATAATAATAATAATAATAATAATAATATTATATTATTATTATGAATTATATTATTATATTATTTATAATTGTAAATACAATAATAATATTATTATTATCATTTTTTCTTAATTACTGTACTGCTGCAGATTATCATAAAATTAATAAAATAAAAAAATTTTTTAATGTTCATCTATAATTATTTAAATTGATATTCTTCAGATTGTTCTTTTTTTTTTATAATTTAGGATTAATTGCACATTTACACACTTAATTATTATCGACTTAAGAATAATTAACAATTTTAATACATATAAACACTTAACCTATGAAATAAAATTTCGCACGCTCAAGGAGGGATCGAACCCACGGCCCTATAGACGAATTCGCTCGCGGTGAACGCACGCTATTAGTACCACTCGGCTACGACGGGTAGTTGAGAGTCGATAGAAATAACTTTGTGAGGTTCAGACCTGGATTATGTGCTATTTACATTTTAATAGTTCTGGAACATATTCATTATCAAAAATAAATGAATAGAATTTATTTATCCTTCGTTTATACTGATATACAGTTTATACAATCCAATGTCCTAACTTATTAATATTTTATAAATAAATATTTTTGTAAAATATTTGCAAAATATGTAAACAAAATTAACTAATAATTTATCATTTTTATTTATAACTTTAATTTAATAATATTATTTTAATAATTAATTTCAATAATATATAATACAAAAGTAAATTATAAAAATTGTTTATATATAATGTATTGAAGGGTACTTTTATTTAAATAAAGAAATTTATTCAATTTGTATAATTAAATTTTTTTTTGAAATGATTGATTTTACAAAATTACGCTATCGAGCACGTAATCATATCTTCAATATTTTTCAAATTTGAAAATTGTCTTTAAATTATTTCGTTTGGTTATGATTCTATGAAATTTATTTTTTTAAAATAAGAAAATAATTGTTTACAAATTTAATTTACTTCTAATATATCTTACAATTAAGTAAAATTACATAATTTTTGTTTGTTTATTTATAGTTTATTTTATACAAAATTAATAGTAAATATTCATAAAATTACTAAATCTGCAGCAGTTGTAATATTTATTATTTAATTAATAATACTTTTTATATGCATATACTATTTAATATGTAAAAAAATATGTAATATGATAAGTTGAGCAATTGTGTCACAGTTGATTCAAGCTTGAATCTAGATTGGATGTTCAAGCTTCGCGCATGAGGATTCAAGCAGTCTTGAATCAAGCATGGAACGAGCATTGGTGTCCAATCTTCAACCAATATTGAACGACAGTGATTTAAAGACTGTTCCCAGTCTCGGTTACCCACTCTGTGTGTCAAAGCTAGAATCAAGCCTCCATCCAGCGTCAGCATTGGTTTCTCGCGCCTGGGTAATGTTACTTTTTTGAGGTTTTTAAGGGACCATGTGTAAAACTGAGATTTTATGTTTATTTCTTGTCTTTTATAACAAAAGTAAGACAAAAATGTTTCAAAACGAAATTCTAAAGTAATTTTTACTGACTACAAAACGAATTATTGAAAAAAACTTAATTTTAAAGAATGCACAAAATAACCCACCAAATCCTGGTTTTTCAGTTTTTTACACTTTTTTCTTAAAATGTGCAATAAAAAGTTAGTGCATCACGTATACAAGATTACAACTAAATTGTCAACAAGCATTATTAATACCTTTAGAAACACTTTTAAACTTCCGGAGATCTAAACAGAATTTTGAGAACTTTGAAAATTTTCAGCTTGATTTTTACGACTTTACGGTTTTTTTTTCTGATTTCTGATAAAGAATTAAGTAAATTCATTTAGTACTCTCTGTAGTTTAGTTATCAAAAAATATTTATACCAAGTAGCAAATCTAAACAACTGAATATAAAGATTTTATTCATCAAAAACCTCGCTGCACAAAATAGCCCCAAGGTGCACAAAATAGCCCCACTTGACGGTACTCATTTTTTTGTCGAGAACTTGACTTTTAACTTTAAATGCTCGCCAATTTAACAAAAATAAATATTTTTAAAATCAGCTACGTATTTCAATAGCTATTCTAATGTGAATTAAGAAAAAAAATTATTTTGTTCCAGATTCATTTTAAAAACCTGTAGACTGCGTGCAGTGGAGGTCCTAAAAAAGAAACCGTTGTACGCGAATATCTCTCAGAGCGCCACTTTGACTTATTTTTTAATAAAAAATGTTCTTTGAAAACTCTAAAAAAATACCTAAAAACATCCCTAGATAGCATGACTCTCCAACTTTTCTTTCTACAAAAAAAAATCCCAAAAAACGTTAGTTTTTAGCCTTCTACAGTGGCCTAACCCCTTAAGGACAAGGTTGCTCCTGTGATGACTGTAATTCCTTCCCAGTCTTTAAAGACAGCTCAGAATGCTGAAAGCCAACAGTGCGCAAGGACCTCTGCGATAGCAAAGCTGCCAGCTTCTCTAGCACTCAGGTTCTTGGTCGCAGAAAAGAAATAAAAAGCAAAAAAATAAAAAAAGACTTCTCAAAGGGTAAGAAGTTTTAAAGGATTTGTAGAAAAATCCGAAAACAGAGGATTCGGGTGCAGAGGTATTGAATACAAGGAGAACCTCAAACAATCAGGTTCTTCTTGTCTTTAAAAAAGGGGGAAAATCCTGCTAGTTTGAGGAAGCATTGACTGCGACTTTTCAAGAAAAGGCCACTGTCATGTCTCTTGTGAACAATCTAATTGTAGAAATTAAGGACCTTCACGAAATTAACTCCAAGGATGATGTTGTCGAGGCCCTGAACAGAAAGCTTTGCTTCCCAAACTTAATAGGGTTGGTCAACATTGTTCCCTGATTCCGTGGAATTGACGCGACAATTTGTGTTCACCTGAAAGCGGTAAAAGCGGGAGAAAATGCACTTATTTTTGTATAAATTCGATTGTTAACACATTTTTCATCCGATTTTGAAGTTTTTTTTCAAATATTTGTGATTTGTTTTGCTATAACGCCTGCTTGCGACTTTTTTTGATTTAAGAAATTGTGTATTATTTTTTTAATAACGATTATAAAAATAACGAAATAGATTGAGAAGGTCATAAAACATTCCATATAATGCCAAATTTTGCTTGTTTCTTTTTGTTTATGTAATTTCGAAGGAAGTTAAAGCATTAAAAATTAAAATTATCAGAATACAAAATGGCGGATCCAAAATAGCGTTCCAAAAGTATAATAATTCACTCATACTCGCGAAATCCTAATATAAGTACCAATAACTTTAGGATACTACAATTAGAATATAGTCACAAACTTTAGACTGTTGTAGTTACACTATTATAGTAAACTAAACGAATTTGATCAGGTTTTGTTCCAGTTTGATCAGAGGCAAAAATATCGCAGCAAATGAGAGAGATGAGATGAAAAAATACGAAATACGTAAGACATTTTTCTAAAATTTGGACCAGGCCCGGATTTTCCAAACATGGGGCCATAGGCAGACGCTGGTGGGGGCCTATGCAAGGAATGGATTTTTCCGAAATTTACTCAAGTCGAAAAAGCAGTTTCAAAACTTGACACTTTTTTAATGAGCGGGCTTTTTGAATTTCTAAAAACTTGCAATTATTTTATAAAAGTCCCAGTAATAAGAGAGGAATTGAAAAGTATTTAAATTTGTTAATACTTTTGAATACCTTTTTTGTCCAATACATGTGTAACCGGCGATAGCATCTACTTTTACTCGAAAATCAATCCTTTTTTTTTTTTTTTTTTGATTTATTTAAGGTCACTGTAGAACATCTAAGGTCATAAGTGACCACAGTCTTACACTTTTAGTACATTGGTATCACATTTGGATTATTATATATCATTTAATAAGGACATGTCTTCGAAGAATTTTAAAACATTTTTAACTCCGTGGGAAGAGTTCAATAAAGAATGAATATTGTCCTTTAGGTATGTTGCTCTCTCCGTGTTGTAACCAGGACAATCTAGCAGGACGTGACTGACAGTAAGCGTATCTCCACACATAGTGCATGTTTTTGGAGGTTCTTTTGTTATGAGGTGGATGTGGCTGAACCGGGTGTGTCCGATACGAATTCTTGTAGTATGGCATTCGGATTGTCTGTCGTTAGATGTTGGAGGTTTTTCGTAAATATTGTTCCTTACTATATGCAGTTTGGTGTTTAGTTGTTTCCATTCTTGGTTCCATTTTTCAAATATTTTTTGTTTAATCCATTTTTTTATTTCTTTTAACTCTATAGGAGAATGGTTTATATTTGGTGAATACCCGCAATACAGATTTATTAAATCCAAATGAATCCCTTTATAATTAAAAAAACATTAATATTTTTTAATACCGACAGTTAAAATTTATTTAATCCAAATGAACCCTTTTATAATGAAAAAAAAGTGTATGTTTTTTAATACCCACAGTTCAGATTTATTTATTCGAAATGATTTCTCCTATAAATAAAATAATAAAATGACTGTTTTTTAATACAGATAATTCAGATTTACTTAATCCAAATAATAAATCCCTTTATAATGAAAAAAGGTATATTCTGGAATACCTACAGTTCAGATCCATGTAACCTATATAAATAATCAGAATAGTAAATGTTATACTAAACAATATTCAAATATTTGTTTTCTCTAAATCAAATATAAGGTAAAAAACAATTTTTTAAATATGTAACTAAGCTTTCTCAATTTTTTTAGATTAATTTTATTAAAATCAAACATGAAGAAATAATGTTATACAAATTTAAAGAACTGTATTATACTATATAAAGTGGGTATTCGAAAATATTCATTTTATTTGAATTTTATTTTCATTATAAAGAGATTCATTTGGATTCAATAATCTGAACTGTGGGTATTAAAATATATACATTTTATTTTTTTCATTATAAAGGGATTCATTTGGATTGTAAAATATTAAGAAACGTATTAGTAAAAATTGACTTTTCGATAAAAGTTGGTGATATTACCGGATTCGAATAGATTGAACAAAAAAGGTATTAAAAAAGATTGAACAGTTTTTCTTTTTCTTCGAAAATCATAAAATTTCAATATTTTTTAATTTTCTCTTTTTCTTACTGGGTTTTTTCAGATTTTTAAATGCCTAAAAATATTTTTCGAAGTTATTTTTGTGGAAAATCTTATAGCTGGTGGGGGCCCTTTTTGGTGGGGGCCCCTAGGCAGTTGCCTAGTTTGCCTACATATAAATCCGGCCCTGATTTGGACCCACGCACCCACTTCTGTAAGGCTCCGTAAGTTTTTTATCCACCCTCCCCACCTATCTTACATAATTTTTTGCTTATGTATTTTTTTACGAGAATTTATTTTTAACATTACAAAAATTGTTTAATTCATGCAGGCATCACAGACAGTCACTTTTTCACCCTTTTTTCACTTTTTCACCTATTTTGATGATTTGTCACCTTTTTCACTTGTTTGGGGTCAAAATATATGATTTTTTTGTAAATATTTCGAAGTATGTTCATAAAATGTAGATTCAATGTTTGAATTTTTACTTCAATTCTGAATTATTTTCTTCAAATTTTATTTCCTTTTTTTTTAATTTTCAATTAATTTCTCAATTATTAAAAAAATTGTTGCCTTTTTTCAATTATTTTTTTTATTATTAATAAGTTTATTTAATTTTAAATTCAATTGTTCAATTTTTTTCTCCAATTTACTTTTTTTATCAAATTATAATTCCATTTTTCAGTTTTTAATTAATTTCTAATGTAGGTATTCAATAATTCTCGGCTCATTTAAGTTTCAATTACATTCTTCAATTTTTAATGATTTTCTTTAACTTTCAACTTTTAATTATTTTGTTCAATGGTAATTATTTATTTATATTTTTACTTCAATTGTTAAATGTGCAATTATTTCCAACAATTATTTCTATAACTTTCTTTATTTTCAATTTGCAATTATTTTCTTTAAATTCAATAATTCTTGTTAAATTTTTTAATAGTTTTTTTAGTTGTCTATTAACCTTGACATTTTTCAAATTTCGTTTTAAATTGTCAATTATTTTCGTCATTTTTAGGGTTCCGTACCGTAAAACGGAACCCTATTAAAATCACTATGTGTGTCCGTTTTCGCACCCCCTTTAACTTCTAAACTATTTGAGCTAGAGTCTTCAAATTTGGTACATATATGTAATTTCATCTTGGACTTACGAAAATGATATGGAAAACGCGATTCGAGCTTATGAACATGCCGAAATCCAGCAAAAACAACTTTTTTGACCTAAAATGCAAAAAAATGACCATGTCCCCTAGGGTGGCCCAAAAATGCATTGTAAAAATTGTTTTCATGGAAAAGGGCATGCATCCCTCGCAATTTGTTCCAATGCGAAAAAAAGTGAATAGGTATTTTTGGATGTTTCAAAATTTTGATATTAACTGGTGCCGCCGGGCACCTCCAATTGCCCATGTAAAATGCATGGGCAAATTTTAAATTTTCGAAAAATCAATATCATTTGCAAGAATTTGACAAAAGTTAATATTAAGTTACTGGATCTTATAGTAGACTCTCGGACGATTAATTTCACCTATATAACATTTAATTTTGATAACCTCAACCTAGTATAAAACTACCCCAAATTTGCCCCTTTTTTAAATTTTTGCACCTACACGCACTTTGCTCAAGTAAAATCCATGTCTGACATCTTTATCAATAGATAAAGATTTAAACAAATTAATTTGTTTAAACAATTAATTTTGTCTAAAAATCCATTCAAATGACTTTTGTTTGTGTACATTTTTATGTTTTTTATGTTCAAACAAATTAATCAGTTTAAACAACTAATTTTTTCTAAAAAATCATAAAAATGACTTTTTTTATGTTTTTTCGTAATGTTTTCGTTAATATTTTCTATCAAAAATTTGGAATTTCAATTTACATGAATTTAAAACGTTAAAAAAATATAAAAAATAGTCATTTGTATGATTTTTTAGAAAAAATTAATTGTTTAAACTAATTAATCTGTTTAAACATTAAAAAAATAAAAATATATACCTAAAAAAGTCATTTGTATGGTTTTTTAGAAAAAATTAATTGTTTAAAAAAATTAATTCGTTTAAACAACTGTCAAATAGTTAAAAATATTCGTAAAAAAATTAATTAAACAGTAAGTAACACTTGCGATAAATAATAATAACTATGTCTATCGATAAAGATGTTAAACATGGATTTTACTTAGGCAAAGTGCGTATAGGTGCAAAAATTCAAAAAGGGGGCCAGTTTGGGGTAGTTTTATCCCGGGTTAGGGTTATTAAAATTGAAAGTTATATAGGTCAAATTAATCGTCAGATAGTCTACTATAAGATCCAGTAACTTAATGTTAACTTTTGTTAAACCCTTAAGAATAATTTTGATTTTTTGAAAATTGAAAAATTTCTCATGCATTTTGTATGGGAAAATTGAGGTGCCCGGCGGCACCAGTTAATGTCAAAATTTTGAAAAATCCAAAAATACGTATTTACTTTTTTTTGCATTCCAACAAATTCCGGGGGTGTCATGCCCTTTTCGACAAAAAAAGTTATTTGGGTCACCCTAATGTCCTCCCCCTAATTTTCCAAACTATTTGACTTAGGATGCTGCAATTTGGTGCATGTAGATTTACTAGCCAAAACCTACGATTTTTTTTTAAATTCGAAAAATGACCATATCCCCCCCCCCCCCTAATCTTCTAAACTATTTGATTTGGGATGCTGAAATTTGGTACACGTATGTAGATTTACGTGTAGATTACAGGAAAATTATAGAGAACTTTCGTAAAGGCGGTCTTCATTGTGTTTACTAGGCAAAAAGTACGATTTTTTAAAAGAAATTCGAAAAAATGTCCATGTCCCCTCCCTAATCTTTCAAACTATTTGACTTAGGATGCTGAAATTTACTACACATATGCAGTTTGACGTGTAGAATATAGAAAAAATATATAGAAGTTTGTTAATGTTCGTCTTTATAGAATTTACAAACCGAAATTCGTGTTTTTTTTTAAATCAAAAAATAATTGGTAAATTCCTTATTTTTTTAAAACATATTTAAAAAATGACCCTGACCCCCAGCTGCAAAAGTTTTGGCTTATAGTGCTAAAAATTTGTACCAATAAAATTTTATTTAGTGTATAATCAGAATTTTTTTTAAACTTCTTACCTTTTTTGAAGATAAAGGGTACTTTGATACCTGTAGAATAAAATTAATTTTCAAAAAATTTTTTAATAAATTAATGTTTGGTGTTTTTTACAGAGCGTTAAAATTTGCAAAATTTATTGTGTAAAAAAAATATATATCTTGCGTAAGAAATTTGTTTAACCAGGTACTCACCTATGTAAGTTAGCACAGAAAATACCCACCCCCCTACACAAGAGACCTTACGTAATTTATCCCCTACACGAAAAAAAATAGTACATGAATCTTTAATTGAAAATGCTTGACTTTTGGATAAGACACAAGTTTCTGGAAATTTCC
The DNA here is from genome assembly GCA_037103525.1 of Ganaspis brasiliensis. Lineage (NCBI taxonomy): Eukaryota > Metazoa > Arthropoda > Insecta > Hymenoptera > Figitidae > Ganaspis > Ganaspis brasiliensis. The sequence goes on along the minus strand of JAZKLR010000097.1, from coordinate 437,513 downwards.
AGTAGTTTACTTTAATCATATTAGGATTTGCACGAAACAGTACAAACTAGTCAAAGATTTATTAAAGTTCAGTCAAAGATTGATATATTAGAACTGCTATTTCACGAGTACTCGAAAAATCCGTTGACTTTGCTAGAGTGAGTTTAGGACGGATATGCGTAGTAAGCATCTGCGCATTATCAGCTGTCTGTAGCTCGAGGTGGCTCGAGATGCTTCCACAGCAAAATGTCGTCGTATGACATAAAAGAAGCGCATTAGATTTGTTTTTGTATAAAAACATTGATCTTAAAATGGTGCGGGAAAGGAATTTTTATGTTTCTCTAATTTTAATCGGTAAGTCATATAAACGAAAACCAAAATTGATTTTAAGTGCGAGGTGGCCGTGGTGTTTAAATGTTCGGTTTCGCGTTTTGTAGGTCTAGGCACATAGGTTCGAAACTTTGAAATAATAAATTAATTTTCTAATTGTGTTAATAGTATACGATAGTGTATTAAATGATCCTGGGTACGAATCTGTTAAATAAATAATATTGTGGTTAGGTACATCACAAAAATTAATTCTTTTTGCACAAATAAAAGAATTTGACAGTCAACGAAAATTTCATAGACTTTCTTTGAAATTTTAGTGCATGAGTATTTATTCGTCAATGGACTTTTGGCCCTATCCAAAAGTCAAGTACTAAGTCAAGGAAACATTTAAGTACTATTTTTTTCACTGTAATCAAACTTGAGCAAAACCTGATCAAATTCGCTCGGACTTCGCTCAACCAAATTCGCCAGGGACAAAGAGAACAATTAACTTTACCAATTTTATTTGCTTCTTATTTAAAATTGACGTCTAAATATTTATATCAAATAATCTTCGTGTAGGTATATTTTTTTTATTCTTAAAATTTAATTACATTTCTGTCTTTGTGCATTTATCTACGACACTCTCTATCAACCGTCTACTGGGTTTCCTATAAATACAATTGATCAATTTTCATATTTAAACAATGAAAAGTAAAAAAGTTTACGCAAACAATTGGTAAGAAAATAATGTTTTAATACTAAACTATTATATGTTTATAAATTTTCTTGATAGGTTTCTTATATGTTTTTTTAAACATAAACATTTTACTTCAGTATTTTAAGTTCTGGTTAAATAATACATTGATTTCTACCCACACAGCACAATTTCTTGCCTGAAGTTTGAGCGAAGTTGGCACTGCAAACTTCGCAAGTTTGCATTTGACATTTATGAAAAGTTGACCTAACCAAGAAAATGTCCGCTTGTGCAGAAAGCTTGACTGGACTACTTGCGGCAAGTATAACCTGGTTGGTAATTGAAAACTTTCCTCGCAAGTTTCAGGAAAGGTTCTAGAAAATTTCGATTTAAAGGTAAAAAATTTTTTTTGTGTGGATTGAATGAATTTGTAACACATCATTGTGACCCCTATGGGTGGTTTAAAAAAATCTATTGCGCATTAGCTATCATAGAAATTAACTGCGCAAGGCCTCAAGTTGAAATTTGCAGTGAAAGTTTCCAGCAAGTTTCAAACGTCAAACTTTCTGCACAAGCGGACATTTTGTTGGTTAGGTCAAGTTTTCATAAATGTCAAATGCAAACAAGTTTGCAGTGCCAACTTCGCTCAAACTTCAGGCAAGGAATTGTGCTGTGTGGGTATGTATAGCTGTTCAGAATGGAGAAAAATAATATTTTTATTAATTAATATATTTTTAGGTCAATCATTTGAAATCAATAGAAGGTCTAAAGCTGAGAGATTTTTTGAATTGTGCAATGAAGCAAACTCTGACTGATGAAGTCGTAAATCAATTATCATGGGATGGAAAAGGAGGATTCACTAAGTTTGGTGATACTATAGTCAGTAACACTTTATATGGTAAGATTTTTTTATCGGATTATTAATAAAACATTAATTTTTCAAATAACATATAATTAATATTTTAGTTGCAGCAAATAAGCGAGTAGGCGTAAGGGTTCCTAGTACCAAATTGGAATTTAAAACAGAAATTCAAGAAATTTTACGAATAACGAAACAGAGATTTCGTAAGACTTTAAAAAAAACACTCAAGTGGAACCAAAAGCAAACGAAATACCAGAACCGAAAAAATCGGGTGCCGATCTAAGGGATAAAAATTATGATAATAAGATTTCCGATAGCCAAATACCAGAACCGGAAAAATCGGGTGCCCATCCAGAGGATATGAATGATGATGATAACAGTTCCGATTTTGGAGATGAATCAGAAATCGAATCCGATTTATAAACTTTTAAATTTAATTAAATTAAATTTAAATCTGAAGTTAAGATCTTTAATTTTAAAGTTTGTTTCTTTACCCATTAACGCCGGGAAGTACAAAATTTTTGCATAAAGTTTGACATCATTTATTTGTATTAAAGCATAATAGAATAAAGTTAGCTATAGGCATTTCTTTATGCTCGAGAATCGCTCTTTCAGATTCTGCAATAAAAAATTAATTATGTTTATAAATAAACAAATTACAGGCAGTTTTATAATAAAAAACACGATTGTATTGGATTATTTTTACATTTTTGAATTTTTTTGGATCCTTTATAGTAAGGGCATATCTCTGACTGCAACAAATATCGTGTCAAAAATGTTTCAGCTAAAAGATAGGACTATTGCGAAAATTAAATTTCAAGATGGCGCTCTCAAAATGGCGACTGAAGATGATTTTTTTTTGCAAAATCCTAATGAGATATACGAAAATTTGAAATTTTTTTAATTAATTATCATACTTGGTATAAGGGGGTTTTTGGGGTCGCTGATTACAAATCTGAAGTCGAAATTATAAAATTCAAAATGGCGGATCCAATATGGCGGACGAAGTTTTTAAAAATGATCTACTTCGCTTGAAATTTGTTACTCGGGGTTTTTGGGGTCGCTGATTACGAATCTAAAGTCGGATTTTAAAAATTCGAAATGGCGGATCCAATATAGAGGACGAATTTTTTAAAAATTATCTATTTCGCTTAAAATTTGTTACTCGGGGGTTTTTGGGGTCGCTGATTACGAATGTAAAGTCGGATTTCAAAAATTCAAAATGGCGGGTCTAATATGGCGGACGAATATTTTAAAAATGATTTATTTCGCTTGAAATTTGTTACTCGGGGGTGTTTGAGGTGTTTTTCTTGTGTCAAAAAATAATGCTTTTTTTACTTTTTATTATTGTTACAACAAATTTTGCATTTGTTTTAAAAAAATTGTTACTACTATTTAGCAACTTTTCACACAATGCACCTAGAAAACGGCAGTTTGTTTCTAGTTACGCAATTTACTGAATTTCATACGAGTGGTAATAAAGATTAAAAATTAAAATGTTAATTAAACAAATTTTAAACAAAATATTATTGTTTTTCATCAACTTTTGACGAAGTCGACAAAAAAAGATGCACTCTTTCGTAATTTAAAAATGCACAAAACCTTAGCAAATAAATATGAAAAATAATATTGGTGTTTATACAATTTTTAAAGAACTTATTGTTGTTATAGACTATTTACACACTGCACCTAAAATGTTAAATAAATTGTAATATTTAGAAAAACAGAATATCAGTAGGTGCACCGTGTAAACAGTTGGTAATTAACAAAAGTAATTTGTAACGAGAAATTTTAAATAATTATTAAATATTTAGTCTTTATTAGCAATTGTATCAATTTCAGTAAATTAAAAAATTAGGAACAAACTTGATCATCCTAAGTGAACTTGTCAAGTTTTAGAAAGGCTACCATTATCAATATTTATTTTAAAAATATTATTTGACTTCTGAATCGTAATCAGAAACCCCAAAAACCCCCAAATAAATAAATCAAAGCAACTTGGCTTGATTTTTAAAAAATTCGTACGCCATATTGGGTCCGACATTTTGAATTTTTAAAATCAGACTTCAGATTCACGTTCAGTGATTCCCAAAAACCCCCGAGTAACAAATTTCAAGCGAAGTAGATCATTTTTGAAAAATTCGTCAGTCTTATTGGATCTGCCATATTGAATTTATAAAATATGACTTTAAATTCGTAAACATCGACCCCAAAAAGCCCCGAGTAACAAATTTCAAGCGAAGTAAATCATTTTTAAAAAAATTCGTCCGCCATATTAGATCAGCCATTTTGAATTTTTTAATTCCGACTTCAGATTCGTAATCAGCGACCCCAAAAACCCCCTTATACCAAGTATGAATCATAATTAAAAAATTTTCAAATTTTCGTATATCTGGGGTTGTCGCAAGCCTACAACAGGCAGTATACCCAGGACAAGTCTTCCCACAAAAAGTCTTCCCATGGCATCTTCTCCCAACGGCAAGTCTTCCCAGGGCATCTCCTCCCAATAGCAAGTCTCCCCGGAGCATCTCCTCCCAATGGCAAGTCTCCCCGGGGCATCTCCTCCCAAACACCGTTAAAGCTAAGGCCACGCCCACCCAACCTTCAACATGGCAACCTTGGGCAAGTCTCCCCAGGGCATCTCCTCCCGAGTGAGAATGTATGGACCAGTGGCAGTCTTAAGCAAGTCTCCCCGGGGCATCTCCTCCCAAATGAGAATGTATGTACTTGTGGCAGTCTTGGGCAAGTCTCCCCGGGGCATCTCCATATAAGTGAGAATGTATGTACTTGTGGCAGTCTTGGGCAAGTTTCCTAGGGGCATCTCCTCCCAAGTGAGAATGTATAGATTTGTGGCAGTCTTGGGGAAGTCTCCCAGGGGCATCTCCTCCCAAATGAGAATGTATGGATTTGTGGCAGTCTTGGGCAAATCTCCCCGGGGCATCTCCTCCCAAGTGAGAATGTATGGATTTGTGGCAGTCTTGGGCAAGTCTCCTCGGGGCATTTCCTCCCAAATGAGAATGTATGTACTTGTGGCAGTCTTGGGCAAGTCTCCCCGGGGCATCTCCTCCCAAGTGAGAATGTATGGATTGGTGGCAGTCTTGGGCAAGTCTCCTCGTGGCATCTCCTCCCAAATGAGAATGTATGTACTTGTGGCAGTCTTGGGCTAGTCTCCCCGGGGCATCTCCTCCCAAGTGAGAATGTATGGACTTGTGGCAGTCTTGGGCAAGTCTCCCCGGGGCATCTCCTCCAAAGTGACAATGTATGGATTTGTGGCAGTCTTGGGCAAGTCCCCCCGGTGCATCTCCTCCCAAGTGAGAATGTATGGACTTGTGGCAGTCTTGGGCAAGTCTCCCCGGGGCATCTCCTCTCAAGTGAGAATGTATGGACTTGTGGCAGTCTTGGGTAAGTCTCCCTGGGGCTTCTTCTTCCAAGTGAGAATGTATGAACTTGTGGCAGTCTTGGGCAAATCTCCCAGGGGCATCTCCTCCCAAGTTAGAATGTATGGATTTATGGCAGTCTTGAGCAAGTCTCCCCGGGGCATCTCCTTATAAGTGAGAATGTATGGATTTGTGGCAGTCTTGGGCAAGTCTCCTCGGGGCATCTCCACCCAAATAAGAATGTATAGATTTGTGGCAGTCTTGGGCAAGTCTCCTCGGGGCATCTCCTCCCAAATGAGAATGTATGTACTTGTGGCAGTCTTGGGCAAGTCTCCCCGGGTCATCTCCTCCCAAGTGAAAATGTATGGACTTGTGGCAGTCTTGGGCAAGTCTCTCCGGGGCATCTTCTCCAAAGTGAGAATGTATAGATTTGTGGCAGTCTTGGGCAAGTCTCCTCGGGGCATCTCCTCCCAAATGAGAATGTATGTACTTGTGGCAGTCTTGGGCAAGTCTCCCCGGGGCATCTCCTCCCAAGTGAGAATGTATGGACTTGTGGCAGTCTTGGGCAAGTCTCCCAGGGGCATCTCCTTCCAAGTGCGAATGTATGGATTTGTGGCAGTCTTGGGCAAATCTCCCCGGGGCATCTCCTCCCAAGTGAGAATGTGCGGACTTGTGTCAGTCTTGGGCAAGTCTTCCCGGGGCATCTTCTCCCAAGTGAGAATGTATGGACTTGTGGCAGTCTTGGGCAAGTCTCCCCGGGGAATCTCCTACCAAGTGAGAATGTATGGATTTGTGGCAGTCTTGGGCAAGTCTCCTCGGGGCATCTCCTCCCAAATGAGAATGTATGTACTTGTGGCAGTCTTGGGCAAGTCTCCCCGGGGCATCTCCTTCCAAGTGAGAATGTATGGACTTGTGGCAGTCTTGGGCAAGTCTCCCCGGGGCATCTCCTCCCAAGTGAGAATGTATGGATTTGTGGCAGTCTTGGACAAGTCTCCCCGGTGCATCTCCTCCCAAGTGAGAATGTATGGACTTGTGGCAGTCTTGGGCAAGTCTCCCCGGGGCATCTCCTCCCAAGTGAGAATGTATGGACTTGTGGCAGTCTTGGGCAAGTCTCCCCGGGGCATCTCCTCCCAAGTGAGAATGTATGGACTTGTGGCTGTCTTAAGCAAGTCTCCCTGGGGCATCTCCTCCCAAGTGAGAATGTATGGACTTGTGGCAGTCTTGGGCAAGTCTCCCCGGGGCATCTCCTCCCAAGTGAGAATGTATGGACTTGTGGCAGTCTTGGGCAAGTCAAACATGTAAAAATTAGTCCTTATATGAGTCCTATTATTCCGTTAAGAAAGCATGGTCTGAACTGATATATTTTCCGAGAAATTGGGATGAAATATATTGAGATATGTTAAAAAATTGTGATCTAAAATTTGGTGGTATAACTTGGGAATCGATTTCTCTATGATTAAGCAATTCTATAAAAAGGGTCGGAATCGGAGTCGACTTCTTTGAAAAATTTATTCTCCTATTTCTAGAATCGAAAGTGTTGTAAGTCGGAACTGTATACATTGGAAATCGATTATCTCTGGAACCTTTACGTTTCTAATTAAATCTACATTATACGCAGTTAACGAAAAATACCTCACCTAGAAATGTCATATCTGAAGTCACAATAAATGTTGGTATGTGTTCCATCCATTTACACCACCTAGGAGGCATTGGCTGTTTAGTCTCTGTTAAGTCAAAAAATCCACCATCATGTAATCGATAATCATAAACTAGTCCTTCTTCAGGAAATTGTTCTGATTGACCAGCTTCTTTTTGCAGTTTTCTTAACCATACATCAAAAACGCAACGACTTTTATAATCACAGGTTGCTCCCAAGCTCCATACTATTGAAAATGCTGACCATGGAGTTAATAAGTTAGCTGAAAAAAGTGAAAATTCTAAAGCTGACTATCATTTTACGCTGACTGTAACAAATTATGATTTATAATTTACTATATTATAATTGAAATACAATAAAATGTCTGTTTTTTTAGTTTCTTTATCAAAACTTGCTATGTAAAACTAGAGAAAACTTTTTTTAGCACAAATAGTAACTTTATGACCCAAAGAAGCGAAAAGTAAGGGAGACTCTCCAGTTGTGAGACGGGTTTTATTTTTGACCTATAAATTGGAAATAGGTAAACGAAATCGTAAATAAAATACACCGTTCAAAAAGTAACTTAAATACGCAACTTTTATTAATAGAAAGTGTAGTGTTCAGATGAACTCGAAAAACTGTATGATCAATTTTCCGAGCATATCTTTTTACTCTCTAGATCTGAATTAGTCAAAAATGACTAATTCTCAGTCATTTATGACTAATTCAAATAGGGCGGATTCGTTGACTGTTAATTAGTCAGCAGGTACTAATTCAATCACTAACAAATGTGTAACTAAATGAATTTGTAGCTTTAGGTACTAAATGAATTTGTGGACAGTAACTATTAATCGTTTAAGACATCGTCGTGGAATTGCATCAAACTAATGTTGATAAACTATTCCCAAACTGTAATTGAATAAAAAAAGTAAAAAAATAAATTTGGAAGCCTACAAACAGTACTAGTATTACACTCCTTAACTACTTATAACTAACAATCGCCTATACCTATCAGAAAAATCCCCATTCGCTGGAGATTGAACGCACGACCCTAACACTAACAGTCCGCAGCCTTAAACAACTACTTTTTTTTTCATTTATTTATTTTCAACGACATATAAAAAGATACAACCATGGTGCATAAATAATGAAAAAAGCACCTTAACAATTAACAAGCAACAGTTACATGGTAACAAAAGTTTCGAACGTACGTACAACGTCATCTCGTCGAATCACTCAACTCATTCATGCCAATGACAGCTTTCTTTTTTCTCTAAAAATGTTGTAATCTATTATACTATATAATTGACTTTTTGTACAATTCTAACTAGAAAAAGAAAAAATACCTAGGTATCAAAAAAACTAGTTGTCCTCTTGCAATCAAAAAGAAAATAGGAAAAAGGAAGAAGGGGAAATGGGTTTGCCGCCCACTCCAGCGGCTAGTAACGATAATGGTTAAAATACATTTTTTGTAAGAATTACATATCACATATCAAGTTTCTTTTAACCACCAGTAACGTCTCTTTCTCCATATAAAACTAAGACCCTTTGCTTTACTCGCTAGGCTTCTTGAGTATAACAATTTTATCGCAGAATCTCCTTCTACATCTTCCATATTATATTTTATTTTTCTGTCCGACGAGTTTCGCTCGATGTGCTATATTATTGGTACATTATTTGTGTCCTGGATGAAATTTAATTTATCTAAATACGTAAACGCTTCTAGAGGCAAGTAACCCTTTTCAACAATTTTTTTCAAAATCTCATCCCCTTTTTCAAAGGGCATACGAACCAACGGATTGTCATTTTCACACACTGTGTTGGCATCTAACACAAACAATACATATATCCGCTTCGGTGTACACGCAAAAGTTGGCTCGTATAAAAAGGAATATTTTTATGTAGGGGAGAGTGGCCATCAATGTACCAGTTTTTTCAATGAACCATTTCAATTTTCTCAGAAACAATTAAATGAAAATTCTCCTAATTTTAAATATAAATGAAGTTTGCGTAAACACACCACGTCCATAAGTTTAAGACGTGTGGATTTATTCTTTACAGAAAAAACTAAAAAAAACTGTTTTTGATGCAATGAAGAAAAAATTTACCTAAAATACAAACACGTTTTTTAATTGAAATAAGGTAATTTAAAAATAAATAAACTTACGATTTATTTTGTATCGGGCCTTAACTAGAATATTCTAATGAGATAAAGATTTTGAAATATTGGATTAAGTTATAAAAAACCATTTTTGTTGCAAATGTCATGTTGATTCAATGTACCAGGGAACAATGAACCACCTGGAATTTCAGTGTATTTTCAATTTCCAGATTGGTATGCCTGATTATAAAACTAGGCATGCGTACAGCATGTGATCGCGATTGTTATCAGTACTCTTCTCAACATAGCAAAAATAAAATCCCATTTTAGCTAGTTAACTTCAATTTGAGGTATATTTATGATATACATTATCAATTAAAAAGTATTAAGTAATAATTTTTTATAGTATTTGATAGAAAAAAGTTTTTTCACAAAGTGAAAATTGCAATATTATTATTGTTGAACATTTTAAGTGTTTTTATAGAGGTGGTTCATTGTGTACCCAGGTTGTTGAAAATGAAAATAGCGTGTTAGTTTAGAAAAATCCTGAATTTTATTACTTAATCAAAATAAATCGGGTATAATATGTGTGCATTACCTAGAGAAGTGTTCCAGTTTTATATTGATGCAAAAAAGTGCTTGAAATTGGTAAAATTGAATAAATACTATGACCTTGAAAAAAACCCGGTACATTGATGGCCACTCTCCCCTAAACCAATCGGCGTTTTTATATTTTGTGTTAAAAAAATCGACTGTCTCACAACTGGAGCCGTCTAAAAACTGGCGACTCTCCCCTACCAAATTTAGAAACACCTAAATTTTTAACATTCTGTAATTTTTATCTCGCAAACTAACATTAATATTTTTTTAGATAATAAGTGTTTGAGATTTGAAATTCCATGGAAAAAATTGAAAACGGGTTTATGATTTAATATACTAAGGCATACTTTAATCAAATAGTAAAAACAAAAAAATTAAGTTAAGACTCTGGTGTGTTAATGAACTTGGTAGAATGGAATAGAATAGACGGAGGAATAAATTCTTCATAGTCAAACGTGCAATTTTCCTCTTTATACTATAAATAAATTATTTAGGTCATATTATTTGTTAAATAAGTTTTATAAATTATAAGTAATGTATAAAATAATAATGTAACATTTATTAAAAATTATATTAACATATTGTTAAATTTCCATGCAGTGATAATGATTTTTAAAAATTTACAAATAAAATCCTATATAATAATCTGCCAGTGTTCCTAATAAAATGAATGATTTCTGAATATCTATTCAAAGTACTGAAATAACGTTCGTGAACGTTCGAAAGAACGTTACATTGCCCGGACTTGTTAACGCTAGATCGACATTCAACAACGTTGTCATTTAACGTTACAAACGTTAAAATGTAACTTTATCTGGATGTGAAATGACGTTCAGTGCTATTAGGGTTACAACCCAAGCCCAGAAAGTTGGATTTTCTGACGTGATGCACAACAAGGCATCCTACTTTCTTGCCGTGTGTCGTATACGATTTTTCTTCGACCCCCGCCGAAAGTAAGTTGAAAAGCTATAGAAAATATTTAAAAGAACGTTGACTGTGGTTGACGTCTGCCATCATGCTGTCAGCCATATTGGTTTACTATTCTTACTTTTGTGGCCTGCGTCAGCGCGCTCTACTGGTCACCTTGCAAAGCGTCTCGCAAAATGTTCCAACCAACCAAACCAAAGCTAAATGGTTGTATGGAAATTCGAGCTGCTTACCTACAGGAGTAGGTAAGGCGAAGCGAAGGTTTCTGCTGGTCAATGCGGTCATCAAAAAAAGTTAAAATATAGGCCGTGACTATTCGTACACTGAGAAAATTCTATCTGTGATGATTACAGAACTAACCTGTACTGCAGGGACGAAATGACCATTTCTGTTTTATTTACTTATTAACCTTGTTGTTCTTAAGAATATGTCTGCTAATTTTACAAAACGTTCTGTAATCTGTCATAAGCTGTACTATACTTCGCAACAAATTTTTGTTCTGTTATTATTACAGGATAAGGAGGAAAAAAATTACCTTTAAATACAGTGGTCTGTCATAAAAGAAAGTTAAATTATTACAAAACTCATTATATAAAGCTGTAAGGTTCCTTTAGGCACAGAGTGCAGTATAGACAAGATAATTTTACAGAACTGCTTTGTAAGCATTACGTACGCAACATTAAAGAAGGTAACATTCGGCAGCTTTCGGCTTCTTCCGGCATCTCACGGCTTCACTCGGCAACAGACGGCGCTACACACGACTTTGTAGTTCATATAGACGGGTCAAAACTAACTGACATGTGCTGTAATAGCTGTGGTCGTTAAGGCGTTCGTGATAGGGTCCGGTCGAGTCGCGCGAGTTAGAATCTTTCACCATGCGAATTTGTTTTCAAATAGTTAAAAAAAATATATTTGTAAGCAACAGGAGGGAGGATGTATCAGTAAATAAGTGTAGGCTACGTGTGAGTTGCGTACATAAATTGACTGAAAGAGAACAACTGAAAAACTGGAAGAGAAATTTTTTATATGTGAACAGGTTAAATTACAGAACTGTTTTGTAACGTTTTACGGTGAGTTTATATCTTTTTCCAAGTTATAACATAAGTATTTCTTAGACTCTTTAATACTCGTTAAGCATATTTTGTCCTGTAATTTTATCACTACGTACGTTAATTTCTTTGTTCCTGTAACATTAAATAATGTGAGACAATCTCGTTTTTTTTATAAGATCATTTTATATACTATTTACTGAAGGTGGCGTTTCGTCCCACCAGTACCATAGCAGTTCTGTAATCGTTACAGATATAATTTTCTTAGTGTACAGAAAATTGAAAAGCTGTCTTTGGCAGCGTAATACCTTTTGTTTTGGCTGTGAAAAAACATAATACAATTTTTCGAAATGCTAGGGGGGGGGGGTTCTTGTGTCACATACAGTGGTTTTTTTTACCAAAATATACCCGGGTAACATTAATTTTCACAAAAAGAAGACTTTGACAATTTTCTGTACGAATAGCCGCTTCATTGAGGTTTGGCTATTCGTACAGATTTTCTGTACGAATAGCCAGGCCACATAGAATGAGCTATTCGTACTTATTCAAGCAATTTTCTGATTGGTCGGAAATTCCATTACGATTTTGTGATTGGTCGAGATTTTCTGTACGAATAGACACTTCGTAAAATATATAGTAAGGTAAGTATTATGTCAGTCAGACTGATATGATTCTTGTCTGAATGGTTATGATTAAGAATAAACAATGTTTTTATCCTTTTATTGTAGATATTGTTCGGTTATTAAGTTACACACAGTTCCTGTCAAAAATCACAACACAGGCACCATGATTCGTTTTGAGATGATACCCAGCCACAAAATCTCAAAGCCAATCACAGTACACGAGAGTTCAAGCAGGCCGCAAAAGTCGCTGTTCCTGGGGCGAAATTTTGCCGGAAAGAGCTTATTGTTAGTTATTATTATATTTTAAAACATATAAACAATTTAAATATTCCGTCACATTAAAAGCGCAATACAGCTGAAGTAAGTGAGCAACTATGTTTAGCACTACTCAATGACTTGTGAAGTACACTTAATATACTGTGCCCGCTGTTAAGCACTGTGTTTTACGTCCATGAGATAAAAGCCGACTGTCGATCCCGGGTGCACATTTTCTGTGGGAAAACTGTTAATTTCCATCTCGGAGTTAATTTTGACGCCCATTGTATCTGTTCCATCAAACTAACGCTTTAAAAATTTCTTATCTTAAAAACTGTGGAAATAAAAAGCCCGTTTTTCGCAGAATTGTATTGTTTTTTCTAGAAAAATTTATAAAGTCGAAATTTCCGAACAAAGGAGGGGAAAGTGTTTAAGTAGAGTTTTGAACCACACCCTTCCGATATAAGGAAAACTTCGTACACTTAATTCAATTTAAATTTCCCGGCAAAAAGAAGTTGATTAAAATGCATTAAAATAAAAACGAAAAAGTTAAAAAATGACATTAATTGGAATAGAAAGCGATATTAATATTCGTCATTTTTCCAAAACTTCTTAATCTGTTTTAATTTCGTTTGATTAAAATGAATTAAACTGTTACCAAGATTTTGTCTTAAACGGAAATTAATTGATTGCATATTTTTTAGCAAGAAAACGGGATTAAATTGATTTTATTTCTAACTACCCTATCAGAATTAAAATGAAGCGGGATTAAACTAAGTTCATTTCTAACTCTCGTATCGGAATTGAAATGCGTAAAATTTTTATCAGGAACTAAAGGGAATAAAAATGTGTTCAGATGAATTATTTCCAGAAGAATTAAAACGTAGAAGTTCAAAAATGACATCAAATTGGATTAAAAATCTTCTAAATTTTACGACATTTGGAACCGTTTTTATTTGTTTCAATGAGCCTCTTCCTACCGGGTTTTCACTCAGCGGCATTTTTCCCTATATTATAAACAGATATTTTTGAGATAATCTCAAAAAAGCGATTTTTCGTGTTTTTCAACAGTTTTAAAAGATTAACAGCAAATCTTTAGAACAATATTTTACAATATTTTATAATATTTTTTATAATATATTTTGTACAATATTTTATAATAATAATATTTATTAATTATTATTATTATTAATTATTTACAATATTGTACAAAATTTTAGCCAATCTGGTTATTCTGACTTAAGATTCGGATTCAGCGGAGAAAAATCCGTAGGAATACACTAAAATATTGTCCAAGACAAAAAATGTTTATGGGTTATTTCGGGTTTTTGAGCAATTTTTTAGATTATCTTAAGAGTTTTAGCCAATCTAATTATTCTAACTTCGGTTTCAGATTCAGCGGAGAAAAATACGTAGGAGTACACAAGCGTAGTGACCAGGACAAAGAAAAATTTTTTTTTGGTTTTACTTTGTTTTTAAATTTTTTTTAGATTATCTCAAAAATTTTATCCAATAAGAGTCTTTCTGACTTCGAATTCGGGTTCAGCAAAGAAAAATAAGTAGGAATATACTAGTGCTCCTAAAAGCACATTAAATAGTATTCCACAAATTTATTATTAAATAAATTATTTTCCATATATTTAAAAATAAAAATCACTGAAAAATGACTGACTAGACATTTTTCAGTCATTTTCTAGTCACTTTCTATCGACAGGGTGTATTTATTTAAAGATTTGTCTTAGTTAACTATTGTACTAATTTTGAAGTTTGCTAAGTGCAATGCAGTGTCCTTCATAATGTTACAAGTTGTCAAAAGACATAATTTATTTCGAATACATTTTTATTTAATTACAAGGCCACACAATAAAAATAAACTTTTGATCATGGAGTAAGACTATGTTTACCATATGTTTTTGGGGTCGCTGCATCCAAATCCGAGTAAGGGCGGTTACTTGTTTTAAGTGGTAACTTTTTGTTTTTATTTTATGAACACATTTTACTGCTTCCTCATAATAGTTTTTTTATAGTGAATGTATTTATATCATTAAATTAATAGTATATTAAATAACAAGAACATAAAGGCAGCCATTTGTTTACGTTGATGTTGGTTCCCACCGCCACCGCTAGATAGCGCCACTTGTTAATTCCGTAAGAAAAAGGTGGTTTCTGTGGGGTATTTTGAATTCCTCTCGTCCATGTTTTGGGTGCTTAAAGTGAGGATTTTTTTATTTTATGCGTTACCGACAGTGTTTTGAAAGGGAATTGCCCAATTGTGTGAGCTCAATTACTAAATTCCCTACATTACCGACTTGTCAATTGAGTTTCCACCGCTAGATAACGCCAGTTTTTTTTCAAGAAAAAGGCTATTTCTATGGGGTATTTTGAATCTTCGCACCATTACCATCGGTCGGTAATTATCATCAGTCGGTAATGCAGATCCATGGCATGGTTTTGAACCCAGTCGGTTTGTCAGAGTTCTACCTTACTGGCCAATCCTCCCTACTCCTTTGAATTTTACTGTGGCGGTGCACGTTGCGCGCGCAGCAGCCAGGGGATTGGCCAGTAGGTGTGTTAATTTTGAATTTAATTAAGTTCCCTGTCGATAGAAAGTGACTAGAAAATGACTGAAAAATGTCTAGTCAGTCATTTTTCAGTCATTTTTAAATATATGGAAAATAATTTATTTAATAATAAATTTGTTGAATACTATTTAATGTGCTTTTAGGATTATATTCGCTTCATTCTTTTAGAATAATTAATAAAAATTTTCAATTTTTCTATTATTTATTTAAATTTTTTGTTAAATATTTTTTTTATTGTTTTAATGTTATAAACTATTTCTGAAGTGCACCTGAACACTTTTATAAAGAATCACGAAGCTCGGTGGCATTTAAAATGGTCTAAAAGCAATTTTAAAAAGGAAAAATCATTTGACATTTTCTAGGTACGAAATCATTCAAATCGTACCTCAAAAATGACTGAATCCATTCAGTCATTTTGGCCAGTCATTTTTTAGGTATTCTCTATCGGCAGGGTTACTACTTAAGCGCACAAAGAAAAGGCGGTTTTTATTGAGGATTTTAAATTTCCCCATGATTTAGTGATTTTTATTGGGTATTCTAATTTCCCAACCATGCTTGAAGTAAGGATTTTAAATTTAACCATGGTTTAGTGACATGGAGAGGGGGATATTTAGATTTCCCAATCATGCTTTAAATTTCCCTACTTTGCTTGAAATAGAGATTTTAAATTTCCCCATGATTTAGTGATTTTATTGGATATTTGAATATCCCAAAACATGCTTGAAGTAAGGGTATTTGAATTTCCTAACCTTGCTTGAAATAGAGATTTTAAATTTTCCCATGATTTAGTGATTTTATTGGATATTTAAATTTCCAAAACCATGCTTAAAGTGAGGGTATTTGAATTTCCCAACCGTGCCATAAGTAGTGATATTTTAAATTCCCCAACAATGTTTTGAAATTTGTGTTGGATATTTTAAATTTTATGCGTTACCGATATTAAAGAGGAATTCCCCAATTGTTTGGAATTGGATTTTAAAATTTCTTTCTTTACTAACTTGTTAAGTGGATTCAATCAACCAACGCTAGATGATACAACTTTTTTTTTAGATTTACAACATTATTGGCATTGTTTTACCTTACCGAACAACCTGTGGTGTCCCAAAACTTGTGCAATTGTGTTTAAATTTTCACGCCAGTGACGATAAGTTTAGATAAGGATTAAATTATATTTAAATTTCCCAACCCTGATTTCAACATAAAAATGGTATATAAAATTGTTTTTTCTTAACTTAAATTTTAAAATAAATCAGTTTATATCTAAGAATATTATGTTTGTTAAGTTTTATAATGATTTTTCTTTATGTTTTAGAATTTTATCATCAGAAAATGAATAGTGGCATGATGAACATCAATTGTGGATGTTGTTTCTGTCGATTTTAGATACATATACGACTTAGGATAAGTATTTTTAATTAAATTTTGATCTTAACCCTTACATGCATATTTTAAAAATTCTTTTTTCTCACGTGTCATACACGGAAAAAAATATTTCCGTGGAACTGCGATAATTATGGGCAGATTGGCAATATTTTATTGCTGTTTTAGGAACTGCCATACGTATTGGTGTTTTAGCCATACGGCTGTGTGCAACCTTGAGTCATATTGTAAGGTTAGGTAAAATGGACAGTAGCGCACCGGTGCATTATGGGAAATTCTAACGTATATTTGTCAAACTTCTACATAACCTGTTAACCATACTCAAATGTCTAATCTCATCACAGTATTTTTTTCAGTGTACAGAAGTCATGCGTGAACATAAAAATGACAATTAATTGTCCATATTAATAATAAAATATTGTTATAAACAATAAAAAATATTTAAAAAATTACTTTTTTTTGGGAGAAATTCATTTTTAAACAAAGTTTTTTAAATAACAAAATGCCAATTTCAGTAAAGGGGGTTCGAGGTCGCTGATTACGAAACTGACGTCATTTTCGAAAAATTCAAAATGGCAGATCCAAGATGACGGACAAAATTTTGGTAATTCCTTGAATTCACTTAAAACTTGTTACTCGGGGGTTTTTGGGGTCGCTGATTACGAATCTGAAGTCCGATTTTCAAAATTCAAAAAGGCGGATCCAATATGGCGGACGAATTCATAAAAAATTATTGAAATCGCTTGAAACTTTTTACATGGGGGTTTTTAGGGTCACTGATTTCGAATCTGTAGTCCGTTTTTCAAAATTTAAAATGGCGGATCCAATATGTCGGACGAATATATAAAAATTTATTAAAATCGCTTAAAACTTGTTACTCGGGAGTTTTTGGAGTCGCTGATTACGAATCTGAAGTCCGATTTTAAAATATAAAATGACGGATCCAATATGACAGTCGAATATATAAACATTTATTGAAATGTCTTAAAACTTGTTACTCGGGGCCTTTCAATAAAAGCTTACACATCCTCGTTGTTTCTTTCGGGTAACGCAAAGAGCAAGCAAAAAACAACCATGCAATTTTTATTTTGCATATTGAGGTTATCTGCGACTCCAAAAACTCCCGAGAAACAAGTTTTAAGACGAAAGATCGATTTTTGATTCTGCGTATGTCATATTGAATCCGCCATTTTGAATTTTTAAAATATATTACCAGATATATTGTCATTGAACTAAAAAACTCCCGATTTACAATTTTCAAGAGGATCCGATCGACTTTTTATTTTGTGTACTCTATATTGGGCCCGTAATTTTGAATTTCAAAGGTGTGTCTCAAAGCTTTCTATAAGCGACCCAAAAAAATCCCCGTGTGAAATGTTTTCAGTAGTTTTGATCAATTTTTTATTTTGTGTTCGTAATATTAGATATCCGCCATTTTGAATTTAAAAAATATTCTACTAGAATAAAAATAAAATGGTATAGTTTGTATACAAAATTCAACTTGAAAGTTAAACTTCTAAATGTTAGACATTCTCAGAGGTGAATTGAAAAGTTTATGAAACATTAACTTAAAAACTATTTAAACCCTAAGATTATAAAAGTCGATATTAATTATTATTTACAATAATAATTAAAAGAGTTTTCTATCTTAGGTTCCAAAACTTGATGAAAAAACATCTTCAATATGAAAAAACTATAATATCCTGACTATTTCCACTAAAAATAACAACATGAGTTAGAATTTAGTCATCAAGGGAAAAGATATTAATAAAAAAGCTGAAATTAATAACACTGTTTATATAGTTAATTGTGAAGATTGCTCAGCCTCTTATGTTGATCAAACAAAAAGAATGACACCCATAAAAACTTATATAGACATTATTTTGACTGGGGCAATTTTTCAATACTTGACAAAGAAACAAACAGTAATAAACGCTTGATATCGGAAATTATCCATATGGGACGTTCCACGTCAAACGGACCAAAGCTCTGTCCAAAATTCTAATAAACGAAAATGAACTTATTATAGCTCAAAATACTCGTAAGCTAATCCCCTTTCAATTAAAAAGTGGCAAATTTGAAAATACAAAATGGCATTATTCCTGGGCAACGTAATAGACGCTGAAATCGGAAATACGCAAATATAGTTATTAATTTCTTTCTACAAACGATGCAGAAATGTTGGGTAACGACATATTTTAATGTTTTTGGACTCGCTGATTACGAATCTGAAGTCCGAATTTCAAAATTCAAAATGGCGGATCCAATATGGCGGACGAATTTGACAAAATTCGTCGAATTCGCTTGAAACTTGTTACTCGGGGGTTTTAGGGGTCGCTGATTACGAATTTCATGTTAGTTTTTCAAAATACAAAATAACGGTTCGAATATGGCGGACGGAATTTAAAAAAAATTATTAAAAATGCTTAAAACTTGTTACTAGGGGGTTTTTGGGGTCGCTGAATACGAATCTGATGTTAGTTTTACAAAATACAAAATGGCGAATCCAATATGGCGGACGATAATTTTAAAAAATCAATACAAATGCTTGAAACTTGTTACTCGGGGGTTCTGGGGGTCACTAATTAAGAATCTGAAGTCCGATTTTCAAAATTCAAGATGGCGGATCCAGTATGGCTGACGGTTAATTTAAAATTCATTGAATCCGCTTTAAACTTGTTACTCGGGGGATTTCGGGGTCGCTGATTAAGAATCTAAAGTCTGATTTTCAAAATTCAAGATGGTGGATCCAGTATGGCGGACGGTTATTTTAAAATTCATTGAATCCGCTTGAAACTTGTGACTCGAAGTTTTTCGGGGTCGCTGATTACGAATCTGAAGTCTGATTTTTAAAATTTAAAATGAGGGATCCAATATGGCGGACGCTTATTTTATAACTGATTATATTTGCTTGAAACTTGTTACATTAAAAAACTAGTGTGCTCTCTGAGTTTTTGTATTAACAGGTACCTTTCTAAAATCCACGAATAAAGAGTTTTAAGAGTTTTTAATGACTTTTTTAATATTGTCTGCCATATTAGATCCGCCATTTAGTATTTTGAAAAACTGATATCAGATTCGTTGTCAGCAATCTCAAAACCCCCCGAGTAACAAGTTTCAAGCAATTTTTTTGATTTTTTATAATTACCGTCCACCATATTGGATCCGCCATTTTGTATTTTGTAAAACTAATATCAGATTCGTATTCAGCAACCCCAAAAACCCCCGAGTAACAAGTTTTAAGCATTTTTAATAATTTTTTTTAAATTCCATCCGCCATATTGGAACCGCCATTTTGTATTTTGAAAAACTAACATCAAATTCGTAATCAGTGACCGCAAAAACCCCCGAGTAACAAGTTTCAAGCGAATTCGACGAATTTTGTCAAATTCGTCCGCCATATTACCCAACATTTCTGCATCGTTTGTAGAAAGAAATTAATAAATATATTTGAGTATTTCCGATTTCAGCGTCTATTACGTTGCCCAGGAATGACGCCATTTTGTATTTTCAAATTTGCCACTTTTTAATAGAAAGGGGATTAGCCTACGAGTATTTTGAGCTATAATAAGTTCATTTTCGTTAATTAGAATTTTGGACAGAGCTCTGGTCCGTTTGACGTGGAACGTCCCATATTTATTTGCAAAAAAAGTCAATTGATAAAAAGGATGACATACATAACTTGAACAGTCATTTTACTCATTTTCTCAACCAAAAAAAATATTTTTAATTCCATCTCATTCTATATACCTTGACATCTCTCTCATTTTAACTTCTGTTTATTGTTGTGTCGACGATTCCTATTTTCCCCTTATTATAAAACTCGAAAATTCTTTGTTAATTGTAATTATCCGATCAGTGTCTATTTGTACTTTAAATGTTAAAGACGTTCCTTTGAGAAGAAATAACTTTTGTCATTTTTTAAAATTATGTAAAAAAAGTTTTTCAAGTGAAAAACTAATTTGATTTTGGTAACTATTTTACTATTATTGTATAAATAAAAATAATTTTTATATATGTTTTTTTGTAATAATTTCCATTTTTTTAAAAATAAATTATAGTTTCTGAAGAGGACAGCCGCGCTGATGAAACGTAGAAGGTAAAAAGAATTTTAGTTTTCTTTTATTCATCCTTTGACTCGGAGTGATCGCAAACATATTATTTTAATTTTAAAAAATATATTTTTAATTATTATGTTTAAAAACCCTTATGTCTCACTTTAGATTTTAGTAGTAAAAATATACATATCAAACTTTATTTAAATCCGTGAATCCGTTTTTGATCTCTCGTATTCATATGAAACAGTACATCCGTACGAACACATACACAAACACTTCAATGAGAAAGAATAATTGAGTATTTGAATCATTGCAAAGATTAAGGTATAGCCTAGTTTTGAGTATACCTTTACGCCAACCAATATGTACAAAATATGAAAATAATTAATATACAGAATAAATTAGTACTTTAATCATTTTTAAATTTGTTTGAAAATCGATGACACTAAACTATTCTGGCAATACGCCCAAGAAATCCAATAATCATTTAAAATTTTTTTGATATTTTAACATTTACTATCAAAAGAATTTTTTCTAATGTGCAAATGAAAGATTTCAATTGCTGTATTTAAAAACTGTTTTATAAGACAGAATACTTGGTTTCCTTGTGTGTGTTATTTTATTATACTGCAGACGGGTACTTAGCTCAGTTGCACATGGTGTAAACTTGGTTGTCTCGTGATACTGAAATCGATATCTCATAGAGGAAAATTTTCTTGTTGTAATTTTTAAAATGTTCTCTTTTAAAAAAATTCAAAATTTCTTTTTTAAAGTTTTGAAAGTCTTTTTGAAATTCATTGTAATTCTTCTTTAAATATTCTTAGGAATATTTTAAAGAAAAACTAATAAAAACTCTTAACCTTTTCTCAAAATTCTGAATTTCAAAATTATTTTTGAAATTGTTCTAGTACTAACTTTTTTCATGTACACTATTGGATTAGAGAATTTCGATGTAAATTAGTGAATTAATTGCTTTTTGATGACCGTATATATATATATATATGCTATTAGAAATAAGCTGTATACTTTTTACTTTTTCAAATAAAGAAAAGGCGATTTTATCTCTTTTGTAGTTACCGCTTTTTAAAACATTTTTTAAATTTTGAAAAAATGAACGAGATCTAAAACAGTCTTACGGGCTAAAATATAAATATTAATATTAAATCAATTTAAGAAACTAAAGTTTTTTGGTAAATTCCTCAAAATTTGCATTAGTTCACAAAAAGATGTTTGGTCTCTTCCGAGCGTATCCTACATATTGATCTATTTTCCCTTTTGAGGATTGGAAGATAAATGTAAGCATTTTTCAAACGTTTTCACCCCATTGCTTATCCCATTATGATAAGCTACACGACGCACATAACGTAAATGTCCGATTAATATAAAAATATTATAATGTTATTATTTCCGAAAAAAGTAGACACTGTTATATTTTAATATTTATGGACTAACTTTCTATCTACTGATACTTCTGATTAAATTTATTAAGAGAACAAAATAAAGGTATCAAAAATATTATAATTATATTTTTTGACATTTGAGTCATTATTCATTTTCATAATAAATAATACCTGATCTCTAGACAAATCCGATAATCTTAACAAAATAATCAAGATGAACACTTAAGTAGTTAAAATTATGAACAAAAATTTAATAATAATCAATCATAGTCAGTGTTCCGACATTCAAAACTTTATGCATTTCACAGTTTTCTCGAAAAATAATCATTTTTATGATAAATTATAGAAGGTATAAAATTTGAATCGCATTGAAATCTTAAACTTTTGTCTAAAAAAAAACTTTTATAAAAATTAATTTCTACCTATATGTTTTCTTGCTTTTTACATAAATTTTATGAAAAATAATTTTTTCTAGTTTTTTAGACAATTCAAAAATGTATCAATTGGCCTATTTAATATTTTTTGCGAGCTATTAATTAAAACTTAGTGATGTTTGTAGTAATCTCTATGAGGAAGCAATGTTTTCAAAAAATGAATAGGTACCCAAAATTACTCACACCAAATAAATATTTGATTTACTTGTCAGCGGTTTTCAATCGCATTTATTCAAGTTATTATACTTTTAGTGTTTTTGAAAAGGGCGGTGGTTCATTTGAAACATAAAGAATGTTTCTTGTTTCACCTAAATCAGAGTGATCAATAATATCAAGTTTCTTATTAATGATCTGCAGATTGATGAATTCAAAACAATATATGCAGTAAGAAAAATTAGAATTATTTTAATTTTTTAACTTTATGTGACTGTAGAAAAGTGTTGTGCTATTTTTGAATGATGGGGATGGAAAAATAATATAAACAATTCTGTAATAGAGGATAGAGATCCGATTTTGGTCTAAATCATAAACAATTGACTTCTAAGAGTAAGACAGTGGATTGCAAAACAAAATTATTAACACCTAGAAGAAAAATAAAGATGTGACTCAATGTAAAGAAAATTAAGTGTGAAGTTAGTGGAGGGTACGTATGTTATTGTGACATTTGGGGATAAAGATATATGTGAAAAAGAGATAAATGAAGCCATAAACTTGAAATATCAAACAATAATGGAGTTCGTAAAACTATGTGGGAGATTCATTGATTTTCTTATACAAAATTTAAAGTTGTTTATGAACTGGTAATCAGAATTATTAAAACTAATATACATTATTTATTTATGCAAAAAACATTTATAATTATATATCATAAAACGTATAGAAGCTGAAGTTTAATTCTTTAAATAATTTCTAGAAAGTGTTATTTTCAATGTTCTATATAGAGTTTTAAATGTATTTGAAATATGTGTGGCAAAATTTGAATGGGACTAAGGTATGGATCTCATAATATTTCTCTTCTATACCTAATAATTACTTATACTATATGAATATATAATAACGAAAAAGGCATGGAATGTTACAGTACATTGTCGCTTTTAAATATCTCAACAAAGGTTGAAAGTCATTTATATGTTCTCGTAGAAAATAACGCAATGCTAAGGAATTAAATGTTTTTAAAATTTGCTTTTTTACCTTTTTTGTAAGGTTAGGTAAAATTGACAGTGGCGCACAAATGCATTAAGAGAAATTCATACGTACTAGGATGGACAAAAGAAAATTTTTTTTTTCATGATGCTACCACTTAATTTGTTCTGTATGGAAGAAAATAAGACAAGTATGTTTTTTTTTTATTTGTAAGGTTTAACCTCTTTTTTCATAACGCAGTCTTAAAAATGGCGTGATTCGGTTCTCTGTAGATAACCAGAAAGTTGCAGATTTAAGAACGATTCACTATGTGACGTCAGAGTGCAAACAAGTACAGTCCAAATTGCATGTCTCCCACTTTTCTACTTTTCTTGCACGCACTGTTTGACCAACAGAACAGAGTCGATATCTTTAGCGTGAGTAGTACCGCTTCAAAATCTAACCTGACCGTATCACTAGCGCGGCGTGTTGACAAGTAAAAAAGTGTGAGACATTCAATTTGGATTGTATTTGTGTACACTCTGACGTGACATAGTGAATCATTCTTAATTCTGCAATTTTCTGGTTATCTATACAGAGAACCGAATCACGCCTTTTATGACTTTGTTATGAAAAGTATCGTTCGTAACTGCGTGAACAAAGCAGTCGTTTTGAAACTCGCGTTAGTATGTTACGAAATATACTATTATGCCGTGAGGTAGTAAATTTGTAGTTTTTGACCTAAACTGCAAAATTAAATAAAAAAAATTTATATTTTGTTTGTTTTATTTATTTAGTCAATAGTTGTTAGTTAATAGTTGACGCGTTTTGAAAGAAAATTTCACTTCCACATAAGAACTATAAGAACATAACACATTAATTTAGAGAAGAAATTTTGAAGAAATTCGAACAACATACAATTAAACAATTAAAATATCATTACATGAGGGTGAAGATTCCTGAAGTGGCCCCCTAATTTGCAAACATATAGGGGAGCCCGAGGAGGAAAGTAACAAAAATCAGTTTTTTTATGCTAGCATTAAAACTATTTGTCGGATAAGTTCTGTAAACATATGAATCGAAAGCTTGGACTTTCACCTATTAAATAAAATTGGAATTAAACATTAATAATAATTTGATAGTTCACTGCAGGACTTTTTAATCAGCTTTTCATTTGTTACTTTCCTCCTCACCCCTGAGGTGGAAAGTAACAGCACAAAGGAGGAAAGTAACACTTTAAAATTAAGGCTAACTTTTCAAATATAAAACTGCTATTAATTTAAATTGTTTTTATTATGAACATATTAAAAAACAAAGTGATATTAACTACATTTTGTACATAATTGGCAGATATTTTTGCACTGTTTTGAAATTAATTTTTTTTATCTATTTAGTATTCGTTGTATAGCCTAGCAATGGCATTAAAAAAGCATCGTTTCTTAAAAATTCAAATCAAAAGTCCAATATTTAATCTTAAAAATATAAAATAAACATATAAAATCACGCAGTTATAAAAAAGGAGAAGGTTTATAAAAATAAAGCATTAGATGAGGAGGAAAGTAACAGCGTGTTACTTTTCACCTCACCCCTCTTTTTTTGGATTTCAAAAAACAAGTTTAAATTACACAAAAGTATTTCGTATTTTTTAATTATGCACTAGCACGACTTAAAGATAAATAAAAAAGCTTTAAAAAAACGAAAAGCATATTTAAAATACCTCTGTTACTTTCCTCCTTAGTCTCCCCTAATGGAATTTAACATTAATGTTAGAATTTCTATACCACTGTATTAGAGATATTTTAAGTATAAATATTTTTTAAAATTCAAAAAATTTAAAAAGTAATAAACAAATTAGTTTGTGTGTAACATTTTTCTTTAAAATTTGTATCTGAGTTTATATACACTGAGAAAAAAGGTTTAGTTTTACCAACAATATTTTTTAGTTGACCATTCTTGGTTGTAACAACAATATTTTGATTGGTATAACAAAACGATTTGGTTGGCGTAACACATCAAGTTGTTTGGGACAACCATATTATTTTGTTGCTCTTATTTGGTTGAACCAAACATAATTTAGTTGTGATAACCAAACATAATTTGGTTGTGACAACCAAATAGAAATTGGTTGTGACATCCAAACATAATTTGGTTGTGACAACCAAACAATTATTAAAAAAAATTGGTGATTAGTTTGTAAGTAAGCTGCCGATAATAATATAAATAAAATCTAAATAAAAACCAATACCAGACGGTCGGCCGAACCTGGGTCTGATAGTTGAGCTAACGGTGTCTGTTACTAAACTGTTTAGCTATAAGGTTTATTCCATATTGGTCATTCATATCTCTTTTTTTTTTAGTTTTAAAAAGGTAGTTTTATTTTGCAAAATTACAATATTATGTACATAAGGACAAAACAGCCTCAGAAGCCTTAAGTCATTAAAGTAAGATAATAATTTGGTACGCTATGCGTGATAGGTCTCGCCAAAACACAGTATTTGTAATATAACTTGGTTTGTTCGCGATATAAATAATTGTATCTCTCGATGACAATCCTGGTATTCTATAATATACTTGCAAAAAGCTTGCTTGGAGCAAAAATCAAGTTTAAATATTATTAATGAACTTAAAGCTAGGTCATTCATATCTTTCATGGGCTGGTGGTTAGCCTACTGGACTGGCAGCTGGAAAACCCGGGTTCGAATCTTCATGACTAATGAAATTTTTCTGTTTCAGGTTTTCATTAATATGAAATTTCTACATTCTCATCTGATTATATTTGTGTAATTAAATTAATAACATGGGAATTATGTAATTATATGTGTTGGCCGACCAAAAATTCGCACCTGGGTTAGGTAGCTCCCAAATAAAATTTTTTTTATGGCAACCAAAATTTTTGTTATCCCGAATAAAAAAATATAGTTTTGACAACCAAAAATGTTTGTTATGCCAACAAATAACACTGAACCAAATAATTTAGTTGTCTCAACCAAATAGTTTGGTTGAATAAATATCAACCAAATAATTTGGTTGGCTCAACCAAATTTTCGTTGCTATGACTAAACATTTTTCTCAGTGTACGGGGCAAATTTTCTCAAGTGTCCAGCGTCAAAAATAAAAGTTGTTGAATCGGACTAATATTTGCACAAACTTTAGTGCTATGGGTAAGTACTTTAACCACCAAATATTATGCAATTTAATTTAAAATTGTAGAGGGGGAAGGGGGTTGAAGATTTGGGTAAAGTAAGAACATTGAGTTTTCGAAAAAATCATAGCAGCTAAATAACGAAATGAAAAAAATTTTAAGCTATATGTTTTCAAAAGGTTTTTTCCTGCTCTTTCTCATGGTGAAAAAGTTTTTTTTAAATCAAAATTTAACCCTTTTTTTGAAAATTAAAATTTTTTTTGACTTTTTTTTCAAAATGCTGCCTTTTTTTTGTTTTCTTTTTGTCTTAAAAAAAAGCTCAAGTTGTGTACTTTAAACATACCAAAAGAAGAAAATGACGTTTTTTGTTGTTTTCGAATTATTAATTAATTAATTAATAAAAATTTATAAAAACTGAAATAATTTACAAAAAAATTAAGTTATGACAATTCTGAATACAGCACTTTGAAGCTTATCAAAATGCGCATCCAACGAGCCCTATATGAAGTATTTTAGATAATTTTATGATTTATAAATAAATATTGATATAAAATTAATTAATAAATAAATATCATCCATAAAAATAAAGGCAGAGTGTTAAATTTTGTTTATTAGGAAGTTTTTACAATCCTACATTGAATAATATGTAGCTAAAGTATTTCCCACCAATGAAAATCTAAATAAGACATTTTTACATCCACATCTTTATGCATGCGCCACGTCGCGCTGCACAACTTCGTTAAAGCTACTTGTGTATCCACCAAGTCTAATATTTTTATGTCGTTTTCTACAGAACAGTTATTATTTATTTTTTAATAATTAAATATTATATTTTTTCATAATAATTTGTATAATTTAATTTTATATATATCTTTTTCATAATAACAAAACTTTAAATTTTTTTATAATAATAATTAAAATTTTTGATCCTAATATTTAATAATATGTGCATCATTTTTAAACTTCGATTTAATTACTTTCTGCTTCCTGTTGGAGAAAATATTTAACATTTTTTCATCCCAACTTAATTTATAGATGTTTGAATTTTAGTGCGCGTTTAATGTAGTGTTATGAATTTTGATATAAAAATGTCTTATTTGAATTTTCAATGGTTGGAAATACTTTAGCTAGATATTATTTAATGTAAGATTGTAAAAACTTTCTAATAAAAAATTTAACACTCTACCTTTATTTTTATGGATCATATTTATTTGTTAATTAATTTTTTATAAATATTTATTTATAAATCATAAAATTATCCAAAATACTTAATATATTTTAAATTAAATTGCATAATATTTGGTGGTTAAAGTACTTACCCATAGCACTAAAGTTTGTGCAAATATTAGTCCGATTCAACAACTTTTATTTTTGACGCTGGACACTTGAGAAAATTTGTCCCATACATAGAAAAGTAAAAACTTTAAATTGAAAAATATCTGGATCAAAAAAGATTTTTTTTAATAAAAAATTAGTTATTATTAATAAACAATTTAAAAAACCAACATCTTCTGCCTTAGCTAGAAATTTTTTCAAAACTGTCGAATCTATATAGATTCAAGTTCACTTTACAAAAATAAAAACTTAGTTATATCTTTTTTTGTCGAAACGGCATTTAATTGTTTATAATGGTGCGCGAAGAATGTTGAGTAAATGACAATTTTTTTCAGCGCTCTTAGAAAGATGCAGCTGTAAAAATTGTAAAATTTAAAAAAAATTTATCTTTCTAGGTGCAATATGAGAAAAGTTTATAAATAATGATAATTATTTGTTTAGAAATTGTTTAAATAACAATTTTATTTGTATTTTTCATCAGTAATTATAAAAAGTTTGGTTAATTGTAAAATTAGAAAAGAAATTACACCTTTCTATGAGCACTGAATAAAAAGTTGGTAAATAACAATTATTTGTTTAAAAATTGTGTAATTAATCATTTCATTTGTATTTTGTATCCGTAATTGTATAAAGTTTATTCAAATGCAAAATTAGACAGAAATTACATCTTTCTAGGTACTCTAGAAAAAGCAAATAAATAATAATTTAAATAAATATACTTATGGAATTAATAGGTGATTAATTAATTTAATTAATTTTAAGTATTAATTATAATAAATTAATATTAAATTGCAATTATAGAATTACCAAATCTAGCCTATTTTTTAATATATTTCTTTTTATCACTCTTATATATTTCTGTACTAAGTTTCGTAGTTTCATTCATTTATTTAAACAAATTTAAAAGAGAGAGACTCTACATACTCTGAACTCAGCATAATTCATTAAAGATCACAAAATGAGTAAAAAATTACGAAATGTTGAGTTGAGAACCACTGATCTAAAAGAACTATCATAGTTAATTTATATATGTATTAATTCTATTAATAAATTTTGTCTTTTTATTTTTGTTTTAAATTGGGAATAAATTGAAAAACATAAATTCTGACATTTTAGTCAGTGTTCCTAAATCTAATTTTATCATACGATAATTTGCTTGCATTAGAAAATACAAATTTTTTCTATTTCATAATTTTATAAATATTATACAAAAATTAAAAAATTCTTTGTGCATACAAATATTATTTAATTTCAATAATATATTTTTAAATTTAAGTTTGATAAGATACATAAAATATTCTTTTAAAAAATATATTTTTATGTATTTGAAGTAAAAAAAAAAAAGGCTTATTTTGCCTCCTCTGTACACAATGTACTATTATTGCACTATTATCTTGTTTTGCTTGTTTTATATGTTGTTAATATATTTCGATGTTCGATTAACATAAAAAAAGTAAGTGAAATTAGTACCTTTAAGAACCAAACTTCCTAACCTACCAATATTTGTCGCGAAATTTAAAAGCAATCAATATAACTTTAGAAATGTTCGTTTAAAATAGTTAATTTTAAGAGTAATAGTTTTGAAATTTATTGCAATAATATTATATAATTTGTAGATGTGGTGAATTTTATGCAATATTGTAACCTTACAACAGAAATGCGCTTAACTGTCCCTTGTTTTCTTCAAGAAGTTATCTTAATAGTAGAAAAATCTTATGATCAAGATTGCCAATTTAACAAGCCATAAAATAAAACATTATACTCTATATCACCACAGAAACTGGTACACTACAACAAGTCATACGCAAAAAAATTGTTTAATATAATATATTAATAATATTTTTGAAAACTTTAAATCATCGGAATATTTTATAGTGAAGACCCCGAACAAAATAAATCACAATATACTTATGCTTCATAGTATTCTATTCCTATATAAACATCAATGTTGTACGTCAAGCAAATTTTTTCTCCGTTACTTCAGAAACAGTTTATTTCTATTTTCTTTGTAATTAATGAATGAATATGGCTCAAACATTTGGACGTCTTATGTTTTTCATAACTCGATTATATCTACAATTGGAACATTCTTTTAAATAGTTTAGTAGAAGATTACAATGTACCACCACCCGAACTGTCCCACTACCTTTGACACTATCCTATATATCATAGACAGATAGCATATGTAGGAAGTATGCAAACTGTTAACAAATGGTTATATTGAAATGTGTTCTAGCACTCAATATGTCAACTGCCTGTGCAGTTTTCTTAATGCTCATAGCGTTTCGGGCAATTAGGATTTTCCCCAATTAAGTAAAATGTGAACGTTTTATCATTAAAATGTAAAACAGTGGTGTGAATCGATGTGAATTTACAGCAAAACTAAAATTAGTTTTAAAGAAACAATCCGGTAGAAGGGCAATGTGGTAGGGGAGAGTGGGGCAAAACCGCTAGGTTTATATTTATTGATGCACAATCATAATTACATTATTTAGTTGTTTTTAAAAAGATTCAAACTAGCGGCCAGGCCCGGCGAATAAGGTAGTTACGGTGGGTACTACTACCCACCCGGAAAATTCCAGGTAGGTAAAGTACCCACCCGGAATCAGACATCACTTTTTTTTGACATAGCCTGTTTTCTATATCCCTAGAAGTTCCTAAAATTTCTTTACTCCTATAAACTTTTTTAAATCCCCTCTTCCCCTCCTCCAAGTCAACTACCCACCCGGATTGAATATGATTCGCCGAGCCTGCTAGCGGCTTTGCCCCAACTGTTGGGGCAAAGAAGTTTTTGCTAATATTATTATTCCAAATATAACACAGGGCAACACTGGTTCTGGTGCCCGAAATGTCAAAGCTGTTCTCAATGCATTTTTTTGTGCTGATTACAAATCCGTAAGTAAAAACTTTTCATCAGCTCTGGTTTTTGATAAAAACAAGGTCAAAAAGTCAAAAAACGGTGTTTTCAGTAATATTTGAATACCTCTAGCGAGGAAACAAAAGGTGATAGGTCCTTCCACTTTAGCTTAAATTGAAGCTTAAACTTTAGACTATAACTCTTAAAAAGTACATAACTGCACCTTGCTCCAAAGGTCATTGGGAGTAACATTCATAAACAAATAATCTGAATTTGTCAAAGCTTAAGAATTTGTAGCGATGAAACAAAAAGAGGTAGAACCATACATTACGGTGCAAATTAAAGTTTGAACTTTCGACTAGTACTCCTAGAAATTACACAATTGAATCTTGCTTTGAAGGTCATTAGGAGTCATATTCATAAACAAAAAATCTGAATTCGTCAAAGTTTAAGAACCTGTAGTGATCAAACGAAAAGAGAAAGAATCTTCCACTACGGCGCAAATTAAAGTTTAAAATTTTGACTAGCACTTCTGAAAATTACAAAACTAAACCTTGCTCTCAAGGTCATTGGTAATCACTTTCATAACCATAAAATCAGAATTGATCAAAGTTTGAGAACTTGTAGCGATGGAACGAAAAAAGGTAGAACTTTCCACTACTGCTCAAATTATCAATATTAATAATAACACCAACACCAATACTCAATACCAAAGACTTTAATAACAAAGTGCAGTAATAGAAAATGGCAACTGACCTCAAATATTTTTTACAGAAACAAGGCAGTTTCTAGAGTAGAAAGTCTGACTAACGAGAACATGTTCTTTAGTGTAACCAAACCATGACTACGGCCCTCACAATTTTTTCCTGTAGAACCGAGGCAGTTTCTAGGTCGGTAAAAGTCTGGCTAATTAAATCATGGTCTCTAGTCCGGCAGAACCATGGCTACTGACTGAAGAATTTCTTCGCATAAATCAGGCACTTTCTACCGTAGGAAATGTCTGGCTAAAGACAACATGGTCTTCAGTCTGGCCTAACCATGGCTACTGACCTCACAATTTTTTTGCAGAACTCAGGCAGTTTTTAGCGTGGGTAAAGTCTGGCTAATGAGGACATGGCCTTTTAGTCTCACCAAACCATGACTACGGCCCTTACAATTTTTTTTGTAGAACCGAGGCAGTTTCAAGATCGGGAAAAGTCTGGCTAATTAGATCATGGTCTCTAGTCCGGCCGAATTATGGCTTCTGACTGAAGAATTTCTTCTCATAAATCAGGTGTTTTCTACCGTAGGAAATGTCTGGCTAATGAGGACACGTTCTTTAGTTTGGCCAAACCATGGCTACTAACATCACAATTTTTTTTGCAGAAACAAGGTAGTTTCTAGAGTGGGAAAAGTCTGGCTAACGAGGACATGTTCTTTAGTCTAACCAAACCATGACTACGGCCCTCACAATTTTTTTTTTTTGTAGAACCGGCTAATTAGATCATGGTCTCTAGTCCGGCCAAACCATGGCTACTGACATCAGAATTTTTTTTGCAGAAACAAGGCAGTTTTTAGAGTGTGAAAAGTCTGACGAATGAGGACATGGTCTTTAGTCTGGCCAAACCATGGCTACCAATCTTACAATTTTTGTTTACAGAACCAAGGCAGTTCTAACGTGGGAAAAGTCTCGCTAATGAGGACATGGTCTTTAGTTTAGCCAAACAATAGATACTGACCTCACAATTATTTTTGCAGAAAAAAAACAGTTACTAGAGTGCGAAAAGTCTGGCTAATGAGAACATGGTCTTTAGTCTGGCCAAACCATGGCTACCAATCTTACAATTTTTGTTTGCAGAACCAAGGCAGTTCTAGCATGGAAAAAGTCTCGCTAATGAGGACATGGTTACTAGTCTGGAAGAATCATGGCTACCGAATTGACATACTTCTCATGCTAGAAAGTTCCTGATTAGGTACTGCAAATAATGTAAGATTAATAGCCATAGTTCTGCCAGACTAAGGACCTTTAGGTCTTCATTTATACTTTTCCCACCCAGAAAAGCAATTGAATACTATAAAAAAAATATGAAGTCGGTAACCATGGTTTAACAAAATTAAAGACAATGTCGTCTTTAGCCAGACTTTTACCCCGCTAAAAGCTGTATGATTTCCGGGGACTTCCAGGGAAGTTTGTTAGCCATGGTTTGGAAACCCTTAGAGTGTTTTCGTCAGTTTTCTTATTTTTGCGCAACGTGACAATGTCTGAATTGTAGTTTAGCGATACTATATTCTGGAGGCATGATTTTGCCGCACTTAAAACAACTCCTAGGGTTTTTACTTTTCCCATTGTTTTTCCCGGGAATGGTTAGAACTTCTACAAATGTTGGGAAAAGGTTTATGAGTTTTTTTTCAAGCTTGTCCCACGTTTCTGTCAGAATTTTGTATTTCCAACCTTCCACTAGGGCTCAAATTTAAGTTTAAATTTAAACTTCAATTTTAGCCCTAGTTTAAGTCGAAACTTCAAACTATAATTTCAGCCCTAGTGGAAGAGTTTATCTCTTTCCGTTTCGTTGGTGAAAGTTCTCAAACTGTGAGAAATTCAGATTTTTTGATTAAGAAAGTAATTACCAATGACCTTGGAAGCAAGGTGCAGTTATGTAATTTTGAGGAATTGTAGTCGAAACTTAAACCTTTAATTTGAGTGGTAGTGCAACGTTCTATCTCTTTTTATTTTATTGCTACATTTTATTCTCAAACTTTGACAAATTCAGATTATTTGTTTATGAATGTGACTCCCAATGACCTTTGGAGTAAGGTGCAGTTATGTGATTTTTAGAAGTTATAGTCGAAAGGTTAGGTTTTAATTTTAGCTAAACTGGAAGGACCTATCACCTTTTGCTTCCTCGCTAGAGGTTTTCAAATATTACCAAAAACACTATTTTTGACTTTTTGACTCTGTTTTTCTCAAAAACTAGAGCTGATGGAAACTTTTTACTTACGGATTTGTAATCAGCACAAAAAATGCATTGAAAACAGCTTTGACATTTCCGGCACCGTTTTTTTTTTTAATTTTGTTGCCCTGTGTAATAAATGGTCTGAAATATATAGGGGAGTGGGCCCCAAGATGGACAGGGCCCCAAGATGGACATTTCGTATAAAATTTTTGTTTAAGGTGGCAGTGCCTTATGCTTTTTGTCATTTTTGTTGTTTGTCTAGACGAAGATTTTGATGCACATTTAAAGAAAAAAAACCAGTTGGTTTTTCTTCTATACATGCCACGTAATTTTCGGTCTAAAAAAGTTTTGTAACAGTTTTTTCTTAAGTTGGTAAAGTTACTTAAATTTATGATTTAGAATGAGTACTTAACGTTATAATATTCTTTATTTATCGTATAATAATATCCTAAAATAATTTTACTAATTCAGTGTTCGTATATATATTTTTACTGGGGATTAAAAAATGGTGTCATGTACCCTAAGATGGACAGGCCTCAAATCTCAATGTATTTATTTGCATATTTTTGATTTTACACTTTTTTTAATAATTTTTTGAGACAATTAATTAAAATTTTTTATTTTCCACCATAAAATGTGATGTTATCGTTAGAGAATTTGATATATCTATATTTTTCGATATTTTATTACTTTTTACTGTTAAGCTATTAGATTGAAGTTTTAAGAAATGTTATTTCCTGATAAATTCCGTAAAATGATTAAAAATTAGTTTAAGAATTGTTACAGGATGTTAATTTCTTATTTACTACAATTTTCAGAGACTTTTAAGAAGGTGTCCATCTTGGGGCCACTTTTTTTTAGACCGAAAATTTTAACAATTAGAAAAAATGCTTTAAAAAATGTTTATGTTCAAAATAAAATTTTATCTCTGTGGCCATAAGTTACCTTATAAATTGTACTTTCACCGGTATAAAATATTTTAATATATTTTATACTACTAAATAACATTTATTGGTGCAATAATTATAAAACATAAACATTTTACAGATTTTTAAAGAGAGTTAATCCATTTTATTGAAAATAATGAAGACTTTTATTTTTTACCTCATATTTTCAATTTAATTGTTTTTTATTTTGTTTCAAAATCTACTTTATCAACTCTACAAAAATAGAGTGTTATTTAAATAAGCACGCGAAAATACGATTAAATAATAACACAGCCCCACAAAAAAAAAAAAGTGTCATGTACTTTTGACCGGAATACCTTAGCCCTATGTATTTTGACGCGCTGAACACGAATCCGAAGTCCATTTTGCTCCATCACGTCAGGATTTTTTTCTAACCTCAAAATCAATAAAATGACACTTTTTGTTCATTAGCATGTGAACCCGACTTAACATTAATACATGCCTTGGGCTAATAGAAAGCTAGGATTGTGACCTTTAAATCGCTTTTTTAAAAATTGTTCTACGATGATTTTTAACGAAGTTATGATGTTTTATTTAAAATATAAATTTTTTCCAAATGTAAATAACACTTCAATTATTGATGTGGTATGGCGTAATGAAAAAAAATGATTTGAAATAAAACATCATAACTTCGTTAAAAATCATCGTAGAACAATTTTTAAAAAAGCGTTTTAAAGGTCACAATCCAAGCTTTCTATTCGCCCTAGGCATGTATTAATGTTAAGTCGGGTTCACATGCTAATGAACAAAAAGTGTCATTTTATTGATTTTGAGGTTAGGAAAAAATCCTGACGTGATGGAGCAAAACTGACTTCGGATTTGTGTTCAGCGCGTCAAAATACATAGGGCTAGGGTATTCCGGTCAAAAGTACATGAAACTTTTTTTTTTTTGTGGGGCTGTGTAATGCTTATTTAATATTCAAAATGCAAATCTTTTTCAAATTAGTAGTAAATGCTAATAAATAATTTAAAAATTAAATAATAATAATAATAATAAGAATAATAACAATAAATTTGATAGAAAAAAATACTTATTTGTTTTGATGAAAAAATGCAGGTTGACAGTTGATTAACATGAAGTTTCCATCATTTAAAGTAACAGGATAATGCAGTTTTTAATATTCAATTGTTTTTTATGAAATATTTTTCAAGCGTCATTGCCCCAAACGACAAACCTTTTTTTAATTTAAAATTGTATATATTTAGATTAACAATTAAACCTTTGATTTCAAAGAGGTTGTGTAGATAAATCATTACTCTACTAAAACGTGAAAATTTCAATTTTAAATGCTCACAATTTACATTCAAAATTTACTAGTTTTGATCAGTATAAATTTCATCTCAGACTTGTTAACTCGATTTTTTCCGTATATTTCTTAATACATTTTATATTTTCAACATTTTTTTTTCTAAACAATAGTTCCAGTTATAATTATGATAAACTTTGAACATAAGTTGAAACGGTCTAGAAATAATGGAGATATTTTGAAAAACGTCTTTGCCCCGTTTAGCGGTTTTGCCCCACTCTCCCCTATTCCATCAAAAATAAAAAAATAATAACGAATACGATATTGACAATTTCATTTAACTTCAAACGTTATGTACCCAGTTTTGTCTCCCTTCCGCTACATTTATTAAAGGAGCAATTTAAACATTCGAAAGTACATAGCATTCGTAAAAAGTACCTACATTAATAATTGGTTTCAAATCAGTTTGTATTTATTCTTCTATGCAGAAACAGTAAATGTCTTTTAAACTGAAAAATAAAAAAAAATTGTTAAAGAAGAATGAGAAAATAGATCTGATTAATTCGTCAAATCACTTAATAGATCATTTTTCATGTGCACATATATACAAAATTTGATATTCATTTCCCCTCTGATAATTGTTTACACTCAAAGTAAACTAAGGGCCTAACTCAATCCTAAGATGGAAAATAGACTAAAGTGGATCAGCTTTTTTGTCAAGGAAGATTACTATCCATCAAATTTAAACTGTTTAATAAAAAAATTTTACTAATATTAAAAATGTGATTTTTATAATAAACTCTTAATTTAGTAAGTAAACCCGGGATAAATCTGAGGAACCAACCTACTTGAATGTAAAAAGCTTAAAGAAATAAACTTTCTTAATTAATTTTAAACTTCATAGTTAAAATGCATATAAATTTAACAGTTATTTTTTAAAATAAATAAATATTCAGTGCAAGAAAAATAAGTTGCCAGTTTTTCTGTTGTGATATTTATTTAATTTTGCATATGCAATGCTTTAAAAGAAACATCTTAAAATGCATTAAAGTCACTTTTAAGAAGTTTAAAGTAATCCTATATTTTATGTTCCTTCTTATAAGAAATCTTAAAAAGCAGTGGCGCAGAACATTCACTTGGCAGGTGGAGCGCAACAAAAAAATTTGTCACCCACCCTACACTTTCGTTTATTAAAGAAAATCCAACCTTATCAATTTATACAACATTGCAAGTGCTTTTTATTAGTGGTAATGATTAGGGAAGTTTTTAACTGTAAATATTCGTTTTACAAAAAGATGATTTGTGCAAAGGTAGTAGATCTTTCAAAATTTGAATAATTCTTTATTGATGTCCTTTTTTGCTATTCTTGCTAGTTTTCCAGAAAAGTTTCCTTGTTATCCCAGTACAATTTAGTACCTACTGACTTTTCAAGTTGTCCCAGTACTGACAAACAACATCGGAATTGCACAGATTGAATACAAACATTTATTAGTACTAATATTGTAGATGAATATAATGATCACTCTGAGTCAGGTCAAGAAATTAAAAACAAATTTTCTTACGTTTGAACAGCACAGCCGTCCTCTTCATAAACTGAAAAGTTTATTACATAATAATTATTATAAATTTTATTTTCCAAAAAAAAATAATATAAACAGTTTATAAGTCGTACACAAAACTATTATAAATTTACAATACTATCCGTCAAAAATTAATAAAATAATTATAATAATATTATATTAATATAATAATTATGGAATTGATACAGTCAAAATGTACGAAGGAAACGTCTTTAAATTGTTGTTTTTTGTAAATTATTT
Organism: Ganaspis brasiliensis; assembly: GCA_037103525.1. NCBI lineage: Eukaryota > Metazoa > Arthropoda > Insecta > Hymenoptera > Figitidae > Ganaspis > Ganaspis brasiliensis. The sequence goes on along the minus strand of JAZKLR010000097.1, from coordinate 399,820 downwards.
TATTAATTTTTGACGGTTAATATTGTAAATTTATAATAATTTTGTGTACGACTTATAAACTGTTTATATTATTTTTTTGAAAAATAACATTTATAATAATTATTATATAATAAATCTTTTTAGTTTCTCAAGAAACGTAAAAAAAAAACCGTTGAAACGTAAAAAATTTGTTTTTAATTTCCTGACCTGACTCAGAGTGATAGTTATATTCATCTACAATATTAAATACAGCCGAGTGATAAATTCAAATTAAATTAATTTTAGTGCTAACTTCCTTAGTCAGCCCACTACAGCTTAGTACTGGTATCACTTAGACAAACATGCGTACAACTGTGCACAGTGGGCCAGACGACCCAATAGTAAAACATTAATAAAATAGTTGAAACCTAAAAAATGTTGCTTTTTTAATTATTATATATCTGCAGTTTTTTAACGTACAAATTATTAATTTTTTGGCATGGACGAGTTTGGTTTTTATCCACACCCAAACTTTACATCCAAATGAGACAAATGAGATGTCATTTTGTTTAGTATAGAATAAACACTTTTGACTTTTCATACACAAGCTTTCACTTTTTTAATAATTTTCCTTACTTATTTGAAATTTCACTTAACTACATACCTAACATTTTTTGTACAATACAGATTTAAATAAAAATTTCTTTTTAGTTTTATAAATTTTCTATTTTTATAAATAGAATAGGTAAAATAAATAACTAATTGCTTAAACAATTCGTATTTGTTAAACAAATTTTTCATCATTAATATTATATATACTTTCATAAACTTAACTTTTTACAGTCCAAGAAGAACACAGCCAAGCTATGATGAAAACAGCTATTGGATTCATAGGAAATCTTTTTAAAAAATTAAACTTTTTTAGTTTACTACTTACATTTTTTTAAACAATCGTTATTTAAACCACTTATAAAAAAGTTCACTCTTTGTAAAAAATATTTTTGCCTTTCAATTGTATGCGAAAAGCGAGGGGTTGAAAGTGCTGATTTTGAGAAATCTCCGAAAAATACTACAGTCGAACCTGGATAAGTGACATTCCAAGGAAACGAAAATTTTTTGTCACTTACAGAGGTTTTCACTTATAGAGGTCGAAGAGCAGCCTCTGTCACTTATAGAGGTTATGTTTATCTACAAGGAATACGAAATTTAATTATGTATTTGAATAATTGATTTAAAGAAAATTTAATCAAACAGCAATTCGCCAATTTACATAAATATTAATTAATTGATTGAAAAAAGTTCATTTCTTTTTTTTTCCTTTTTAAGAAATGAAAATTCAATGTTTTTTTAAACCCTCAACTAGATACAATAAAAGTCCAAATAGAAAAAATGTTTCTCCTCAAAAGTAGAGTAAAAAAGTCTAATGGCTTTTATCTTTAACTTGCGAATCTTTCGAATTATTAAAAATTTTTCATGTTTACAAGTCAAAATTATACTTGCAAAAATGCAAAATGTTTTCCTATAACCCAGGCGCGAGAAACTAATGCTGACGCTGGGTGGAGGCTTGATTCTAGCTTTGACACCCAGAGTGGGTAACCGATACTGGGAACAGTCTTTAAATCACTGTCGTTCAATATTGGTTGAAGATTGGACACCAATGCTCGTTCCATGCTTGATTCAAGACTGCTTGAATCCTCATGCGCGAAGCTTGAACATCCAATCTAGATTCAAGCTTGAATCAACTGTGACACAATTGCTCAACTTATCATATTACATATTTTTTTATATATTAAAGTATATACATATAAAAAGTATTATTAATTAAATAATAGATATTACAACTGCTGCAGATTTAGTAATTTTATGAATATTTACTATTAATTTTGTATAAAATAAACTATAAATAAACAAACAAAAATTATGTAATTTTACTTAATTGTAAGATATATTAGATGTAAATTAAATTTGTAAACAATTATTTTCTTATTTTAAAAAAAAAATTTCAAAGAATCATAACCAAACGAAATAATTTAAAGACAATTTTCAAATTTGAAAAATATTGAAGATATGATAATTTACTTTTGTATTATATATTATTGAAATTAATTATTTATATAATATTATTAAATTAAAGTTATAAATAAAAATGATAAATTATTAGTTAATTTTGTTTACATATTTTGCAAATATTTTACAAAAATATTTATTCATAAAATATTAATAAGTTAGGAGATTGGATTGTATAAACTGTATATCAGTATAAACGAAGGATAAATAAATTCTATTCATTTATTTTTAATAATGAATATGTTCCAGAACTATTAAAATGTAAATAGCACATAATCCAGGTCTGAACCTCACAAAGTTATTTCTATTGACTCTCAACTACCCGTCGTAGCCGAGTGGTACTAATAGCGTGCGTTCACCGCGAGCGAATTAGTCTATAGGGCCGTGGGTTCGATCCCCCCTTGAGCGTGCGAAATTTTATTTCATAGGTTAAGTGTTTATATGTATTAAAATTGTTAATTAATCTTAAGTCGATAATAATTAAATGTGTAAATGTGCAATTAATCTTAAATTATAAAAAAAAAACAATCTGAAGAATATCAATTTTAATAATTATTGATGAACATTAAAAAATTTTTTTATTTGATTTATTTTATGATAATCTGTATCAGTACAGTAATTAAGAAAAAATGATAATAATAATATTATTATTGTATTTATAATTATACATAATATAATAATATAATTCATAATAATATAATATTATTATTATTATTATAAGAATTATCATTATTAACAACATAATACAGCAAGAATATTATTATATTAATAATTATTTAACGTTCTGTCTTCTGTAAGCGACAGTGGAATCAGGCTTGACGAAGCTATAATCGGACTTCCGAAAATTGATTGAGTCTTGGACTCCAATCCTCAACCAAGCTTGGAGCGTCAGGCTTGAATCGCTGTTACATTCTAGCTTGGACGAGTCTTGCTTCCTCCGACTCACCAATCCTCAATCAATATTGACCAGTCCTCAGTCAAGCTTTATAAAGCCTCAAATCATCGTCCCTTCGCGCCTGGGAAATTATATAACCATAAAAATCAAAAAGTAGTACAAAAATGAAGAGAAAATTTTTTGAATTTTTGTAAGTATAAATTATAATAGCGAAAATGCAAAACTCATGGATTTAATTCGTGTTATAATTAATAATTCGAAAGATTTGCAAGTTAGAGATAAAAGCCCTCAGACTTTTTTACTCTACTTTTGAAGAGAAACATTTTTTCTATTTGGACTTTTGTTGTATCTAGTAGAGGGTTTAAAAAAACCTTTGAATTTTCTTTTCTTAAAAAGAAAAACATTTTTTATTATTTCCCAGAAAGTGGGACTCCAATAAATTCTAATAAAAAATAATCAATATACTTCCAGAAAGTAGTAAAAAAAATTGAGAGAAAAAAAACGGTGGGGTTTTTGCAAAAATTTGATTTTTATTTTTTTCGAAAAAACCCCGCCATTTTGTTAAATTTGAAAATATTTTTAATTCACGTGTATAATTTTAAAGAACATAAAAGCCCTAATTTTAACTGTTTAGGGATTTCTTCTGAATTTTAGTTAATCATTAATAAAAGCTCATTAAAAATCGTCAAATTTTCTCTATTGCCTCATAGTCCAGTCATCTGGTCAGAAAAAAGGGTGTTTGGCGGAAAAGTCCCTTACTTCTCGGTTTTTTTGCTTAAACCCTTTATTTTTGCACCCAAAAAAAGACTTTAAATTTGCTACATCAATTTCGCTCGGGAACCCTAAAAATTTTTATGAAAAAGGTGTAAAATTTCAAAAAATTGCACGCATAGAAGTTCCCTTATAATAATATTTGTTAAAAGTGATTGAATATTTTAGTATTTTGTGTTTCAATTTAGGGAAATTGAGGCTTTGTATTAAAAGTTGGTATATTTTTATGAAAAGCCCGTGTAAAGCAGATTTTCAAAACATTGAAATTACCATTTCTAAATTTGAAATTACTATTTCTAAGTTTGAAATTTAAGCGTTCTAATCTCTGTTAAAACTATACGAAAAATAGTTGGTGTGGCCAAAAGACGAGAATACCGTTATAAGTTATTAAAACTATACGAAAAATTGAAATTAGGTTTAAAAGGCAGCGCGTTTCAATATTTGATAAAAGTATATTAAAATAGGGAGGCGTGCGAAAAAGAATGTTTGGAAGGACGAAGCACCAATCAGATCTTTGTCTAACTTTTCTCCCACTCTATAGTGAAGGATAGACGATGTATTCGATGGATATAACTACACAACCACAACGCAGTGGCTTGCTTTGATTGGCTTAACTTATTCTTACACTAACTTAACAGTAATACGCATACATATAAACGCACAATGACGAAACGCTTGTAACATAATTGACGCTGAAGTTAGAGAAAAGAAACTTCCTTATATACTAAGCAGGCATTTCTAAATGAGTTTGTTAGAAACGAGATTCTGTTTAATAATATTTATTAAAAATATTATTTTTTAAAAATCAATGTAAAATATTTTGTAGTTTTTTACAGGCCAATTTTTTCATTAAAAATCAATTATAAAATCTCTGTATAATTGTTCATAATTTTTATAAACAGTTTTATACGTTAAAGTTTTTTTAAATAATTTTTATTTACGTAAAACAGTAAACTGCAGGGTTCTAAATATTAATAATTTTGTACTATTTCTCAAACCAATTTAAAAATTATTATAATTATAAAAGGATTTTGATTCATTATTTTATTATTGCGAATCAATATTAAATAAAAAAATAAAAATATTTTTTTTAGATTAATAACTCTTTTTAAAAATGAAAATTTTTTTATAAACATTTTTTTATTAATAAAAGTTTCTTATATTAAACTTTAAAAAAATTGAAAATATACATTTAGTAATATTAATATAAATATGTCCCTAAATATTTCTTTATTCGGGAGAAGGAAAAAGGAATTATTTTAAATATTATTAGATTAATTATTTATTAAAAATTGTGATAAAGCGAGTTCTTTAAATTTTAAAAATTAAAATCGTTTTTGGAAACGGGAGGTTTCCGCCGGAATTAATAAAAAATTTGTATTTAGAGGGAAAAAAATAAATCTTTAAAAATAATTTTTATATTAAATTAAGACTTGATAATAAATTATTTATGCGATACAAAAAAAATCTTTCTATCATTCAAAAAATAATTTTAAATTAAAATATTTTATTGCGAATTTAAAATAATAAATATTGTTAAATTATTATTATTGTTTTGTAAGCTCTGAAAAGCTGTAAACTCTTTTTAAGTTATTTAGCGAATACTTAACTTTTTAAACATTTTATTAAAGATTGGTGGTTAATTAGATTTTAAATTGAATAAACCGACTTAATTTTATAAATTTAAATTTATTAATAATTTATTTCTTCTAAAAACAATGCTTTTAAATACATAAAAGCTCGATAATATTTATAATTTTTTAATTATATTATAATTATATAAATTTCTTTAAATTATATATCCAGACAAATCAGTTAATTTAGTAAAAATTTAATGATTTGTTCTTAATTAAAGGTAGAAAAGCATATAATTACAATTCCTCAAAGAAAATATAATTTTCTAAATATTTATTGAAAATCCAAAATTTGAAATTAACGCGCCGCGCCGGAACGCTGCGTCATTGCTGTTCGTCAGATTGCTCGACGACCTTCGGCTAGCTTCGACAGCTTCCGCCAGAAAGCCAGAATTGGTATTTTATTTTCATTTTATGTATGAGCCGTTTACGATTTTCGTTCTACTTGATTAAAAAGAATATAAATACTCTTTTAACATTTCATTTCAATATTTTCTATACCAATTTATAAAATGATTTAAATAGTAAACCTAATTCAAACTAACAAAAAACAAATATTATATTACGAAACTTGAAAATTTCTTACTACAATTTAACATTTAATGTTTTCATAATGAAATTTCAACTTTTTGAAGCTTTATATTAATTTTTGTTTCGCTAAATGTGAAACAATATTATTTTAATTTCAGACATTCTTAAAAATGATAACGATAATTCATAGCATTCTTAATTTCCCTAAAGTGTAACTAAATATAATAAAAATAAACGTCAAAATATTAAATTATGCCACAAGATTTCTTTCCGTGTGGGTATAAAACTTTTCCAGTGCGTTTGACGAAAAAGATTGTTCAGAGTGAAAATAAAGTGTATAAAATTTTTATTAAATTAAAAAAAAAATTAAACGTCGTAAGTTAATTAGGTAAAAAGTTATAGCCGTTCAAAGAACCCCGATTTTTTCGTTTTTTCACTAAAAAACGTACTTTTCAGTTTTTTACTAATTGTGCGGTTCCCAGTTATTTTAAGCAAAAGTGACCAACAGATGAGTTAAAGTAGACTAAAATACCTTTCATTTACGATGAAGGAGAACGTTATAACTTAATTAGGTCCAAAGTTATGATCTTCCAAATATACCCTGTTTTTGACTATTTTTGCCATTTTGACAGTTTTTTAAACATAACTTATTTTTTTGGGATTTTCTATCACACTAACACCAAAAGTTAGACTTTACAGGTTGTTTGGAAGCCTTTAAGAGCTGATTTTTTTGCCTAGGCCGTAATGTAAATCTGATTTACTAATGTCGCAATCTGATTGGCTAACGCCGGTCTGCAGACCTCTACATTATGGTACAGCAGTCAGAGCATCACTGACAATGAGTTACCTATTTAAATGTTTCATACATATTTCTTTTTAAATATGGGTTTCTTTGGCTGAAAGGTTTAACAAAAATCCAGGTGTGTTTTATGGGGGTACGGGAGACATGCCGCCAGGTGGGGGGGGGGGGGGAAGAGAAGGATAAAATTTAAACCAAAAAATTAAAAAAAATATTTTTGTAGAAAAATACAGCGACTGAAAATGGTATACGAGAGCATGACAAGTACTTTAAGATTTTTTGCCCCTGGGGGTAAAATGCCTCTGAAGATGAAATACCCTCGGGGGCAACTTGCTCCGAGGGGAAATAAAACTAAAAAATTAATTATTTTCAACAGCTAACTTGCCTAAAGATAATGTTTAAATACCCCCATCAAATGGGGTGACTTTCCCCTGGAGGGGGGGGGGGAACAAAATTCATAAAATCTTTTTGGTTGAAAAATAATGCACCTAAGGATGACGCCCTCAGAAGTTTCTCACCATCCCTCCACCTGGGGCATAACCTTCCCCACGGAGGGGGGGCGATTAAATTGAATATGGGATCAGTTATAATGTTTATAAATCTTATGAGAAGACATTAGATGGAACAGAATTAGGCGACAGTATTCTTCATTTCTTATGAAGTCAAAATGAGTAAGAAATTAAAACTTTTTATATAATTTCAATTTTAGCCCCCCCACGAAAGGAAGGTTATGCTCTTCGTTATCGAAATTGAATAATTTCCCTACAACATGAGCCAGTTTAATCTTTGGCCTGTTTAGCGCTATTCTAAATTGGGTTTTCACTTAAAATGTAAAACTTTTTTTGTCTTAAAGTTCTACGCCTTTAAGGAATACATTCTCATCACGGCACTCGCGCTTCGCGCTCGATACTAATACTTTCCGGAATATTTGCGATATACTGGAGCGAAAAGAAAAATCTCAGTTACTTATATCCTCAAATCAAAGGATTGTTGCACCTAAATGTCATTAAAAAACACTAAAATTTCTGTTTCAACTTATTGATATTAGTTGACTCCTGCCTTGATACAATTCCATGATTGAGAAAGACTAGTCTTCAAATTAATATAGTATTAAACTTAAATTTAGAATACAATTAAGAGCAATGTCTAACAAACAGAAATTGCACGTTAACACGACATATCAGTAAGTACTAATATTTTAAACACGCTTTTTTTTCCTCAAAGTATTACTATGTATTTTTTTTATTTTTAAAATAATATAGACACTTTATATGCGTGCAATATAATAAATTACAAAGGTACCCAAAAAAAGTGTCATGGCCAAGACTCTACTCTAGTGTATTCCTATGTAATTTTTCGCGCTAATACCGAATCTGGAGTTAGAATTGTCAGATTGGCTTGATTTGTTGAGTTTAGATCCAACAAGTGCTCAAGAGCACGAATATCAGCAAAAATAGGAAAATGAAATCGCCGAGATACTGCACTGCCGTACTAAGGAAAAACTTAGGCAAACGACATTTTGGTCGAACTGAGAAAATCAAGAAAAACTGTTGGCATTAAGAACCCTGATAAAAACTAAAAAATTGTTAAATTTAACTTCACATACTGTATAAAATGATAATGTTCTATTTAATTATGAAATCAAAAGTTCATTGTTTAAATAAATTATATGAAAAAAATGAAATTGCGAGTTTTTCTAAATGCAAATACGAAGGAATAAGTTAGGCAAAGTACTTAGCGTAGTTTTTATTTCGTATACAGCGCTCAGCTTCGACCACGTTTTTGATACAAATAACACAAGCCGTTGCTCGTATATAACGTATATGTAAGTCGCGAGTTCGAATCTTCCAGATTCGTATTTTTCTCTTTCAGATTTTAAAATATTTAATTTAAATCACCAATTTATAGGTAAATGGCATGTTTAAAATCAGACCAAAAGAAGTCAGAATATAAATTTTATTTTCCATCTAATTTTTAGGAATTTTTCAGGAACTATTTAATTATTTACCTAAAATATTTAGGTTTGAATTAGTAGGGGAGAGCGGGGCAATCCGAACCGGCGGGTAATTCGGCTCATTAGCGATTTCACGCCTTAATTAGAATCTAGGAGGGAAAGGTCGCTATAGAATATAGGTCTCAACATTTTAGTTAGGTAAACGAAATTTAGTGTAATTCTATTGATTCAGCCTCGTGTCAGGTAGAGTATTATGTTTTTATGCGTCGCGCGTACACTTTTTACTTACAAACTTTTACGTTTTTAGTACATTAATTTACGAGCCTAATTTTTTTGGGTAAGTTTTTTTTATGCTCTCAGGTGTGCTCTTTCCATACACCTATGCTATTTTATTTATATGTATCAAATGTGACTTCTATTTGTTTTAAAGTGCCAAAAGTCAGGGTGGGGTAAATGGGCTCACGCGACGGTTAATCATCTTATCCAAAAATACTTTGTCTTGATCCGCCCCTGCTTAATTATGATAAGAATATGACTACTTTTAATAATTACCAATAATAAGTGTACTAACTTTTTTATTTTTTATAAAAAAATAAAAAAAAGTAAGGTCTAATGAATTTTCTTTAATTTTAGGGGCCCCAGTCCCCCCCCCCAAAATTTTGACCTTGATCCATCACTGCATAATTATAATAAGAATATAGGTACTTTTCATATTTACAAAATAAAGGTTATTGAACTTTTTTATTTTTCGTAAAAAATAAAAGTCGCCGAATTGACCCACAGGGTGAGCCGATTTACCTGCCAAATTTGCAGTTTGAGAATTTGGTATATCTGCATTCAAAATTATCTAGAGCTAAAACTATAAAAGATAAATCAAAAAGTCCTTGCAAATTTGAAAGTGCAAATGATAGGCTACTAAATGATATATCCATGTTTGGATTTAAAAAATAATTTCCTTACTTTTTTCCTGTCTGACCAAAAGTGAGCCGAATAGCCCCGGTCTCCCCTACTAAATTTCCTTCTTTGACCCAAACTCAAGTACAAAGTTCAGTAATATCCAAGAAATTATTTTTTTTCCGTGTGGGGTTATTTACTATTTAATGTCAAAATTAAATCTAGTTTTTGAATTTAATTTGAGTTTCAACCGATTTTCAATAGTTTTTTTTTACTTGGTTTTTTACAAAAATTCAGTGCGGCACTTTCGACTACACTGCGGGGCGGGTTTTGCCGATGTAGGGGTCGATAGTGCTGATCGCTTTTATTATACATATAATGTTTATTGAAATCATATAATTTTAAACGTGGAAATAATAAATAGTTTTTCATTTATAATACATGTATTTGTTATTTAAGTAATATAAAAATTTTTAAGTTTTATTAAGCAGACAATCATATATGAAGAAATTTACTATTGAATGAATAGCGTTTCTTCAAAAAGATCCAAATAATTTATTGAAAAGCATATTCCGAAACTATTCACAGTCCGAATAAGTGTCGTTTTATTAAATCTAAATTATTTCTCGGATTTTAAATACCTATGTATGATTTAAATTTAATAGGGGAGAGGGCCCCAAGTTGGACACCCTATCGATTTATTGCTGTAGAATCCAAACCGAATAAAATATATTAAAATGTTTTATACCGGATGAAAGTACCATTTATAAGGTAACTTATGGCCACAGAGATAAAATTTTATTTTGAACATAAACATTTTTTAAAGCATTTTTTCTAATTGTTAAAATTTTCGGTCTAAAAAAAAGTGGCCCCAAGATGGACACCTTCTTAAAAGTCTCTGAAAATGGTAGTAAATAAAAAATTAACATCGTGTAACAATTCTTAAACTAAGTTTTAATCCTTTTACGGAATTTATCAAGAAATAAAATTTCTAAAAACTTCAAATTATTATCTTAACAGTAAAAAGTAATAAAATATCGAAAAATATCCATATAATAAATTCTCTAACGATGAAATCACATTTTATGGTGGAAAATAACAAATTTTAATTAATTTGCTCAAAAAATTATTGAAAAAAGTATAAAATCGAAAATATGCAAAAAAATACATTGAGATTTTAGGCCTGTCTATCTTAGGGTACATGACACCATTTTTTAACCCCCAGTAAAAATATATATATGAATACTGAATTAGTAAAATCATTTTAGAATATTATTATACGATAAATAAAGAATATTATAACGTTCAGTACTCATTCTAAATCATAAATTTGAATAACTTTACCAACTTGAGAAAAAACTGTTACAAAACTTTTTGACACAGAAAATTACGTGGTATGTGTAGAAGAAAAACCAACTGGTTTTTTTTCTCCACATGTGCATCAAAATGTTCGTCTATACAAACAACAAAAATGACAGAAAGCATAAGGCGCTGTCACCTTAAACAAAAATTTTATACGAAATGTCCATCTTGGGGCCCTGTCCATCTTGGGGCCCACTCCCCTATATATTTATAGTTATAATTATTATTTAATATATATATATATATATATATATATATATATATATATAATGTGTTATTATATGTTATACTAGCTTTCGAGCCCGCCTTTGGCGGGCGTCAAAATCCAGTGGCGCGCCACCAACAGTATTTTGTGACAGAAAGTATTTTGTGACAAAGGATATTTTCTGACAGAAAGTGTTTTTTCCAAAAATTATTTTCTGACATAAATTATTATTTTCGTGCAAAAAGTATTTGAAACATAATTTTCTAAGCAACATAGTTCTCTTCTTCATTGTTTAGAAATAATACAACTATAAACTATTTTCATCTCCCTTCACACTTTTTTGTATTTTTTAAGAAATTGCTGACTGTTAGTAGAAAATATATACAACATTAAATATGTATTTTTATAAGATCTACAAATTTTTTCTAAAATATTTTTTACAATTTTTAATAATTTATGATATAATAGCGAAAAACCGTAAATTATTCTGGTAGTTTTTTATAATTTTTGCATGATAACCAAATTTTCGCTTATTTTCACCGCCATTTTCGTAATCAGCGCATCAAGATACATAAAAATACCATAAGTTTTATTAAAATCTGAGTTATAACATTTTCTGATATACCTACATCCTTTACTTGTTTCGTGATATTTTATATTTTGTACATATAATTGTGTAGAAATGAATTTTTTACTGTGGGCCCTATAATGCCCAATTTTTATTTGCGACCCTTTAATGTTCAATTTTTATTTTGTGTCCAAAAGTGAAAAGATATATTAGTGTAAAGATTCTCTGAACATAAGTGTTTAAAACAACATTGTTTGTTTTGGGTTTTATAAGGCCCAATTTTTATTTCAGATACAATATGAGCTACAGACCTATAGTACAGACTTATACCAAGTTTAAATGTAATTTTTAAGATTTACTGCCTTTTGATTTTAACCCTAAAAAAATTCACATTCAAAAATTGATATTTTGCATTTTGTCACCTAAAATTAATATTATTATACACTGAAATTATCACTCAGCAGCTGTAACTTTTAATAAGAAATAAGAAGAAATCACACTGAAAAAATAAGCCTCTAGCATATTTCTTTGTTGACGTACTCGGAACAAAACAAACAAGATACCGGCGACCGCAATGACCTTGAAGTTTAACAGTACGCGTTTAATCCGTTACAGTAGACAAAGTGGTTTGCAGGTGTTATGTCAACAACCTCTCTACGCTACGGTAGTGAAAAATTTGTTATATTTAGTCAACTTATTTTCTCAGTGCAATCTCTCTGAGTCAAATCTTTGTCATTTTATTTAAAACATAACGTTTCAACAGTTACACTTCCTTCTCAACATCCCTTCTCTCAAAAGATTGCAATTATTTATAATTTAACTGATAGTGCTTTAAAACTTTTACATCAAGGGTTTCATAAAGAAAATATTAAATTTATGCAGCAAATTCTCCAAAAAAATAATTATCCTATTCACCTCATTAATAAATATATAAAAAAACGAATTAACACAATTAATAACACTCCTAGAGATTTTGAGGCTGAAAATTTCTTTTAGAAAAAGTCCCCAAAAGTTTTCTTACCGTATAAAAAAGGTCTATTTGAAAAAACTGCAAATACTTTAAAGAATGTTACTGTTCAAAACGGGTGTTTTTGAAAATACGCAAATTTTTTAAGAAAAATTCAAAATTTTGAAAATTTAATGATGCAGAAATGTAGTATTTTTCTTCCTCTACATTATTCAATCATGAAATATTTAAGCATTTGACTATAGGGAATGTTTTACGGGCAACAAAAAAAAGTGTTGCACATCACCCCACAACACCCTACTTGTCTAGAAAGCCTACTTTTCGAGGGTTAGGCAAATATAAATTCAGTGACTTGTGTAGTTAGTGAGTTAACATGTTTCACAAATGACAGTTCGGAGAGTTAAATGTTTTGACAAATCCGAGTTCTGTGATTAAAAAGTTCGGCCAAATGCACTGAGAAAATAAGCCTTTAGCCAATTTCTAGGTTAAGGGACTCTGAACAAAACACACAAGATACCGGCGATCACAACCAAACTTCAACGTTAACAGTAGCATTTAATCTACTAATAATGAACAAAGAGCTTTGCAGGTGCTGTATCAACAACCTCTCTCTGCTAAATTTAATCAAAAATTGGTTATATTTAGTCAACTTATTTTCTCATTGTGCAAGTTCGGGGATTTAGAAGTTTAGATATATATACGAGTTCGAGGAATTAAAAATTTTAACAAATGAAATTTCGTCTATTTAAATGTTTTGGCAAATGTGAGTTTAGTGATTTGAAAGATATTACAGATGCAAAATCGGAAATTAAAAGTTTGAAAAAATGTAAATTCGGGGATTTACAAATTCTGACAAATGCAAGTTCAGAGAATTATAAATTCGGACAATTAAATTTCAGGCAATTGCAAGTCCGGTCAATTGGGTTTTGGAGGAAATGCATGCGGCCCATGCCTATGCCTATGGGGTGCGCTTTAAAACTGTCTTATAAACAGTCTCTTCTCTGGTTCTAGGGAGATCACTGTCTTGGATTTCAGAAATTTACAGTAAAGATTGTTCTCGTTTGGACCTTAGGGACTCAGCTAATTTTGAAGGCTTAATTTTTAATAATTGTCTTTGCTCAACTAATACTTTTAAATGTACTCAGCAATATAATTGAGGGCCCGGATGCAAAAACTACGTTTTCGCTCGAAGGCCTAGACTGTCTCGTTTTTCACAAGCTAATTTGACGGGAAAATTATCTGGAAAAAAAGTTGAAGGAAATTGAAATTTAAAAATTGATATCAATAGAGGAGATAAAGACGCACATTTTTTCTTTATAAAGTTTTTTTGTCAGTCTATTATTTAGTTGAATAAAAATTAAAAACTAATTTTTTTTAGACATTGAAAATAATTATATTTTTACAATTTTTACTTGATATCTCAGAGTCATATGGATAAAAAAAGTTGCAACTTCACCTGCATAATTAAAAAACATTGCACATCCTAATAAAATGGTTGTAATTATGAAAAAATTGTAATTTGTTATTGATGTTTAATAATAATGTAGTCGCTATCATTACTGTGCTTTACTAACTTTGAGCAAAAAATCTCTGTTACAAAGTTTCGAAATTTGAAGGTTTGAATTACACAAGTTGTTCAGTAAGGTATTAAAAAGTTTTACCAAAAAGAATTTTTTCGATTCATTAAATATTTCAGCTTTTATAAACAATTTTGTTTGAAGCTACTGCGCGTCACGCGTTAACATTTGGTCAGCTGACTGGCTGAGCTCTAAGCCGTGAGCGGAACAAGGAAGGATGCACTCCGGAGTGACTATGGCGAGAGAGAGAGAAAGCGACAATAAAGTGTTTTTACTGTAGAAATCAACTTTTTTTTTTCTATTTACATATAACTGTTAATAAATTAACACACTTTTAAAGAATAAATAACATAATAAAACTATAACAACTAAATCAAAATCTTTCTTCGAGAGCGGCAAGGACTTTTAAGAACAAAACATTTTGTTTTCAATTTTTGTAAAACCAATTTTGCAGTACAAATTTCATTATTTAAACACTTTTGAAAACAAATAAACTGGACTGAAAATATTATGAGTACAAGATGGTAAATGTTTAAAAAAAATAAACTTATTTTAATAACATAAAATATAGGTCTGTTTTTTACAAGTTATTTTTTAAAATATTTAATTTCCCATAATTTATGGTTTTATTATGTTATTTATTCTTTAAAAGTGTGTTAATTTATTAACAGTTATGTAAATAGAAAATAAAAAAGTTGATTTCTACAATAAAAACCAGTGGCGTACCGAGCATTTTTGGCGCCCGGGGTAAAAGGCAATTTTTGCCGCCCCTTATTGAAAATTATTTCATCGATTTGCCGCCCCCAAATGCATTGGGCTCGAAGTTGGCGCCCGGGGCGACTGCCCCCTCCGCCCCCTCTAGATACGCTACTGGTAAAAACACTTTATTGTCGCTTTCTCTTCTCGTCATAGCCACTCCTGAGTGCATCCTTCCTTGTTTCGCTCACGGCTTAGAGCTCAGCCAGTCAGCTGACCAAATGTTAACGCGTGACGCGCAGTAGCTTCAAACAAAACTGTTTATAAAAGCTGAAATATTTAATGAATCGAAAAAATTCTTTTTGGTAAAACTTTTTAATACCTTACTGAACAACTTGTGTAATTCAAACCTTCAAATTTCGAAACTTTGTAACAGAGATTTTTTGGTCAAAGTTAGTAAAGCACCTCTCTAAATTTCTTAGAGTGAAACCTCACTCTTAAAGAGTGAGATTTCACTCCAGGCAAGAGTGAAAATTGAGCCACTCCATATGGAGTGAATGTTCACTCATTAAAAGAGCGAATTTATTCACTCTATAGATAGAGTGACGAGTTCACTCTAATTAGAGTGAATTTTTCAGCTGATTTAAAATGGCGGCTCATTCCTCTTAGATCAAATTTCCCACTCCAATTTTAGATTGGGTAAATTAAAGCTTTTGGAAATTTGCATAACATAACTTTAAAGGAATAATATCTTATTTTTGAAAAATAAAAATAACAAATAAAAATAAATATTGAATCTCTTGAATAACTTTCTGTCAGTACTGTGGTATTTTCGTATTTATTTAGTCTCAAGGATATTTGTTATTTAAATTATTTTATAACATTTTATTATATTATATTTACAAATAAAACATACAACTTAATACTAACGCTAAACTTATATAATTAAAATATTTGACGCTGAGGGGTCTCGAACGTGCGACCCCCAGGCCTAAAGCCCAACGCTCTAACCACTATGCTATACGCTCGTTGGTACAAAACTTACGAACTGCCGTTATAAGTTATACGTGCTTACGTTCACTCAAAACAGAGTGAAAGTTTCACTCTAAGTCTTGGAGTGAATATTCACTCCAACCACTGGAGTGAATTTCTGCACTCTTTCCATTAGAGTGAGCGATTTCACTCTTTTAGAGTGAACTTTCACTCTATCTGGAGTGAATGTACATCTCACTCCTAAATTAGAGTGAAATATTCACTCTAAGAAATTTAGAGAGACAGTAATGATAGCGACTACATTATTATTAAACATCAATAACAAATTACAATTTTTTCATAATTACAACCATTTTATTAGGATCTGCAATGTTTTTTAATTATGCAGGTGAAGTTGCAACTTTTTTTATCCATATGACTCTGAGATATCAAGTAAAAATTGTAAAAATATAATTATTTTCAATGTCTAAAAAAAAATAGTTTTCAATTTTTATTCAACTAAATAATAGGCTGACAAAAAAACTTTATTAAGAAAATATGTGCGGCTTTATCTCCTCTATTGATATCAATTTTTAAATTTTAATTTCCTTCAATTTTTTTTCCAGATAATTTTCCCGTAAAATTATCTTGTGAAAAAGGAGACAGTCTAGGCATTCGAGCGAAAACGTAGTTATTGCATCCGGGCCCTCAATTGCTATCAATAAAATTAAATTTCGATTACCAAAACGGGAAAGGTGTATGTTTTGCGATACACGGAGGGAGGACTTTTACAAATTTTTGGAAGTCTGTCCACATTTCAATACATTGAGATATTTTTATTTCCCTCAGCTTCTTACGTGCTCCGATCATAAATCCCTTTGAAAAAATACTTTTTTATCCCACAGGCACAAACATGGCGCTTTTAGATGCCTGTAGGCAGGGTCTAAACGCATTCATTTGTTCGACCGGGTGAAAATGGCTTCCATTTTTTCCCTAGGGAAAAAATGAACAGCTGATCCATGCATTTTTTCCACCACAGGGCAAAAATGGCCGCCATTTTCATACGGTCAAACAAGTGAATGCATTTAGACCCTAACCTACATACATTTAAAAGCACCAAGTTTGTGCCTTTGGAATAAAAAGTATCGTAAGCAACACGGGTTTAAAGTCAGTCCAATTTGTTTACGATGATGTTTGTGAACTCGTTTCGTCTCGGGCTTCGCCCTCGACTATCACTCGTACACAAACATCAGCGTAAACAAATGGCTGCCTTTAACCCCTTGTTGCTTAATATACTATATCAGGTTTATCCGATTCATCGGAGAATCATTTTGTTAAATTTGTTTTGCAAATGTTTTCAGAACGTGCAACCAGATGCGGCTAATTATTTGTAAGTTAATTGCATCTATTTTCGAGGTACTCGAATTTTATATATTTTCTTAATCTTTTGCTGATGTATGTAAAATATAACTTTGTATATATAAATCAATCTGTTTATATCCGAATTTAAAAGTGGATTATCAATTAACTATAATTAATTATATTAATTATATATATATATATATATTATATATATTAATTATATTAATTAATTAATTATATTAATTAATTATAATTAACAAAAGGTACTCAAAAGGAATTGTCATTTACTAGTTTGGTGAAAATTTATTTGAATGACACATGCCAGAACTAGAGGTCACCGAGTACTTCGAAATCCAAATCTTATAGCCTCAGTTCTCGGTGGTCAGTGCGTCTGACTTGTAATATGCGTTCGGTTTAGAAAATCAGGGTTCGAATCTCAGCGTCGCTAGGATTTTTTAAAATATTCGTTTCTATGCGTTTACTTGCTTTTAAGGTATTAATAAAATATTAAGTTAATTATGTATGTATGTTTGCGAATCGTCAACTTTCGACCAATCACCTTGCATCTCACCAACAACAGTTGAAATACCACTCCTACTAGTAACCAGAGAAGGGGAAGCGTTCACAGTCTCATTAGACAACTGATGAGTCATTCTATTTTCTTTTGTGCATGGTTCTATTTTACAAAACTCCTCTAGAATTCTTACAAACTCCCCGATAGAAATACTATTGCTTCATTTTGTATAATTAACGGAAATTATGTATAATATATATGTGACGCTCCGCGAGAGAAGGGACCTATCGCTGAGAAAGCAAACTTTAAAGGACGGACAGGCAAAGAGAAGGAAGAAAAATCGAGACTCTTAAAATATCTTTGTTTGAATCTTCATAACAATAAAACTAATTGCAGGAATTAAATTTTAATTTTTGGAACTGAAAAAGCAACTCAAAAACTATCAATTACCATAAAAAAAATGAGATCAATAAAAGCCAATTTCAAGAGACGGTCTTTCAAAGAAAATCCAAAAAATGCGATACACTTAGCACGCCTAGGTTTGAAGCATTATAACAAAAAGTGTATTTAATAAATATTTTTTTTGAAACATGGAAATGAAAGAACAACTCAAAAACTATCTTTTAGCACCAAAAAATGAAAATTGATTTTTTCCGCGATAGGTCCCTTCTCTCGCGGAGCGTCACATATGAAGAAATTTAGTAATTCATACAAACCATGCTATAAGAATTTTCACAAAACTTTTTCATGTATCCAAGAGTCCAAGAAAAGTTTTGTAAATATCAATAAATTTTTTTTTTCGTGCAAGTTCGGAGATTACAAATTCGTACAATTAAATTTCAGGGAATTGCAAGTCCGGTCAATTGCGTTTTGAAGGAAATGTATGCGACCCATGCCTATACTGAAAAAAAAAATTATTTGGATCAAATAAAAATTATTTGATCCAATTAAATTATTTACTTGTCTATTATCCAATAAACCTGTATTTGGACCAAATAACTATTTATTAGACCTAAGTATTTTATTTGATTGTATTAAGTAAAGACTAATTTGTATCAAATACAAAGTACTTGAGTCAAATAAATGGAATAATTGGAGCTAGTACATAATGTTTTAAATCAATTATGAAAATTATTTCATACAAATAATATTTTATTCAACCTGAGTATTTTATTTTATCGCATTAAATAAATAGTAATTTGTATCAAATAAATTAAATATTTGGAGCTAGTAACTAATGTTTTAAGTCAATTATGAAAACTATTCCATTCAAATAATATTTTATTTGACCTGAGTATTTTATTTTATCGCATTAAATAAACAGTAATTTGTGTCAAATAAATTAAATATTTGGAGCTAATAACTGATAATTTAAATCAATTATAAAAATTATTTCATTTATATTGTTAAAGCAAATAAATATTATTGAAAAGATATTATCGATTTCACTGAAATCGATAATATCTTTTCAATAATTATTAACTGAGTGATAAATTCATAATATTATGGAAATAAATTCATAATATTACAACAAATAAATATTAGTTTGCATTAATAAAATGTAACCCCTCTTTTGTTGTTCAGTTTACTCTTATTTAATGTTATTATGAGTATGGTGATTTTCATTCATAACATTCTTATTATTTATTATTTATTTAAATACTGATTATTTTACACTTATTTATTTATATTTAGTTAACACGTATTATAACCTAACATATAAACTATTAAATAAAATTTCGCACGGATGGTGGGATTGAACCCACGACGCACGCAATACGAGACTTTTACACTACCCACGAAGCCACGCTGACTTGACTTCAAAATTACAAAAACACCTATTTAGCCTCAGACATTAGTTCCAATAAATTATTTACTTGATCCAAATACTTTTTATTTGTTTTTAAAAAAGAAAATATTAGCATTAAATAGTTTGGTTTACTATGACTCATAACATAATTTAATTGTGTTAAATAATTTTTATTAACGTTAAAAACTCAAATATTTGAGTGAAATAAATAAATGAATAGTTTTAAATAACTCACAAATTTCGTTACAATAAATTATTTATTTGACTGAAATACTTTTTATTTGTTTTTATAAAATAATATATTAGCATTAAATAATATATTATTTATATTAAACAATTTGGTTTACTTTAATACATAAAATAAATTAATTGTTTTAAATAATTTTTATTTGTCTCAAAAACCCAAATACTTGAGTGAAATAATTAAATGAATAGTTTTAAGTAACTCACAAATTTCGTTTCAATAAATTATTTATTTGACTGAAATACTTTTTATTTGCTTTTATAAAATAATATATTAGCATTAAATAATACATTATTTATATTAAATAATTCGGTTTACTTTAATCCATAAAATAAATTAATTGTGTCAAATAATTTTTATTTGTGTCCAAAAACCCAAATACTTGAGTGAAATAAATAAATGAATAGTTTCATATAATTTAGCATTTGTATTAAATATATTCGTTTATTAGATTAAAATAATTATTTACTTGATCCAAAGAAGATTTATTTGGTTTAAATAAACGTGATTCAAATAATTCAAGTTATTTGAATCAAATAAATATTTTTTAGATCCAACTAAAAAATATTTGAACGCAGTAAATATTTATCAAATAATTTAAATTAATTGAGTCAAATAATTTTTTTTTTCAGTGTGTGGGGTGTGCTTTAAAACTGTCTGATAAGCAGTTTCTTCTCTGGTTCTGAGGAGACCACTGTCTTGGATTTCAGAAATTTACAGTATTATTTAATAAATATTATTAATATTATTAATTATTAATTTATTATTATATACAAATTATATTGTTTAAAAAAGGTATAGTTTTACCAACAATATTTTTTAGTTGACCATTGTTGGTTGTAACAACAATATTTTGCTTGGTATAACAAAACGATTTGGTTGGCGTAACACATCAAGTTGTTTGGGACAACCATATTATTTTGTTGATCTTATTTGGTTGAACCAAACATAATTTAGTTGTGACAACCAAACATAATTTGGTTGTGACAACCAAACAGAAATTGGTTGTGACATCCAAACATAATTTGGTTGTGACAACCAAACAATTATTAAAAAAAATTGGTGATTAGTTTGTAAGTAAACTGCCGATAATAATATAAATAAAATCTAAATAAAAACCAATAACCAGACGGTCGGCCGAACCTGGGTCTGATAGTCGAGCCAACGGTGTCTGTTACTGAACTGTCTACCTATAAGGTTTATTCCTCATTGGTCATTCATATCTCTCATGGGCTGGTGGTGAGCCTACTGGACTGGCAGCTGGAAAACCCGGGTTCGAATCTTCTTGACTAATGACATTTTTCTGTTTCAGGTTTTCATTAATATAAAATTTCTACATTCTCATCTGATTATATTTGTGTAATTAAATTTATAACATGTGAATTATGTAATTTGTTATGCCAACAAACAACAGTGAACCAAATAATTTAGTTGTCTCAACCAAATAGTTTGGTTGATTAAATAACAACCAAATAATTTGGTTGGCTCAACCAAATTTTCGTTGTTATGACTAAACATTTTTCTCAGTATATTTTCAAGATTTGCACAAATTGAGCTACAGAGTTGCAAGTTTTTCCCAATTTTGAAACTTTTCGAGGTCAGTTAAGCTATGTACTAACAACAAACCAAAAATAATAATTTTTGCAATTGTTTAAATAAATTATTATTAATGTTGATTGTCAAGTATGGAATATTGTGTATGAAGTATTATGAAATAGAGCTATTACCAAAAAAATAGTGATAAATATGTGACGCGTCGCGAAGAAAAGCACCTAAGAAGCCAAACGGCAATTTTACAGGAGAGTGAAAAGAAGCGGCGCGCGCGCCATTGGATTCTATACAAATGGCTGATGCTTAAGTCTTAAATGCGTGAAAAATATTCAATGAAAATGTTTTTTGACTTTAGATAATGAAAAAGGGACATTTAATGAACCTAATATTATAAAAATCCGAAAATCGATTTTTTGCTTCTTAGGTGCTTTTCTTCGCGACGCGTTACATATTTTTTAAATTGTTAAATTTTGTTTCGGACCATGCTAATGGGTAGCTGTGTATCGTCTTCGCGCGCTGAGCGTCAAGAGAAAAATGGTCATAACTTCTGACCTAATGAAGAATACTAACTTTTTTTTTTAATTTACTCGTAACAAGTTGCGACTCTCTAGCTCTATTTAATAAACAGTTGAAATTAAACATTATTAATTTATTTAAACAATTGTAAAAATTATTATTTTTAGTTTTTTGTTAGTACATAGCTTAACTGACCTCGAAAAGTTGCAAAATTGAGAAAAAGTTGCAACTCTGTAGCTCAATTTGTGCAAATTTTGAAAATAAATAATAGGGGAAAAGGCATGGTTCGGTTCTGAGCACTCCTGCAAAACTTTTGACAAAAAAGATATTTGTCAAATGTAACGAATGTCAAGTTTTTGGTATGACCGCACATAGTTTTTTGCGAGAATACAAAATTGAACGGACATGCAAAGAAATTAATTTTTTACACGTTGAAATTAAAATAAAAGTTTTTTTAAATATTTTTAAAAGTGGCTTAAATCAAAGCGAATCAATCAAAAATGTATGTCTAATGCATGTTTGCACAGTGAATATAATATATTTTGTAATTCAATACCGAGTATCACAACAATGTTTACAACCAAAATTTTTTCATGATGTTTTAACACGATTGCAAAGTTCGGTTGTGCACGGAAAAAAATGGTTTGTTTTCAATAACCAAACTCAGTATGGTTGACATTAGATAGGTATTGCTTGAAACAAATAGATTGGTTTCTTTAACCCTCTGCCTACTGAAATGACCGTTAACGACAAAAATCGACAATTCGGACGCCTGGTGGGGACTATAGGAAACTCTTTGAATAGTGCGAGAGTGGGGAGAAGTAACCGTAGGCAGAGGGTTAACCTAACCAGTTTGGTTGTAATAATCTGAATCGTTTGGTTGGGATAGAAATGTTTAGGGAAACCGTACCTTCGGGTTGGACTGATCTAACGCAGCATCCCCACCCCTCTAAATCGGAACTTAGAAATTTGAGCATTCTGGAGAACTTTGCAAACAAGTGTGAATTTTAAAATTATTAACTTTTATTAACTTTAATAAAAAATACAAATAACTTGATTAGTTTCTCTTAATTATTTTATTTATTATAATTATACCAAATTTATTTATGTAACATGTTATTGTTATAAAAAAATTTCTTTACATATTTATTACTAATATATTTTAATATTTACTTTATCTGTTTAATTTATAAAAAATAAAAAAACTTTTTTTTAACAATGTTTGCTTTTAAAAAATATTAATTTTTATAAATTTTGATAAATAAAGTTGTTTAAAAAGTTACTCAATTTATTTGTATTCATTTTATTGATAATTTGTATCCTTTTATCATTCTTAAGTAGAGATTAATTATTAATATTTAATTAACTTTATGGTTCTCAATTATTTTTCATAATACATTAAATTTAATCCTATACTTATTTGTTTGGACCAGTTAATATTGTTAATAATATTTATTTAATTAATTTAATGGAAATTCAGTAACGATAAATAATTATCTTTACTAGATAAATTTAAACTTATGTTAATTTCATTCAGAAAAAAGTTAACATTGTTAGTAATGACTGTAATAAAATTTTAAACTTCAATATTAGAAATGTTTTCTATTTTTAAATGTTTTTTAATAATATATATAGATTATACTAAAAATGAAAATTTCTCCGAATATATATTATCTTATTTTAGTAAAATATTTTTAAATTTTATTTCGATAAAATTCTTTTCCAAAAACATGTCTTAATCTTCTAAATAATGGATTCACAAAAAAATTGTTGGAAGGAATTTATTGCCATTCTCCTTTTGGTGAAAATATGTTTGAGTGTCACATGCCAGTAATGCTAACTAAACCATAGGACCAAAATTTATGAGAGTCTATTGTTGACGGGCGATGTCATCGCGGGGGTTCATCTGCACGTGGCGACCAAACGAAACTTGAGATCACCAAGTTCTTTGAAAAGAGAATTTCATAGCCAAGATGGCCCAATGGTTAGGCGCTCGTCTCGTAATATGCGTATTTGCGTTTAGCGTTAGGTTTAGTGCGTTCGAATCTCAGGGTCGCTAGGATTTTTCGAAAATTTCGTATGTATGCGTTTAATTGCGTTAAGGTATGAATAAAATGTTAATTAATAATTAAATGTAATTTCAGCACAACACAACAATTAAATTGAATAAGTATGTAAAAACAAACCCAAATCCCTTACTGTAAAATATAAATTTCCTTGATGTTTCTCTGTTGATTTTAATTATTTATTAAATAGTGGGATTTTTTTATCGGGATAAACATATTTTTTTATTACAACAATATATGTAATGTTTCATGTACACTAAATAAGGTGATAAGTTCCTACAAAAAGGATATGTAATAATTATATTGGATCAATATCAGCATCCAAAATTAAACCCTATATTTTGAGATCTAACGTTAAAATTTTCTAACTTTTGAAGGTCGGTAATCAACTGTACAGTCCGGTACTCAAATTGGTTCAGTTGTGGGCACCACTATTTTTTTAGATAAATCGCAAAATATCGTATTGGATAAAATCCAATATTAATTTAATTAAATTAAAATAATTTAAGTAATTTCTCATTGTGAGTAATTTCTCACAACTATTAATAGTGTTTCACGAATTTGAAGGGTTTTCAGTGGTTTCTGGGAGTGATTTAGTGACAAAGTTCTTATAACGAGACTTTAGAATCCGTCGTTTAATGACAATAGTTGTGCATTTTAGGTCCTATGCGTGAAAGAGGGAGACAAAGAGAGACAAAGATAGTCGGTATATCGATGTGAAGTGAAAGTGAAGTGAAAATGGAGTGAACGTGAAGTGAAAGTGGAGTAAACGTGAAATGAAAGTAAAGTGAACGTGAAATGAAAGTGAAGTGAACGTGAAGTGAAAGTGAAGTGAAAGTAAAATGGAAATGAAGTGTAATTGAAGGGGAAGTTAAGTGTAGTTGAAGTGAAGTTAAAAAGGAAGTAGAAGTAGAGTAGATTTACAGCGGAATTGTTGTGGATGTGAAGTGGAAGTGAAATAAAAGGGAATAATTTGAATAATTTCATGTATTATCATATAATTAATAAATAAATTTATATTTTTTCATATTTGAGGTGGTTTAAGTTTATTTTTCCCTATTTTTAGCAAACTTTTAAAGGTTGCCCATAACAGAACCAAAATTTTATTTTTGCAAAAAATGACCACTTTGGTAAATTTTTCTATTCGACGAAATCAATTTAGTTTCTTAGTCAGAAAATAGCTAAGGTCTCTAGCTTTCCATACATATGTTAGTGTCCCTATCATATTTATTGGGCACAAGTTATGGGTCAAAAACAAAAAGGGTGCCCTTAACCGAACCTATTTCCTTATAATTTGTTTAAACAATTTTTAAAATTATTATTTTAATTTTTTTGTTCGCGTTTGGCTCCATTGGTCTCGAAAAGTTGCAAAATTAAGAAAAATTTGTAACTCTGTAGTACAATTTGCGAAAAAATTAAAAATAAACAATAATAATTTGTTTAAACAAATAAGAAATTACATTAAATACTTTCTAATAACACAACTCAACAAAAAAAAAAATTTTTTTTTGCCTAAGGTTCGATTTACAATTTTTCTGTTCTTTATGCTCCAAAATGAAGGAAAAATAACCTTATATTGTTTAAAGTTTGCTTTTGTAGTAATTATTCAAATAATATATATTTTCTAGTTTTTATAGCAAAATTAAAAAGTTTTTGTTGGTCCACAAATTAAAAAACTTTTTGTCAGTGAAAAATTTTCAAAATTGCTTACAGTGTTCTTACAGATGTTCAAAAAAACGCCTGGAATAGTTTCAAAGAAGTAGAGAATAACAAAGTCGAAAATTATAAAGAAATAGTCGAGGATTTGCTAAAGAACTTTAAAGCCATGGGTTGCCGGATGTCCTTGAAAGTGCATATGCTACATTCTCATCTAGATAAATTTGAGAACAATATGGGAGCGTATTCAGAAGAGCAAGGAGAACGTTTCCATCAAGACCTTGTGAACTTTGAATGCCGTTATCAAGGCCCATACAATGAAAACATGATGAGTGACTATATTTGGGGATTAATACGGGAAAGTACGTACGAACATCAAAGAAAGAGCAACAAGATCCATTTTTAATCTTTTTTCCACAATTTTGAAGGCAAATGTAATATTTGAAGTAAATAAAACTAATAGGCAAAAGTATTGTTTTATGTTTAAAAAAAAAAATCAATTTCATAGCATAAATTTTCAAAAAATCGTAAAAACGTTCTCTTTACTACAAAAGCAAACTTTACTATGCAATATAATTTTTTTTCGAATATCTGTCCATAGTACTAACATAATCGGTACTTAAAAAAAAAAGGCAAAATTCGTGTTGACTTGTGTAATCTACATTTATGATAATTATTTAAAATTTGCCTAAATATTACCAAAAAAATAGTGATAAATATTTTTTAAATTGTTAAATTTTGTTTCGGACCATGCGCTGAGCGTCAAAAGAAAAATAGTCATAACTTCTGACCTAATGAAGAATACTAACTTTTTTTTTAATTACTCGTAGCAAAACAGGGAATCTAAATTGCTAAGAAAAAATACGGAAATCGGATGAGAAGTTTAATTTATTTTTAATTGTTTATAATAATTATTGCTATTTTAAACAAATTTGGCACGACATCAAATTAATTTTTTTTATTCTAAAGCATGGTTATTGTGTACTACTCATACCAAATTTTAATAAAATCCATCAAATAGAACGTTAAAAAAAAATTTATTAATATTTTAAAACTTGAAAATTGTTTAAACAATAACTCATGAGAAAATTAAAATTTGCAAACAATTTCAGAACAGTATTTCGGTTCAAAAATACTACAAAAATTTTTATAAGACATAAAAATTTTGAGCCATATTTTATATAGCTGTATTTGATATCAAGATATAAACCATAATTTTTCTATCTTTTTCGGTCCAACTTCCGACCCTTGCAAATTTAAAAAATAAATTACACTTTAATGATTAAATTATTGATTATTATTCTTATTCTTCAGAAAATGACCTTTAAAATACGCATTGGAACTTTAAAAAACCACCATTATAGTAATTTAAATTTTTGTCAAACTTTAAAAATTTAACTTTTTTTAACATATTTTAATAAAAAATTAACTATATCACTTTACTCATACCTTATTTTCCTTAAAATTCCTTCTACTTTAAGAAAATAAATACAGAAAAATTTAAGTAATTATACTTAGCGCGTTTAAAGACGTTTTTTAAACCTTAAAAAATGAGTGGACTGACAAATTCCGACGGTACAGTATATATTGATATATAAAAAAGAAAAAACTGACCTCAAAATGAAACCTCTTCAGCATAAATCGGAACACGATATCTAAATTAGAAAAATTAGAAAAAACACGAAATTTATAAATAATAAACCACGTCTCAATGACGAATGTTCGCACCACATCATTTTTCTTGAAACGTTTAAGCCTCTCAAAATTGTTGAGTTTTTAACCAATAGTAAGCGCTTTGCTTATAAATTCCAGACAGTATCAAGCGCCTCGCTCAAAAATTACAACCAGTAGCGTGCGTTTCGCTCAAAAAATTCAACCACTCGCAAGCGTCTCGTTTCTAAATTTTAACCAATAGCAAGCGCCTCGTTTCTTATGTAGCATATTCCATGAGATTTCTTATATAGGGAAAGGAAGGGAATAGGAATAACAAAGATTTGACTCAGAGAGATTGATTTCTTCTTATTTCTTATAAAATTAATATTGCTAATGTATTTCCTAAAATTTATATTGAAATATGTTGTAAGAAACATAAAAAAAAATTAATGCAAAAAGATTAGAAGCCATCTAACAAAAAGTCAGTAAGGGGTCTTCTATAAACTACGTAGCCCATATTTTTGGAAATTTTAACCCTCCCCCCCTTTGTAACACACTATTACATACATTAGCGCTATTTGTTCCTCCTGCCCCCTAAAGAGCCACGTTGTTTATGGATGTCTCCTAATCTATAAAATGTAGGATTTTCACTTTTTTGGAAAAATTGACATATATTCCGTTCTAATCAAACTTTTTAAACTTTCTAAGCTTTTAAACTTAACTTGAGTCAATGCCTAATATATACCACAAAAGTTTATTTAAATCGGCTTGATAGTAATTGGTTATGATTACAATTTATTTTATTTTTTTGATCCAGAAAACAAGTTTATATTTATTTGTATATTTAGGGAGTCCGTTATTTTGCGAAAGTTGGAATTTTTTAGGTTGCCGGGCTGAATTTACTTTATAATGTAAAAAAATAAGATATGTACAAGGACAGCCCAATCAATTAATATTAACCCGTGCTACCGAAGGGTTAAAGTTTACATGGGGTTTTACATGCGGGATAAGTACACTTTTGTACATTTTGTATAGTAACTTTTCTTTTCATTAATCTTTTCCTTTTACAATATGTATATTTATGGCTTTTGAGGTGCTGAACTCGAATCCGATGTCAAAAATAAGGTTCGACAGCTGCGAGCTGTCAAAGCAACTGTCAATAAAGCTGTCAAACTTTTGAGCAGGAGCCTTTTTACATTAAATTACTCATATACAAGTGTTTTTAAGAACACTAAGATTAATTTCTAATAGTAATATGTATTCTTAACAGTTGACAGCTGTCCAAATCGACAAAAAAATTATTTTTTTTATTGCTTTATTTTCATTCTTAGGGTCTTGAAAATGTGTATGCAAAAGGATATTCCTCTATCTAATTTATTTTACAAGTTATAGCATATTAGACAAAAAAGTGCGTCGGCCGAAAAACAAGTAAAAACGCGCACTCGCACCGCCTATTAAGTGGTGTGTTTCAAAACACACCGAAAATCAGTGCTTCAGTTCAGCAAAAAATGCTCTTCGAGGATGAGAAAGGAACCTTATATGGTCCTGGAATAGCTAATTAGAAGTAAAATTAAAAAAATAAACATTAAATACGATTTTTCATTCGTCAAACTCTAAACGCGTTTTTCTCTACCTTTTTTTTGTGCGCGGGGCACGATTCACCTTCAACGGCTGAACCGATTTCGATGTTTGATGGCTCAAATTAAAGCTTATTCAATTTAGGGGGCCATTAGGTTGCGTTTTTTTTTTAAATTTTTGTTATTGTTTATTTTACGATAAAGCAACAAAAAAAGGGGAAAAAACAGGTTTTTCTTTTTCAAATGACCCCAATTTTTTTTAAAGGGTCTTTTTAAAAATTGAAGATTCATATGGCCCCCAAATTTTATCTAGTTTAAGAATATTTTTGGTTTTTTCAGTTCAGATCATTTAAAAGGGCTGTAGAGCCCCACATTTGCTAAACATACCCTACAAATTTCAAGGTAATCAGTCAAGTCGTCTTTGAGATATCATTACGACCAGTTGAAAAAATGGTTTCGCGAAAAACGCGTTTAAAAGCTCAAGTACGAACAAGGTAATGAATTCGGAACCATTACTCTCTAAATTTAAATAAGTGAAAATTCACTTATTAGATGTCAAAAGTCTTCCACTCTTTCAAAAAGTGTATATGCACTTATAATAAGTGGAATTTTCACTTATCATAAGTGCATATACACTTATTGTAAGTGCATATGCTCTTTTTAAAAGAGTGGAAGACTTTTGACATCTAATAAGTGAATTTTCACTTATTCAATTTTAGAGAGTACTAAAACAACTGTTATATTCGAAAATTTATTTTAGGAAACTAAAGTTTTTCTAAATGTACTTTTTACTTATATAAATGTGTATGGAATAATAAAATTTGCGAATAAAAAACCAAAGCGACAAAGCTTCAATGTTAATTGAAAGCTCGACCGCACGCTCGAACATCATGCCTTCTTACGGTAAAAACTTTTTAACAACGACGAATATGTCAAAATCGGTTTACCCACATATTCTGCACATGTTATACAGGCGATATAAGAAAAATAAAAAATTCAATTTTTCGAATCTATCACACGGGTTAACCCCCTTAATGAAGGTGAAGAGGGTAGTCAAAGATCCTACAACGATGAGTATTAATAACATTTGTTTTCAATTATCGTTGATAAAATTTCTTTTCATTTTTATAAGCAATTCTATCATCCTTGGCGGTGAGGGGATGGGGGGTGGGGGGTCAAAAAGTGACATTTGTCATTGTTATAGACCGAATCCATTTCAAATCATGCAGGCAGTCCGATGGTGTATCGAGAATTAACTTTATATAAAAGTATGTTTTTCTGCTCGAAAAATAAAGAGACACGTATTTTTTTAAATTTTTATAACATTTTTTTTTGAATTGTTCCGAGTTTTTTAAGATTTTAACAAAAAAATAAGTTTTTTATAAATTTTTTCTTTAAAATCTCGTAATTTAGACAATTTTTAAGCTTTTTAGTTGCTCTTTGGCTCATTCTTTTCTATTTTTTATGCTTTTTAAAAATTTATCAAGATAAGTAAAAAATATTGATAAACAAAAACAATACATTGATTTTTTAAAAAAACTAAAAAATTTTTTTATTATTATTTTTTATTATTATCTAACTTTTTTGGAAAAACGGAAATTCCGTTTTTAGGTTGAAGATCTTTTTATTGAAAAATGTTGAGTTTTATAAAATTTAGCTATTTGGATGTAATCAATTTGCTATTATATAAAATTTCCTCATTGGTATATACAATTCGTTTCATAGAACTAATGTAACCCTGTAGTACGGACTACAGTGTACCTGTGAGCAGGTTTTCACATCCCAAAAAAAAAATAATAATAATAATAATATATATGGGGCATTCTTTGTCAAAAATGCCACCCCCCCTGCCCATTTCATTTTTGCGTTAAAAATACTTTATCATACATGAAAATTTTTGTTATCAAGTCTAGTTTTTGATGCCGTCTGGTGTTTTGCAAAAACCGTCAAACATAACCTCAAAATGACGGTTACGTCAGAAAAAAACAAAAAAAAATACATTTTTTCCTAAAAAATGCCTGTAAAAAAGGAAAAAAAAAATTTTCTTGACTAGGATAACATACTCTACGATATTTTGACTTGCTCAATCTAAATTCACTGCCAGTTTAGAAATTCAAAATGGCGGATCCAATATGGCGGACACAAATTTCAAAAATCTATCATATTCGGTTGAAACTGGTTACATGGGGGTTTTTGGGGTCGCTGATAACGAATATGATGTCGGTTTTTAGAAATTCAAAATGGCGGATCCAATATGGCGGACACAAATTTCAAAAATCTATCATATTCGGTTGAAACTGGTTACATGGGGGTTTTTGGGGTCGCTGATAACGAATATGATGTCGGTTTTTAGAAATTCAAAATGGCGGATCCAATATGGCGGACACAAATTTCAAAAATCTATCATATTGGGTTGAAACTGGTTACATGGGGGTTTTTGGGGTCGCTGATAACGAATATGATGTCGGTTTTTAGAAATACAAAATGGCGGATCCAATATGGCGGACACAAATTTCAAAAATCTATCATACTCGATTGAAACTGGTTACATGGAGGTTTTTGGGGTCGCTGATAACGACTATGATGTCGGTTTTTAGAAATTTAAATTGGCAACAACAAAATGACTTACTTTAAGAAAATGAACAAGTCCAACAATAGATAAATAGAACAAAATAGGCTAGTACAGAAAAGTTAAAGAGACAAACATAATGAAATCGTTTAACAATGCTGTATAGTTTAACAGAGCCCGAACTTGGACGACCATTGCAGAACATCGTGTAGGTACTTGATCGAGTTAGTAAGGGACTTAGTATTCCCGTCTTGGGATACCATAGGATTTTTGAAATTAGTTCCGCCATTTTGAATTTCTAAAAAGCGACATCATATTCGTTATCAGCGACCCCAAAAACCCCCATGTAACCAGTTTCAACCGAATATGATAGATTTTTGAAATTTGTGTCCGCCATATTGGATCCGCCATTTTGTATTTCTAAAAACCGACATCATATTCGTTATCAGCGACCCCAAAAACCCCCATGTAACCAGTTTCAACCGAATATGATAGATTTTTAAAATTTGTGTCCGCCATATTGGATCCGCCATTTTGAATTTCTAAAAACCGACATCATATTCGTTATCAGCGACCCCAAAAACCCCCATGTAACCAGTTTCAACCGAATATGATAGATTTTTGAAATTTGTGTCCGCCATATTGGATTCGCCATTTTGAATTTCTAAAAACCGACATCATATTCGTTATCAGCGACCCCAAAAACCCCCATGTAACCAGTTTCAACCGAATATGATAGATTTTTGAAATTTGTGTCCGCCATATTGGATCCGCCATTTTGAATTTCTAAACTGGCAGTGAATTTGGATTGAGCAAGTCAAAATATCGTAGAGTATGTTATCCTGGTCAAGAAAATATTTTTTTTTCCTTTTTTACAGGCATTTTTTAGAAAAAAATGTATTTTTTTTTTGTTTTTTTCTGACGTAACCGTCATTCTGAGGTTATGTTTGACGGCTTTTGCAAAACACCAGACGGCATCAATAACTAGACTTGATAACAAAAATTTTCATGTATGATAAAGTATTTTTAACGCAAAAATGAAATGGGCAGGGGGGGTGGCAAATTTGACAAAGAATGCCCCATATACATACTAGAAATTTTTCATATTTTTATGAAACGTATATTATATGTAATGAATATATGAAAGTAATACATTTTAACGTCAAAAGAGAATACTTAAAAACAGCTTTTTTTCCAAGAACGTTGGATAATATTGCTATTTATCAGTTGTTATTACTTTTTATGATATTTTTAAAAAGAGCATTAAAAATGTAAACAAAGGGCACAAGAAACGATTTTCAATCTTGAAAATTGGGAAATTTAGGAGGTTTTTAAGAAAAAAAAGAAAATAATTTTTTTCATCCAAGAAACAAAAAAATACCAAATGAAATTTTTGTGGTGAGTAGTACATTTAAGTAGTTATAAACCCTGAAAATTTCAAGAAAAAAAATTGTGGTCTTTTTCAGATAAAAATTTTTTTAGTTTTTTTTAAAAACCAAAGTATCTTTTTTGTTTATCAATATGTTTTACTTATCTTGATAAATTTTTAAAAAGCATAAAAAATAGAAAAGAATGAGCCAAAGAGCAACTAAAAAGCTTAAAAATTGTCTAAATTACGAGATTTTAAAGAAAAAATTTATAAAAAACTTATTTTTTTGTTAAAATCTTTAAAAAATCGTGTAAATTGAAAAAAAAATGTTATGAAAATTTAAAAAAATACGTGTCTCTTTATTTTTCGAGCAGAAAAACATACTTTCATATAAAGTTAATTTTCGATACACCATCGGACTGCCTGCATGATTTGAAATGGATTCGGTCTATAAATAAATTAAATAAACAAATAAACAGCTCACTTGTTATTTATGGAAACTGAATTGTTTTTTTCTACATATTTTTATTATTCTTTTAACAGTAACATTTCTTCATAAATATTGTTAAATACGTATTATTTCTCATTGTCGTAAACAATTTAAAATAACAAATGAACAGCCCACTTGTTATTTTATCGAAACTGAATTGTTTCTTTCTCAAATTTTTATAATTTAATTAACAGTATCATTTCTTCATGAATTTCTTCAAGTTCTGTTAAGAAAAATATAAACCTAGTTAAATTCGTTGAAAAACCAATTTGAAAATTAAAAATTCGACTATAACAAAATATTTTCTAATGAAATTCTGATACCCCAATAACACCGAATATTCCATTCACATTCCAGGAATATTCCAAAGGAATATTCCATCCATATTCAAGGCATATTCTAATGTCCTACCTTTGGAACATTCTTTAGGAATATTGCAAGAACATTGTTTTGGTATCTTGCAGGAACATTCTTTTGGAATATTGCAGGAATATTCCATTGGAATATTCATAAATTTTTTAAAGCACAGAAGAAAAAAAAAATTTTAGTTTTTAAATTTATTAATTCTTATTAGAATTATTTATTATTTTATTTTTACGCCTTATAACAAATTAAAAATTCTAAACGCTACGGGAGGATTCGAACCCTTAACCAATGACCTATCTAACGATTTAAAGCTCGCAGCTATTTTATCGGTATGAAAATAAGAAACAAAACCGAGTTGAAAAACTTTTAACACATATCTAAAATAGTTGAAGTTCATCCTGATTTATTGTAGAATTTTTATACCGATAAAATAGCTGCGAGCGTTAAATCGTTAGATAGGTCTTAGGATTAGGGTTCGAATCCTCCCGTCACGTTAATAATTTTTAATTTGTTATAAGGCGTAAAAATAAAATAATAAATAATTCTAATAAGAATTAATAAATTTAAAAACTAAAATTTTTTTTTCTTCTGTGCTTTAAAAAATTTATGAATATTACAATGGAATATTCCTGCAATATTTCAAAAGAATATTCCTGCAATATACCAAAACAATGTTCTTGCAATATTCCTAAAGAATGTTCCAAAGGTAGGACATTAGAATATGCTTTGAATTTTTTTTTTATTCCGTGAATGTGAATGGAATATTCGGTGTTATTGGAGCCGTGACTATTATCCTTACATTTGAAAAGAACTGCATTTTTTCTACACGAAACTTAGGTCGCGGATCGGTAATGGTATGGGCAGCATAAAATGGTTCAGAAAGAGGTAACTCGGCTTTTATTACTAATATAATAAATAGTGAAGGTTATCAGAAAGTGATTTTCGACGTTATGGCTCTGCTTGGTTAAAATTTTAACAACACAATGCGTTAAAACTTGCCAGCAAGTTTACGAAGGATTGGTTAGTTCAAGCAAATATTCCGGTACTTCAGTGACCTGCAGTTTCTCCGAACTTTAATCCGAACGATAATGTTGGGGACCCGATGGTTCGCGATGTTTATGATAACGGCAAGCAGCATACAACGGTTGCAGAACTCACAAAAGCAATCAAGTTAGCGTGGGACAATATAACCCGTGAAGAAATTTCCCTATCTAGAACTAGTCTAGACCGGTGACGGTGCACCCTACCGGGGCCTCGTGGGGACCTCATGGGGCCCTGGTTGGGAAAGCGTGAATTCTCTAGATAGGGAATTCTTGTCAGGCCCTAGTCGGGACCGAGACAAAATTTCTACACGGGAAGCGCGACATGTCATTAAAATATTTATGAGTCGATACCGAAACGAATGAAAATGGTCTTCAAAAACACAGAAAAAACCTGAACTCATATTGAGCTCGTTTTTTCTCGTTTTGAGACGCAGCTCAAATGAGATTTTCATTAATCTTGTTAAGTTTTAGTCCAAAAAGTTGCAAAATGACTTTTTAAGACTAAAAAAGTCATTTTGTAACTTTTTTTATTAAAACTTAACAAGAGAAAAAGAAATCTCATTTTCGCTGCGTCTCAAAACGCGACAAAATGGGCTGAATTTGAGTTTAGGTTTTTTCTGTGAACAGCGGTAATGCTATTGATTAGTAATTCTTTGTACATAGCTAAGCTAAGCTTTGTAATATACCAAATCAAACGAACTTACCTGAAGTGAAGTTCGATTTTAATTATATGAAGTCCTCGCTCGAATACATTATATCCCTCCCACTAATTAATCAAATTTTAAATTTGTTAACGGTCCCATCCCTTTCTCCAAAACTCTTCTTTTAATACTCTAAATTATGAAGCTGTGGACCCACGACGGAATGCACTATAGAGGGGGCAAACGTCGTTTCTTATGGACTCTAAATTCGTGTGATTTGCCTAGTAAATATGACTAAACTAAACTAATAACTAATATCACTAAAACTGTTAAAATATGTGGACGAATCATTTTAGGCTTACTAAATATTTGCAATATACGTTCATTTAATTTTATAACTAGCGTAACAACCCTCGCTCGCTAACGCTCGCTCGTTTTTTTATTTCTTTTATATATTTCTTTACTTTGTGTATTCTTAAAAATATATATAAATCTATAAATATGTTTAGTACCCTTTTTCCTTTTTTTTTATTTCTATTAACTAATTATTATTTATGTATAATTTTTTTTAGGTCAATACATTCTATTTCACCTTAAGTCGTTGCGGCCTATTTTTAGAAGAATATGGTAATTGAATAATTTAAAATGTAGTAAATTATAATATATATTATGTAATAATAATATATATTTTTAAAAATTTTTATAATTAATAATACATTTTCATTAGAAATATAAAATTAATTCTTAAAATTTTATTTTTTTTATTTTAAAAATAACATCTAGTATTCTCAAAGATATTGTTTTAAAAAATATTGCCAGTAATAATGATAATAATACTAAATATTAATTAATAATACATTATAAAAATAATTAATTAATATATTTATAATTAATCTATTATGTTATTTTATATAATACCTTGCGTCAAGAACTCTACTAAAAATTCAGTTTTTAGAGTTCTAGAGATTAAAAGGAGGAGAATCCTACTTTTAATCACAGTTATCCCCACCAGCAACGCCATTCAAGCACGCTTGCCAACCTAAACATCAGCTGTCGCGTCACTGGTTAGAACAGCAAGCGTACTTGAATGGCATTGCTGGTGGGGTTAAACTGTGATAAAAAGTAGAATTCTCTTCATTTTAATCTCTAAAACTCTAAAAACAGTGTTTTCAGTAGATTTCTTGACACAAGGTTATTATATAAAATTATGTGTGAAACACTAGTCCAGTCATCTGGTCAGATAAAAGGGTGTTTGACGGAAAAGGCCCTTACTTATCGGTTTTTTTGCTTAAACCCTTTATTTTAGCACCCAAAAAAGACTATAAATTTGCTACATCAATTGCGCTCTGAAACCCCAAAAATTTTTTTGAAAAAGGTGTAAAATTTCAAAAATTTGGGTATATAAGTTTTGCAGTGCGTTTGATGAACAAAATTGTTAAGAGTGAAAATAAAGTGTATAAAATTTCCATTAATATAAAAAAAAATTAAACGTCCTAAGTTAATTAGGTAAAAAGTTATAGCCGTTCAAAAAAACCCGATTTTTTTCGATTTTTCACTAAAAAAACGTACTTTTTAGTTTTTTACCAATTGTGCGGTTCCGAGTTATTTTAAGCAAAAGTGATCAACAGATGAGTTAAAGTAGACTAAAATACCTTTCATTTACGATGAAAAAGAACGTTATAACTTAATTAGGTCCAAAGTTATGATCTTCCAAATATACCCTGTTTTTGACTATTTTTGCCATTTTGACAGTTTTTTAAACATAACTTATTTTTTTGGGATTTTCTATCACACTAACACCAAAAGTTAGACTTTACAGGTTGTTTGGAAGCCTTTAAAAGCTGATTTTTTTGCCTAAGCCGTAATGTAAATCTGATTTACTGATGTCGCAATCTGATTGGCTAACGCCGGTCTGCAGACCTCTACATTATGGTACAGCAGTCAGAGCATCACTGACAATGAGTTACCTATTTAAATGTTTCACACATATTTCTTTTTAAATATATTTTTAAATACAGAGACTAAAAATGATCTACGAGAGCATGACAAGCACTTTAAGATTTTATGCCCCTAGGGGTAAAATGCCTCTAGAGATGAAATACCCCCAGGGGCAACTTACTCCCAGGGTAAATAAAACTAAAGAATTAATTATTTTCAACATCTAACCTGCCTAAGGATAATGTTTAAATACCCTCATCAAATTGGGCGACTTTCCCCTTTGGGGGGTGGGGGGGTTAAAACAAAATTCATAAAAAAATGACGCCCCCAGAAGGTTCTCACCATCCCTCCACCTGGGGCATAACCTCCCCCTCGTTGGGGGGGGGGCTAAAATTAAAATTACATAAAAAGTTTTAATTGCTTACTCATTTTGACTTCATAAGAAATTAAGATTACTTTCGCCTAATTCTGTTCCATCTAATGTCTACTCATAAGATTGATGAACATTATAACTGATCCCATATTCAATTTAATCCCACCCCCCGTGTGGAAGGTTATGCCCCAGGTGGAGAGATGGTGAGAATCTCGAGGAGGCGTCATCCTTAGGCGCATTATTTTTCAACCAAAAAGATTTTATGAATTTTGTCCCCCACCCAGGGGAGAGTCACCCCATTTGATAGGGGTATTTAAACATTATCCTTAGGCAGGATAGTTGTTGAAAATAATAAATTTTTTAGTTTTATTTCCCCTCGGAGTAAGTTGCCCCTGGGGGTATTTCATCTCCAGAGGCATTTTACCCCCAGGGGCATAAAATCTTAAAGTGCTCGTCATGATCTCGTAGATCATTTTTAGTCGCTGTATTTTTCTACAAAAATAATTTTTTTAATTTTTTGGTTTAAATTTTATCCTCCTTCCCCCCCCCCCACCTGGGGGCAAGTCTCCTGTACCACCATAACCCACAACTGGATTTTTGTTATACCTTTCAGCCAAAGAAACCCATATTTAAAAAGAAATATGTGTGAAACATTTAAATAGGTAACTCTGTGATGCTCTGACTGCTGTACCATAATGTAGAGGCCTGCAGACCGGCGTTAGCCAATCAGATTGCGACATCAGTAAATCAGATTTACATTACGGCCTAGGCAAAAAAATCAGCTCTTAAAGGCTTCTAAACAACCTGTAAAGTCTAACTTTTGGTGTTGCACAACTGTGCAACAATATGTTGTGCATGAAAAAATGTTCAGTTTAACATGCTTGACACGAATAGTGCCAGTGCGCATTGTTACAAACTATAATAACATGGTAAAATGAACATTATTGTAAGTTGCCTATTGGAAAAAGTAGGTGAACTTTGAAGTGTGTACGACGATGAACGAAGTTTTCTCGGTATCGCATTAATATAATAGAAGATAATACATTAAACAAATTTAATGTGGTTTGTTAAAATAAAAAAGAAATTGTCTAGAAAAATAGGGTGCCCCTATAAATTTCGGACGGAGTGTATGTAAAAAAAAACCTAATAGTTTTTTCCGAGGTTTTTACTTAGTTGTGCAAATGTTTATGAGCATATCAAATAGTCATATATTTCCTATAGTTGTAGGAAAAAAAATAGAAATTATTATTGATTTACAATTGTTCAACTAATTTACTGTTGTCAATTTCCAATATATTAAAAGTAAGGCTAGACACATCTAGTTAAGAATTGAAAGAAAACATTTGCTTACGAATTAATTTCTGGAAAATGATGTCTGGAGGTGCTTTTCCTTCTCGTCCTCGCATGGGCCTAATTCTGTATTCCATTAAATTAATGTAAGACTGAACCAATGCAGAATCAACTGTGTCCACGATTTCATGTAAATTCTCTCGAATGCATTTTAATCCCGGCAAAATAAAAAAATATGTCAGTTGAGAAATTTCTGCAGCATAAATTTTCATGTTCTGTAATCAATAAAAATTATGTTAACATGTACATTTTCTAGTGCGTTTTCTTACAAGTAGTTGTTCATACAGCTGTCATAAAAAACTACTGCGTGATCTTTAAAGTTTATGACAAGTAATCCCCTTTCCTGTACAAGTTTATGAGCATGGAGATATACATGTCTATGCATATGGAATTACTATACTATTGTTGCGATCATTACATGCACATGAACATGCACATATATTCATGTTCCAATTCTGTACTTTTGTAATTTTATATGTATTTTATGGATAATAAATACATTTTCGAAATGAAAAAAATGCACGTCCATTAGGGTGATTTTTTTCGACTATTTTTTCAATTCTCACTCGAAATTTGATTAGATATGTCTTAGAAAAATTGACTGAAAGTTACAGCCCTTAATATTAATTTTAAGTACTCGCTCAAAGCATTAAAAGATTTTCCATGTAAAACACACGTAAGTCGACGTCCTTTTTGAAGTGTAAGTTGTACTGATAAGTTAATGCGCCCGTGTAGAAAATTGTCATGGCAGTCTAGATTGATTTTTTGCCAGTATAGTTTTTGTCACGAGCTGCTTTTTACAGTAAAGCTAGACTGGGGCGGTCTAGATTCTATCTAAGATTCTAAGATACACTAATAAATCTAATACAGGTTATGTCACGCGCTGCTATTACAGTAAAGCTAGACTGGGGCGGTCTTGATTCTGTCTAGTTTACAAAATATACTTATAAATCTAGTATATTGGTTATGTCATGCATTCCCATTCATAGGACTGTTATACTGGCGTGATCTAGGTGCTAGAAACTCTTTCAGTTTATATTTTCTTCAACCCAATGGGAAATGCCTGATTGATGCCGATAGTAATGTTTACTTACGGCACGGTACAGATTCAGGGCTCATGCCATTATTCAGCCAAACTCTGACAAGGCAATGCCGGCGCAGTACTGAAAACATATTCAATTCAGTCTTATGCCGATATTTCCTGCTCAAAAATATTTCTAAGTCAAATTAAAAAAAAAATCAAAAAAAAGTTTATTCAAAACGCTTTTAATGACATTTCAAAACACTTTCAATAAAACATTAAGTGATTTTTTCAAGATTGTACTATTAAGTAGGTTCATGCTGAACTAGAAGAAAAATTTCGTGGCACTAGCTAGCAGCGCTAGACGGCATGCAAATTTACATTGTATCTAGCGTTGCTAGCTAGTTCCATGAAATTTTTTTTCTAAATAGAATAATTCTAAATCAAATTTGAATTTTTTTTGTTTCAAGAATATTTTGTTTAGAATGTTTTGAATTGCATTTAAATGCATTTGAAAAAAGTGTAAAATGCTTTTTTTCGAAAATCGTACTATGCGATTGTTAAGTAAAAATTTCTAAGTCCAAAATCCGAATATTTTTTTTACATATAAAATTTAATGTTTATAACGATTTAAAACAAGGAAAACGCTAATTTAACAAAAATGTGTTGGACACTTTTTTCCGATCATTAACTTTAGTGGCTATTCCCTAGAAGGAAAATTTCGTGGAACTATCTAACAGCGCTAGCTACAATGTAAATTTACATGCAGTCTAGCTCTGCTAGCTAGTTCCACGAAGTTTTCCTTCAAGGGTTATACTTATATTTGAGTCATTAAGACATTGAGTAAATATAATTTAAAATAATTTTTATTTGCTATTGCATTGGCAAATTTTAATACCTACACTGAAAAAAATTTGGGCGGGCAGACGTACCTGCGAGTAAGTCTGCCTTACCAAATCAAGTACACCTGCTCACCTCTGTTTGGGTCGCCAGAGCTCTTAATGTGGGTAAGCTGACGACCCAATGTGAGCAAGCAGCAATCCCTTTTCATTGGTACGGCACGGGAAAATGATGGTTGTGCATCTACCCTTGCCTGTGAGAGCTCAGCCTTACCAGTGTGGTACGTCTGAGATACCAAAAATAGTGCGTCAGAGCTCTCTCAAGTGTGGAAGGCAGCGCGACCAGCCCTGAGTGGTTTGCCGGCCCAAAGTTTTTTCAGTGTACAATTAAAAAAATAATTTTTAAAAAAGTAAATGGTCTTACCCTTAACTGAACTGTAATTCAAATATAGGGTTTCTTATATTTTGAACTAAGCGAGCGTGGCTGCGGGGTTTAGCGTACAACTTGCGTCTGAAGGGTCCCGGGTTCGATCTCAGTTGTCGTGCGATTTTATTTATATAAGATAGTTTTAATTGTTTAAGTCTAGTAAATGTTTAACCGTATGTGAAAAAGTGTGTTTAAACAAACTGAATTTGCAATTGAAAATAGATATTATTTTTCTACCTTTCTAGAGATATCTAGTACGACTAGATAGCGCCAGTTTAAACACACTATCTAGCCGATAAGATATACGAACGTTACATTTCTGTCTAGACGCTATATAGTCAAAGTGTCTAGCGCCAGTATATTTTCTAGGGAAGCTAGATTGGGACTGTATAACGCCATTACAATTTTCTGCACGGGCGGGTCTCCAAATATGATTTTGACAAAAAATTCGCGTTTTTTAAGGTTCCGTACACCACAAGTGTACGCACGGAACCCTATTGGCAAGACTTTGTCGAAAATCGTATCCCCCCTATCATAGCGTTGTCAAGAAAATAACAAGATTTTTGAGAAATTTTGATATTTTTTGGCTGATAACTTTTGCCATTTCTTTGACAATTTCTTTGACTTGTGGCTATCACCACAACAATCTTAATAATTTTTCTGTAATCTACATATGATACTACATTTTTGTACCAAATTTGAACTCTCTAAGTCAAATATTTTGGCAGATAAGAGGGGAATACGGTCATTTTTTCGAAAAAATGCCTTTAATTTGTACCATTCCTGCCCTTTATCTGCCAAATTATTGTACTTAGAGTGCTGAAATTTGGTACACGTATGTAGTTTGACGTGTAGATTACAGAAAAACTATAGAAAACCTTGTTGCAGGCTGTTATCATAGCGTTTTTCAGCAAAAAAAACGATTTTTTTTTAAAAATGCTAAAAAATGGTCGTATCCCCCCCCCACCCCGTGAACTTCCAAACTATTAGACTTAAAGAATTCAAATTTGGTACACAAATGTCTTTTCACGTATAGATTACAGGAAAATTATAGAGAACATGATTGTATGTGTTGAACATAGCGTTGTCAAGGAAATAACAATATTTTTGACCATTTTTTTAACATATAGGCCATAATTTAGTGTTATAACTTTGGCAGCGCCATAATCATCACTTTCTCTATAATTTTCCTGTAATCTACACGTAAATCTACATACGTGTACCAAATTTCAGCATCCTAAGTCAAATAGTTTGGAAGATAAGGGGGGGGGGGGGATACGGTCATTTTTTTTAGCAAAAATGCACTAAAAGTGTACAATGCCACCTCCATATCTGCCAAACTATTGTACTTAGAGTGCTGAAATTTGGTATACATATGTAGTTTGCCATATAGATTACAGAAAAACTGTAGAGAACTTTGTTGCAGATCGTTATCATAGTCTTTTTAAGCAAAAACCAACGATTTAAAAAAAATGCTAAAAAATGACCGTATCCCCCCTCCCATAACTTCTAAACAATTTGACTTAGAGAATTCAAATTTGGTACACAAATGTATTTTCACGTGTAGATTACAGAAAAATGGTAGAGAACATGATTGTAGAAGTTGATCATAGCGTTGTTAAGGAAATAAAATGATTTTTGAGTATTTTTTATGGATATTTGCTAAAATCTCTGGATTTTTCGTTGACAGCGCAATCACCATCACGTTCTCTATAATTTTTGTGTAATTTACACCTGAAAATACATTCCTGTACAAAATTTGAACTCTCTAAGTAAAATATTTTGGAAGATAGGGGGTGGTCTATTTTGTACAAAAAGTCATTATATATTATATTATATATAATATGTATAATATATTTATATATTTAATAGTATCAAATATATTAAAAATTATTTTGTTTCGTGTACGGAACCCTCGATTTTAGTGCGAGTGTAACTCGAACTTGCCGGATTTTTGCTGTTATCTCCGAAAAAATTGATTTGACCAAAAAAATGTAAATGGAAAATTTGTTGAAAATTTAATTTCCTACAAAAAAGTCCTATAGAGACAATCGCTTAGATTAATATTTCTTAAGATACTAGACTTTAAGTTTGTGTAAAAATCATCTTTAGAGTAACAATCATCTCTTTGTAGAGTATTCAATTGCGAGTAAATCAAGAACAATATTTCAATGTCAACTATAGGACAGTACTCTATTTTATGAATGTTATTATCTTCAGAGTGTCAAATCTGTTTTATACTCCTGGAGAATTAACTTTACACTCCAGAAGGGTAAACTACAATGTTTCACAGGGTTAACTTATTTTTTAAAAAAAGGATGCTGTCTTTAGAAAAGATTTATTTAAAAATTTTTAAATATTTAATTTAAGTGCAAAAAATAATTATTTACAACAAGTTTTTAAATTTTAAAATGATTAACTCACGATTGTCTTACTTTTTGTATTAAGTTTCTCCAAATAAT
This sequence comes from Ganaspis brasiliensis, assembly GCA_037103525.1. Taxonomy (NCBI): domain Eukaryota; kingdom Metazoa; phylum Arthropoda; class Insecta; order Hymenoptera; family Figitidae; genus Ganaspis; species Ganaspis brasiliensis. Next base: position 356,133 of record JAZKLR010000097.1, on the reverse strand, counting down.
TTAAAAAGTTTAACAAAATTTATACTATCTTTGCAGCAAAGATCAACAATTGAGTCCCTTTTGGATAGAAAAAATAATTCAAATATAATTACCATCTATAAATTTTGTGTGCATATCTGTATTCGAGAACGTAAAATCAAATTTAAAATATCTAAAAATTAAATAATATAAAAAGTTTGAAAAAATACAACTCTTTTAAATTACAGAAAGCATAATGTAATTAGAAGCATCAGAATCTTTGAGATCAATAAGAATCCTGTTGATATAATTTCATCACCTAGGAGGATAATAATATCCATGTTATTTATTTACTCATTAATGAACATATTACGAAAAAATTTTAACCCTTCAAACTGACAAATTGTATTTATCGTTATTCATTTATTATTGAAAACTCGGTTACATTCGCATATCATATAGTTGAACATCCAACTCGTCAGCTTGACTCTCCGGAGTGTAAAAGAAATTATGAACTCTGAGTCATTTTTACAAAAACGAAAATATAGTAGAGTGTAAGTGCTATTACATGCAATATCTGATGGATAAAATAACTTGTTAACTACGAGAATTTAACACTCTAGATTTCTCAGTGTGGAATAGTATATTGTGCACCGAGACGCACTTCGCCTCGTACTGCAAACATAGCTCGGACGAGAAATGCGTTTTGAGTTGAGGTGCACAAGATTGTTTTATGGAAGTGGAGTACGTTTTTCTCGGTTTTTTGTCGAGTTTTTGAGACTTAAAGCAGACCATACGTCAGGCAGTAGGTTTGCAGGCAACGGCAGACAAAGTATCCTTTGCCGACCGTGGCCGGCAAAACTACAGGCTGAGGTAATGGTCTGCTTTGGGTCTCAAAAAAGCGCCAAGAAACCGAGCAAAACGTGTTCCGCTTTGCATAATAGTTATTTTTATCACACTTGCATCAAAAGTTAGATTTTACGGCTTGTTTGGGAACCTTTAAGAGCTCATTTCACGGCCTAGGCCGTAAAGTAAATGAAGTCGCAATCTGATTGGTTGATGCTGGTCAGCTGACCTTTACTTTATGGTACAGCTGCCCAAACTGGCCCAAACGTCACGGCTGTACACGGTTTTGCCGCCCTCCGGGGGTATTTCTAAGTCTGTCGACCTACTCCCACCTAGAAATGCCCCCTGAGGCCCTTTTTTACGATAACCACCTCTCCCTCGGTTCGAATTCTTAGTTTTTTGTGTGATAAAAAATGTTATATGACACTTGGACCTTTTCGGCACTTAAGTTCTCGTGTATCGTACAACTCGCCACAGCCACATTAGAGCCTCGGCTACTTTTCGGTGGAGCCTCGGCTTCATATCTTCACTTCACCTCGGCTTCGCCTCGGCTACGTTCGATGCAGCCTCGTCACCACCTCTACTTCGCCTCGGCTGCGATTGGACTTAGGCTCGTATTACGATACATACTCGTACTATAAAGTGCCATTTAAGGTCCTTGTGTCATAAATAACTATTTCGTAACGAGGGCGCAAAACATGTGATTGCAGCGAGGGCGAGATTAGGAAAACCGAGGGGATCTGAAGCGCCCGAGGCGAAGCCGATGTCGCGGGAGGATCGCCGAGGTTTACCTAATCTCGTCCAAGCTACAATCACCTTGAGCCCGTGGTGCGAACAACGTTTTTTTCCTACTTGTATGGTAAGTATGGCATTGAGAGCACAAGCGGGAAAACCTTCAGCTAATTAACAATTAATGAACATATTGTATAAATACCATAAAAATTTGTATGTTATGTAATACTACTGCGCATGTGTAACTATCATAAAAAGCTACTGTGCTTGTGTAAATATCATAAAATGCTACTGCGCATGTGTAACTATCATAGAAAACTACAGCATATGTGTAAATATCATAAAAAGATACTGCGCAGGTGTAACAATCATAGAAAACTACACTGCATGTATTACTATCATAAAAATTACTGCACATGTGTTCATAACTTTTGCGCCTGCTCCTCTGACGTCAGCGGGCGGGAAAGTATTTTGTGCCCGCTTCTATGACGTCAGCGGGCGGGAATGTATTTTGCGCCCGCTTCGGTGACGTCAGCGTGCGGAAATGTATTTTGCGCCCGCTTACCATACCCCCGGACGGGAATGACTTACTTTGCACCAGCATTAAGTGCCCGAAATGACATACTTTCCGTGCATGTAGGACAAAAAATATTTTAATGCTTTGGGCGAGTACTTAAAATTAATATTAAGGGCTGTAACTTTCAGGCAATTTTTCTTAAAACAAATCAAACCAAATTTCGAGTGAGGACTGAAAAAAAATAATTGAAAACAAAAATCACCCTAACGTCCATGTACACAAGACTTGGGACCCTGGGAAGATTGGTCTAAATGTCCATGTGTGCTACCTAATTCATAAATTATCAATTCCCTACCTATTTTCCTAATCTGTCTTTCCTAATTGTTTATTTTCCTAAAGTACTGTTTCCGAAAAAGCAAATTCCTAAAACTTTTTTCCTAATCTAAATTTCCTAATGCTATTAATTTCTTCCTAAAACTATTAATGTTTTCTTATGTTCCAAATTATTTAAATTCAAAATGAAAATATGTAATGGAAGTAAAATTTGACAGTTCTAAAATGGTGCTTAATTATTTCGGTTGTTAGTAATGAAATTTAAAGAACAATAGTGTGTTTCACAACATTTACTCGGTAATAAATGTAACTATCCAGAATCAATTTTTTCCCAACAATTTTCATATCAGCGTCCATATTGTTGTTGATCCTAACTATTAATTTTGATAAACTTTTAACTTTTATTGATGATATTAATTTAGAGTTTTGCTAAACTTTGATCACATATAATTTGTAAGGTTTAAATGACACGAAATTTGTTGACTAAAAAACAATCAAATTTGTTAATGGACTACATTCATTACACTGGACAAAATTATATTGTTAGGAAATGTATACTTTAAAAAAATATTTTATTTTATTTATTTATTTATAAAGTATACGGGTTATTACACCCAATTACATAAATAGTATACAAATCCTTAGCGACACGTAATGTATGTCAAAAAAAAAGAAATAACAATTTGTAACAAAATAAAGATTCAACATAATTTTTTTATGTCTGCCAAAAATTAGCCTAAAGAACTAATTTACGCAGTCTTGCTTTAAAGTAACTTAAATACGCAACTTTTATTCATAGAAAGTGTAGTGTTCAGATGAACTCGAAAAATTTTATGATCAATTTTCCGAGCACATCTGTTTAGTCAAAAAAAAAAGGTGTCTAGTTGATAGACACTTATAAAAAAATGCTAAAATTTAAAAAATTTGGCATGAAACATTATGTTTAATATAAATAACTAAATATATTGATAATACATATTATTATATACTAAATAAAAATATTTATTCTTTAAAATATGACTATCAGTTTTCTTCATCGAAATCGCTGTCGCAATGTAGGCAAATGAAATAACTTGTGCGCATGTTCCCACACTTTAAATAATTATTGTGTTATCAAATGTACGTAACGAACTAAACTGAACAGAGCGCTTTATGCTACATAACGAAAAATTTAGGCTATTCCAGATGGGCGGCGCCACCGTCTCACAACTGGTGACTTGCTGTGTCTCACAACCGGAATTTGGCGCTATGTTGAAAAAGGAAAAAAAAAATTTTCAACTGTAGATTGAAACAATGCAATATTGCATTACAAAATAGAAGGAAAATACTAAATAAAAATGCATAACATTTAGCTTTTCCAATTGATTAACTTAAAAAAAAGTACTTTGCACATATTGAAAAAAAGTTTTTTAGTCGATTTTCACACACAGTGTGAAACACAAACAATACATATATCCGCTTCGGTGTACACGCAAAAGTTGGCTCGTATAAAAAGAAATGTTTTTATGTATACCAATCAGCCTTTTTATATTTCGTGTTAAAAAAAATGGACTGTCTCACAACTGGAGCCGTCTCACAACTGGCGACTCTCCCCTATAATAGAAAATATAATTAGAAAAATTAAATTAGGAAAATGATATTAGGAAAATTGTTTTAGGAAAATGGTTATATTAGGAAAAACAGTTGTTAGGAATATATCATTAGGAAACGAGGATTAGAAAAACATCAGGGAACGAAATTATCATATAGAAAGAAGAGACGCTCTAATGAAACTTCACCATGTGTGCTTTAGATTGTTAAATTTTGATGTGGAGAGAGTTGTCCTGAAAAAATTACCAATGACTGCAATATTGAAGATTGAAAGTTGAAATATTTGACCATAGCTACCAGGCAGGTTAAAAAGAGATGCCTGGGAAGATTTTCTGTTGTGTAGAAATAGAGAGGACAACCTATTTTGAGTCGTCTTGCGGGTTGTAGGCATACTACGGTCTTCCACTCACTTATAGAACAAACATCAAACTAATCAATTGGGTCTCATGAATCTTTTGTTGTTTAATATAAAATTTTCTTTTATTTATTATGCTGGAATAAAACGTACATGTGCATGTGAAATTAACATTTTGCACACAATGAAAATCAATTACAAGAAACGAAACCCTTCGAAATAGGATTCATCGTATCAAAAGCAACTGCGAACAACAACTTAAAAATAAAGTGACTGGCACTCGCAAAGGTGAAATAACAGTAGACGTGGATCTCAAACCGATAATAACATGTTTAATGCAAGTAAATTTGTAGGTAACTCTGCTGGGGACAAAATAAATTAGAATGATTTCATTGAGTTTGATAGAATTTCTCAACAAGGGAGTAAAATACGAATTGAAAATAAGTTTTTAAAACAGGGGCATTATTGCTAAAAAAATCAGAATATTGTATGCTGTGGTAGTGGCCACCAGGGGGGTCAGGAGGAGTTAAAAAGGGTATTTTGACATTTTGAATCTTTGCAAGTAAATATTCCATTGCCGAAATTTGACGGGATAAATAGAAATCCAATTGAATTTATAAGTGAGTCAGGAAAATATATTACAAGAAAAAATATATCTGAAAATTTACAACTCGTTATTTTAGAAAACGCGTTAAGAGGCTAAGCGAAGATATGGCACGACGCAAGAACTTTTCCTTTTATACTAACGAAAAGTTGTTTTTGACCTTACTGCTGCCGATTCAGCTCTTGTTTTCTTTGATAAATTATCATAGTTTTCAAATTAAATTTCTCGACAAAATTGCCAATTCAAAGTAGAAAAATCTGCGTTTTAAAGAAAATGATCATTCACTACAAAGCTATTATATGGAGCAATTATGTCGTTCAAAGTTGTGCCTGTCATCGTTACAATAATATGAAATCAATTATCTAATTGTTATAAATCAATTGCCCCAAAGAGCTAGGAAAGTGTTGGTCACTATGAACTAGGGGAAGTGTGTCTAAAACGGCCTACCTAACGTAAATCATATTATTTAATTGAAAATATAGTTTATTTAATCTAAATAAATATACTAAATTATACTTTGATATTTAATTAACTGATTGTATACAATTGAATTCGGTTAAGAAACAGTTAAATATTTAAAAAAGAAGATAAATTAAAGACTTGCATTTTGGCCATAATAGACACATACTTGTCTAAAATGGCCTACCTATTGTATGTTTTCTTAGCTTAATATTTGCTACAAATTAGAAGATTTTTCTAAAAAGGAAGTGATTGAATATTTTTCTATAATGTTTTTCTTATTAAATAATCACGTTTGCTTTAATAAATATCGTTGAATTTTTCAAAATATGCGATTTTAGTGATACGATATAAAAACTTGTTAATATCAGTTTGCAATATTCTAAAACTCTCAATAAACTTTTTTAACTTAAGTTATTTAATTCAAATTTCTTTGAATTATATTTTGTGCAACATAACTCATCAAATGTATTTATAATGTTAATAATTTGAGATATTTGTGAAAAAATAGCATTCCTAACCTCAAAATCAATTCTCTGTTGTTCACTGAGTTCACTGACAGCGCAGCGTGGACGCGGGCAATTTGAAAATCTATTTGAGACCTTGTTAGCAGCTGATGTTACTTCTTATTGTTCCCGCTAGGATGCACGCATTTCTATGGGCCGTTTTATACACACACGGGGTAGGCCATTTTATACAAGTTGATATATTTTTACTTTTTATTTTATTTAAAGCAATTAAAGTAAAATTACAAATTATAAAAAAGCTTGATGGAAAGATAAAGAAATACACGATAAGGTAATAATAGTATATAATAAATTATTACAAAGTTACATTACAAATATTGGTTTTAAAATGCAAGCAAAAACTTTAAGCTTTAGAGACGAAAAATATAATGTTATCTTATTTAATCAGTTTAAAGATTTAAAAACTCAAATAACTTGCAGATAGTATATTTTATGTTTAAAAATATAAAATTAACATTAGTTGATGAGAATTTTTCCCCTAAAGTGTTTTATTAAAAATTGGCCATATTAGACACTAGGCCGTTTTAGACACACTTCCCCTACACTGTCACGGCGAGAATAATGCAAGCTTTGACAAGATTGGACGTAACTCATCGCGATGCTCATAGCTAATAAAGATAGTAATGAGTTTGGTAATAATTATAATCAAAACAAGTCGTATAAATCGATAAATCAGAGTGAAAATAACGCGAATAATAAACAAGATTATGAATTGGCTGATCATCAACAAGCAAGATCGCGTAATAATGAAGGGGATCGGTGTTGAAATTGGAGTCAACAAGGCCCTGCAGCAGCTCATACATCGTTACGCGGTCAATCATCTAACACACATGACAGTAAAAATACAACTCGTGGTGAGATTAAGCTAAATGCATCCATTAAGTATACTGTCTATTTTTCATTTTCTTCTACCATCAGTATTTTGTTTACAAAGTAATTATAAACAAATGAAAGATGGTCAAAGTAGGTTCAGTTTAAGCTTCTGTTGATGCATATTAAATGCAACTATCTATTGGATTCATAGGAAATTAAAGAAACCATTATTTACCTGTATTTTTTTGTACAATTGATTATATATAATTTCTTTGAACTAATTTTTCTAAAATTGGCTGTTTTGAAAATCAGTTAAAGTTTATAAAAATGATTCGCTTGAAACTAGTTACTTAGGGGTTTTCGGTGTCTCTGATTACAAATCTGAAGTCAGTTTTTCAAAATTCAAAATGGTAGATCCAATATGGCAGCGAAAATATTAAATATGTTTTGAAAAAAAAAATTTTATTCGCTTGAAACTTGTTATTCGGGGGTTCTGAGGTTGCTGATTACGAATCAAAAATCAATTTTTCAAAATTCAAAATGTTGAATCCAGTATGATGAAATTTTTTTTTAAATCTTCTTGATTTTCTTGAAAATTGTTATTCGGGAGTTTATGTTTAGAAATACAGTAAAACAAGAGCATACGGATTTGTTTTCAGTCTTGTTTTTATACAATATAAACGTGAATAGTAACTTTGATTTTTGGTACTTTCTTTCAATATAAACGGTTAAATTTTTAGTTTTTCAAAAAACAAAATTGGCTTACAAGACAATGAGTAAGAGTGGACACATCACTTTTATTTATAATTTCAAATATTGTGACAGTGTTTTTGTTTATATTAGCAATTGTAAAATACAAAAACTTCTGGATAATGACGTGAAATTTTAAGCAATAAGCACTTGTAGCCTAGATTTCGTAATAGTAGTTTTAAAATTGTTTTTAAATTTGTAACCAGGGATCTTACAGACACCGAGTAACAATTTCAAGCAAATCAAAAAGATTTTTAAAAAGTTTGTCTACCATATTGGATCCGGCATATTTATTTTCAAAAGCTGACTTCAAATTCGTCATCAGCGACTCGTAAAACCCTCGAATAACAAGTTTCAAGAGAATCAAAAAGTTTTTTAAAATTTTGTCCTCCATATTGGATCCGCCATTTTGAATTTTTAAAAACTTACTTCAGATTCGTAATCATCCCAAAAACCGCCGAGTAACAAGTTTCAAGCGAATCAAAACATTTTTAAAATTTTTGCCGCCATATTTGATCCAACTAACTTCATTTTAATAATCTTTAGGTATTATACTTTCAGAAAATACAAAAACCCAAAAATCGATTTTTTGTCCTAAAGAACTAGGCGTAAACCTTACTAACTACAAAACTTTGATTAACTATTGTCTTAAACCTAAATTCGTAAAAAGTGTGTCTTTTAACAAGCAGTTAAAAAAAGTTAACCCTTAAGCCGTAAAAATGTATTCAGACATTTTTATATAACTATTTAGGACTGTCGGGTACAGCTATCTACAAAAAACTTGGTTCTGTACATGAAAACAATGAATTCAATGGATTTTACAAAACTGTTCTACACAGTTAAAAATTTTGTGTAAAAAACGGTCCACATATTCTTTGTGTTAAATTTAACACAAAGATTGTGTCAATTTAACATGAAAATTGTGTTAATTTAACATAAACGATTGTTGTTAAATAAACATATAGTTTGTGTTATTTTAACACAAATTTTGAGTGGACCGTTTCGGACATTTAATTTGTGTTAAATATACACAAAATTTTTAACTGTGTAGAATACCACATGCACAACTTCTACGCAACTGAGTTCTGTAAAACTTGGCAAACATTCATGACAAACTCTAGAAAAGTCATAAAGTTTATCCTGTGATATTCACCACATTTTACAGAAATAAGTTACGATAAAAGGTTGTACATGCGCTATTCTAAAACAGTTATGTAAAATTCACTGAATTCATTTTTTTCATGTACAGAACCAAGTTCTGTAAATGGCTGCATCCGCCAGTCCTAAATAGATATGAAAAAATGCCTGCATTACTTTTTTCGCTGTATATCTTTTATCAATCAAAAGTTATATGGCTTCAAAAAACATGTTAAAAAATTTCAAAGTTGAATATCTCTATTACATTTATTAAGGCCATGTTCCTCCAAAAAACGTGTTTTTTCAAACTTATTTTATTGATACTACAAAAAATATTTTTTAATCAAACTTTTTTCATATACAAAGACACATAAAAATACTAATTGAAAAAAATTATTATTTTTTTTTTTCAAAATGTCGACACCGAAAATGGCTGTTCAAAAAAATCCCTTTTGTTGGTGGGTGTCACGATATCTCTGGATCCATTTAATTGAGATCAAAAATCAAAATGGTTTCTTATTCTGTATGACATTGGCTATGGTGTGAACTAGAATAAAACATTTTCACAAAAAAAAAAAAAAAATGGCGGACTTTTTATTTTTTAACCCTATTTTTCACTTTTAATTGTTTATAACTTTTTTAAATGATCATGAATACTTTTGGTTCTAGTTCACATTATAGAGAGACATTTGAAGAGTAAAATGGCGTTTGGTTCATGTTGATAAGTGCAATAGTTTCTAAATAAGAGTGACACCCAGTTCAAAAAACGTGGTTTCGAGAAAAAGACGATTCAAGTTTTTGTTCGTGAAAAATCGTAAAAAAAAGTGTTTCTACCACACATGCACGAAAACCTCGTGTTTTCGTTCGCCTTAAGCGGGGCAGAACTCGCAGTTTTTAGGTCAGTGAACGTTAGAGGTAAAAAAAACTTCCGAACGAAACACGAGATTTTCGTACATATGTGATAGAAAATAGCATATGCACCTCGGGAGGCCAATTTTTTGTCTCGCACAATGTTCTCACATATATCCAATCCGGCTGCGTACACAACTTCTTCCTGGTCATCATAGGTGTCATTTTCAAGAATTTTTGCATTTCTTGCTGCAGTTCTATAATCTTTAGACGCTTCTGTGGCCGCTCGAGCGGCCAGATTTACCGCTTAGCGCGCACCACTCTCTCTTCTTTTATACCTACTTCTCGGTCGTGCAAACCTTCGAGACTAATTCTATATTATTTCTAAGAGTATTTTCTAGCAATTTACGGGGGAAAAAATTTTAGATTTTTTAAAAATTGTTTGGAGGAACCTGGCCTTAATAGTTTTTAAGAGAAGCTTTACAATCTTCTTAGTTATATCAAGGACTATAAGTACGCTAAGTTTAATCAAAATCTCATAACAGAAGAAAAATTCTATGATTACTTACAATGGAAATGCTCAAGTGTGATTGAATAGTGTTGGTCGTGGGGTAAGTAGCTGTGATGAAAATTCGAATTCTCGTCCATTGAAGCTGACCTCTAAATGCAGAGTTTTTAGTTGCGTTCTAGACGCAAGATATTATATAAGTGATTTTTAATACTCTGTCACGTTCTCGTAACTTACTATATAGAATCAATAATGTGTCTTATAAAAAGGCAACTTTATATTCAGTGTCTCAAATTAATTTTGATTAAAAATGACCCAATCTCTGAAAGTCGAACCCTCAACTTTGGAAGTTGCACTTCTCACTCGGCGGGAAATAAGGGTTGCTCTCAAATGCTCTGTGCTCTTTTGTGTAATATATAAAATCAATAGATACTCTAATAAATATAGAAGTATTACATTCAGGCTTTTAATATCTCTTGATTCGAAACAAGATTGCGAGTAGCTACCCGAACTCTGTAAATTGAACCCTCAATTCTGAAATTTGCACCCACCCCTTACTCGGTAAGCATGGAATTTCTCTGGTATGTAGCACACACAAATTATAGGTATAAATATTACTAAAATCTTGAGTTCTCAAAACTGAACTAAAGCTTCATCCTCCTTTCGAGTTGCACAGTTCTAGTCGGGTCTTTTCGCGAAACATACTGTCAGTTCTTCGGTTCCTATTACTTGTAGTTGTCGTGAAAAGTCTACAAGATATAATTTGCAGCTTGTGTGCAAAATAGTATTGTTAAATTTATTCTGAAACTAATTTCTCGAAATTATATTGTGAAACTAGTAACTGTATCTGATTTAAAAGAGCAAAGAACAAGTGCAACAGCGAGCACAGTGTGCCTCAACCAGTCGCAGGTGGTCTGAAAATGTAACAACAAACGGCTAATGTGGAATTGTCCTAAATGGCTCCCAGATTCCAGATTTTCAAAATTTGAAATCCTAGCTGCTCCACTTTTTGATCTTTCTACGTAGGAATTCCATATTTATCATGAAAACGCCTAAGAGGCTATCTATTCAGAAAAATATCGAAATAAGACGTGTCATTACGTATTATAACTGTAAATGTCGCTATACACGACTTTGTTGAAGGCGAAATACTCTTTAGCAATCGACACCCCCCCCCAAACCCCCCACCAACAAGGATGATAGAATTGCTTATTGAAATGAAACGAAATTTTATCCACGATAATTGAAAATGTTATTGATACTCATCGTTGTAGGATCTTTGACCCTGCACCTTCTATCTAGCCCACTATAAAACCACCCACCCTGCCCCCCAATTATGGCAGATCTGCTTATTCAAATGAACCGAAATTTTATTCACGATAATTGAAAATATTATTGATTCTCATCGTTGTAGGATTTTTGACTACCCCCCATCCTCATTGACCATCTTTCACCTCTATATAGCCGTCTATGTAGCCATCCCACTTCCAAATTATGACAGAATTGTTTATTGAAATGAAACCAAAATTTTGTCCACGATAATTGAAAATGTTATTGATACTCATTGTTGTAGGATGTTTGCCTAACTCCTCCCCACGCTTATTAAACACCTTTTCCCCCTGTCTGTAGCCCTCTATGTAGCACCCCGACCCCCTCCAAGAATGACAGAATTGCTTATTGAATTAAATCGAAATTTTATCCACGATAATTGAAAATGTTATTAATACTCATCGTTGTAGGATCTTTGACAACCTTTCCCCCACCCGCTTTCATTGACCACCTTTTCCCTCTATGAATCCTCCCAATAGTTATAGGATGCCTTTTTAAAAGTCTTTTTTATGGCAGAAAAGCAGTCTTAATTTATACTAATTAATATAGCAAGGTAAATTTGTAATTATTTTAAATTCCTCTTAATTAAGATACTATTTTTCACAGATGTATAAGTAAAATATGAAAAATATTTTTTTTTCTATGAAAAATACTATCCTAATCAAGATGAATGATAGGTAGTCCACAAGGGCTGGGAGGGGTAGTCAAAGATCCTTTAACGGTGAGTATCAATATCATTTTCAATTATCGTGCTCTCTAAATTTAAAACAGCGAAAATTCGCTGTTTTAAAACAGCGTATGTACGCTGGTGAATTAGAGAATTTCGCTGTTAATCAGTGAAAAAATCGCTTTTTGATCAGCGTATATACGCTGTTTTGAAGAAGCTGTATATTTTGTGCTGCTTCAAATTTAGAGAGTGGATAAAATTTCGTTTCATTTTAATATGCAATTCTGTCACCATTGGGGGTGAGGGGATGTGGGGGTGGGAGTGTCTATTGCTAAAAAGTATTTCGCCTTTAACAAAGTCGGCATTTACAGTTATAATACGTAATTACACGTCTTACTCCGATATTTTCTTGAGTTGATAGCCTCTTAGGCGTTTTCATGGTAAATAAGGAACTCTTACTATTCTGTCGCACTTACTTAATTCAACGGATTACAGAGTACTGACTTCGTCGATCGCGATCCCGTCTAAAATCCCTAAAATGACGATTGTCGCTCGGACCTTTTCGGTAATTGCCAACGACAATCGTCCTTTCTTCCTTACGTATTTGTAACGCACCGTTACACCCCCCCCCTCCCCCATTTGGGACGAGGTTTATAGATCAGACAATTCGTCGTAATTTGTATCTAATACTAAAATTTCACTCTCATTTATAATATCCTTTTCTTTACTTAGGTTTTTTAAAAAAAAATTTTTATCAAAAATAGTTTTCTCTAAAATCTTCTCAATTTTTTTCTTCCTCTGTGTCCAATTGGCAGGCTTAAATCGGGATCCGTCTTTGCTTGGCAACAAAAATGTTAATTTTCCTTGGATTCTCCTTTCCTCACAAAACTCATCGTGGAATAAGTACAATTGTTTGATAACAGCTTTTTCACAAAAACGACATTTTCACGATACTATCCTTTCAACCATCTGAAACAACAAATCAAAAACGCAAATTCCACAAAATTACATAAAAATAAAAAATAAAATCAAAAGATTCTGTCATTTTGTAGTTCACAAAAAATAAATACAACCTTTACTTTTTATCTGTTTTTTTTTATTATTCAATTTTTATTATCATTTACTTCCAATTTTATTCTTGGAGAAAAAATACAAATATTTAACTCAACTAAAAATTCCATTTCATATTTCAAAATCAACTAAAATAATCTCATTTTCTTCTTTATTCTTCTAATTTAACTTTTCTTCTGAGTCTGTAGAAGTATCATAAGATTCCTCTTCGTGGAATAACGGCATTACTCTTTCATTTTTTCTCTCCCTTTCTTCTTTCATCTTCCGTCCAGTTTTTATAATTTTTTCCTTTCTTTTTTCTTCCCTTTTTCTCTCTTCCTGCTTCACTTTTCTTTCCTCTTCTTCCTTTTTCATTCTATTCTGCTCTTTTTCCTTTTCTTCCCATATCATTAGTTTCCACAACTCCACTTCTTCCTTATCTTTCTTTTTCTTTTCCTGACATTCTTTGTCTACTTGTTTCTTTTGTCTCGTTGCTTCTCTTTCCATTCTGTCCTGCGTCTTCACTCTATATTCTTTCATTCCAAAAAAAAATTTCTTGTTCCTTCCCCCAAGTCCAAGTTTTTTCCTTTTTTCTTTGTAGTATTTCTTCCCATTCTCCGATGCCTTCATCTTCTAACTCTACTATTTCCAAACCTCCCACTGCTTCACTCAGGCCACTTTCCTCTGAGCTATCTTCTATTTCTTCCTTTTCCTCCAATTTCCTCTCTGTCCTTTTAATGTCCTTTAGAACTTTCTTCATTTGCCTTAATTCCTCCTCTTTTTCTTCCAATTCTCCTCTTCTCTCCGAAATCTCCCACTCCAACATTTCGACCTTTTTCTCGAAAATCGCTCTTTCTCATTTCACAATTTCTTTTTTCTCCTTCTCGAACCTTTCTGTCCACTTCTCCATCTGAAATCCAAAATAGACAAAAAAAATCTCTAATTTTTTCCCTGATCATTTACCATAATATTTTCGTAAATCATTTATATTCCAATTCCCTACCGATTTTCCTCTTATTTTCCCCAGTTCATACACTGTCGAAGAAATCTTTTTTACAATCATATATGGACCTTCGTAATCTTTTCTTAATTTCTGCGCAATTCCTGAAGCCTTATTTGATAATGTTCTGTCTTTTTTCAACACTAAATCACCAACATTATGTTCGATCTTTCGCCGATTTCCATCATATCTATCAGCCTGTTTTTTATTCGCTACATTTAAATTTTTCTGGACTTGTTCCTTTATAATCTGCAGTTTCCGCAGACGATCTGTCCATTTATTCACTTCTTGAAATTCAATTTCGTCTTCTCCTTCTATCTCTCTTCTCAGAGTTTGTAAGAACTGAAGCTCTCTTCCTAAATTCAGGAAAGCTGGTGTAAATTTCGTTGCTGCGTTGACACTCGTATTTAAAGCAAATTAAAGATCTTCGATGTTAACATCCCACAAATTATGCTCTTTGTCGAGATATGCTTTTATCGCAGTTTTGATTGATCTGTTATATCTTTCCGTCGGGTTTGCCTGTGGATAATATTTTGGCGTTGTCAAATGCCTAATGCTAAACTTTTGAGCCAATTCTCTTATCGACTTATTGACAAATTCCGTCCCATTGTCTGATAAGAGAATTCGAGGTGTTCCCCACCTGGAAATCACTTTCTTGTGAAATTCACTCTCAATTGTTTTCCCGTCGGCTTTTTTAATGGGAACTATTTCCACCCATTTTGTAAACAGATCCACAAATACCAAGATGTATCTGTTGCAATTTTTAGATTGTGGTAACGGTCCCATTATGTCTGTGGCAACCATCGTCCATGGTTCCTCAATAATGCGTTTACCCATCAATCCGATCTTCGGTTGGTTATTTGCCTTTATCCTCTGGCAAATTTCACACATTTTCACGTGTTTTAGGACATCTGAATACATACCAGGCCAGAAATAATTATCTGCTATTCTGTGATAGGTCTTTTCTCTACCCATGTGTCCTGCCTGTATGTTATCATGATTTTCCAGCATTACTTGCTTTCTTAAACTTTCTGGATCAACTAATTTCCAAGGATTAGTTTCTGGTAGCAAATCCGATTTCAATGGATCCAGTCTGTGGAAATACAACTGTCCATCTCGAATTCTCCAATTTTCATTTTCAAATGGCTTATTTTTCACTGCTTTCATCTTCGCTTCATACGAACTATCCTTTCGGTCCTTTTCCACAATTTCTTCCAACATTTGTTCCCAACTTTCCTGGTCATTAATCCTTGACAAGGCATCTGGAACTACATGAGATATTCCTTTTCTGTACACCATCTCATAATTATATTCCAATAATCCTAATGCCCACCTTGCCAATCTTCCTGTTGGATTTTTTAAATTGTGTAACCACAGAAGCGCTCGATGATCTGTTACTACAGTGAAATTGTAGCCTTCCAGATACGGTCTAAACTTTTTAATAGCCCAAACTACAGCTAAGCATTCTTTTTCCGAAACTGTATACCTTCTTTCAGCTTCACTCATATTCTTGCTCGCATAAGCAATTACCACAGTTTTTCCATCAATTACTTGGCTTAAAACTGCATCTAAACCTGAATTGCTTGCGTCAGTTTCCAGCTGAAATTTTTCTTCAAAATTCGGCGCACTTAAGATAGGAGCTGTAGTCAACAACGTAACTATCTTTTTCATCGCCTCATCTTGTTCATCTCCCCACTTCCAAGAATTCTTTTTCCTCAAAAGCTTCTAAAGTGGTTCAATAATTTCAGAAAAATGTGGTATAAATCTCCTATACCATGATGCTAATCCTATAAATCTTTGTAGCTGTTTGACCGTTTTTGGTGTCGGAAATTCTTTTATGGGTTTTATTTTGTCGTGGTCTATCTGCAGACCTTTCTCATTTACGACAAAACCTAAATACTTAATTTCAGCACAACCGAACTCGCACTTTTCCACGTTGATTTTCAAACTTGCTTGTTTCAGTCTTTCTAACACTAGCTCGATATAATACATATGTTCGTCAAACGTTTTCGACACTATGACTATATCGTCTAGATAACAAAAAACATGTGGTTTTAATTCTGGGGAAATAATCCTGTCCATCAGCCTTTGGAAAGTTGCAGGGGCATTGCACAATCCAAAAGGCATCTTCTTAAACTGGTACATGCCTTTTCCAGGAACAATAAAGGCTGTTATTGCTTTGGAATCTTTACTTAGTGGAATTTGGTTATATGCTGCTTTTAAATCAATTTTGGATATGTATTTGGCTGCTCGTAGCATATTCAAAATTTCAGCCATCAGGGGGACTAGATATAGGTCTTTTTTCGTAATATTATTCAATTTACGAAAATCTAAACAAAACCTATACGATCCATTTGGCTTTTTTATCATGACTATTGGATTGGACCAATCGCTGCTGCTTGGCTCGATGATATCCTCATCCAGCATGCGATCTATTTCTTTGCAGATTTCTTCTTTAATCTTGGGGGAAACGTGGTAATATCTCTGCTTTACAGGTTCATGATCTTGAACATCTATCACATGTTCTGTCATCGTAGTTCCATGGTGCTTTCCATTAATAACAAGTCCTTTTTCTTTTATCAATTTATCCAATCTATCTATCGTATTCAGTATTTCGAATCTATTGTTAAATTTAATCTCCATTAATTTCGGAATTTCCTTTTTCTTTTCATTTAAAATAATTCTTTTACCTAAATCATCTTTTAATTTTTCTTCTTTTGATTTTCTATTTCCAAAATCTTTGAATTTTTTAAACTGTAGATTTTTATTTACAAATTTTTCTGGATAATTTAATTTCTCATTTTTTTTGCTATTTCTTTAAATCTTATTTCTTCCATTATTGGTGTTTCTAAATTTTCAAATTCTCCAAAGTTCATTTTATACCGAACTTGTGGTAAATCTTTTAGCCACCATTTCTCTATTGCATAATCATAACCCATTCCTAATCTTTTTAACATATTGTCTCCTATATATGCTTTTCTTCCTAAACCTGGGACAATTCGAAATGTTAGATTTTTCTTCAAATTACCAATAGTAATTGGTATTTCTACTTTTCCTAACATATCCATTAAATTCTCATTCGCAACTTTCACTTCTTTAACATTCATTGGAATAATTTGTACACTATAAGATTTTAACATTTCTATAAATTTTCCACCCAAATACGAATGTGTTGCTCCAGAATCTATTAAAACTGTAAATTCATTATCCTCAAAATCTACTTTTACAAAAAATCTATTATCTCCATTTTCTATAGTGTCTATCTCTGGTACAAAAACTTTTTCTTGGGAATACTTGCGTCTCAAGCACCCCCTTTATTCGTTTCCCTGATTCAACAATGGACATTCTCTTTTAAAATGACCTACCTCATTACATAAATAACATTTAATTTGCGGTCTTTCGAAATTTTTTACTTTCATTTCTAACCTCGGACATTCTCGTTTAAAATGCCCTATTTGTTTACACAAATAACATTTTCCATTTTTCTGATTCGTAAAATCAGAATTTGGATTCTCTGCATCCCGTGCACCTGGATGCCTGCTCTCCATTTTCTGTTTTTATTCAGAAATTTTCTCATTTCTATTTGAACTCATTTCAATCGCTTTTTGCCTCGATTGTCCTGTTCCAGTATTAGAAAAATTTTCCTCCGGAAATGTTATTTTCGGCCAGTTATTCTGATAGTTATTTCTAAAGTTTGAAAATCTATTAAAATTTTGGAAATTCAGAAAGCTAGTATAAACTTTTCTTCCTCTTCCAAAACTTTTAAAATTTTCATTTTCTCTTTTCTGTTGAATTCCTAAACTGTGTTGTTTTTCCTCTACTTTTCGTTTTCTTTTCGTTGGCACATCTAAAATTTGTCCTCTTATTCTCGATTTTGCTATTTCAGTTTCAAATTCTTTACCTAATCTTTCTAACTCTTCAAAAGTTTCAAAGTCTCTTCTTCTAATATATAACTTATATTCAATTCTCAAATTTTCGTAAGCTCTGCGAAGTTCCCATTCTAAAGATTTTCTCGGAAACAATTTCTTAAACAGCTTCCTAATTTCAGTCAGAAAAGAATGAATATCCTGATCCTCTTTCTGATTTTAAAAATTTAATCTTGTTGGAAATTTCTTCGAAATACCTTTCATCCAGAAATACACTGATGAATTTTTCCCTAAAATCTTCCAACGATATTCAGCCATATTTGGAAATTTTATACCATTCCAAAGCTTCCTCTGCAAAAACTGCATCCAAATTCTCAAGCATATCACAATTTGATATGTGATATCCTTTCTTGAATCTGAACAAGTCTTCCAGAAATTGCTGTTACGAAATCGAACCGGTCAATTTGACATGATTTGATTTATCTCTACTATACCTATTCTCATTTGAATTTTTTCCTGAATTTTTATACAAGTTATCTTTCTGAAATTTATTTCCAAAATTTTCACTTTCTTTTTCCTGATTTGACCTATACTTTGGATCTTGATTCGATTCGTCATATCGAAAATCACCTCCTTGTTTATTTCTATCATCTTCTTTCGGCCAATCATAATTGAAACCAAAATTTTGTTTTCCAAAATTATTTTGATTTTCCCTTGAAACTTTTTCCGTTCTTAAATTTTTTCCTAATTTTTCTTCTAATTTTTCTTTTTCATATAATTTATCTGCCTTTAAAGAATTATTTTTTACTGGTTTATACTTTTCTTTTACTATTTGCCTATGTTCTTCTTCTAATAATTTATTTTCCCTTCTTATTTTTTTTTTTCCCTATTTAAAAATTCGTCATACGCTAATAATTCTTTTCTTTCTTTGTATAATCTTTCATTCGTCCCAATAAAAGAATTTACTTCATACGTTTCCCGACTGCTACCGTCGTACCGACTTTCGAAACTTTTTTCCGTTTCTTTATATCCTAGTCGTTTATCCTTTTCCGTGAATATTTTCTTATTCGCGCCTAAATTTCTAACACTTTTCTTTTCAAATTCTTCATTTTCTAAATCGATTACTTTAACCGGTAATCTTGCTTCTGATAACTTTAAATTTTCATTATCCTTCCGACTCTCTTTATCACTACAAAATTTTCCTGGTACCGAAAATTTCCTAAACTGGTTTCTTCTCGTTTCCGATTGTTGAGGGGCCGTTTCATTTAACTTTAATTCCCTTAATTCACTTTGCGGAATAATTTTCATTAATTCCCTAATTAAACGATTTTTCCTTTCTGCACTTTCTTTTCAAAATTTCATTTGTTCTACATTATCCTTTTCTTTTCTACTGCTTTCAAAATCTATGTTTCTTCGTCTGAAATTATTTGCCATTTCAGACAAATCCGAAAATCCATCTGTTTCCGAACTATCACTTTTGTCACTATCGTTCTTATTTTTATTTACTACATTCTCATTCCCTATTTTATTTTCTTGAAATTCCGCGTTTTGTTCCTCGCGCTTGTTTTCTAAATTTTCTTTACTTCCTAAATTTTCACTATTTTTAGGGCTTTCTTCTTGTTTTTCCCCCTTACGTGGTCTTAATTTACGTTTACCGGTCATTTTGATTTTATTTTTCTAAACGCTATTATAAAAAAATTAAATTTTCCACAATTTGTCGAATTGTAAGAAAATTAATTTATTTTAACCAAATTCACTTTTTCTTCACTTTTTAAAATTTTATTCTAATAAAAATTTTCACTTTTGAAAATTCTGTCAATTTTCAAAAATCCGTTATTTTCCACTAATTTTATTTTTCTGAAATAACTGATCACTTTATTTATTTTTTAAAATCAATTCATTCTCATTTCCTATTAAAATATGTCACTTTTATTTAAAAAAGATTTTTCGCATTTAATTCCTTTCCACGAAATAAAATAAAATCCGATTTAAAATATTCTAAAATCTTTTCGTTCGTTTTTCTATTTATTCATTTCTTATTTCCAAACTAATTTTATTTTTAAAATTTAACCAACGTTTAAAATTTTCAATATCTTTAATTTTAAACTATTTTCCTTTCACTTTAAAATTTTCTTAGTCTTACAAGAAAAAATTTTACTTTTTAAAATCTACACTTTTATTCTATTTTCACTTTCCTTATCATTTAAAACCAAACTTATCTACAATTTATTTATTAACTATTTTCTACAATTTATTCTATTTTATTCTTCTTCATTTTTTATTTCGAAAAATTTCACTTTTACTACTTTTAAACTTTTCCTTTGTTTCTTGTTAATTTCATTAAAAATCTTTTAAATTTTATTCTTTCATTTTATCTTTCTGGATTTTACTTTGTTTCCCTAATTGTTTTTAATTCTTATTTCACTTTTCTCCGAAATTCGTTCTATTTACGCTCAGCTGATCGTTATCAGATCAACCGGCACTTCTAGTAAACACACGCGACCTTCGCTACTTTCGTTAAATTTTAAATTTTTCGCGACCACGTTTTCTTCAATTTCCTAACAAAATCACTTTTTCTTACTTTTTCCTATTATTTCACTTATTTTCTTCTATTACTTTTATTTTTCCGCACTTATTTTTCACTTCTTTTCACTATTTACCGGCTTTTCTTTCTATTTCTTCAAACCTTTCTATTTCTCTTTTTTTTCGCTTTAAATATCTTATTTTTCAATTAAATCAATTTAACTCTATTATATTTCAATTTATTATTCTTAACCTAACAAATAAATTCAACTTTTCATTCTTACTTTACTCATTTTCACCACATTTTCTCTGGGACTGAATTTTAGGTTAGGAAAAATGTCACTATTTTGGTCGGAAATTTTGGTATAATTACGGGTTTTCTGGACGTTAATAATTAATCAGTGGATTAATTCGTACTTTTTAACGTTGGGCGCCAGGTATAACCCTTTGCCAGGAAAATAAGGGTTATGTTTCAGGACAGGGAAAGTTGAGGGAAATTGAGGATACACATTTAAATAAAATGAATAATTATATTTTATAACAACCTAACTTACAATTAAATATGATCCAACGAGTTCGGGACAACAATCTCAAGAAATCTTGTTCTAGGAACCAAATCGAATCTGGACACCACCAGGAAGACACTATCCTGTTGCACTTACTTAATTCAACGGATTACAGAGTACTGACTTCGTCGATCGCGATCCCGTGTAAAATCCCTAAAATGACGATTGTCGCTCGGACCTTTTCGGTAATTGCCGACGACAATCGTCCTTTCTTCCTTACGTATTTGTAACGCACCGTTACAGTAGAAATATCAAAAAGTGAAGTAGCTAGGATTTCCAATCTTGAAAATTTGGAATCTGGGAGTCATTTAGAACAATTCCACATTCGCCGTTTGTTGTTA
This sequence comes from Ganaspis brasiliensis, assembly GCA_037103525.1. Lineage (NCBI taxonomy): Eukaryota > Metazoa > Arthropoda > Insecta > Hymenoptera > Figitidae > Ganaspis > Ganaspis brasiliensis. The sequence goes on along the minus strand of JAZKLR010000097.1, from coordinate 334,813 downwards.
CATTTTCAGACCACCTGCGACTGGTTAAGGCACACTGTGCGAAAGCTCCTGACATAAAAATTGTCAGTAATTCCTTTACTATTAACCTTCTAGTCCAAGATTTAATCATTTTACAAATACGGTGACATATTCCTGCATGACCGATGGACCCCATAATAGCCAATAACTTTCTCCGCCTATTTACGGATCGTTATTGGATTACTTCTTATATTCCAGAAACTAAATCGCAGCATTTACAGGTTTAAAAAACTGTAAGTCTGGTATATCGTTCAATTTCCTAATTTCGAAAGTAAAATCCTTTTCTCTCTAAAAGTCATTCATTGTTCCGCTTTGTGAATAAATCAGGGGTTTTTAAAATTAATTGAATTGTAGTTTGTTCCTTCCAGACATAACAACTCTAAAAAAATTGTTTAAGACAAAAGTCGATCATTGATTGGCACTTCAATAGCATTACTTGTAAAAATAATATAAGTTATACAAACTACGTGGGTAAAAATTTGAAAATCATAATCTAAAATTCTCTTACGTTTGTACTGTAAAGTTCTTGTCTTCATATTAATCAACTTACCTCTGGTAAAGCATTAACCCAAGAATCAATTAAAGCGTTTATTCCAATAATCTCTGGTTCCATGAACACCATACCACATCTTAAAAAATATAAATCAATTAATGATTATACGAATTAAACAATTAAAAATGTCATATTCTTAACGTTTCTTTAAAAAGAAATATAGATTATATCTACATGATTAACCACGGAATTAGCTCAGTTGGTTAAGGTCCTGCATTCTGCGGTCGCGCTAGGGATTGCAATCCCGCAAAGCGGGATTTTGATGGCTTGCGGATCCCGCATAATATTTTGCGGGATCCGCAAAATTATGCGGGATCCGTAAAACTGACATTTGTTTTTTATATGAGAGATTTTATATGAACTGATCAAAATAAAAAAAATTGTTAGCCAATCATGCTTAAATTCGAAGTATTTATAGTGCGTACAGATGGTAATCTTTGGTGATTTTTTTTTGTCCAATATTTTCCGAGTGGGAGGGGGGTAATCTTTCTGGGTTTTACGGTACAACGCAAATTTTAGTAATTTTTGCTTCCTCATAGAGGAAGCTTTGTGATCGTTAAAATATTCGATTTTCCAAAAATAGTCTAAATCGACTCATTTTTATCTAAAAAGCGAAAATTTTCATACCTAAGCGAATGTCCAGATGTATGTGTATGTGTGTGTGTATGTATGTGTGTGTGTGTGTATAGCGTTTTTTGTGTACAAGATATCTTGAGAACGCTTAAACGGATTCAAATAAAATTTGGATGACTTATTAAGCTCATGAATATCTAAATTTGGACACAAGGATTTTTTAAAATACCCAACCAAATTTTTTTGAGCACTATTTTTCATCGAAAAAAATCGGTTTTTCCAAAAACAAATTTTATGCTAAAAATACAACTTAATGAATACAAAAATCGTATTCCTTATCTCAAAACGAATCGATTGACCTATCAAACTTTTATAATTAACCAAGAATTCGTAAAATAATTTATATTTTTAAATTTTTTGGCATTTAATATTCATCATTTTTAAATTACTTCCCCAATTAAGTTATATATTATTAATTTCTTGCTTCCTCTATGAGGAAGCAAATTATTTTGCTTATTTGGAAGCGAAATGTCCATGAAATGGACATAATTCTCACCTAGTTTTATATTTAACAATAAATTAAAAAAATTTTGCTACTATCAGTTTCGATAGAGTTTTTCATGGTTTTTCGATTGGTGATATGTATATAAAAAAATAACATTTTTTTGGTCAAAAAAATATATAAATACCTCAATATTAATACCTCGAGTTTAAGCATGATTGGCTTAAACTTAAATATGAGTGTGTCTTGGTTACTCATTTTTTTTACATCACCTAATGAATAAAGGGCAAACATTTGTCTATTGTTTACGACTATTTAAAATCTATAACGCCAACCAGTGTAGAAACAGAAAGAGCGTTTTCAGCAGCAGGATACATTTGTAGTTCTTTAAGAAGCAGGTTGGGGGACGAAACCATTAATATAATATGTTTTTTGAGATCATATTTTCAGTTAAATGAATAAAAAAATTACAGATTATAATTATAATTTCCAATCCCAATAAATACCTATTACTTAAACATAAACACACATATTTTCTTTCTTGATTACAAATTAGTGAGTCTAATTGTACAGTACAATAGTCTTTTTATTAGTAACTTTTTTTAATAAAAATAGTTTTAATTTTGAAGTTCCCATCATATTAGAATTATCTAATTAACAGAATTTATTTATTAAATCATGCACTTACATGCAGAAAAAACCATGAACGCCGGAAAAATTCCAAAAACACTGCTGGATCCCGCGGAATCCCGCGGGATTGTTACCGAATCCCGCAAATGATCCCGCGGGATTGAAAACTGTGCGGGATTGCAATCCCTAGGTCGCGCCAAGTCAAGTTTGCTTGATTTGCGCATGGGGGAGCCTGGCATTTTTTCAGGCTTGTGAAGTAACTTCAGTGGTAGGTTTGACGTAGAGGTATAATAATTTGCACTGTCGGCAACTAACTTGTGCAGACTATTAGAACTCGATTGTCGATAAACTGGTTGTACTCAGGAGAGGTATTTTTACAGTTTTCTCTCTCCACTGGCGAGCAAACTGAATGGGTGGTCCAGGCAAATGCGAGTACTCCTACTTCAAAGCCGTTCTTTAGGCGCGCAAGACTTGGTTCTTCTGTTTAAAGTACTATTTTAACGAAAAGTTTCCTCGATGAACACTTGTAAGTGCGAAAGGCCAATAGACAAGTGTATAATTTAAAAAAATCTTTATTATTATTATTATTACCATACATAATACATTGGCGGCTCGTATGCAGAGAGCTGTTCTTCTGAACTCCCTGAATCTGATTTGGGAGCATGATTTTTTATAAGATCTTATATGTGACTGTCCAGGACAAAACGTGCCTTAGCTCCAAAAAATAAATTTTGATTTTTTAATGCCAACCAACAAATCTTTATTTGCTCTTTCATATCCAAAAATATAAAATTGTTGTTTAAAAGAAATTTTTGTTTAATCAAGCAAGAAGCGTAGGCACGTTACATTGGCTTCAATGCATTGCTGCAACTTTAAACGCTCATCCTGTAAAGTTGACGTTTGGGAGCTAAGGCACGTTTTCTCATGGACAGTCACATATAAGATCTTATATAAGACCCAATCACACCGTGCAGGAAGGACGATATTATCAACTTTCATTGTGGCAACCTTTTGAATAGTGTTTTTTGTTCTACAAATCTCCCTGATGAAAGTGCTATATTGACCAAAATCGTAACTGCTAATTTTTTCAAGATATATGTAGTTATACATCATAGCCAAAAATTCTGAGAAAGCAAATAATTCGCGTTATTAGCCCCTTAATGCTAAAGCTTAAACTGTAAGTCCTGTATCAGAAATATCAATAAGAACGGAAGTATTTTGTCAAAAAATGTTCAAAAATAAAAAAAAAATTTGTAAGGATAAAATAAATTTTTAATTTTTTTATACATCAACAATGAGGGTATTTCGTCAAAATATGATTAAATAAGCACCGAAAAAGTGTTCCCTTTGAGAGGGAAAGTGAGACCACTCCTGATGGCGATACGCGCGGAAAGTGCTAGGTGGGAGTGGTCTGAAAGTTCCCAAATAAGGGTGTGTTTTTAGCGGGTCGGCAAGTCGCCAGCCCCGTATAACTCTGTAGTATGGGCAACAGGGTTCCTGGTAGTCACACCTGTCCTGAATGAAAAAAAAGTTCTTCCCCGATGCTGAAAGAAAACTCTTGCATATTTTGAATCCTTTCGATTCAAAGAAACAAAATTTTAAAGGTACAAAATCGTATCTGATCCTCCTGACCGATTTTTATAATTTTAATGTACATTTAGTGCAGTATAATAAAAAAATTTTAGGTTATGTTATGTTTAATATGATGTATGTTCAAATGTTTCTTGTTTTATAAAAATTCACTTCACTTCATAGAGGCATATTTCATTTGTTAATAGGACCATATTGTATTTTGAGCATCGTTTTTACACAATTAATTCGTATTTATAAACGATTAATTTTTAAATTATTATCTCTTTGTTCATATTAATAGTTGTTAATATGTCCTTTGGGACTGATTTAAACAAATTTTATTAATTATAATGCACTAAATGTACATTAAAATTATAAAAATCAGTCAGGAGGATCAGATACGATTAATTTCCGGTTCCTTTTTGACATCCTTAAAAATGCGTTGATATCAATGAGACTTGCTTGTTTCTCCCAGAAGAGCGACTGGTAACGGAGAACTCGAGAGATAGTCTGGCTATCCATTTTCTACATGCCTTGTTTCACCGCAAGACATTCTAACTCGGTATCTGAATAATTTTTTCAGCTGGATTTAATGAACCACTGGCGTTAGCAATGATAACTTCTTATGATTATTTTCCTTGTGTAACAACCACCTCTAGGCCTTTTAAACTAGCGCCAGTTTGTAAGAAAAAGGTTTTATTCTAACTTGGACATCCTATAACCGGAGCTTGCGTTAACATGCGTTTAACTTAATTAAAAGTATCTTGCTGAGCCGATCCCCATTCCCATACACCTTCCTTTTTTATTAGATGAATAAGATGTGAAATAAGTTGTAAGACATCCTTTACGAAACGGCGATACCACGAGACCATTCCTAGATATTGACGAAGATTCTTCAAAGTCGATGGTGGCTGTAAATCCAAAGTGGCAGTAACCTTTTCTGGATCAGGATGAAGTTCATTCTGATCGATGAGATGTCCGAGATATTTTAAATTAGTTCTAGCAAATTGCAATTTCTCGAAACCTGGAATCAAGTATGCTTTAGAAATTGATCCAAAACATCCTTCAGTAATTTTTAGTGTTTCTCAAAGGTTTCCGAAATAATTACGATGTCATATAGATAAGAAAATATCTTCGAAGCAAGTTCAGGTGAAACGAATTGATCGATGAGACGTAGAAACGTAGCAGGTGCAGAGTGCAGTCCAAAAGACATCACCACAAATCCAAATAATTCTAGCCTTGGTACTGTAAAAGCGGCAAGTGGACAACTTGAATTAGGTAATTTAATCTGCCAATATTCATTCTTTAGGTCGATGGTAGCTTTTAAACATTTTGGTTCAAAACATGCAAAAAGCAAAAAAAAAATTATATCCGTTCGAAAACGTCCATGAATGAACCCAATTAGCCTTCAGTTTTATTTTAAGCCCTTTATGACTGCTTTTTGAGACATCCTGGCAGATGAGTTTAAGAAAATGAATTTTGTCTCTTTAAGGAGTTATACCTGTTTGGAGGCTTAAGGGAAGGTTACCGTTCTCTATGGTGAAAAATGCATGAAGTTTGGGGATTTTTTTTCATAGACGGAAATATTTTTGTAATAGCAGATTTTTTTATTTAAATAGTACATAATTATATAAACTTTTTACATATTTATGTTAAAAAAAAATTAAAAATGGCGGCTGTAGCTTAACTTTTAGAAGACCCTGCGCGACGTATTTTTTATGCACCGTACGTTCCACAGCCTCACCAGGTTATCAGAAACAAAAAATCCTAATAGATTATTAAACCAGGATAAATTTAGGGGGCCTTATCGTTTTAAATAACCGTTGGCAATTAATACACTAGTTAATTAAGCAACTTTTAAAGAGTAAAAAAAATCGTGATATAATTTTTTTTTACAAAATGGCGGTTGTAAGATTGCATAAAGAGTACAGTGTTTTTTGCAGTACTCCGCGGCGAGCAATGAAAAAATAATTGGAAATTGAAGAAAATAATTGAAATTTAAGAAAAAAATTAGAAATTGAAGGAAATAAGTGGGAATTTAAAAAAAATCATTGTAAAAAGCCCAGAGTTATTGAATATTGAAAAAAACTATTGAAAATTGAAGAATGGAATTGAATGTCAAAAACTATTATTAATAATTAAGGAAAATAATTTAAGAATTGTACAATTGGATTGAAAGTAGAAGAAACTAAGTGATAATTGAAGAAAAAAGAATTAGAACAACCCAGGAATTGTAGAATTTAAAGAAAACAATAAAAAATGAAGAATGTAATTGTAATTTGAAGAAATTAATTAAAAATTGTAGAAAATAATTTGAAATTGAAGAAAATAGGAGTTTATGAAAATTGTTGAATAATAATTGATGAATTGAATTAAAGTTTCACAAACATAATTGATAATTGAAAAAAAATATTGAAAAAAGCCGAGAATTATTGATTATAGAAGAAAATAATTGAAAATTGGAGAAATTATTGAGATGTGAAATAAATATTTATTTATTTATTTATTTATTTATTTATTTAATACATAAACGGGCATAATAAAATAACAAATAAAAGCTCTTTTGTACCATAAGTACTAATAATAAAAATTTACAATAAAAATTTATATAGCATGATCTAACAAACAAACAATAATTCTTCGATGCCGAGGTAACAATAATAATATTAAAGTTATAATTAATCTCTCGAACAGCTTTGAGAGGCACAAATATATCAATTGTTCGATACAAATAAGCATAAAAAATTGCAACGTAATTATCTACATAATACGACACTGAAATAGACCACCAGTCAACTATATTGAAGAAGTTATCAATTTCTATAAAATTTGCATTTTGAAAATCATAAACAAAGCGGGGAGGTATCGGCAAATAATTTCGTGATTTTATAATAAAATGTGAAATAATATTGAGCAAAAAAGGAGGATGATATGGATCTCAGCTATAAGTATATCACTCGCAACAGATAGATTATAGATTAAAACCGCTTTAAATAACTAAATCCAAAAATTTCCCCCAATGGTTTTAACAGTTATTAATTTGAGCTAGATTTAAATAAAATAAAAAAAAAAAAAAAAAACAACTGTTTCAGACATTATAGAGGCTCTTTCAAGCTGATCACGGATTGATCCAGGTATAAATAAACAAGATTGAGTGTTGACATCATTCGAGCACAATGAAAAAAAAAAACGGAGTATTGACATCGCCGCATATACAAATTGTGCCATCTTCGGTGAAAATAGGGAGAGGCAGATCGGAAGAAGCGTGATAGTCTATGATGGGAGATTGGATTCCCTTTCCTGAACCGTAGACACCTGAGTGTGATGAGTCATACTCGTAGATGTTTTCTTGATCTGAATCAATGCAGGGATTTCGTTTCTGTATATTATCCTCAAATTTTGCTCACCTTTGTTCTGCCGTTGTAGAAGTTCCTTCTTGAGATCCCTGAGTTCTTGCAGCTGCATCCTCGTCTTGTCAGGAGCAAATTGTAATCCCGTGAATATTTCTGGGAGTTTGAAATCTCGTTTCAATTTCATAAATGCTGCGTGATAAGACTTGGCTGCATTGACAGACGGGAATTCCAACTTTAGTGGCCTCGGGTTCTGGAGATTTTGCGCAGACGATCCGATTCTTGTAAATTTCACAGAATCAATTATATCAGGCGTTGTGAGAGGTATTAAAAGATTTTTAATAAATTTAGAATTATCCTGAGCAGTCTGTTTATCCTTATTTTTATTACAGTTAGTGCCTTCTGAAACATCAGGTTCCTTGAGACCAAAAATAATTAAATTATTTTTACGTGTCTCTCTTTCCCTCCATTCAGAGATACAGGTGCGTAAAATAGGGGTGGTGTTAGGGGCACCAGGAAACATTTGCTGCTTCCACGGCGTCCAATCTTTTCGATAATTCATCGACCCTAACCTCAACATTAGTGACTCTGATTAAAGCTGCATCAAATTTAGATGTTAAGCCCTTTAATTCAGCTGAGAACTGTAGAAATGTTGAGGAGAACTTATCGTCCAAGCCTTTTATGCCATCCAGAATTGCTTTAAGGTCTGCAGCAGTAGGAGGCAGTGCAGGAGAGGGGGGCAGTGAGGAAGAGGTAGACAATGTTCTTTTTTTGCAACATTTTGCAAATGATCCATCATCCAGCTTTGCAACTTGCCGAGCACAACTTTTGTGATAAGGACGTTCACATCCGGGACAAAAAACCGCATCTTGTAGCAACAACAGTGTTACAAAAACTTGCACTTTTACGCACAAAAATCAAAAACTCAGAGAGAGCACTAAAAGCACGTGTTACTCACTCGGCGGTGAGTAAATAAAAAAATAAATGATAATTGAAAAAAATAGTTGAAAAAAGTCGAGAATTATTGAATATTGAATTAAATAATTAAAAATATAAATATAATTAAAAATAATTAAAAAATAAAAAAATAAATGATAATTGAAAAAAATAGTTGAAAAAAGTCGAGAATTATTGAATATTGAATTAAATAATTAAAAATTGAAGAAAATAATTGAGATCTAAAGATAATAATTAAAAATTGATAAAAATAATTGAAAATTAAAGAAAATAATTGAAAATTGAATCAAATAATTGGCAATTGAAAAAAATAATTTAGAAAATCGAAGGAAATAATTGAGAAATTAAGAAATAATTTGAAATTATTAAAAATAATTTCTAATAAAAGAAAATAATTGAGAATTGTAGAAAACAATTGGAAATTGAAGAAAATAATTATATCACTCGATATAACGAAAACTCTCTATAACGAACAAATTGCTCGGTCACTTGAAATTCGTTATAGAGAGTTTCCACTGTATGATGAAAATAATTGATAATTGAAAGCACATAGTAGAATTGCCCATAATTATATAAACTATTATGCAATGTACGGTCTATTAAAAAAATTGAACTTCTATCTATATTTTTTCATAATAATTTGACTTTTTCATGTTTAATGTCGTTCATTGTTTCTGTGGTATTATTAGCGTTAAGAAAAAAGATAGTAGACAAACATCTATATTTCATGAGAATATATTATATTTTTTTTAATTTTTAATGTATATTTTTTATTTTTCAATTGCATAATTGTCGCAAAATTACACAAAATTTAAACGCATAATTAGATTGGTTCAAAATTCATAAAGTTACCATTTTTATTTATCAAAAAAAAGTTTCCAAAACCACACGAAATTGAATTGTTTTAATATCTTTTATGCAATGCATCTAAAAGTATGCTTCTCTAATTAGAATTTTTACTAATATAAACATTTCCGTGTTGAAAAAGCTTGTTCTTCTAGTGGACTATTTTTAACGTGTAGTAAATAATTTCGTAGCTTCTGAATGCAAGTTATAAAATAAATGTCTATAACACTAAACAATTTTTTTTAATTTTTTAAAAATAAAAATGTTTAGACTGTTACGTTACACGAAAAGACTGTTACGTCACCTGTGCGATTTATGTTCGTGCAAAAAGTGAAATTAGGTATTGAAAATGGCTTGCTTATTTTGCATTGCTTTATTTTACATAATAAACATTAATTTGGTTGTCTTACGATTAAACAATTAAAACATTACAATGGATTTATATAAAGTTTCAAGCAAGCAAAAACACTCCGATTACACAGCCACACACAAAAAAATATCTTGTTCTGGGTACAAGACCCATATATTCCTACGAATTTTGAAAAGCTAAATCCGAATTCGAGATCAGAATTAGTCAGACAGGTCTGAGTTAGAACAGAACCTCAAAAAACAAGTTAAAATTGCTAATATAGCAGACAAAAATATTTTTTTTTTAAGAAATGCGTAATTAAACTCACTATATGGGGGCTTATAGGATCGCTGATAACAAATCTATTCATGACTTTTCAAAGTTAATAATAACAAAATCAAAATGACTGAAAAAAAAAAAATTTAAAAATGTTAATAAAACTTAAATTTGTATATACGTTTTGAATCTAGGTTCAACGTTTTCAAGATTGTGAATAAATCCTGACCTTAAATAGTATGATAAGAATCTATATTGAGTTTAATTAATTTAATCAATAATTTAACATTTTTGTCTGCTATTTTGCATTTGCATTTAAAATTTTGAAAAATCATGAATAAATTCGTTATCAGCGATCCCAAAAATTTCCATATACTGGGTTTTATTAATTTTAATTAATAAGATAAAGTTTGATCTAACATGGATGACATTTTCTATTTTTTGTACAATTTGCGCTATTTCCGCGTCGCTTTTTTTAAATGTAATGTATTAAGGGGATGTGATGGAATATGACGTCACTGGTTTAGGCAAAATTTTTCCGTTATTTTTCTGCCAAAATATTGAACATTTTGTCACGAAACTTGGTAGAATTACCTAAAATATTATTAGGAAGGTCTTTCTGACGCAAAATTAATTTTGAAAAAAATGCAATTTTTCTAAAACTTTCCAAAATTAATTTTGGGACGAAATTCGGGCAAATTCGAGTCAGGGAGATCTCCTATGTTTTAAGAAAATGTACCAAGTTTCGTGACAAAATATTAAATATTTTAAGATAAAAATTACAGACAAAGTTTGCCTATACCGGTGACGTCATAATCCATCACATGCCCTTAATGAATGTATATTTTTAATGTTCAAACAATTTATGTCAATTTCAAATTCAGTGCATCAAAGTACATAGGAATATATGGTTTTTATTCACAGATACTTTTTTCGGGATGTTGTGTTATGGGTGAAAAAATACTTTTACGTTACAAATTGATTTTGGCTCTGAAAATAGAAACAATTAAATATGTTGCTAATTTTATATTTTATTTAGAAAATAACATAAAAATGCTCGAAAAAAATTAAGTCACTGTATTTAGTGGACGTGATAGATTTTGCGTCAAAAAACTTTTTGGGATTTTGTACTGTCACGTTATATTAAAAAAAGCGGTCGAATTTTTAGCATTATAAATGTTATAAAAATTTTTTTCTTTCAAGTATTTAATTTAGTTACTTTCAATTAACCTAATTCTATCCGAAAATAATGGATAGTACGTAAAAAGTAACATTTATTCAATAAAATGCAACTTTTTGCTTCGTGTTACGTTCTTGTTTAATTTTATTAATCTAGTTATTACAAAGAAAGAAGCGTTAGGTTTTGAAAAGACAACTGATTTTGCGTTGATATTTATTTCATTCAATACTTTGAGATGTATATAGCCTGCAAGTAATCAAAAACCCATGGAATTTATAAGTAACATTTTTTTCCTGTGCTTTCATTTTTCGCGATGTGATCCAATTATAAACTAATTTCTAATAAAATAACATTCAAACAAGGAGATGTAAACCATTTACATGAATAAATCGTAAAAACAATTAAGATGGAGAGCTCCAGGAGTAAAAAATCCACTACAAAATAAAAAACAAATTATTAAAACACAGAAAAATATGAAAACATCAAAGTCTACAAATGCGAAACAGAAATCAACACTAAAAATGCAACATGTACAACAACCAGAACCTATACGAAAACACAAGAAACATCGAACCCATTAAAAAATATGGAGACATGGAAGCATTTTAACCCATAGAGTATTTTAATGTGACGTCACTATTCAAGAAGGTTAGGTCATTTTATCAACAAAGTTAAGCTCGGACCCAAACTTACATTACGTTATAATGGGATTTTTAATAAAAAGTGGTTTTTATATTCAATAAAAAGTTTTAAAATTATTAAAGGCAAAACATAAAACATGTTTTTACGTTTTTGTAGTATAATCATACTTCTTATCGGTTATCTGCTTTATTTTTAAATGCAAAAAAATAGTGAAAAATTCAAAATGGGTTAGAAAGTTCTGTCAGTGTGATTGGTTTTTTGGCTTCTAAATACAAATTTAATTAATTGACAAGGAATATGAATACATTATAAAAATGTAAAAAAACATATTCCATCTTCTAATAGCAACAATTATGCAATTTTAAATAAATTAGTCTAAAATACCTTTTATATTAGAAATCCCTTTATATAGCTTAAGGGGAGGTTCTCATTGCTGTTTTTAAAAAATTCGATTTTTATTTTTTCTATATTTTGAAAGCTACATGTGTTTAGAATATGTCCGTAAAAGGGTATTTGAGTCCAAAAAATATTTACGTTTATAAAGTGTCTGGAACGCACCGACGTCACCAGTGTTGCCAGATCTGGTTTTTCAGGATGCGGTGTAGCGAGCTTCAAAATGCGGATTTTAAAATGAAAATGCGGTGTAAGGCGGGAAAATTTGAATTTCAATATTATAATTCTATAGGACTATTTACAGTGCATATATTTCTTATGTAAAAGAAAAATAATATAATATCACTTCATAATTAAAGAAATATACCTCTAATATGTATTTTTTATATATTTTACTAATTACTTTCTCAAAAAATTAAATGATTTAAACCACAAAGTTTTGTGTTTTATAAATGTATTTAAAAAATAATAATATTTTAGTTACTTTTAAACATTTTAATCAGATAACAATAGTAGTAAATATGTTTAAATAATGATCGAATAAATTTTGTTTGTTGATTAAATAATTACTAGTAAAATAAATTAAAAAAATTCCATAATTTTAATCAATAATTTTAGGTTATTAAAAATTAATTATATATTTAATTATATATACTAATTTGTTTAATTCAATATAATCACGTTAGCATTCAAATGCAATACTAATTTGTTTGATTTAATTTTATGACTTTAGCATTTAAATGCAATACTAATTTGTTTGATTTAATTTTATAACTTTAGCATTTAAATGCAATACTAATTTGTTTGATTCAATATAATCACTTTAGCATTTAAATGCAATACTAATTTTTTTGATCAAATTTTATCACTTTAGCATTTAAATGCAATACTAATATAAATACTTATCTGTTTTAACAAATTTCTTAATATTAACAGTCTTCATGTTTCGCAACCAGCAAAAACATTTTCAATTTCTTCAGTCTCACTTTCCGTTAAAAGTGTATTTTTATGTTTATAAATATTTTCAGCAGTCATTTTCTCGTGGATTGTTTTGTCTGGTTTAAAAGTAACACAACAGTTTCCCTTGTAACGCACGGCACTATCTGCATGAAGCAAACCACAAACTGTTTTAGTTAACAAGCGGTTTCGTTTTTTGGTTTTAATGTCATTTATTTTCGAAAATTTTCTTTCACAGTCTGCATTGGAAATAGGGATTGATAAAGTTTCTAGAGCAAAAAGTGCAAGAATAGAAAAAGGCTTTTCTCCTATTTCATTTTCAAACCTGTACATCTGAAATATATTAAAAACTTAATTCTGTAACCATCATAGAATATCAGGATGCAGTATTAAAGAAATATAGAATTTTAAAACATTACCATATCCCAGAATTCTTCTGGATCTTTTGTTTCCTTAATTTCTTTTGGCAAATTTTGAATTTGATATGGGAGGATTCTCCATTGGTCATCTAATACTTGGAATTTCTCTACATGACGACAAATAATATCAAATGACTAATGATTCAACCGGAAGAGAAAAAAAATATCAATGGATCTTGTTGTATTCTTACCAGTATCATTTGGGTTAATAATTCTCGGTAAAAGAGACGCAAGAGTATGAAGAGATGGTGTTTCTTCTCTCTCTTTTTGAGAGAGCGCTTTTTCTGGTGACAACAAGTTTAAACGGTGCAGCACAGGATCAGCGAAATCGTACCTGAAAATATTGCGTATAAATATAATACCTTAACATAGAAAAAATACAATAATGTTTCATAAAACGTAAAATAAATACCTTTTTTCAGCTGAACACACATAGTGGATAAAAAAGAAAGACATTTTTTTTTAAAATCTACTATAACCTCTTTTTTGTTACGTAGAGCAGGTAAAAGAAGCTGATTCATCACACCTACTCCTAAATAAATCTGTTCAAGAGGCAACCATTTGGATTCATCGGTTGGACAAATATCATTGACTGGAGTCAAACATACGTAATCTCTTCTCATAAAAGACAATAAAATTTCTATGTACGCATTGACCATTCTCTCATGAACGAATGCAACTACTGATTTTTCAGATTGAAAATACTCGTTCATATTTGTTACTTTAGGAAGTACCCATTGTAAAAAAAGATAAAATGTTTTTGTAATTGGATCATTTAGCATTACATGTATTCGTTCTGCTGATTCCAAACGTTCTCCAATCCACTTTGCATCAAAAAACATTCGCAATGCATCCCATTGTTTTAAAATTCTATCAATTACGGGGAATAACGAAAGCCATCTGGTTTGACTAGGGTGAAGCATCTTTAAAATGTCAAGATCTAAGAAACTCTGAAATTCGACAAACTGAGCTCGCCTCTTAGCACTGCTGTTAAAAAAATTATAAACGTTTCTAGCTAGACCTTCACACGATCGTGGCAAACATTTGCAAGCTTCACTTGCACAAAGGTGAAGAGAATGACATATACATTTAAACACCCTTAAACCCGGACATAATTGTCTCATTCGTGAAGCGACATTATTATCTGGGCCCATCATGACATTGCATCCATCTGATCCAAAGCCTATAATATTTTCTAAAGGTATTTTACATTTATCAAATGAGTCCTTTATATGTTTGAAAAGTCTACTTGCTGTGGCACCTTCTTCTGCTCCTTCAGGGTCGTCGTCAGTAAAAACTTGTTGCAGGTCCCAAAAACGAGAAACGATTCGTCCAGTGTTTTTACAGTAAAATCTTACTAAAATACAAGACGTTTTAACACAAGAAATGTCTGTGGATTCATCAGTCAGAATTGAAAATTTGGTATTCTTTAAAACAGTGGTCAATTTTTCCTTTGCATCTACCCCAATTACGTTCATAACGATTCCTTTTGCTTTAGTTCTCTTAAATGAAATATTTTGGGCAATTTTTGAATCTGGAAATATTTCTTTTAAAACGTTGACTAAATGATCCATTTTGTAAAAAGGCTCATTGTGAGCAGCAAGGAAACCAGCCAATTTTATTTCTGCGTATTGCACTTGTCGATTAAAAGGATTCACTTGTTTGTTTTCAAGAAAAGATTTCATCGCATCGGCATTTCCCAATTTAATAGATTTTGAGTTTTTCAAGTGCCGCTCTGATTTACAATGCCTCTCTATGTCAGATCTATAATTAAAGAAATATATTTAGGTACATATATTTTCGAATAAATCATATTATAAATAATTGTCAATAAAATAAGATGATAGTATTTTTAATACACCCCTCGTAAACAATTGACAAAATGAGACAATACTTACTAGAAAATTTTTTTTTTAATAAATCTGAGATGAACTGTTTTGAGATATTTAAAATTTTTAATTACATTTTTTAAATTTTATTCCAAATAATGACTAAAAGTACTTTTTTCCATCATAAATTTAATAAATTTCTCATTCAAAACTGTCATATTTTCAAAATATGTACATTGGAGTTATAAAAATAAGAGAAGATTTTGTTGAAAAATTGTTTTTTATTATAAATTGTTTACGAAAATAAATAAATTAATTAAGAAATTAAAAAGACCTGTATACTTTACCTTTCACAGCGAAAAGTTGACGTTTTTCCAGTAGCACTTACAGGACATGATTTGCAGTGCGCTTTATACGGGTTTGTCGGTTGACGTCTGAGAAAGGGAAATTCTTTTTCCAATAAGGGATTATACGCGATTTGCACGTGTATATTGTCTACTTCCTTCTGTTTTTCTCCATGACATTTTTTTTGCTTTTTGGTTGAAACCCTTTCTTCTACTGACGCAGCTTCCATTTCAACAAGTAAAATAAAAAACAAAATACTTTCGTTATAATTAATATTTATATAATTTTAGTTTGAAGGAATTGTAGATTGTAACATCTCCAAGGTGACTTACTCTGATAGCTATACGGAAAAATAACAACGCATAACCCTATACTATACATATACACTCATAGTTGAACTCTTAAAATATTTGTTTTGAAATTTTCGTTTCTCTTTGTAAATTATATCACATTGGAAGTATGACAATCATCCGTTTATATAAGTTCTATGAAATAGAAATCAACTCACCTTCAATTTTATTTGCTAAAGGCTAAAGTTAATCTCAGACCGGCTTCTTTCCTTTATCGATCTTCAATAACACAAATCAACATGAATACAACACGTGCCAACCAGACGACACAAATGAACGTATCCACGTAAATATATGTAATACCAGTGTATTACACGCACCCAGCCCTGTTTGAATAGATGCATTTTTCGTTACTTTGTAAACGGCCCCTCATAGTAAAGGTACCCTCGCATGTCCGCGTAAAAACGACCATGGGACTGCACCTTTAGTATTAAGTCAAAAAAATATAAAAGACTGACGTCTTTCATCCAAAATGCGGTGTTTTTTGCTTAGCCGCACTGTAAAATGCGGAATGCAGATCAGACACTCAAAATGCGGTGTAAAATGCGGGAATGCGGGGTATCTGGCAACACTGCCGACGTCCCGTGGTATTTACGTGGTTTCAAAGCTTTAAATAATATGCTTTTCTCGAAACAAGATTTTTTATAAGTGCATAATTTGAAAGCTATATATGTCTAGAATATAAGGGTAGAAGGATACTTAAGTCCAACAAATAATAACAATGCCACAGAATTTTGAAAACATTAACAGCCTGTGCATTCACAAAATCAAACGCGTTTTTCTCGAAACCAGGTTTCTCAAACTGGTGGGCATACTAGCATCTAAACTTTTCAACCAATAACCTTATCCTTTTGGGTACTTACACACGATTATTTTCTGCTGGGGTTATACCTATAATATGTTATATTTGTTAATATTAAAGATTTTTTACAAGGAGTCATAGATAAAAAAGTTGTGTGAAAAACGCTTCTTTGCTTTAAAGTATCCGTTATTTTATTATTTTTCTAATTTTTTACGATATTTTAGGTATAACCTATTCTTTAAGATGTATACTTTATAAAAATTTTTAGTTTATTGTAATAGGATAAAAATTGAAGAGTACAGAGTGCCCACCAGATGTATCATTTCGAAAAACTTCGCTCAGGAGATTCGCTATATTAGCCGCCATTTTAAAGTTTTATGAAAATAAAAAATATTTTTTAAATGTTCAAAAATACATGTATATTTGCAGGAAAAATCTAAATCTCTGAGTTTTAACTGTCCCCCGCAAAAGAGGGTCAAAATTTTAGCTGTTTTTCGTCGCCGCAAAATGTAAATTTGGGTCTGCGCCTAACCTTCCTGACAAAATGACCTAACCTTCTTGATTTGTGACGTCACATTAAAATACTCTATACAATTATAAGAATGAATGCTGAAACTTAAACCGATTTAAACACCGCCGGAGAAAGAGCAAACACTGCCTTAATTAACTTCAGGTTTATATTCAATTTCAATTTTTTCCAAACAACAAGCGGCCAAAATACTGTCGGTAACGCGGGAGATTTAAAATTCAGCCTACACACTTAAGTAATTCCCCTTTTAAGCGAAAAAAAGTTCTCGCAATAGAAAAAATCTGACAAGTGCAAGTCAGTTATTTCGCTAGGTGTTTTAAAATAAAAGTTATAAATTAACAATAATAAATTGTTTGAACAAAGTAAAAATAATAAATTATAATTAATAATTTGTTTTATTCTAACCAGACACCATTAATATGTAAATTTAGGAAAAATTTGTGTCTTTCTAGGTGAATTTGTAAAGAATTAATAATTATTAGTGATTGTTGAGGTTAATTTTACTATTTTTTTTTAATTTTCAGTATAAAAAATAGTTAGGTCAGAAAAAACTACAACTCGATAGGTTTATTTAAATAATAGTTATAAATTAACAATAATATATTGTTTAAATAAAGTAAAACTAATAAATTATAGTAAATAATTTGTCTTATTCTAACCAGCGCTCATTACTTTTGTGACATGGTATTTTACACGCCCCAAGAGTCGTGTTGATTTGTTAATGTAATCTCGGAACAAGGGTCAAAATACGTAGGTAGAGCACAATTTTTATTTTGAGAAAAATGTATTAATTTTGTTAATTTATTTCTATGCTTTATAAGCAACTTAAAATTATTTAATGACCAAGAAGAGAAAACTTGGTCAGTATTTTTAATTTAACTTAGGACCAACAGCCAAAGGGAAACAGCTGTCGGAGCGCCCGGATCAACAGCGGGTGCCTAGTCTTTTAAGAGCCACTGCAGTCTTGGAAATTTTGGATTTTTGTTTATTTGCCTCCAAGGGTGGACTCTAACTCAAAAAACTGGAAGAGTTGGCTTTGTTCTGGATTTTTGTGGTATCGCATATCTCTTCCCATGTTAAAAACGTATTATTCCGGTGAATGGAATGGCAGCTGCTGAGGCTCCTCAACAACTAGTTTCTTTAATGGAATTTTGTCTCTGCTGACGTACGATTACGTGACTGCAGCAGATATTACGTGATTGGCCGGAAGAATTGAAGTCAAGAAATACTGACGGTTCTTCCTCACTCTTGTTCCGAAATTCAGACTAGAAACTGTCGTTTTATTTCTTGCTATTAGAAACCCTTAAATTTGATTTATTTTAAAAAGAATATTTATATTTGTCAAAAGGTAAAGATTGCGAAAGCCTTATCAATGATCCCGGAAGAGGAGGTAAGACCTTTTCTTGTTTTGCGAGTCTCAGCGCTAGTTAATTAGTGACAAAAATATTTTGAGGTTAGAATCCCGGGATTCGTAATTAAGATTTCATTGGTGTATGATTGTTAAATTTTGAGTAAAGGCATATTATTATGTAACTTCCGGAACATGTGGTCCGTCTTTACGATAGGAAAAATTTAGTGCCTATTAAGTCAAGGACTTTCAAATCTACAAAAAATTTACTATTGTGAACTTCTTCATTTGTTGATGTGTAATAAATTTCACTTTGCCGTACTTAAGGCAATTCATTTAAATAATCTGATCTTATAACCTTCTCTATCCTCAAATCCCCTACCTGATTCCCGGAAGTAGTCATTTATGCTCTTGAGTTATTAAGGTGATTAGTGAACAAAAAGAAATTAAATCGTTAAATAAATAAAATAAAATGAATCTTAAAGATTTTTAAATTAAACTTTATTTAGCTGGCACCCTTGACATTAAATGGCGGCTACCTGGATGACTGGTTTGCATTACAGTCAATGGAACGAAATCAGTTTTTTACAATAACTTTTAAAATACAAATTTTCGAACCTATGTTTATTAACAAATTATTTTTCATTTATTTTTTATTATTAAAATAACAAAATTGTTTAAATTTTTTACATGAGTCTTTATTATTTTAAAAATTGCTTTTGATAAATGAAAAATAATTTCTTAATAAACAAAGGTTTAAAAATTTGTTTTTTAAAAGGTATTGTAAAAAAACTGATTTCGTAAATTGACGATATGTAACAATGCTGTTGAAAAATACTAAAGAAATTATTAATTTGTAATTTACAAAAATTATAATTTCTTTTGCATTTATGGAGGTTGTTAATAACCCTATAAAAAATAGTTAATATTAATAAATTAACCTAGTTTACAGCGATTTAGATCCACAAAATTTGACTCTCCTTTCGCATGTAAAATGATATGCTAAATCCGAAAATGGAGCCCAAAATTAAGAAAGTAGAACAAGTTTTAAAATATTCTTGTTTTTTATATTCTTAATTAGGAAAAAATTGTTTTTCACTAAAATGTAAATATCCTTAGTTCCGATTGACAGATTTTAATTTCCTTTCTTTCAAATTAAAGGTAATTAAATTTTCAATCTACCATCTCTACAATATTTTTTAATCCAATCATTCCCTTAATCGCTATTAATGATTAGGTATATTGAAAATTTTGCTTCAAATTTTCAAAAATTTGGAATATACACTGGATTCTATTATTGATTGCGGAAAAATAAAATTTTTTAGGACCCGATTTATTATTGGTAATTAAAGTCCAATCTAAAACAATGAAAAGGGGTGGTTATTTAACAAATTCGGTTAAAAAATATCAAAGTTATAAGCATTTCAGTAAAAATGTTGAAATTTGATTTTTTCTTATGTTTTCAGTATTTTTGTTTCTGCGTTACATATAATGTTTTTTACCTTTACAGTCACTTAGAAAAGATTTTATTTAACACATGCATTAAAAGTCTTGCTTTTAAGCCATGGAAAAAATGGCAAAAATCGCTTATTATAGTTACGGATGCTATAAATGTCACTGCGCAAGCGCAGATCACTTCTGGTACTTTTATTTAACGATAGTTCCTTTATTTTGAATATTTATAGTATTCTAATTTTTTTGTAACGATTAATTGACTCATGTAGTCAAGCACAGCTGCTACACTTCACGTCACGCGACATCTGATAAAAAACAATTAGCTCTAACTCCGCTATTGTCGTTAGCTGTAATTCGAGTTTTACCGGTCACGCGTTTTGTGATTTTCGAAGTAATTTTAATCTTTTGAGTTGGTTTTTTTTTATTTGGGGAGCTTTGCCTCCGAACCCCCTCTTTCTTGACTTTTCCTACGTTTCCGCGTATCACTCTGACAGTATTGAAGTTCGTGTGTATTTTTTTATAATACCATAAGTCGCGATTGACTCTTTATACATTTGTTAAATAAAGCAGTATACGATACTCGTATTCGAAAGCAGAGTTTATAGAAAAGCGAGCGTAACAAAAATGTTACAAAACATTTTTGTCGCTCTTCGACAGACTAAACAAATGATGTAGTTAACTAAGTTTATTAGATGTAGTTAACTAAGTTTATTAGATGTATTTAACGAATAGTAAATCTCAGATTATCTTGATTTCATTCCGAACATTTTTGGTGATGAGAGTGAAGAGCATGGTGAATATTTTCACCAACAATTGAAGGCCATGGAACGTCGGTACCAGGGATTTTGGGATGATGCGATGATGGGTGACTTTTGTTGGTTTCTCATTAGAGAAACTGAAACTGAGCATAAAAGAAAGACGAAATCAAGCACTACTCCACTTTTCATTTGTCAACTAATTTTAAATTAACACAACAGACAATAAAATCGAGTTAATCATAAAAATATGTAAAAATCAAAATTTCAACATTTTTACTGAAATGCTTATAACTTCATTATTTTTCAAGCGAATGTGTTAAATAACCTCTCATTTTTATCGTTTTTGATCAGACTTTAATTACTAATAATAAATCGGGTCCTAAGAAATTAGATTTTAGCGCAATCAATAATAAAATTCAGCCTTTAATCCAAATTTTTGTAAATTTAAAGCAAAATTTTCGATATAATCATCAATAGCGTTTAAGTGGATAATTGGATTAAAAAATATTGTAAAGCTGGTTGATTGGAAATTTAATTACCTTTAAAATAATTTGAAAAAAAGAAAATTAAAATCCGTCCACTGGAACCGAAGATATTTACATTTTAGTGAAAAAAAACATTTTTCGTAGCGAAGAATATGAAAAAACAAGAATATCTTAAAAACTGTTATATGTTAGCTTAATGTGAACGAAAACACGAGGTTTTCGTGCATGTGTGGTAGAAAAATCTTTTTTTTTCTATGCGTGCTGATTTCACGAATTTTGACCCTATATGAAGATATAATATCAGATGTGACTAAATTAAAATAAAGCTAGTTAGATCTGACTTCACATCAGGCGATATCTACCTAGATATAAACAGATATGTGACGATTTCTGGTGAAAGGAGTATTTGCTACTACGACCAAGATCTGCACCGACGGCGGCTCCAGGCAGGCTCACGCCCAGACCTTACGCGACAATAACATTAGGCTCAGTATTCCGTTGTGCAGTGCACGAAAAGTGAGCCTAATGTTCTTGTTGCGTAAGGTCCCTTTCACTATAATTTGTCACATATAATATCACATCTGACTGTATTCAAATTGTTTGAAACGGTAAAAGACCCATTAGTAAGACCGCGAGAAAGAAACAGAACTCACCGTACACATTAGAAACATTTATTGCAGGCATCAATTATCATTTTACATAAATCAATAAGTCATACTATCTTAGCCTAAGAGGTAGCACTAATAAAGAAAATAAAGCAAGTGCGGACCAAAAGAGAGAAAATACTTCGTTAAATTCTGCCTTATAATAATAAAACCAAATGTGTAAACTAGTTAAGCGAACTAAATGTCACAATAAGCACCCGGGATGAGAGAAACACAAAAAACAAGAACAAGCTGCAGTGAGACGTATTACTCTAGGTCCTGCTCCAAGACCTCCAAATAAGTGGAAGTACAGGTCAGGTCTCACTAACAGAGAACGAACGATTTAGTCACATACTTAAATATACAGTTCAATTGATTAAATCTGCGAGATTGTAGGCAAGCACTTTTGTATGAAAAAACTCACTGCGAGATTCTGTCAATAATGGTCTAATTCTGAGTCTTTCCATGCAAACACTCGAAAGATCCGGAGTCCAACCAACAATTAGGGTGATCCAGGTTCTTTCAATGCACAGGCTAGAGAAAATCTGAATCCAATCTGCAACCAGCTCTAGACACACTTCAAACACTACTATCCAGAGAGACTCTTTCAATGTCGAAAAGAAAACCTCACTCACGTCTTCCTCAGATTAAATCGTTGACAAGTTCAGGTCAAAAACCATGTTCAAAAAGGAGGAACGGATTTTGGCTAATTACCTCATTGGTAAGAGATAAATACTTAAACACTTGAAAGTTTATGACTACAAACTAACCGCAATTATAGGACAAATCTCCATAGTGAGATTTACTGACCAGTGCAGCTATAAAAATAAAATTCTTAATGAAAAATCGGAAGGTTGATATTCTCGAACTATGAGTCAAAACCAAAACAAACAAACCCACAAAAAAAAGGTCACAGCACAATTCTCGCATTTTAGACATTTCCGTCCGCCTTCGCCAACTTTGTTGACGAAAAATCATCAGACCCGGTAGATATGTGTAGTGTATTTCCGGGATAAGTCTTGATCACTCTTTCTGAGGGCCATTTTGCCGATGGATATTGCTCATCAATTACAAAGACCGGAGTACCCTTGACTATTGATGGTGTAGTACCCACTTCTTAGTGGGTATTACTTTTGGTTCGTGTATGACAGTCAGGGGTTGCATGATAAGAAAAGGGCCAGGAGTCAGCGCATCAAGATCATCAGAGTCGTCTGTTAATGCGGTCAATAGTCTCGAGTTTAAAATAGCTTCTATTTGCGTCAAAAGAGTACAGAGTTCCACGCAGGTTTCATGGATTTAACCCCAGATTCCCACTTACCTCACTTGTGAGAGATAAATACTTAAACACTTGAAAGTTTATTACTGCAAACTAACAGCAATTATAGGACAAATCTCCATAGTGAGATTTACTGACCAGTGCAGCTATAAAAATAAAATTCTAAATGAAAAATCGGAAGGTTGATATTCTCGAACTATGAGTCAAAACCAAAACAAACACACCCACAAAAAAAGGTCACAGCAAAATTCTCGCATTTTAGACATTTCCGTCCGCCTTCGCCAACTTTATTGACGAAAAATCATCAGACCCGGTAGATATGTGTAGTGTATTTCCGGGATAAGTCTTGATCACTCTTCCTGAGGACCATTTTGCCGGTGGATATTGCTCATCAATGACAAAGACCAAAGTACCCTTGACTATTGATGGTGTAGGTCTATTCCACTTATACACTTCTTAGTGGGTATTACTTTTGCTTCGGGTATGACAGTCAGGGGTTGCATGATAAGAAAATGGCCAGGAGTCAGCACATCAATTGTCTTGAGTTTAAAATAGCTTCTATTTGCGTCAAAAGAGTACAGAGTTCCACGTAGGTTTCATGGATTTAACCCCAGCTTCCCACTTACCTCATTTGTGAGAGATAAATACTTAAACACTTGAAAGTTTATAACTGCAAACTAACAGCAATTATAGGACAAATCTCCATAATAAGATTTACTGACCAGTGCAGCTATAAACATAAAATTCTAAATGAAAAATCAAAAGGTTGATATTTTCGAACTATGAGTCAAAACCAAAACAAACAAACCCACAAAAAAAAGGTCAGAGCAAAATTCTGGCATTTTAGACACAAATATATCTAGTTAGATCTGACCTGACTGATCTACCTAGATATAAACAGATATAATATCAGATCTGGTTATATTCAAATATATTGTTAAAATGTTGGTTGATGGTGTTGCACAAAAAAACTCACAGCACTTTTAGTTTAATCAAATTATAATTTATTGATTTTACTTACCAGAATACGTCACAATTGTATACTCGGCGCAGGCACAAATTAAGAGCACCGGTTGAGAAGCCGTCTGAAAATACACGGGTAACGCGCCCGATGTGGATTGTATGAAAGTCGAAGCGGAACTGAATTGCTGCCATCACGTCAGGCCCTCGCTGACTGACCGAAAGGGTGGGAGAACTTCCACCAACGATCTAAGCTCCATCTGGTACAGAGAGAATGAGGGCAGGCATGGCCACAGAACAGGGGAGAAGTCACCTCAATAGGAACCTTAAACTCAATTAGAGATTCTATGACAGATTATAAACAACTCATTTAAATCATGCGATAAATCCTACTTACATTTTTAAACATTCTCCCCCCGTTTCGTTAAAGTCATTTAACGAAAATATAAAAAAGGAAAGGAGGTGAATGTTAAGTAGTCTACTAAGACCATCCCATTGATACAATGTGAAGATGTCAAAAATAAACTTAATAAATCAAAAGTTTGCTGTAAAAACCGGCAAAAAACATAAAGATGTTTTGAAGTGACAATAGTGAACTGAGTAGAAACAAATTAACTTAGACTTTTTGGAAGTCAGGTTTTTAATTCAAGGTAACCCAGCTTGCATCAAAGTCAAGGTGGCAAATTTGGAAGACAGCCATGGCTGAGAGACGACTCGGAAAAGTCGTATAAGCATCCAGTCCACGATTAGTGTACATCGCTGCTAAATGGCTTAAGCACTAGGCAGCATGGTAGCATTTTGTGACAGCTGCGGTCAGTGCAAGCTGTTAGATGATCGTAAGCACGGAAGGATGATGCAGCCGCAGGTCGATATAGCAAACAGGCGATGCAGCAGGGCGAAGAACCGTTAGAGCTGGACAGCTCTGCAAGACGGCGTGCAGAAAGTGCTAAACGGCAACTCCCTCCGAAGTCATCTGGACAGGACTAAAGGTTCTTTCAACTAGCTGGCAGTATGCAAGCACCACAAGAAGACGCAGCTCGACATATAACCTGGCATTGATGCAGGAGGAAGCAGACTAGAGGCAATTTGGCAGCAATGGTGCAGTTTTACAAGACGGCGTGCAGAAAGTGCTAAAGGATGACTTCCCCCGAAGTGATCTGAGCAGCGTTGAAGAAAGTTTCAAAACGCTGACAAGACGGCATGCAGAGGAGTGCTAAAGGACGACTCCCCCCGAAGTCATTTGAACAGGGCTGAAGGACAAAGGATTCCTGGCGCACCGTTAGGCACGAGGTAGACTACAATTGCGACCAGTCACACCGCTAGGCATGAGGTATATAGCAAGTTAAACCAGGCGCACTGCTAGGCACGAGGTGGACTGCAAAGAGACCAGGCGCACCGCTAGGCACAAGGTAGACTACCCGGAGACCGGGCAGAGCGATAGGTCCGGAGTAGACTGCAAGGGAAACTAGGCGCACCGCTAGGCACGAAGTAGACTGCTTGGAGATGAGGCGCACCGCTAGACATGAGGTAGACTGGCAGGAGACCAGGCGCATTGATAGGCACGAGATAGACTGCAAGCATACTAGTGATAGCAAAGAGTGCTATGGGGTGCAGCTCAGATTGCTGCGTGACCTAGCTCACGGGGTAGCTTGGCACTGCTGCAGGATGGGGCGGCTCAAGTATATCGCTGTACGACATTTCACCTGTAAGCAGACTCAAGCATGCAAACTAGTGGATTAACGAATAACCCCTCATGAGGAGTTGAAATTATTCCGCCTACTTCCGTGACACTCGTCACCATCGACTCAAAACTCTCTTAACTAAAGGTTTCCATCGTAAGGCCGTGATCAGACTCACAATCGCGAGGTCGAAAACTGACTCAAAGGGGACCTTTTGTTGGCTTACCGATTCAGGCTCCCAACGGCTCTAACTCAACGAATGGTTTCGACCGTGAGGTTGAAAACAAACTCAGAAAGGACCTCACGATAGTCACCAGCTCATAGACTCAGTAGCAAAGGGAATCTCACGATGGCTAACTTACATGCGCCTTAAGGCCACTCAAGCAGAAAGACTAGTCGACAAAAAAAATTAAAGAAGAATACTCTCTCTTGCAACTCTCGAACAAAGGCCATTCAATAACACAACACAGAAACAACCTTCAACCACTAACAAAGCTCACATGCAAATGGCAATAGTAAAACTTATAAGAAGAATGAAATGTTGACAATAAATTCCAACTTAAGTTAGGTAGACAGAATACTCCATCTCCAATGGCAACATCGAGAAGAGAGTTACGGGAATCCTCATTTCCTCTCATTTGCTTGCGTCTAACACAAATACACCACTAATTCGACTCGAAGGACCAAAATTGTTAAAAATGATGGTTGATGGTGTCGCACAAAAAAACTCACAGCACTATTAGTTTAATCAAACTGTAATTTATTGATTTCAATTACCAGAATACGTCACAATTGTATACTCAGCACAGGCACAAATTAAGAGCACCGGTTTAGAAACCGTCTGAAAATACACGGGTAGACGCGCCCGATGTGGACTGTATGAAAGTCGTAAAGGAACTGAACTGCTGCTATCACATCAGGCCCTCGCTGACTGACCGAAAGAGTGGGAGAACTCCCACCAACGATCCAAGCTCCATCTTGTAGAGCGAGAAAGAGGGCAAGCATGGCCACAGAACAGAGGAGAACTTACCTCAAAAGAAACCTTAAACTCAATTAGAGATTTTATGACTGATTATAAACAGCCCATTTATATCATGCGAGATATCCTACTTATAATTTTAAACATATATATAATCAGATAGATGTTTAGTAATTAATTATTCATTGATCAAATCATATATCATTAGATCTGAAGTGTACCTAATAATATCTACAATATATCTGATGATTCGTGAAATATATCTGATTCCTATATAAGAAACGAGTACTAAAGGTAAGCGTTAAAAGTTGACGGAAAAGTGTTAACAGTTAACGAAAAAGGATACTTTTATAACTGGTTCCTTGGTTAAAGAGAGAGAAGGTATGCGTTAAAATTTAAGGAAAAAAGAAACTCTCAATTATACAAACTACTTTAAAATTTAAATTTAAAGTGTTTATTAAAGAAATGAACTGTAAGTGTTTAATAATAAATAATAAAGTGAGTTTAATAGTAAATATACAGTAAAAATTAAATGTGAAAAGTGACATGATTCAAATGAAAGTGGACAAAATGTGTTGATTAAAAAAACGTTTTTTAGAAAGTGTTTACATTTTTTATTTCCTTTTTATTTTCGATAAAGTTAGTGTTATGAGATGCTTAAAGTGTCTATAAAATGGAATTGTGGACTCATTAAACAAGTGATTGATAACTGTTTAATAAATAAAATAATTGTGAAAGTCTAATAAATAATAAAGTGATTATAGTGTTTCTAAACAGTAGTTACAGTGTAAAAAAAAGTGTTAATAATATAATTATATAAAAGAGGTGAGATAAAGATATGAAACAATAACATGATATAATGATATAACGTAAACAGATGAGACAATAAGAGAAATGAGGTAAAAATATGAGGCAATAGCATGAGACAATGTGATGAGGTAAACATGTGAAACAATGAAAGAGATCAGGTAAAGAGATGAGATAATGAGATAAGATAAATAAATATGAGATAAACATATAAGATACAGAAGCAAAAAAACATTAAGGCTTGAAATATAAAGATACTTTCATGGCATGCAGGATAAAGAGGTGATTATGGAGTTAGATCGTGAGACATAGAAAATAAGATTAATTTTTTGTTAATATTTTTTTTGCAAGTTTTTTATAAAATGAGTTCTCAGTTAAAGAGGAGATATTTCAATTTAAATGATAAAGATCGGGATATTATTCGTAATGGGGTTATACTAAATGACAATCACATGTATAAGTTTCAGGAATTATTGGAACTTGCATCAGGTGGTAGTTTCCGAAAACAAATTACAGGATATTTAGAAATGTTAGATGCAATAAAAGTAATTAATAAGAATAATAAATCACATATTCAAATATTTTTTAGTAAGAATCGACTTTTGAGTCACTGGCATTTCACTTACTATGATAGAAATTAACTTTTTGTTTATGATAGTATTAATATAGGTTGTTTAAATGAAGATCGAAGAGCATATTTGTGCAGGTTATATTCATTTAAACCTAATGTAGTTTTTTAAGAGTACGACAACAACCAAATTTTGTTGATTGTGGTGTATACGCGATTGCGTTTGCTGTTTCTTTATATTTTAATATTAAACCTGAAAACATTGTATACAATCATGCATTAATGAGAACTCATTTGTATATATGACGTTTGAAACAAATGTGTTATCTCCTTTTCCTATAATTCTACAAAATTGTATAAACTTGGAATTGGCAATATTGAAGAAGTAAAAAACAATAATTTACCTGTGAGGAATGTAAAAGATGCGACACAGAAGAGAAAATTAGTTTATCAAACTAATGACGGCTTTACAGAAATGAAAGGAGATAGTAGTAGTCCATCATTATATACAAAAATAAGACAGAGAAAAATTGTTAATATTCTTGACGAAGAAACTAAAAAAAGCAGTACTAAATATGAAAAAATGTAGAGGAAACTGACTTATGGTGGATAGCAATTCCAACAGTGGATAACTTCAAATAATTACGAAATACAGTGGCGAATCCAGACAAAGTTTTTGGACGGGTTATTGCATGAGAGAGAAAGAGATAGCACTATTTATATATATAGTGCTATTCAATAATGATTGAAACATTTAGCAATTAATATTCATTATAGTTTTCTAAGATTTGTTTTGGTTTTTTTTTTTTGATATTTTTTTAGCAATTCTAATGATCAGATATGGAAAATGTATGTTTAAGTAGTGAAACAGATTAAAATTTTTCTAAAAAAATCCACATATTGTCAAAGGCCTAAGTTAAAACGAAAAATAATAATTCATGAGAAAGAAAGAGAATCAATATTATTCAAAAGATATGCAGGAGAAAGATGAAAGGATTTGTGATGAGAAAATGAAAAAGTCACGCAGAATATCAGAAACAATGTCGTTAAAGATTAAAATAAAAAAGAAACATTATAGGCCGACAAAATTTTGTTGCCCAATCAATGGAAGCTAATTCTTATAGGATTTTGTCCGTAGAATCCAAATTTGACCTTGAAAATTTTGGGTTGGCTCTAGTTTTCAAGCAATTTTAATTTAGATGTGTAAAAACACGCATTTTTGGTATTTTTTGAGTGCATGTAAAACAATAAAGCAAAACAATGAATCTATCCGCATTGGACCAAATGATGGCTCAAATATTACCCTTTTAAACCAAAAAGCAATAACCTAAGTATTATACATAACCTTTAATATCCAATGTGATGTACGTAGTCCCAGAAAAGTGATTAAAACAACATAACTTTTGATCATGTAAACCAATTTACGTAAAAATTTGTATCTGGGGGTTTCTAGGGTCGCTGCTTACAAATCGGTTATTAAATTTTTAAAATTTAAAATGGCGGATCCAATATGTCGTTTACCCGTCCAGTAAACGAAAAATGAAAATGTACTTACCCAGACAATGAAGATAAATTAAATTAATTTTAACTAACTGATTAAGGCAAGTCAGGGAAAGATTTACCCAACCAACAAAGGTAAGATAAAGTTGTCGTTACCCAACCATTTAAGGTAAGATAAAATGATTTTTACCCATCCAGTAAAGGAAAGATAGAAATTTCTTGACACAACTAACAAAGTAAAGTTCAAATTGTCGTTATTTAACCATTTAAGGTATGATAACATTATTTTTAATTGTCCATGTAAAAGAGAAATAAAAATGTCCTTACCCAACCAACAAAGGTAGGATAAAGTTGTTGTTACCCGACCATTTAAGGTAAGAAAAAATAATTTTACCCGTCCAGTAAAGGAGAGATAGAAATGTCCTGACCCAACCAACAAAGGTAAGTTAATATTATCGTTACCCGACATTTTGAGGTAACATAAAATGATTTTAACCATCTAGTTAAAGAGAAATAAAAATGTCCTTACCCAACCAACAAAGGTAGGATAAAGTTGTTGTTACCCGACCATTTAAGGTCAGATAAAATAATTTTACCCGTGCATTAAAGGAGAGATAAAAATGGCCTGACCCAACCAAAAAAGGTAAGTTAAAATTGTCGTTACCCGACATTTTAAGGTAAGATGAAATGAATTTACCCGTCCAGTAAAGGAGAGATAAAAAAGTCCTTACCCAACCAACAAAGGTAAGATAAAGTTATCGTTACCCGACATTTTAAGGTAAGATAAAATGATTTTACCCGTCCAGTAAAGTACCCCCAAGTAACATGTTTCAATTAAATCCGGCAGATTTTTAATCCTTTGTCTGCCAAATTGGATCCGACATTTTGAGTTTTAAAACTCTAATGTCAGATTCGCATTTAGCGACCCCGAAAACTCCCGAGTAATGTGTTCCAATTAAATCCAGCAGATTTTCAATTCTTTGTCCCACATATTACATCCGCCATTTTAAATTTTACAAATTCATTGTCAAATTCGCATTTAGCGACCCCCAAAACTCCCGAGTAATGTGTTTCAAGTATATATGGCAGATTTTTAATTTTTAGTCCGACATTTTGAATCCTCTATTTATAATTTTAAAAATCTAATGTCAGATTCGTATTCAGCAACCACGAAAACCCCCAAGTAACATGTTGCAAATAAATCCAACAGATTTTTGATTTTTTGTCCGTCATATTAGATCTGCCATTTTTAATTTTAAAAACCTATTGTCAAATTCACATTTAGCGACCCCGAAAACTTACGAGTAATGTATTTCAAGTAAATATGTCAGAATTTTAATTTTTAAGTCCGACATATAGGATCCTCCATTTTGAATTTTAAAAATCGAATGTCAGATTCGTATTCAGGGACACCAAAACCCTCAAATAACATGTTTTATTTACATCTGGCAGATTTTTAATTTTTAATCCGCCATATTGGATCTGCCATTTTGAATTTTCAAAGTCTAGTGTCAGATTCGTATTCAGCGACCACGAAAAGTAACATGTTTCAATTAAATCCGGCAAATTTTTAATTCTTTGTCAGTCATATTTCATCCGCTATTTTGAATTTTAAAAATCTATTCTCAAATTCGCATTTAGCGACCCCGAAAACTCCCAAGTAATGTGTTTCAAGTAAATATGTCAGAATTTTAATTTTTAGTCCGACATATTGGATCGTCCAGTTTGAATTTTAAAAATCTAATGTCAGATTCGTATTCAGCGACCCCAAAAGCATCAAGTAACATGTTTCAATTAAATCCGGCAGATTTTTAGTTTTTATTCTGACATATTTAACCCTTTGTGTCACGTTTTTTTCAGAAGGAATTGATTTCTTGAAACATATGCTATATATAGTTTTCGGGCACAGTGGTCTTGAAGCAAAAGTAATGGTTTTGAAAATGGATGGAAGATTTTCCAACGTAAAGTTTACCCACATGATCTCTAGTTTTAGAATTTTCAAACCGCGAAATCGTATCTGATCCTATTTTAGAGCTAGACTGATTTTACCTGTAGTAGATCCGCAATTATGAGTATCACATTACCTATTTAGACTTTCAAAGTCCATAGGTTATTTAACATAAAATAGTTAATATAATTTTTGTTAAAGTACTAATAAGGAAGTCTTTATAAACACTTTCATATAGTGTTTGACTTGTTTATAACATATACACGCCCTCAGAACGTCTTTCAAGCAATAACAGGTCATTGTTCAAGTCAATGTATTTTGTGTTTATACATTGTACTAAAAAAACTTTCAAATATGTCATTTTTTGAAAGGTCTTCTATATGACTACTACTTTGGTAAATTGTTATTCTATATAAAAGTAACAAAGCTCTAAAATATTAATTAATTTAAAAAAAATTATAGCAAGTAGTGTGGTTTGATGTTTTGATGTTCTATGTAACACTGTCATTTCCAACTCCATATAACATTAGCAAAAGTGGACAATTGAAGGAGAAAATTAATAACAAACTTGTCAGCGTGCTCGCGCCATTGACGCCATCGGCCTAGTAGCGTCACTACTTCAGTACGAGTGTAGTCCGTAAACACAAAAGTCCGAAATTTTTTGCTCTTACGACTCAAAAAGTTTTAAAACCGAAAGAAATACCCACAATTTTCTTTATGTTTGAAATCGGACTATACCTAGTGGGCACACATGTTCAAAAGTCGTCTTAAGGACGTCTTTTAGATTTTTGTGCACACTGGGTATTTATATGGGGAAAACGAACTTTTTCGTAAATTCACTATAAAATCACTAAAAATATCAATAGAACAAATAACATCTTGAAATGGCCTTTAAAAACAATATTCCACAATTCATTTAATAGCTTGTTAATATTATCTGTTTTTATAGGATCATAAATAACCCCTATAGGCAAGTAGAAGAATAAAGATGTAAAGGATGTGTATTCTTCTACTTGCCTGGATTCATTTAGGCATTAAGCTTATTGCCTAAGCAATAAGCTAACTGCCTAAAGTGTTCCCGGCAAATAGAAGAAAAAGGATATTCTATGACGAAGTATAAACACAGATATATAAACAAACTTTTGATGTACATAATTAATTAAAAGTAAACGTTAATTTGTATTTATTTTATAAAATTCAAAATAAAATTCAGTTTTTCGTTATTTGTTCCAACTAACAGTTGACGATTTAGCTAAATAATTTTCAAACGGTACTTAATACTGTTAATAAATTAGAATTTGAAAAAAGTGCTTTGAAGTAATGAGTAAAAAAACTAGTAGCAGATGTTTTTGGAATAGAAAACAATTGGAAAACATTAACAAAATATTAAAAGGTGACAAATTAGATTTGAAAAAAAATCAGCCTGACTATTAACATTTAAATAACTATGAAAGGCGATGGATTTAGTGTTTATGGTGCCATACAAAACGTATTTTCCAAAATTGCTTTCTATTCTAAAAAGATCTGTTACTATAGTTTTTTTACTTCTTACTTTGTAACACTTTTTTCAAATTCCAATTTATCAACAGAATTAAGTTCCATTTTAAAATTATTTAGCAAAATCGTCAACTGTTAGTTGGAACGAATAACGAAAAACTGAATTTTATTTTGAATTTTATAAAATAAATACAAATTAAAGTTTACTTTTAATTAATTATGTACATCGAAAGTTTGTTTATATATCTGTGTTTATACTTCGTCATAGAATATCCCTTTTCTTCTATTTGCCAGGAACACTTTAGGCAGTTAGCTTATTGCCTAGTCAATAAGCTTAATGCCTACATGAATTCAGGCAAGCAAAAGAATGCGTATCCTACACATCTTCATTCCTCTACTTGCTTAAGTGTAGCTTAATGCCTAGAAATTAAGCTAAATGCCTGATTCTTCTACTGCCTACGACATACATATATATATATAATTATATATACATGTATCTTTAAAATAGGATCAGGTACGATTTCGGATCTTAAAAATTCGGAAACTAGAGGTCATGTGGGAAAACTCTACGTTCGAAAATCTTCCATCCATTTTCAAAAATCCTGCTTTTGATTCAAGAGCACTGTGCGGGGTCGCTGATTACGAATCTGAAGTCCGATTTTTAAAATTCAAAATGGTGGATCCAATATGGCGGACACAAAATCAAAAATTGATTAAATCATCTTGAAACTTGTTACTCGGGGGTTTTTGGGGTCGCTGATTACGAATTTGAAGTCAGATTTTTAACATTGAAAATGGCGGATCCAATATGGCGGACACAAAAATCAAAAATCGATTAGATCATCTTGAAACTTGTTACTCGGGGGTTTTTGGGGTAGCTGATTACGAATCTGAAGTCCGATTTTTAAAATTTTAAATGGTGGATCCAATATGGCGCACACAAAATCAAAAATTGATTAAATCATCTTGAAACTTGTTACTCGGGGGTTTTTGGGGTCGCTGATTTCGAATCTGAAGTCAGATTTTTAACATTCAAAATGGCGGATCCAATATGGCGGACAAAAAACAAAAATTGATTAAATCACCTTGAAACTTGTTATTCGGGGGTTTTGGGGGTCGCTGATTACGAATCTGAAGTCAGATTTTTAAAATTCAAAATGGCGGATCCAATATGGCGGACACAAAAATCAAAAATCGATTAGATCATCTTGAAACTTGTTACTCGGGGGTTTTTGGGGTAGCTGATTACGAATCTGAAGTCCGATTTTTAAAATTTTAAATGGTGGATCCAATAAGGCGCACACAAAATCAAAAATTGATTAAATCATCTTGAAACTTGTTACTCGGGGGTTTTTGGGGTCGCTGATTTCGAATCTGAAGTCAGATTTTTAACATTCAAAATGGCGGATCCAATATGGCGGACAAAAAACAAAAATTGATTAAATCACCTTGAAACTTGTTATTCGGGGGTTTTGGGGGTCGCTGATTACGAATCTAAAGTCAGATTTTTAAAATTCAAAATGGCGGATCCAATATGGCGGACACAAAAATCAAAAATCGATTAGATCATCTTGAAACTTGTTACTCGGGGGTTTTTGGGGTCGCTGATTACGAATCTGAAGTCCGATTTTTAAAATTCAAAATGGTGGATCCAATATGGCGGACACAAAATCAAAAATTGATTAAATCATCTTGAAACTTGTTACTCGGGGGTTTTTGGGGTCGCTGATTACGAATTTGAAGTCAGATTTTTAACATTGAAAATGGCGGATCCAATATGGCGGACACAAAAATCAAAAATCGATTAGATCATCTTGAAACTTGTTACTCGGGGGTTTTTGGGGTCGCTGATTACGAATCTGAAGTCCGATTTTTAAAATTCAAAATGGTGGATCCAATATGGCGGACACAAAATCAAATATTGATTAAATCATCTTGAAACTTGTTACTCGGGGGTTTTTGGTAGCGCTGATTACAAATTTCAAATCACATTTTAAAAATTCAAAACGGCGGATCCAATATGGCTGATACAAAAATCAAAAATCGATTAGATCATCTTGAAACTTGTTACTCAGGGGTTTTTGGGGTCGCTGATTATGAATCTGAAGTCAGATTTTTAAATTTTAAAATGGCGGATTCAATATGGCGGACACAATATCAAAAATTGATTAAATCATCTTGAAACTTGTTACTTGGGGGTTTTTAGTAGCGCTGATTACAAATTTCAAATCACATTTTAAAAGTTCAAAATGTCGGATTAAATATGGTGGATTGAAAGCGGCGAAGTAAAAGTAGAAAATCAAAATTCGATCGGATTCTTTCGAAACTTGTTACTCGGGGGTTTTTGGAGTCTCTAATTACAAATTTGGTAGCATATTTTTGAAATTCAAAATGGCGGATCGAATATGTCGGACACAAAATCATAAATTGATCGGATTATCTTGAAAGATGTTATTTAGGGGTGTTCGGAGTTGCTAATGACGAATTTTATGACACTTTATAAAATTAAAAAAAAAAAACAAGAAGGGACTAGAAGCTTGCCACATCCACGTTGTTAGTTCCGGGTAACGCAAAGAGTAAGCAAGTAACAAAATTAAAATTTTCATTTCTCATATTTAGGTTTAAAATCTAGACTTAGAGTTGGTAACTATTACCTCCACGAGCGATATTGAATCCGACATTTTGAATTCCAAAAATATTTCACCAAATTCGTTAGCAGCGATTCCAAAAACGCCCCAGTGGCAAGTTTCAAGACGATCTAATCGATTTTTTATTTTCGTGTCCGCCATATTGGATCCGCTATTTCGAATTTTTTGAATATGAATTGAAATTTGTAATCAGTGACCCTGAAAACCCCCTAGTAACAAGTTTCAAGAGAATACGATCGATTTTTGATTTTCTACATTTACTTCGTCATTTTCAATCCGCCATATTGGATCCGCCATTTCGAATTTTTTGAATATGAATTGAAATTTGTAATCAGCGACCCTGAAAACCCCCTAGTAACAAGTTTCAAGAGAATACGATCGATTTTTGATTTTCTACATTTACTTCGTCATTTTCAATCCGCCATATTGGATCTGCCATTTTGAATTTTTTGAATATGAATTGGAATTTGGAATCAGCGACCCCTAAAACCCCTGAGAAACAAGTTTCAAGAGAATCCCATCGATTTCTGATTTTCTACATTTACATCGCCATTTTCAATCCGCCATTTTGAATTTTTAAAATCTGATTACAAATTTTTAATCACTGATCCCAAAAACATTGATTACATAAGTAATTGAAAGCTGTTTATAATTAAAATTTTGCACAAACGATTTTATTTTGAAAAATCAGCATTTTTTTCACTTTATTTGTTTATAATTATTTATTTATGCATAATTAGACTGCAATATTAACTTTGATATTTGGATACATGCCTGCTATGTAGAAAAATGTAATATTTAACATGTAATATGTTAAATTACTTTATTTATAATAAATATACTGTAATGTTACAGGTGTTACTTATACGTAACACTGTGACGCAAAGGGTTAAATATTAATTTTAAAAATCTAGTGTCAGATTCGTATTCAGCGACCCCGAAAACCCCCAAGTAACATGTTTCTATTAAATCCGGCAGGTTTTTAATTTTTTTGTCCGACATATTGGATCCGCCATTTTGAATTTTTTAAACCTTATATCGAATTCGTAATCAGCGACCTCAAAAACTATTGAATACATTTGATTAAAAAAAATTGTTTTGTATGAAAATGTGTTGTATGGTTTTGATAAGAGAAAGTTTGCGGACAAATTTTGCCTATACCAGTGACGTCATTCTCCATCACATGCTGTTAAAGTATGCAATACTTAAATTTTTTTGATTTTGGGTCTGAAAGACCAATGTTTAAGCTCTCATTTAGTCCTATGCATGCAGATTTACTGTTGTGGTTTATTGTTTTACAGACATTCAAATAAAGCAGAAAAAGCGTTTTTTTTGCATATTAAAACCTAAATTGCTCGAAAACTAGAGCCAATCCAATATTTTCAAGTTCAAATTCGTATTCTACGGTCAAAATGCTATAAGAATCGGCTGTAACATTTTAGGCAACATGCAGTTAATGAATTTTTGTCGGCCTAATCTATAAGGAAAAAATAGATGTTCCGGAACATACAGGAAAAAAAATAGTCATTTATAAGAATAAAGTTAAATGTCGTTTTGTTACAAAAGATGCAAATCAAAACATTTTAATAAATAAAAAGTTCAAAGAAATTAACTTATAATTATTGTTGCAGTCATAGTGGTAAATCATTGCCTTCAGAAAAATACTCTCATGAATTAAGAAAAATGTTAGATGGATCTCATAAGAAATCTGGCCATTTTAGGAATAATATAAGACTTTACAATAATTCATTTGCTTTTGCATCTTAAAATGCCAATGTAGTTAATTTCAATAACAGAAGGCAAGGAACAATTTGATATAAAATTCAAGGTCGAATTTATTATCAAATCAACAATTCCTTATTTCCTGAAATTGCTAATGATCCATCTTTTGGTCAATTATTCCTGTTCGATCCAGAAGAATCAATTTTCTATAGATTAAACAAACATGACAACTTAGATGTGGATATATTATTTATTTTTGACAAATTATTGTGAGATTGTAACGCATATACGAAGTCAATTTTTTGATGATGTCTGAGATCATTGAAATTGAAACTGCATTAGCAAAAAAAAATAATAAAGAAATTCCAGAATTACAACTAATGTTTACTTTAAAAAAAGGATTAGATAAAGGAAGGTACAATTTTTAAAAGTGTAATGAAGTTGCTGCTATTTTTAATATAAATGCTGAAGGTTTAATACCAGACTCTTATGTCACGATTTATAATAAATTGAATAAACAATTGCAGTTGGTAAGTCATTTAGATCCAAATGTTCAACCTTGAATATATCCTATACTTTATCTTCTAGAAAGCAAGGGTTATAGTCTCGACATGATTCGTACTAAATAGAAGTAAGAAATCATACCTTTAATTAATTTTTATATGGTGGAAGATTGTTTCAGCAATGGTTAGTTGATAATTATGTCAAAGTTGAAAAAGTTAGGTTACAGTTTTGTAAAATTAATCAAACGAAATTATGAAGTGAAACATACAAAAGATTAATTGATTATTTACATAATCAAAAAATTGAAAATAATGTACATGTTGGGAAGATGTTGATATTGCCTTCAAAATTTAGAGAATATGTTAGGAATATATCAAAATGCAATGACCATTGTAGCTTTTCATGGTAGACCAGATTTATTTATTACAATGACATTTGGTTCAAAATAGAAAAAAAATTGGAGAAAATTTATTACCTCAACCAAGGCCGTGGCCCGGGGGGGGTGATAGGGGTGTTTGAACCCCCCCGAAATTTTTTTGACAGCTGCTCAAGTTTTCAAGAAAAAAAAAGGTCATTACTTTGACTGTTTGTTGCCAGAACCCCACCCCCCCCCGAAATTTTTTTCTGGCTACGGCCTTCACCTAAAC
Organism: Ganaspis brasiliensis; assembly: GCA_037103525.1. Classification (NCBI taxonomy): domain Eukaryota; kingdom Metazoa; phylum Arthropoda; class Insecta; order Hymenoptera; family Figitidae; genus Ganaspis; species Ganaspis brasiliensis. The sequence goes on along the minus strand of JAZKLR010000097.1, from coordinate 296,316 downwards.
AGTCAGCTTCTGATAGACCTGACATCGTAGCAAGAGTCTTTCATTTAAAAGTAAAAAAATTATTCGAAAGTATAGTAGATGATAAACTATGTAGACAAGTAAAGTCTTATGTTTGTGTTATTGAATTTAAAAAGCGCGGTTTACCACACATTCATTTATTGGTTATATTGGAAGAAGGTTCTAAAATGTTAAGAGCAGAATGTGTTGATCGGTACACAGAAAAAACTATCTGCGATTTTTGCTGTATGTGATTTTCAGGTGAATGAAATTCTTAAGATTAACTCTAGATCATTGTTAAATGTCTCTTTATTGAAATTTTCACCTAAATCATATATTAAAATAACAAAAATTTTTTTCAATGTATATTTCAGCTGATATTACAGATCAACATGTTGATTCTACATTACATAAAATTATAATGCAAAATAATATTCATATACCTGGTGGATAGACGCTTTAACATATAATGGAAGTTTACTGTACCTAGTATTAATTATATTATATTATTATATATATGTAGACGTCTTAAAACATGAAATAATCAACAGTAAAATAATGTCTAAACTTACAATAACTAAATTCTATTTCTATTTCTATATCATTCTAAATGGTATTAGGTGTATCATTATTTTTTATAATTATTCTTCATATTCTTCATTTTATTCTTTATCTTTATTTTGTGTAATTAATTTTCAGTCAATCAAAATTTGCAAATTGATATACACGATGAACAAAAAACCAGATCAATTTAAATTTATTCCAATGTCTTCTTATCATTAATTTTCATTTTTAGGGTTACGTACACCACAAGTGTACACAAAGAAACACTATTGGAAAGACTTTTTCGAAAATTGTATCCCCCCCTGAACTTCTGAACTATTGGACTTAGAGAGTTCAAATTTGGTACACAAATGTATTTTCACGTATAGATTACAGGAAAATTATAGAGAACATGATTGTATGTGTTGAACATAGCGTTGTCAAGGAAATAAAAATATTTTTAAGCATTTTTTTAACATATGGGCCATAATTTAGTGTTATAACTTTGACAGCTATAATCATCACTTTCTCTATAATTTTCCTGTAATCTACACGTAAATCTACATACGTGTACGAAATTTCAGCATCCTAAGTCAAATAGTTTGGAAGATAAGGGAGAGGGATACGGTAATTTTGTTTAGCAAAAATGCATTAAAAGTGTATAATGCCACCTCCATATCTGCTAAACTATTGTACTTAGAGTGCTAAAATTTACCTCCCATAACTTCCAAACAATTTGACTTAGAGAGTTCAAATTTAGTACACTAATGTATTTTCATGTGTAGATTACAAAAAAATTGTAGAGAACATGATTGTAGAAGTTGATCATAACGTTGGTAAGGAAATAAAATGATTTTTGAGTATTTTTTATGGATATTTGCTAAAATATCTGGATTTTTCGTTGACAGCGCAATCACCATCACGTTCTCTATAATTTTTATGTAATTTACACCTGACAATACATTCTTGTACAAAATTTGAAGTCTCTAAGTAAAATATTTTGGAAGATAGGGGGGGAGGGTGGTCCATTTTTTATAAAAAATTCATTGTATATTAGATTTTATATATTATATTATATATAATATGTATAATATATTTAAATATTATATATTTAATAGTATCAAATATATTAAAAATTATTTTGTTTTGTGTACGAAACCCTCGGTTTTAGTGCGAGTGTAACTCGAACTTGCCCAATTTTTTTCTTATTATATTATGCATTTCTTTCATTTCACACAATTATACATAAAGAAAACATTATTTTAAGAAATAACAAAATTTGGCGTGCGCTTAAGCGCTCGATTTTTTTCTAGTATATCTAAACCTTGTTTCCCGGGTATTTAAAAGAAGACATTTCGATTAGGCTGTAACATGAAAGTCTAACACTCCATTTTGTTAATTGAGGCTTCGAATCAAAGAACCAGCTCTTCGTTGGGCCCGAAGTCTCCTGGAGCAGCGGGTACGCGTTATACTAGGGGACTCCCTTCCAACGCCAAGAGCTGGTTCTTTGGTTCTTGAGCCTCAATTGTTTCCTTTTATTTTTGATACCTCATAATCATGTATTAATTCCGATTCCAAATTTTTTTTTTTTTTTGCGTAGGATGTGAAAACCTGCTACCAGGTACCCTGTAGCCCGTACTACAGGGTTATGCGGGGGTGGCGATGTTCTGCCGACCCGCTAAAAACACACTCTTATTTGGGGACCTTAAGACCACTCCCGGCTAGCACTTTCCGCGCGTTGTAACAATTTCCTTTATCATTACTTTTAAAAATATATTTTATAAAATTAGATCAAATGATTCAAAAAATTTTTAATATTAAACAAAAATAAGGACGGAAATTATGAAATAAATCATTTGTAATTCATATAAAATAATCATATATTAGTCGAATATATAAATGGTCCTTTACACAATTTAAATAAATTATCTTAAATCCACGACATGCATCCATCCATTCACGAATAAATTAATACATAAAAACAAATGACAAATAAATATAACATATAAAATCAAATATAGAAGTCGGATGAAATAATTAAATAGAGAAGAGAGAAATGATGGGATCAAGACAATTAAGACATTTAAAAAATTGAGAATAAATAATAAAATAAAATGTAAAACTTATCCGTCCGGTAGAAATGAGTTTTTGAAAATATGACAAGCGTCGTTGGACTCCAATCTTTTTTGACGAGTCAAATCGAAAACTGCTGGAACCGGAAATGATATTTTGCAAAATCTTGCTGGTTGAAGGATGCCGAGAATTACTCAAATTCTTTAGATCACACAATCCCCTTCGTCAGTGGCCAATTTTTCCGGGGAAATTAATGATTATCAAAACCAGCATAAATTTCCATTTTCAACCTTCCACGCACGCTGTCCTCAATTACCAGTCAAACACCAAGATAAAATCGCCACTCTTTGGCTGTCGGCGACACGCAAAGATGTGGCGATTGACTTATTCTACCGGACCGATGTAAATGAGGACAAATCATGTGTGAACATTAGTTTTATTAATTGTCCCCCCAAATTCTCAAAGATACCCCCATCCAGCAGTTCCCGAGCTTCGTCACGTGCCTCGATCCGAAATCCTCCGAATTTTATCGAAAAAAAAACAAAGTAAAGAGAATGAAAAATCAGAATATAAAAATTTTAAATAATTCAAGATCCATAATCCCTTCAGCGTATCGCCATCAAGAGTGGTCTTAAATCCCCTACTCTGCCGCTTAAATGGCTCTCTCCCCTAAACTACGGGGCCTACTTTCTTTGTCGACCATCGAGATCTTTGACCCTCATGATATGATGTATGAAGGTCTCGATGGTTCGCCAATCTTCAATAGAGCGAGTCATAAGCAGGATCATGTTCTCCGGTGTAACTTTGCGGTTTACACCGGCGAACATGACCTGCCTCTCCGCTTCCCAACGTTTGCAGCTGAAGAGTGTTTTCTCTGGGTCCTCCACTGGGAACTTGCAGTACACACTTCGAGCTATCAATCTTTTTTAATCGCTCAAGATATGAGCTGAAGCACCTATGCCCTGTAAGAGCTTGAGTCATGCAGTACGAGACTACGCCATGCTTTCTATTAATCCAGGTGGCGAGTGTTGGTATCAGCCGATACGTCCATCGGCCTGTCTCCTCCCCGCTCCATCTATCTTGACATTTGTCGACGAGTCTGCTTCGCGCATCCCGACGAATTTGGTCCTTGCTGGAAGGGGTAGTTCCTTTTAAATGCAATTATGCTTAAAAATAGTATATTATGCATCGAGGATTGGAAGGTCGTGTTTTTTTTGCTGAGCACAAATGTTCGGAGACACGGCCTTTTAATCCTCGATGCATATGCTATTTTCTACCCCATATGTACAAAAAATTCGTGTTTTGTAAGAGTTAGCGGGTCAGTACTCGCAGTTCTAACCCGTTTAACGCGAACAAAAACACGAGGTTTTCGTGCACCTGTGGTAAAATACTTGTTATTCTCTTGAAAACTTTATGACTAACACCTTCTTTCAATCATTTTCTCTATAATTTTACTGTAATCTACATAGAAAAATACACATGTGGCGAGATATGAAGAAAGTGATCTGAGAAGAAAAAATTTTTAGGTTATGTTGAATGACAGTTTTACCTTGATTAAAAGTTATTTTTAATTATGTAAAATGTAAACCAGTTTTTATTGAATATTTTGGGTGGAATAAAGACTTAAACATGAATGGTTGGTGTAAAGAGGTGACCCTCTTTGTGTATTTTCGTTTTAAAAATCACAAACATAACCTTAAATTTTTTACTTCTTATATCCCATTCTTTGTATTGCGTCACTTATGTTTAAGTGTACCGTATTTGAGATCTTTTAGTTAAATAGTTTTGGCGGCTAGGTGTGTGGTATACGAAACTGCAGCTAAATTCCTTCCAATAGGGTTTTTTTTAGCATACATTTACGTGTACAGAACCCTATAAGTGGACAAGATATTTAATAGATTTATATATCTTGCTATTTGGTGCTAATTATTACATAAATTGTGAAAATTGTCTAACTAAAATTTAATCAAATCATGAGGGGTAGAGAATATGGATACACAAATGCGGATAAAAACTAGTATTAGAAAGTTAAATAATGCAAACCGATTTTTTTCCTCAGAATTTCTTTAGCCGGGCATTAAAGGTAAAGTACCCGCTGTGCAGTCGGTATTTAAAACAAACTTTTAAAAAATTGAATTTAAAAAATACTTTTTTAAAACGAATCACTGTTTCACCGATTACCAAGAAAAAGTGAGTCTCTGAGAATCAGTACAACCTCTATGGAATAAACAGACTCACTGATTTCAATCAGTAAAATTTTCACTGAGAGTGATCAGTGATTCATATTTGGCTATTAAATCAATGAAATTTCACTGATTCAATTTAAAAGAGTAACAGTTTGTGATTGTTTCAGAACTACTGTGCTTAATAACCTAATATTTTAGGCGAAAGCAGTGTAAAATTAATTTAACTTCTCATATTTTTAATATTGTCCAAAAACGTTCTATTTACGAAAACAGACATACCTGGAGACAGTAGCCGGAGAAGCAACCTTTAAGTCCGCTACTTCGAACATCATAGTTTGTGTTGGTATTAGCTTCATTATTTCACCAGAAGTCAAACACAACTTTTTATTGTCATCCAGAACGGAATTCATATTTTCAACCCAAACTGCATCGACAGGACCATCGAATACATACCAACGCTTATCGAGGTCAGTTGACATTGTTCCAGCTCTTATTAACGTAGATAAAATTCCATCCGTCCTATACAACACAATTTTACACATTAAAGAGAAATAAAAATTTTTCTATAATTGATCAACAAATTTATTTTTCACGGTGCGCGGGAAGAAGTCTAGACATTGGAAAAAATACTAGATTTTAAGCTAAATTTTAAGAAAAAATTTTGATTTTTGTTCTAAGTGCAAAATTGACATCTGTAGCGTTACGCCCAAAGCGGTAACCGGAATTTTTTTTATCGCACAAGGTGATATTCCCCCTTAAATAATGTAAAACTAAATTGAAAATTTAAATCAAAATAAAACTAAATTTAAAAATTAAGCAATTAAACTTAATTCTGAATTAAATAAATTTAAAAAGGTAAAACTAAATTAAAAATTTGAATTTTAATAAAACCAAAATTTGTCGAAGTTTATATTTCAAAACTACGACCTGCATGTAAGAGTTTAGCGCCATGACAAGTGGCGCTGCCAAACGTTCTTTTATGGTCATTAACTTTAATACTCTTTTGTTCAGTTCCATCTTTGGATTCCGTTCTGATCTATCATAGAAGTCGGACGCAAAATATGCGTTTTCAGTTTTAGTTCAAATCGTTAAAAATGTTTTGTTTTAATTAAAGTTTAAGAGTTGAGTTCAATTATTATTGTTGGTTTGGTGTATAATAATCGAATAAAAGGAGGAAACTAGCTTGTGCCCCTTTAACATCGATAAGAAATATATTAAGCCATTGAATGGAGATCCTAACCTATATTGGAAGGGAGAGCACATGGCTAATCCAGGATAAAATTCAAGTTGGGGCTGGAAAACAGGAGGAGAAATTTTATTCAGGAGATAAATCAGGATTACTAAGTTGAAGAAGAAAGTGAGTAGACTGCAAGAAGCTAACTCTGGATAATTGATAATCTGATAATTAAAATCTGCCAACCTTTTCAGCCGTTGATATCGCGGACAGAATTTCAGACTTAGTAAAATCCGGTATGGTATCGATCTAGCGGAGGCTAAGCCAGGATAAATTTGTGTTAGATACAGTTGAATTAACATTCAAGGGTTAAACTGTACCAGAATCCATTTCTATTATACATTGGGAATTTCAGATTCATCCTTTGCTTCCTAGACCAATAAGATGTTTTAAGTGCCAAAGATTCCGCCACATTGGTACGCAATGCAGATCCAGAATTTGGAGATGCGAATTTTGCGGGGGTAACCACTCTGCGGACATGAGTAATAATAAATTATATGATTCTTATTGTTGTAATTGCTCCGGAAATCATACTGCTTCCTCAAAAAATTGTTTGGTATATGCTAGGGAAAATGAGATTCGTCAGCTCAGGGCTCTGCATAACTGCAGATACCAGGAGGTTAAAACAATGTACAATCAGATTCATCCTCAGAATAAAGAGAATGATCATGTACATGATCAGATTAACAATGAAAGCCTACTAGAAACAAATAGGGAGGGAATTATAGCACGTTTAGAGAATTTACCAGACGGAGATACAATTCGACCTCAAAACGGGCCAGTAGATAAATCTGCACCGGGGCTCGGTGGGGTATTCTCTGCTCTGGGGGAGGAGGGAAAAAGTCTCTCAAATTTCAGCTCTAGCTCTAAACAAGAGGTTACTAAAGGTTTAAACTCGACTGTGGCATCAGAGCATGAAAAGCAAGTCGAGGAGGCGAGTAGAGCTGTGCGAGATTTTCTCGTGAAAAGGCAGGCTGTTCTGCCAGATCCTAATTTGATCGGCTCATGCAATAAATCAATATCGAAGGATGTACGGAATGATAGTTCTCGGGAAGAACGATCGCCTGAAAAGGTTAAAAAACCCAGATACAGACATACCTCTGAATAATAATAAAGTGTAAACTAGTTCAATGTTTAGACCGATTAGAATAAAAATGAATAAGTGGAATGGAATAAAATGGAAAACATAAATAAATAATTCGGGGTTGGGTTGTGATTTTAAAATTTTTAAATTCTATTTACGTATGTGTTGATTCAGGGTGAAAGGGACCTTAGCTGCAAAACATTCGATTTTTAATTTTTATTATGAATCGATAGATTTTGAGTTGCTCTTTCACATACAGTAAACAAAGCTTGTTTATGTCTATTAGTTTTTCTGTTATTAACGATGAAACATAGACATATCTTATAACAATAACATAGGCAGGCACAAGTTCAAACTCCCTTCCTGTAAAATTCAAAACATTTGATTTTTAATTATTATTATGAATCGATAGAATTTGAGTTTCTTTTTCACATACATAAATCAAAACTTGTTTATGTCTATTAGTTTTTGTGTTATTAGAGGTGAAACATAGGCATAACCTAACAGTAACATAGGGATGCTTAACTTCAAACGCCCGTACGCGTAAAACTCAGTTCTGCAGCTAAGGTCCCTTTCACCCTGAATCGACACATATACTTTCTGTGCTCCTTAAGAGGGTGGATAATGATTCCTACCTAAAGTTGAACGATTGTGTAATTAATAACTTACACTTAATTGTTTGCTCATTTGACTCGGTTGGAGCTGCTGCGAGTGTGATCAACATTTCTGTTCTCAATGTAATAGTGAGAGCATGAGATTTGACTACACTGTCGACTCGTATGCTGTCCCTAACTGGTGGCACTGAGTATGCATGAATCGATGGAAATCTATTAATTTACACTCGACTTTTTGGATAATGCAGATAGAATAACTACAATTTAATATAGGGTTAAATGTTAAAAAATAAATGAGCATTAATAACTTACAGTTAGAGCTGATTATAAAATACAGAGGACTTGGAATTTATACGCCTTTTAATTTTATCTCTGTAGTGTCTCTTATACAAAGTGGCCTTTTTTTCCTTTTCTTCTTTTTTTTATTTATTTATTTATTTGTTTTTTTATTTTATTTATTTTTAATAAATTAAAACCTTATAAATAACCTTCGGGGGGTATAATATGAAAATTGCTAGTTATAATTAAGAGATTGCAATAATAATTATAGATGTTATGCATAGGGGAAATGCAATATCTGGGAGCTTACCTTTAATCGTCTTCCTAGGATTGCGTTTGAGATACAGAGCCTTTTGATACTGACAGGCACTGTTAACATTGAATTATGAGAGATTTGTAAAATGTATTCAAACAAATTAGTTAATAACATTTAAACTGTATATTGATTGATAATTGTGCCTTGAAATTGTTTTACATTGATTTAAATATGAAAATTGATGTGGAATTGATAAAATCTCATAGAACTTTTTAGGAGAAATAAGAAATTTAAACGTATAGACATAAGCAAGCAGGGATATATAAATTATTTGTAAAGTGTACATTTTGTTTGGTAATACGAAAATTGGTCTCTTCTCCCTATATATGCTCTAATAGCTAAAAGGTGTTAAAAGAATGTTTTAATTTGTTTTTCTCGTTAAATCTATCTTTGATTTATAATTAATAAGAACACCTATAGAGCAGCTCACACACCGGGACTAACCGATCATAAGTAGCAGTGAATTTCCGAATATACAGTGTTTTCTGAATTTACTATGAAAGGGATATTTGGGTCTTATGAATGATTAAATAAATACCATCGCATAGAAATGGAAGCAAATGGTGAATCAATAGAGGAAATCATGGAAATGAAATACTGCAATGTATCTGAGAGTATTTACAATTATTGCTAACTAACCTTTAAAAGAAATCCAATTCTTATCATAGTGGGGGGGGGGGGGGTTAAAAAGATCTAAGTTTTAAGTTTTATAAATCTTCCTTATCTTTTTTGATTTTTTGTTGTAATAAAATATTTTAACTTTTGCCAGTTGAATTTTTAGAATTAAACAGTAAATAAAATCTAACTTCGGTATGGTCCAATAAACTTATTTGAATTATTGAAATTGAGTAGATGAGATACATTGCTTATTTACTAGCTTAGTTATGCGACGCTATGCCTCTATTTGAATCGAATTAATAATGGTGAATCAATGACCCTGATAATCCTCTAATGTTAAGATAAAAGCAGTAACGTGTGAGTAAGATGGGGGGTGGGTGAATTTGAATTCAAATTAGGATGAGCTCAAGACGTCCTTCTAATTAAAAAAGAGTTTAGAGTTTAGAAATGACATATCGAAATTTAGTAGTAGTTAATTGGAATGCTAGGAGTATAATTCCTAAAAAGGTGGATTTTGAATCAATTATTAAAAAATATAAACCGCATGTCGTATGTATAACTGAAACATGGTTGTCGCCGAAAAGAGAATTTTCAATTTTTGACTTTAAAAGCTTTAGAAAAGATAGACTAGATGGGAGAAGGGGGAGTTACGATTCTGATTGATGGGAAGATTACCACTTTCTCTATTGATATTGTCGTATCGGACCCAATTGATTTATATCCGACGGACTATTTGGGTATTAAGATACATATTCCAGGAGGTAAACAACTATAACTCTTAGTTGTATACTCACCTTCCGATTCTGTTCCGAGAACTGAAACCTGGGGCGGAACTTCTTGCTCCAACTGATAATAACAACCTACGTATCAATCTCGGGGATTTCAATGCGCATTCCCCTAATTGGAGCTCGATGCTTTCTGACGCAAAGGGTAACAAACTCATTGCGGGGATGGAAATTTGTGAACTGTTGCCTCTTAACGATCATCAATGTACTCGCATTCCGGATTTGGATTCACATGGATCTAATCTGGACCTTATATTGCTTAACCCTCTGACGGTTTAACCCGAGTATACTCGGGGTAACTTTTCTGTACCTGAACGGTTAACCCCAAGTATACTCGGGGTAACGTTTTTCTTTATATTTTAATAACCGAACAACGGATTGATTTCCCCATAAGCTTAAATTAAAGCTGAATATATGTGTTTTCTAGTGCCTAATCATTTAGATAATCAAAATTAATTTATACAAAGTTATGTTGTGTTAAAATTTGTTAATAATATACATGCATCTTTCTATGACATGATCGAATTTACATCAAAGACATCAAAGAAATAAAACCTACACGGAGAAAAATTTGGAACAGTTTCTGTCTCTTCTGTGGGAGCGCATTTCTCCCACAGTTTTGACTGGTAAAATCTAATCCATTAACTGTGGGAGAGCTGCTCTCCCATGACTTTTACTACTGAATTTGCCTTGTATTTTCTTGGGCGAAAATTCCTGCCAAAGTAAAGACAGCAGCCCACCTTCTTGGTGCGGCTTTTCTCCCAAATTTCCCTCCGTGTAGAGAAGGGATAAAAGTAAAATCATGTTTTTCCACGTCAAAAGTTATTAAAATGTATCTTTACTATTTGTTTATTTATAAATAAGCAAATTATAAACAATTAAAATACGATTGATCTTTAAGTTTTTCGTCCGTCATATCGGATCCGCCATTTTGAATTTTTAAAATCTAACTTTAGATTCGTAATCTGCGACCCCGAAAACTGTAATAGAACCTGAAATTAAAAATGTTTCTATACAGGAATAATTTAACCGTTTCGGTACAATTTTTCGACACTTAATTCAGCCGTCAGAGGGTTAATTAGGTTAATACAGGTTAAATACAACTAAGGTTGATTGTTCTGCATTTGCGGGAAAAATGAAGAAAGAACTGGTTTGTTGGTAAGGGAACTGCCTCTCGCAGAATTCTGAGAGAGAATATAATCAGTTAATTGAAAAATCGATGGAAAATCTCAGAGAGCCTTCTTTCTACCCACTCCTAGTGCGACACACTTGTCAAATTTATTCCTAAGATCAGCTGTTAATGCGGTGGTGTACCTTGTTTCGGACCTATACTTCCAGGTAAAATTATAAGCGAACTAATCCGTCTACAAGTTCCTGAGAACATAATAAATTTCATAGGCCATCTAATCATAAAGAGAAATATTTACTTCACGGTGGGAGGGTTGCCTAGAACTTCAGGTATAGGTGTTCCGCAGGGAGGAGTCCTGTCCCCCTTCCTTTTTAGTATTGCCTTAAGAGAAATTCGGAATTGTTTACCTCCGGAAGTCAAGATAATCATGTATGTGATTATGTATGGATGATATTTTTTTTGTATGCGCCGGATCCAGAAGTTGAAGGGGCTGAAAGGTTGATAAGTCCGGCTTGTCAATTAGTATCAGATTGGCTACTGGAGTTCGGTCTTGAGATTTCTCTAACTAAGTCGCAGTTTATTATTTTTACTCGTAAAAGAAACATTAAATCGGATCAATTTTTGGACGTCGGGATGCAAAGGTTGCTTTGCCAAAAAAGCTTAATGTACTTGGGTATAATCCTCGATCAAAAGTTGCTGTGGCAAGAGCATATCAAAATGGTGGCTAGTAAGGCTAATAGAGCTTTTAATATTATTAAATCATTAGCTGGGTGTCTTGGGGAGCTTCCCCGTTTGTGTTACTAATCTTATGTATTGTCAGAGGCGGGATTTGCGTACCCTAGTTTGGATAGAGCTCAACAGGCTTATGCTTACATTTTGAGAAGTGCACAATGGTCCAGTAATCCAGTAATGGTGGGTCTAGAAGAAACAGACCAATTAATAGGAGTAAATCCTAAAAAAATAAACGTAGATAAACTGGGCATTATCTCTGCCTACTTAATGGCGAAAAATATGACACAAACTCTGCTGAAATAAAAAATGCCTTCGTATTTCGACCTTTCCTGGCGACATGTTGACATGGAGCTCCAGGTGGATCTTGATTTAGGCTTGACAATGCAGTTGTCAGATAACCCCCAATCGTACCTAGAAAATTATATAATAAATAGCTGCCCTGCTGCCAACCTGGTGTTTACAGATGCTTCCTTTAACTCTGGAACTGTTAGCGATTCAGGCGATTCTGAGAGATGCTATCGAGCTGAGACTGGAGAGGGTCATTATTTTCACTGATTCACAAGTTGTTTTGGACGAACTACGAGGTTTTGTTCTATCATGTCCGATAATCTCACCTCTCATAATTGAGGTGCTTAAGTTAATATCGGAGTATAATGATTTGAATTTGGGTTCCGTCAGATTCATGTGGATACCTGCCCATAGGAACATACAAAGAAATGAGATAGAGGACGAGATAGCCCGTCGTGCAACTGAGCTCCCTCTGTACATGACGGTCCTAAACACCCCCGGAGACCTTAGAAAGGTTCTAAAAGAGGAGTATAGAGACAGGAAAAATTGAACTTGTCCATACGGTCCAAGGGGAAATTCAGACAATCCTTATTTTGATCATATAAATGTCAAAAGCAAAAGGCCATGGTTTTCGGGTCTCCGTTTTGATAGAAGAGTGACAAATTTAACCACAAGATTGATATATAATCCAACTTTTCAGGGACTTATCGAAATGGAGACGTTCTTTAAACAGGGTGACTTAATTTTGTAAACTGTTATAAGGGGTATAAACGCTGGGTTCGGTGGAGGGGGGGTCTTAGTCTGAGACGTGAATTAAGCCATTGTTTAATTATTAAACTGAAATTGCTATCGGGTTCTTAGTTTAACTTGCAATGATTTCTTATCCATACTTCCCAAACTCATTAATATCTTGTATTTATATGCAAGCATAATAAAATTTAAAAAAACTTTTTTAATGGTATTTTGATTTGATTTTAAGCAGTACTTAAATTGATCCAAGATGACTTTTGGTCTTTGAATGGGACTCCCTCTTTACGGAGTACAGTTTCCTGCTGAGTATTTATTAGATTGTTTGCTTCAATTATTTTTGCTATTGATTAATTTCTGCTTTTTCTTTTTGTTTTTTGTTTTTTTTCTTGTTTTTTTCTTTCCAAAAGTTTACCTTTTAAAGGAAGGAATAACCGATTTGTTATTACTCATTAGAATAAGTTTAATTTGGTATTACTTGAACCAATTTATATTCCCGCCAGACCCCGAGCAGGGTTTGCCGAGCTAGCCAACGTGGCCGTTGCTTGGCTCTATGTAGTATATTGATACTCGGGCTTTCAACATTGGCTGTAACTTCGGCTGATTATCGTATTGCCAACATTGGATTCACGAGTAAAGGCCAATGTTTGTGCCAATATTGACTGTCTTAGGTTGGGGGCCTCACATTCTGCCGATTCTGGGGCTTATGTAACTTATGCCAATGTTGGTTATGAGACAAAAGGGCAATATTCGGCCTAAGTCGATCATACACACATAACCAAAAATATTGTTGAATATAAAATACTACCATGTTGTAATTAAGAGGTCAGTATTGGCTTATTTTCATATCTTCAAGAATTTATTTTTCATATTTAAATATATTTTTATAACACATGCAGTCTTTTTATACATAAGAATTCATATTTAAAAGTGCTAAAAAATAATTTTTATTTTTAATTGTTTATTGCTGCAAAATATTAGCTTGAAGTTAACCCTCAATTTTACTATCCGACATTATTTAAAGATTTTGTTATTTTTTTATCATCATATGTAGTAAAATCTCTAGATATCATGTTGTCCAGTAAAATTTAAGGTTAAATTCAAACAGATATATTTCGCAGAAATAAACAATCAGAAATAAAATATTTTTTGGCACTTAATATGGAAAATAAATTCTTAAAAATATAAACAATAAAATCATAACGACCCTTTATAATAACGTATACTTTAGTTTTATACACTGAAAAACTTTGTAGATCAATATTTACTAAACTCGCAATTTAATTTTAGTAAACTATCATACCAGGAAAAAACTGGAACACTATTATTATTTCATAGTTTGACTATTAAAATGTAAAATTCATGGTTTGACTAAAAGAACATTCAATTTTTAGTAGTCTGTTGATTAAAATTTTATCCTAAAAGGAAGAAAAAGTATAGAGCGGAAACACAACACTTCGTCGAATCGCCATATGACAGCTAACCTAACCTCAATGCTACCTTCAATAATATATTATTGAATGTATTAAAGTAGAATTAAAAATTACATAATATAACTTATGTTACAACATACATCTTAACCTAAACACTGCAAAAACTGCTGTCTTCTAACTGTCTTATTTTAAGACACAAGACATTAAGAAAGCGTTTTACGGTTATTTCAAGCTATTTCATTGGTTAATAATTTTGAAAGATGCTTTCTCATTGATTTAAAATTAAGACACCTTAAAACGTCTTAAAAGTGAGGACAAAAATGTCTTAAAATAAGACACTTGTTTTTACAGTGAAATACAGATAAAATAACATTCGATTTAACCGACGTAATGTATCCAATAATTTCCTAACCACTTGTGAGATTAGTATTTTCGAATGAAACATTGTTTCTAACACACACCCAAAAGTTTCAAAATATGTCAGATTAAATATTATTAATCAGGTCAAATTTTCGATGGAACATAATTGATTTTCATTCAAGTAGAATCTCTTTTGAAGATGATAGTACATTTGAGAAAAAATATATGAAATTATTTATATACGAATATTTTTTGCACTTAAGGAGATTTATTTTTAATTAAAGTTTATAATAATAAAGTAATTAAAAGGTTTTTGTAATTTATTCTCGGAAAAAAATAAAAATTTTAAATCATCTTGGTTAAGTACAAGTTTTTTTTAAATTGAAAATTCTTTGGTAATAAATTTTTTTCTTGAATTTAACAGTGACAGATCGATTTGTAAGGTTCCTAATATGTTAAATTTGTAATTATCTCAACTTTTTTGAAAAATGGATTTATCAACTTTTGAAAAAGTGCTCCTCATTTGTGCGTAGGCTTATGTTTTCTTACATGTACGAGCAATGTTCATTTGCATGCGTGCAGCTTTGATCGACTGACTACTAAATTTTAATAAAAAAGAAATCATATATTGTTAATAAGCTTATATTAAATAAAATATTTTATCTAGTGACCAGTTTTCGCCACTTTGATAGTCAGTTTACTAAAATTAAATTGCGAGTTAAGCAAATAATGATCTATAAAGTTTTTCAGTGTATTACAAATTTTGTTTGGGTTTTTTAAAATACTTCACTTTTGTGATTAAAAACTGTAATTGTAAAACAGTTATTAAACTTATTTATAAAAAAAGAAAAGAAATAATAGTCTATAACTTTACCTAAAAACATTTAAATATAATAGTATATTATGCATCAAGGGAAAGAAGTCCGTGTTTTTTTGTCAAGCATATGCATATGCTATTTTCTATCACAAATGTACGAAAATCTCGTGTTTTGTACGCGTTAGCGGGTCAGCACTCGCAGTTTTCAGGTTAGTGACGTTAGAGATAAAAAAACTTCCGAACAGTGAAAAAAACTCTCATCGCGCAGGCGCATTGCGGCGATAAGCCTGCGTGATGAGAGTTTTTTTCACTGTTCGGAAGTTTTTTTATCTCTAACGTCACTAACCTGAAAACTGCGAGTGCTGACCCGCTAACGCGTACAAAACACGAGATTTTCGTGCATGTGTGGTAGAAAACAATTTTTTTTTATTTGCCAGAGTACACAGCCCACGATCATATAAGATCTTTTTATTTTTGTACTATTTATTTTGCGTTATAAATAATATTTTGAACCGTATAGCAAAAATATTTGACTCATTCTTATCTAAACTAAAAATAATTATGTTTATTATTGGGAGACAACACCATTTTACTAAATGCAATTTATAAGTAGAACATATTATGAATTAATTATCTACATTTAACAGTGTTACTCTGTGTGTAATATGTAGTACGAATGTCTTCAACTTTCTTATAAACCAGTGTAGCGTGCGTTGCGTAGATAGTTGGTTAGGGTTGCGGACTGTTAGTGTTAGGGTCGTGCGTTCGATTCCCAGCGGAAGGGAATTTTTCTCTTAGGTAAGCGATTATATAAATTATAATAAATATATAAATGACAAAAAAAGATTATAATGGGTATAATCTCAGAATATATGCTTCAGAAACCGTGTATCGAAATATTTTTAGGATTTTTTGTTTTTGTGTATAATGTACGCATAATTGGGTAGATTAAAGGTTTTAATATTGGGCTTATATTGAAGTACCAATATTGGGCATAGATTAATTTTGAGACTCGGACCGAAGTGACAGTCCAATATTGGTAGAAACATTGGCCTAATGTAAATCCCCAATATCGAAGCTCGCGGTCCCAAACTCGCGCCGAAGCTCTTGCCGATGGATTACCCTGTTCGGGACATAGCTGGAAACTACGCCGAGAGCCACCTATGTTCCTGACCTAAATCCCAACTTAAATCCATTCTGTACTATTCGTAAACAAGAAGGCTGCATTAGACAAGGAACATAGAAACGGACCTTAAGTCAGCGTAACCAATGGGAGGAGATGCCGTAGCCTGAATGGTACAAGCTTACCAAGACTTATAGACTTTCAATAATATAGAAATATAATGATTTACGAAATGGAAATTATGCTCCACTAGAAGTCAATTGTGATATGGCTATTGGACCTTAAAAGGATCTTAATGCCACAAACCAAACCAACCAACCAACCTTTTCCATCTTTGTACTTTGTACTGTTCATTTCGTCTCTTACCAATAAAGGTTTCTAATTAGCAGTTAACCTTCCGTTGTCGTTATTTTGAGTATTAAAACTTTATCAGGTTATGGGTTAAGGCCGCTCAATAATAATCTTCAGATATAATGGTGTTCTACCAGTACGAAATAAGAGAACCCACACAGCACAAAATATTTTGTGAAACTTGCCTGACCTTTACACTCTAAGTTTCGGAATATTCAAATGAATGTTCAGGCAACATTGGTGCAGGTAGGAAAATGTCCGCTTGTAAGGCAATATTCATCCCAAAAATTGCCTGATAATTGCAATGCAATGTTCAGGAAATATTGCAAAAAAAAGATTTCTGCAATATGCAGTCAATATTTCAAAAAAAGTTCAAAAATTTTTTTTATATGCAGTTAATCAAAATTTTGTGACATATATGACATCCGCAGATGTCTAGGAGGTTAAAAACTACTGCGCAGACCTACGGGACATAGGAGCCAAAATCGAACAGTGCGCATCATTTAACGTTGGAAATTGTCTGAATATCACAATGAAATGTTCGCTTAAGTTTCGTGTCAATATTGCCTTACAAGCGAACACTTTACTACTTTCACCAAAGTTGCCTGAAAATTCATTGGAATATTCCAAAACTTGGAGCGTAAGGGCCAGACAAGTTTCAGAAAATATCTTGTTCTGTGTGGAAACTTTGTTTACTTTTGTCGTGGATGCTGATAATAATTCACTATGAATTCGAATAGTGCAGTGCGACTCTAAGCACTTTGTCGAGATTTATTACGACTCGTGGAAGTTGCAGCTTCACACATTATTAGTAAAACATTACGCTTAGGGATACGTAAGTGGTGACATCGTGAAGCCGAAACCTATCGAGAACAATCCTAACGCCGAAACTATCAAGGATTGAAAAATCAAGGATGAAAAAGCTAAGTCGGATTTTATATTATCAATTACTGCCAGTCAACTAAAAATAATAAAAAATTGTGTAACGTCTCGTGTATTTGTGGTTGATCCGGGAAAATACGTTCCAGACAAAAGGACCGGCACGGAAAGCCACTTTACTTAAAGTCGGGCCAAGGTAAAGACGTAGTTACGTCTGCCAGAGTTGGCCCAACTATATTTTTTCTCAAGTTCCTAAAGTTGGGCCGACTCTGCAAGCCAACTATGGCACTCGCAGTTTTCCCGACCGTCGGCCCAATCTTGCCCAGAGTTTCCTCGACCTTTGTCAAAACTCCGTAAATCATAATTTGGAGGACCTTAATTTTAGAGGTCGGCCCAACCTTGCCCAGAGGTTCCCCGACCGTTGGGAAAACTCTGTAAAACACAGGTTAAAAAACTCTAAATTTAGAGGTCGGCCCAACCTTGCCCAGAGGTTCCCCGACCGTTGGAAAAACTCTGTAAAACACAGGTTAAAAAACTAAATTTAGAGGTCGCCCCAACGTTGCCCAGACTTTCCCTGACCGTTATGGAAAATCATTGATTTTTTTTAGAAACATTAAAAATGTTATTTATTAATTTATTTAGCCTAATTAAAAAGTAGCAAAAATATATTTTTTTAATTTAAATAAATAAAAAGAAGTCTACAGAAGAAATGTAAAAATATTTCAACAATAAGAAGTTTAGGAAAATTAAACCAAAAATATTTTAATAATAATAGTTTTAAAACACTTTTAAAATTCATTTTACAAAATTGTTGACAATCAAAAATGTTTTGGAAATAACAAATAAGTTTACAAAGAAATAGACATTTATTTATTGAATGTTGTAATCTTATAATAAATGATGATGCCATGATTTAAATCAAAGTGATAAATCAGTAGCAGACCTGATTTTTTTATTTTTCTTCCATTTGTTTATAAAAATTTGTTGAAACAAATTAATTTTCAAACAATTTTTAACTTTAAAGTAATCATTTATTCCACTCTGCTCTTTCCTATAATCGTTTTTTAATATGATTTTAGGAATATCAGTGTATTCCTAAGCGTAAGCTAAGATGAGTACAGAGTCATTGTCACTATTTATTAACTATTTAAAATATACTGAATTGGAAATTTTAAAAAATCACTTTGTTCCTTTTGTAATTTTTTTTTACTATCAATTGCCGCGATTTATTTTTAATAATATTCATCTTATTTCTATTTGTTTATAACAATTTGTTTAAACAAATTATTTTTTAAACAATTATTAACGTCAAAAATCATTATTTGGTCCTTGGTCATCATTCCAGTATTCAATTATTTAATATTTCAGTCTCTCTAAGAATAAGCGGTAATGAGTTAAGCTATGTAGTTGATTGCACTGTTAGCTGGAGGACCAGGGTTTGAATCTTCATGACTACAAATATTTTTCTGTTTCAGGTTCTGATAATATATGTAATTTAAACTATTAATATTTATGTAATTGAATTTATAAACTGTATTATGTAATTATATGTACTTTAATTAATGATAAAATTTAGATAAAGTAGTAGGTTGGCCTATCTTTGGAATGAGTAGTTGGGCCAACTTCGGGAGCAGTAGTTATTGGTCCGACTGTGAATACTGTTTGTCGGCGAACCTTTATCATTTTGCTGGTTGGCCCAACTTTGGGATGAATAGTTGGGCCAACTTTGGAAAAAGTACCGTTGGTCGGCGAACCGTTATCATTTTGCTAGTTGGCCCGACCTACGGCATGCAGATTCCGTGGGCATGCAGAGACCGTGGGCCGACGGACAATTCGCACCTGGGCTTCTGCGAGCATCTTCACGAATTTTTCGATTCAGTCGATAAGTTATCCGATATGGACGTGAAGATTAATCCGGACTAGCTCACGATCATGATGCTCTAAAATTTACCATCAAGTTTCGAAAATTTTAGAATAGCAATTGGAAGTCGCGATGTTTTGCTAACGCCTGAAAGTCTGTGGACGAAAATAGTTGAGGAATATGAAGCAAGAAATGCTGCATCACGTTCGACTTAGGATGCTATGTTCGTCAAAAAAAAGTTGTCCGTCAAGTAAAACTTTAACAACGAAACTTTAAATAAGGATGGTAAAGGAAAACAAGAACGCTTTAAGTGTTTTAAGTGTAATAAATGGAGACACAGGGCCTCAGACTGTAAACGAAAAAAATGGGGGACAAATCATTGTACGTATCACTTATGTGTCCGGAAATGAATGAAGAAAAGTGTTAAGTCGCGAATAGTGTCGTGAAAGATCCGTAGTGCATTGACAGTGGTTGCACATCGCATATTTGTAGAGATCAAAATTTGTTTACAAAAATTGACAATGCAGAAACATGTAAACTAAAATTGGTGAACGATACAACTGCTGACATTTCTTTCAAGTCGATGAGATCGTGACAAGTGTAAACGGTGCGAAGTGCAATGTGACATTGAATGACACTTTATATGTTCGCACGCTGCTAACGAATTTACTTTCAGTTTCAAAGATAACCGACAAAGGCTATAGTGTAATATTTGAGAAAAACGTAGCTACATTTATTGACGAACGTGGACAATTAAAGCTCATCGCAAAACGTAAGGACAACCTTTTACTTCATTGAGGGGGAATCGTCTAATAGTTGTAGTCAAATGGTGCCTACATCCGATAAACGAACAGTGTTTTCCTCTTCCTCTACGCAAAGTTGTCATGAGCGGATGGCTCATTTAAACTCTCCCGACCTAATAAAAGCGGCCAAAAACGGAGCAATTTGTGGAATTAACTTAAAGAAAGAGTCTAAAGATCAAAGTTGCGAAGTCTGCATTCAGAGGAAGATGACTCGATTGCCTTTCCCGAAAAATCCAAATAGATTAACGGAACAATCAGACAACGGTGGAGAGAAGTTTAACCATGGACTCGATGAGTTTCTGCAGTCGGAAGGAATCCAGCACCGACTTACTACAAGCTACACGCTAGAGCAAAACAGCGTGACTGAAAGAAAAAATCGAACCTTGGTGGAAGCTGCTCGATGTCTCTTGCTGCAATCCGGCTTACCGTTGTCCTTCTGGGCTGAGGCTCTGAATATTGCCAATTATGTGAGAAATCGGTGTCCTACTAACAAGTTGGAAATACTCCTCACGAGATGTGTCATGGAAGGATTCCCGTCGTGATATATTTCAGACAATTCGGATGCAAATCTTACTGTTTAGATAAAACACCTACGAACGAGAAGTTCGATGCCACAGCAGAGGAGGGAATATTTGTTGGATATTCTGGGAAATCGAAAGCATTTCGAATTTGGCTGCCTGCATCTAAGAAGATCGAAGTCACGCGTGACGTAAGGTTTCTTGAAGGAACCTTTGCTGCATCAAGTGGATCTTTCAAAGAATTTTACGATGAAAAATCTTGCCCTGGACAGATTAATAACAGTTCAGACGCTTTAGAGCAGACCTGGGCAAAACGTGCTCCGCGAGCACTTTGCCGCGGAGCAAAAGTTCCCCTTCCATGCGTCCAGTTAATTCTTCCGTGTTCTTTCCCGCGTGAATCTCCAGTGGTAGGATTTACGCATGAAGCGTGGCCTGCGCCAAGGCGAGGGAACTGACTGGACGCATGGAAGGGGAGGTTTAGCTCCGCGGCAAAGTGCTCGCGGAGCACGTTTTGCCCAGGCCTGCTTTAGAGATCGAATTGACACATCAAGACACTGTGATTGAAATCTTGGATAATTATCAGCAGGAGGAATTCGATGAAGCTCTCTCGGATCAAGATGAAGAACACCAAAAAGTTCTGCCAAATCGAGGTCGCGGACGGCCTTGAATCATTAGGTCAACGCGGGAGGCTGCGAAAGGTTTACCACAGAAATGAAGCAGGAATGGTTGAAGTAGCTTTTGTTGCTGAGATTTCTGTGCGTCAGGCCATCTCAGGAGAGGACTCATTGGATTAGAAATCTGCCCTTAGATCCAATATAGCAGACAAATTAGAAAAAAAATTTTGAATTATATGAGACTTAAATATGACAAGTAGTTTTTGACCTAACCGGCAGATAGCGTCATATATATATATTAGATGCCTATTAAGCTATTGATTTGAGCTCTTGATGGTAATTAAAATTTAAATTTGACAGGGTTTTTTGAAGTTTAAATCAAAAGTAAAAAGTTTTCTAAAAAAAAGTCGTGGAAGAGCACACTGTGCAACCAAGAGGACTCGAACCTCTGCATGAGACTTGGTACTTGGGGGTTTTTGGGGTTGGTAATTACGTATAAGAATTTAGTTTTTAAAAATTTTAAATAACCGATTCAATATGAAGGACAAAAATTTTTAAAATAATTGTTTGATTTACATGAAACTTCATATCTGGGCATTTTTGGTATTTTTGGCATTTTTTTTAATGACTTCCGATTAGCAATCAGCAATTTCAAAAATCCCCAAAAATTAAGTTTTATGTGAACCAAACAATTTTTAAAAATTTGTTCGCCATATTTGATCCGTCATTTTGAATTTAAAAAAACTGACTTCAGATTCATAATCAGCGGTCTCAAAATCTCCTAGAAACCAAGTTTTATGTAATTCAAGCAATTTTTTAAAAAACTTGTCTTCCATATTGGATCCGCCATTTTGAATTTTGCAAATACTGACTTCAGATTCGTAATCAAGAACCCCAAAAATACTCAGATTGGGGTCGTCCACATATCACGTGATATCTTTAGGGGTGGGAGGGGGGTAGGCAAAATATCACGGTCCATGGAAATTTAATTTTTTAGCAATAGAAAAAGTATCACGAGGAGGGGGAGGGGGTTCAAATTAGCTCAAATTTGTATCACGTGATATGTGAATGATCCCGATACCAAGTCTCATGTGATTAAAGAAATTTTTTTTCAATTTATTTGACATATTGGATCCACCATTTTGAACTTTTAAAAAATGAATTTAGATTGGTAATAAGTAATTTTAGCATAGAAAAATTGACGTCTTGAGTTTTGCAAAATCAGTAGACAATTATTTTTTACTAAAAAAAAGCACTAATTTTTGTTCATTGTTCAGTAAAAGTACCGCTGTTATTAACAATTAACAATTGTTCAATTTTTTTTACCTTTTGCATCCTCATGGAGGAAGCTTTGTATTTCTTTAAATTTACATATTTTTTAAAATGCTTTAAATTAACGTTCCTGTACCTAGAATTGAATTATATGAGTTTCTGATCAAATGTCCGGGTCTATGTATGTGTATGTGTTCGGATGTACTTTTTTGTGAACACGATAACTCGAGAACATTTTAACGAATTTAAATAAAATTTGGTAGATATGGTTATTTTTACTACAAAATTAGGAATCGGACAGAAGGAGAATTAGAAACTTCAATTATTGCTTTCTTTATAAGCATAATTCTTGGCTTGATTTTTATGTCGAAATGATCTGATGAATAAAAAAACCCCAGATATATATTGTTAAAAAAAAATTAAAAAATAAAAAACTTCAGAAATCTTTAAGTTGGTCTCTAAGTGACCCAGCGTGACATAAAGTGTTAATAAAAACTAAAAATCAATGTAACAGTAACGAAACTTGTGAGATAAACTTTCGATTAGAATAGATGGAAACATTTTTAAAATATGTTTTATGTAAAATAAAACGTATTAAATGTGATGAGCCCTATGAAGAGAACCTTGAACATGAACAATGCAGTTTTGAGTAATTTTCAACCGCTTAATATATTTTAATGTAAAAGAAAATTGTTCTTTAGTGATGATATTAATAAAAATGATAGCAAAGAATAACTGTGCCATGTACTAAATACATTTTGAAATAATTTATAAAGTTATTAAGAGGGGAAGTAAAAGTAACCACTCAGAGAAGAATCACGCATATGCGTAACACCTACACCGAAAAAAAAATTCGTATTTTGAGCGTAATTCCTCTACAATATTGTAACGTCACGGTAAAAATGACGTTCTTTTTTTTTAAATTTTTCTTTTTCTTCTTTTTAATTTTTTCCCCCGTTATGTATATAAAACTCGGAATCTGTTTCTTCTATTTAAAAAGGAACGGAAATGCAGAGTCTGAGTTTCTTGTAAAAAATCATAAACTAGGAAAGGAACTTCCCTAAAAGATAATTAAAGCTAACAACCAACATTTCGACAAAACATCTGAAAAACCGATAATAAAACGGCCTTGCGGAGTGGACCCTGAGTTGTTTGTTTAACCGCCGGGAAGTGAGTGCACTATTGTGAGTGTGCACTATCGCCCTTCTAGTTTCTAGATTAAAATCTTGAAACTCATAATATCTTAGGTTCTCTCTCTTTGCCCATATAAATCATCCGAATAGAACTTATATTTGAACAAATACGGCCCTTCCAAAGTACGGAGGCCGACAGATATAAGAATCTTGTTTTTCACCAAATTCTTAAGAATTTTAAAAGCTTCTACAATAAAAAAAAAGGAGAATCTAAATGGGTCTGATAGATACGAGAATCTATAGGGTGCAATTTTAAATAGATTTAGTTAAATTTAAAATAAACCATTTTTCCCTTAATTTACATTAAATTACATGTATAAGTACAGTATCTTGATTGGCATCACTGGATAGTAGATATCTATTACTAATTAGAGTTTAATGATCCTTTTAGCAAAAATGATTTTCTTTTAATAAATGAGTTCAACATCAAAAATAATTAAATAAATGGTTGTGATCATTAGTAATAGTTTATCAACGTAAAGTTAGTATTTTAATTAGTCTAGTGATGTTAATTAAAATATTAGAGTAAATTTATTAGTATATTATTTTATATCTTCACATTTTAATATCAATAAAATATTTTGAAACCAAATCTATCAGGAAAATACAAATATAACCTAAAAATTGTATATTTAAACAAAAGTCATTACAGCTTTAACTTGCAACTATTTTTTACCGTTAAAACAGAAAATTGATATTGTGTTATATATATATATATATTACAAAAATTGTATTTAGTTCTAAATTCTAACCTAAAAATTTTATTAAAATAACCTAAAATTAATTATTATTAGACTAAATTAGGAATTTGATTAATTTGACTACAAATATGGTTAATTTAGAGCTAAGTTCAATTATAAATTACTACAATCATTTTTACGAATTATAATAATTAGTAATTTAGTTTAGATTTTAGATTTTCATAGAAAGGAATTAATCGACAATAAATCCTATGTCTAAAAATTTATATTAATTAATGTATAAATTTTTCTTTCTAAACTAAATTTAAATTGTTTCAATAATTAGAAAAATCGAGTAAATTATATTAATGTGAACACTATAACTTTACTCAAGGAATTTTTATAATCAAACTGTTATTAAAAATTGCGGAACATTAGTATTAATAACAAATCTTAACAATTTCTAGATGTTTAAGTCGAGTTAAATATCGCCTGTTTGTTTATAATTCTTTGGAGTGTGAAAATGAATAAAACGTTAGTGATTATTAATCGTTACCATACTTAATGTAAGTATTCTGAATTATATACAATAACAATTGATTCTTAATGTTAATTAGTGAAATTGTTTGGAAGAGAGAGCGCTTGCAGGATGGTACAGGTGGCGACATCGGTTCAAGATATCGGAACATTCGTTCCCACTTTTCACCAAAATTCAAATTTTGACACTTCCTACTTCCTTCCTTCCACTTTAGCAAAGCTCCAATCCTAAGACCCTAAGATAAAGAAAATGGAGGAAACCATTTTTCTTTAAGGGAAACTCTCTCTCAGACCCAATGAACAAGTCCGCTCCTCCCACGCACTGATCGCAAGATTGGCAAGTAAAGCCCTTTTTGCCCCTTCTAACTTCGGGACCTTTGGGACCAAGGGTATAATTGTCCAGCACAGCCCGAAAAAGTTCAGTTCTATTTCCGCTCTTTGACTAATTTTTTAAAACGAATTTTTTGACACCGAACTCGACACCAACCCTTGAGGTCTCGTTTTTAATTATTTTCAACATCTTCTTGGATTTGGATTCAGGATTTCTCTCTACTTATATTCAACTATCTTCCTGGATTCAGATAGTGATTCTAATATCCTACCAGAAGTTTTTCCATAATTTTTTGGATATTGTCCAGAGTA
This sequence comes from Ganaspis brasiliensis, assembly GCA_037103525.1. NCBI lineage: Eukaryota > Metazoa > Arthropoda > Insecta > Hymenoptera > Figitidae > Ganaspis > Ganaspis brasiliensis. Next base: position 270,608 of record JAZKLR010000097.1, on the reverse strand, counting down.
CCATTTTGGGTTTTTTATCTGTTTGCTGCCTAATTTATTCAGCAAAATTCAAGAAACGTCGCCTTGCCATCTTGCCAGAGCTATCTAGGACAAACAGTTCAACTACTACTACTATTTCTACTAAATAAAAAAGTAAGTGCTTTTATTGTGAATAAATGAAATTAATTTGTTTTTAATCAATGGTATTTTATTGGTGTTTTTACCTTTCGTTTTTCTTTCTTGTCATTCATAAAAATAATTTTCCTCTTTAATGTTTTAACTAAATTATTTTCTTTAATGACTAATTGATTATAAATACTAAGATAAAAAAAATTTATATAAATTTTTTCAAGTAAGAATAACATTTATTTAATCTCTTCTTAAGAAAAATAAGATTGAATTTTTGTGGTTATTTACCACTAAATACTTTATTTTATAATTAATCAAATAATTATTTTTTTTATTTATTTCTTTTATACAAGGTAAAACTAAATAAAGCTAGTTTCTTGTTTCATCTGAAATTGAAATTATTTCAAGAAAGTTTTCATTATTATTACAAATTCCAAAAATATTGTACTTTTTATTTAACTTAGTATCTGTTGTATTATAAATTGTGTACATGTATGTGTTTAACCTCTCCCCATATTAAATGAGACCAAAATTGGTTTCTTAATTTGGTCCCGATTTTTTCCACATCCTTCGGCAATGTGTAGTTATGTTTTTGTTTAAACATTGGGTCCGCGCATTATGAGGTGACCCTGTATTAGATTAGTTTAAAACAAAAAATAAATGATTTGTCCAAAATCCAATCTAATTAATAAATTAAACAAAATTCCAATTTGTTCTTAAATAATAAAAAAAAATCAACAAATTTCTTCCCATCTATTGAAAAATTTCCCTAGCTATTAAAATTAGATTTTTAGGCTAAAAAAGAGAAAAACTGATTAGGATTTATTTGATGGAAAGGAAAGAACTATAATTTTTTCCTCTTCATTAATTTATCCTATTTAATTAAATTGATGTGTTTTATGTTTCTGACGTGACAATATGGTATCAAAATTCTGTAATCTTAAATTGAGAGCAATTCTACTGCTTTTAAAAGATATTTACTTAACTTTTCAGGAATTTTTCTTAATTTAGGAGGAATATTTTTTATTTGAGAGGAATATTCTTCATTTGAGAGGGTACTTTTATTCTAAGAGGATTTACTCTTGATACCATTTTTAAGAGGATTTTCTTTAATTAAAAGTATTCCTCTCAAATGAAAAATATTTCTCTCAAACAAAGAATATTTATCTTAAGTAAAGGCTATTTCCTCTCAAATTAATAATATTCCTCTTAAAACAAATTGAATTCATCTAAATTTGAGAGGATGGAACTTTGATACCATATTGTAGAGGAAATACGCTCAAAAGAAAAACATTTTTTTTTCTGTGTAGATGTCTTATGGGTAAACATATATTTTTCTTAGTGATTGCTCTAAATCTGACTTTGAACAATACTACTAATTTTACGGTAAAAACTCGTTTACCATTAAAAATTGTAATTTTTCTACTAAATTTTAATTTTTACTAATTCAGATTTAGAGAGTAGGGGAGACCAGGGCTGGTTGGGCAATTTTTCATTCTTCGTTGTTTTACTGCGTTAAAATCCAATTTATGAAAACCTTATGGTACAGGAAACCTACTCTGATATTTCAACTTTCATTTAAAGAAGAAAAAATCCCGTTATTACTTTTAGTTTTTTTGGGGAACATTGTTTTTGGAGAAATCTAAACTGACCCAACCCACTCCGGCCCGGGGCAGATTAGGTCATGATTAAAATGTTACTGTTTAATTGTTAAAACATTACTTTATACAATAAACTTAGTTTTTAGGGTTAGTTTATAATAAAAGAAATTAAAAAATAAATATATTCAAATTGGAGCAATGAAAATATAAGATTATAAAATAAAAAAATTGCTCATATTTAAAAAACGTATTTTTTAATTCCTAATTGTTAAAAATTATTATCATTAGTGTTAATTGACTGAAATAAATTACTAATAGTGAAATTTAATTAAATTAATGTATTTTATTTATGTAGCATAATTATATAGTAGATTCCTCATGCATTTAGGCGACCCAACGAACCCCGGTCAAAATGACCCCACTGACCCCGCCTGTGTTTTTTAAATAATTGATTTTTTTCCATCGATACTGCAAATATAAATTAAAATCTCTTCATTGTCCTTTAAAAGAAACTATTCAAAGAGCAAAATTTGATAATTAAAGTTTTTCTAAAACTATTACTCAGGAAGATATAACAACAAAACCAAGTGGGTAAAAATTTACTTTGGATTATCAAAATTAGTTTTTCTTACATTTACTCCACATAAATGATGATATAATAATGAAACTTGGCACAAACTTGCATCTCACTGTGTGAAATAATTTTTCTGTAAAGAGGAGTTAATTCGACTAATAACATTTGAGTAAACCGCTATGACCTAATCTACCCCTGACCCAACAAACCCCGGTCTCCCCTATAATGATTTATTATGTGAATTGGGTCATTCTCTCAAAACGGACAAATCACATGTTCACGTCATTTTTACCATAAATAATTTAAATTAATAAAAATAATGAATTTGGTATTATTTAGTCGAATTTTACGAGAAAGGATTAAAGAATTTCAAATTGGTTGAAATATTCATGTTTATATGATGTAAAAACTCCCCTCCATATCCGTGCACAAAGCAAATTTTATTAAATCTAGAGTTATTACTTTCATTGTTTGATAAAATTCTATCCTTTTCCTAGCAGTATTTACTCATTGTTATATTTTGAATTGATTTATGAAGAAAAAAGGAAAAATATTTGCTTGATTTATTTATTAGAATTAAATTTATTCTGTGCACCATTCTATACTTCCCTATGTAAGCGATCAGAAATATAAGTAGTAAGTGTAAACAAATTATGTGAAATATTTTACCACTCATGAGTATCCAAATCATATTCTCCATATAGCTGACCCAATGTAATCGATTTGGGATTTAAGACGTAAGTGTGAACTGGAACAAATGGTATACCACTCGGTTGTAGTATCCCTTTCAAACTAGTACAAGCGTCTTTCAAAGTCTCGTAGCACTAAAAATGTTAAACAGTTTAGTATTATAAATTAAAAAAGTTTTACATAGAAAAAACAGCAAGCAAAACAAAAAAACCAACTAGGAAGGTTCAAAGATTACATTAAACTATTGTTTAAAGAAATTAGATAAAAATTTCTACTCTTTTATCTGTACTTAAAGATAAAATCGGGCAAGTACTATACTTACACCCGTACTAAAACCTATAGGGTTCAGTATCTATATGAAACAAAGATTATTAACTTAATTAACTAATTTCTTATTAAATTAAGATTATTAACAAATATAGATCTCTAATGTGGTACACATATGTATTTTCACATTTAGATTACAGGAAAATTATAGAGAATATAATTAAAGTTGTTGGTCATAACATTGTCAAGGAAATAACAAGATTTTTAAGCACAAATACATTAAAAACGGACTAAACATCCCTTAGCGGTCAAACTATTTGTCCTAGAAGTTTTGAATTTGGTGTACTGATATATTTTTACGTGAAGATAACAGAAAAATTATAGAGAACATGATCTGGATTGATCGTCAAAACTTTGCAATTTGCAAAAAAACTGCAAATTGTCGAAAAATAAGTTTTTTCCTTTTAACTCTGACCTTGTTTGAGCTGGAGGGCTAAAATTGCAGTTTTTCCGCAGTAAAAGTTTGCAGATTCTCTTTAACAATCCTATGGCTATTAATCATGATCATGTTCTCTATATTTTTCGTGTAATCTGCACGTGAAAATACATCAGTAAACCAAATTTCAACTGTCTATGTGAAATAGTTTAGGATGGCCCATTTTATATATGTCAAAAACTTCAGACGCTAGGAAAGGGAGTTTTTTAGGCTACAGACGCAAGAGTCTCGCTATAAAGGTTCCTTAGAACACCATAAGTATACGGAATCCTTAATTAAAATTATTATTTGACAACTAACTTTGGCTGAATCTAATTTTTTTTAGTAAATTGTATAAAAAGATATTAAAAACTTATTAAAAATTAATTATGATCATATTTTTGTCTGTAACAAAACTCATTTCTTAAATTTAAGGTTTATGTAATTGTCATCATGCTTCATAAAAGATTATTCATATTTTTATTTAATTTGACATTCGTAAGATATATCATCTGATCTGAGTTTTTAAGTTTTATATTCATTTATTTAAATTATTTTATGCGTACATATCACCAAATTTTATATTTGCATATTTCAATTTTTAAATGCACTTATATTTAATTGTTTTAATCGTTTAATACTTAAATATTTATTTCTTATTTTCAAGTTATATAAGCATGTATAAATTTAATGAAAGAGGAAAATAAGCACTTGGGAAAATTCTTTTAAAGCTTTAAACGGTCCTGACTGTTTACGTGATCTCCCGCCAATGACCCCGTCGATTCAGTGGACCACGGGACATTTGAGTCCTCTAAATCGATGCTTTTACTAAATTAATTAATTTGATTAATTATTAACTTTATTGTTTTTATAAAACAATTAATGTTTTATGCCATTTATGAGGTTTATTGGTAACATTATACACTGATATGTACGGCACAGTGTCAGAAGCTGTATCATTACATATACAAACTGCATGATTTGGCTTAGACGATATACGAATAAAAAGAGACAGAAGCGACTAATGTCTCTTTTCTCTTTTTGTTTAACTCATGCTTTGTGTTAGTATGACTTGGAGCGAAGAGGGACGGCGTGACTCTCTACCTGTCTGTGTTAGGATATTTCCGTATGGGGGTGTAGTAGAGATCCTCAATGAAGAGTTAAAAAATGTTTACTTGGATTCTGATTGGTATTGAGATTCCGCAAACAGATGTTTATACGAATTTAATTTTATTAGTCCAAAATTGCTATCAGAGGCGGTCCAAGCTACATTTTTTACCTGGGCAAATCATAGGGGGCAAGCTTTTTTTAGCGCCCCGTGCCTATTTTCGGCGCCCCATTTTGCATTAAGACAATCTTGGCGCCCTGGGCGGTCGCCCGGCTTGCCCGGGCGTTTGTCCGACCCTGATTGCGGTACCATTTAAAATGCTTTTAAATAAAATATTTTTAAACTTTTAACACTTTTTTTAACAAATGATACAACTCGCATCATTGTCGCATGGAAAAAAAAATTATTCATGAATAAGTACGGAATTTATTCATAAGTTTGGGACAATAGAAAACATTTTTAAATTCTTGAAGAACTTTTACTAACAATTTACGAAAATTCAAAAGAAATCCCGGAACTGTAATGTAGAAACTGAAATATGGTTCAGCACTTTATATTTCAGTATATACTACTGAACCGGTTTCTGACTTTTATACATTAGGATGCGTGGCCTCACGCCCACTATCTTGTAGCGCGCTGCAAGTCGTTGCTCATATACCGGGTGTCCCTACATAACGTGAACATATTTTAGGGTTGATATCAGCTCAAAAAATTAAGTAATCAAAGAGTTGCTCATTTTTTGATTGAACTTTAATTGCTCGAGTTATTTGCAATTCCAAATTGGCCAATCACGCCTCGCCTTTACCTTAGAGGGCATGTTCTACTTCACAGTTTATTCCCTCAAAGCTGAAAAAAAGAGTTGAAAAAAGAGTCTTAATAAGCGTGAAGAAAACGAAAATCAAGCACAATAGGGTTCGAAGGCCACGGTGATCTTTCGGTCCAGTGGGTGATCCGCCTTCACTCTTTGTATTGCCAAAAGTTGACACCTTCAACTCTTTTTTCAGCTTTAAGAGAATAAACTGTGAAGTAAAACATGCCCTTTGAGGTAAAGGCGATGCGTGATTGGCCAATTTGGAATTGCAAATAACTCGAGCAATTAAAGTTCAATCAAAAAACGAGCAATACTTTGATTACTTAATTTTTGAGCTAATATCAACCCTAAAATATGTTCACGTTATGTAGGGACACCCGGTATAACGTATATGTAAAAACTTGCAACTGCATCAGTGGCCTAGTGGATACAGCGGGCCGCTTTAGAGTGAGGGGTCGCGAGTTCGAGTCATCCAGCTTCGGATTTTTCTGTTTCAGATCTTAAAATGTTTTATTTAAATCTTCTAACTACAAGGTAAATGGTATGATTAAGATCAGACCGAAAGAAGTCATAAAATGTAAATTTTATTTTCCATCTAATCTAAAAGAATTATTCAGGAACTAGGTCATCATTTACCTTAAAATTTTTTGGTTTGAATTAGTACTGAATTTTCTTTCTTGCCCCAAACTCAAGCACAAAGTTCCTTAATATTTCAGAAATTATTTTTTTCCGTCACTTCCATTTCCGGAAACCCGCAAAGGTAGTAGTAGGGTAACATATCTCAACTCTTTTTAGTGGTTCTCTAGGGTATACTTGCGAAGTATGTACTTAACCAATAACCATTCTTGTCTTATTGATATATTTATGTGCATAGGCAAATATAGTTAATAAGAAAAGGATTTTTAAGCGTAAGTATATTTCACAACCACAAAAATCGGGCAAGTTCGAGTTACACTCGCACTAAAATCGAGGGTTCCGTACACAAAACAAAATAATTTTTAATATATTTGATACTATTAAATATATAATATATAAATATATTATACATATTACATATAATATAATAAATAAAATAGAATATATAATGTATTTTTTATAAAAAATGGACCACCCTCCCCCCCTATCTTCCAAAATATTTTACTTAGAGAGTTCAAATTTTGTACAGGAATGTATTTTCAGGTGTAAATTACATAAAAATTATAGAGAACGTGATGGTGATTGCGCTGTCAACGAAAAATCCAGAGATTTTAGCAAATATCCATAAAAAATACTAAAAAATCATTTTATTTCCTTAACAACGCTATGATCAACTTCTACAATCATGTTCTCTACCATTTTTCTGTAATCTACACGTGAAAATACATTTGTGTACCAAATTTGAACTCTCTAAGTCAAATTGTTTAGAAATTATGGGAGGGGGGATACGGTCATTTTTTAACATTTTTTTTAAATCGTTGGTTTTTGCTTAAAAACACTATGATAACGATCTGCAACAAAGTTCTCTACAGTTTTTCTGTAATCTATATGGTAAACTACATATGTATACCAAATTTCAGCACTCTAAGTACAATAGTTTGGCAGATATGGAGGTGGCATTGTAAACTTTTAGTGCATTTTTGCTAAAAAACTGACCGTACCCCCCCCCCTTATCTTCCAAACTATTTGACTTAGGATGCTGAAATTTGATACACGTATGTAGATTTACGTGTAGATTACAGGAAAATTATAAAGAAAGTGATGATTATAGCGCTGTCAAAGTTATAACACTAAACTATGGTCCATATGTTAAAAAAATGCTCAAAAATATTGTTATTTCCTTGACAACGCTATATTCAACACATACAATCATGTTCTCTATAATTTTCCTGTAATCTATACGTGAAAATACATTTGTGTACCAAATTTGAATTCTTTAAGTCTAATAGTTTGGAAGTTCAGGGGTGGGGGATACGACTATTTTTTAGCATTTTTTAAAAAAAATCGTTTTTTTTTTGCTGAAAAACGCTATGATAACAGCCTGCAACAAGGTTTTCTATAGTTTTTCTGTAATCTACACGTCAAACTACATATGTGTACCAAAATATTTGACTTAGAGAGTTCAAATTTGGTACAAAAATGTAGTATCATATGTAGATTACAGAAAAATTATAGAGATTGTTGTGGTGATAGCGCTGTCAAAGAAATGGCAAAAGTTATCAGCCAAAAAGTATCAAAATTTCTCAAAAATCTTGTTATTTTCTTGACAACGCTATGATCAACCCCTAGAATCATGTTCTCTATAATTTTCCTTTCATCTACACGTGAAAATACATATGTGGGCCAAATGTAGTTTGGTGGCTAGGGGGGGGGATACGATTTTCAACAAAGTCTTTCCAATAGGGTTCCATGCGTACACTTGTGGTGTACGGAACCCTAAAAATGCAAAATGCATGCAAGTTTACTTAATTCGGAAACGGCCTTAGCGTTTCCGAATTGGGGTACACTTGCTAAAATTAGCTGAAAGCCTAGGCGATTTGCTAATGGCCGTCGACATCCGAGCAAGAGCGAGGATATTTAAAGTTATTTATAGGGGAGACGGCCCCAAGTTGGACACCCTTTCGTCTTATTGCTGTAGAATCCAAACCAAATAAAATATATTAAAATATTTTATACCGGTGAAAGTACAATTTATAAGGTAACTTATGGCCACAGAGATAAAATTTTATTTTGAACATAAACATTTTTTAAAGCGTTTTTTCTAATTGTTAAAATTTTCGGTCTAAAAAAAAGTGGCCCCAAGATGGACACCTTCTTAAAAGTCTCTGAAAATTGTAGTAAATAAGAAATTAACATCCTGTAACAATTCTTAAACTAATTTTTAATCATTTTACGGAATTTATCAGGAAATAACATTTCTTAAAACTTCAATCTAATAGCTTAACAGTAAAAAGTAATAAAATATCGAAAAATATAGATATATCAAATTCTCTAACGATAACATCACATTTTATGGTGGAAAAAAAAAATTTTAATTAATTGTCTCAAAAAATTATTAAAAAAAGTGTAAAATCAAAAATATGCAAATAAATACATTGAGATTTGAGGCCTGTCCATCTTAGGGTACATGACACCATTTTTTAATCCCCAGTAAAAATATATATACGAACACTGAATTAGTAAAATTATTTTAGGATATTATTATACGATAAATAAAGAATATTATAACGTTAAGTACTCATTCTAAATCATAAATTTAAGTAACTTTACCAACTTAAGAAAAAACTGTTACAAAACTTTTTTAGACCGAAAATTACGTGGCATGTATAGAAGAAAAACCAACTGGTTTTTTTTCTTTAAATGTGCATCAAAATCTTCGTCTAGACAAACAACAAAAATGACAAAAAGCATAAGGCACTGCCACCTTAAACAAAAATTTTATACGAAATGTCCATCTTGGGGCCCTGTCCATCTTGGGGCCCACTCCCCTAATAATAATTTATAAAAGGTTAACAGACTGATCAGTTAGCGCAAGGCTAACTTTTATGTTTTTGATTGGACTCGTGCAGCTTTATCAGATCTACGGTATCTGTAATACGGTAGTAATAACTAATAATCTTTTGTCAAAAGTTAAACAGTTTCCAGCTATATTGAATGCGGCCAATACTGGCCTAGTAGTAGCTTGCATTGGCAAACGGATATAACTTTATTTCCTAATTAAGTCAGTAAAATTAATTAATATTAATGATTAATGACTATTAATAGATGCAGGTGATAAAATGGCATGTAATAATAGTTACAATTTATAATTTAACATAATTCAGTTAACAATAATCAGTCCAGTCGTCATAAATGAAATTCGTATTAGGATTTTAGTAGTTCACAATAATGGAGGTTAGGAGACAAAGCAAGGTACTCACATTAGTAATTTCTGGATTGAGATAATAATTTCAGCGCTGGTTCGGTTGGACAGGACGCAAATCGCTTAATCGATTTTAATTAGATCGTTGATTAATAATACTGCAGTTGTCATTTCACTACGCGCTCTTTAAGTTTACTTATTGTTAGATCATCTAAACGGCTATTGCAATGTCTACTGTAATGTTATCCGAAATCACTTTTTTTATTGACACAAAAAGAGATAAGGCTCAATACCGATTACGATTCTAACGGGTCACTTAACGATGTTAACACTACGACGATACCGGAGTATTCGACCTCCTCCATTATGCGTCGCTTGTATTTAAAGAAATTAAACTAAGAGTTGCGGAGTGGAGAATGCAAAAAGATCGCCAAGGCAAAGCGGGGTGCATCATCGTCAAAGCGACAAAGCGCAAAAAAGCACACTATTTGTAGAAGCGGGGAGTGGAATCAGGTGGCAGTGACAAAAACTCAACGTCATCGTGTTTCGGGTTGGAATTTTGAGTTGAGATAGGATTTGTTTAAAGCCGCAAGAAAATGCCAGTCTACTTGGTCACAACTTGGTAGGACCTGAACCGGTGCAATCATTAACCGCTCCCGTAAGTGACGTTTTTAGGTCATCAAGTTTTGACTTGATTTAGTTTCGATTTTGTAGTACTGATTGAATTATAAGAATTTATTTATTATTAAAAAAGGGCAATTTTATAAATTCTTGTATTGTGCCAGTACTGGTGGCATACAAATTTAAAGCATTTGTTCTTCTAATTTGTTTTTCAATTCACTTTGTAGCAAATTTTTATTGTATTTGTTGTTGCCAACAGAATAGACAAATTTTTTAATATACTTTGTTATACTATTTTTCCAAATAAATGTAAATTGTAAAAACATAAATATCTTCTGAAACTAAACTGCTTGCCCGTCCCTAATCCGGCTTAGTTTGGTAGCATTGTAAAAATTAAGCCTACACTTTGTCGGATCACAGATAAATTAAAGTACCACTTTTTCAAGGTGTTAAATGAAAAAAACATGATTGTACTTTTACCAAATTTTTCTAGGTTGTTCGAAAAGTTTAGTTCATTTTTCCACTCTTTTTAAAACCTGTCAATTTCTTCAAATCAGTCGTTTTTTGACAAGACATTGTTCGAACAAAATGTTTGAAGATAAATGTATCAGTATGTTTGCGTTTTTAACAAGTGACAGTGTATTTATCATATATCTATAATACCGAAAATGGAAATATGCTTTATTTGTAAAACTAAACGTGTTGTTCATAAAAAATGTCTATGAAAAGTGATGAAAACGGAGATATATTGATTAATGTCAAACAAAATGTCGAAAAACTTAATAAAATTTAGTGAAGCCACGTTTAAAAAATGTTACTTTACAATTGCAACTCGTAAAGAGAAAAGACAGAAATATGGTGATCTGGAAGTGAATGAGACAGATAACGATAAATATATTTTTCATATTGATTGCTACCAAAAACTTACACTGTAGAAAAGAAGATATTCAACAATCGAAAATAGCACCACAATAAATTTGTCAGAAAGTAACAATGTAAGTACTAAGTAAAAACAAAATCAACATTTTTAACTCAAAAATATTTTTTATTTAGGAGTGGGTGGGACAACAGCGCTAAGCGGGTCAAAGACATTATTCAAAATATTAATTTTTGAAGAAATATTAAAAAAAAACAGTTTTTACATGGATTGGAACACGTAACTAAATCAGAAATGCCAGTTTTAGGTAAAAGTGGTCCCTTCCTCTATTGTTACGAGGAAATAACCACCACATTCTTTAGTGTCCTAAGACCATTCAGCATTCCTTAGAGAACAGAAAGTCAGTCGTTGAGAAACCTTTGCCACGGCAAAACCTACGTCTCAAAATAAAAGTGTTTTTTACGGAAATATTTTATTATTTAATTTCTTATATTTTCCTTATTAAAATAAAAGGTACTAAACCGTCACATAAATTAGCAATCCTGATTTCAGGATGCGTGTTCGAGTTATACATTTCTACGGAAAAAATAAATAGCTCACTTGACCGTATCTGATGCGAATTTGGAAAACAAGAGTTTTCTAAGAATCTTGATTTATTTATTCAAGTTCAGTTACAAAACAAAGTGAATATATATATTTAAAATCAAAAGTCTTTATACATTTTGAGTAAAACTAGAAGCTAAATTAAGTAGGGTCTATATTACGTAAACTCAAAATCATGGAGAATATTATTAAAGAAGGGTCGTCGATCTAGACGGTAGGACCTCGGGTACGTAAATCAGTACGTTAAACCCCAGAAAAAAAAGTCCAAAGACAACAAGGGAGGACCACAAGCTTCTATTGTTCCATTAAATAGCGAGCAGCCTTCAAGGGAAATCTATTGCAAGAAATTTAGAAGGCAAGTAGAGTACTATAGTAAAATAAAGTGAGTTTTAGGTAGCTAAAATTTATATCTATTATAGATTAGGCGTTGATATACTTATGTTGTTCCAGGGCACTGTCATCTTTAACAAATTAATCGAAATACCTGGAATTAACCTTGCATGTACTGTTTGTAGCAAGATTGTGCAAGTGAGGGGTTTAAATAATCCACGCGCTCACATATTTGAGTCACACACAAACACACACTCACACATATACTAACAATATTGAATCCTCCAAACTGGCTTTTTACTTCTTTTTTTATTAAAGAACTAAATATCGAAAACAAACAAAGAGTTGCAGAAATAAAGATCTCAGCAAAACAGATTAATATTATGGAAACCGAGAACGAATCATTTAAAAAAAATAGAGAAAATTCTAAGGACTGGAAAATTTTAATTCATCATACAATGCAATTCTTGAATTTTTAAAATAAATATTATTTCAATATCCTAATCAAAATCTTATGTTCAAAATATTATTAAAATTTGTATTGTACATTCAAAACCTTAATATTTACAAATACTAATGATTGGTCTCTAAACTTGATAGGTAAAATTATCATTAACGAATTTCTCAGTTTTAAATTTGACAAGTGAACTGAACAGTTTATAGTTTTCAGTCACTTAAAATTTTAATCATGTGACAGCTGTTAATTAAATTGTTTTTTTTTTACATTCTTGATATTCTCAAGTTAAAGTTAAGTTATGTGTCAGGATTACAAATAAATTATGGATTATATTAACACTAGGTAAGAGTTCTCTTACATTAACTAATTTTATCAAAAAACTGTAAAATTTTATATTTTTTATTTATATTCTGTTTTATTGTGATTTCTAATTTTGTCTTTGAATATTGACTGTATTTTTATAAATGTTTAGTAAACATTTTTTTATATGTATTTATATTATAGTCCCTGAAGTGGAGAACATTTCGTTCTCGAAACGTTAGACTTCTTGTAAATAAACAACCAAATTTCAGTCCGAAAGTGTCGTTTTATTAAATCAACAACGAAGAAGAAGTAGAAGTGGATCTAACTTTCGTTCACCTTCACACGTAAGAGGTCAGATAATCACAAAACAAGACAATAATCGGGTACCAGCTAGAGATATTGCATAAGAACAATCGACACATTAAACAGAAAAGTTTACTGTGGCGTGGAATACTTTATCAAACTCATTAAAAAGGCCCGCAGGTGATGTTCACAAGAAAAAATGTCATTAGATCTAATTATATCGCAAAAAAATACAACGCAAGCTAAGCGAGCAATAAGATTTATACCAATAGCTGAGTATGAGGAACTTTATTCAGCTCTACGCCAAAATGTTCAGTTTAAAATTATAATATAAGATTTCGTCAACAAATTAATGAGCTAAATTATGCTATTTAAAACAACCAATCTAACTTAACCTTTCGACGCTTAGCTTTACAAACAGAAGAAAGGTCCACAGTAAAAAGTACATAATTAACCTTAGGGAAAAACTAGGGGCCCACGTAATACTTTTGAGACCAACAACATTACGACAAGTTCAGCAAGAAGACATGGAGGCAGAAATATGTTTTAGAGAAAGAAATACTACGAAAGCAAGAACACAACTAAACCCTTCCTTCAGAATTAACAAACAACCCTCTGTTCTAACCAATAAAATTCCTTATCGTATCCCAATAAAATATCCTTCATTAAATAATATTCCAAATCACTCAATGCCTCTTGTTGATAAAATGTAGATTTTCAGTAAATTATTTAAAAAAGGCCTTACAGAATCTTAGTGTTATTCAAAGCAAAGAATTTTTCAAAAAAACCGACCAACGAATCGGCCGCCCGAGCGAGTGAACTAGGTACAGGTAGAGAGACACCCCACGGAGGACAATTCGCTCGAGCTGCGCACTGAAAATCCAGAGTTTTACGACCAGGAAACAATGAGCATAGAATCTCAACTATATCAGAAAGATTGTATTCAATACGAGGAGTATTCAATGAAACAAGAAAACCAGTCAAACTATTAGTCGATAACCTTTCATAACCTTAAATGTTTTTCATTCAAATTTTTCTAAATGTAGTAAATTTTAAATTTCGCGGAAAAGTTTTTTATGTACAATATTCTGGCTCTGATGTGAATTCAGCTTTATGACCTACATGATCTGTACCGTCGCATGTCGCGATGACTTATGATATACACGTGGTTTGATTCAAAATATTAATCATGTAGATTGAATTGTTTACTAACATGCCTTTTCAGGCATGTTAGTTAATTTTAAGACTTATTTTTAATTGTTATTAATTGAAATTTGAGGTGAGTTTTTGGAAAAAACAGAGTGAAATAATCATGTGTAATATTTAAAAAAATTTTGAGGTTATAAGACCAAAGAAAAAAAGAAATTTTTTATGATTAATTTATAATTTATAGATGACTGAAGAGGACACGAGCGCTTGTGTCGAAACTTCTCATTTATGTTTGTAATTGATATCTTTGGAGAGATCAATTTAAATAAAATGATTTAAAATTTATCTAGTAAATTCCTGAGGAAGTTTATTTAATATACTGACATACTGGATGTACCATGTGTCTATTAAAAGAGTAAATCAGAATCGAAAACAACACAAGAAAATGATTAAGAAAACAATAATGAGTTATTATGACATTTTTACATTACTAGGAGATCCACTTCCATGCAACGTTTTAGCCGTATATAAAATAATATTAAAATATGAAAGACCGATTAATATCCGTTAGTATCGGCATCTCAAATGTCATAAAGAAGAAATTTCAAATCAAATAGAGGAAATGTTAAAAAAAAATATTTCGCCTAGTTCATCACCATAAAATGCACTACTTTGGGATGTAAAAAAAAACGCGATGCCTCTGAAAAATGAAATGACGTATAACGCAACCTTACATGAAAGTACCGGGTTAAACCCTTTGAGACGATTTTCGGTAGAAAAGCTAACTTGCCCTTAATATTAGCAACAAGTAGCTTACTTATGTATCAAGATATTTTTGATATTTGGAAGAAACGACATGAACATTACCTTGAAAAAGGGAAGACTGATATACAAAAAACTCAAGAGCGGTTAAAACGACTACAAGACGAAAATATCATACGCACAAATTCTTTATTTGAATCCGGTGAAATTGTATTATTGCATAATGATAGGAAATCAAATAAATTGAAAGGAAATGGTTAGGTCCTTACAGAATAATAAGAAGAGTTAATCAAGTAAACTTCAAAAACTCGATACAATAATTTAAACTATATAGTTCAAGCGAATCGACTAAAAGTCTTTTATCAATTATAAACTTACACGTATCTCTATCAATTTCATCATGAAAATCACTCAAATTTTATCGCTTTGATGCTTGGCTTTCTTAGTAGTCTATGCCACCATCACTTTAAGCCGTGCAGAAAGTGAAGTAGGGTATTAGCCAGTTTCTAGTCGGAAAGCCCAGCTTCAATTTGGGAACTAGTCAGGCTTTTTGGTCGGCACGTGGTAGGTCGATTCACGCTCGGCCAGCTAGCGCATGGCCAGCAAAACCCGAGTAGGCTATGGTCAGGAAGCCAAAGCAGTGTGATCTATTGGCAAGAGCTTTAATATTGGGGATTTACATTGGGCCAATGTTTCTGCCAATATTGGACTGTCACTTCGGCCCGAGTCTCAAAATTAAATTATGCTTAATATTTGTATTTTAATATAAGCCCTGGCCTTCAGTTAAGCCAAATATTAAAACCTTTAATCGACCCAATTATACAGAAATTATACACGAAACCCAGCACTATTTTCTGTTTTAGCACTTATATATTTGTTGTAACTTATTTTATTTATTTATTTTTTTTGTACTTATTGTGTATTATTTATTTATTTTTATTTTCAAGATTGAACCCAGCTCTATTTTCTGTTTTATCACTTATATATTTATTGTAATTTATATAATCGCTTACCTAACAGCAAACCCTTTCGAAAAATCGAACGCACGACCCTGACACTAACAGTCCGCAACCCTAATCAACTAGCTACGCAACGCACGCTGTAGGGGTTCATAGGAAAGTTAAAGTCTTTCTTACTACATTTTACACACAGAGTAATATTGTTAAATGTAGGTAATTAATTTATAATATGTTTTACTAATAAATTGCATTTAGTAAAATGATGTTGTCTTTCAAAAATAAACATAATTATTTCTAGTTTAGGTAAGAATAAATGGAATATTTTTAATTTCTAACAGTAACATTGTTACTGTAATTGTAAAAGTGATTTTCGCAAAATAAATAAGTACACAAATAAATTGTATTGTATTTAAATACTTTGAACAACTTTTTTTTACAATTTATTAGAGTTTTTAATCACAAAACTGAAGTGTATTTTTAAGAAATTAATTTTTGCTATTTAATTAAACTATTTATTAAATTAGAATAGATTACATTTTTATAAGATTTGTTTTGTGTAATTCCATAAAAAAATATTATTGACGGCAATTTATTATTATTATTTGTACTTTCAGTTTTTTAGTAAAGCTCTGCTCGGGAGAGTGCTATGGTCAGGATAGCCATTTATAGCCTGGTCGGAAATAATTAGGGCTCATAGCTAAAGTCAATATTAATTTATTGTTGTTATTATTTTCATAAATTTTTTTTTTTTTAAACTAAATTTATGAAAAATTAATCAACAATAAAAATAAGAAACAATTTTCAAATAAGTTTGACTTTTTAATTAAATAATTAAAAATAATTTAATTTAATTTAAAATTTCTTAAGTTTAATATTTAACTAAATTTTTGGTCTTAAGTATTACAATAAATCTTTAGAAATTTTTAATAAATTGAATTAGTGACAGGCTTTTCACTAATTTAGATTAAGAAAATTAAATGTGCTCAATTCTATAAGGGGCCTTGTCATTTATTGCTTGGGCTCGTAAATAAAAAGAGTCCCGATCAGAATCCGACATAATCCCGGTTGAGTTTTAACATAACTAAATAAGCCCGACCAGTACGCCGCCAGAAACCTTGTTGCATTAGGGCCAACCTGGTCTTTTTCCACACGGGGAGTGCACTCCCCTCAGGAATATTACAATTTTTGCAGAAGAAATGGATACCGTTAAGTTATACCACACAACAAGCCATTTATACACTTAAATAGACATCTCTGAAATCGAACTTCGATCTACGCAAATGAAAAATTTGTTCAAAACACTCTCTTCTATGTGTACTGCCAATCAGGCCCGTAGACAGAAGTTTTTTTCGGGAGGGCCTACTTTTCCATACCCGTAGTGACCGTAGCAAAAAAAAATTTCGCAGAATTTTTTTTTTAACGAGTAAACAAAATTTTTGGAGAGGGCCCGGGCTCCCTGGGCCCCCCCTGGCTACGTGCCTGCTGCCGATTGTATAGAATAGCTTGAAATAGAAATGTTACGCGGACCAATTTACTGTCTCGAAACACAAAAAATATTATTGAACAAACTATTAGGTAATATTCGACATAAACGTGGTTTCATAAATATGTATAATTGGTAGCATCTCTAAAACGCTTTTCGATACTTTAACAGAAAGTAATTTAGAATACGTAAATACTGAATTGGATAAATTATACAGTAGAACTTCGATAAGACGAATACCTCTCTAACTCGAAGTATTCAGTGTTTCCCTTCCCTTAAAGCTCAAAAACATCTATAACTCGAATTCTTGAACCTTTATAACTCGAAATAATTTTGATTCCCCTAGAACAACTTTTTAATGTATTTAAACCTCTATAACTCGAATTTCAGTTTTGTAACCTCTATAATTCGAACTTAGTACGTATGGCCCTTTAAGCCTCTATAACTTGAAAAGTTTTTATTGTCGCTACCTCTATATCTCGAAGCTAATATAATACAATTGACGGTCGTGAATTGTTATCAAATATTGGTTCCTGCATTGAATTTAAAAACTATTTGTGCTTGTTCATACAGTTAAATCGACATCTCAAAATCGATTTAAGTATTCATTTATCTCTTTAAAAACAATGAGTGCGAAACGAAAATAAAAACCTTTACCACATGCAGTAAAGTTAAAAATTATAGAAAATGTGAAAAGTGGTGCAACAAAAAAGATATTGCTTCAAAATATGACATACCTTTAAATAAACTTTTAACAATAATTCAATATCAGCCTTCAGTATTGACAAAGGAAAATTGCGGAAAAAATTTATCGTTTAAAAGACAACAAAATTTTTTTAAAAATACTGTATAAATAAATATACAGTGTCCGAAAATCTCTATATGTCTCGAATTATATTTTAAGAAATCTCTATAACTCGAAATCCTCGATAAGTCGAAACCTGTTATTAACTCGAAGTTTTCAGCGTTTCCTTTCAACTTCGACTTATCGAGATTGTACTGTATAAAGATCACCAAATTCTATCAGCAAGTTTATGAAATCAAACAAAAATTATTAAAACATTATTAAATTCAGCTTCATATAGTATTAATGCAATGGTGGAACATAGTAAACAAAATATTCAAAATTTTAATAACATGATTTACAAGATTAATAGCAATACAAAAAATATTTTCACTTTAAACCAGATTACCATGTGTACTATGATATTACAAGAATTAAGTGAAGACATTACTTTGATAATTGATGCTATCAATGAAGGTAAACATCTGATCATTTATCCACGACTAGTAACTTCTAAAACACTTACAGATGAATTGAAAAAATTTGAAAGAACATGTAACGTTAAATACCCAATTGCATTAAAAGATGAAAATTATCAACACATCCTTGATATCAGCGAAAGAAGAACAATCGTACCTCGATAAGCGAGAGTTCAACGGCAAATTTCTCTTGCTTATAGACGAATAATAATTATGATATAATTATAATATAATTATAATATAATTATAATTAATTATAAAAGCGATTTCCTCTCTTATAAAGGTTCATGAATTAATATTGTTTTTTCAACTTAATTTCCAGGGAAAAAATGTTTAGATATAATTAGATATAATTAGATATAATTGATTATATATAATCATATCTGGGTTTTGTCTCTATCTGACCAGATATAATTAGATGTAACCGGATCAAAAATTTTTAATAAATAAATACATTTATTGAAAATTATATATATTATTAAAAGTTATGAAGTTGGACAATATAATTAACAAACATTTGTACTAAATAATTGAAAAAAAATTACCACGCCGGGACTCGAACCCGCATCAAAGGGGTATCAACTACTAGACACGACTTCTAATCCGGAGCTCTTAACCACTGCTCCACGTTGAATCTTAAATAAATTTTTTTTAATGTTTCCAAGGAAAAAGGGTTTAGATATAATTAAATATATTTCAGATACAATCAGATATATTGTAGATATAATCAGATACATTTCAGATCTAATGATATATGATTTGTTCTATTCAGATATAATCAGATATAATCAGTCATTAAACATATGTACATTTACATATAATTAGATCTAGTATTATATCTGTTTATATCTAGGTAGATATCGCCTGATGTACACGTACGGTCAGATCTAACTAGATATATTTGAACATAGTCATTATAAATAAATTATATAATTAATTTATAATTTAAAATTGAACAGTAATATACTTAGAATATACATGTAGATATAAAAGATATGTATATAAAGTAAAATGTGCGTTAAAAACTAATAATTTTCAATCACGGAAAAAATGATACTAATTTTATTACACTAATTTTATTACAGTAATTTTATTACACTAATTTTATTACACTAATTTTATTAAATTAATTTTATTACATTAATTTTATTACATTAATTTCATTATACTTACTTTATTATATAATAATAGCAATTTATAATCACCAGTGGCGTAACAATAGGGGATGCAAGGGAACCGAAACATCAGGGCCCCCGGGTGCTGGGGGCCCCCAAAAATGAAACAGATTAAGTCTTTTTTTTTAGTATTCAATATCGTTTTAGATTCCTAGAGGCCCCAAAATTTTTTTTCCCATCAGGGCCCTGAGTTTTCTAGTTACGCCACTGATAATCACATAATTTATTATATCATAATAATCCTTTTAAATTTCAGGCATATCATTATTCATAAAAATTAATTATCTTAATTTAATTTAATTCTTATTTTAATATTTTATTTTAATATATTTTATTAATTCAATTAAATCTTTAAATTTGCAATTTAATATTTTTATAAACTATAAAATAATGTTAATTCTTAAATAAAGTGTCCCAATATATTAATATAAAAATTCTTATAAAATAATATATAAA
The DNA here is from genome assembly GCA_037103525.1 of Ganaspis brasiliensis. Lineage (NCBI taxonomy): Eukaryota > Metazoa > Arthropoda > Insecta > Hymenoptera > Figitidae > Ganaspis > Ganaspis brasiliensis. The sequence continues at coordinate 250,395 of JAZKLR010000097.1, read as the reverse complement.
ATATTAAATTGTTAATAACTGTCCAAGTTCAACATATGGATATTCAATTGAATTTATTCCAATTCAAGTTAATAAAATAACAATATTAAAAAAAAACAAAATAAAATTTGCCTAATTGGATAAAAAGCAAACCCCTGAACTTTTATTTAAAAAAAAAAAAGGTAAAATTAAAATAATTAAGACTGAAATTAATAAAGCTATTACCCCCCCCCCTCCTAATTTATTAGGAATTGATCGTAAAATTGCATAAGCAAATAAAAAATATCATTCTGGTTGAATATGAATTGGGGTAACTATTGAATTTGCAATTCTAAAATTTTCAGGATCTCCTAACACACAAGTATTTAAACAACATAATATTAATAATAATAAAATTATAACCAAAAATATTTGTATATCCTTAATTGAAAAATATATATGAAAAGTAATTTTATATAAATTTCTATTTACCCCTAATGGATTACTTGACCCTGTAATATGTAACCTTATTAAATGTAACATTACAACTAATAAGATTAAAAAAGGTAAAATAAAATGAAATGAATAAAATCGATTTAATGTTGCCCTCCAACTCTAAACCCTCCCCATAACCAAATTACAATTTGATTTTTTTTATGTCATATACATTTTTTTTATGTGATAATTTTCTTTTTCTTTTTTTAGATAAGAAAAAAATTTCTTTTTTTATTGAAAAAAAGTTTCAATGCTTCATGAAACATTTCAAAGTTTCAATATAACGCAAATACATGGGCAAACTAACCTTACTTTACTTGACAGATAAATTTGAAGGCGCGAAATTTGAATTCTATCCCCTCCACTCAAAGTTTCATGAAACTTTGAAACTTTCGTCCATGAAACATTGAAACTTTCAATGAAACGATTCACAGCTTACAACCCTAACTTCGGACAGCAGGCTAACTTCGGACACTTGTAAATTTTTGTATTTCCATTCTATGAAATAATTTTTATAAGGAATAAGCATTTGTTTTGTTTTACTGAATATTCAGAGAACATAGCATGATATTTGAAATATAAAAACAATCAAAGAATTTCAAGTAAAAAATTAATTTATTTGGAAGAGATTCTTTGAGGTTATTACATTTTGTAAAAAAAATCTTATTTATTAACGAATACATTGAGTTAAGTGCTATTTCTTTTTTTAAATTGAACGCATTATTACTTAACATAAAAGTCACACTAATTTCAATAACCTAAATTCATAAATTATTTAGGAAATGAGTTTTAATTGAGGAAGTTTAATTTTGTAGGGTTACTTCGGACATGAGACAAATATATAAATTAGGTGAAAAGAGTCGTAAAAATTGCTATTATTTTGACAGCACAATTTAAACAGCTACTTCAGAGGTTAAAAGAAAGAAATTAAGCATTCAAAAAGTATCTAAAAAATAAAATATACCCAAAAATCACTTGAAATCACCGATCACTTGAAAATTCAAACTGTTAACAAATATGGTAGACCAACAATCTAATTAATTTATTTTATTTGTTGTTGTCCAAAAATTATATAAAACAGTCGGAAAGTTTTAAAGTATCTCCTTATTAGAACAAAAATACTTTAATAATATAATTATGTTAAAATATATTTAAATTGTGCAAAAAATTATACAGTTTCCGAAGTTACCCCACTTTGGAGGCTAACTCCGGACACTTGTTTTTCACCTCAGAAGTATTTTAGTATAAAATTTTTTGCGATTGTCTAGCGGGAATAGAAGAATTTTCTTAAGAAAATCGTCGATTACTTGAAAAAATAAGGTATTTGATCTTTGAATAATGATAAACAGTAATAAACATATGGTGGATTTCACGTCAACTGTTCAGCCAAAAAAAAAATTTTGTTTAATCCTTTCCCAATTTTCGTTATGAGTTGTCTTATAGGTAAGTAATTTATCAGCCAAATATTTTTGGATTATATAAAAAATTGCCCGAGAGGGAGGGGGTTAAAGTTATGAACTTTTTGTTAAGACGCTCTCATTTGTTTATTTATTGAGCTTAAAAAAAAAGATAAAAAAATTTTTTGGTACATGATTTTTCTAGATTTTTTCATCAGCTTTCGATTGGCGTGGTCTATTTAAAATTTTTTTTTTATTTTGACCAAAATTTTTTAAAATTAAAAATAAATTTCACTTTTTTTCATCTTTGGGCTCGTTTTATTTTTTTTATTTTTTTTTTAAAAGAAAGCTGAGATTTTTTCCTACAAAATATGTAATTTTCAAAAAACCCTTTTTTTTTGTTTTTGAGAAATTTAATGTTGAAGTTAGCGCGCCACGTCAAGGCGAAGTCTCACTCTACCGCCCCGCTTGTTGCTGTGCGCTGTTTGCATCATTACGTGGATATTTAATTATTTTAACCCTTAATTGAACTTTTCTCTGCATTTTACAGTGCTGAGACTGACATGAAAACAATTAAGTGCCTGCACTATAGTTCTTTTGTTTATTTTTTTATGTTTAAATTTTTTTGGTAATTTTTTGATATTGGTTTCTCATAGAGAAAGTATTGTTTTACCTCCACAGGATCGATTGAGATTTTCTGAAATATCTTGACATATTTTGAACTCAGGATGTCAAAAATGATGTTTTTAAAAAATGTCTTGCTTATGTGTGCATGTAGTTATGTATGTTAAGATAAAGATTGTTAAAGAACATAATTTTCAATATTTTTTGTTTATAGAATATTAATAACTTTTTATCAATTTGCACTAAAAGGATCGCTAAGAGCTTAATCGATGCATTTTTAAAAAGATAAAAAAATAAAATAATCTGATTTTACTGTTTTCAAAAAATATGTACATTTTTGAAATTTTTTTTTTTTTCATAATGTTTAAATTTCAAAAAAAATGTAGTTAGAAGTGATAGATTAGACTCAAAAGTAGGGCATAATTTGTCCCCCCTAAAGACCTATAATCTCTCAAAAAAACATTGTTTTAAATGATTGTTTTCAAAATATAGAGCCTAATATAATCTTAACATACATAACTACATGCACACATAAGCAAGACATTTTTTAAAAACATCATTTTTGACATCCAGAGTTCAAAATATGTCAAGATATTTCAGAAAATCTCAATCGATCCTGTGGAGGTAAAACAATACTTTGTCTATGAGAAACCAATATCAAAAAATTACCAAAAAAATTAAAACATAAAAAAATAAACAAAAGAACTATAGTGCAGGCACTTAATAGTTTTCATGTCTGTCTCAGCACTGTAAAATGCAGAGAAAAGTTCAATTAAGTGTTAGAATAATTTAATATCCACGTAATGATGCAAACAGCGCACAGCAACCAGTGGCGGATCCAGACAAGGTTTTTGGAGGGGGTATTGCATGAGAGAAAAAGAGATAGCACTATGGTGCTATCTCTCTCACTCTCATTGTTAAATATAAGGCTTTTGGGGGGGGCCAAGCACCCGTGGTCCCCCCCCTGGATCCGCCAATGACAGCAACAAGCGGGGCGGTAGAGTGAGACTTCGCCTTGACGTGGCGCGCTAACTTCAACATTAAATTTCTCAAAAACAAAAAAAAGGGTTTTTTGAAAATTACATATTTTGTAGGAAAAAATCTCAGCTTTCTTTTAAAAATAAAATAAAAAAAATAAAACGAGCCCAAAGATGAAAAAAAGTAAAATTTATTTTTAATTTTCAAAAATTTTGGTCAAAATAAAAAAAAAATTTAAAATAGACCACGCCAATCGAAAGCTGATGAAAAAATCTAGAAAAATCATGTACCAAAAAATTTTTTTATCTTTTTTTTTAAGCTCAATAAATAAACAAATGAGAGCGTCTTAACAAAAAGTTCAAAACTTTAACCCCCTCCCTCTCGGGCAATTTTTTATATAATCCAAAAATATTTGGCTGATAAATTACTTACCTATAAGACAACTCATAACAAAAATTGGGAAAGGATTAAACAACATTTTTTTTTTTTGGCTGGACAGTTGACGTGAAATCCACCATATTCTGCATTGACAGAAAATTGTATATAACATGTTAAATAAGTTTACTACTTTACGAAACGAATTTTTTTGATACATTGAAATATTCTCTTCGACAACAAAAATGATGTCATATATTTTTAAACAAAGATTGTTTTATTAATATATTTGTAAATACATATTTCTATAAATAATATTCTGAATTATTTGAGATATTCTACGTTGAATAGCAATTTTAATTTATGTATTTTATAATTTCCTCTACACATGTATTATTTTTTATCACGTTAGTGGACAAAAAGAATTATTTCAAGTTTATCTACTTTGCTTATTTTGTTAGAAATATAATAAGAAAATATATTTTTCATATTACTCTATTTTTTCAAGTTAATTTTTTACAATTTCCATTATTTTTAAATTTATATTATGAGTTTCTTAACTGGTCCTTATTTTTAATTTTGCCGCTTCTTAAACCTGCAGTACCTTAAGTGCCCGCTAGGGGCGCATTCCCTTCTTTTGACGTTTGCTTCGTTTCTGCTCGCAAGTGTTAAATAATTCTTTCAGTTAGTATATAAGGAACTTGAAATTGGACTCAGATATTAGAAAATGCGTAATATTATATATATATCGTTAGGTTTAAGTATAAGTTTAAGAGCGTGCGAATTGTTATTATCGTTTAGGTTTAGGAAGATTAAATAATAAGAAAATTAATATGTATGAATGTATGAAAATGTGTAAAAAATATGTATTAAAAAAGATCTGCCAATACAAATATAAAATAAAAGAATGTTGATAGGTTGGTGAGTATAATTGAATATGAATTGAAATTCAAAAAAATTGTGAATATTAATGTAAAACTAAAGTTTTGTATATATTTACATTTAATAATGCTTTTCGTTTAAAAGTCAAAATTTTTCAACTTATGAAGACGGTACTATTCAGACTTCAACATTTTCTTCTCAAAATTATAGCATATGCTATAGTTTTCATAATCTGATTTTATTCATTCGAGAGCAATTTTTTCACATTTACCACATATGCTATGGATTTAATAATTTCCTTGTTTCTATTAAATAATTTTTCTTATTACTTTGGAAAAATATTTCATTGGGACAATTGATATTTATTTGCTCTAAAAGTAATTTATATCAAATCAATAGTATTAAAAATGAAAGTATGTACTATTAAAACTAAAGCATATTTGTTTGAACGGTGGTGAATACGCCGTTTGTTGCATCAAACCAATATGAGATTGATTCTATACATGAAGACTAGAATAAGGAGGTGAAATTAGATAGTTTTACCACAGGGAACGGTGGCGCGGCAAACAGGCTAGCCAGTAGGAGCCTCTTTTTGGTTCGGGCTTTGCTCAGTAACGAATTTTAGTTTTCTGCGCACGTAAGAGGGAGAAACAAGAGAAGGGAAAAGAGAGCTGATCAACAGCTGCTTCTCCCTTCTCCCTCTTCGTGCGCAGAAAACTCAAATTCGTTACTGAGCAAAGCCCGAACCGAAAAGAGGCGCCTACTGGCTAGCCTGCTTCTGTGGACACCCCCACTCCACTTATTTCACCTCCTTATTCTAGTCTTCATGATTCTATAGCATTTTTTTCTCAGTGTTTTTCTATTAGGCTTTTCACAGTTGACCAGGTACTAATACACAACTGTCATTGTACTATTTCAGTATTATTTTTTAGTACAGATGTCCGTTCCGACATCTGTACTAAATCAGTGTGTTGTACTCCGTTAGTCTTAATAAGAAAAATTTTATTTATTTAAAGTTATAAGACGTCTATTAATTACAGTAAGTGCATGAAAAAAATATTTTTTTGATTTAAATATAAGTATTTATTTGGATGATTTTGAATGAATAAATAATTTTTTTTAAGTTTAATTTTAATGTATCAGAAATATATAAAGTTTTGGTTGCAATATGTTTTATGCTTAAACGTAATATTCTGTTTGTTTGATTAAAAACTAAATTTTGTTAAAATTACACTAAATTTTTGTTTGAAGTCTTTATACTTAAAATGAATATATTTTATGTTTGATTTAATATGGTGTCAATGTTCTAACGTTATAGTTTCCTAATTTTCCTGTAGAACATGTGTGCTCATGGTTTTCAGTGATTACGCGTGTTTCTCGATTTTTTGGAAAAAAATTATTACAATCGTGGTTTTGTTTTTATTAAAGTGATTACTTGAATGTGGAAATGTTATTATGTTATCGAAAAATTGAGTTATATTTGAAGTGATTGAAATTTTTGCGCACAAGTGAGTTTACTAAAAATATTGTTTTATTTGGCAATTTTTCTTGTGAATTAGACTAATTCAAATTCCCACAGTAATATTTACTTTGCTTAAATTAAAAAAAACTATTTTATCTAAATTAAATGAAATATTTATTTGGATCAAACAAAAAAGATGTTTAAATCGAATCTATTAGATACCAAAAAATTTGTTTTATAATAAAACTTAATTATGTTTGACTGTATAACAAAGTGGAATTAAGTGTAAATCAAAAATATTATGTTTGATTTGAACAAATTTTTTCTCATCATTCAAATAAGTGAAATGTCAGTTAAAATAAATAAAAAATTTACTTCAAGGCATATACACTTGATGAAATTAACGGATGACTTATAATTAATTTACATTAAGAGAGCAAATGCAGTTTTTAAAAAGTAGGTATTCATTTTTAGGTTATTGTTGGACAATTTTTTTTTCCAAAAATCATTAAATAAACTCTATTTTGAATTATTAAAAAAAAACTTAATTTTATCTTTAAATGTCCCCATGTCAACTTTGACTCAATTTAGATTAGAAATTAAGAAAGTTATAAGATAGATGATTTTTTAATTTGACAGGAGCTTGGTAAGTTTTAACTTCTCGTTTCCTGTGAAGGACGTTTTCGAAAAATAATTAGGTACAACATGATATTACAGTAATTTTGATTTCAATTGAATTAAGCTGCAACGCACCTTTTTATATACCGAACTGAATTTAAATAATCTGAAATTGGCTTTAAATAAAAGCACTGCAGATTGTTTTAATACATAATAGGTTTCAGTGATGTAAAAAACTGTAAAATATAGAATTAGCAAGAATTTGTTCTTTGTTTATTTATGTGCACATAAATAAGTTGCTGCTGAAATAAGTTAATTACTTTTGACATTATTAGGTATCGATAAGTGGATATTCACTTATTTAAATTTAGAGATTTTACAAAAAGAGTTATTTATTAGTTTTAAAACGATGGGTAAAATGTATTAGTAAATCTACTGATGGACCCAAAATAGAATAAAAAAATTAAATAATTTTAGATGAAATTAATAAGTTACAACATATATTTGTATAACATTATATGCGGCTACGAAATTCACAATTTTCTATTCAAGTATAATAATAATAATATAATAACCTTAATAATTTAATCTGTAATTTAGACATAAACATTAGTGATAAATAAAAAAGTTCATCCTCAGTAGTTGTAGTTTCAATAGAAAATACAGGGTAGATTATTATCTTGGAGGAGGATACTAGGTATTCAGGCGCATGCGGTAATATTTTCAAGCTTTGAGAAGTGAAGCTTTTAGTTGTTCGTTCAGTGTACCTTGCGCTTGTTCTCATTATAGAACTAGAAATCTTTTCTTGTTCAGAAAATTGACGAAAGCAATATTCAAGAAACAATAACTTAAGCAACGAATAAGAAAATATTTTTAAACTTGTTAATCCTATTTTATTATAAATTCTCGGTCAAAATTTCCTAATTTCTTTTTTACAAATCGTTCAAATGTTAAGGAAAATCGTTAATCAAAACGCACATGTACGAACATAAAAAAAACTTCCGTTTTTTTTTTCAAAATTATGGCTAATCCATCACGGTGGAAATTTTTTCATATAAATTAGACAACAGAAGAAAAAGGAAAAAGAATTTGACAATGAATCATCTGTTAGATATGACAGTGAGGTACAAAAGTTGTAAAGAAGTAATAACATTCTCACGACTCCGAAGGTCTGCAATATGGACAAATGTGAGTTACATTCCTTGGAACGAAAGTTACGAATTTCTTGACTACGATGAAGAACCAGTGAAAGCCTGCAATTCACTTTATTTTTTTCTGGAATTTTCAAACCAATACTATATTCCTTTTATAATTCTATTAGGATTAGTAGGCAATTTATTATCATGTATGGTATTCCTTAATACTCATTTAAAGATGAGAAGTTCGAGCTACTACCTAGCTGCGTTAGCAACTGCAGACTTCATGTATTTAGTAACCTTGTTATTGGTATGGTTAGACAGTACTGTTGAGTGGAGATTGTTCAATAAAGAAGGATGGTGTGAAAGTGCAGTGTACATTAGTTCAGTTTGTAGTTCTTTAAGCGTGTGGCTGATTGTGGCTTTTACTGTTGAAAGGTTTATTGCAGTACAATATCCTCTACACAGGCCACATATGTGTACCATTGCCAGAGCTAAAGCAATTGTTGTCTTTTTGGTCATCTTGGCTCTATTAAGTCATTCTTACACGCTTATTACAGCAGGAGTAGTCAAAATGCAAGACGGATCTGAAGTTTGTGAGATGAAGACAGAGTACTTAAAAACTATGAGAATCATTAGTATTATTGATAGTATAGCTAGTCTTATATTACCATTAGTGATGATCATTGTTATGAATACAATGATAACAAGAAATTTACTAAGATTTAGCAGAAGATTTAAGAGAGATCCCGTTGCTAGTTGTAACCAATATCCAACCACGGAGATAAATTTAAACCACATTCCGGTAAGTTTTATTTAAATAAATAATCAATCAATTTGGCAATCAAAAAATTAAGAACTAAAATTTGTATGCTAATAATAATTCTAGAGTTATAGAAGCTAAAACGACACGACAAAAACAGGTGTTTTAAATTAAGTAAAAATATAATCTTAAATAAAGAGATTTACGTGTTTTAGTCAACAAGAAGACACTGAAAATGTCTTAATTTAAGATACATTTAAACAATTTAAGAGGTTCAAGTTTTTTGCAATTTTTGCAGTGAATAGAATCTTTTTTTTTATTTCGAAATATTTGTAGAGAAAGAAATTAGTATTAAATAAAGCCTTGTAAAAATAATAATAATATAAAGAAAAACGTAATGGAAATTATTGTTATTCTCTTCCCAGTATAAAAAGAATTTTAACGAACGCAGTTAGGACTATCGAGCAAGACGTCTACTCAATTGTCCTAACGACATTTAAACAATAAATTGGTCTGGTTGCTCAATCCTCCAAAGCATTCTTACCAATCATCCAGAAGGTTTTTCGAGTTTAAAACTAGAGAAAACCGACTTAACTGTTGAGAAAACATTAAGAAACATTCCTCATAACAAAAGGATATCCCAGGGATATCTAATAAAAATCCGCAATATCCCTGGGATATCCGTGGGACTTAAGGTATTTCTCTCGCAGTTATACTTAAAAAAATCGATTTTCTATGGATTTTCTTTAAATTGTGAGAAAACGTTATTTTATATGTGCCTTGTATCTGGTTAAAATTCCAAGAACATTTACCGTCTAAAATTCGAGATATTCATATTCGAAATTTCAATTTTTATCATTTTGCATGTAAAATTGAAATTTTGAATATGAATATCTCAAATTTTAAACGGTAAATGTTCCTGAAATTTTAACCAGATACAAGGCACATATAAAATAACGTTTTCTCATAATTTAAAGAAAATCCATAGAAAATAGATTTTTTCAAGTATAACTGCGAGAGAAATACCTTAAAGGATATCTTAGGGGCATCCCCAAGATATCCAAATTTCCGCCTCATGAGATATACTCTAATGATTCATAAAGAAAAAATGTGTAGGTGAAAGGATTCGAACCCGCGCCCTTACGCATAGGGCGTTTCTTAGGCGCGGCCGTAATCAACTGAGCTATAGAAGCTTCTTACAAATAGTAAAGAAATACATTAGTAGGTACTTAATGCAAAGAATATTAGTTGCCCTATTGAAAAAAATGGCCACATTTGTGCCCTCATTTGTGCCCACATTTGTGCCCACATTTGAGGCCACATTTGAGGCCACAAATGTGGTAGCGGATTTGTAACAGCATATGCGCCCACAAATGAGGCCTCAAATGTGGGCACAAATGTGGCCTCAAATGTGACCTCAAATGTGGGCACAAATGTGGGCGCAAATGTGGGCACAAATGAGGCAGAGAAGTATCCACATTGAAAAAAATATAAAATAAAAAAAATATTATTAATCTTGATTTACACTATATTATTTACAAGTAGTTGCCTTAATTAACTTTAGAAACTTAGCATTACGAAGATAATTTTGAAAATAAATTTGGGGGTATGGGGATTCGAACCCGGGTTCGACGCACGCAAACTAACTACCGAACCACTGAGCTACATAGGCGACTGCCAATAGAAAGGATAATCTTTCTCTTGAGGTGCAAGTGATTTTTTTGGCTGACAAAACGGCGGGTTTATTTAAAAACGTTTTCACCACATTTTTCAAGTATTGAAACATTTGTCATCAAACATTTGCTTTTATAACAGTTAATTCTTATTTAAAAATTTATTCCTAATTTATTACGTTATTATTTGAGGTTTCTTTGATTAATTCACTATTTTTTTACCTATTCTGTTGTAAAATACACATATTAAGTCTGTTAGTGGGAAAAATTGGAACGAAGTTCCTTGATACTTTGTTATAAATTATAAACTTCTGTTATTTTATGATTTTAAATTTTTACCAAAGATTATTTTGAAGCCAATTATGAAATATTTCGAAAATCCTTATAGCATTTTTGAACTTGCGAAAATTACATTTTCTCTGGAAGAAAAAATGAAAATTAGAAATTTTATTAATTTTTGAGTTTAGATACTTGACAAAAATTTTAAAAAAACGTGAAAATTATTTTGAAAATTTAATTAATATTTTGTAATTTTTCAACTATTATTCAAAGTTTAGAACATTTAATACCTACTGTGACAGAAAAAATCAATTAAAGTTACTTAAAATTTTGTTAGTTAACGATTTTAAATACTTTTCAATTGCAGTAGGGACAATTTGGTTTTTGAATCTTTAAATAAAAGTAGGAGAATTACAAAGTATTAAAGAATTTATTTTTAAATTCAATCCAATTTTATAATTAAAAAGTTCACAAGTTAATTATTATTTTTAATCATAAATTAACAAACTTGTAAACTTTAAAATTCTTATTTTAAATTTTAATACATTTTTAAAAATCACAAGTTTTGTTCTTTCGTGATTTTAAATGTTTAAAAAAAAGCTTAAGGAAAATGGATTTTATGGATTTTAAAAACAGATTTTCGAATAAATAAATTATTGGAAATTTCAGTTAGCTAGTGCTAGTTAAAATCAGGATTTTTTTTAAAGAAATCAAAAAAATCAGATTTTTTTATTTAAATAAAAAATGGTTGTTTTAATTGCAATCAGTATATAAAATCTCTGCAAATGTTTATTTTCAGTAGTTTATTTTTAAAACTGAAAACATTTAATAAGAAATAATGAATAATAAAACATTTAATCAAAATCAAATAAATGTGACGCGTTCTAAAGAAAGGGACCTAAGAGGGAAATTGGTTATTTTACAGGAGAGCGAAAACAAAAGTCGAGCGCGCATGGTAATCTGTACAAATTGAGAGATTTGAATTGTTATAACTTTAAAAATATTCAATAAAAACCTTTTCTGACTTTAGATAATGAAAAAGGAACCTTTGATTAAATTAAAACATCAATAAACTGAAAATCGATTTTTTGCTTCTTAGGTCCCTTTCTTCAGAACTCGTCACAAATTATGTCAAATAAATAAGAAAATTTCAAAAAAAATTTCTTCAAATTCATATGATCATAAAATTAAGAAAATTTGGTAAAAGCAACGAAAGAATAATAAATTAAAGAAAAAGCAAGAACGTAAAAAGATAAGAAAACAATCTATTAAAATAATTATAAAATTCTTTTAAATAAAAAATGTCATGCTTATTATTAAAGAAATGAAGAAAAATTAAAAAAAACAACTCAGTAATGAAACAGTAACATAAAAATATGTGTATAAAAAAGTGGGAACACTTTTCAAAATTTTAAACTATTTGCGGACGTTTTTTTAATTAAAAAAATAAATAAGAAGATAATTTAAAAATTATTAAAATACATTACTAAAGAGGAAATAAATTTATAAATATATGATTCTTCTCCGGTTGTCTAATTCCTTATGTAGATAATCGCAAGCTATAAAAAAGCGACAAGCTTTTAGATATATAAACCTTTTAATTTAATATTTTATTCAATATAAAATTTTAAAAATTGTGCTTATACCGATTATCATAATAACTTAGATATAAAAATTTTTGGTATTAAGATAGCCAAAAATAGTATTACATTTTTATATCCTTAAGTTCTTATAAATTAAATAAATTCCAATCGTTAATTAACTTATATTTCAATTTGATTAAACTTTTAAATTTGAATTAATTGAAACTTAAATTCACATTAATTAATGCAAAATAATTCAATAATGATAATTATTTTTCATATTCACAATAATCTTATTTTTAATTCTTACAATTTTTCTAAGAAATTTCACATTTTTAAAACTGTTTAATTTTTTATTTTTACAAAATTCTAAGATTTTGTCTCTGTTTACTTTTGATTTTTTTTGTACATGTGTCTTTTTATTTTTGGATTTTTTTTAATTATCTTCTTCTTATATGTAAATTATTTAATATTATTTTACACAATTTTGTTATTATAATATTCACTAAACTTTATATTCCGTTGATTTTCATAATTTTCTATATTTTTAAAAATAAATACGATCATCTGTTTGTAAATTTGTTTATTTTGTTTTTACATCTTGTGATTTGCCGATTTTTTTGCCAGCTTTTATGTGAACTTATTTATTCTTTCTTAAAATTTTTAGATTTTTTTATTCTTTATATTTATTATTGGACTTGATTTAAGTGTAATATTATAAAAAAAATTTGGGTTTAATTTACCTAAACTTTTTTATTTTTAAAAGATTATTAAATTTCTTTTTTGCCCTTTTTATTTATCTTTCCATTTTGTATTCTATTTTTTTTAATTCTAATTCTTCAGTAGATTATTCCCAAATTTTATTACTTTTTTTTACTTTCTATATTTTTTACAGTCTGTTAAATTAGGAAAATAAACATTTGTCCATTTTCTTCCTATTTATTTAATTTTGCTTCCTTATAGAGGAAGCTTTGTGGTCGTTAAGATTTTCGGTTTTCCAAAAATACTCTAAATCGACTCTTTTTCATCTAAAAAGCGTAAATTTTCATTTTTAAGCAAATGTCATAGCGTTTTTTGTCGCGAGGATATCTTGAGAAACCTTCAACGGATTTCAATAAAATTTGGATGACTTATTAAGCTTATGAATATCTGAATTTGGTCACAGGGATTTTTTAAAATATGTACCTATTCAAATTTTCTTTAGCACCTTTTTCTATTAAAAAATTTTGTTTTTTGACAAAATTTTTTTTATGCTCAAAATACAACTTAAGCAATACAAAAATCATATTCCTTATCTCAAAACAAATCGACTGACTTATATAAGTTTTATAATTAATCAAAAGTTCCTAAAATAATTTATGTTTATATATTTTTTTTGCATTTAAAATTATTTTTTAAATAAATTTTCCAATTATATTTTATATTATTCATTTATTGCTTCCTCTATGAGGAGGAAAATTATTTTGCTTACTTGGAAGTGAAATGTCCATGAAATGGACATAATTTTCACCTACTATTAATGTAATATTATTTGTTTAGTCCTTTCTTGCGTTTTAATTAATTCTTTAGACTTTTTGCCATCATTTTTCTTATAAAAATATTGATCCTGTATTTAAAATTTTCAGTTTTATTTTGTAATTAAAAATTATTGAAAATATTTGTTCGATTGATTAATCATTTTTGAAATTTTTAAATTTTCTTCTTTTTGGCAGCCTTGTAATCTTTCATTTTATATTTTGTAAATTTAAGCTCAGACTAAATATTTTCATATTAACATCGTTCTTCTATGTTATAGAATTTTCTACTTCTAAAATTTTTTCCAATTAACAAAATTGTATTAATTTTATTTTGTGAACCAATTTCTCAAATTAAAAATTTTTTTCCTCTTTAGTAATGTATTTTAATATTTTTTAAACTATCTTCTTATTTATTTTTTTAATTAAAAAAACGTCCGCAAATAGTTTAAAATTTTAAAAAGTGTTCCTACTTTTTTATACACATATTTTTATGTTACTGTTTCATTACTGAGTTGTTTTTTTTAATTTTTCTTCATTTCTTTAATAATAAGCATGACATTTTTTATTTAAAAGAATTTTATAATTATTTTAATAGATTGTTTTCTTATCTTTTTACGTTCTTGCTTTTTCTTTAATTTATTATTTTTTCGTTGCTTTTACCTAATTTTCTTAATTTTATGATCATATGAATTTCAAGAAATTTTTTTTGAAATTTTTTTATTTATTTGACATAATTTATTAGATTTTGATTAAATGTTTTATTATTCATTATTTCTTATTAAATGTTTTCAGTTTTAAAAATAAACTACTGAAAATAAACATTTGCAGAGATTTTATATACTGATTGCAATTAAAACAACCATTTTTTATTTAAATAAAAAAATCTGATTTTTTTGATTTCTTTAAAAAAAATCCTGATTTTAACTAGCACTAGCTAACTGAAATTTCCAATAATTTATTTATTCGAAAATCTGTTTTTAAAATCCATAAAATCCATTTTCCTTAAGCTTTTTTTTAAACATTTAAAATCACGAAAGAACAAAACTTGTGATTTTTAAAAATGTATTAAAATTTAAAATAAGAATTTTAAAGTTTACAAGTTTGTTAATTTATGATTAAAAATAATAATTAACTTGTGAACTTTTTAATTATAAAATTGGATTGAATTTAAAAATAAATTCTTTAATACTTTGTAATTCTCCTACTTTTATTTAAAGATTCAAAAACCAAATTGTCCCTACTGCAATTGAAAAGTATTTAAAATCGTTAACTAACAAAATTTTAAGTAACTTTAATTGATTTTTTCTGTCACAGTAGGTATTAAATGTTCTAAACTTTGAATAATAGTTGAAAAATTACAAAATATTAATTAAATTTTCAAAATAATTTTCACGTTTTTTTAAAATTTTTGTCAAGTATCTAAACTCAAAAATTAATAAAATTTCTAATTTTCATTTTTTCTTCCAGAGAAAATGTAATTTTCGCAAGTTCAAAAATGCTATAAGGATTTTCGAAATATTTCATAATTGGCTTCAAAATAATCTTTGGTAAAAATTTAAAATCATAAAATAACAGAAGTTTATAATTTATAACAAAGTATCAAGGAACTTCGTTCCAATTTTTCCCACTAACAGACTTAATATGTGTATTTTACAACAGAATAGGTAAAAAAATAGTGAATTAATCAAAGAAACCTCAAATAATAACGTAATAAATTAGGAATAAATTTTTAAATAAGAATTAACTGTTATAAAAGCAAATGTTTGATGACAAATGTTTCAATACTTGAAAAATGTGGTGAAAACGTTTTTAAATAAACCCGCCGTTTTGTCAGCCAAAAAAATCACTTGCACCTCAAGAGAAAGATTATCCTTTCTATTGGCAGTCGCCTATGTAGCTCAGTGGTTCGGTAGTTAGGCCACATTTGAGGCCACATTTGTGCCCACATTTGAGGCCTCATTTGTGGGGGCATATGCTGTTTCAAATCCGCTACCACATTTGTGGCCTCAAATGTGGGCACAAATGTGGGCACAAATGAGGGCACAAATGTGGCCATTTTTTTTCAATAGGGTGGACTTAAAAAAATTTTTTTTGTTTTAAATATTTTAGATCAATATAAAAATTGAAAAATATAATAATTATAATATACTAATACTATCTAAATCTGAATTATTGAAAAATAACTAATTATTAGTCAAATCGTAGCTGCGTTTCTGTTTCTGCAATTAGTGAAAAATAACTAATTATTAGTAAACTAAGACTAATTAGTAGTAAGAAAATAACTAAAAAATAGTTAAAGTTTGACTAATGGAATTAGTAAACAGAAATTTACTAAAATATTAGTTATTTTGACATAACCTAAAAATGAATTTAACTAATAATTAGGGGAGAGTCGCCAGTTGTGAGACGGCTCCAGTTGTGAGACAGCCCATTTTTTTTAACTCGAAATATAAAAAGGCTGATTGGTATACATGAAAACATTTCTTTTTATACGAGCCAACTTTTGCGTGTACACCGAAGTGGATATATGTATTGTTTGTGTTAGATGCCAACACTGTGTGTGAAAATCGACTAAAAAACTTTTTTTCAGTATGTGCAAAGTACTTTTTTTTTAAGTTAATTAATTGGAAAAGCTAAATTTTATGCATTTTTATTTAGTATTTTCCTTCTATTTTGTAATGCAATATTGCATTGTTTCAATCTACAGTTGGAAATATTTTTTTTTCCTTTTTCAAAATAGCGCCAATTTCCGGTTGTGAGACACAGCAAGTCACCAGTTGTGAGACGGTGGCGCCGCCCATCTGGAATAGCCTATATTTTTCGTTATGCAGCATAAAGCGCTCTGTTTAGTTTAGTTCGTTACGTACATTTGATAACACAACAATTATTATTTAAAGTGTGGGAACATGCGCACAAGTTATTTCATTTGCCTACATTGCGACAGCGATTTCGATGAAGAAAACTGATAGTCATATTTTAAAGAATAAATATTTTTATTTAGTATATAATAATATATATTATCAATATATTTATTTATTTATATTAAACATAATGTTTCATGCCAAATTTTTTAAATTTTAGCATTTTTTTATAAGTGTCTTACAACTGGACACCTTTTCTTTTGACTAAAAAGATGTGCTCGGAAAATTGATCATAAAATTTTTCGAGTTCATCTGAACACTTTACTTTCTATAAATAAAAGTTGCGTATTTAAGTTACTTTTGGAACGGTGTATTTTATTTACGATTTTGTTTACCTATTTCCAATTTATAGGTCAAAAATAAAACCCGTCTCACAACTAGCGACTCTCCCCTAGTTATTTTCTACTATATCATTAGAAAGAAATATGACTTTTTGAATTAGTGATTAAGTTCTAGCTTTCAAATTACAGTCAACCTTCCATTCCGCAGAAAGCAATTTCACACGTTTCCGCGATAGAGAAGGTCGTTAAAATGATATTAGTGAGTGAACGTTCAGGGATGTAACTATTATTTTAAATCATAGGATCTTTAAATATAAAATGCACGGAAAAAAATGAATTGTTCGAAGTGGGTAAATAATATTTGCTGTTAAATCTAACAAAATTAGTAACCACAGCAAATTATTTGCTGTGTCAATGAACAAAGTTTGCTGTGATAAGCAATATTAGAAAAAAAATTTTAAATTTACTCTCAAAGCAAACTTTTTTACTCTCACAGCAAATTTGTTCGCTGTCCCTATATTTGCAAACTTATTTTGACGTGGCAGTGAATACTTTACTGCCACAGTAAACTTCTTCTATGCGTGTGGAAATTATAATTATTAAATAATATTATATTTATTAATTTAGGCTGCAATAACAAATGAAATTTTATATAAAAATTTGCACAAGTCAATCTTGCATCATTAAAATCACACGTTTAAAATTACATTATTTTTATTTATTTTCAATAGTCAAGAATTATAATTATTTTACAAATTTACAATAATCCTTCTTATGATTTATTATGTTTTCAAGAATATATTCTGTATATTTTATATTCCTTTCAGAATTACATAATTAATTTTTCTAATTTTTAAAAGATTTTTCTTCTTTTGTTTTTGATATTGCGTTTACGGTTTTCGTATTTCTATTTTAGAACTTTCTCTAATTTTCATTATTTTACACAAATTATTGATTAGTATTTTAAACAATTTTGATTTTATAACATTCAATAAACTGTTCTCTTCGTTGATTTCCTTAATTATTTTCATATTTTTTAAATATTTTTTTAATATTTTTTAAATATTTTCTCATCAATTTTGACCACTTCTGAGTTTCAAATATAAATTTAAAGTTCCCTAATAGCACCGACTAGGCCGGGAACGTACCTGGAATGGGCTGCTGGCCCCTTGGGTACGTTCCCTTGGACCGCTCCAATATACCTGACAAATCCGTTCCGGATTTCACTAGGCTAGGAACGTTCCCGCGGAACGTTCATGGAATGTTCCGAGGGGGCAGGCATCAGTTCGCTCCCGATACCTGTGGAAGCTTCCCTCTCTCTACGACTACCCCTCAAACGCTGCGTTTAAACTGGAGCCAAATCATTTCGAAAATCTTTAAAGGACAATCAGTCATAAATCCTTGTTCTATTGTAATTTAGTACAGAATTTAAATACATTTTCTTAAATTTAAATCTGACAGAGAGTATTAGACGTATGACTATTTTCCATATTTAATTTAAAATGTTCATGTTTCTCAACTTAAACAGAATTTTGAAATAATTGTTATTTACTACAATTATCGCTTAATATAACCACTATTTCAAAAATTATTCTTTGCAATAATCATGATTTGCTTAAACTCCCATTTTATTTTAACTGGATGTGTTATACATAATGGAAATTTTGTAATATGAAAGTTTTCTGTTTTGAGGTTTATATGTCAAATGACGATTTAATCTAACAAATTTTAGGTTACGTGATAATTTAAATATATAAAATGTATATATAAAATAATGATTTATTTCGCCTAATGTGAAAAAATTTCACCTTTTTAAAAAACTTTAATATTTTGCGAAAATATTATTGCATGTTTTGAGGTGACGAAATGAATGATGATTTTAAAAAAATAAATAGTTTTCATATAAATTTTCATTTCTCCTGCAAAGTAATTTAATTTCAACAAATCGAAATAATTCAAATATTAAGTACATTTATTACACTTTAATATTATCTAGATACTTTTTTGATTTTTAGTTTAGAAATATAAAAACTTTAAGTTGAGAATTCTTTATTTTATCGAGATTTTGAAAGTTCCTAACTTGTTGTACAGAAAAAAAGATCCATTCTAAATTTTTGGAATATGCAGATTTAAGTAATATGTTCTTGCTGTTAACATCTCGCGATGGTTTTTGCACTACTTTTTGAAATAAATTAATTCAAAATAAGTCTTTAGTTTGAGGTTAATGACAATTATTATTTATATCAATTTGAAGTTGGTTTGCGTCTTGCGATAAAAATCAAAGTAAAAAAATCGGTTTTTTTAAACTGCTAGTTCAAAATCGGTTTTAAATGAGTTTTAAATATATTTATTTGAATTAATTTTTTCAAATTTTCTGTACAGTTTGATAAAGCAATTAAAATGTTTTTCAATTTTACATTACGACATTAAATGAAATACAGACTGTGCTTTTGTTGATATTTATACAAAATATAACCTAAATTAACGTAAAAAATAAAAAAACGAAGACCAAATTCATATGTCATTTTTAAATATAATAAATATTAAAAATAAATAAGTTCTATGACCCTTTACAATTTTATGTAAACCAAAGAATTATTTTGAAAAAAATTTTTGCTTTATTAAAATGTACAGAAAATTTAAAAAATTTAATTTAAATAAATTTATTTAAAACTCATTTAAAACCAATTTTGAACTAGCATTTTAAAAAAATCGTTTCGTTTTGACTTTGATTTTTATCGCAAGTCGCAAACCAACTTTAAATTGATATAAATAATTGTCATTAACCTCAAACTGAAGAGTTATTTTGAATTAATTTATTTTAAAAAGTAGTGCAAAAACCATCGCGAAATGTTAACAGTAAGAGGATATTACTTCAATTTGCATATTCCCAAAATTTGGAATGGATCTTTTTTCCTGTAAACAAGTTATGAAGTTTCAAAATCCCGATAAAATAAAGAATTCTCAAATTTAAAGGTGGAAGTTTTTATATTTCTAAGCTAATGGGCAAAAAAGTATTCAGATAATATTAAAGTTTAATGAAAGTACTTATTATTTGGTTTATTTCGATTTGCTGAAATTAAATTACTTTGCAGGAAAAAATGATTAAATATAATCGATTTTTGACATGTCAGATACAAACTTAAATACCATATTTTATGAGATATTTTACATATTATTTTATATTATTGAATACTTTAATTATGTGCAAAACATAAATTAAGCCTTTAAAAATAAATGTCAATTGTATTTTTATCTTTGTAAAAGTAATTACCGGTATTTTAAATTATTTTTATTGTCTCTCAGTAGATCCTATTTCCGTGTTTTCTCAATTTAAAAAATCTTTTTTTATTTGAAAATTAATTGTTTTTTTAAATAATCATTCATTTCGTCGTCTCAAAACATGCAATAATATTTTCGTTTTTTAAAAAGGGGAAAAATACATTAGGCAAAATATAGATCAATACAAGTTCTTTATTCTAATTTCAAAGATATGCTTAATAATAAGGCAATGATTTATGATTATTTTAATTGCTTAAAGATTAAGATGAAGATTAAGTCTTTGCAGGGTGCTAGCTCACTTTCTTGCAAGTAAACCGTTTGAGGGGTAGTAGTAGAGAGAGGGAAGCTTCCGCAGGTATCGGGAGCGAAATGACAAAATCCCGTTCCGAGGAACTTTGAATACACATTCAAAAAATCGCAGAACGGGTTGCGGAAAAAGTATGCGGAAAAAGCTGAAAATTTTTTTATTAATATTATTTAATGTTTTTAATATGATTGCTTCTATAGAACAGTGGTCACTGAAATCAACTGCGCAGCTCTAGGTGCGATAGAAAACTACTGCGCAAGATATTAACATTAATTATTTTTCAATGTGTATTTAAAGTTCCTCGGAACATTCCAGGAACGTTCCGCGGAACGTTCCTAGCCTAGTGAAATCCGGAACGTATTTGTCAGGTATATTTTAACGGTCCATGTGAACGTACCCCAGGAACCGGCGGCCCATTCCAGGAACGTTCCCGGCACAGTCGGTGCTATTAGGGTTCATACCTTTTACATGCGCTAGCAGTCAAAACACGTATTTAATGTGTCTTATATTCATTTATATGAAAGCGAATCGTCAGATTTTCAAATAAAACTACTAAGTTACTCATTGAGATAAAGCAAATGCTTTAAAAAAAAGTTAATTTTACTGACCACAACAAATAGAAAATATATTGAGTTGAAAAGGCAAAATTTTTACTTTTTAGGTAGTTTCATTGAAAAATCTCATAAATGTCGCAGAAGCACATTACGATAATTTATAGTAGGGGAGAGTGGCCATCAATGTACCGGGTTTTTTTCAAGGTCATAGTACTTATTGAATTTCACCAATTTCTAGCACTTCTTTGCATCAATATAAAACTACAACACTTCTCTAGATAATGCACACATATTATACACGATTTATTTTAATTAAATAATAAAATTTAAGATTTTTCTAAACTAACAAGCTATTTTCATTTTCAACAACCTGAGTACACAATGAACCACCTCTATAAAAACACTAAAAATGTTCAACAATAATAATATTGCAATTTCCACTTTGTAAAAAAGCTTATTTTCTATGAAAGACTATAAAAAATTATTACTTAACACTTTTTTATTGATAATGTATAACATAAATATACCTCAACTTTAAGTTAACTAGCTAAAATGGCATTTTAGTTTTGCTATGTTGAGAAAAGTACTGATAACAATCGCTGTAACATGCTGTATGCATGCCTAGTTTTATAATCAGGCATACCACTCTGGAAATCGAAAATACACCGAAATTCCAGGTGGTTCATTGTTCCCCGGTACATTGAATCAACATGACATTTGCAACAAAAATGGTTTTTTATAACTTAATCCAATATTTCAAAATCTTTATCTCATTAGAATATTGTAGTTAAGGCCCAAAACAAATTACATCGTAAGTACATTTATTTTTAAATGGCCTTATTTCAATTAAAAAACGTGTTTATATTTTAGGTAAATTTTTTCTTCAGTACATCAAAAACAGTTTTTTTCAGTTTTCTCTGTAAAGAATAAATCCACACGTCTCAAATTTATGGACGTAGTGTGTTTACCCAAACTTTATTTATATTTAAAATTAGGAGAATTTTTATTTAATTGTTTCTGAGAAAATTGAAATGGTTCATTGAAAAAACTGGTACATTGATGACCACTCTACCGTACATGATTTAAAATCATAAAATGTTTGTACGTTAGATTAGAAGAGATCACAAGGAAGCAAATGAGTTGATATAAATAGTATATTATGCATCAAGGGAGGGAAGGCCGTGTTTTTTTGTCAAGCACAAATGTTTGATGAGCGAGTGCGAAATGAGTTCGGAGAACATTGTGCGAGACAAAAAATCGGACTCCCGAGGTGCATATGTTATTTTCTATCACAAATGTACGAAAATCTCGTGTTTCGTACGCGTTAGCGGGTCAGCACTCGCAGTTTTCAGGTTAGTGACGTTAGAGATAAAAAATCTTCTGAACAGTGAAAAAAACTCTCATCGCGCAGGTGCATTGCGGCCTGAGCGATTGCGGCCTGCGCGATGAGAGTTTTTTTTCACTGTTCGGAAGTTTTTTTACCTCTAACGTTCACTGACCTAAAAACTGTGAGTTCTGCCCCGCTAAGGCGAACGAAAACACGAGGTTTTCGTGCATGTGTGGTAGAAAAGTGATTTTTTGATCCACGCTACTGTATTTAGCCCAAGTTAAGTACGTCACTGGACAGTACTGCTGATTCAGTACTCATATTTAATATCAAAACTGTTTTTTAATATTTAAACTTGGATCTTGGATTTTGGTATATGTTTTTGCGAATATTTACATCTGAGAACTTAAAGACACGATATTTTGAGGCTTTAACCCAATCTCTTTTTTTGTTCTGCATGAAAAAAATTATTAAAAAATCTTTTTTGAGAAAAAAATCATGTTTCTTTGCAAATAATGGTTTATAACTTTTTATATACACTGAAAAAAATACTGTGATCAGATTAGACATTTAATTATGATTGACAGGTTATGTAGGAGTTTCACATAATGCATCAGTGCGCCACTGTCGATTTTACCTAACCTTACAATGTCACTCGCGGTTTCACACAGTCGTATGGCTAAAACACAAATACGTATGGCAGTTCCCAAAACAGCAATAAAATATTTCCAATCTGCCCAGAATTATTGCAGTTCCACGGAAATATTTTTTTCAGTGTATATATATATTTATATATATATGTTGTAGCAAAATTTTGTTAACAGAATCTGAAAAAGCGATAAATTTAACTTAAAAAATGGTTCGTTTCAAATTTTTCTTTAATTGCTAAGTAATAGTCTTAAAATTTTTGTAAAATTTGTGTCCTCTTTGGCGTTAATGGGTTAATTTGAACTTATTTAAAACTAGTGAAAATATTGAAATTTTTATTCATTAAATACAAGTGCAATACTAATACGTTACTATTACGTCATAGGAATGTAATAAAAAGGTACATACAAAGTGTTACTATACCAGTATAATATCAGTATTTTGAAAATTAGTAACTTTATACTCGTACACAGAAAATTGGACGATTCTTAATGAGCTTTTATTAACGATTAATGAAAATTCAAAAGAAATCTCAAAACAGTAATATAGAAACTAAAATATGGTTCAGCACTTTATATTTCAGTAAATACTACTGAACCGGTTCCTGACTTTTATACATTAGGAGACGTGGCCTTACGCCCACTCTCTTGTAGCGCACTGCAAGCCGTTGCTCGTACATAACGTATATGTAAAGTCTTGTTACTAACAGGCCCTCCAAGCCACAATGTATTTTGTCTACACGCTCTGTTTCACAGATCTGTCTATCGCAGCGCTAGTGTCGCTACGTAGGTGAATGGCAGAATGCTTGTGTGCGTTAACAGACACAAACTTGGCTTGGAGGGCCTGGTTACTAACTGCGTCAGTTGCCTAGTGGATACAGCGCGCACCTTTAAAGTGAGGGGTCGCGAGTTTGAATCTTCCAGCTACGGATTTTTCTGTTTCAGATTTTAAAATATTTAATGTAAATCACCATTCTATAGGTAAATGGTATGTTTAAAATCTGACAGAAAGAAGTCAAAATATAAATTTTATTTTCCATCTAATTTTTAAGAATTTTTTAGGAACTAGTTCATTATTTACCTAAAATATTTTGGTTTGAATTAGTACTAAATTTCCTTCCTTGCCCCAAACTATAATACAAAGTTCAGTAATATTCAAGAAATTATTTTTTCCGTGTATAGTACTAGTATAATGCAAAGGTACATGGTGCGTACAGTATTTTTACGATGGTTATCTAGGTGATCATAATAACACTAATGGTCTTTTTATATTAACCTGATGGCCTATTCGGAGGAATTTAGCATGCACCAGCACAGGTAGCGCAGTGACCATAATACGCTTGAGTTGCATAAAGTATAGTTGGTACCATGTGTCATAAGTGCGTCTTTCGTGATATTTCGAAACTCGTCTCTGGCTCGTTGGAAATATTACCGCTCTACTATAAAGACTCACTTATAACACTTGGTGCATAATGTACTATTAGTAATATTATTTAAATGGTAGTAATACTTAATTCTGATAAACTAGAACTTTTAATTAATAAAAATTGTATCATTCTTAAAAAAAACAAAATTAAAAAACTCTAATTATTTAAAATAAGAAAATTATTATAGATATTGGTTATTTTTAAAATATTGAGGGCCTGAAAAGCATAACAGCCTTCACGTTACCTCGAGCTGGTAAAACCGAAACAGGGCAACTGCTCCTTTCATTGACTGTTTTTAAGTTCAGTGAAGATGCAGTAATGACCTTAAACAGTTGTTAAACAGTAGCCAATTCGCCTCGGACACGGTAGCACGGTAGCGCTTCTATTGGTGCCGCGGCGCATTTTTCGTTGGATACAAAATAAATAATTACATTGAAAGTTTTCATAATTTGTTATAAAAATAAGGAAATACGTGTTTTATACAATTTAATTTTTTTTTAAATTAATGCATAACATTGCTATTTGTTTTTTGTTATTTAATAGGATTTACTGAACTTAAACTTACAGCTTAATATTAAAAATTTTATCGTTAAAACATGCTTGTGATTTTGGTTGATTTCTCGTTCGTAAATATAATTATTATTTTGCTTACTGAAGAAAATAATTCTATGCAGAACAAGAAATTGTGTCTCTAAATTATTTTTACTCACATTAAATTTAAATTTTCAAATTATTATGTAAAAGCTTGTAGTCAAAATGGTAAATTTTTTTCTTTAATTTTATAGGTTATGTAACTTTATGTTTGAAAAAAAGTAACACGTTCCCTTACAAAAAAGAAGTACTGGATTCAGCACTGGTTTCAGTACTGGGAAGAAGTACCGGGTTCAGTACTGGGATAAGTACTGGGTTTAGTACTGGGTTCAGTATTGGAAAACCAGTGCTTTTTTCGCCATGCATTGTTGAAAATTTGTTCACTTTGCGCACTAAGTTTATATGGGTCCTACGGCTGCGCAGTAGATTTTTGTTGTAAATTCAATAGAGAGGAATACATTGAACGCAAAATCATAGTTCCAATGAAATTTAAAAAAAAATTTGTTATTGTGCTTACAAAATTATATTGCGCGAAAAAAGTACTGGTTTCCCAGTACTGAACCCAGTACTCATTCCCAGTACTGAATCCAGTACTACTTTTTTGTAAGGGTTACCTTAGATACTTAGATAAAAATAAAATTATATTTTTTCATTTTAATTTTTTAAATCTTAAATACATACTTTCGCATCTTTAGAATCTTTTAAAAATAATTCTTTTAACGACAAGAAAATGTACTATTAAAGCAACCACAAAGAAACTAACGAACACGCTTACGAAAAATAATATTTTTTTAAAGTTTGATTAAAATTTCACCAAACATTAGTAATCGTTTTACGTATTAAATAAGAACTTTTTTACCAAATTTGAAATTTTGATCACACAAAACAAGTTAATAAATGATTTTAAGGAAGAAATATTAACCGATTTAGATGTATTTTTTTTAAATTAAAGGTAACAAAATTCTGCATAACACCCCTTATTTTACTTTTTGAAAAATAGTTGTTTTCATTTATTTATTAAATGTTGAACATGAAAAAAAATGTTTTCTTATTAAAACCAGTTTAATTTTTTATTAAACGCATAATTTATATCAACAAGAACAACATTTTTTGAAGTAATTATTTTAGAACTCAACTTCTTATAATAAGCTAATTGTTTAAAAAATGTTTGTATAAGTTACAAACTAGACAATCTTATGAACAATGCATTTTCTTAATATCATTATAAAGAAGTTAATATCATTATTTCTACATTTTTCTCATGATTAACGGGATGACAAGTTATTTTTAATTTAATTAATTTTTAGGTTTATTATTGTTGAAACAAACATTAATTAACAAAGTACTTTTACTTTTTTTTAATTTAATTGACAAATTTCTTGTATACTTTTGAAGTTGTTTTAGTATTTATTTCTTTCGATACTAATTCGATTTTACTTTTTGTAAAATTTAAGAACTATTCTTTATTTTTATTTTTATTATCAATTCTATAAAGAATTTTTATATTTTATTTATCTTTTTGTTTCATATGTTTTGAATAATTAATATACATGCTCTCTAAATCTGAATTAGTTAAAAATAACTAATTTGAAAGAAAAAACTCAGTCACTAATTCAAATAATTATATTTCTACTAATCATTTAGTAAAGAATAACTAACTATTAGTCAAATTCATTTTTAGGTTATGTCAAAATAACTACTGTTTTAGTAAAATTCTGCTTACTAATTCAATTAGTCGTATTTTATATATTTTTAGTTAGGTTTTTACTAACAATTAGTCATTTTTTTACTAATAATTAGTTATTTATAACTAATTGCTGAAATATAAACTTAGGCACAATTTTACTAATTATTAGTTATTTTTAACTAATTCAGATTTAGAGAGTGTAATGAAATTATACTTTTATTATTTAAATTATAATAGCTTTTAATTTTGTTTTTATTTTACCCCTATTATTCAAATGTAATTGTTTTTTAATTTATGCATAAAAGTCAAATTCCAAATGTTTAAACATATTTGACGATAGCTTTAAATAAAAAAAATCATTTTATTTTATAACTCAAATGTCTACATTAATGTAAAACCGTCGTTTCCTCTTTTAAAAATTGTTTGTAATTTGGATAGGTAAATATCAAATTAATCAATACAGGAAATTTGTTAATTAACGTTTGTTTAAACAATAAGAAACCTGAAATTATCTGCAGCAATAATATTGTACATTGTGCACAAGATTTCATTAATTTTGAAAATAGGAACCGGAAAAAAAATTGTTTATAAAATATGTTTATAAATTAACAAAATAATTAATTTATAATAGTTTTTCGTAAATTTAACCACTAATTAGTTTTGTACCACCTGGCTGTAATAAATTATGTATAGAAGTAAAACAAATTTGAAAAGTCAGTTTTAGGTGGCCCAGTTCAGAAAATTTGACTCAATATGTATCACAACTAAGCTTTAATATTTGTTGTTGATATCAACCAAAACAGAGTTACATGTTTTTTTTAAGCAAACTCTTTTTTATCGTCTTTATTATGATATTCATTGTGATTTGTCATTGTAGTTATCCTACGAAAAATGCCTAGTTTTGCCACTTTGAGCGCTGACGGTCATTTCCGGTATCATTTTAAATCTATGCCCGGAGCGAATAGAATAAGCGTCATCCTCGTTTTAGTTCCACAAGCTCGAGCTGGTCCGAGCGTAGAAGCTGTTCTGCTTTCCAGACCCTCAATTAATAATTAATAATGATGATTTTTAGACCGCTAGCGGCAGTCACGAGGAAGCAAATGGAATTCCTCTAAACACAGGGATAAATGGTCGAAGACAACTATCCCAACAGTCATTTCACTCTTCTAAAAGCAGCCATTCACGGCATCAACCCTCGATTGTTGTTGTCCCTTCAATGCCTAGAAGTCCCTATCATGTTCCAGAAATAGGTTCAAGATCCATTCGTAAGTTTTATTTACACAAATCTAAATGATTTATATACACAAGAAAACTAAGGAAATAAAATAATATGCTGTTTATTTTTTTTTTTTTGTTCTTTAACTTGTACTACAGTTTGTTATCAATAACAGGGAATAAATTTAGAAAGTTTTGTTAGAAAAGATTAGTATTTCGTAACCAAAATCAATTAAAAAAATATAAAATATATTTCTAAAACCTATAATTTTGGAATCAAAAATTCGGAAGTTTTGAAGAAAAATTAATTGTTCTTATAATATTACTCATGGATACACATAGATATTTTTTTAAAAATAAAAATTTAGGTCTTATTGATAAAATTGAATCGATTTAATCTATTTTTTGGAAAACTGAAAATCGTTACGCCCACAAAGCTTCTTCTATACATAGAAAATTTATTAGCTGTACTATTCAATTCTTTGGATTCTAGAACGCTATCCAAGTAACTAAGAAAACTAATTAATGGACATCTTAACCAATCTTACTAATTAGTTGTCTCATATGTCCAAAAATTGGTTTCCTTAACCAATTTATTGGATAGCGCTACAGAGTCCAACGAATTGAATAATTAATTTTTCTTTGTGTATGGACAAGAAAAATAGTTAAAGTTTCCGAAATCTATGACTGTGCATTGTTTCACAAGACTCTTTCTCTTCTATAATAATTAATATTGAAATTCAAATAATGTATCAGTTTAATTATTTCTCCTAAGTATATTACCAGCCTTTTTCCAAATATTTCAATAAATCGTTTGCTTTCCTTTTTCCAATTGATTTTGCTCTAACTTTTCGTATATTTCATAAATTGTTTGTGAAATTTTATTTCAAACTCTTAATTAATAGACTTTCAAAAACTTTTTTTCAGTTTTCTATCTATATCTCATTCATTCTTAAGTAATTTATGCTTTTTTCCACCGTGTGGTCTTTAGTGAAAAATACATAAGAAACTCTCCAAAACATAATGTTTTAAGCATTGAAAACATTAGAGTTCATTCCAACCCGTCTTTCATCCTTTTAGTTTGTATCTGGCCTTAATAAAGTTATTTGAAATTATTTTATACAATTGTGCTATTTTTCAGTTCTACACTACCTTAAACATAATACATATTTTATCTATTATTTTGATCCTCTGTTCAGAGGTTGAAAAGTTATATTATGCTTTTCATTATTAGCAACAAAAAAAAAATATTTTTTTAATCGAAAAGATAAAAATTTCCTTTGCTTTTCTAGATGTAAATTCATCATCCCGTAATCCAGTGTCAACAAGAAATCAACAAAGTATTACGAAAATGCTACTACTAATAAGCACAGTTTTTATTCTACTTAATTTGCCAAGGTATTTTAACTTTCATTTTAACCATTATTTTTTTGTATGCTGTTTGTTATCGATTTAAAATATTAAAAACAATACCGTCAAGCGGAGCTATTTTGTGTACAAAACCGTTCTTTTTCCACTCCATGCTTTATTAAAATTCAGAATTTTAAAAAAAAAATTTAACTTTTCAGCTATATTGTGGACATCTTTCTAAGGGTGTCCTATGAGTCATCCGATCCCAATGAAAAATTGACAACTGGCGTGGTACCGCGCCAGTATTATGCGAGGCTGGCGCATAATAACGCTATTCAGTACTGAATGCCAGTACCAGCGCAGTACTGCCTTGCCAGGGTTGGCGCAATACGGCCCTGCCAGGGCTAGCACATTAATGGTGAATAGTGCTGCCCACGAGACCGAGAATAGTCTCGGTTTCGTCTCATCCCGTCTCGGTTTTCCGAGACGAGACCGAGACGAGACCGATACAAAGTTTCTCGAGACCGAGACTCTCGACGAAAATTTAAAACAAAAAAAAAATATTATTACGAGAATTTATTTATTATTTTTAAGCGAACAGAATTTTTTTTAAGAAAGTCTAAGAAGAAAGAAAGTTATCTAAAGTATATTACTGTAAAGGGATGAAATAGCTTGAAAAAAATTCGTAGTAGGTATATGATACTTCAATTAGTTGAATGATAATGTATCATATATAAGTTCAAAAATCAACCATGCCTTTCATATCAATTTAAAAAATTAAATAACTTGAAGAAACCCAGGCGCGAGAAACCAATCCTGACGCTGGGTGGAAGCTTGATTCTAGCTTTGACACCCAGAGTGGGTAACCGAGACTGGGAACAGTCTTTAAATCACTGTCGTTCAATATTGGTTGAAGATTGGACACCAATGCTCGTTCCATGCTTGATTCAAGACTGCTTGAATCCTCATGCGCGAAGCTTGAACATCCAATCTAGATTCAAGCTTGAATCAACTGTGACACAATTGCTCAACTTATCATATTACATTTTTTTTATATATTAAAGTATATACATATAAAAAGTATTATTAATTAAATAATAAATATTACAACTGCTGCAGATTTAGTAATTTTATGAATATAATAATATAATAATAATAATTATTATAATAATGAATATGTTCCAGAACTATTAAAATGTAAATAGCACATAGTCCAGGTCTGAACCTCATAAAGTTATTTCTATTGACTCTCAACTACCCGTCGTAGCCGAGTGGTACTAATAGCGTGCGTTCACCGCGAGCGAATTCGTCTATAGGGCCGTGGGTTCGATCCCCCCTTGAGCGTGCGAAATTTTATTTCATAGGTTAAGTGTTTATATGTATTAAAATTGTTAATTAATCTTAAGTCGATAATAATTAAGTGTGTAAATGTGCAATTAATCTTAAAATATAAAAAAAAAACAATCTGAAGAATATCAATTTAAATAATTATAGATGAACATTAAAAATTTTTTTTATTTTATTAATTTTATGATAATCTGCAGCAGTACAGTAATTAAGAAAAAATGATAATAATAATATTATTGTATTTATTATTATTGTATTTATAATTATAAATAATATAATAATACAATTCATAATAATAATATAATATTATTATTATTTTTTTTATAATTATAAGAATTATCATTATTAACAACATAATACAACAAGAATATTATTATATTAATAATTATTTAACGTTCTGTCTTCTGTAAACTGTAAGCGACAGTGGAATCAGGCTTGACGAAGCTATAATCGGACTTCCGAACATTGATTAAGTCTTGGACTCCAATCCTCAACCAAGCTTGGAGCGTCAGGCTTGAATCGCTGTTACATTCTAGCTTGGACGAGTCTTGCTTCCTCCGACTTACCAATCCTCAATCAATATTGACCAGTCCTCAGTCAAGCTTTATAAAGCCTCAAATCATCGTCCCTGCGCGCCTGGGAATATTAAGGGATTTATCTTAAACTTGGTAACAAAATATTTCTAAGGTCGATGAAAATTAAGAATAATACTATCTTATTTTACGACTTATTTTTATGAATATTATGTACTATAGTAAAAAATAAAATTTAATAAAACTTGCACTTAATTTTCAACTTTTATTTAAAGCTGTAGTTAACTTCTTTTATTTTGTGTATCACTTTCTTTAACTTAATTCTAAATTACTCGCATTAAAGCAACTAGTAGATTGATCGAGACTGCGAGACCGAGACCGAGATGGAGGCCATATTTGTCGAGCCCGAGTCCTGGAATTTTAATAATCAACGAGACCGAGATCGAGACCATAATTTCTGAGACCGAGATCTGCAATTTTGATATTTAACGAGACCGAGACAAGACTGTATGAAATCTCGTCTCGTCTCTCTCGTGGGCAGCACTAATGGTGAACAGTATCAGCGTATATTGTCAAGGAGAAATTCGGGCGGAGAAGTGGAATCAAATAACCAAATGGGAAAAAAGTCACTGGCGCAGTACAATTTTGTAATTTTGGAATAGGTACAAATATTACGTACAATTATTTCATTAATCAAATAAAAACTTCGTTTTGCAAATTTTATTTTGAGATTTTATTAGTTAATTTAATTTGTTTAAACAAATTTTTACATATATGGTTAACATTCGCTACACCTAAACAATTAAAACTATTATTATAAAACGAAAAATCGCACGCTGGTTGGGATCGCACCCGGGACCCTTCGGACGCAAGTTATACGCTTAAACCCCACAGCCACGCTGGCTTAGTTAAAGATTTACAAAATCCAATGTTTGAATTTCAGATCAGTTATGGGGAGGACCATTTACTTTTTTTAATAAATATTTTTTAAACTGTAGTAAACTTTTCCTAAATAATAATAAAGATTAAAAATTATAATAATAATATTATTCAAAAAAATAATTTTGAAAATACTTTAATCTATAAGAATAAATTTTTTTAAAAAATTTTTATGTAATAAAATACTACAACAACATTTAAAATAATCGAAAATGAAATATGACTGCCAAAACTGTACATCAATATCGGCGCAGTACACATACAGCGTTACAGCCAGTACCACGCCGACTCTGGCAAGCCAACCCTTGGCAGAAATAAGAAGCGCGGTACCGCGACAGCATTGGGCTGGTACTGACTGCCAATACTGGGAATCAATATTGGCGCAGTACTGATACAGCGTTATAGACAGTACCGCGCCGACTCTGGAAAGCCAATCCTTGGTAGAAACAACAGGTGCGGTACCGCGCCAGTTGTAAGCATCGGCATAACCCAGAAATTTTTTATTGGGATAAGAAAGAAATTTTTGTCGAGTTATAGAAACTCAAAGTCGTGCACAAAATAGCACCACCTAGGGAATATTTTGTGCATCAAAATTGTTTTAATTATAAATTTGTGTAGATGGAGACCGAGGAGGAAAGTAACAGAGGTGGCAAGTAACAACGCTTATAACTTCTAAACCAATGAGCGGACAGACATAGTCCTTAAATAATTTTTAGTCAGTTTTGCCCCCTCTACCTCCCCCAAATTATGTTAGGGGTCTACCGGAAGCTACACTGAAAAAATACTGTGATCAGATTAGACATTTGACTATGGTTGACAGGTCCCTGCCGATAGGAAATACCTAAAAAATGACGACTAAAATGACTAAATGAATTCAGTCATTTTTGAGGTACGATTTGAATGATTCCGTGCTTAGAAAATGTCCAACGAAAAAGGGATCAAAAGGTTAATTTATGGCTATCATAAAATGAAAGGTTCTTTTACAGTCCTTTTTTCAATTCTAAATTATTTATATTATTTATTGCAAAATTATACTCGTTTTTCAATAATTTAGTTATTTATATGTTTATATGAATAAGATATATTCTTTTGAAACAAAATTCAAAAATGATATCAGATTTTTAATATCTTCTACTGTTTACGAGTTACGCTACTATTCTTTTAATTGTAAGGCTTTTACCGAAAATTTTACATCTCTGTAATTGTCAGAAATTACAGATTCTAAATTTAAAAAAACCGAAGTTCTAACTTAAAAATTAAAAAAATGTTATTTATTAAGAAATAAATATTTTTTACCAGTACAATTTTCGCATTTAAGATGTCGAAAAAAGGACGAGCTATGTCGTAAAACTTTCAAACATCTGGAATGGATTAAAAATCAGAAATAAAAATTTCTCTAATTTTGTAATTATAAATTTATAAATTGAGAATTTGCATTCTACGTCTTTCAACGATTATGTGTATCTAATTTTTTTCCCGATTATGTTATTTTTTATAAAAAATAACAATATTTATAATAATTGATTGTCATTTAATTTTATTCATTTTGAAAACATTTTTAGATATTTATAATCGTGAAAAACGAAAGATTTATAATTTTTTAATTTACAATTTCAAATTTGTAAATTGCAAAATTTTTGAGTCATAAAACTTTTGGGTTACCGAAGCCATAAATAAAAAAATATCCTGGTAGGCATTCATATATTCCAGTTCAACGCATTTATGATCCTATTAAAACATAAATAAGTACTTCCGAAATTTAAAGGGACTACCTACTCGGAGCAAAAAGTGGTACCTGGCATTGTTAGAGTAAAAATGACTAAAAAATGTCGTACCAGTCATATTTTGGATATATTTTAGGTATATCCTATCGGCAGGGGTTATGTAGGAGTTTGACATAAGGGTGAAAATTCGTGAAGTGGGCCTCGGATTTTCCAAAGGTTGTAATTTCAAAAGTACACTTCATGAAAATAAAGTACTAATATAGATACAAACAATCACCAAGTTTTGTTGAAAAATATTCATTTGTTTATTTTTTTATAAACAATTGAATTTTAATGCACCATATTTTTTAAACTTTTATTTCTCAGCAATGAATTATCCGATCTTGATGAATTTCATACACGCAATTAATGAAGGTTAGACGTATAAAAAAATATTTTTTTCATTGTTGATCAACATTATTTATTGTAAAAAATAATTATTTATAATAAACAAATAAATAATTGAGTGTGTTCTGGATGTCTTTTGTAAATTTTATTTTTAGAAACTCAAAATATATATATCAAGGATTAGATATCCAAAATAAATGTTGGTAGATCGAAATAGTTTATTAACTATGAATTGTTTGTGAGCGCGGTCTCGTCGATCCGTGCGATACTCCCAGCCGCATGGCTGCACGATCGTTCGACGCTCTCGGCGAATACCGCGTAATATAATGATAAAATCGAAAATTCGAAATAAGGGTTAAAAATGCAAAATTCATAGATAGTTTATTGTTTACTTTATTTATTGTTTATTTATATTTATTTATTTATTGTTTATATTTATTTGGTACTGGGATTTTAATAAATTATCTAAATTGCTACTAAAGTTAAATATATTTCAATAAACACACTGTTAAAAACTTTAAGTACAAATGTTTTTTTTTGTTTTTTTTATATACGAATTTAGTTGAAAATTATATAAATAATACTGCCAGTTAAACGCTAAAAAAGTAAACTTTCTTTTTATGAAAATAAATTACATTTTTTATAAATACCTAAATATAAACATATTATTGTCACTGATAATAAATTATATTAAACAATAATTTTGTAAACTAATTCTACTACTTAAGTATCTCTCTAAATCTGAAATTTTAAAAATAACTATTTGATGGTCATATTTTACTAATTGGAAAAGAGAAAACTCGTTGAACCTCAAAGTAGTGTAAACCTAATAATTGAATTGGTAATTTATAGGGAAAAAATGTCTATGAAAGAGGGTATTCACATTTTAATTAAAAAAATAATATTATATCAAAAATCGTAGTAATTTATTTTTAGCTTTAAATTTATATAAATGTCCATCTGCTTAGTGCAGTAATTTATTTTCCTTAAAATTGTGTCCATAGTTGAAAATTGAACAAATGTTAAAAGTAAATTTCAGGTTAGTTACACTTTTTCGATTTTTGTTATCAATTCTCTATAACTTCACATTTGAAGCATATTCATATGAAAGATGAAACTGCTGTAAAGGTTGGATTATTTATATATATATAGGGAAACAATATCGTTTTATGTACAAAAAAACAAGAATTTAGAATTTTTTCTTGATTAAGTGAATTAATCATTTTGAATTAATAACTATTTCTATTAGTTAAGAAAGAATAAACTATATTAATACTGCATTACTAATTAAATGTGTCAAAATTCTACTACATATTTCAGATTTAGAGTGTATTTGTAACATTTATTTTAATTTTTCATTTTTATAATAAAACTTTCTTTTTATGAAAATAAATTATATTTCTAATGAATATCTAAATAACAAACATATAATTTTTACTGATAATAAATTATAATAAACAATAATATTCTAAAATACTACTACTATAAATTTGCATTTTTAACCCTTATTTCGAATTTTCGTTTTTATAATTATATTACGCGATATTCGCCGAGAGCGTCGAACGAACTCGTGCAGCCATGCGGCTGCGAGTATTGCACGGATCGACGAGACCGCGCTCACAAAAAATTCATAGTTAATAAACTATTTCGGATATCTAATCCTTGATATATATATTTTGAGTTTCTAAAAATAAAATTTACAAAAGACATCCAGAACACACTCAATTATTTATTTGTTTATTACACGGAGAAAATGTTTCAGATAAAGTTTACCATGTTAGCATGATACACCTCGGATCAAAGTAATTTTTAGAAAACTTTACCATTCAATTTATAATAGAAATTATTCAAGAATTAGAAATGTTTTATACAAAAATATGGATACACATCACTCTCCAGCATGGTAATTTGATGGTCGGAGGGCGATTCCTCGATTGCCAGAAAGTTGAGTAGTATTATACACAGCACGTGGGAAAACTTTACCATGCTGGATGCCAAGGCGCTGAGCTCGAATTCTTGAGCTCAGCGCGCCTCGACAATGTTCTTGTCAAGGCTCCTGCTCACCAGCATGGTAAAGTTTTGCCAACTAGATGATCTTTTCTATTCAACCAAAAAATAAAAAGATTTCCTTCATATTAATTACAGATTTATTTCCTATAGAGATTACTTATTTCGCTAATTATAATTACATTTAACGATACAATCACGATCATAGTTTTAACCTTAAGATTAATTTAATATTCTTTTCAACTATATACAAGACGCGATTTACCTAAACTAAACTTACGCCGCAATATACAAATATCTAAATACACATTCACGCACACCGAACACGCTCGAATACATTTGGAATTAGAGATTCAAACTTTCCTTATATACTAACTGAGTAGAATTGTATCCCTTTATGAGAAACGGTTTTAATTCTTATATCTTTAGACTGAATAATTTTAATTTAAAACAATTATGTGTTAATTATTGCTTCCTTCCTTGATCAATTTTTTATATAAATCAAGTTTCAAAATTTTGGTAATTTCTATTAAATCTTTCTTTTTTGTCTTGCAATAATCTGTGAATCAAATTCAAAATGTTAATTTAGAACTTATTTTGTATTTTAAATTCTAAAAAGTACGACCAAAATATTATATTAATGTCAAATAGTTTTTTAATTTAAAAAAAAGTTTTATTTAATGTATAAAGTTATAATTATGCAGTTCATTAATTAAATAAAACTTAAAGGTCTTGTTATAAAAATAACTTGTAGATATTTTAAAAAATATTTTTTATAATGTGTACAAATTTAACAATTATCTAAATATTAAAAATAGGTGTAATTAACAAAATCTTTGACTTTATCTTTTATTCACTTTAGATCAATTTCACTTGTGTTAATTTCGATTTCCGAGACTCCTGTATTATATAATTTTTAAATAAAGTAATTTAATAATTAGACAGAAAATTCTTATTTATTAAAATTTTAATTTTTACAATGTTTAAAAAACCAAATATTCATTTATTAAAAATATATTATATGTATTATATATAAAAATATTAATATAAATGTTATTTAATATAATAATTTTTATAGAAACAAATTTGTATTTTCTGCATTAAAAGTTTAATAACCTACAAAATCCTATCTGTTCTTTTAATCTGAATTAGTTAAAAATAATTAATTATTAATAATAATCAGAATTTTAATAAAATATTATCTATTTTGATATAACTTAAAAATAAACTAAACTAATAATTATTTATTTTTTACTAAATGATTAGTAGAAATATAGCTATTTGAATTAATAGCTAACTTTTTGATTTCAAGCTAGTTATTTTTAACTAACTCAGATTTAGAGAATTTGTTAAACGTTATTTACGAAAATAAATATTATTTTGAATAAGAATTTAAATAAATAAAAGTTATTACAACTAACAATTGAAAGTAATGAATTAAGTAGATCTTATAAAGGTATAATAAATGAAAAGTAAGAAAAATAATAATTTTAAAAAATGACATTTAGCTATTTAAAAATAGTAAAGAGTAAAAATTACCATAATTGAAAATTTTCAAAGCAAGAAAGAAACTTTAAAATATAAAAAATCTGCCTTTAAATTACAAGAAATTTTTATTTAAAAAAATTTACAAACATAGAAGTTTAGAAGTTGTAAAATATATGTTTGATAGTTTAATTTTACAATGATAAAAAAACCAAGAAAAGCATCATATCTGAAATATTTTAGGTAATTTTCTTTTTAATTAATGTAAAATACAAATATTGTTTAATTTATTATAAAATTTATTATTTTAGTTTTAAATGTAAATAAATATTAAGAATTAAACTATTTACAGAAATACACAATTAAAGAATCAAAATATTATAAGAATTTAAAAAATAAACTAATTGAAAGAGTAATCAGTAAAATATGAAATATCTAACAAGTTTTCGTTTAAAATTTGTTTGTCATAGTTGCATGTTATATAATTCAACGTAAGCTAGGCTAGCCTCTAATATAAGTGTTAAAATTAATAATTTAAAGATCATTCTTTTTCCTTTTAATAGAAAGAGTTCTTGTGCAATTAACAGACAAATAATATGTGATCGCATCTGCAAATTAAAAATGGAAAAAGAGGGAGAAAGTTTGATTTATCATGCGATAGGAATAAATTCCGAGTTTTGAGGAGAGTTTACCATGCTGGAGAGTCATTGGACTTGACGCTGAGCCAGAACTCCGATTACCCGTAGCATGATAAACTTCTGCACATTTCTCGGCAAACTCTGTTCAACTTTAATGCACATTTTACAGCTTTAAGCGAGTAGTCTTTTTCAGTCTACTTTTGACTCTCAAGTACCACGTATATGGGAAAATTTTTCTTATTTTTTGAAAATAACTATCAGAATTTTGAACACAATATCTCAATTGTAACTTTGATCCGAGGTCCTGCATATAATATGGGAAAGATTACCTCAAACGTTTTCCCCGTGTATAAACAATTATTTTTTACAATAAATAATGTTGGTCAACAATAAAAAAAATATTTTTTTAAACGTCTAACCTTTATTAATTGCGTGTATGAAATTCATCAAGATCGGATAATTTATTGCTGAGAAATAAAAGTTTAAAAAATATGGTGCATTAAAATTCAATTGTTTATAAAAAATAAACAAATGAATATTTTTCAACAAAACTTGGCGATTGTTTTTATCTATATTAGTACTTTATTTTCATGAAGTGTACTTTAGAAATTACAACCCTTGGAAAATCCGAGGCCCACTTCACGAATTTTCACCCATAATGCATCGGTGCGCCACTGTCGATTTTACCTAACCTTACAATGTCACTCGCGGTTTCACAAATATCAAGTGCTGCATCACACAGTCGTATGGCTAAAACACAAATACGTATGGCAGTTCCCAAAACAGCAATAAAATATTGCCAAACTGTCCATAATTATTGCACTTCCACGGAAATATTTTTTTCAGTGTATATATCTAATACACTCAGAAAAAAATTTGTTTGTGACAACCAAACTTCAGTTAAAGAAACAAATTTTGGTTAAAACAACCAAATTTTGGTTGAAACAATAGAATAATTTTGTTGATTTAACCAAAATTTGTTTTTTTAACTGAAGTTTGGTTGTCACAAACAAATTTTTTTCTGAGTGTACTGACATTTTGAGCAAAAATTACGACAAAAGTAAGTTTTTGCCTAAATTTTCAAAATATCGTATTTTTTTGATTTTATAGATATTTGAAATATGCTTTTCGTTTTTTGAAGCTTTTTCATTTATCTTTAAGACGAGCTAGTGCATAATTAAAAAATTCGAAATACTTTTGTGTAATTTAAACTTGTTTTTTGAAATCCAAGGAAAAGGGGGGTGAGGTGGAAAGTAACACGTTGTTACTTTCCTCTTCATCTAATGCTTTATTTTTATAAACCTCCTTCTTTTTTATAACTGTGTGATTTTATATGTTTATTTTATATTTTAAAGATTAAATATTGGACTTTTGGTTTGAATTTTTAAGAAACGATGCTTTTTTAAAGTCATTGCTATTCAACGAATACTAAATAGATAAAAAAAACTTGATTTCAAAAAAGTGCAAAAATATCTGCCAGTTATGTACAAAATGTAGTTAATATCACTTTGTCTTTTTATATGTTCATAATAAAAATAATTGAAATTAATAACAGTTTTATATTTGAAATGCTAGCCTTAATTGTAAAGTGTTACTTTCCTCCTTCGTGCTGTTACTTTCCACCTCAGGGGTGAGGTGGAAAGTAACAAATAAAGAGCTGATTAAAAAGTCCTGCACACGGAAAAAATTTATTCACGAAAATTTACCGAATTTATTCAAGAGCGGTGGATATGAGAAAAAGTCGACAATAAATCTTTTACGCTTAATGAAAGAGTACAAAGTTTTCCCGAATCATTTCTGAAACTATAAAGAAAGATTAAAATTAGTTACAGTAAAATACCAATATAAAATTTTATGGAAAAGTTCAAGTTAATGTTCGGA
This sequence comes from Ganaspis brasiliensis, assembly GCA_037103525.1. Taxonomy (NCBI): domain Eukaryota; kingdom Metazoa; phylum Arthropoda; class Insecta; order Hymenoptera; family Figitidae; genus Ganaspis; species Ganaspis brasiliensis. The sequence continues at coordinate 210,125 of JAZKLR010000097.1, read as the reverse complement.
TCATTTGACTAATTATTATCAATTTTTCGAGAAAATTCCATATTTCTTAAAAGAAGTTTCTGTTATTACCTAGCAGTAAAAGTCGTGGCAGAATACCAGGCTCGGTCAACTCTTATGGAGACGAGTGGCGAATCCTAACTCTAGGCAAACGGGTAGAGGGGTATTGCGGGGTACTAATTCATCGCCTTTGCGATAGAGGCGCTGTGCGCAAATTGTAGCCTTGGTTAACGTGTCAGCCTCGTGAGGACTTGTGAGTGCAGCCATATTGCTTTTAGTGTTCACTGTCACAAAATGTACTCAATATTGTGCTCAGTTATTTTTATTACAGATTTGTCGCAAATGATTAATAATTTGTGAATATTTGTTAATTGAAAATGCGGACATAAGTAGAAAAATGCTGTGTATTTAATAAATGTGTAATTTATACTTATATGGCTTTACCTTCAATTACCGACATTAATTTCATTTCAGGAAAAATTATTGCAGAATTAAAGCAATATTAAGCGTAGATTAGAGGATCATAAGTTTGTAAAGTAACATGTTCTACATTTAATTTCTTTAATTTCTGCAATAGTTTTTCTTCACTTCAAAATTTATATGCTTTATATAAAGCGAAACCCACACAAAGAAGATTTGCATACATATATTTTCACAAACACAACTACACAAAAATTTAGTTTCTTGCCTTTGCGATAGAGGCGCTGAATTTCTCCATTTTCAAACATTGAGTTGACCGAGCCTGCAGAATACTCCTGAAAACTTACCGAAGTTCAAAGGAAAATTAGGATGCGCAGTGATATTTTGCGCAAAATATGTTACAAGCTGTGAGTTTTACTTTTGTCGTCTGCTTGTCCCAAGAATGGGATCGTGTTCTATTTTGTGCTAATATTAAGCCGTGAAGTTACTGTAAATTAATTTACAAAAATGCACCTTTAGCTAAATTTGCGACGTAAGTAGTTCTTTTAATATCAGACATAACTAATTATGTTGAACAAAATATTCTCTATGTATTATGTATGCGAAAAAATGTTGAGGTTATATTTGTTGTTATTTAGGTTGCTCTCGCTTTCAGATTGATGGTTATTCATTTAAACGATTTTTATTAAAGTTAATAATGATGCAGAATTTTGGAGAGGTAGATTTGATCTGTTATTTCATTAAAAAATTTTATATTAACGTAAATTGCAAAGATCGATCGAAGAATCGACAACCGACTCTTGACTGCGATGAACACCTGCTCAGCCATGGTCTAACTGAGCGAGGGGACTTCAAGCCGAGTAAAGAGTCGGGTCGGTTTTTTAATCCGGATCCTCAATTTTAATTATTCATTTTTTCTCTTCTTTTAGAATTCTTTTTTTGATTGTTCATATTTTGTTCCAAAAACACCAAGTAACATTCGGGTTGTAGAGAATGGAATGACCAATAAAGATTATGAACATTGGGAATCGCAAAACAATATTAGTCTAATAGTAGATTTATCGACTCCAAATTTCAGAGAAATTTCTCAAGAAACCAATAGAGAGACAGAAAGTATACAGGTATGTAAAGAAATAAACCGTAAATTAATAGTTTTCAAGTAAAACAATTATGTGTACTAAGCTTTAATCCAGTGGCCTTACAGTTTTCTATGTTATGGTTTTTGGTTATGTTGTTTTGAAATTTTCTCGAAAAAATATTTTATTAAATTAATTTTGAATCTATATTCCGAAAATACATGTTTTTCTTAAATTTTTAAAAAATAACGTTTCTAACAAGATTGAACTTTTTATATTTTACAATTTATAGACTTATAAATAAATTCTTAAAGTTTCAATTTCTTAAAATTAAATGTTTTTAATATAATCTCTGAACTTAAAGTCTCCACGAGAAGGTCATTTAACTAAGTATATATTCAGTTCTAGATAGAAATTTTAAAAATAATCCTTAAAACTATTTTCCTTGATTTTTAATTTATTGTTTTTCTTAGTTATGTATATTCATTTTCACTAATTTTTAAATTCTCACTTTAAAATTATAGAATTCATTAATTTCTCAATTAAATTTTTGTTTTATCTTTTTGTTTTAACAAATTATTGCAAATGATTCAAATCCTCAGAATGGTACAAATCTTTCAAATAGTGAATGTGAAAAGCAAACATCTTTTGAAGAAGATGATCGTTTAAAAGTAGGTAAAACACTTTTATTTATCTGAAGTACAAATTTCTTGTTACATTTATTAACAATATTCTTGCAGAAATTAACAAAATTAATAGGCTGTCAAAGTGATGCCAAAGTTGTTTTAAGATCATACATAGATGAAAGTTATTTGTCAGACAGAGCAAGGGCATTAATAGTTCACGGGTGGATAAAAAAAAAGAAGCTCAGTTGATGAAAGAATATAAAGGAGAACCTCTTAATGATTGGATGTAAGTTTTTTCAATTGAGAAAATTAATTTTTATTTATATGATTCAGCAATAAATCAGAAGTTATAATTTATTAGAATCATTGCAAGATAACCACAAATTACAGAAATGTGGAAATTATTTTTTGCCTAGGAAATGTTAGGGAATAAAACTTGTGAAAGAAATTTAGAAAATTCGATAAATTTACTTAAATAAAATCAATTATTTACTTCCAATACATGTGAAAAGTTTTAACAAGTTTCGTTTTTTTCATAATTACTTAGTTTCCATTGTCACGTATGAAATTTTATTCTTTTACTTCTTGTTTTCTTATTTTTTCAATTAAAGAATTTTCAGTAACTTAAATAATTTTAAATACACTTTAGAATTTTTTCCCTTTTTTGCAAAAAATTTAATTTATTTCATGCATTTTTGTTTTTACTACAAGTAGTAAAATTTTTAATTTTTTTTTTTTGATTTCCTTCTTTATTTTTTATGTTTTAAAATTTTACAATTGTTTTTTCTACATTTTTAACTAGACATTTTTTTTTTAAAAAAAAGGAATCCAATAATAGTCGTAAATAAAGATTTCGTTTTTTTTAAAAATTCCCTAATTTTTTCCAAAATAATTTGTAAACGAATGACAAATTAACAATTACGGGAGGAAGTTTAAGGCTATAATTTCAGCTAAATTTCAATTAATTTGACACTTCTCTTTGTTTCTCTTTTTTGGTTCTTTCAAAGTTGGAATTTAAATTTTTAAGAAATAAGTGTACTTTTTTTAATAAATAAATGTTAGCCTATTAACAATTTTTAATAATCTCCTTACAATTGTTATTAATTTAGTATTCTACACTGTTAAAAAAAGGAGTTGAAATTTAACTCCCTACGGGACTCTATAAAAGTCGCACGCCTTGAAGAGTTGAAGTAAAGAGAGTTAACGCTTAATCCTTCAGTCCCCACTCTTCTTAAACATGGAGCGTATGAGACTCACTCACCTTGGAGAGTCGATTTTTAACTCTAAAATCTCAACTCCCAACTCCAGCAACCGTTAACTCCCCAAATTTTTAACAGTGTATAATACAATGAAGAGTTAGAACATCTGATCGCTGTTGTTTTTGTTTGTTCTGATCACAACATTATTAATTGATTGTTGTCCTTGAAAAGTTAATTCAATTTTTTTGTGATTTTATTTAACAGAATAGAGAAAGACGAATTTAAGGGAATTGATTGTGAAATACAATGCTTGTTTCCAACCGAAGATATCGAAGTTTATTACACTGAATTTTGTGTAGAAAATGGAAAAACATTTCCAGCAACTGGTAAACTGTTAAACCGATACGATTACAGAAAGGCAAAATTGCGCGAGAACAACATCATCAAGCCTAGTAAAAAAAAAATCGAAAGAGAAAAATAAAAGTCAAGAAGATTTTATTCAGGCTGGTAAGATATTTCAAAAAAAATTGTTTTCATAACTATCAATAATTATTATTTATTATTATATTTGTTTTCTATGCATATATCTTAATTTTAGACCACGGAGTTAGCTCAGTTGGTTAAATACTAGACCCTGCGGTCGCACCAAGTCCAGCTTGCTGGGTTCGCGCCCCGACAAGTCTGGGATTTTTTCAGCTCGTGAGATAACTTCAGTGGAAGGTTTGACGTCGAGGAATAATGATATGCACTGTCGGTAACTGACCTGTGCAAATCATTAGAACTCGACTGTCGATAAACCGGTTGTACTCAAGAAGAGGTCTTTCTACAGTTTTCCCTCTCCACTGGCGAGAAAACCCAATTATGGGTGGTCCAGGCAAATGCGAGTACTCCTACTTCAAAGTCGTCCTGTAGGCGTTTCCTCGGTGAACACTTGTAAGTGCGAAAAAGCCAATAGACAAGTGTATAATAATAATAAAAAAATAAAAAAATATCTTAATTTTAGATACAGCTGTGGAGAAAATTCAATATTTGGAAGTCCATTCTGAGGATATTGAAACAGTTAAATTGTATTAGACCAAAACTTTTGATGCCAGAAGAACTTTTTTGAAAGTGAATGACACAAGTGTTCATGACTATTTACAGAAATTCAAAGCATTACGAGAACAGTTTGGAAAACAACTTATATGTAATTTTCTTTACGAATTCAAATTTATGTGTACTTATTAACCCCAGAAATAACATAAATACTCTCGTATCACTCATTTATAGATTGAATTGTATTTTGATTTACTGCATCCAGGAAAAGGAGATACCTTCACTAAAAATTGGCCTATTGTAAAAGCACACGTATTGAGACTTTCATCAAAATTGAATCTTTGTTCTGACAAAAAAACGTTTTTAAATTTGTTGCCATCTTTGCAGACAAGTAATTTAAGCAGATATCTTACTTTTTGCCTCATAATACATCTTTATTGTTTTTTATACCTATTTTCCATCAGATGCTTAAAGAAAAGTGTTATTTTTCAGATAATCAAATTGCAGTAGTTTTCTATTTAATGAAAAAATTAATACCATCTTATAAACCAAAAAATTCCAGTAAAAAAAGGAAACGTTCTGCAGTTAACGAAAGCATTTCAGAAAATATAAATTCTAAAGAAAATGGAAATATTGACGGGAATGATAATGAAAATCTGGAAGGGACTGAGAATAAAAATCCTAATGTAACTGAAAATAAGGAGCAAAACAATCTTATTCAAAACTTAAAGAAAGATTTGTATCGTAGCTCTTATTTGATAGAAGTTTCTGTAAGATATTGAACTAACTGAACAGCTAACTTTTTCTTTAAATTAATTACTATGCATAACATTTATTGTTTTTTCTGACTTTTATTTTAAAAATACATATTTTTTGTTTAGGTTGCAAACGAGGAAAATATAACACTTGAAAAAATAAAGGAGATTTTTTATGAAGAAAAATTGACTCTTCAACCCGTAATTGTAATTAGCGGATCTATGCTTAATATTCAGAAAACGTACGTCGTTGTTAATAATATTTGGTACAAAACGGAATCTTTTTTAGCTGCCATATCACTGACGTTTAAGTCGTTTTACGCATTTGACTGCGAATAGCCTCAAATGTCTAGAAACTCATGTCAATTGTTAAAAATTTCAGCATTTGATATTAAACCTGTTGCTGACAAAGTTTGTCTTAAAGTAAAAGCTATTTGCAAACAAATAAGTTCAGATGCTCAAAAGAATTAGTTTGCAAACAAAAAAGCTCATAATAGTTTGATATTTTTTTATTTTTAAATTTAAGACGTTTCAGTTTTATTACTGTAAATTCACATAATGCCAAAGCAAATTATTGGATACTATAATTAAACGCGCGGATTTTATTAGATATAGGTTATCTACTGCTAAAAGATTATATTATTTTAATTAAAGCTATCTAAAGGAATTAAATTCGAAAGTTCGAGCTTTTTTGCAATTATATTTTTATAATATTTTAGTCACATTAAAAATGTTTAAATGTTATAATTGTGAGTTTACTTGTAGAGACAACAAAACACTTGTCTTACATGTCGAATTGTCGCACAAATCATTAGAACAATTCGAATGTACTGAAAATAATTGCCATAAATCTTATAAGGTATTCAACTCGTACAGGAAACATTGTTTCAACAAACATTCTGAATTTCCGATTTTTGTAGACGAGGAAAGTGAAATTGTTACCGAAACTTTGACTGTTGATGATAATATAGCGGATGAAAATATTAAATTCAGTTAATCAGATTTATGCGATGAATCAGATAGTTCATCTGATGATTCTGATTATGATTTCGGCGAAACGGTTGAATTTGATGAACTTTCTTTTCAGTCAAGTGAAAGAGTTTTAAATGATTTCACTAAAAAGTAGATTTATTTATCGCAAAATTATGTCAATTTCCTGACGTTTCTCGAGCAAGAGCTCAAGAAATAATAACTGATATTTCTTCATTATTGACTCATAATCTAAAAGCCCTTAAAGATGATATGCGCACAAGTCTATCAAAATCGGAAAAAATCGTTTTAAATATTGCTGAAATTGACCGTATTTTCGAAAAATTTGAAACCCCTTTTAAAAATGTTAATACCGAAGCTAAACGTTTTGCATATTTTAGAAAAAAAGGCGTACATTAATACTTCCGGAATCTTACAAGCTTGGTGAAACAAAGATAATAATTGAAAAACAGGGGGAAAAAGTGTCACATCATAAAGATTTAACTGTGCAATTTATACCGCTTGCAAATGTCTTAAAATTGTATTTTAAAATGCCGAGAATGCTAGATGAAACCTTAAAACATTTAGATGATGTTCAAAATTATTTAAATTTGATGCTAAACATTACTCACCCTAATAGCACCGACTAGGCCGGGAACGTTCCTGGAATGGGCTGCTGGCCCCTTGGGTACGTTCCCTTGGACCGCTCCAATATACCTGACAAATCCGTTCCGGATTTCACTAGCCTAGGAACGTTCCCGCGGAACGTTCATGGAATGTTCCGAGGAACTTTGAATACACATTCAAAAAATCGCAGAACGGGTTGCGGAAAAAGTATGCGGAAAAAGCTGAAAATTTTTTTATTAATATTATTTAATGTTTTTAATATGATTGCTTCTATAGAACAGTGGTCACTAAAATCAACTGCGCAGCTCTAGGTGCGATAGAAAACTACTGCGCAAGATATTAACATTAATTATTTTTCAATGTGTATTTAAAGTTCCTCGGAACATTCCAGGAACGTTCCGCGGAACGTTCCTAGCCTAGTGAAATCCGGAACGTATTTGTCAGGTATATTGGAACGGTCCATGTGAACGTACCCCAGGGACCGGCGGCCCATTCCAGGAACGTTCCCGGCACAGTCGGTGCTATTAGGGCAAGGACTTCTGTGGAAAGAAAAAATTAAATTGCAACCCCATAAGATTGTACTCCCATTAATACTTTATGTAGATGACTATGAAAACAATAACCCTCTTGGAAGCCATAAAGGGGTCTCAAAATGTTGCGCTATGTATTGTAGCATTCCAATTTTACCTCTTGCACTGCAATCAAAAGTAAGCAATATTATTCTTTTTTTGCTATTTAACAGCAAACATCGTTCTCTGTTCACAAATAAAATAATTTTCAAAAAAGCAATTGAGGAGATTCAGTTTCTTGAAAGGACAGAAATATCAGTTGAAATTGGCAGTGAAACAAAACAAATTCATTTTCTTATTGTTTTAATGGTGAAAGATAATTTGGGTTTGCATGGAGTACTAGGTTTTACCGAAAGTTTTTCAGCCAATTATTTTTGTAGATTTTGTTTGACTGAAAAGAAAGACCGGAGTTCAATTGTTAATGAACGGGATTGTATTCTTCGAAATCCTGAAAATTATGAAACCCTTCTGTCTAAAAATAATGTTTCTGCTTCTGGAATCAAAGAAAAATGTATATTTAATTTAATAGACAGTTTTCACGTAACTGGCAATTTAATTGTTGATCCTCAACATGACCTTCTTGAGGGAGTACTGCGTTATGACTTGGCACTTATATTAAATGCGTTAATATTTAAACAAAAACTAATCTCACTAAACGATTTGAATTTAAGAATACCTTGTTATCAATATGGATCAGACCGAGAAACGAACTTCTTATGCTGCTATTTCTCGTAAAAACGTTTGCAAGACGATTTTTATCAAAAATCAAATGATGTTAAATTACAAACTTTTAACTGGAGATGTTAATTTTTCTCTTATTGAAACGGGCCCCATTATGGCTCTTGACTTGACTAAAATAAATGAGTTTTTTCAAATAATTCCATGTTCTCTAACAAAAACTATTTATTGTATAAAATGGCTGAAATATTTAGGACATAAAATAAAGCCTAATAGTATTATTACCATTTTCACTGAAAATGGACCTGCATTCCATGTTGTTCAGAAAATTGTAATGCAAGATAATAATTTCTGTATCTTGACAATAAACTATTTAGATTGCTTTTTAGTGAACATCTGCAAGCGTATAAAATTTTTGATGATACACTCTTCTTTCACTGTGTTTTGACTTCGAAAGATTTGTGTTCTAACACAATTATTACTTGTAAAAATAAGCTAAGTGATAGCTATAGCTATATTTTAAAAGTGTGGTTGTAAAGTGTAAATAACTGTTCACACGCTTGATGTAAAAAATAAAAACTTTCTATCGGAAAAATCGAGTCTTCCTTTTTCTTAATTCATAAATCAACTGGCTTCCGTTTCCGGTACCGTTCGTGGTAGTTGGGAAATTTTTACGTCGTGGTTTTGTGCAGAGGATAAAGTGTTTAGTGGGCAGTAAAATAGTGTGTGTGTTAAAAGATGGATTGAGTAAATAGTAAAGAGTAAGTAAAGTCGCGAGGCTCGCTTTTGAGAGCACTACGGTTAGGAAACGGAAGCCCTGGCACTAGAAGAGAGTACGTAGATGGTAGAATTGCGTTTGGCGATGTAGGTTAAGACTCGATGTATATAGTATGTAAGAAAATTGTCAAGGGAACGGGAGCCCTTCGAGACCGTAAAAGGGAGAATAAACAATTTATATTAATTCATAAATCAACTGATTTTATAAGTAATCAATTGTGTATTCTAATCCTAAATTTATATTTTTCATAACATATGTTTACTTATCGATATATCGCTTATTTACAAATAATTTATAACATTATAAAGAATTACGATAATTAGTGTTTTTTGTTTAATAAAAAATTAATTACTACAAATTAACTTAAATTTTTTCAAATTTCATAGTAGAAAAGTTGTTTTTTGAATAACAAAATTTATTACCTATCAAATTTAAAAATTTTACAACTAATTAATTTAGATTTCAAAAAGTTAAATTGTTTTGAAAAATATTTAAATTTAAAATAAAATTATAGCAGTTAAGCTTTTAGTACTAAAAACTATATTGAAATCTCAGAAGGAAGTTTCTTAAGAAATTGAAAATCTTTTAAAAAACTTTTTAACCAAGAATTACAGACATCTGTTTAAAAATCTGATTTATCCAAAATCTTTGTGAGAATTAAATTTTTATAAAGTTTTTAAAACTTAAATTTAAAATATTGTTAAAGATTTTAATTTTATGAAACTTTACAAAAAGATTTTAATTTATTTAGTTAATTATTAAATATGCTATACAAAATATATATTCTAAAGTTTATATTTTAAAAATTCATGTTTTCTATTTTATTAGTCATTTCGTTTTTCAATTTCTGTAATATAAAATTAATTGATTAATTAATAAATATTTTTGATATATAATTTTCATCCCAAAAAGTAATTAAAGAATAAACAATTTTTTTTGTTAAAATAATTAAAAATTAAAAAATATTTTTAAACTTAACATAAATGAACAATATTAATATCAAAAGGGGTTAGCTCCATTTGTAGATCGAATAAAAAAACGAAGGAATTACTAGGATAATTAGATTTAGACTAATTATACATTATTCTACATTAGATACATCAGTCAATGTAAAAATTTCAAGCAATTATCATTTTAAATTGATTTAAAAACGAATAAATTCCTGTGTAGCATTTACCCAATAACAAATGACAAAAAATCCTGAAGTGCAGGGTGCTTAGATTGCTCCATACAGCAGTGCAAGTTAAACTTTGATGTGACAAGATAAAAGCTTTGAAAGTAAAATATATCTTACAAATATATTTTACAAATATAATTTTAAACAAATTAAATTGATTTAAAAATGAATAAATGCCTGTCTAGCATTTATCTAATAAACAAATGACAAAAATTCCTGTAATTCAAATAGGTGCAGGGTGCTTAGATTGCTCCACGCAGCAGTGCAAGTTAAGTTTTGATGAGACAAGATAAAATTTTTGAAAATAAAATATATCTTACAAGTATTTTTTGATGAAAGCTTCATTAAAAATTGACCTACATATTTTTAAAAACTTTCCATCTTTTATAATAATATTATTTTCATTACTTCTTTTGTTTATGAAAGACACAAAGTAATCCAAAAGCGGTGAAATATTATCTACGGTAGTATATAAGGACTCTTACAACTGTTCATTTACAGCGATGTGTGTTTGTCAATGCGTGCGATATATCGATAAGCGTTTCAGTTGCGAGAGTGTATACTTCATCTGACGTTAGCGACGTTAGTTATATATATTTAGGTTATGTTTGTAAATGTTTTTAGGTAATCATATATGTATATAAAGTATAATTTCTAAGATTACATTGTGTCTCATTTAAAAGTACTGTTAGTGTGTGTATGTTTGTAAAATGCTGTTTCGATTTGAAATTCTGAATTTTTTTTCTTGAAGGGAAAACGAGCCAAAATTTTCCCAAGTTCAACAGTAAATTCTACACTGAGAAACTTTTGATTTTAATATCTGCTTTATTGCTTATTATTATGTACAATAAAATTTAAGAGTTTAGGGATAACCGAGATGTGGTTATAAAAACTAATACACTGTTTAAGAAAAGACGTTTTAGATGCAACAGTTGTCTTTTTGATAAAAAGTAGTAAAAGTGTTATATACTTCATAAGACACATAATTTCTATTACCTCTAAAGAATTTAAGAGAGATGAAAATAAAGAATTGCAAGAATTATAAAACGTGTGTTAGAAACTTAAAAGCATCGGGTGCGCGCGCAGTAAAAAGAAAAATGGCAGTATTTGTTTTACAGGTCAGAGGCAAGTTCGTCTTTGATATTTGTATAGTTACAGGTATTCTGTATCTTTATAGTGGTATTTGACGAAATCTGTGTAACGAACAACTTATACTATGATATATATATTACGCACACTTTTAAGCCTTAACTACAAACATATATAACATTTCGATGACGTCGAATAATCGCGCGCGTAGCTATAGAAAAGAATGTTTTAACTTTCCTTATATACTAACTAGCAAAAGTTTCATGTGGTTTGAGAAGTGATTTTTTACTAAATTGAAGTGAAAATGGTAATAATAATTAACATCTGTGTTCAGTATTCCGGATGATACGAAATTTTTCTAGAGATCGATTTTTTTTAAATATATTTTTGAATAAATATTGTGAAGTGGTAGAATAGCTCATGAGACATATGGCTGCTCGAAAAACTGTCGTAGAAAAAGTCTAATAAATTTTTAGACATGCCATAATAAATAGATCAAAATGTGTTAAAAATGAATATCGCTTTTTCCCATTTGCTTTTTTCTAACCTCAAATAATACTAATTCTAATTACATATATTAATTTTCTTTCTCACGAAATTACAATAATATAGAACAAGGTAACACAATCTCTTTTTTTTAAAAGAACTATTATGATCGAACCCCGATTATCCCTAAATTCTTACGTTTTATTACAAATATAGAAATTGAAAAAAGCAAAAACTGTAATTAAAAGTCTCTCAGTGTACTGCTATAGGTTTGAAGTTTCAATTGGGCTTGACAAGAGGTTATCAAATATACTTTACGGTTTTTACTGATTGTACAACTAGGAATATTCAATTTATTACTATGGAATCTTTTTGGAAGTGTAACCTAATTTTCACTCAAATTTCATTAAACTTTAATGAAATATTTTAAATCAAGTACATCCGTAAATTTTAGCGACTTTTTCTCATATCCACCGTTCTTGAGGTAATTCGGTAATTATTATTGAGTTATTTTTTCCCGTGCAGTGGACTATCAAATTATTATTTATGTTTCATCCTAATTTTATTTAATAGGTAAAAGTCCAAGCTTTCGATTAATATGTTTACAGAACTTATCCGACAAATAGTTTTAATGCTAGCATCAAAAAATTGATTTTTGTTACTTTCCTCCTCGGTCTCCCCTAAAACATTTTTTTAATCGCTTTTGCTGTAGAAAGTATTTTTTCCAGATATTCTAGAGTAGAATGAAGAAAAACAAAGCTAGAAATATTTTCTTTTTATGAGTTGTTTAACTAACTTGAAAGTAAAGCACTAAAATTTCACAAGAATGTATAGATTTTCAAAAAAAGGTATTCTTTAAAAACGAAATTTACTTAATATAACTTCTACTACATTTATTGAGTTATTTTAATAGAAAAAGTTTTAAAATTAGGTTGAAAAACATGTAATTATTAATGTAACTTTTTTGAGGTTATATCCGTAAGAAAAATTAAACATTAAACAGTTCTAGCAGAACATGTTTGACAAAAAGTCAGTAAATTTTATTTAGTACTCTCTGTAGTCTAGATATTAAACAATATTTATACCAAGTAGCAAAATTAATCAACTTAACACAAAGATTTTATTCATTAAAAAAGTCGGGTGAACAAAGTAGCTCCGCTTGCGGTAATGAATAATACATTTTTGTTGTATGATGTTTTATAATTTTTTGTAAAAACACAAGTTACGTATATTTTCATAGATGTGTGTTATATTATTATATATAATTTCCTTAGGGAGTAGGGTGTCAATTTTTAAAGTGACCCTGCTCACCTTTGGTCAAATTTGAATGTTAATGACAGCAGTTTTGTAAAGTATTGGTCGAAAATATGAATATAAGTTAGCATGTTTGATAATGGAATAAATTATAGGTGGGCGAGATTTGAACATATCTTGTCGCTTAGGGGATAGCCATACCATTTCAAACTGGCGTTGAAAATCATATCATTTCATTCACGGACCATATTTTCCAACCATACCCTTCCGCGAGTGCCCTAAAAATATACTAGTTTTAAGAGTTAAAAACCATACCATTGCAGCATATATTTAAAAAACATACTATTTCGTAGAAAAAGAAAAAGGACATAACACAAAAAAGTCAATTTTTATTTTTGTATGCTAAGCGGTAGCTTTTAAGTTGATCTTTCATTTAAAAAAATCAGAAATTGTTTTCATGAATTACTTTTTGTGTTATTAAGCTAAAACGTAAGAATTTACATTGGTCTCAATGCTCGAAGAATATCCATTTCCAAGGTTCTTATTTCAAATTTCGATAGGCAGATGCCAATTTCAATACAAAGCTACTTATTAATTTAAACTTTATTATACTGTCACTATTTTGGAACGGTTTTATTCTAAACTTTAAAATAATAATATTATTTAATAATACAAACTGCCTCTCAGTGTAATATTATTATTTTTATATAACTTGCAATACTTTTTCAAATTCTTCACAAGAGAAAAGAGTTTTAATATCCAAATTATCGTTTATAATACCCAGGAAAAAACGTTTAGATATAATCAGATATAATTAGATACAATTGATTATACATATAATCATACCTGGATTTTTGTCTCCATCTGACCAGATATACTTAGATCTCACCAGGTAAAAAATTTTTAATAAATAAATAAATTTATTGAAAATTACAAATGTTATTAAAAATTATGAAGTTGGGCAATATAATTAATAAACATTTGTACTAAATAATTAAAAAAAAAATGACCACTTTGGGACTCGAACCCGCATCACAGGGGTATCAACTACTAGACACAACTTCTAATCCAGAGCTCTTAACCACTGCTCCACGTTGAATGTTGAATACAATTTTTTTAGAATGTATATCAATAAGTATGAGCGAGGTTAAATATAAATAAAACTACATCTAATCATATCTAAACTTTCTTCCGTGATTTCAAATTATTAGATTTCAACACACATTTTACTTTACATACATATTTTATATATCACATCAGGTGATATTTATCTAGATATAAACAGATATAATAGATCTAATTACACTCGAATCTCTGCATAACGAGAAGCCCGGGAGTTTAGAATTTCTCTACTACGATGCCCAGCCTAGAAAGTGAAGTAGCCCTACTTTACGATCTTTTATGTCTATCGATAGTGCGCATGTTAGTCTGAGCATCTGCCTTGTAACGAGTGGGGATTAGGGTGGTCTAAAAAAACTGATTTTTTGAAATTTCAAGTTATCTCTTCAGTTCTATGTTGTCAATAGTGAGTTATATTACCTCATTTTTTTCAATTTTTTAAATTAATATTTAGAGGTGGCGCATTGCGATTTTCTCTGTTATGGGATTTATCATTGAAAATAATAAGTGCTCAATTTTCATCTCTAAGTTTTGCATACTTATCAACATCCAATTGTAACATCCATCTAAAGAGGACTTAAGAAGGACGATAAAAGTATTTTACAACCAAAAAAACTTTAAAAAATTTGAAAATGTAATTAATATTTCATATTGAAAACCACGATTTTGGCATACTTTTAAGGCTCTTTTCTCCTACTACATGTACCTATTCTTATGTCAAATTTATATCAAACAAAAATTTATCTTTTGCTGAACAAATAGAATAAAACGAAAAATAATTGGAAAATGTTAAGTAGTAGAAAAATTGAAAAGAAAACTTCAGATTTCGCGGGTTTTCTCGGTTTGAAGGGAAAATATATGCTTTTATAACCATCATAAAAATGAAAGTGATCCTTGCCTCCATCCGACTACTGATTTGAAAAGAAAAATACATTTTTCGGGTAGAAGGACCTTTTTTTTTAAGTTGAATTGTCAATCCTAATAAAAGAGTTTACGAACTCATAATGTGTTAGTTAGTACGAACCACAAACCCTTTACAAGGAAGGATTAGATTTATAAGCGTGAAGTGAAATTTAAAAAAAAAATCCTTATATTTGTCGAAAACTTTGACAACGATGCGCCACCTCTAAATATTAATTTAAAAAATTGAAAAAAAGTGAGGTAATATATTTCACTGCAAAGAATATGAAACTGAACAGATAAATTAAAAAATTCCAAAAAGTCAGTTTTTTTGGACCACCCTAGTGGGGATGCAGGAAAGGTAACATTTCTCGTTCTGAGGAGAGAATCAGTGCTCGTTAAAGAGAACATTCGTTATATAGAAGGTCGTTATGGAGAGATTCGAGTGTATATCTTAATATATATATGTTTAATAATTGATTATATCTGATTATATCTGAATAGATCAACTCATATACCATTAGAAGTGAAATGTATCTGATTATATCTACAATATATCTGATTATATCTGAAATATATCTAAACCCTTTTTCCCGGGTACTAAATACTTTATGAATTTCGTTTTCCATTCTTCTCTGAGAAAGATTTTATTATAAAAATAATCAATTATCTACCTAATAATTAAATCAAATGATAAAAATTTAGAAATTATAATTATGATGTTTTATTCACAAAACGAATAGAGAAGTTTTATAAATTTTTTGTATGAACTTTAATAATATGCATTAAAAAAATGTATTTCAAGTTATGTAAATTTAAAAATAATAACAATAACAATAGTAATAAGAACTTAGTCCTCTATTTTTTGTATCTCCCTTGGCAATATCATTGAACATCTTGGTGGAGACTTACACATTTCTTGGAATTCCACATTCGGAGACTCAAGATTTGTGTGGGCTTAAAAATCATCTCCAAATAAAGTATCGTAAGCTTCTCAGAAAAATTTGATTTTCTGAATTGCCTGGGAAGAACAAAATGCAGGCCAAAAATACATTAGCCTTTCCTTTAATTCTCTATACCTCTGGAGCTGTAAAGTTGAATGAATGAGTTAAAAATACTAGATAGAGAAACTCGCAAGATTTTGTCAATCCATCGTAGTCATTATCCAAGGTCTTCCGTGCAAAGAATTTACCTTCTACGAGATAGAGAAAAGAGGAAGAAAGAAGTCTATTAAATTTAGAGTGATGGATACAATTCATGGATACAATTCATGGAAGAATGTTACTGACTGCAACATATTCAGTGATAAACAGGAGAGATTCTCTTATGCAATTTGTCCACCATCATGAAATTGCAAATCTTGGGGTGTTTTTATATCGCGTGGCAGAAAGAGCTGCAAATGAACTTAGTTACCCATTTAAAAACAGCGATATGGAACACGGTTCAGCATGTGTTGGTAGAAAAACAACTTGTTTTTATTAAATTATTATTTTTGCTTCTTTTATAAACAATTTCTATAAACAAATGCATTATTTAGCTATTTATTTGAGAAAAATTGTTTTATCTTAGGTAATTTTTCTTTTAAAAATGCAAAGTAAATATTTTAAAAACGGAAGACTATACACCGGTCAGTTTGTTATTATTAAAAGTAGTTTTCGACCTTACCGGCACAATGCGAAATATATATTTTCTATGCCCATTATGCTCTTGGTTTGAGCTTTTTATGGGAAATTAAATTTTAATTCTAATGCTTTCTCAAAAATAAAAGTATTTAAAATTTTGTTCTGATAAAATAAGTAGTGGAAGAGCACCCCATGAAATCAAGAGTATTATTAAAACCAAGGGCTTAACAGGCATCGAATATATAGATGTCGCATTGTGCCAGTAAGGTCAAAAACAACTTTTCATAATTGCAAAGTAAATATTAGTTTATCAAAATTTACTTTACAATTAATTTACCTTTGTTTATGAACACTAAATATAAACAAATAAACTAAAATGAGATTTTTATAATAAAAAAATTATTTTTTTATATAACGATTAGGTCAAGTAAACGGAACTTTGACATGAAGAAAAATTTATTTCGTAATTAATTTTACTTTTAATATAAAAATTTTTTATAAACAAGTTTATTATTTGGTTCTTTAATTAATTTAATTTGGTAACAAATAAAACAAATACAAAGTTTGCAAATGTGAAGTTGATTTAATCTTTTTTCAAACACAAGCAGATAAATTTATATTACCATCTTACAAAGTTTGTAGTATTTCGTTCCCTAATAACGAAAACGGCTATCGAAGTAGCAAGCACCCTTATGGAAATATTTACCACATTTGGTCCACCATTCATTATACAGAGTGACAGTCTTTTTTTAAAAAAATAAACTTCTGCTTCCTCGCTTAAAAAGAGCATGATTTACAAGACGTAAAATTAAAACCTCGTTGTGAGAAAGCAGTTATCATACCAGAGACACGCCGATTTCATCAATTCAAACCGCTAGACGAGGAAAAAATTAAATGTAAAATTTTTTCTGAAGACCAGCATTTTGTGATCCAAAGCATCACCAAAAAAACAAATAAAAACCGTTAAAAGTTCGAAAGCTATAATATTTAAAACCATTTTATTCTTATTTTAAATGTAAATTTATACACGGGGAAAACGTTTGAGGTAATCTTTCCCATATTATATGCAGGACCTCGGATCAAAGTTACAATTGAGATATTGTGTTCAAAATTCTGATAGTTATTTTCAAAAAATAAGAAATTTTTCCCATATACGTGGTACTTGAGAGTCAAAAGTAGACTGAAAAAGACTACTCGCTTAAAGCTGTAAAATGTGCATTAAAGTTGAACAGAGTTTGCCGAGAAATGTGCAGAAGTTTATCATGCTACGGGTAATCAGAGTTCGGGCTCAGCGTCAAGTCCAATGACTCTCCAGCATGGTAAACTCTCCTCAAAACTCGGAATTTATTCCTATCGCATGATAAATCAAACTTTCTCCCTCTTTTTCCATTTTTAATTTGCAGATGCGATCACATATTATTTGTCTGTTAATTCCACAAGAACTCTTTCTATTAAAAGGAAAAAGAATGATCTTTAAATTATTAATTTTAATACTTATATTAGAGGCTAGCCTAGCTTACGTTGAATTATATAACATGCAACTATGACAAACAAATTTTAAACGAAAACTTGTTAGATATTTCATATTTTACTGACTACTCTTTCAATTAGTTTAATTTTTAAATTCTTATAATATTTTGATTCTTTAATTGTGTATTTCTGTAAATAGTTTAATTCTTAATATTTATTTACATTTAAAACTAAAATAATAAATTTTATAATAAATTAAACAATATTTGTATTTTACATTAATTAAAAAGAAAATTACCTAAAATATTTCAGATATGATGCTTTTCTTGGTTTTTTTATCATTGTAAAATTAAACTATCAAACATATATTTTACAACTTCTAAACTTCTATGTTTGTAAATTTTTTTAAATAAAAATTTCTTGTAATTTAAAGGCAGATTTTTTATATTTTAAAGTTTCTTTCTTGCTTTGAAAATTTTCAATTATGGTAATTTTTACTCTTTACTATTTTTAAATAGCTAAATGTCATTTTTTAAAATTATTATTTTTCTTACTTTTCATTTATTATACCTTTATAAGATCTACTTAATTCATTACTTTCAATTTTTAGTTGTAATAACTTTTATTTATTCAAATTCTTATTCAAAATAATATTTATTTTCGTGAATAACGTTTAACAAATTCTCTAAATCTGAGTTAGTTAAAAATAACTAGCTTGAAATCAAAAAGTTAGCTATTAATTCAAATAGCTATATTTCTACTAATCATTTAGTAAAAAATAAATAATTATTAGTTTAGTTTATTTTTAAGTTATATCAAAATAGATAATATTTTAGTAAAATTCTGATTATTATTAATAATTAATTATTTTTAACTAATTCAGATTAAAAGAACAGATAGGATTTTCTAGGTTATTAAACTTTTAATGCAGAAAATACAAATTTGTTTCTATAAAAATTATTATATTAAATAACATTTATATTAATATTTTTATATATAATACATATAATATATTTTTAATAAATGAATATTTGGTTTTTTAAACATTGTAAGAATTAAAATTTTAATAAATAAGAATTTTCTGTCTAATTATTAAATTACTTTATTTAAAAATTATATAATACAGGAGTCTCGGAAATCGAAATTAACACAAGTGAAATTGATCTAAAGTGAATAAAAGATAAAGTCAAAGATTTTGTTAATTACACCTATTTTTAATATTTAGATAATTGTTAAATTTGTACACATTATAAAAAATATTTTTTAAAATATCTACAAGTTATTTTTATAACAAGACCTTTAAGTTTTATTTAATTAATGAACTGCATAATTATAACTTTATACATTAAATAAAACTTTTTTTTAAATTAAAAAACTATTTGACATTAATATAATATTTTGGTCGTACTTTTTAGAATTTAAAATACAAAATAAGTTCTAAATTAACATTTTGAATTTGATTCACAGATTATTGCAAGACAAAAAAGAAAGATTTAATAGAAATTACCAAAATTTTGAAACTTGATTTATATAAAAAATTGATCAAGGAAGGAAGCAATAATTAACACATAATTGTTTTAAATTAAAATTATTCAGTCTAAAGATATAAGAATTAAAACCGTTTCTCATAAAGGGATACAATTCTACTCAGTTAGTATATAAGGAAAGTTTGAATCTCTAATTCCAAATGTATTCGAGCGTGTTCGGTGTGCGTGAATGTGTATTTAGATATTTGTATACCCTGTCGAAAGAAAACCACTGAAAAACCACTGAGACAGAACCACTGAAATCCCAGTTGTTTTTAAGTGGTTTCTCAGTTGTGATTTGGGACAATTCGCCACTGAAAATATCTATTGTGAGGGTTGATTTATGACAGTTGGCCTGGAAGTCCCAAACCATTTTATGGCCTTTACCCTCATAAAATGGAAGGATAACATTCCTTTTTACAATTTTAAATAATTTAAATTATTTATTCCAATATTATATTTGTTGTTTAAGAATTTAGCCAGTTATATAAATATATGTTATTACTATTAACATAATACATACTTCTATTCAAAAATCCAAAAATGACATCAGTTTTTTAATATCTGCTACCGTTTATGAGATACGATATTATTCATTTAAATTTAGGATTTTTGGGAAAATTTTTATATGTACGTAATTGTTAGAACTTACAGATTCTAAATTTAAAAGAAACAATTTTCTATCATTAAAATTTTAACAATTTTATTTGTTAAGAAACAAATTTTTCACAGGTCAATTTTTAATATATTCAAGGCCTCGTAAAAGGGTCCAGAGAGATCATAAAACTTGAAGACTCCTGAATTTAATTAAAAATCGCAAACAAAAATTTCTCTAATTTCGCATTAATAAATTTAAAAATTAAATATTAATATTCTACGTGTTCTAACGATAAAGAATATCTAAAAATTTCCTCAAAAAAGTTATTTTTCATAATAATAAAAATAGCTTTGAAAATTTACTTTTCTTCAATTTTAATAGTTTTTAGAATTTTTTTTTTATATTCCTAATCGTGAAAATAAGTAGATTTCATATTTTTATTTTTGAAATTTTAATTTTTGAAATTGCAAAAGTTTTTAATCATAAAAATTTTGGGTTATGGGAACCATAAAAGGAAAAAAAATTACAATCAGGAATCGGTGTTCGACCTGAATTTCCAGGTCAAATTGCTTGTAAATTTTTTTCGTTAAAGAGTCGAAGTTTACTCCCCTACAAAACTACTTGGCATTTAAAACTATTGTACTATTGTTACCCCACTCCAAAAAAATTCTATCTGAAGATATGCAGGTCAGACCACTGAAAAATCACTGGGCCAGTGGTTTTTTCAGTGGATTTTGAGTGGTTTACTTTCGACAGGGTATTGCGGCGTAAGTTTAGTTTAGGTAAATCGCGTCTTGTATATAGTTCAAAAGAATATTAAATTAATCTTAAGGTTAAAACTATGATCGTGATTGTATCGTTAAATGTAATTATAATTAGCGAAATAAGTAATCTCTATAGGAAATAAATCTGTAATTAATATGAAGGAAATCTTTTTATTTTTTGGTTGAATAGAAAAGATCATCTAGTTGGCAAAACTTTACCATGCTGGTGAGCAGGAGCTCAAGAATTCGAGCTCATCGCCTTGTCATCCAGCATGGTAAAGTTTTCCCACGTGCTGTGTATAATACTACTCAACTTTCTGGCAATCGAGGAATCGCCCTCCGACCATCAAATTACCATGCTGGAGAGTGATGTGTATCCATATTTTTGTATAAAACATTTCTAATTCTTGAATAATTTCTATTATAAATTGAATGGTAAAGTTTTCTAAAAATCACTTTGATCCGAGGTGTATCATGCTAACATGGTAAACTTTATCTGAAACATTTTCTCCGTGTAACTATTAATAAATGTACAGTAGAATTCGCTTATAATGACATTCAAAGGATATAGCAATTTCGTCATACTAAGCGAATGTCAGTAACCGGTCAAACACAAATTGTAAAATAAAACAATCAATTAAGGTGTTTTAAATTTTATAAAATACGTCATTTTATTGCATACACTATATTGTAAAATATTAAGTATTTTAAATTTATTGTAAAAAGTCACATATTTTCGTCTGCTTGTGAATTTTATTAGAATATTAATGATCTCTTATTGCATTATGCACCAAAGGTATTGACATTTTAACTTTAGCATTTTAAAAACTACTGTGGGTAAATTGAGTTCATCCAACTTTGCGTACATTTGAAATTTATATTTAGTTTCTTAGCAAATAAATTGGCTTGTTCCATTAACAAAGGACCACTGATAGGTATCCTTTTCCGTATCATACACTTAAAATACTCAATCAAACATTTTTCAATCTTTTCTTGCGTTGACTTTCGAATCCTATTTGAGTTAAAACAACTATCATTGAATGACTTTAAATTTTATTTTTCATTATATAAGAAATCTCATGGAATATGCAAGATAAGAAACGAGGCGCTTGCTAATGGTTGAAATTTAGAAGCGAGACGCTTGCGAGTGGTTGAATTTTGTGAGCAAGGCGCTCGCTACTGGTTGGAATTTTTGTGCAAGGCGCTTGCTATTAGCTGGAATTTATAAGCAAGGCGCTTGTTATTGGTTGAAAACTCAACAATTTTGAGAGGCTTAAACGTTTCAAGAGAAATAATGTGGTGCGAACATTCGTCATTGACACGTGGTTTATTATTTTAAATTTTATGTTTTTTCTAATTTTTCTAATTTAGAAATCGTGTTTCGGTTTGTGCTAAAGAGGTTTCATTTTGAGGTGAGTTTTTTTATATATCAATATGTACTATACCGTCGGAATTTGTCAGTCCACTCATTTTTTAAGGTTTGAAAAACGTCTTTAAAAGCGCCAAGTACAATTACTGACATTTTTCTGTTTTTATATTCTTATAGTAGATGGAATTTTAAGAAAAATAAGATGTTAGTAAAGTAATATAGTTAATTTTTTATAAAAATATGTTAGTATAATATATTTTTTGAAATTTTAAAAATTATTTTTATGTCAAAATAATGTCTTCATAATTTTTAAAAATTTTTGGCTCAAATTTCCAATACTCAAACAGTATTTTTATTCTCCAGAATTTATTGTTTATGAATTATAATATTAGTTTTTGCAATTGTTATTTTCTATAAAAAATATAAATGTCAATAACATATATTTTAATAATTAATTATTCTTTAAGTATTTTATTGGTTATAATTTTAATTTAGAAGTATAAATTTTTAAAATGAACTTTAGAAATTCAGAATAGTGAAATATTGAAGATTTCAATTTTTGTATTGCAGACCTCAAAAAATAAAAGTATATAAATTCCAGGTAATAAAATGCCGGGTTGAAAAACATGAACGTAAATGACAAAAGAATTTGAAATCTACTGTTAAAGCAGGGATCCATTTTAAATCCCCATGTCTATTGTTACCCTAGCTAATCATTTTTGAACCCTAATATTTTATGACTTGAAATTTCTGCAATTTAATTATTTGAAATTTTTAATTAAAAAATTTCGAATCTGTAATACTTTACGATTCCAAATATCTAAAATTTATTGTGATAGTTTTATATTTTAAGAAATTATAAGGTATTTCGTAAACCATAAATATTACATTAAAATTAATATCATTTTTGAAATTAAAGTCAGAGGGATATGTAGTAAACATAATAGAATCATGAAAATAGTTCAAGTTCATTAAAAAAAAATATAATGTTAAAATAAATAAACATTATTTTTAGCGTAATTATTTTTGTGCCCGAAGGTCACCAAAAGTATTTATGTTGGTCATAAACCGCAAAAGGGCCCAAAAAATTATTTTTACCTCTTAAGGGTTTCCAATGGAATTTTCAATTGCCATAAATCAGACTTAAAAGACCCAATAAGTTTTGAGTGAGGAAATGTTTCAAATACTATCTGAAAACGCATTGAAATGGCTCAAAAAACTCAGTGATTTTCGCCAGTGAGTTGTCCAGTGAGTTTGTATCGGTAGGGAAACCATAAATTTAATAAAAATCCTTTTGTAATGTGTGTTACAATAAACTGTGGTATTGTGTGAAGTTTGTGTGAATTAAGTATTTGTGGGTATGTACGAGAATTAGGAGATAGACGTACTCGGTGGTCTATTCCTTGCGACGAGACAGGTAAGTCTGGAAAATTCTCGGAGACGTAGTAAAAAATGCCTGAGTTTAAGGAAAATTAAGAAGGGGAGGTTGCAATTTGGCAGAAGTGGTAATTGTGAAAGTGGGGAAGGGTTACAACGTGGAAGGAAGATTTTGGACATTGCTGATTTGAGACTTAAGACCTGGCTAAATCTCAGTACAATAAAGATTTGTCGAAGAAACCATTTGTTAACGTTGAGTAAATGGTTTTACAAGTGTAATGATTCTAGGAACGTTGACAATTTAACAAAAAAATTTGCAGCTGTCGGTTATAAAACTTATTTTTGAGAAACGTGTCTTAAACTCTAGAAAAAAGATTAAGAAAATTAAAAACATATTTCTAAATAATATTTCACAAAACATAAACCGTAAAATTCAATACTGAACAACATATTTCACTAAAAAATTGACTAAATCACTTCACTAGGGTCTTACTTTGCTCAAAATTTTCACTACTTTGAGGAAATAATCACAGAAAAATTTAATAATTATACTTTGTACGTTAAAAGACGTTTCTAAAACCTTTAAAAGTAGGTAGACTGACAAATTCCGACGGTACTGTATGTTTACTGTGAAGATATATGTTTGTTGTTCGAGGACCATTTAATATCTTCTTTTGTCTTCTTGCACCACCTTCATGTATATATACTCCTTTACTCGCAGGTATTTGGGGTCGCTGATTACAAATCTGAAGCCACTTTTTGAAAATTTAAAATGACGGATCCAAAATGTCGGACATCATTTGTAAATTTTTATTTGATTGACTTCAAACTTGTTACTCGGGGGTTTTTGGGCCGCTGATTACGAATCTGTAGGGACTTTTTAAAAATTCAAAATGTTAGATCCAAAATGGCGCACACCATTTTTAAATTTTGATTAAACGCTTCATTCAGCTATGACTTTCGTCTTTATATTTCTAATTCAAATTTTTCCCAGAATTATGACGTCAAACATTTTTCAATCGTAAGAAAGTTGTACACTTGGTTTGTGTGACGAAACCTACTATACCGACTTTTATTTCGACAATAATTCAAGGAATATTAAATGATCTTTAAATCAAGTTGAAATGATTAAATTATTTAAAATTTGAAATTTAATTCTATTCATAGCAATTATATTGCTGTGTACATTTAAAAGTCTTAGTTGAACAAAGACAATTATTAAAAATTAAACCTTCAAGATTAGCTGAGTCCCTAAGGTCCAAAGGAGAACAATCCTCACTGTAAACTTCTGAAATCCAAGACAGTGATTTCCCCAGAACCAGAGAAGAAACAGCTAAACAGACAGTTTTAAAGCGCACTCCATAGGCATGAGTCGCATGCATTTCCTACAAAACTCAATTGACCGGACTTGATATTGCCTGAAATTTAATTGTCTGAATTTGTAATTCTCCGAACTTACATTTTTCAGAATCTGTAAATCCCTGAATTTACATTTGTCCCAACTTTTAATTTCCCGATTTTGGATCTGTCATAATTTTAAAATCACTAAACTCACATTTGCCAAAACATTTAAATCGACGAAATTACATTTGTTAAAATTTTTAATTCCTCGAACTCGTATTTATTTGAACTTCTAAATCCCCGAACTTGCATTTGGCCGAACTTTTAAATCACAGAACTCGCATTTGTCAAAACATTCAACTCTCCGAACTGTCATTTGTGAAACTTCTTAACTCACTAACTAAACAAGTCACTGAATTTGCATTTGCCTAACCATCGTAAAGTAGGCTTCTTGAATCAGAAGACTCGTTTAGAAAGACTACTTCCGAGGGTCGGGCAAATACAAATTTGGTGACCTGCGTAGTCGGTGAGTTAAGGAGTTTGACAAATGATAGTTCAGAGAGTTGAACGTTTTGAGAAATGCAACTTCTGTGATTTAAAAGTTCGTCAAAATGCAAGTTCGGAGACTTAAGAGTTCAGCCAAACGTGAGTTCGATAATTTCAAAGTTTAGAAAAATGCAAATTCAGAAATTTTAAAATTCGGGCGAATGCGAGGGGCTATTTACTCTGAATCAATTGAAATCGCTTTACGCAGAATTTGTCAGTTGTTTGAGTAGAATCATCTGATTCCTTTTTAGACTACACTAAATGACACTAACCGGCAGTAATTTGCATTAGGCGTACTAATTTATTCCTTAACTCGGTTTTTCGAAAAACAGTAATTTAACTTCTTAAAATTCAAATATTTTAAAAAAATATTATATGCTTTTAATTGGCAGAAAACACAGATTTTAAATTTCATACTAATAAATTGTTTACACAAAAATTTAAACAACAATATTTGTTGTTAAATAATTCATCAAATCTACAATAAGCAAACAATGGGTTGTGTTACCTGAAGGATAAGAAGTCATTAGGTTAGTAATTAAGGACCTCGTATGAGCGCCGGACGGAGTTCGAGTAGAATCGTCTGATTCCCTTTTCGACTTTACTAAATGAACAGTAATTCGCATTAAACATACTGACTGGCTTTTTAAGTGTACTGATTCGTTCCTTAGGTGTCTATACTCTCTCTTTAAACGTCTTGATTTGCTTCTTAAATACACTAAGTCTTTTTTAACATGTATGATGTTGATTTCAAGCAGTAGAATTCATTGATTCGCGAGTGAATAGCCTCTCGGGCGAATGTAAGTTCGGTGATTCCAAAGTTTGGACAAATGCAAATTCAGGGATTTAGAAGTTCTGACAGTTGTAAATTTAGGAACTTGAGTATTCTGCTAAACGCGAATTCTTTGATTTCAAACTTCGGAACAATGCAAATTCGGTGATATCAAAGTTGAGACAAAGGCACTTTCGGGTAATTCAATGTTTTGACAAATGCAAGTTCGGTGATTTGAAAGTTTGGGCAAATACAAGTTCGGGGATTTAGAAGTTCAGATAAATACAAGTTCGAGAAGTTGAAACTTTTAATAAATGCAATTTCTTCAATTCACATGTTTTGTCAAATGCGATTTTGGTGATTTTAAAGTTATGACAAATGCAAATTCAAATAATTATAAATTCTTATAAATGCAAATTCGTAAAATAAAAAAATCGGACAACTAAAATACGGACAATTGCAACTTTAATGGCTAGGGAGAAGGGGGTATACGAAAATCGACAAGGTCTTTTCATCAACAGGGTTCAGTGCCTACACTTGTTGTGTACGGTACCCTAAGAAATTAATAAATTAATTCTTAGAATA
This sequence comes from Ganaspis brasiliensis, assembly GCA_037103525.1. NCBI lineage: Eukaryota > Metazoa > Arthropoda > Insecta > Hymenoptera > Figitidae > Ganaspis > Ganaspis brasiliensis. Next base: position 183,401 of record JAZKLR010000097.1, on the reverse strand, counting down.
AAAATAATTAATCCTATTGAAGAAATATTATTTCATGATATGTAACTATGTTGATACACTGTAAAAACAAGAGTCTTATTTTAAGACATTTTTGTCCTCACTTTTAAGACGTTTTAAAGTGTCTTAATTTTAAACCAATGAAAAAGCATCTTTCAAAATTATTAATCACTGAAATAGCTTGAAATAACCGTAAGACGCTTACTTAATGTCTTGTGTCTTAAAATAAGACACTTAAAAGACAGCAGTTTTTGCAGTGTGTAATGATAGGACTTTTTCTTAATTAATAAAGTTGCTCCGGATTACGCTCGTCAGATTGTCCAGCGTTCATAACCTTAAAATTTAAATGGAATTTACAACCCAACGATGAATTTTGACTTATTTTCTAGCTGAAAATTAAAATAAAAGCAAATACAAAGTAAATTTAAGCCTGCTGCCTGACATTTATCGTTAAAATGAATTTCTTAATTTCTTAAGGACAGGTGAAGTCAGTAAAAACTCAAAATATTCTTAATTTAAGAATAAGATAGAAAAATATATTCAGATAAAAATAAAAATTAGCTCATAAAAATTACAAAAAAAAATTTAATAACAATAATTTGTTCTTTTGAACATCCCGACAATATATACGTTTGTTTCTTCATCTTCTTCTGACGATATAAACTAAAACTGTCAGTACTAGAATTTCTAAGCTTGGATATGTAACGGAGATTTCTTTTCCTAGTCTTAACAAAATAATTATTCTTATAAAATAACCGAATTCGAAAAATTTACTTTCTTTCTCAGTTTTCTAGTTTTAACTTTTTGACTATATAATATTACCCTTAAAATTTACAATTATAAAAATTCTACCACCCTCTACCGCCTATTTTTAAACAAAGCCCTCCAAGGGCAGAGTCGAATCTATTCTTTGGCTAGAGAGAAAGCGTACAGAAGGACCTATATTTTCTCTCTCTAGCCAAGAACTGAGAAGAACCTAGAATAATAAGAATCTACAACGCCATGGAAGGACCCAAAGACGCTACAAATCCCTATTTTCGTTCACCAAACTAAAGAGAAGGACCTCTACTAGTTCGGCGAACGTCCAGGTAACTCTTCACCTTAAAGGTTCCGGATTTTCTGTGCGAGTTTTAGAAGAGAAGGACCTCTGCCTAATCCTCGCACGTTCTCAGGGGTCAATCTGGTCTACTAGTCACCCAGAGCAAAGGAAAAATGTGCCGGAAGGACCCACGCACATCTCTCGCTTTACCTGAGCAGCCTAGCTTGGTATCGAGAAAGACCTCGAGTCCCAGCAACCAGACGTCTAAATATTCGGCAGTGCGTGCCGATTAATATAGTCAAGCTATCGTGACCTATGTGCCGGTGAGGCAAACAGGTGGGGAGCGGTAGAGGTACAAGCTCGGTCGCACTGACTCGGGGTCACGAGCCGACCTGAACTTTACTATAGTGATGATGTAAATATAGTATATTTCTCTATTTCTAAATTTCCAAATTTCACATCGTCACAACGTCATTTTTATATAATTGAACAAATGAGTGCCTGTTAGTCGCTGTCTTTAGGTATCTAAAAGCGCCATTTTTGTGCCTGTGGGATAAAAATATCTTTATTTCCTAAAAAATAAAAAAATAAAAATTCACGTATTTTTAAAAAGGAAAATCAAAATTTTTTTCTCCAAAATTTAAAAAAAAAGAATCATTTAAAATTTTTTTACAGTTTGATAGTATACTTAAAGCCATATTATTTGACAACGTAAAAACGAAAATCAAGTAATTCGAACAAAAGTAAGTGTTTAAAAAAAAATAGATTCAAAAAAAAAATGGTGTACTGTTAAGGGGTCAATATGGGTTTATTGTACAAATTTTCAAGGATTTATTTTTTATATTAAAATATATTTTTATAACCCAGTCTTTTTGTACATAAAAATTGACATTTAAAAGTGACAAAAAATATTTTTTATTTTTATTTTTGATTGTTTATTTCTGCGAAATAGCTGTTTGAAGTTAGCCTTAAATTTTACTGGCCGACACGATATCTGGAGTTTGGATTGTCTAAAATAAAAAATCAAGTATTTTCTTAAAATTTGGATCTGTAGTTATCGCGTGAAGTAGGATCTTTTAATTCCGATGAAAGGAAACAAAATGGCGGAAGTTAACATTTTTTACCCCTTTTTTACAACTTAATTTGTTTAAAAAAAGGGTTAAATATCAATGGATCTTCATTATCCTAGTTCATGCCAAAGCGGCATGAGCATATTAGAACCCTTGAAAATTTAAGCTTGATCGGTTCAATAGTTTTTCTTAAATCTTGTCGGCCAGGTCGAAAAACGTTGTTTTGAGAAAAAGGCGTTAAACATTCTCGCAACCAAGGGCTGCTCGCGCTGGTCACGCAATATAAAGATTCTATTGTACTTTTAATTGTTAAGGTAAAAATGACTTAACTACACAAATACTTTTCTCTAACATTGCTGTACATTATTAAATAATAAATTTTACTGATAATGCCATAATGACATTTGATTAAACAATTTTTTACGGCTATGCTATGCGCCTTATGCTTCTGCAGTATCGCGTTTTTTAGCAAGTTTTTAAACTCTACTACCTATATATTAGTTTTTATCTTATTTCTATAGGTATATAGTATACGAAATTGATGTTTATGAAAAATAAATCCATAGTGACCCCTTAACTTGATATCAACTTAGCAGAACACCCTACGCAAAATCAACACTTAAATAGATAGAAAGATTCCCAAACACATCCTACGGCAAATTCCAATCAAAAAACTGAACCAGTAACACCACTCTTTTAATCCATAAAAGGGTGTTCTGACAACTTTATGCAAAATTTCGGATCGGGAGTTTTTTATCTTTCGAAGATGATGATGATTGATCATCAGTCATCTGTTTTAATTCAAACACATCCTACGGCAAATTCCCATAAAAAAACTAAACCTCTTACACCATTATTTTAATCCATAAAATGGTGTTCTGCCAACTTTATGCAAAATTGCGGATCAGAAGTTTTTTATCTTAAAAGGATAATGATAATTAATCATCAATCATCTGCTTTTCGTGAAACACATCCTACGGCAAATTCTCATCAAAAAACTAAACCAGTTACACCACTCTTTTAAGTCATAAAAGGTGGTTCTGCCAACTTTTTGCAAAGTGTCGGATAATGGAGAGGTGTAACTGGTTTAGTTTTTTGATGGGAATTTGCCGTAGGATGTGTTTGACGAAAAGCAGATGACTGATGATCAATCATCATCATCTTCTAAGGATAAAATACTCCCGATGGTGTATATGATTTAGTTTTTTGATGGGAATTTGCCGTAGGCCGTGTTTGACGAAAAGCAGATGACTGATGATCAATCATCATCATTTTCTAAAGATAAAAAGCTCCCGATCCGAAATTTTGCATAAAGTTGTCAGAACACCCTTTTATGGATTAAAATAATGGTGTAAGAGGTTTAGTTTTTTAATGGGAATTTGCCGTAGGATGTGTATGACGAAAATCAGATGACTGATGATCAATCATCATCATCTTCTAAGGGTAAAAATCTCCCGAGCCTAAATTTTGCATAGAGATGGCAGAACACACTTTTATGGATAAAAGAGTGGTGTAACTGTTTTAGTTTTTTGAGAGAATTTGCCGTAGGATGTGTTTGACTAAGTCAAATATTATATGATCTGATGATCCTCTTAAGAGTATTTTTTTGTGAACTGACTTCTTGTTTGAGAAGGGTTTTGATTGGTTGTTAATATTTTGGATTGTTTTGGAATTGCTTAGAAATGTGTTTGCACAGTGGTCCTCAACGGCCAACAAGTTTACCAAAAATGTCAAAGAAAAGTGCTAGTGCCATCTTTTTCTATGTGTTTCATACTTTAAGGATCATTTTCGACCGAAATCCTACCTGCTCGCGTTTTTAATATATATTAAAAACAGTTTTAACACTTTATTAACAAAATATATGATTTGGATCCTATGCACCACTTTGCAATAAAAAATGGTAAAATAGTTTTTACTTCTATACTCTCCTTCGGCATTACCCAGATCTAACGACGAGGACTTAGGGTGCCGTCTCATGCTAGGGATTAATGGATTAGGGATTAGAATTGACCAATCAGATAATTGGTCACATTGGAAAGCATTTTCTCATTGGTCTATTCTAATCCCTAATCCATTAATCCCTAGCATGAGACAGCACCCTTAGAGAATACTATGTAGCTCCATTTTAATTTTTTTAAGTGTTTTTTTTTACTTTTTTAAATTGTTAGTAAATTATTCATAAAATTATATGAATATGTATACGTAATTTCTTTATTTTGCTATCTGAGGTCCCGTTTTCGAGTTATGAACTTTCAAAATTTTGATAAAATATACCTTTTTTTAATTGTTTATAACTCGTAAAATATTGAAGTTAAAAAATTAATGTGAGAAGATGAAATGTTTAGTTTTTCCTAAGCTTTTGAGGCACTTTAACTAAAAAAAATAAATTTTTTTTAAATTTTCAGCGTGGAAAAATTTACATTTTCTTTTTTTTTAAATAAACGTGTGAATGTTACAAGTGCAATGATCTAAGACCTAATATGGCTCGACCTATAGTTTTGTTTAAATAAAATTTTAAAGTTCAGCGCGCAAGCTCGAAGTCTATTGCGCCTTACGCCGCGCTGCATATCACTCCACGATTGACTGTACTTGTCTTATAGAGTTTAGTTTGAACAAGTACAGTCAAGCAAGGCGTATCACTCCACGATTGACTGTACTTGTCTTATAGAGTTTAGTTTGAACAAGTACAGTCAAGCAAGGCGTGATATGCAACGCGGCGTAAGGCGCAATAGACTTCGAGCTTGCGCGCTGAACTTTAAAATTTTATTTAAACAAAACTATAGGTCAAGCCATTTTAGGTCTTATATCATTGCACTTGTAACATTTATACGCTTATTTACACGGAAAAAATTAGTTGTAGAATAATTCTTGAATTAGTACAGGAACTTAGGATACGAGAATTTTTCGGGAGTTCTTATTATCAATTCTTTGATATATACCTAAGAGTTTTTCTAGAAGACTTATAATGAATTTCAAGAAGACTTCCGAAATTTAGAATAAGAATTACGGAACTCGTTTAAGAAGAGAAATTTTTTTAATTTGAAAAAAATTTTCACCCACGAGTACTCGAACTCATTTCCTTGAGACTACAGAAAATCTCTTCGCTTTGTCCAACTGAGCTAACACGCGATTGTAATATTGTACGCATAAATCATACTTGAGTGAACTAAGCGCTATATGGGGGCCTGGTCAGTGTACTGCGCCTTCTATTTCAGTTCCAGAACTTTTAGATCACCGCGAAAGCAATCTTCCAATCGCGCAGCTATTAAGAATTCTTGAAGATCTTTTTAGAAATACTTGAAAAATTTCAGAAAGATTATTGAAATTTTTAGACATATCGCCGAATTATTTTCGTATCCTGAGTTTTTGAACTAATTCAAGAATTATTCTAGAACTAATTTTTTCCGTGTAGAAAAAAAGAAAATGTAAATTTTTCCACGCCCAAATTTACAAAAAATTGATTTTTTTATAAAATTTATTTTTTTTTTAGTTAAAGTGACTCAAAAGCCTAGGAAACCGAACATTTCATCTATTCACATTAATTTTTTAACTTCAATATTTTACGAGTTATAAACAATTAAAAAAAGTTACCTATATTTTATCAAAATCAAAATTTTGAAAATTTATAACTCGAAAACGGGACCTCAGATATCAAAATAAAGAAATTACGTACCTATATATTATTTTTCTTTAAAGAATTTAAAAATATGTATTAAATTGAATTTAAATTTTAGATAGGTAAATTTCACGTGGAAACGCACATATATTATTTCATTCAATGAAATATTTATTAGTATCCTTTCAGAGTTTGCAGCAGTTTTGCTTGTTGTTGTATGTGTATGTAAATATGTGTGTAAAGTGCATAAAATGTGTATGTGTGTATTGATGTGTAGGTGTGTGTATGTATGTGCAATACGCATTTAAACTAAAATATTGCATTAATCGCTTAAAATCTAGTTTTCAATTTTAATTATTTTTTATGTATCTTGAAAACGCGATCAGGTAGGATTTCGGTCAAAAATGATCCTTAAAGTATGAAACACATAGAAAAAGATGGCACTAGCACTTTTCTTTGACATTTTTGTTAAACTAGTTGGCCGTTGAGGACCACTGTGTTTGATAATTGGTTTTTGGTAATAAAACTTGTTTTTTAAAGAAAAAAAAAAAAAAAAAATTTAAATAATTTTTTGAGATTTTAAAAAATGGTTTATATTTTCTGTTTACGGCAAAATAGCAGCAAATTCTGGCATTTTGAAAATTTTTCTATCTTTTTAAGTTTTGATTTTGTGTAGGGTGTTTTACTAAGTTCATATCAAGTTAGCAGTACACTATTTTTTTTTTAATCGAAAACGGCAAAATTATTTTTTTCACGATTAATTAGCTGCAAATTAACGGCAAATGTTTCAATATAGTGTTCTTGATTTTTCTAATGTTGTCTTGCTAACATGATATACATTTTACCTCCGCGTCAGCTTCTTTCCGATTAGAAAGTCGATTAGTGTCAGGTGATTTGTTATAGCCTGCAATAGGCAACTTAAGTTACGCAAGAACGTTGAAAAAATGTGTTAAATTGTACCTTTAATTAATACTAATTCATGACCATTGAATCTTGTAAAGGCTCTCCCCTACTGAAAAATCCTATATAGGATCCTACATAGGATCCTATATAGAATCCATATGGATTCCTATGAGAATCCACGTAGGATCCTATATAGGATCCTATATAGGTATTGTCCTATAGGAATCCACGTGGATTCTCATAGGAATCTATGTGGATTCCTATAGGTCGCCTATAGGACAAGTCCTATATAGGATCCTATGTGGACTCTCCTATAGGAATAAATGTAGGATCTCATATAGGATCCTGCATATGCGTCCCAAAAAATTTTTGTACACCCTCCTACATATGATCCTACGTAGGTTCCCATATAGGATCCTATATGGGGACCCATATAAGATCCTACATGGGTACCCCTAAAAAAAATTTTTGTACCCCTTCCTCATGCGCAGTCGTCCTATGTAGGGGGGTGTACAAAAATTTTTTTGGGACGCCTATGTAGGATCCTATATGAGATCCTACATGTATTCCTATAGGAGAGTCCACATAGGATCCTATATAGGACGTGTCTTATAGGCGACCTATAGGAATCCACATAGATTCCTATGAGAATCCACATGGATTCCTATAGGACAATACCTATATAGGATCCTATATAGGATCATGTGAACATGTGATTGTAAACAACAGTCAACAGCTGTATAACGGACAGAAGTGTTTTATAATAACGCCACGTTAAAGTGATATTATTGAAGGTTACCGTTCTTACACGAAATAAACTAATTTTTCTTTCACAACTGGGCTGTTTCTTGGAAGAGTCCGAAGACTTACAACCACGTACGAAGCACGCCGGCATCGCGGCATGCACGTGTTACACCTATATACATAAAAAAATTCATTCTTATTTAAAATAAAATACACTTTTTATCATTTTTCATTCATGAATCAGAAATTATACGTCAAAATCATTTATTTTCTTTCATCAAAGATATTTTCCTACTGCACAACACAAGATGTTAAAAAGTATGTCATTTTAACTTACACAATTACAACAAACTGTTCGTTACTCCAACATTCAGGGAATTTTAAAAACAGTAATGTCCAAATATTAGACGTGCAACAATTAAAACTTTTCATTTTTTTCCAAGAAAAGAGATCCTCCAGTTCATCACAACACAAACCGGCACATTAAATTACGTTACGCACGCCATATTGGAAAATCGATAGTTTACGGATTTCCCCGCAAGGATCGACACCTCTGCTAATCCATCTCCGCCATCTTTAATTTCGGGAAAACAGCCCTACTAAAAAAACGTGCGTGTGATCTGTCGTAAGAAGGTAGGTATGTACTTACATGTGTACGCATATAAGATCTCAGGTGACACAGACAAGATCTCGTATAAGATCTTATGTAAGAACGTAGATACGAACTCATGTAAGTTCTTATATTAAGTTCCGTCATACGCCGCGTATAACGTTACTCAATATGAAATTGAAACAGCGTTCTTAAATGAGTTCTCATTTGCGTACGTATGTAAGAACACAGGTGCGAACACACTTACGAACTCATGTGCGAACACACCCAAGTATTAAATAAAATATTTTGAATTAAATATATTATTAAAAAAAAATTCTCGCCAACGGGATTCGAGCCCATCTAACCTGAGCCTAAGTACGCCTTAAACCCCTCGGCCACCGGGGGGTTTAATACATAATACGGCCGAATTTAATACATAAATTTCTCCGGAAAGACATGACTAAGGTTTTGTAAAGTTGTTTCTATAACTACGGTGTCCGAGGGGTTTAAGGCGTACTAAGGCTCAGGTTAGATGGGCTCGAAACCCGTTGGCGAGAATTTTTTTTTAATAATAAATTTAATTTAAAATATTTAATTTAATACTTAGGTGTGTTCGCACATGAGTTCGTAAGTGTGTTCGCACCTGTGTTCTGACATACGTACGCAGATGAGAACTCATATAAGAACGATGTTTCAATTTCGTATTGAGTAACGTTATACGCGGCGCATGACGGAACTTAATATAAGAAATTACATGTGTTCGTACCTACGTTCTCACATAAGATCTTATACGAGATCTCGTCTGTGTCACCTGAGATCTTATTTGCGTACACATGTAAGTACATACCTACTTTCTTTAGACAGATCTCACGCACGTTTTTACAGTAGGGAGGTGCCACTTTTTTCAAAATTGCCTACACAGTTCACACTCCTTATTCTACTTCGTGGTTGTGGGCATGGTTCGGTTGTGGGTACCCGTGCGAAACTTTTAACAGAAAAGATACTTGTTAAAAGTGACAAATGTCAAGTATGTGGTATGACAGCACGTAATTTTTTGCGAGAATGCAAAATTGATCGGACATCTGTACTTTTTGCTGCAAAGAAATTAATTTTTTTCACGTTGAAATTAAAATAAAAGTTTTTTTTTAAATAGTTTTAAAAGTGACACAAATCAAAGCGAATCAATTAAAAATGTATGTCTAATGCATATTTACACAGTAAATATAATATATTTTGTAATCCAATACCGAGTATCACAACAATGTTTACAACCAAAATTTTTTTCATGACGTTTTAACATGATCGCAAAGTTCGGTTGTGGGCACTCAAATTGGTTCTGTTGTGGGCAACAATATTTTTTTAGATAAATCGCGAAATATCGTGTTGGATAAAATCATAAGTAATTTGTCACAACTATTAATAGTGTTTCACAAATTTTAAGGATTTCCAGTGGTTTCTGGGAGTGATCTAGGGACAAAATACTTATCACGAGACTTAATAAGCGTCCGTCGTGTAATGCCAATAGTTGTGCATTTTAGGTTCGATGCGTGAAAGATGCAGACAAAAAGAGACAATAACAATCGGTATACCGATGTGAAATGGAAGTGAAGTGGAAGTAAAGTGAAAGTGAATTACATTGAAGGGGGACTGAAGTGGATGTGATATTGCAGAATCGTTACTTTTCCGAATTTTCGAGTTATTGAATCGGATCTAAGTCTAAGTGGTATATTTTAGCACCAAAATAAATAATCAGGTGGGGGAGCCTGAAAAAGTTTACTGCCGGAAGCCAGGGATGGGAAATTATTTGAAAATTATCGTTTTTCGCGATTATCTCGATAAATAATAAAAATACCTTAAAGCACTTCAAAGAAAAGTTGTAGATCTTATCAATATACACTTTTTATGTCGTATACATTTTTTAAAAAAAGTGGAAAAATTTCGAGAAAAATGCAAAAAACTGAAAAACACTATAAAAGTTAAAGATTCTTACGTTGAAAGGTAAACATCTTGAAGTATGTACAAAAGCATATCTTTAAACGTTTTGTACGTGTAATGCGTGTGCCAGATACATTACGTATTTACGTAATCTACGTAGAAAACCAGGAGGCACGAACTAGAATTTTGGTTTTTTTAAAAAATATTATTAATATATTGTTTATAGAAACAATTTTTAAATAATTCTAGATGAAGTATATGTATATATATATAATAATATTTTTTATTGCTATTGCTTGCCTAAGTGGTGTATTTTAGCACCAAAACAAATAATCAGGTGGGGGAGGTTGAAAAAGTTCACCAGTTTTTTATATTTTTGTAAAAAACTTCAATTTTTTTACCATTATGAATAAAGCATATTTCATCACTTTTTTCTGTGAAAACCATTTTAAAATGTTAATTACTGATTGTAAACGCACAATTATAATAAAAATCGAAATAATAACTATCATTTTGACAGCTGTAAATATTATCCGGGTTGTGCAGAGATGGGTAAATGTAGAAAACTCGAGGTTTTCTACGTATAGTACATGGTTTTCTACATTATGTAAAAGACGTATTATTCTGACTTACGACTTTGGTCCAATATATGTTACACGACATAAAGACCACATGTCGTGTAATATATAATGGACCAAAGTCGTAAGTCAGAATTACAATAAGATAACGAACATACACATACACGCAAAATGAGAATTTTGCTAGTGCATTTTGGAACTATCCATCTCTGCTTTCGATTAAACGCTTTCGTTTCACATGGGACTGCAGCCTAAGGCCTGCATCCCATGACTCCGTTTTGCGTTGCATTGTAACAAGAGAAAAAAAGACCAAGTATCTCTGCACAACCCGGATAATATTTACAGCTGTCAAAATGATAGTTATTTTTTCGATTTTTATTATAATTGTGCGTTTACAATCAGTAATTAACATTTTAAAGTGGTTTTCACAGAAAAAAGTGATGAAATATGCTTTATTCATAATGGTAAAAAAATTGAAGTTTTTTACAAAAATATAAAAAACCGGTGAACTTTTTCAACCTCCCCCACCGGATTATTTGTTTTGGTGTTAAAATACACAGCCAGCTGTGACCGATCCATAATGCACACTTCCTAGTTTCCTACATAAAGGCCTAAGCAGATAGAAATAGTGTACGGAACCAAAGCATGAGACAGAAAAGGACAGAAACAGTCTCTGTCAATACACGTAAAAAACGTTTAAAAAGTTTGCTTTAGTACATAGTGGAAGATATCAACTTTTTAATGTAAAAATCTTCCATTTTCATAGTGTTTTTCAGTTTTTTGTATTTTTCTCGAAATGCTTCCACTTTTTTTAAAAAATGTATAGGACATAAAAAGTGTACATTGATAAGATCTACAACTTTTCTTTGAAGTGCTTTAAGGTATTTTTATTATTTATCGAGATAATCGCGAAAAACGATAATTTTCAAATAATTTCCCATCCCTGGCTTCCGGCAGTAAAATTTTTCAAGCTCCCCCACCTAATTATTTGTTTTGGTGCTAAAATACACCACTTAGAGTTGGATCCGATTAAAAAACTTTAAAATTCAGAAAAGTAACGATTCTGCAATATTACCGAAAAGTTTTATCTTATGCGGTAATTTTGCGATGAAAGCCTTTTAAATAAATAAGTTTTAGTTAAACTTAAAATAATTTAAATAGTTTAAATAATTTCATGTATACTCATGTAATTAATAATTAAAATGATATTTTTTCATATTTGAGGTGGTTTAAGTTCATTTTTCCCAATTTTTAGCCAATTTTTTAAGGGTGCCCACAACCGAACAAAATTTTATTTTTGCAAAAAATGACGACTTTATTAAATTTATAAAAATAATTTTTCTATTCGACCGAATCAATTTAGTTTCTTTGCGAGAAGTTAGCTAAGGTCTCTAGCTATCCATACATACGTTAATGACCGTGTCATATTTAAAGAGCACAAGTTATGGGTCAAAAACAAAAAGTGTGCCCACAACCGAACCTATTCCGCTACTAAATGTAACCACACTGTAAAAAAAAATACTTGCAGAATTACAATGCAAAGTATTTTTCCGTCCCAAACATTAAATTTATATTGTAATAGTCCATCGTAATACGTGATAAAAATGCAACGCGATTGTAAAACTACACTTCGAGTGTAGAACTTCATCGTGTTGCGATGAAAATATTCATTCGGTTTGAATATGGCTTGTCAATGTTCCACGTATAACGTGGTGAAATCACAACGCGTTGTAAAATTACTACGTAACACGATGGAAATATTTCGCTTCACGTATCACGTAGTAATATTACAATGCATTCTGATTTCTTTGCATCGACTGTGATTTCACTACGTGGTACGTAAAATATTTGCATGTCGGTCGAATATTTTTATCGTAATGCGTTGTAAATTTATCACGTGTCACGTGAAGCGATTTATTTCCATCGTGTCACGGTGTAAAAATACAACCAAATTTTTTACAGTGCATCCAGGATCAATTTTTTTCCAACAATTTCCATATCAGCGTCCATATTGCTGTTGATCTTAACTATTAATTTTGATAAACTTTTAGTTTTTATTTATGATATCAATTTTGAGTTTTGATAAACTTTAAAGCTTTGAACACATACAAATAATTTGTAATGTTGGTTTTAATGACACGAAATTTGTTGACTAAAAAACAATCAAATGTCATAATGGACTACATTCATTACACTCGACAAAATTATATTGTTAGGAAATATATACTTTAGGAAAATATAAGTAGGAAAATGAAATTAGGAAAATGACATTAGGAAAATTGTTTTAGGAAATAGATTATATTAGAAAAAACAGTTGTTAGGAATATATCATTAGAATATATCATTAGTAAAGGGGCCACTTTACACCGTTCCCTGACGTTTTTCCTATAATCCGCGTATAATCCCGGGTGTAAACTATAAGGATAGGGATGAGCTTTATGCTGCAAATGCTATATTTTCACTTGGTGTATATATTTTATGATAATTTTATATACTTTTATTTTCAGTTATGTCATTCGATTCTGCGTCTATTTCTTCGCTTTAGCAAGAAAGGATACTCCTGCTTTACTATGGTGTTTACAACAATTTTTCATGCTTTTATACTACACTAACTTCAGTATTAACTTTCTACTTTATGCAATGTGTGGCATTACTTTTCGACGTTGTCTTGAGCAGCTATTACGTAAACTACTAAAAACAATCACTAGAAACCACTGTAATTTACAACGTAATAGTTAGTTAATGTGCAATTCTTTTATAATATCATCCATAAACTATGTGTGTGATTACAAATAAAAAACAATGGTTAAATGGAATTAAAAAGAAACGTTCAAACCATTTTCAGTCGCTTTTTCTAGTTAAGAAAATGGTCATTAGAAAATTGAAAAACCTCTTTAGAAGTTTTATGCAATTCTATCAATTTTATCCACATAATAGGTTGTAACTCAAAATTTGTTTAAAAAATGTTTGTTTTAACAAAGACCAGAGTTGATAGACTGCAAAAATATGCAAGTGACATTATATAAAATTAACATTATTTATATTAGGGGAGACTGGAGCTAAAAATTATATTGGCAAAAGCTTCAATTGGCATTATCTTTCAAATAATAACATTTGTAAAGCTAAATCTTTGACATTAGAAGGCTCTTGTCTTTTACCATGCCAAAAGTTTCGACTTTTGATTACTTTTTTTTATATATTTTAAGAAAAATCATTATTTTCTAGCTAATTTGGGTATGCAGAACACGAATCTGAAACTGTTTTTGTGAGGCTTCAAGTTAAAAACGTGGTAGGGCTAAATGTTATATGGGTTTTTACCCATTTTTTCCACTTTCTTTCGTGTGTTGCGGTTATTTTTTGTATTCAACAAATTACCCTTATCATACATTTCGAATATTTGTGCATAGAACAAATAAAAGAAGAGTAACAAGAAAAAGTAAATTTTGCAGCGTAAAGCCACAAGAAAATAAAACAAACTGATAGCTGTTCACTTTTCTTATTCTATCATGTGTACTTTTCAAGACATATAGGAGTTTTCTATATTAAATTTATCGTTAATATATTCTTTAACTTATCTTTTTCTTAAAAAGGCTAAACAATATTTTCAGTAAGCTAGAAAGACGTTTTAACTTTTAGCCCCGCCATGAGGTTAAAAGATAAAAAAATTGAAGTTTGGGAAAACAGATCAAACATAAATTTTTAGAAAAAAAATCGCAAAATATATTATGAAAACTTGTTGAGGACAAATTTATCTATAAGGTACATGAGTTTACGTACATGGATTTGGGGATTTAGTGCCTCAAAAAAAAAATATTTTCCAAAAATTTAACTTTTAGGCCGAGCCTCCCCTACATCCCGGGAAAAAAGGTTTAGATATAATCAGATATAATTAGATATAATTGATTATATATAAACATATCTGGATTTTGTCTATATCTGACCAGATATAATTAGATGTAACCAGATTAAAATTTTTAATAAATAAATAAATTTATTGAAATTTATAAATATTATTAAAAATTATGAAGTTGGGCGATATCATTAATAAACATTTGTAATAAATAATTAAAAAAAAATTACCACGCAGAGGCTCCAACCCGCATCACAGGGGTATCAACTACAAGACACGACTTCTAATCCAGAGCTCTTAACCACTGCTCCATATTGAATCTTGAATACATTTTTTTTAGAATGTATATCAATAAGTATGGGCGAGGTTAAATAGAGGGGCATGAATATTCCCCAAATCTCATTTAGCCTAAATCCCATTAAGCCTAAAATCAAAAAGCCTAAAATGCATTCAGCCAAAATTCCATTTAACCTAAATTACATTTAACCTAAATTTCATTTAACCTAAATTGCGTTTAACCTAAATTCCATTAAACCTAAATTTCATTTAACCTAAATCCCATTTAACTTAAACGCATTTAGTATAAATTCCATTTAACCTAAAATGCATTCAGCCTAAATCTCACTTCACCTAAATCCCATTTAACCTAAATCTCATTTAACCTAAATTCCACTTAACCTAAATCCCATTTAACCTAAAACGCATTTAGTCTAAATTCCATTTAACCTAAAATGCATTCAGCCTAAATCCTATTGAACATAAATTCCGTTTAACCTAAATCTCATTTAACCTAAATCTCATTTTACCGAAATTCCATTTAACCTAAATTCCATTTAACCTAAATTCCATTTAACCTAAATCCCATTTAACCTAAATCCCATTTAACCTAAATTCCGTTTAACCTAATTCTCATTTAACCTAAATTCCATTTAACTTAAACGCATTTAGTATAAATTCCATTTAACCTAAAATGCATTCAGCCTAAATCTCACTTCACCTAAATCCCATTTAACCTAAATCTCATTTAACCTAAATTCCATTTAACCTAAATCCCATTTAACTTAAACGCATTTAGTATAAATTCCATTTAACCTAAAATGCATTCAGCCTAAATCGCACTTCACCTAAATCCCATTTAACCTAAATTCCACTTAATCTAAATCCCATTTAACCTAAAACGCATTTAGTCTAAATTCCATTTAACTTAAAATGCATTCAGCCTAAATTCCATTTAACCTAATATGCATTCAGCCTAAATCCCATTTAACCTAAATTCCGTTTAACCTAAATCTCATTTAACCTAAATTCCACTTAACCTAAATCCCATTTAACCTAAAACGCATTTAGTCTAAATTCCATTTAACCTAAAATGCATTCAGCCTAAATCTCACTTCACTTAAATCCCATTTAACCTAAAACGCATTTAGTCTAAATTCCATTTAACCTAAAACGCATTGAGCCTAAATCTGACTTCATCTAAATCCAATTTAACCTAAAACTTTATTCATTCAACTATATTTATCCTTAAATTAAAAAAATTTTTTGGTTCAATGGGATTTAGGTAAAGTGAGATTTAGGCTCAATGCGTTTTAGGTTAAATGGAATTTAGGTTAAATGGGATTTAGGTTAAATGGAATTTAGGTTAAATAGGATTTAGGTTAAGTGGAATTTATGTTAATTGAGATTTAGGTTAAATGGGATTTAGGTGAAGTGAGATTTAGGCTGAATGCATTTTAGGTTAAATGGAATTTAAACTAAATGCGTTTTAGGTTAAATGGGATTTAGGTTAAGTGGAATTTAGGTTAAATGAGATTTAGGTTAAACGGAATTTAGGTTAAATGGGATTTAGGCTGAATGCATATTAGGTTAAATGGAATTTAGGCTGAATGCATTTTAGGTTAAATGGAATTTAGACTAAATGCGTTTTAGGTTTAATGGGATTTCGGTTAAGTGGAATTTAGGTTAAATGAGATTTAGGTTAAATGGGATTTAGGTGAAGTGAGATTTAGGCTGAATGCATTTTGGGTTAAATGGAATTTATACTAAATGTGTTTTAGGTTAAATGGGATTTTGGTTAAATGGAATTTAGGTTAAATGAGATTTAGGTTTAATAGAATTTAGATTGAATGGGATTTAGGTAAAATGAAATTTAGGTTTAATGGAATTTAGGTTAAACGCGATTTAGGTTAAATGAAATTTAGGTTAAATGGAATTTTGGCTGAATGCATTTTAGTCTTTTTGATTTTAGGCTTAATGGGATTTAGGCTAAATGAGATTTAGGGAATATTCATGCGCCTCGTTAAATATAAATAAAACTATATCTAATCATATCTAAACTTTCTTCCGTGATTTGAAATTATTAGATTACAACACATATTTTAATTTATACACATATCTTATATATCTACATGTATATTCTTAGTATATTACTTTTCAATTTAAATTATAAATTAATTATAAAATTTCCCGGGAAAAAGGGGTTAGATAAAATTAGATATATTGTAAATATAATCAGATACATTTCAGATCTAATGATATATGATTGGATCTATTCAGAAATTAACAGATGTAACCAAATATTAAACGTATACAAGATATAATTAAATCTACTATTATATCTGTTAATATCTGTTTATATCTAGATAGATATCACCATATATGATGTCAGATCTAACTAGATATATTTAGATATAATCAGATCTGATATTATATCTGTTTATATCTAGGTAGATATCACCTGATGTGAGGTCAGATATAACTAGATATATTTGAATATAGTCATTATAAATAAACTTTATAATTAATTTCCCGGGAAAAAAGGTTTAGATATAATCAGATATAATTGATTATATATAATCATATCTCGATTTTGTCTCTATCTGACCAGATATAATTAGATCTAACCAGATTAAAAAAATTTTAAATAATTAAATAAATTTATTGAAAATTATAAATATTATTAAAAAATATGAAGTTGGGTGATATAATTAATAAACATTTATAATAAATAATAATAAAAAATAAAAAAATCGACTGACCCGACACACGATCTCGCACTCCACGACTTCTAGTCAAGAGCTCTAACCACTGCTCCACACTGGTACTTAGAAATAGTTCTTGTTAGAATGTATATGAATCAGTATGAGCGAGATTAAATATAAATAAAACTACATCTAATCATATCTAAACTTTCTTCTGTGCTTTAAAATTATTAGATTTCTACACATATTTTACTTTATATACACATCTTATATATCTATATGTATATTTTAGGTATATTATTGTTCAATTTTAAATTATAAATTAATTTGATAATTTATTTATAAAATGAAATTAAGTAAGCGGCAATGTCAATTTAATACAAATTTGAAAAAGTCCAAACTATATTATTTATATATATATTATAAATAAATTATTTTTTTATTAGATATAGTTTGATCTGGTATTATGTATGATTAAATCTGTTAACAAAATGATTATATTTGACTTCATATCTGACAATATCTAATTAGATATAGAAAGGTATAATATCAGATTTGACTATGTTAAAATATATCTAGTTAGATATGACCTCACATCAGGCGATATCTATCTAGATATAAACAGATATAATATCAGATCTGATTATATCTAAATATATCTAGTTAGATCTGACAACATATCAGGCGATATCTACCTAGATATAAACAGATATAATATCAGATCTGATTATATCTAAATATATATAAGCAGATATATGTTTAAATAACTGATTATTATATCTGATTATATCTGAATAGATCAAATCATATATCATTAGATCTGAAATATATCTGATTATATCTACAATATATCTGATGATATCTGAAATATATCTGATTATATCTAAACCCTTTTTCCCGGGTTATAACTTTAAATTCAACAGTAATATAAGTACACCCAGAGAAAAGGTCTTTTTGAAAAGAAAAGAAAATCCTCTTGAATTAAATTTTATAGAAGCAATTGTGTCAAAATGGAGAAAGTCAGAGAAAATTCTTCGAGATTTGGAATTTTCTCCACATATCATAGAAACTATACAATGTAAGTCTCATTATTTCAAAGAAAAATAATAATTAAATATTAATATTATTAATATTTATGGTTGGAGAAATTATGGTTGGAACAAAAGAAAATTCTCTTATGCTCTGAAATAAGAGTGAATTCCTTTTATGTCAAAATAATGTGTGTTGTTTCAAAAGGACCTTTCTCTAAGTGACACTTAGAATATACATGTAGATATATAAGATATGTATATATAGTAGGGTGGTCCAAAAAAACCCAAATTAAGATATTTCAAAATCCTAAATCAGTTTCATAATCTTCACAATTTTCTAAGGCATAACCAATTTTTAAAAAAAATTTTAAATAATATTTAGAGGTCGCGCATCGACTTTTTCTCTGTAATGGGAAAATCACGAATTTAACATGTAAAATGGACGGTCTATTTTCAATGCTTATTTAAACCTATTTGTTAATAACAAATTCTCTTTTCCACTAAAGTACAGATTTACATGGAATAAAAGAACAAGTTTAAGAAAAAAAAAACTATTATCTTAATATTTGTAATTGTAATTCAATGTTGAAAATCGCAATTTCGGTACTTTTGAGCACGCTTTTTGAGTATTAAATATTAGTTTTTGAAGTTGAAACTTACACTGCGCAAAACTTCATTCTTTGATAAATAAATAGTGTAAAAATCGGGATGATTGGAAAATATTAAAAGGTAAAATTATTGAAAAGAAAGTTTGTCTTTTTGAATTTCGATCCCTCGTAGGCTGATTATGACCATCATAAAAGTGAAAGTGATACTTGCCGACGTTATGCTACTGGTGAATTATGGAAGGGTTCAAGGGTCTTTTAAAGGAATTTTAAAGAAGCGGAAACCTTTTTTTTTGACTGTCCTTTATTGAAAAAAAAATCATTTATTTATTTCCAAAATATTTACAAAATTTATTTGAATCATAAAATTTTTAATTTTTTACTGATGTATCATAAGTAAAAAAATATATAATCAGTTATTAAAGATGATAAATAAATTGTAAAAGTTTGAAAAATAAATTGTTTATTTATAATAATAATATTAATTAATTAATATTATTATCATATTTAATTAATTAATTAATTAATTAATTATTATTATTGTTATTATAATTAAATAATTAATTATTATTGTAATTGATATTATTATTAATAATTATATAATTATATATATAATTATTAATAATATTAATAGTTTAGTAAAATAATCATTCAATTGGTCAAAGTAATTTTTAGGATATGCTGAATCAAAAAAGGAGTAAATAGATTTATCTTTACTAAGTATTTTAATGATTTTCTTATAATTAGTCAAATTTCACTACTGAATTAGTAGTCTTTTACTAATAATTAGTTATTTTTTTAGTTATTAAATTTTCACTATTAAATTAGTAATTTTTTCTAATTCAGATTTAGAAAGCGGAGTGTAAAAATTAAATTTAAAATGTCTTGGCTAAATTTTTCTTGTTATAATCAGGTCGAAGTCGACGTTCACGATGCACAATTTGTAACAAAAATTGTTTTTCACTTTCGTCTTTAGTTATAATGTTATTAAACTCGGTTATCAATGATACTGCTCGCTCTGCAATATCATTGAGAACGGGTTAGTTTTTAACAAGTGCAGCTGCTTTGCAGTAATTTGAATTCGATTTCCATATGGCAGGGTCGCAATCAAAGAAATCTGTTGAAATATCTAACATTTTAAATAAGTTCATTGTGTTTGAATTTATAAATTTATCTATGGATAAAGCCATAATTTCTTCTACTTTGTACTGACTGAAGTTTCCGCGATTTAATACAATCTTTGGCTTCGATTTTTCTTTCAAAGCTTGCACCATTTGTCGTTTGCAATCGGTAGAAATGGTTTCATCAAAAGAAAGACAGGCCAACCAACGTTTCATTCAAATACCACAAATGATTTTCGAATTTGCGTAAAACAGTAATTCGAATTTCCTGTTGCACAACTGTGCAATTGAAAAGTCGTTGTAAAAAACTTAAATCATTGGACGCCGCTTGTTCTGGCCTCTTTGACGTGAACCAAAGTTGTCCGTACAGAACTGTGATAAAAACACACATTTCTCGCAATAAATCGTTTGTTTCGTTATCACTTTTTAATTGCTTCCTAAACAAGTACATCTTGAGACAATATAAAGCCTTCGCCATCCACCTGGCATGATGAACAGCTCCTGGCTTTTTAAAACTTATTCCATTTGGAGGCGTTCCACCCAGGAAAATTATCATTAGTTCCAGGAACTCTTTATAATCATCGCGTGGGCTTTTTTCTTCCTAAGGAGCAATTTATATGTTGAAATACAATTTTTTAACAAATTTTAAAAAAGTAAATTCAATACTCTCTAAATTAGAATTAGTTAAAAATAACTAATTGTTAGTAAAATCGTGGATGAGTTTTTGCTTCACTAATTAGTGAAAAAAAATAGTTAAAATTTAACTAATTGAATTAGTAAACAGAATTTTACTAAAATATTAGTTATTTTGACATAACCTAAAAATTAATTTGACTATTAATTAGTTATTTTTTACTAAATAATTAGTAGCAATATAACTATTTGAATTAGTGGCTGAGTTTCCGCTTTCAAATTCGTTATTTTTAACTAATTCAAATTTAGAGAGTAGATTAACAACATTAAAATCTATCCAATGGGAAATAGACATTGTTAACCATTGCCACTAGTGGACCAATATTGGGAGCCCAATATTTGTTCCATAGTGCGTAAAAAGTAAAGTCAATCTTGGTTGTCAATGCTTGGAACCCGGACCAATATTGGCAACCAGTATTAGCCCAATACTGGCAATCAATATTGATTAAATCTTGGCATGATAACGATGTTGGCAAGATTCGACACAATGGAAAATTTACGATTGGCAAGAAGTTGCGCCAATATTGGTTTAAGATGTTTTTCTTAAAATTTTTTTCTATGGAAAGTAATTTTTTAAATAAAATTAAAGAACATTAAAACTCTGTAATAAAAAAGAAGTCAAGATTAAAATTTTAACTTCTTTTTAAAAAAAATGTAAATTATTTCATAAATTATTTAAGAGTTAAGAATGGAAATAAAACAAAAATTTTTGTTACTATTGGGCCAATATTTTACCATTATTCATATGCCAAGTCTTGAAAACACCGTTATCATTTCAAGATTTAACCAATATTGGGTCATTTGTCAGCCAGGCTAAAATATTCGCAGCCGATATTGGGCCAAGTCTCGTGCCAATAGTCAGAAATAGCAATAGCTGCCAGTATATAGTGCCTGCAGCCAGTGCTGGCTGCAGGTCTCTGTTTTAAATTGTTAAAAAATTTCGCTTCTCTGTAGATACTTTTCACTAGAAATTTATTAAACATTTAGAGTCTAGTAACTTGAATGGTTTAACACTTTTCTTAAACTTAATAAAAACTTTGACTAATTCAGATTTAAAAAACATGATAAGTAAACTATGGTAATTACTGAGTACTGTCCGTGTACTGCTAAAATGCATAGTAATAAGTATTAAAAACATTTTTACTTAATACCACAATAAGTTCTAATCTGATTATTAATATTGTGTTATTACCCAATTAGCATGCAAGCTTGCTGCAAGTAGTTTACGTGATCTTTTGCATCAAAATTCCCAAAATTGTATTACGTAAAAATTTAGTAAAAAAAATGTGTAACAGATTATAAATTCTTCATAAACATACCACCTAAGCTTTATATGTAATTATTCTAAATGCTTGCCGCAAACCTAAAAAGCTTTTAAAAGCTTGCAAAAATGCAAGCTTGCATGGGAAGGTTGCAACAAGCTTGCATGGGAAGGTTGCAACAAGCTTGCATGGGAAGCTTCCAACAAGCTTGCATGGGAAGATTGCAACAAGCTTGCATGGGAAGCTTCCAACAAGCTTGCATGGGAAGCTTGCAACAAGCTTGCATGGGAAGCTTCCAACAAGCTTGCATGGGAAGCTTGCAACAAGCTCACATGGGAAGCTTCCAACAAGCTTGCATGGGAAGCTTGCAACAAGCTCACATGGGAAGCTTGCAACAAACTTGCATGGGAAACTTGTAGCAATCTTGCATGGGAAGCTTGCAGGAAGTTTACTGCAAGCTTGCGTGCTAATTGGGTAATATTGTGTATTAATATTTTGTTGTATTTTCACTAAATTACCTGCAGAATTTTCATATAATATGACAGTAAGATATCCTTGTTTGTCTTCAATTCCTCTGGAATATCTGGATCCGTTATTCCGGTATCAATTTTTTCTTTATTTAATGTAGACCATTTTGTTTGAAAACGCTTAAATTCAGCAACATCTGGTCCAGAAGTTTTTCCAAAACATTTTTCAAAAGCAGATCGAAGTAAAACTTCTAATATATGATGGCGACAAGCGAGGTACAACAGTTTCTTCTTTAGTTTTTTTTCTAAAAGTGTGCAACTTCCATTTACAATTCCCGTATTTGTTGCTGTGGTATCAAAACACATTCCAATTACCCTAGCTGATAGTTTCCATTCTTTTAACAAATTTATAATAGCATCAGCTTGAGCTTCTCCAGTACCTCGAGATAACTTCGGCACACCAAGCAACTGGTTAATGTTTTCACCAACAACAAGAACTGGTAAGCGATCTACTTTTTCATTTTGATCTAACAAGTCCGGTAAAAGTTTTCCGTCCCATTGAACAACTATTTTTGATGGCAATTTTATTTTTTTCCTAATTTCATTTGAAAGTTGCTTTCGCGTTTTTTGGCGAAACCTTCTTACAGTTTGTCGACTAAGAATGGTTTTATTTAAGTGTATTCCTACACTATTTGTTGCTGCAGCAAGAATGTAGGTTGCCTGGCGATCGGAAGTTTTTGTCCTGTCCAGAGCAAAACACACTTCTGAATTTAAAAAATTGACTTTTTTCAAATTGTTCTTTTTCAAACTACATTGGAATTCTTCACACACTTTTTCGTTTTTTGAATTTGCCTTATTTATACTTCTTCCATTTTCCTCTTCACAAGAAACATTATCTGTATCGTAATCAATATCACCGATATTGGAATTTTGAGTCACACACGTATTAAGGGACGAATTTGTCTTGAAAACTTTTCTTTCTGACAATCCTGATCCTGACATATCAAATTGTCTATTCAATTTTTCTATAAATTTATATTCTCGCACAGATTTTATACATGAGTTGCGTTTTTTTGACTTCTTGAGATATAGCCAATGTTTATATAAACGCTCTAATTTATCTACCGAATTCCATTCTTTAGTCGTAAATAACTTTTTACTTTCCCAAATAATTTTGCACTTTCGGATGGTGGAATAGGCACTTTCACGTACACATTTCTTTAAAGTACGATGCTGATAAAAGAAAAATTAGAGTACTTGTTTAATATTAGGTAATTCACTTCCACAAATTTCATTTTCTTCTTGTCCTATTAAGTAAATAGACTTATCACTTCGAGTGAGAGACATTTTAAAAACGGAAAACTTACAAATACTACAGTAAACTATTAATTTTACTGAAGTTAGAGAGATCAATTCGCAGACAGAGTCCGCTAAACACTGTTGCTCCGTTGAAATTGTAAAAACCAGGTACAATTTTTTGTATTACCTTTAAAGAAAAAGTTTCTAAAATATAAACTTTGTAGCAACATTATTTCTGAGATTACTAGTCATCTTTTACTTGAAGGTTAGTAGCTTTTTTACAAAATCGCAATCCATAAATATTACCTGAAAATTCTCAGTTCGAAATTCAAGTTTTAAAGAAAAACAGTTAAAGAACTTAGGGTAATAAATTTTTGGAGTCTTTATTACCTTTTCGTGTCAGGTAAAAAGTCTCCAGTTAATTCAGTTTCGCGACGATTTAACATAGATTTAACAATCCACAAATTAAGACTTTCAGGCCAATTGCTTTAAAAACAAAAAAAAATCTGAAAGGGGATGTAATGTGGGGGGGGGGGGTTAGGTTTTGTAAAAATTATACTTCCAATGACCTTTTTCAACATTTTCTTTATTTTCCGGGAGGGTGAAGGCACCTCACAATCTACTTAGGTTGGGGTAATTAAAAACAATTGAATTTTAAGCTTAATTTATCATTTTTTAAACAAGTTTAATATCAAATTTTTTTCGATTAAGCAATAAAAAATCTCTTTTTTTTGCTTTAAAAACAAAAAAAATTTTGTGGGGGTGTAATGGACGGGGGGGGGGGGGTTGACTTATGGTTAGGTTTGAAAGAATTATATTTCAAATGATTTTTTTTAATAGATTTTTTTTCGGGGGGGGGGGGGGGGGGGCACCTCACAACCCCCTGGTATTCACCTGGTTGGGGTAATTACAAGCAGTTTTAATTAACGCTTAATTTATCATTTTTTAAACAAGTTTACTATCAAAATTTTTTTCGATTAATCAATAAAAATATCTTCAGTGGTTTTAAAAATGGGTAATTATGCAGTTAAGCGGATCCTGTCATATCTAAGGGGGGGGGGGCTTGGTTTGGATTTTAAGACGTCTCTGTATATTTATATAACATAATATACAGAACGAGGTCTTAAAATCCAAACCAAGCCCCCCTTTAGAAATCTGGGAAAAAAAAATTTTAACTTACGTAATTTACATAATTTACGTAACTTAAAATCATGCCCAGTGTAGTTGGGCCTAATTTCATAGAAATCAGCAAAAAAACGCGTCAAAAAAGTTTCAGTTTTCAAGATATGACAGCAGCCGCTTAACTGCATAATTACCAAAAAATGTAAATTAAGCGCAAACATCTAATTACACTAACTAACTTTACATAAAGTTAATTTAGAGAACAAAAAAATTTATTAATTAGAAAATTTGGAAATGATATTTCAAATTAATGAGAATATATATTATAATACACATGTAATTTTAATAATATTAATATTATTCGGAAAAGATATTTCCTAAAAGGATTTTCTACCTCTCTTTTCATCCATTGTCAGGCCACATAAAAGGGAAGATGGGCAAAAAATCAGTTGGCTACTTGCAACCACAGGGCTTTTGAAGGATGGGATTATAGTTATTGCTGCTAAGCGAAACGTAGAAAAAAACTGTTCAAATCTTGGTTCGAAAACGGGAAACTTTGACTGCGATGCGCGACCTCTAAATATTAATTTAAAAAAATTTTAAAAATTGGTTATGCCTTAAAAAATTGTGAAGATTATGAAACTGATTTAGGATTTTAAAATATCTTAATTTGGGTTTTTTTGGACCACCCTAATATACAGTAAAATGTGTGTTGAAATCTAATAATGTCAAATCACAGAAGAAATTTTAGATATAATTAGATGTAGTCTTATTTATATTAACCCTCGCCCATACTTATTGATATACATTCTAAAAAAACTGTTTTCAAGATATTTATAATGACTATGTTCAAATATATCTAGTTGGATCTGACCTCACATCAGTCAATATCTACCTAGATATAATCAGATATAATATCAGATCTGATTATATCTAAATACATCTAGTTAGATCTGACATCACATCAGGTTATATTTATCTATATATAAACAGATATAAATAGATATAAACAGATATAATAGTAGATCTAATTATATTTAAATATATGCCCGGGAAAAAAGGTTTAGATATAATCAGATATAATTGATTATATATAATCATATCTCGATTTTGTCTCTATCTGACCAGATTAAAAAATTTTAAATAAATAAATAAATTTATTGAAAATTTCAAATATTATTAAAAAATATAAAGTTGGGTGATATAATTAATAAAAATTTGTAATAAATAATAATAATAAAAAAAAAATCGACTGACCCAAGACTCGATCCCGCACTCCCAAGACTTCTAGTCAAGAGCTCTAACCACTGCTCCACACATGGTACTTATAAATATTTCTTGTTAGAATGTATATGAATCAGTATGAGCGAGATTAAATATAAATAAAACTACATCTAATCATATCTAAACTTTCTTCTGTGCTTTAAAATTATTAGATTTCAACACATATTTTACTTTATATACACATCTTATATATATCTATATTTATATTTTAGATATATATTATTGTTCAATTTTAAATTATAAATTAATTTGATAATTTATTTATAAAATGAAATTATGTAAGCGGCAATGTCAATTTAATGCAAATTTGAAAAAGTCCAAACTATATTATTTATATATATTATAAATAAATTATTTTTTTATTAGATATAGTTTGATCTGATATTATGTATGATTAAATCTGTTAACAAAATGATTATATCTGACTTCATATCTGACAATATCTAATTAGATATAGAAAGGTATAATATCAGATTTGACTATGTTAAAATATATCTAGTTAGATATGACCTCACATCAGGCGATATCTATCTAGATATAAACAATATTAATATTATTCGGAAAAGATATTTCCTAAAAGGATTTTCTACCTCTCTTTTCATCCATTGTCAGGCCACATAAAAGGGAAGATGGGCAAAAAATCAGTTGGCTACTTGCAACCACAGGGCTTTTGAAGGATGGGATTATAGTTATTGCTGCTAAGCGAAACGTAGAAAAAAACTGTTCAAATCTTGGTTCGAAAACGGGAAACTTTGACTGCGATGCGCGACCTCTAAATATTAATTTAAAAAAATTTTAAAAATTGGTTATGCCTTAAAAAATTGTGAAGATTATGAAACTGATTTAGGATTTTAAAATATCTTAATTTGGGTTTTTTTGGACCACCCTAATATACAGTAAAATGTGTGTTGAAATCTAATAATGTCAAATCACAGAAGAAATTTTAGATATAATTAGATGTAGTCTTATTTATATTAACCCTCGCCCATACTTATTGATATACATTCTAAAAAAACTGTTTTCAAGATATTTATAATGACTATGTTCAAATATATCTAGTTGGATCTGACCTCACATCAGTCAATATCTACCTAGATATAATCAGATATAATATCAGATCTGATTATATCTAAATACATCTAGTTAGATCTGACATCACATCAGGTTATATTTATCTATATATAAACAGATATAAATAGATATAAACAGATATAATAGTAGATCTAATTATATTTAAATATATGCCCGGGAAAAAAGGTTTAGATATAATCAGATATAATTGATTATATATAATCATATCTCGATTTTGTCTCTATCTGACCAGATTAAAAAATTTTAAATAAATAAATAAATTTATTGAAAATTTCAAATATTATTAAAAAATATAAAGTTGGGTGATATAATTAATAAAAATTTGTAATAAATAATAATAATAAAAAAAAAATCGACTGACCCAAGACTCGATCCCGCACTCCCAAGACTTCTAGTCAAGAGCTCTAACCACTGCTCCACACATGGTACTTATAAATATTTCTTGTTAGAATGTATATGAATCAGTATGAGCGAGATTAAATATAAATAAAACTACATCTAATCATATCTAAACTTTCTTCTGTGCTTTAAAATTATTAGATTTCAACACATATTTTACTTTATATACACATCTTATATATATCTATATTTATATTTTAGATATATATTATTGTTCAATTTTAAATTATAAATTAATTTGATAATTTATTTATAAAATGAAATTATGTAAGCGGCAATGTCAATTTAATGCAAATTTGAAAAAGTCCAAACTATATTATTTATATATATTATAAATAAATTATTTTTTTATTAGATATAGTTTGATCTGATATTATGTATGATTAAATCTGTTAACAAAATGATTATATCTGACTTCATATCTGACAATATCTAATTAGATATAGAAAGGTATAATATCAGATTTGACTATGTTAAAATATATCTAGTTAGATATGACCTCACATCAGGCGATATCTATCTAGATATAAACAGATATAATATCAGATCTGATTATATCGAAATATATCTAGTTAGATCTGATTATATCTAAATATATATAAGCAGATATATGTTTAAATAACTGATTTTATCTGATTATATCTGAATAGATCAAATCATATATCATTAGATCTAAAATATATCTGATTATATCTACAATATATCTGATGATATCTGAAATATATCTGATTATATCTAAACCCTTTTTCCCGGGTGTATGTTTAATAATTAATTATATCTGTTTATATCTGAATAGATTCAATCATATATCATTAGATCTGAAAAATATCTGATTATATCTACAATATATCTAATTATATGTGAAATATATCTAATTATATATGTACCCTTTTTCCCGTGAGATAACTCTCTAAATCAGAATTAGTTGAAATTCCAGTTTATGAATTAGTAATCGAAACATTGACTATTTAAATTGTAATTTTCGATAACATTTTACTAATAAATTAGTATTTGTACTGAGTGGGCTTCCGTTTTCGGTACCACAGAGTAGTACACGCGTTTGTAAAGGGAAAATTATTTTTGGAAAATTGGTTATTATTATTGATTAAGGATAGGTAGTGGTGTGAGTGTAAAGTGATGAGCAAAATAAGGTGATTGTTTTAGAGGGATAAATGTAAGTAGAAAATAGAATGAGTGTAAATGACAAAGGTAAAAGGAAAGTGTGAATTGTGAGGTTAGGTGGGAAGAGTGGGGAGTGAGTGCGAGAGGTAGAGTAAATGACGAGAAGAGCGAATGAAGTGTAGGTAAGGTAGGGGTCTAGAATGTCGAAAGTTAACTCAAGTAGTATAGGCGGGAAAATGTCGGAGATACAAAATATTATAGGCGGAACAGGAAGGGGAAAGGACGGGAAAATTATGAAGTGTGAGGATTGCATCTACTTACTCGAGTTAGTCAAAATGTTAGTTAAAAGGTTCGATAAAGAATGGGTAGAGGGGTAGCACAAATTAAAGATTGTTAGAGACATAGAAGGAAAAAGAGATATGCAGACGGAGGTAATAAAAGAGGAGATAGGCGGCATTAGAAGGAAGTTAAAAAAGTGGGAGGAAAATTGGAAAAAGAAAAAATAAAATATATGGAAGAGAATGAACAAGTTAGAGAAAGAAATATCGGATTGGAGTGAGAAAGTTGATGAGAATAAGTATAGTGGATTAGAGGCTATAGATATGAGGAAAAAGAAAGGAAGTAAAGAGAATAATGGAGAAGTAAGGGATGATAATTTGCAAAGGAAAATAAAAGAGTTAGCGAGTCAATTTGAGTTGCTCGAGAGGGAATGAAGAAAAAGGAACATCGTAATTAGAGATTTGAAAGTAGCGTATTGGGATGGAAATGGTTAAGGGAATTAGAAGAGTAGATCAGGAGATAACAAAATTGTGGATGGTAGAGTTGGAAGATGAGGAGGACAAATATGAAGTTGTGAAATTAAAAGGAAGGTTGAGAGGAAGAGAATAGGGAACAGGATAGATGAAGATAGAACATGGAGAGAAAGAAGGATAAGGTGGTTCTTGGAAGAGAAAGCGTGGACAGAAAGAAGGGAAGGAGGTTGAAGTAAGGATGGGGAGAGATTGTGTCTGGGTGAATGGAATAAGATGGAAAATGAGGGAAGAGGCAGGAGAGGTTATAAAAGTATGATTGTGTTTAGGTATGGAGTGCATTGGTATGTCATGAACTGAGGAAAGTGTGGAAGTGAATAACGAAAGAGGAATAAATGGAAAAGTGAGAAAAAGAGAGGATAGTGAATAGTTAGTGATAGCTTAAAGAGTGAATGGAAAAGAGAGAATAGTAAAAGGTAAAAGGGTGGTGGATTAAAAGAATAAACTATTAAGCCAAAACTGTCAAAAGGAACGGGAAACGGAAGCCCAGGCACATGGCAAATAATAGGTTAAAATAAGTTAAGATGGGGTTTAGATTTAAGTAGATTAAGATTGTAAATAGGTAGTTATAAGAAAAATATTGTAACAAAAATGTCAAGGGAGCGGAGCCTTCGAACCCGTTAAAGGGAGAGTAAATAAAGTATATAGTATTTGAACTGAGTGTATATTTTATTAATGTGAATTAGTATGCAAGGTTTACAAATTATTAAGTGGTTTTTTAAGTTGATTAGTTCTTCACGTTTTTTTGCAAATTTGAAGTTTTTAATTTTTTTTGTCATTGTTTAAAGCAAAAAAAATCTGTAAAATAAGCAAAAGCTGTCTTAAAAATGTTTTCTTAAAATAAGACAGCTTTTCTGACTTGAAATAAGAGTTTCTTTTTACAATGTAGAGAGAATATTATTAAAAAAAATTAATGCGTGAGTTTATTGATTTCTGATACTAACTTAGTTTAAGAAAGATCAACCACACATAAAAATAAAAGAAGAGTAAATTACCTTATCGGGACTGCAAATTTTTGTTTATATTCGAAAAAGTAAAAACATATATAAAAATCTGTAAATCACGGAGTTAGCTCAGTTGGTTAAATACTAGACCCTGCGGTCGCACCAAGTCCAGCTTGCTGGGTTCGCGCCCCGACAAGTCTGGGATTTTTCTGGATCGTGAGATAACTTCAGTGGAAGGTTTGACGTCGAGGAATAATGATATGCACTGTCGGTAACTGACCTGTGCAGTTCATTAGAACTCGACTGTCGATAAACCGGTTGTACTCAGGAAGAGGTCTTTCTACAGTTTTCCTTCTCCACTGTCGAGAAAACTCAATTATGGGTGCTTCAGGCTAGTGATGCATACGATCCGAGAAAATCGTATAACTCGCTCGACTTCACTCGATTCTATAAAAATTGTACGATATGTTTACTCGATTAGTCTTTTGTTTTGATCGGATCGGATCGTCTCGCAGTAACGAACGATAACGATGCTGGCAATTGATGTTTGACGTTTGAAATAAATGTAAACAAATTTTTTATACTATTTGAAATTATTCTATCTGTTAAAATTTTAGTATACTCACAGGTGTCTGGAAGGAAAAAAAAATTTGCCTACGATGCCAAAACAATTCATTAATACCCGCTGGTTCCTTAGCACCCCCTGAAACGAGAAAACTTAACCCGAAAATCGTAGCTGTTCATGTAGGGAAGAAACACCCCTTTATAGGGGTAATTTGTTTTTTTTTTAGAAAAAATTGATTTTTAAAGGTCAAAAATTAGTTTTAAATTATTTTGATGATTTCTATTTGTAAGTGTGTGTATATAGGATTTCATTTTCTTGATACAAGCGATTAAAAAGTTTTTTTATAAGAAGAAACTCGAATTCGTAATTTTTCTTTTATTTAATTGACGATTTTGCATCACTAACATGAATTTATATATATACATATGAACATATGTTCATATGTATTTTCACTTTCTTTTTTTTAAATAGTAATACAAATAAATAAATATAATATGCACAGTACATTTTTTGGATTTCCTTGCGAATGTTAAGTACAGTCATTTTTAAAGAAAATTTCTCTCTGCGCAGTGCGTTCTTCTCATCATATAGTTACATGAAGTAACTTTGTTAAATCTTCCCATGAAGAGAATATAAAAAACATTTGTGCACCGTGCGGGAGAAAAATTAGTCTCGGGAATAATAAAATTGATGATTTCAAAATTACAGAAAATAATGAAAAACGTATACAGCAATTCATCAATGCTAAGTTTTCTCTCTCTAATCCTAGATATGCTCTAAGCATTTGTTGTAATTGTCGAAAAATACTTGCAGAACATAGTGGTAATAATTTCCAGAGGCCATTTAAAACAATGCCAAATTATGAAGACATTTAATTGCCAAAGAATACTAGATCAAGTAATGAAAATGTAATTTGTAAATGTTATATTTGTTTGACAGGACGACACAAAGGATCAACAAATATGAAAAAAAAATTAAAAGTTGGTGAAAGCTTGAATTTATCTTTGAAAATTGAGAAAAATACCGGACAGTTTGGATCGCAAAATTCAAAAGTGTCTAAGTTAACACCCGTAATACCGACAGAACAGAAGAAAGCTTTCAAAACTTTATGCAGTTAATGTCTTCAAGAAATTGGAAGGGGCATTTCGCATACCTGTAAAAAGGATTCTCATCCAGAAAGGAAATTGATAGATAATATACTAAATTTGACTAATAATCTTACACAGAAGCAAAAGAAGCAAGTTTGCAGCGAGGTTATTCATCAAAAAGAAAATAGCGCATTATTGACTGGAGATAAACTAGATACATTGACTTTAAGTAAGAAAGGACGCAAAAGGAAATTGTATTTGAAAAAATTGGATGAACCTGTCGCTTTTTCATCTGAAAGTTTACATATTTACCAGGTCCATTCAGGTTCTTCAGGGCAACAAATGAAAAAATTAGCTACGTTTATTCGAGCAAATGCTGGTCAAAAATCCATACCTCCTCATTATTCAAAGAAAGTTTCAGAAAGGGCTAAAGTTTTAGAAGATTTTTATAAATATGACATATTAGACTTTGATATTGAGAAAAGTAAAGTTCAACAAAAGAGACCTGTAGCCTGGTGTAATTCTGAAGAAATCCTGGAAGAAATAATACAGAAAAGAAGTTTAGTTGGTAATTATGTCATTAAAATAATGGCAGATGGCGGTCAGGGTTTTTTTAAAGTCCGTATAACTATGTTGCCAGAGGGCTATGTTTCTGATCCAGATCTATCTGCAGATATTACTCCAGGAAAGAGAATGAAAGCTGATAAATTCACTAGTGTTCATAAATTAATTATGCTTTGTATTGTGCCCCAGATCAAAGAAAGTTATGAAAATGTCCAAAAAACGTACGGCGATTTGCGACAAGATTACGAGAAATTTATCGCTCTCGGTGGTAATAAGAAATCGTCAAAAATAAATAACAGAACCGTCAATCCTCCGCTATTTGATGAGCCCGATGAAATGCCTGTTATTGAAAAGTGTGTAATGCCAGAGTTACATATATTGCAAGGTTTAGTTAACCACATTTTTTGGAAAGGCCTAGTGCCTCTTTTGGGAAAAAAAAAAGCTTTACTCTGGACGCAACATTTAAAATTGGTATCTAAAAATTACCACGGTTATTCTTTTGAGGGAAATGCCTGCAGAAAGATGTTGAAATACCCTGATTTTTTACTCAGTGAAGTAATTTGTTGTCATGTTGGTGGTTCACTAGCCATGGTTCCGTATGTGTCAGCTTTTAAAACTCTCGATAAAATAGTTCATGATTGTTTTTCAAATATCAGGCTTTGTGAAAACTTAAACATGTACATGACTGACTTGAAAAAGTCTCTCGCGTCCACAAACGTAAGTAATCATTGAAGATACATGTATGCCTGAATCATCTTGAGCAATCTCTAGAGTTTTTGGAGCGAGAAGTATCGCGAATTTTTGAAGTTTTGGAACCGAAGAAAGTTGAATAATATCATGGACTCCAATTATCCTGTGAAATTGAAGGAAGCGGTTGTAGACTTTTCTTCAAAGCACATTTAGAAAAGGTTATCTTCATTATTCTAATTAGTAATTAGATATAATATACAATTATGTTAAATAGATTTGTTTTGTTTAGATATATAAATATATTTTGTCACATTTTTTAAAAATATCTTGATGCTTTTTGAAATTGATTTCCTCTTAAATATTTTAAATGGAACTTTTTAGTTAGAACATTTTTGCAATCGCATTTATCAAGAAAAAATGAGACCCTATAAACACACACACACAAATAAAAATCATCAAAATAATTTAAAACTTATTTTTGGTCCTTAAAAAACAGTTATTTCTGAAAAAAACCCAAATTACCCCTATAAAGGGATGATTCCTCCCTACATGAACAGCTACGATTTTCGGGTTAAGTTTTCTCGATTCAGGGGATGCTAAGGAAGTAGCGGGTATCAATGTATTGTTTTCGCATCGCAGGCAAACTTTTTTTTCCTACCAGACTCCTGTGTACTCCTTGCGATCCTTGACATTGAGATATTCAGGTACGAAATTCCAATTTTGTATAGAAAATGATAAAAAAGGTGTTGCTGGCATATCTCAAAACTAAATTTAGTTTATATATATATCATTATTAAACACCATAGAATTCATTTTTTATAAAGATTTTGTTAAAAATTTTTGATTTATTCAAAAATTGCCATTAAAGACGACAGAGTAAGGTTAAAATGGCGTTTTTAGTCCAAATTTCAAACTTTTTATAATTCATAAATATAGGTTCAAATAAAATTTTGTTAAAAAGGAATGGTAATATACATTCTGAAGATTTCATTATAATAATTTATTTTGTACATAAAGCTTAATTATAATAAGAAAAATCGATTTAATATTGATCTAAAAACTGTAATTTTTCGTCATATTTAACAGCATATTTTTTATAAAAATATTTAATAGAAAACTTGGATACTTACTTGAATTGAAAATCAATACATTAACTTTCCTTATTTACATAAAATAACTTAAAAAATTATTTTAATTATTATAAAATTTAATTTCAAAATTGTAAATTCATGAAAAATACCATATTTCAACAAATCATATCGTTTTTCTGGAAGCTTTTAAATAAAGATTCAAACGTTACACATATTAAAGTTTGTACAAAATATACACTATATTAAAATTTTACGAGGGTATTTTGCTTAATTTCTGAAATAGTTAAGATTTAAATTTATTGCAATTAAGGTTAAATTTAAAAATTTTTGTATATCACCGAACTTACATATTTTACAAATTATGCAAAATACCCTCGTAAAATTTAATTATAGTGTATATTTTGTACAAACTTGAATATGTGTAAACTTTGAATCTTTTAAAAGCATCCAGAAAAAAGATACGATGTGTTGAAACATGGTATTTTTCATGAATTTACAATTTTGAAATTAAAGTTTTTAATAATTAAAATAATTTTTTTAAGTTATTCTTTGTGGATAAGGAAAGTTAATGTAATGATTTTCAATCCACGTTAGTATCCAAGTTTTCTATTAAATATTTTTATAAAAAATATGCTGTTAAATATGACGAAAATTTACAGTTTTTAAATCAATATTAAATCGATGTTTCTTATTATAATTAAGTTTTATGTACAAAATAAATTATCACAATGAAATCTTCAGAATGTATATTACCATTCCTTTTTAAAAAAATTATATTTGAACCTATATTTAATAAATAATCATTTATTTAGACTAGACAGTCCATTTAAGTACAAAAGTTGTATATCACAAAATAAACATAAAACAAAATAAGAGGAAAAAAAAACCGAGTTTTACGAACTTGTTTAGCGCAACCAAATACAAACAAAGTAGGAACAAAAATTAATTGCATCTACTCATACGCTCTTCAATCATTTCCAAAATAAATTTAACAAATTGCTTCGGCGATATGTCGGACAAGCCCGAAAGAACACTCTTCCAGAAGGACACATGGTCGGGGCATGTCAAGAGTTGAGGAAAATAGGTTAATCTAAAAGAATTAAAATATGGACAGACTACCAAAAAGTGGTGGAAGTCCTCCTCTGGTTCATCCCAAAACATACACCTCTCACCTTTTGGTAATCGGAATTTAATTTTATCAAAAACCAAGATATTGCTATGCACGTTCAAAAATCTAAGTTGGGCAAAAATTCTCTTAATATATAGTTTGGAACGAATGCATAGATAATGCTGAGCACCTTTCTGTAACTGCAAATGAGGCCAGATTTCCAAACTCTTTGATTTTTTCCGTAACAAGAGATCTTTTTTCATCAGAAAAATTTTATAATCTTGTAGGATCAAGTCTCTATTTGCGATTAAGCACTCTAAATTGGTTGCGATCCAAAGATCCAACCGGTTGCAAGATTCAAAATAGTTTTTTAGGCCATCGAACCAATTCCAACTCCCCTGGAAACGGCCCGCCCGAGACAACTCCACCAACCGGAGAAAACACAGTCTTGGGTACCGAGAACGATCCATATTGTAAATTTGTGAAATCCAAGACAGTGATCTCTCCAGAACAAGAGAAGATACCGGTAAGCAGCCCGTCTCCAGGCGCACCGCATAGGCAGGAGTAAAACTAGGTAGTGATAATAAATTTTTAAAAAAAGAGACTTGAACCTTTTCAACTATACCCAACTGGTCATGACCCCAAATTTGAATCGCATACAGAAAAGTGCTCCGAAATAAACTATTAAAAAGTTTAGAGTACACCGACCATGAGTCCGCGCCAGTTTGAAAAATTGTGCGTAAAGTCATCCCGGCCGCTGAGTTGGCTGAGCTGGCAAATTTAGACGCAGCTGGTATAAAAGAGCCAGAGCTATCAAAAGGAACTCCCAAATATACATATTGCTTAACAACGTCGATTTTTTCTGAGCCAAACTTAAAAGATTTGAAATGTTTAAACGAAGAATTATTACCTTTATGAAAAATGACAATTTTAGTCTTATTAATGTTAACAGAAAGCATGTTAATTTTACAATACAAGTAAAGTGCTTCTAACTTCTTCGATAGCTCATGCGGAGTGTCCGATAAGAGGACTAAGTCGTCCGCGTACGCTAATAACAATATTTCTATGATGCTAGTGACACTCACACCCTTACACCCCCGGTCTATAAGAAATTGCTCAATATCCGCAATAAAAATAGAGAACAGTAAGGGACTAAGAACATCACCTTGAACGACCCCTTGACTAACTTTTACAAAGTCAGTGTGTTCATTTCCCCACTTAATACGAGCATACGCATTCGAATAAAAATTCTTTAGGATATTTATAAATTTCGAACTAACCCCAAGTTTCTGCAGTTTCGACCACAATAAGTGATGACATATTGAAGGGAATGCACTCTTAAAGTCGATGAAAGCCGCAAAAACAGCCCTGCGAGGATATCTTAGGTGAATTTGGATAGTTGAAAGAAGGGAGAATAAGTTATCTAAACAACCTCTTCCCCTCCTAAAACCCGACTGAAATTCCGGAATTAAATTATTTTCATCTGCCTATTTAGTTAGTCTGCTAGATAAGATTTGAGAAAAAATTTAAGCGATGCAATTCATAAGAGAAATAGGTCTATAGTTATTGACGTCCGAAAATTCTCCCTTCTTTATTTGAACCTATATTCATGAATTATAAAAAGTTTGAAATTTGGACTAAAAACGCCATTTTAACCTTACTCTGTCGTCTTTAATGGCAATTTTTGAATAAATAAAAAAATGTTTAACAAAATCTTCATTAAAAATAAATTC
Organism: Ganaspis brasiliensis; assembly: GCA_037103525.1. Taxonomy (NCBI): domain Eukaryota; kingdom Metazoa; phylum Arthropoda; class Insecta; order Hymenoptera; family Figitidae; genus Ganaspis; species Ganaspis brasiliensis. Next base: position 146,007 of record JAZKLR010000097.1, on the reverse strand, counting down.
TACGGTGTTTAATAATGATTTATATATAAAATAAATTTATTTTTGAGATAGGCCAGCAACACCACTTAGACGAAAGTCAGTGGAAGCACCCATATAAAACAACGTTTCCTCACAATTTATAAAAAAAACTCACCGAATATCTATTTTTTCATGTATAACTGACTGAGAAATACCTTAAGAATGAAAAACTAAAAATTTTATTTTAATAGTATTTTTTTGCATTTTACTTAAATTTTTTAAAAAATACAACATGTCTATTTTGTAGACAGTTCAAAAATGCAAGAATATGTATATTTAAGACTTTTTTGTGATTTAACAATTAGATAACTAAGCGATTTTGAAATAATCAAACATATTTTTAAATTTAATTTTTAGGGTTAGTTTCTTTTTACAGAATTAATTTAATTTCTGGATTCTTCTAATATTAATGGATTAGGTATAAAAGCAGTTTCAACGAGTAGGTTATGTGCTCATAACATAAACACAAAAAGTTACTTAATCAGACTTTTATTAAATATTTTTCAAGAAATACACACAAATATTCTTCTCATGTACGAACAAGCAATCAATTTTACTACATTTTATAATTAACTTCAAATAACAAGGTTAAAACTAATTTCGAAAACAATTAATAATAATATCTCGAGATCGATCGTTTGAACGAGAGCTCGTCAAAACAGTACGATACAAAACGATAATATTAAAACAATTGAACGATCGCTCGATCGTTCAGGTTATTTATCGTCATTTCTCAATCGTATGCATCACTAGTCCAGGCAAATGCGAGTACTCCTACTTCAAAGTCGTCCTGTAGGACGTTACAAGTGTTCCTCGGTGAACACTTGTAAGTACGAAAAGCCAATAGACAAGTGTATTAAAAAAAAAAAAAAAATTCTGTAATTTATAAGAGGACAAACAAACACTTTTATTTATTTTTAAAACTGAGCCTTATTACTTTTATAGACAAAAATATTTTCGCAGAAACAAAAGTAATTAATAACACAAACTTCGTTCTCATAATAAAGTAAAGATTTATTTATATGACTTCGACGTGATCTATTTTACAGTTAAAAGAATTATGTTAGTTTTTTCAAATTCACTTCTTTTCGCTTATAAATGTGGTTTAATTTAAGACAAACATGCAAATTACATGAAACGGATTAACAGAAATTGCGGTTTTTTTACTACATATGAAAACAAAAATGTAACATACATACCTTTCATATAAATTTTACAAAAATCTAACATCTAAAAATTATATAATATTGTGCAAGTTGTTAAAAAAATTGTTAATAAAAATATTAAATTATTTACTAATAAAAAAACTGTGATCTTATTAGAAATTGACTATGGTTGATAGGTTTTCTACACTAAAGAAAATATTTCCAAGCAACTGTCATAATTATGGGTACTCTCTTAATTTGAATCAGTGAAAAGTAGACCACTGATTCCAATCAGTGTACTTCCCTGCTAAGAGTAAAAAAATAAAAAGGGAAAGAAATGTGAGGATAGAAAGAGATTACACTTTTTCTATCCCTTCCATATATCTACTTTGCATTCCCAAAACACAATATCTTTCTATCTTTAAACTTCTACCTCTTTATATCTTTTCTGTATTCGCTTTGAATGTGTATCCGTTTCTATTCCCTTTCTGTCATCTTCTAAAATAAATAAATCTCTTTCTATCTCTTCGTCCATCAACTATTTTTATCTCTTTCTATCTCTTTTCTATCCCATTTTTTTCCTTTTCTATAAAAAATAAATCTCTTTCTATCCTCTTTTTTAAAAATTTAATCTCCATCTATCTTTTCGCTTATCTACCATTTTAAATACCCAATTGCTTTCGTTATTTTATATGGTATTATATATATCTATATATAGTGAAATTAATCTGATGTTTAACGCGTATAATACTGAAAAATCGTCAGCTATGATGGAGCGATCCCCTAACCTCGTGCGCATTAACCTAAGCACACTACCAACTGAGCTATCGAACGATACACTACAGATCACTCCTTTACTTGACTGCCTTTTATCACTCTTACTCCCATCTCTTTTAATCTTCCTCTTCTATCTTTTTCTATCCCACGTGGTATTTATATTTTTGGAGATCCATACTGGAAATAAAGAGATAGAAATCCTATCACTTTTTATCTTTTCTTATCTCTGTTATAGAAAGAGATACAGAAAACGTAAAATTTTCAATCCCGACTGTATACCTTCTTAACCCTTTCTATTGACCTCAAACCTCTTTCAATCTCTACCATAATCATAATTATCAGTTTTCCCCATTAATCATCTTCTCCCTATAACTTTCAATCTTTAATATTTACCATCCGTTCCCTTTCTATTGCCTGCAATCTCTTTCAATCTCCACCTTAATCATAATGATCAGTTATCACCATTAATCACCATTTTCTTATAACTTTTAATCTCTAATCTATACCTTTCTATCCCGCCCTATCCCTACTTCAATGGACATAGCAAATTATCGCTTTTAAACATCTTTTTCTATAACTTTGAATTAATGTCTAATCCTTTCACATCATTTCCAAACCCCACCTGAATGAACACTATGTGCTTTCCCTTTTAATCACTTTTCATCTATAATTTTCAATAACCTATGTCATATACACATATTTTTTGCTATTCTTCTCTTAACCAGCATTATCGGTTTATGGCTTTTAATCACTTTCCTTTCATTACTTTCAATAATCTAGTGAGTGATCATGTTCTTTTTAGTTGGTGATGGGAAAGTTTAAGTAGGGATAGAAAGAGATTAAAAGGGATAGGAAGGGATCGAAAGGGATAAAAAGAGATAGAAAGAGATAGAAAGGGATAGGAAGGGGTAGGAGGTGATAGGTGAAAGATTAAAAGTTATAGAAGAAAGGTGATTAAAAGCGATTACTCGCTATATCTATTAAGGTAGGGATAGGACTGGTTAGAAAGGTATAGATTAGAGATTGAAAGTTATAGGAAAAAGGTGACTAATGGTGATAAGCTGGTCATTATGATTAAGGTAGAGATTGAAAGAGATTGGAGGCAATAGAAAGGTATAGGATGGTAAAGATAGAGATTGAAAGTTATAGGGAAAAGCCGATTAATGGCGATAAGCTGGTCATCGTGATTAAAGTAGAGATTGAAAGAGATTAGGGTCGATAGAAAAATATAAGGAGATATAGAGTCGAGTTTGAAAATGATAGCTTTTCTGCATCTCTTTCTATAACAGGGATAAGAAAAGATAAAAAGTGGTAAGATTTCTATCTCTTTACTTCTAGTAGGGTTACACTGGAAAATCAGTGTATTTCCACTGGTTTAGCATTTAGGCTTACTGATTACATAGTTATAAGTATACCACTGATTTACAATCAGTGTACACTGGTGAATCACTAAAATTCCATTGATTCAGATTTAGAGAATAAATTGACTACATCTTATAGTTAATTTGGGAATTGCCATGCATTTTTGTGTTTTATCCATACAACTAGTTGACGGAACACTTCTGTGACTTAAAGATAAAAAAGCACAACTCACAAGAAAAGTTTCGAGGATCCCGTATCATTTTGTCACTAAATTTTTTGTAGCACATGTTACATTGTTCAACCTAAGAAAATGTTATTTTGTACTCCTACTAAAATAAAAGACTTTTAAGTCTTAATTATTAAATAATTTATTTCAATAGATTACATTAATATTAAAAGACTCAATCAATCCAGTAAAATCACATATTTAATAATTAAAACTTAAAAATCTTTAATTTTAGTAGGAGTACAATATAACATTTTTATAGGTTGAACAATATAGAAACGCATAAATTTGAAAGAAATTTAATATTTTTTTACTACATCATATTTTGTTGAAGTTATGTCGTTTTACCCTTAAATTAAAATATCTAACTGACTTAAATTATTTTTTAATGTCATTTTCAAAAAATGTGTAACGAAGAGTATCGTTACTTAAGGTTTTTTTAGTAGGTATTATTTGTTCGACTTTTCATAAGCCGTTCCTGACTGACGTTTTTCCAATAATAATTCAATTTCCCTTGTTTATTTAGTGTTATTTAATGGTCGTTAAATTTTTAAGTTTGGCAGTTACCTCTCTCCTTTTCCATTTGTGCCAGTGGTCAGTTTTCGCGCTACAGGTTCAACTTCGCAGTCAGTGTAATAGCCAATCTTAGACGAAGGACTGATAGCATTAATAGCCAGACCAAGTTGGAACGGCTATTCGTACAGAAAATTCAAACGCTGTCTTTGGCAGCGTCATACCTTTTGTTTTGACTGTGAAAAAACATAATAAAATTTTTGGAAAGAGTACCGGGGTATCCGTCTTACATTAATTTTCACAAAAAGAAATACTCATAACAATTTTCTGTACGAACAGCCAAACCACATAGAATGGGGTATTCCTACTTATACAAGCAATTTTCTGATTGGTCGAGATTTTCTGTACGAATAGACACTTCGATTTAAAAAGTATAAATAGTGGAATAGCCTTTTACCAGTCATACATTTACTTGATAAATATTCTAAACCAGTTGCGTAGCTAGGTGAAATATAGGGGTGGGCGGAATGACGTTTGCGAGGCCCTTTTTAGTACAAAATCTTAGGAAACGCGAGGCCCAAGATAGCGCAAATCTATAGGAAGTAGGCGCGAGGCCCTGGGCGGTCGCCCACTTCGCCTCCACGTAGCTACGCTTTTGTTCTAAACAATAAAATCCATTTAAAAACATTAAAGTTGCTTTTTGTTTAGTAATTAAATAAAATATGAGAAATACGAGGAATCTTGTCAGGTCTAACCAAACCTAGCAACGAAGACAGCGGAAATTAGTTATGTTTTTAAAAACAAGAAAATGTTATCAAAACATAACCTCAACTTCAGACAGTTGTATAATGGATTATTATCTACTGTTAAATATCTTCTGTTGAATTTCACTTTGTCTCATAAAAAGGCCTTAAATAATTATGAATAAAGAAAACTAACATTTCGTGGTGGCATATATTATTTTTTAAGCCTTGAATTCTAATAATAACGCATTCTTCATGAAAAATGTAGTTTAATATATTTCAGGTTAATTCTTTTTCGTCGTTCAAAAACGGTTTTTTTCATTTTTACACGATAATTATTTCGACGCCCCCAGTTGATAAAGTGTTTATTAAAAAGCCAATGTAATAAAATGTTAATTTGAAAAACAGTGGAATGTCATTTTTATAAATAATTTTGTTGGGTATGATTTCTATTAAACTGTTTGTTTAATCAAATGTCTTTTGAAGTTTTGTCATGAAATGTTAATTGAACCAAACGATGGATTCACTTGTTTATTAATGTAAATATGCAATAACATTCTGTATAACATTCTTAATAACCTTGCTTTAACATTATTCTACTGTTCTTCAAATTAACATTTTATTACACTGACTTTTTAATAAACACTTTATCAACGGGGGGCGTCGATTTATATTTTTGGGTACTGCTCTGGTTGCTAGACATACAAACAGGGAAATATACCCCTTTTGAAACTGTCTTCCTCGACCAGAGCTCGTTCGGATCGGTATGGGACCACAATAATCTACACCTGTCTTAGCAAAGACTGGCGCAGGTTTAACCCTATCAACTGGGAGATTTCTCATTTTTTGGGTTGAAGACGTGGCGCGGAATCGTAAACATTTAATGCAACGTCGAAGTCTAGCCTTGACTGCTTGGCGACCTTGAGGAATCCAGTACCTTTGTCTAAGAGTAGACAAGGTTAGTTGTGTTCCCCCGTAAAGTGTGAGCTTATGACTTTGTTCAATTATAAGATTTGTGAGCGTAGAATTTTTAGGGAGAATGAGAGGAAACTTTTCATCCGGGTTAAGTATGGAATGCTTTAGACGTCCACCAACTCGAAGAAGTTGGTCATCGTCTAACTTCGGATCAAGACGTATCAGATGACTTTTCATAGATATTGACTTTTTATTAGATAAAGCGGAAATTTCAGAACCATAAGCTCTTTTTGGGACAGCTCTCACCCATAGATGACGTGCAGCTACAATCTCATTTGGAGTTAGAGAGCTAGTTGGTTCATCTGAAGGTTTAAATCTTACTAAACAGTGCAGCCAGCGTCTGCACCAGGCTGTTACTCGGAGAAGACGTAGAAAAGTAGAAGCATAAGGTCGAAATAAGTTCCATAATACATCCTCGGGTAGAGTAACTTGATGAGCGGTCATCCGTTTTTCAAGTGGATCGTTGGTTTCAGACGGGGTCTGATCGGGAAGCCAACGATCGCATGAGTCAATCAAATATTGCGGTCCCTGCCACCATAGAGTGTGCAGCTTTAATTGCTCAGGAAGTAAACCCCTAGTTGCACAGTCAGCAGGATTATCGTTCCCCTCAAGCATTCCCCTCAAGCATTACCCTCGAGCAGAGGGTAGTGTCGTTTGGATTGAGATCACGCGGTTAGCTACAAATGTTTTCCACGTAGAGGGGGAGGATCTAAGCCACACGAGCACATTTGTGCTATCAGTCCACAAGTGAACTTCAGTTTGATTTAAGTCAAGAACCATTAGTACTCTTTTTACTAGGCGAACAAGAAGTTGTGCTCCGCAAAGTTCTAATCGAGGTATGCTAAGTTGTTTTATCGGAGCGACTCTAGTTTTAGAGGATATCAATCTCGAAGTCATGGCATTAGTATTCGTACAGATTCTAACGTAGACTACAGCAGCATATGCGAACTGTGAAGCGTCAGAAAATCCATGAATCTCTGTGAACGACATGAGTTTCGAGATTCCGACCCAACGTGGAATATTAATTTTATTCACATTTCGTAAAGCTTCATAAATGGTTAACCACTGCTGAAAATAGTTTTCGCTTAGTGGTGAGTCCTAAACGTGTCCAGATTCCCAGAGTGCTCTCATAAAGACTTTACACATTATTATAATTGGCGAGAGTAAGCCTAAAGGGTCAAAAAGTTTAGAAATACTAGACAGAACTGTGTGTTTTGTAATAATTTCAGGTAGCTCTAATGGCATTGAATGGAAAATAAAGGAATCTGAATCTGGTTGCCAATGTAATCCAAGCATGTGATATTCTACATCAGCTTGCCATGAAAGTGATTGAGATGCAGCCACCCAATCTGGGGGTAGATGATTTAACAAGGACGGGTCATTGGACGTCCACTTACGGAGCGGGAATCCGCCCGCCTTGAGGAGTCCAATGTATTCGATTTGTAATTGGAGAGCTGATTGGATATCATCATCACCGTCGAAAAGATCATCTACATAAATGTGCTCAGTCAAATTTTTAGCAGCGGTAGGGAAATTAATCTCTTCATCCTTTGCTAACTGTTTGATCACACGGTTTGCTAGATAAGGAGAGCTCGCAAGACCATATGTCACAGTCGTTGAATTATACGAGATTGGTGGACCAGAAGGATCTGTTCGCCACAGTTTTCTCTGATAATTTCTATCGTCAGGGTGAACGAGAATTTGGCGAAACATCTTTTCGATGTCCGCCGAAAATATAATACGATATTTTCTCCATCGTAAGAGAATATCGGATAGTTCAGAGTGCAATTTTGGGCCTACATGAAGACAATCATTAAGAGAAGTACCTGAGGAGGTACGTTGTGACCCATTAAAAACAACACGTAGCTTAGTGGTTGTGCTGCTTTCCTTGATAACACCATGGTGTTGTAAGTAAAAGCAGCATACATGTCTAGGCGAAAAGTTACGTGTTTCTTCCATGTGCTTAAGTATAAGATACTCTTGAAGAAATTTTGAGTAAGTTTCGAAAAATTGGGAACTATGTTCAAATCGCCGTTCCATACTCTAAAGTGTGCGCAGTGCTTGAGTACGGGAACCACCAAGTAAATCAGGAGGTTTTTTAAAAGGGAGACGCACTGTATATCGACCTTGAAGTGTGCGAGAGAAATTACTAGAAAAATGGTCTTCACACTCCTGCTCCTCTTTTGTTAAGAACTGGGAGACAGGTTTTGAGATTTCTTCTTGTTCCCAAAACTTTTGCAATAAGTTAGGAAGAGATTCATTGTTAAAACAAGGTAAACTTATTACAGCTCTTGACAGAGATGGTGTATCATTAATTGCACCTAACGATTCTGTAGTCGTTTTTTTTAGTGGCCCTGTCAAGATCCAGCCTAATGCTGTTTGTTGTGCATTAATAGGACTTGAAGGATCAGTTTTGAGTCCTGGCCTTATTACTGTCGCATATACTTCACTAATTAAATTGATTAATTCAATTGGTTCGGAAGAATTTAGATTAGGATCTGCCAATTCTAAATTCTTGAATTGACACAATCCTTGGGATCCTGTAATTCGTAGAGGAGTATAATCAGTAAGTTTAGGAAGGATCAAGGCAAAAATTTGCAATTTAAATTGATTGATATTATGTTTCGGAGAAACTATAAATTCAACGGATCCTTTAGATCGTCCAGAAGGTGTTGCACCTATTCTGGAAATGCTTAAGGTTGTTGAACTCCTACTTAATCTAAGTTCTTTTACAAGAGATTCGGATTGAAATTGCATTCTGCACAAGGGTCGATGAGTGCTCGGACTGAAGTAGTCGCTCCGACTTGGGACGTAAGAGTTACTATAGCGGTACCCAAAATCACGGGAGAATATTTTGACGCAGAAGCATCTGATATATGCCCTGTAACAGTAACCGACTGTGAAGGTGCGACCTCTGTTGGTAACTGAGGTCCTAATGTACCTTGCAATGTGGCTGTTGTTGTAGGATGGGACTTCATTTTATTAGGATCCTGTAAAGGGGAATGATATCGCTGGAATCACACCCCTTTTGTGAACGGCAATCCTTTACCGAATGTGAACCCAAGCAATTATAACAAAGTTTATTTGTTTTAACAATATCGAACCTTTGTTGAATGGATTTTGTTTTAAATGTTGAACAAGCACCAAGATAGTGGTCTTGTTAGCAACAAGAGCATTGTTGCTGTTTGTTCTGACTTACAAGTTTACTCCTTGATATAGGATGTGCTTTAACAGATTTATTCTGTTTTGATGTAGGATTGTTTGTCTTAGGAATGTTGGTAGAATTGATCAAGGATTCGAGGGTGCGAACCCGTGTAGTTAGGAATGTTTTAAGAGCCTCAAAGGTAGGAGGATCAGTAGAGGCTCCTAAAGAGTTCTTCCAATCACGACGAGTCTGAGGATCAAGTCTTTGTACAGTAATATAAACTAGCCAGTCGTCCCAATCTGTAACTGGTCTATTGAGGTTTTCTAAAGTACCAATGGCGTCCAAGGTACCGTTAAGGAGTAGTTTCAATTCATTCACCGATTCCGTAGTCATAGATTTCAATTTACATAATGAAGAGATTTGTACGTTAACTAAAAGTCTTAAATTTTCATATTGATCAGACAGTAAATCCCAAGATCTAGCAAAATTATCAGCTGTGGTAGGAATATTTTGGAGTAATTGAGCTGCTTCACCAGTTAAGGAGCCCTTGAGATAATGCATACGTTCGATATCAGATAGAGATCTATTTTCAATTATAATTGATTTGAATAAATCTCGAAAGCCAGTCCAAAATTCATAATTTCCCGAAAATTTAGGTAGATCAATGCAAGGTAAGTGTTGCCTAATACGAGTTTCAGAGACAGCTAGTTGTTGGTTATTTGGAACAGGGGGAGGTGGAGGAGGAGGAGTTGATAAGGAGTTCAACTTGTCTAAAAAGATGCCCTTTTGTGTCAAATAATCCTCCTCTACTACTGAAACAAAATCCTCTTTAAAATAATCTATAGATCTAATTGTTTCATTGTCACATAAACTTGGAATCAGATCATGTTGATTCTGAAATAGTCCCCATTTTTTTTCTAGATTTTCTAACCTTGCTTGACAAGGCCCCAAAGTCATGGCAGCAGCTCCAAGTTTTTGAAAGTTTGTATATGCTCGCGTAATGTGACCCGCAGTCTTAGTTTGACTAGCTAATAAATCTACTAAGTCTAATACAGGCATCTTGTTTCTGGTTGGATAAAATTAAATCAAAATAAAAGTACAATGAATGTAATATACTTAAAGTGTACTCGTATTATTTTAATCAATTCGTAAATAAAATGTTAAACTATTAGTGATGTCAAAACGAAAAGGCATGAATTATGACACATATCCTTACATTTCATGAGCAAGTATAGTTAAATTATTTAAGAATTCCAATTAAACAAATGTATAATCAAATTGTAGCTTGAATTTTAACAATGTCCCTGTAATGTTCAATTAAGGTTTTAAGTTGTTAGATCAAAATAAGGTAAATTAAAAAAAATATATTCATTACAGTTTTTGAATTTTACAAGAGATGCTACAAAGCTTCAAAATTTCTTAATACACTTCAGAAAATTATAATTCGTAAGAAAGTTTACACTCATTGTTTTTCGCATGTTAGTACTCTAATTATAAGGAAGTTCACATTAAACTTAAAGCAATTCTAGTAAATTGTTACAATGTACGTAATCTCAGTTACTCTATTTATGAAAAATTTCAGAATAGTATTTTGTTTAATTGATTTAAATTTATAATAAATGACTGATCAATATCAGTAACTATAGTTGGAGAGAAAAAGAAGTAAAAGAAATTTCAAAAAAGAAAATTTTAAGTTGAAGATTAATCTAGATTGACTTTAAAATTGTAAACGCATCGAAGATTATCTGTTAATTTAAATAATATATGGAGAGATCTTACTTTAAGTACAAACTACTTGAATATTAAAGTAGAAGAAGATGTGACGATCCTGGTGACGTAGCAATTGAGATTTCTGATGAGGATGATCCAAGTCGAAGTTTACAGTATTCTTAGAGTATTCAGCAGGAGTCAGGATACATAGTAAATGTAGGTGTCATCATCTGTAGCGGCAATTATCAAGTAGTTGATTTTGACTTAAGAATGGATGTAGAGTCAAACTTTCAATATTTTGTATAGGCCTGTATGGTAAGGTTGACAAGCAACGTAGTCTACGTGTGAGTTTTGCGCTCGTAATGTATTGGATTGAGTTCTATGTGTGAGGAAGCAATTAGTGCAAGGGAGATAGTTTAATAGGCAACGAGCTGCTCCAAGTAGTAAAGCTCAACGAGTCACACACACCGATGACCTGTAGATTCAGATGGTGAGTGTGATTATGGAGAGAGACAAGTATCTATAAGTAGTAGAAGATGCAACATTCCTGTACTATGTGTACTTTCAGCAAAGATTGACCTTTAAGAAGGGCAAAAATCAAAATATCTTCAAACTTTCAATTTCTTGAAATATATTTCAATTAGGCCTTGAATTCTTCGTTTGCACTGGATGTAAAATTCAGTTTCTCAAAACGCTGTTTTAATTTAAACAATTTAGCAAAAAATTAGAAGATTGCTGAATTATATTCACTGAATTTTCCCTTGCAGATGATGTAAGAAAAAATGTGATCGAAGAACTCACTGCTAATAGATATTAAAAATCACAATTTTTTATATAATGTTAAAATTGTTAATTAAATACAGTCACTAACACTAGAACCTTGCACCACACTTTACAACTAATCTACAAATCCGGCTCGAAGGACCATAATGTTCCGGGTTTGCGAGATAAAGAATTATTACACCAATTATTTGAATAAACTATCTAAATATTTATTTACACTGCTCATGGTAAAATACAAGTTTAATAATTATTAATTTTTTTAATTCAGTGTGCCGGTTTCACGACTGAGTAACTTATGTTAAGGTTCAACTACGAGCATGTATATCAAGTTAGCAGAGCAACCTTGGAAAAATCCAAAATGCAACATTGGAACATTTGCCGTTAATTTGCCGCTAATTAGTCGTGAAAAAACCGATTTTGCCGTTTTCGAATTTTTAAAAAAAACAGGATGCACTGCTAACTTGATATCAACTTAGCAGTACACCCGTCACAAAATCCACAGTTTTTCAGATAGAACAATTTTTAACAGGTCAGAATTTGCCGTTTTTTTTGCCGTAATCGAACAGCATTAACACTTTTTCAAAAAATCAAAAAAATTTTTTTTTGATTTTTTTTTTTTTTTTTTAAGACATTTTTAGACTAAAAAACTTATAATTATCAACTATATTATAAATTTTAAGAACTTACTAACAGAATATTACTCATTCAACAAATATTTTTATACCACCAAACTTATAACAAAAAAATTAATGAAATTTAATAATTGCCATTCGAGGAAAGCTAAAAAACCGACCGCAGATAACAATTTTTTTCTGAAAATATGCAGTAAAAAGTAAGCGCATCACGAATGCACCATCACAACTAGATTCACAAAAAGTAATATTAATGCGTTTAGAAACAACAAACCTCTAACAAATAGCCCAAACGGCAAATTCCCATCACAAAACAAATCCCGAAAAGAACCTAATTTACTAATTAAGCGACTGCACTGCTAACTTTTACCTATTTTCCAAACCAAACTGACTCAACACCCCAATCATGAGGATTCCTCATCACCAATCCTCAAGGATAAATCATTCAGCCCAAACGGCAAATTCCCATCACAAAACTAATCCCGAAAAGAACCTAATTTACTAATTAAGCGACTGCACTGCTAACTTTTACCTATTTTCCAAAACTAACTGACTCCACACCCCAATCATGAGGATTCCTCATTACCAATCCTCACGGATAAATCATTCAGCCCAAACGGCAAATTCCCATCACAAAACTAATCCCGAAAAAAACCTAATTTACTAATTAAGCGACTGCACTGCTAACTTTTACCTATTTTTCAAAACTAACTTAATATACAGCCCAATGATGATGATTACTGATCACCAATCCTCACGGATAAATCATTCAGCCCAAACGGCAAATTCCCATCACAAAACTAATCCCGAAAAGAACCTAATTTACTAATTAAGCGACTACACTGCTAACTTTTACCTATTTTCCAAAACTAACTGACTCCACACCCCAATCATGAGGGTTCCTCATCACCAATTCTCACGGATAAATCATTCAGACCAAACGGCAAATTCCCATCACAAAACTAATCCCGAAAAGAACCTAATTTACTAGTTAAGCGACTGTACTGCTAACTTTTACCTATTTTTTAAAACTTACTGAATCTACAGCCCAATGATGATGATTACTGATCACCAAACCTCACGGATAAATGATTCAGCCCAAACGGCAAATTCCCATCACATAAAAACTCCCGAAAAGAACCTAATTTACTAATTAAGCGACTGTACTGCTAACTTTTACCTATTTTTTAAAACTTACTGAATCTACAGCCCAATGATGATGATTACTGATCACCAATCCTAACGGATAAATCATTCAGTCCAAACGGCAAATTCCCATCACGTAAAAACTCCCGAAAAGAACCTAATTTACTAATTAAGCGACTGTACTGCTAACTTTTACCTATTTCTCAAAACTAACTGAATCTACAGCCCAATGATGATGATTACTGATCACTTATCCTCACGGATAAATTAATCAGCCCAAACGGCAAATTCCCATCACGTAAAAACTCCCGAAAAGAACCTAATTTACTAATTAAGCGACTGTACTGCTAACTTTTACCATTTTTTTAAAACTAACTGAATCTACAGCCCAATAATGAAGATTACTGATCACCAATCCTCACGGATAAATAACTCAGCCCAAACGGCAAATTCCCATCACAAAACTAATACCGAAAAGAACCTAATTTACTAATTAAGCGACTGCACTGCTAACTTTTACCTATTTTCCAAAACTAACTGACTCCACATCCCAATCATGAGGATTCCTCATCACCAATCCTCACGGATAAATCATTCAGCCCAAACGGCAAATTCCCATTACATAAAAACTCCCGAAAAGAACCTAATTTACTAATTAAGCGACTGTACTGCTAACTTTTACCTATTTTTTAAAACTTACTGAATCTACAGCCCAATGATGATGATTACTGATCACCAATCCTAACGGATAAATCATTCAGCCCAAACGGCAAATTCCCATCACGTAAAAACTCCCGAAAAGAACCTAATTTACTAATTAAGCGACTGTACTGCTAACTTTTACCTATTTTTCAAAACTAACTGAATCTACAGCCCAATGATAATGATTACTGATCACCAATCCTCACGGATAAATCATTCAGCCCAAACGGCAAATTCCCATAACGTAAAAACTCTCGAAAAGAACCTAATTTACTAATTAAGCGACTGTACTACTAACTTTTACCTATTTTTTAAAACTTACTGAATCTACAGCCCAATGATGATGATTACTGATCACCAATCCTAACGGATAAATCATTCAGCCCAAACGGCAAATTCCCATCACGTAAAAACTCCCGAAAAGAACCTAATTTACTAATTAAGCGACTGTACTGCTAACTTTTACCTATTTTTTAAAACTAACTGCATCTACAGCCCAATGATGATGATTACTGATCACCAATCCTCACGGATAAATCATTCAGCCCAAACGGCAAATTCCCATCACATAAAAACTCCCTGAAAGAACCTAATTTACTAATTAAGCGACTGCACTGCTAACTTGTACCTATTTTTCAAAACTAACTGAATCTACAGCCCAATGATGATGATTACTGATCACTAATCCTCACGGATAAATCATTCAGCCCAAACGGCAAATTCCCATCACAAAACTAATCCCGAAAAAAACCTAATTTACTAATTAAGCGACTGCACTGCTAACTTTTACCTATTTTTCAAAACTAACTGAATCTACAGCCCAATGATGATGATTACTGATCACCAATCCTCACGGATAAATCATTCAGCCTAAACGGCAAATTCCCATCACAAAACTAATCCCGAAAAGAACCTAATTTACTAATTAAGCGACTGCACTGCTAACTTTTACCTATTTTCCAAAACTAACTGACTCCACACCCCAATCATGAGGATTCCTCATCACCAATCCTCACGGATAAATCATTCAGCCCAAACGGCAAATTCCCATTACATAAAAACTCCCGAAAAGAACCTAATTTACTAATTAAGCGACTGTACTGCTACCTTTTACCTATTTTTAAAAACTTACTGAATGTACAGCCCAATGATGATGATTACTGATCACCAATCCTAACGGATAAATCATTCAGCCCAAACGGCAAATTCCCATCACGTAAAAACTCCCGAAAAGAACCTAATTTACTAATTAAGCGACTGTACTGCTAACTTTTACCTATTTTTTAAAACTAACTGAATCTACAGCCCAATGATGATGATTACTGATCACCAATCCTCACGGATAAATCATTCAGCCCAAACGGCAAATTCCCATTACATAAAAACTCCCGAAAAGAACCTAATTTACTAATTAAGCGACTGCACTGCTAACTTTTACCTATTTTTTAAAACTAACTGAATCTACAGCCCAATGATAATGATTACTGATCACCAATCCTCACGGATAAATCATTCAGCTGAAACGGCAAATTCCCATCACATAAAAACTCCCGAAAAGAACCTAATTTACTAATTAAGCGACTGTACTTCTAACTTTTACCTTTTTTTCAAAACTAACTGCATCTACAGCCCAATGATGATGATTACTGATCACCAATCCTCACGGATAAATCATTCAGCCCAAACGGCAAATTCCCATCACAAAACTAATCCCGAAAAAAACCTAATTTACTAATTAAGCGACTGCACTGCTAACTTGTACCTATTTTTCAAAACTAACTGAATCTACAGCCCAATGATGATGATTACTGATCACTTATCCTCACGGATAAATCATTCAGCCCAAACGGCAAATTCCCATCACAAAACTAATCCCGAAAAAAACCTAATTTACTAATTAAGCGACTGCACTGCTAACTTTTACCTATTTTTCAAAACTAACTGAATCTACAGCCCAATGATGATGATTACTGATCACCAATCCTCACGGATAAATCATTCAGCCCAAACGGCAAATTTCCATCACGTAAAAACTCCCGAAAAGAACCTAATTTACTAATTAAGCGACTGTACTGCTAACTTTTACCTATTTTTCAAAACTAACTGAATCTACAGCCCAATGATGATGATTACTGATCACCAATCCTCACGGATAAATCATTCAGCCCAAACGGCAAATTCCCACCACAAAACTAATCCCGAAAAGAACCTAATTTACTAATTAAGCGACTGCACTGCTAACTTTTACCTATTTTCCAAAACTAACTGACTCCACACCCCAATCATGAGGATTCCTCATCACCAATCCTCACGGATAAATCATTCAGCCCAAACGGCAAATTCCCATTACATAAAAACTCCCGAAAAGAACCTAATTTACTAATTAAGCGACTGTACTGCTAACTTTTACCATTTTTTTAAAACTAACTGAATCTACAGCCCAATAATGATGATTACTGATCACCAATCCTCACGGATAAATAACTCAGCTCAAACGGCAAATTCCCATCACAAAACTAATACCGAAAAGAACCTAATTTACTAATTAAGCGACTGTACTGCTAACTTTTACCTATTTTTTAAAACTAACTGCATCTACAGCCCAATGATGATGATTACTGATCACCAATCCTTACGGATAAATCATTCAGCCCAAACGGCAAATTCCCATCACATAAAAACTCCCGAAAAGAACCTAATTTACTAATTAAGCGACTGCACTGCTAACTTGTACCTATTTTTCAAAACTAACTGAATCTACAGCCCAATGATGATGATTACTGATCACTAATCCTCACGGATAAATCATTCAGCCCAAACGGCAAATTCCCATCACAAAACTAATCCCGAAAAAAAACTAATTTACTAATTAAGCGACTGCACTGCTAACTTTTACCTATTTTTCAAAACTAACTGAATCTACAGCCCAATGATGATGATTACTGATCACCAATCCTCACGGATAAATCATTCAGCCCAAACGGCAAATTCCCATCACAAAACTAATCCCGAAAAGAACCTAATTTACTAATTAAGCGACTGCACTGCTAACTTTTACCTATTTTCCAAAACTAACTGACTCCACACCCCAATCATGAGGATTCCTCATCACCAATCCTCACGGATAAATCATTCAGCCCAAACGGCAAATTCCCATTACATAAAAACTCCCGAAAAGAACCTAATTTACTAATTAAGCGACTGTACTGCTAACTTTTACCTATTTTTAAAAACTTACTGAATCTACAGCCCAATGATGATGATTACTGATCACCAATCCTAACGGATAAATCATTCAGCCCAAACGGCAAATTCCCATCACGTAAAAACTCCCGAAAAGAACCTAATTTACTAATTAAGCGACTGTACTGCTAGCTTTTACCTATTTTTTAAAACTAACTGAATCTACAGCCCAATGATGATGATTACTGATCACCAATCCTCACGGATAAATCATTCAGCCCAAACGGCAAATTCCCATTACATAAAAACTCCCGAAAAGAACCTAATTTACTAATTAAGCGACTGCACTGCTAACTTGTACCTATTTTTCAAAACTAACTGAATCTACAGCCCAATGATGATGATTACTGATCACTTATCCTCACGGATAAATCATTCAGCCCAAACGGCAAATTCCCATCACAAAACTAATCCCGAAAAAAACCTAATTTACTAATTAAGCGACTGCACTGCTAACTTTTACCTATTTTTCAAAACTAACTGAATCTACAGCCCAATGATGATGATTACTGATCACCAATCCTCACGGATAAATCATTCAGCCCAAACGGCAAATTCCCATCACAAAACTAATCCCGAAAAGAACCTAATTTACTAATTAAGCGACTGCACTGCTAACTTTTACCTATTTTCCAAAACTAACTGACTCCACACCCCAATCATGAGGATTCCTCATCACCAATCCTCACGGATAAATCATTCAGCCCAAACGGCAAAGTCCCATTACATAAAAACTCCCGAAAAGAACCTAATTTACTAATTAAGCGACTGTACTGCTAACTTTTACCTATTTTTAAAAACTTACTGAATCTACAGCCCAATGATGATGATTACTGATCACCAATCCTAACGGATAAATCATTCAGCCCAAACGGCAAATTCCCATCACGTAAAAACTCCCGAAAAGAACCTAATTTACTAATTAAGCGACTGTACTGCTAACTTTTACCTATTTTTTAAAACTAACTGAATCTACAGCCCAATGATAATGATTACTGATCACCAATCCTCACGGATAAATCATTCAGCCCAAACGGCAAATTCCCATTACATAAAAACTCCCGAAAAGAACCTAATTTACTAATTAAGCGACTGCACTGCTAACTTTTACCTATTTTTCAAAACTAACTGAATCTACAGCCCAATGATAATGATTACTGATCACCAATCCTCACGGATAAATCATTCAGCCCAAACGGCAAATTCCCATCACAAAACTAATCCCGAAAAAAACCTAATTTACTAATTAAGCGACTGCACTGCTAACTTTTACCTATTTTTCAAAACTAACTGAATCTACAGCCCAATGATGATGATTACTGATCACCAATCCTCACGGATAAATCATTCAGCCCAAACGGCAAATTTCCATCACGTAAAAACTCCCGAAAAGAACCTAATTTACTAATTAAGCGACTGTACTGCTAACTTTTACCTATTTTTCAAAACTAACTGAATCTACAGCCCAATGATGATGATTACTGCTCACCAATCCTTACGGATAAATCATTTAGCCCAAACGGCAAATTCCCATCACAAAACTAATCCCGAAAAGAACCTAATTTACTAATTAAGCGACTGCACTGCTAACTTTTACCTATTTTCCAAAACTAACTGACTCCACACCCCAATCATGAGGATTCCTCATCACCAATCCTCACGGATAAATCATTCAGCCCAAACGGCAAATTCCCATTACATAAAAACTCCCGAAAAGAACCTAATTTACTAATTAAGCGACTGTACTGCTAACTTTTACCTATTTTTAAAAACTTACTGAATCTACAGCCCAATGATGATGATTACTGATCACCAATCCTAACGGATAAATCATTCAGCCCAAACGGCAAATTCCCATCACGTAAAAACTCCCGAAAAGAACCTAATTTACTAATTAAGCGACTGTACTGCTAACTTTTACCTATTTTTTAAAACTAACTGAATCTACAGCCCAATGATGATGATTACTGATCACCAATCCTCACGGATAAATCATTCAGCCCAAACGGCAAATTCCCATTACATAAAAACTCCCGAAAAGAACCTAATTTACTAATTAAGCGACTGCACTGCTAACTTTTACCTATTTTTCAAAACTAACTGAATCTACAGCCCAATGATAATGATTACTGATCACCAATCCTCACGGATAAATCATTCAGCCCAAACGGCAAATTCCCATAACGTAAAAACTCTCGAAAAGAACCTAATTTACTAATTAAGCGACTGTACTTCTAACTTTTACCTTTTTTTTAAAACTAACTGAATCTACAGCCCAATGATGATGATTACTGATCACCAATCCTCACGGATAAATCATTCAGCCCAAACGGCAAATTCCCATCACATAAAAACTCCCGAAAAGAACCTAATTTACTAATTAAGCGACTGTACTGCTAACTTTTACCTATTTTTTAAAACTAACTGCATCTACAGCCCAATGATGATGATTACTGATCACCAATCCTCACGGATAAATCATTCAGCCCAAACGGCAAATTCCCATTACATAAAAACTCCCGAAAAGAACCTAATTTACTAATTAAGCGACTGCACTGCTAACTTGTACCTATTTTTCAAAACTAACTGAATCTACAGCCCAATGATGATGATTACTGATCACTAATCCTTACGGATAAATCATTCAGCCCAAACGGCAAATTCCCATCACAAAACTTATCCCGAAAAAAACCTAATTTACTAATTAAACGACTGCACTGCTAACTTTTACCTATTTTTCAAAACTAACTGAATCTACAGCCCAATGATGATGATTACTGATCACCAATCCTCACGGATAAATCATTTAGCCCAAACGGCAAATTCCCATCACAAAACTAATCCCGAAAAGAACCTAATTTACTAATTAAGCGACTGCACTGCTAACTTTTACCTATTTTCCAAAACTAACTGACTCCACACCCCAATCATGAGGATTCCTCATCACCAATCCTCACGGATAAATCATTCAGCCCAAACGGCAAATTCCCATTACATAAAAACTCCCGAAAAGAACCTAATTTACTAATTAAGCGACTGTACTGCTAACTTTTACCTATTTTTAAAAACTTACTGAATCTACAGCCCAATGATGATGATTACTGATCACCAATCCTAACGGATAAATCATTCAGCCCAAACGGCAAATTCCCATCACGTAAAAACTCCCGAAAAGAACCTAATTTACTAATTGAGCGACTGTACTGCTAACTTTTACCTATTTTTTAAAACTAACTGAATCTACAGCCCAATGATGATGATTACTGATCACCAATCCTCACGGATAAATCATTCAGCCCAAACGGCAAATTCCCATTACATAAAAACTCCCGAAAAGAACCTAATTTACTAATTAAGCGACTGCACTGCTAACTTTTACCTATTTTTCAAAACTAACTGAATCTACAGTCCAATGATAATGATTACTGATCACCAATCCTCACGGATAAATCATTCAGCCCAAACGGCAAATTCCCATAACGTAAAAACTCTCGAAAAGAACCTAATTTACTAATTAAGCGACTGTACTGCTAACTTTTACCTATTTTTTAAAACTAACTGCATCTACAGCCCAATGATGATGATTACTGATCACCAATCCTCACGGATAAATCATTCAGCCCAAACGGCAAATTCCCATAACGTAAAAACTCTCGAAAAGAACCTAATTTACTAATTAAGCGACTGTACTGCTAACTTTTACCTATTTTTTAAAACTAACTGCATCTACAGCCCAATGATGATGATTACTGATCACCAATCCTCACGGATAAATCATTCAGCCCAAACGGCAAATTCCCATCACTTAAAAACTCCCGAAAAGAACCTAATTTACTAATTAAGCGACTGTACTGCTAACTTTTACCTATTTTTTAAAACTAACTGCATCTACAGCCCAATGATGATGATTACTGATCACCAATCCTCACGGATAAATCATTCAGCCCAAACGGCAAATTCCCATTACATAAAAACTCCCGAAAAGAACCTAATTTACTAATTAAGCGACTGCACTGCTAACTTTTACCTATTTTTCAAAACTAACTGAATCTACAGTCCAATGATAATGATTACTGATCACCAATCCTCACGGATAAATCATTCAGCCCAAACGGCAAATTCCCATAACGTAAAAACTCTCGAAAAGAACCTAATTTACTAATTAAGCGACTGTACTGCTAACTTTTACCTATTTTTTAAAACTAACTGCATCTACAGCCCAATGATGATGATTACTGATCACCAATCCTCACGGATAAATCATTCAGCCCAAACGGCAAATTCCCATAACGTAAAAACTCTCGAAAAGAACCTAATTTACTAATTAAGCGACTGTACTGCTAACTTTTACCTATTTTTTAAAACTAACTGCATCTACAGCCCAATGATGATGATTACTGATCACCAATCCTCACGGATAAATCATTCAGCCCAAACGGCAAATTCCCATCACTTAAAAACTCCCGAAAAGAACCTAATTTACTAATTAAGCGACTGCACTGCTAACTTTTACCTATTTTTCAAAACTAACTGAATCTACAGTCCAATGATAATGATTACTGATCACCAATCCTCACGGATAAATCATTCAGCCCAAACGGCAAATTCCCATAACGTAAAAACTCTCGAAAAGAACCTAATTTACTAATTAAGCGACTGTACTGCTAACTTTTACCTATTTTTTAAAACTAACTGCATCTACAGCCCAATGATGATGATTACTGATCACCAATCCTCACGGATAAATCATTCAGCCCAAACGGCAAATTCCCATAACGTAAAAACTCTCGAAAAGAACCTAATTTACTAATTAAGCGACTGTACTGCTAACTTTTACCTATTTTTTAAAACTAACTGCATCTACAGCCCAATGATGATGATTACTGATCACCAATCCTCACGGATAAATCATTCAGCCCAAACGGCAAATTCCCATCACTTAAAAACTCCCGAAAAGAACCTAATTTACTAATTAAGCGACTGTACTGCTAACTTTTACCTATTTTTTAAAACTAACTGCATCTACAGCCCAATGATGATGATTACTGATCACCAATCCTCACGGATAAATCATTCAGCCCAAACGGCAAATTCCCATTACATAAAAACTCCCGAAAAGAACCTAATTTACTAATTAAGCGACTGCACTGCTAACTTTTACCTATTTTTCAAAACTAACTGAATCTACAGTCCAATGATAATGATTACTGATCACCAATCCTCACGGATAAATCATTCAGCCCAAACGGCAAATTCCCATAACGTAAAAACTCTCGAAAAGAACCTAATTTACTAATTAAGCGACTGTACTGCTAACTTTTACCTATTTTTTAAAACTAACTGCATCTACAGCCCAATGATGATGATTACTGATCACCAATCCTCACGGATAAATCATTCAGCCCAAACGGCAAATTCCCATAACGTAAAAACTCTCGAAAAGAACCTAATTTACTAATTAAGCGACTGTACTGCTAACTTTTACCTATTTTTTAAAACTAACTGCATCTACAGCCCAATGATGATGATTACTGATCACCAATCCTCACGGATAAATCATTCAGCCCAAACGGCAAATTCCCATCACTTAAAAACTCCCGAAAAGAACCTAATTTACTAATTAAGCGACTGTACTGCTAACTTTTACCTATTTTTTAAAACTAACTGCATCTACAGCCCAATGATGATGATTACTGATCACCAATCCTCACGGATAAATCATTCAGCCCAAACGGCAAATTCCCATCACATAAAAACTCCCGAAAAGAACCTAATTTACTAATTAAGCGACTGCACTGCTAACTTGTACCTATTTTTCAAAACTAACTGAATCTACAGCCCAATGATGATGATTACTGATCACTAATCCTCACGGATAAATCATTCAGCCCAAACGGCAAATTCCCATCACAAAACTAATCCCGAAAAAAACCTAATTTACTAATTAAGCGACTGCACTGCAAACTTTTACCTATTTTTCAAAACTAACTGAATCTACAGCCCAATGATGATGATTACTGATCACCAATCCTCACGGATAAATCATTCAGCCCAAACGGCAAATTCCCATCACAAAACTAATCCCGAAAAGAACCTAATTTACTAATTAAGCGACTGCACTGCTAACTTTTACCTATTTTCCAAAACTAACTGACTCCACACCCCAATCATGAGGATTCCTCATCACCAATCCTAACGGATAAATCATTCAGCCTAAACGGCAAATTCCCATTACATAAAAACTCCCGAAAAGAACCTAATTTACTAATTAAGCGACTGTACTGCTAACTTTTACCTATTTTTTAAAACTTACTGAATCTACAGCCCAATGATGATGATTACTGATCACCAATTCTAACGGATAAATCATTCAGCCCAAACGGCAAATTCCCATCACGTAAAAACTCCCGAAAAGAACCTAATTTACTAATTAAGCGACTGTACTGCTAACTTTTACCTATTTTTTAAAACTAACTGAATCTACAGCCCAATGATGATGATTACTGATCACCAATCCTCACGGATAAATCATTCAGCCCAAACGGCAAATTCCCATTACATAAAAACTCCCGAAAAGAACCTAATTTACTAATTAAGCGACTGCACTGCTAACTTTTACCTATTTTTCAAAACTAACTGAATCTACAGCCCAATGATAATGATTACTGATCACCAATCCTCACGGATAAATCATTCAGCCCAAACGGCAAATTCCCATCACAAAACTAATCCCGAAAAGAACCTAATTTACTAATTAAGCGACTGCACTGCTAACTTTTACCTATTTTCCAAAACTAACTAACTCCACACCCCAATTATGAGGATTCCTCATCACCAATCCTCACGGATAAATCATTCAGACCAAACGGCAAATTCCCATCACAAAACTAATCCCGAAAAGAACCTAATTTACTAATTAAGCGACTGTACTGCTAACTTTTACCTTTTTTTCAAAACTAACTGAATCTACAGCCCAATGATGATGATTACTGATCACCAATCCTCACGGATAAATGATTTAGCCCAAACGGCAAATTCCTATTACATAAAAACTCCCGAAAAGAACCTAATTTACTAATTAAGCGACTGTACTGCTCACTTTTACCTTTTTTTTAAAACTAACTGAATCTACAGCCCAATGATGATGATTACTGATCACCAATCCTCACGGATAAATCATTCAGCCCAAACGGCAAATTCCCATCACATAAAAACTCCCGAAAAGAACCTAATTTACTAATTAAGCGACTGTACTGCTAACTTTTAACTATTTTTTAAAACTTACTGACTCCACACCCCAATCATGAGGATTCCTCATCACCAATCCTCACGGATAAATCATTCAGCCCAAACGGCAAATTCCCATCACAAAACTAATCTAAAAAAAAACCTAATTTACTAATTAAGCGACTGCACTGCTAACTTTTACCTATCTTCCAAAACAAACTGACTCAACACCCCAATCATGAGGATTCTTCATCACCAATCCTCACGGATAAATCATTCAGCCCAAACGGCAAATTTCCATCACGTAAAAACTCCCGAAAAGAACCTAATTTACTAATTAAGCGACTGTACTGCTAACATTTACCTATTTCTCAAAACTAACTGAATCTACAGCCCAATGATGATGATTACTGATCACTTATCCTCACGGATAAATTAATCAGCCCAAACGGCAAATTCCCATCACGTAAAAACTCCCGAAAAGATTCTAATTTACTAATTAAGCGACTGTACTGCTAACTTTTACCTTTTTTTCAAAACTAACTGAATCTACAGCCCAATGATGATGATTACTGATCACCAATCCTTACGGATAAATCATACAGCCCAAACGGCAAATTCCCATCACATAAAAACTCCCGAAAAGAACCTAATTTACTAACTAAGCGACTGTACTGCTAACTTTTACCTTTTTTTCAAAACTAACTGAATCTACAGCAAAATGATGATGATTACTGATCACCAATCCTCACGGATAAATCATTCAGACCGAACGGCAAATTCCCATCACATAAAAACTCCCGAAAAGAACTTAATTTACTAATTAAGCGACTGTACTGCTCACTTTTACCTTTTTTTTAAAACTAACTGAATCTACAGCCCAATGATAATGATTACTGATCACCAATTCTTACGGATAAATCATTCAGCCCAAACGGCAAATTCCCATCACATAAAAACTACCGAAAAGAACCTAATTTACTAATTAAGCGACTGTACTGCTAACTTTTAACTATTTTTTAAAACTTACTGACTCCACACCCCAATCATGAGGATTCCTCATCACCAATCCTCACAAATAAATCATTCAGCCCAAACGGCAAATTCCCATCACAAAACTAATCTAAAAAAAAACCTAATTTACTAATTAGGCGACTGCACTGCTAACTTTTACCTATTTTTCAAAACTAACTGAATCTACAGCCCAATGATGATGATTACTGATCACCAATCCTCACGGATAAATAATTCAGCCCAAACGGCAAATTCCCATCACAAAACTAATACCGAAAAGAACCTAATTTACTAATTAAGCGACTGTCCTGCTAACTTTTACCTATTTTTTAAAACTAACTGAATCTACAGCCCAGTGATGATGATTACTGATCACCAATCCTCACGGATAAATCATTCAGCCCAAACGGCAAATTCCCATCACATAAAAACTCCCGAAAAGAACCTAATTTACTAATTAAGCGACTGTACTGCTAACTTTTACCTATTTTTTAAAACTTACTAAATCTACAGCCCAATGATGATGATTACTGATCACCAATCCTCACGGATAAATAATTCAGCCCAAACGGCAAATTCCCATTACAAAACTAATACCGAAAAGAACCTAATTTACTAATTAAGCGACTGTCCTGCTAACTTTTACCTATTTTTTAAAACTAACTAAATCTACAGCCCAATGATGATGATTACTGATCACCAATCCTCACGGATAAATCATTCAGCCCAAACGGCAAATTCCCATCACAAAACTAATCTAAAAAAAAACCTAATTTACTAATTAAGCGACTGCACTGCTAACTTTTACCTATCTTCCAAAACAAACTGACTCAACACCCCAATCATGAGGATTCTTCATCACCAATCCTCACGGATAAATCATTCAGCCCAAACGGCAAATTTCCATCACGTAAAAACTCCCGAAAAGAACCTAATTTACTAATTAAGCGACTGTACTGCTAACTTTTACCTATTTCTCAAAACTAACTGAATCTACAGCCCAATGATGATGATTACTGATCACTTATCCTCACGGATAAATTAATCAGCCCAAACGGCAAATTCCCATCACGTAAAAACTCCCGAAAAGAACCTAATTTACTAATTAAGCGACTGTACTGCTAACTTTTACCTTTTTTTCAAAACTAACTGAATCTACAGCCCAATGATGATGATTACTGATCACCAATCCTTACGGATAAATCATACAGCCCAAACGGCAAATTCCCATCACATAAAAACTCCCGAAAAGAACCTAATTTACTAACTAAGCGACTGTACTGCTAACTTTTACCTTTTTTTCAAAACTAACTGAATCTACAGCAAAATGATGATGATTACTGATCACCAATCCTCACGGATAAATCATTCAGCCCAAACGGCAAATTCCCATCACATAAAAACTACCGAAAAGAACCTAATTTACTAATTAAGCGACTGTACTGCTCACTTTTACCTTTTTTTTAAAACTAACTGAATCTACAGCCCAATGATAATGATTACTGATCACCAATTCTTACGGATAAATCATTCAGCCCAAACGGCAAATTCCCATCACATAAAAACTACCGAAAAGAACCTAATTTACTAATTAAGCGACTGTACTGCTAACTTTTAACTATTTTTTAAAACTTACTGACTCCACACCCCAATCATGAGGATTCCTCATCACCAATCCTCACAAATAAATCATTCAGCCCAAACGGCAAATTCCCATCACAAAACTAATCTAAAAAAAAACCTAATTTACTAATTAGGCGACTGCACTGCTAACTTTTACCTATTTTTCAAAACTAACTGAATCTACAGCCCAATGATGATGATTACTGATCACCAATCCTCACGGATAAATAATTCAGCCCAAACGGCAAATTCCCATCACAAAACTAATACCGAAAAGAACCTAATTTACTAATTAAGCGACTGTCCTGCTAACTTTTACCTATTTTTTAAAACTAACTGAATCTACAGCCCAGTGATGATGATTACTGATCACCAATCCTCACGGATAAATCATTCAGCCCAAACGGCAAATTCCCATCACATAAAAACTCCCGAAAAGAACCTAATTTACTAATTAAGCGACTGTACTGCTAACTTTTACCTATTTTTTAAAACTTACTAAATCTACAGCCCAATGATGATGATTACTGATCACCAATCCTCACGGATAAATAATTCAGCCCAAACGGCAAATTCCCATTACAAAACTAATACCGAAAAGAACCTAATTTACTAATTAAGCGACTGTCCTGCTAACTTTTACCTATTTTTTAAAACTAACTAAATCTACAGCCCAATGATGATGATTACTGATCACCAATCCTCACGGATAAATCATTCAGCCCAAACGGCAAATTCCCATCACAAACCTAATCCCGAAAAGAACCTAATTTACTAATAAAGCGACTGTACTGCTAACTTTTACCTATTTTTTAAAACTTACGAAATCTACAGCCCAATGATGATGATTACTGATCACTAATTCTCACGGATAAATCATTCAGCCCAAACGGCAAATTCCCATCACAAACCTAATCCCGAAAAGAACCTAATTTACTAATAAAGCGACTGTACTGCTAACTTTTACCTATTTTTTAAAACTTACGAAATCTACAGCCCAATGATGATGATTACTGATCACCAATCCTCACGGATAAATAATTCAGCCCAAACGGCAAATTCCCATCACAAAACTAATACCGAAAAGAACCTAATTTACTAATTAAGCGACTGTCCTGCTAACTTTTACCTATTTTTTAAAACTAACTGAGTCTACAGCCCAATGATGATGATTACTGATCACCAATCCTCACGGATAAATCATTCAGCCCAAACGGCAAATTCCCATCACAAAACTAATCTAAAAAAAAAACCTAATTTACTAATTAGGTGACTGCACTGCTAACTTTTACCTATTTTTCAAAACTAACTGAATCTACAGCCCAATGATGATGATTACTGATCACCAATCCTCACGGATAAATAATTCAGCCCAAACGGCAAATTCCCATCACAAAACTAATACCGAAAAGAACCTAATTTACTAATTAAGCGACTGTCCTGCTAACTTTTACCTATTTTTTAAAACTAACTGAATCTACAGCCCAATGATGATGATTACTGATCACCAATCCTCACGGAAAAATCATTCAGCCCAAACGGCAAATTCCCATCACATAAAAACTCCCGAAAAGAACCTAATTTACTAATTAGGCGACTGTACTGCTAACTTTTACCTATTTTTTAAAACTTACTACATCTACAGCCCAATGATGATGATTACTAATCACCAATCCTCACGAATAAATCATTCAGACCAAACGGCAAATTCCCATCACAAAACTAATCCCGAAAAGAACCTAATTTACTAATTAGGCGACTGTACTGCTAACTTTTACCTTTTTTTCAAAACTAACTGAATCTACAGCCCAATGATGATGATTACTGATCACCAATCCTTACGGATAAATCATTCAGCCCAAACGGCAAATTCCCATCTCAAAACTAATCTAAAAAAAAACCTAATTTACTAATTAGGCGACTGCACTGCTAACTTTTACCTTTTTTTTAAAACTAACTGAATCTACAGCCCAATGATGATGATTACTGATCACCAATTCTTACGGATAAATCATTCAGCCCAAACGGCAAATTCCCATCACATAAAAACTACCGAAAAGAACCTAATTTACTAATTAAGCGACTGTACTGCTAACTTTTAACTATTTTTTAAAACTTACTGACTCCACACCCCAATCATGAGGATTCCTCATCACCAATCCTCACAAATAAATCATTCAGCCCAAACGGCAAATTCCCATCACAAAACTAATCTAAAAAAAAACCTAATTTACTAATTAGGCGACTGCACTGCTAACTTTTACCTATTTTTCAAAACTAACTGAATCTACAGCCCAATGATGATGATTACTGATCACCAATCCTCACGGATAAATAATTCAGCCCAAACGGCAAATTCCCATCACAAAACTAATACCGAAAAGAACCTAATTTACTAATTAAGCGACTGTCCTGCTAACTTTTACCTATTTTTTAAAACTAACTGAATCTACAGCCCAGTGATGATGATTACTGATCACCAATCCTCACGGATAAATCATTCAGCCCAAACGGCAAATTCCCATCACATAAAAACTCCCGAAAAGAACCTAATTTACTAATTAAGCGACTGTACTGCTAACTTTTACCTATTTTTTAAAACTTACTAAATCTACAGCCCAATGATGATGATTACTGATCACCAATCCTCACGGATAAATAATTCAGCCCAAACGGCAAATTCCCATTACAAAACTAATACCGAAAAGAACCTAATTTACTAATTAAGCGACTGTCCTGCTAACTTTTACCTATTTTTTAAAACTAACTAAATCTAGAGCCCAATGATGATGATTACTGATCACCAATCCTCACGGATAAATCATTCAGCCCAAACGGCAAATTCCCATCACAAACCTAATCCCGAAAAGAACCTAATTTACTAATAAAGCGACTGTACTGCTAACTTTTACCTATTTTTTAAAACTTACGAAATCTACAGCCCAATGATGATGATTACTGATCACTAATTCTCACGGATAAATCATTCAGCCCAAACGGCAAATTCCCATCACAAACCTAATCCCGAAAAGAACCTAATTTACTAATAAAGCGACTGTACTGCTAACTTTTACCTATTTTTTAAAACTTACGAAATCTACAGCCCAATGATGATGATTACTGATCACTAATTCTCACGGATAAATCATTCAGCCCAAACGGCAAATTCCCATCACATAAAAACCCCCGAAAAGAACCTAATTTACTAATTAAGCGACTGTACTGCTAACTTTTACCTATTTTTTAAAACTTACGAAATCTACAGCCCAATGATGATGATTACTGATCACCAATCCTCACGGATAAATCATTCAGCCCAAACGGCAAATTCCCATCACAAAACTAATCTAAAAAAAAACCTAATTTACTAATTAGGTGACTGCACTGCTAACTTTTACCTATTTTTCAAAACTAACTGAATCTACAGCCCAATGATGATGATTACTGATCACCAATCCTCACGGATAAATAATTCAGCCCAAACGGCAAATTCCCATCACAAAACTAATACCGAAAAGAACCTAATTTACTAATTAAGCGACTGTCCTGCTAACTTTTACCTATTTTTTAAAACTAACTGAATCTACAGCCCAATGATGATGATTACTGATCACCAATCCTCACGGAAAAATCATTCAGCCCAAATGGCAAATTCCCATCACATAAAAACTCCCGAAAAGAACCTAATTTACTAATTAGGCGACTGTACTGCTAACTTTTACCTATTTTTTAAAACTTACTACATCTACAGCCCAATGATGATGATTACTAATCACCAATCCTCACGAATAAATCATTCAGACCAAACGGCAAATTCCCATCACAAAACTAATCCCGAAAAGAACCTAATTTACTAATTAGGCGACTGTACTGCTAACTTTTACCTTTTTTTCAAAACTAACTGAATCTACAGCCCAATGATGATGATTACTGATCACCAATCCTTACGGATAAATCATTCAGCCCAAACGGCAAATTCCCATCTCAAAACTAATCTAAAAAAAAACCTAATTTACTAATTAGGCGACTGCACTGCTAACTTTTACCTATTTTTCAAAACTAACTGAATCTACAGCCCAATGATGATGATTACTGATCACCAATCCTCACGGATAAATAATTCAGCCCAAACGGCAAATTCCCATCACAAAACTAATACCGAAAAGAACCTAATTTACTAATTAAGCGACTGTCCTGCTAACTTTTACCTATTTTTTAAAACTAACTGAGTCTACAGCCCAATGATGATGATTACTGATCACCAATCCTCACGGATAAATCATTCAGCCCAAACGGCAAATTCCCATCACAAACCTAATCCCGAAAAGAACCTAATTTACTAATAAAGCGACTGTACTGCTAACTTTTACCTATTTTTTAAAACTAACTGAATCTGCAGCCCAATGATGATGATTACTGATCACAAATCCTCACGGATAAATCATTCAGACCAAACGGCAAATTCCCATGACATAAAAACTCCCGAAATGAACCTAATTTACTAATTAAGCGACTGTACTGCTAACTTTTACCTATTTTTTAAAACTTACTGAATCTACAGCCCAATGATAATGATTACTGATCACCAATCCTCACGGATAAATCATTCAGCCCAAACGGCAAATTCCCATCACAAACCTAATCCCGAAAAGAACCTAATTTACTAATAAAGCGACTGTACTGCTAACTTTTACCTATTTTTTAAAACTAACTGAATCTACAGCCCAATGATGATGATTACTGATCACTAATCCTTACGGATAAATCATTCAGCCCAAACGGCAAATTCCCATCACAAAACTAATCTAAAAAAAAACCTAATTTACTAATTAGGCGACTGCACTGCTAACTTTTACCTATTTTTCAAAACTAACTGAATCTACAGCCCAATGATGATGATTACTGATCACCAATCCTCACGGATAAATAATTCAGCCCAAACGGCAAATTCCCATCACAAAACTAATCTAAAAAAAAACCTAATTTACTAATTAAGCGACTGCACTGCTAACTTTTACCTATCTTCCAAAACAAACTGACTCAACACCCCAATCATGAGGATTCTTCATCACCAATCCTCACGGATAAATCATTCAGCCCAAACGGCAAATTTCCATCACGTAAAAACTCCCGAAAAGAACCTAATTTACTAATTAAGCGACTGTACTGCTAACTTTTACCTATTTCTCAAAACTAACTGAATCTACAGCCCAATGATGATGATTACTGATCACTTATCCTCACGGATAAATTAATCAGCCCAAACGGCAAATTCCCATCACGTAAAAACTCCCGAAAAGAACCTAATTTACTAATTAAGCGACTGTACTGCTCACTTTTACCTTTTTTTTAAAACTAACTGAATCTACAGCCCAATGATGATGATTACTGATCACCAATCCTTACGGATAAATCATACAGCCCAAACGGCAAATTCCCATCACATAAAAACTCCCGAAAAGAACCTAATTTACTAACTAAGCGACTGTACTGCTAACTTTTACCTTTTTTTCAAAACTAACTGAATCTACAGCAAAATGATGATGATTACTGATCACCAATCCTCACGGATAAATCATTCAGACCGAACGGCAAATTCCCATCACATAAAAACTCCCGAAAAGAACTTAATTTACTAATTAAGCGACTGTACTGCTCACTTTTACCTTTTTTTTAAAACTAACTGAATCTACAGCCCAATGATGATGATTACTGATCACCAATTCTTACGGATAAATCATTCAGCCCAAACGGCAAATTCCCATCACATAAAAACTACCGAAAAGAACCTAATTTACTAATTAAGCGACTGTACTGCTAACTTTTAACTATTTTTTAAAACTTACTGACTCCACACCCCAATCATGAGGATTCCTCATCACCAATCCTCACAAATAAATCATTCAGCCCAAACGGCAAATTCCCATCACAAAACTAATCTAAAAAAAAACCTAATTTACTAATTAGGCGACTGCACTGCTAACTTTTACCTATTTTTCAAAACTAACTGAATCTACAGCCCAATGATGATGATTACTGATCACCAATCCTCACGGATAAATAATTCAGCCCAAACGGCAAATTCCCATCACAAAACTAATACCGAAAAGAACCTAATTTACTAATTAAGCGACTGTCCTGCTAACTTTTACCTATTTTTTAAAACTAACTGAATCTACAGCCCAGTGATGATGATTACTGATCACCAATCCTCACGGATAAATCATTCAGCCCAAACGGCAAATTCCCATCACATAAAAACTCCCGAAAAGAACCTAATTTACTAATTAAGCGACTGTACTGCTAACTTTTACCTATTTTTTAAAACTTACTAAATCTACAGCCCAATGATGATGATTACTGATCACCAATCCTCACGGATAAATAATTCAGCCCAAACGGCAAATTCCCATTACAAAACTAATACCGAAAAGAACCTAATTTACTAATTAAGCGACTGTCCTGCTAACTTTTACCTATTTTTTAAAACTAACTAAATCTACAGCCCAATGATGATGATTACTGATCACCAATCCTCACGGATAAATCATTCAGCCCAAACGGCAAATTCCCATCACAAACCTAATCCCGAAAAGAACCTAATTTACTAATAAAGCGACTGTACTGCTAACTTTTACCTATTTTTTAAAACTTACGAAATCTACAGCCCAATGATGATGATTACTGATCACTAATTCTCACGGATAAATCATTCAGCCCAAACGGCAAATTCCCATCACAAACCTAATCCCGAAAAGAACCTAATTTACTAATAAAGCGACTGTACTGCTAACTTTTACCTATTTTTTAAAACTTACGAAATCTACAGCCCAATGATGATGATTACTGATCACCAATCCTCACGGATAAATAATTCAGCCCAAACGGCAAATTCCCATCACAAAACTAATACCGAAAAGAACCTAATTTACTAATTAAGCGACTGTCCTGCTAACTTTTACCTATTTTTTAAAACTAACTGAGTCTACAGCCCAATGATGATGATTACTGATCACCAATCCTCACGGATAAATCATTCAGCCCAAACGGCAAATTCCCATCACAAACCTGATCCCGAAAAGAACCTAATTTACTAATAAAGCGACTGTACTGCTAACTTTTACCTATTTTTTAAAACTAACTGAATCTGCAGCCCAATGATGATGATTACTGATCACAAATCCTCACGGATAAATCATTCAGACCAAACGGCAAATTCCCATGACATAAAAACTCCCGAAATGAACCTAATTTACTAATTAAGCGACTGTACTGCTAACTTTTACCTATTTTTTAAAACTTACTGAATCTACAGCCCAATGATAATGATTACTGATCACCAATCCTCACGGATAAATCATTCAGCCCAAACGGCAAATTCCCATCACAAACCTAATCCCGAAAAGAACCTAATTTACTAATAAAGCGACTGTACTGCTAACTTTTACCTATTTTTTAAAACTAACTGAATCTACAGCCCAATGATGATGATTACTGATCACTAATCCTTACGGATAAATCATTCAGCCCAAACGGCAAATTCCCATCACAAAACTAATCTAAAAAAAAACCTAATTTACTAATTAGGCGACTGCACTGCTAACTTTTACCTATTTTTCAAAACTAACTGAATCTACAGCCCAATGATGATGATTACTGATCACCAATCCTCACGGATAAATAATTCAGCCCAAACGGCAAATTCCCATCACAAAACTAATACCGAAAAGAACCTAATTTACTAATAAAGCGACTGTCCTGCTAACTTTTACCTATTTTTTAAAACTAACTGAATCTACAGCCCAATGATGATGATTACTGATCACCAATCCTCACGGATAAATCATTCAGCCCAAACGGCAAATTCCCATCACATAAAAACTCCCGAAAAGAACCTAATTTACTAATTAAGCGACTGTACTGCTAACTTTTACCTATTTTTTAAAACTTACTAAATCTACAGCCCAATGATGATGATTACTGATCACCAATCCTCACGAATAAATCATTCAGACCAAACGGCAAATTCCTATCACAAAACTAATCCCGAAAAGAACCTAATTTACTAATTAAGCGACTGTACTGCTAACTTTTACCTTTTTTTCAAAACTAACTGAATCTACAGCCCAATGATGATGATTACTGATCACCAATCCTCACGGATAAATCATTCAGCCCAAACGGCAAATTCCCATCACAAACCTAATCCCGAAAAGAACCTAATTTACTAATAAAGCGACTGTACTGCTAACTTTTACCTATTTTTTAAAACTAACTGAATCTGCAGCCCAATGATGATGATTACTGATCACAAATCCTCACGGATAAATCATTCAGACCAAACGGCAAATTCCCATGACATAAAAACTCCCGAAATGAACCTAATTTACTAATTAAGCGAATGTACTGCTAACTTTTACCTATTTTTTAAAACTTACTGAATCTACAGCCCAATGATAATGATTACTGATCACCAATCCTCACGGATAAATCATTCAGCCCAAACGGCAAATTCCTATCACAAAACTAATCTAAAAAAAACCTAATTTACTAATTCGGCGACTGCACTGCTAACTTTTACCTATTTTTCAAAACTAACTGAATCTACAGCCCAATAATGATGATTACTGATCACCAATCCTCACGGATAAATCATTCAGCCCAAACGGCAAATTCCCATCACAAAACTAATACCGAAAAGAACCTAATTTACAAATTAAGCGACTGTACTGCTAACTTTTACCTTTTTTTCAAAACTAATTGAATCTACAGCCCAATGATGATGATTACTGATCACTAATCCTCACGGATAAATCATTCAGCCCAAACGGCAAATTCCCATCACATAAAAACTCCCGAAAAGAACCTAATTTACTAATTAAGCGACTATACTGCTAACTTTTACCTTTTTTTCAAAACTAACTGAATCTACAGCCCAATGATGATGATTATTGATCACCAATCCTCACGGATAAATGATTCAGCCCAAACGGCAAATTCCCATCACATAAAAACTCCCGAAAAGAACCTAATTTACTAATTAAGCGACTGTACTGCTCACTTTTACCTATTTTTTAAAACTTACTGAATCTACAGCCCAATGATGATGATTACTGATCACCAATCCTTACGGATAAATCATTCAGCCCAAACGGCAAATTCCCATCACATAAAAACTCCCGAAAAGAACCTAATTTACTAATTAAGTGACTGCACTGCTAACTTTTACCTATTTTCCAAAACTAACTGACTCCACACCCCAATCATGAGGATTCCTCATCACCAATCCTCACGGATAAATCATTCAGCCCAAACGGCAAATTTCCATCACAAAACTAATCCCGAAAAGAACCTAATTTACTAATTAAGCGACTGTACTGCTAACTTTTACCTATTTTTTAAAACTTACGAAATCTACAGCCCAATGATGATGATTACTGATCACTAATCCTCACGGATAAATCATTCAGCCCAAACGGCAAATTCCCATCACATAAAAACCCCCGAAAAGAACCTAATTTACTAATTAAGCGACTATACTGCTAACTTTTACCTTTTTTTCAAAACTAACTGAATCTACAGCCCAATGATGATGATTATTGATCACCAATCCTCACGGATAAATGATTCAGCCCAAACGGCAAATTCCCATCACATAAAAACTCCCGAAAAGAACCTAATTTACTAATTAAGCGACTGTACTGCTCACTTTTACCTATTTTTTAAAACTTACTGAATCTACAGCCCAATGATGATGATAACTGATCACCAATCCTTACGGATAAATCACTCAGCCCAAACGGCAAATTCCCATCACAAAACTAATACCGAAAAGAACCTAATTTACTAATTAAGCGACTGTACTGCTCACTTTTACCTATTTTTTAAAACTTACTGAATCTACAGCCCAATGATGATGATTACTGATCATCAATCCTCACGGATAAATAATTCAGCCCAAACGGCAAATTCCCATCACAAAACTAATACCGAAAAGAACCTAATTTACTAATTAAGTGACTGCACTGCTAACTTTTACCTATTTTCCAAAACTAACTGACTCCACACCCCAATCATGAGGATTCCTCATCACCAATCCTCACGGATAAATCATTCAGCCCAAACGGCAAATTCCCATCACAAAACTAATCCCGAAAAGAACCTAATTTACTAATTAAGCGACTGTACTGCTAACTTTTAACTATTTTTTAAAACTTACTGAATCTACAGCAAAATGATGATGATTACTGATCACCAATCCTCACGGATAAATCATTTAGACCAAACGGCAAATTCCCATCACGTAAAAACTCCCGAAAAGAACCTAATTTACTAATAAAGCGACTGTACTGCTAACTTTTACATTTTTTTTCAAAACTAACTGAATCTACACCCCAATCATGAGGATTTCTCGTCACCAATCCTCACAGATAAATCATTCAGCCCAAACGGCAAATTCCCATCACATAAAAACTCCCGAAAAGAACCTAATTTACTAATTAAGCAACTGTACTGCTAACTTTTACATTTTTTTCAAAACTAACTGAATCTACAGCAAAATGAATGTGATTACTGATCACCAATCCTCACGGATAAATCATTCAGACCAAACGGCAAATTCCCATCACGTAAAAACTCCCGAAAAGAACCTAATTTACTAATTAAGCGACTGTACTGCTAACTTTTACCTTTTTTTCAAAACTAACTGAATCTACAGCCCAATGATGATGATTACTGATCACCAATCCTTACGGATAAATCATTCAGCCCAAACGGCAAATTCCCATCACATAAAAACCCCCGAAAAGAACCTAATTTACTAATTAAGCGACTATACTGCTAACTTTTACCTTTTTTTCAAAACTAACTGAATCTACAGCCCAATGATGATGATTATTGATCACCAATCCTCACGGATAAATGATTCAGCCCAAACGGCAAATTCCCATCACATAAAAACTCCCGAAAAGAACCTAATTTACTAATTAAGCGACTGTACTGCTCACTTTTACCTATTTTTTAAAACTTACTGAATCTACAGCCCAATGATGATGATAACTGATCACCAATCCTTACGGATAAATCACTCAGCCCAAACGGCAAATTCCCATCACAAAACTAATACCGAAAAGAACCTAATTTACTAATTAAGCGACTGTACTGCTCACTTTTACCTATTTTTTAAAACTTACTGAATCTACAGCCCAATGATGATGATTACTGATCATCAATCCTCACGGATAAATAATTCAGCCCAAACGGCAAATTCCCATCACAAAACTAATACCGAAAAGAACCTAATTTACTAATTAAGTGACTGCACTGCTAACTTTTACCTATTTTCCAAAACTAACTGACTCCACACCCCAATCATGAGGATTCCTCATCACCAATCCTCACGGATAAATCATTCAGCCCAAACGGCAAATTCCCATCACAAAACTAATCCCGAAAAGAACCTAATTTACTAATTAAGCGACTGTACTGCTAACTTTTACCTATTTTTTAAAACTTACGAAATCTACAGCCCAATGATGATGATTACTGATCACTAATCCTCACGGATAAATCATTCAGCCCAAACGGCAAATTCCCATCACATAAAAACTCCCGAAAAGAACCTAATTTACTAATTAAGCGACTGTACTGCTAACTTTTAACTATTTTTTAAAACTTACTGAATCTACAGCAAAATGATGATGATTACTGATCACCAATCCTCACGGATAAATCATTTAGACCAAACGGCAAATTCCCATCACGTAAAAACTCCCGAAAAGAACCTAATTTACTAATAAAGCGACTGTACTGCTAACTTTTACATTTTTTTTCAAAACTAACTGAATCTACACCCCAATCATGAGGATTCCTCGTCACCAATCCTCACAGATAAATCATTCAGCCCAAACGGCAAATTCCCATCACATAAAAACTCCCGAAAAGAACCTAATTTACTAATTAAGCAACTGTACTGCTAACTTTTACATTTTTTTCAAAACTAACTGAATCTACAGCAAAATGAATGTGATTACTGATCACCAATCCTCACGGATAAATCATTCAGACCAAACGGCAAATTCCCATCACGTAAAAACTCCCGAAAAGAACCTAATTTACTAATTAAGCGACTGTACTGCTAACTTTTACCTTTTTTTCAAAACTAACTGAATCTACAGCCCAATGATGATGATTACTGATCACCAATCCTCACGGATAAATCATTCAGCCCAAACGGCAAATTCCTATCACAAAACTAATCTAAAAAAAAACCTAATTTACTAATTCGGCGACTGCACTGCTAACTTTTACCTATTTTTCAAAACTAACTGAATCTACAGCCCAATAATGATGATTACTGATCACCAATCCTCACGGATAAATCATTCAGCCCAAACGGCAAATTCCCATCACAAAACTAATACCGAAAAGAACCTAATTTACAAATTAAGCGACTGTACTGCTAACTTTTACCTTTTTTTCAAAACTAATTGAATCTACAGCCCAATGATGATGATTACTGATCACTAATCCTCACGGATAAATCATTCAGCCCAAACGGCAAATTCCCATCACATAAAAACTCCCGAAAAGAACCTAATTTACTAATTAAGCGACTATACTGCTAACTTTTACCTTTTTTTCAAAACTAACTGAATCTACAGCCCAATGATGATGATTATTGATCACCAATCCTCACGGATAAATGATTCAGCCCAAACGGCAAATTCCCATCACATAAAAACTCCCGAAAAGAACCTAATTTACTAATTAAGCGACTGTACTGCACACTTTTACCTATTTTTTAAAACTTACGAAATCTACAGCCCAATGATGATGATTACTGATCACTAATCCTCACGGATAAATCATTCAGCCCAAACGGCAAATTCCCATCACATAAAAACCCCCGAAAAGAACCTAATTTACTAATTAAGCGACTATACTGCTAACTTTTACCTTTTTTTCAAAACTAACTGAATCTACAGCCCAATGATGATGATTATTGATCACCAATCCTCACGGATAAATGATTCAGCCCAAACGGCAAATTCCCATCACATAAAAACTCCCGAAAAGAACCTAATTTACTAATTAAGCGACTGTACTGCTCACTTTTACCTATTTTTTAAAACTTACTGAATCTACAGCCCAATGATGATGATTACTGATCACCAATCCTTACGGATAAATCATTCAGCCCAAACGGCAAATTCCCATCACATAAAAACTCCCGAAAAGAACCTAATTTACTAATTAAGTGACTGCACTGCTAACTTTTACCTATTTTCCAAAACTAACTGACTCCACACCCCAATCATGAGGATTCCTCATCACCAATCCTCACGGATAAATCATTCAGCCCAAACGGCAAATTCCCATCACAAAACTAATCCCGAAAAGAACCTAATTTACTAATTAAGCGACTGTACTGCTAACTTTTACCTATTTTTTAAAACTTACGAAATCTACAGCCCAATGATGATGATTACTGATCACTAATCCTCACGGATAAATCATTCAGCCCAAACGGCAAATTCCCATCACATAAAAACTCCCGAAAAGAACCTAATTTACTAATTAAGCGACTGTACTGCTAACTTTTAACTATTTTTTAAAACTTACTGAATCTACAGCAAAATGATGATGATTACTGATCACCAATCCTCACGGATAAATCATTTAGACCAAACGGCAAATTCCCATCACGTAAAAACTCCCGAAAAGAACCTAATTTACTAATAAAGCGACTGTACTCCTAACTTTTACATTTTTTTCAAAACTAACTGAATCTACACCCCAATCATGAGGATTCCTCGTCACCAATCCTCACAGATAAATCATTCAGCCCAAACGGCAAATTCCCATCACATAAAAACTCCCGAAAAGAACCTAATTTACTAATTAAGCAACTGTACTGCTAACTTTTACATTTTTTTCAAAACTAACTGAATCTACAGCAAAATGAATGTAATTACTGATCACCAATCCTCACGGATAAATCATTCAGACCAAACGGCAAATTCCCATCACGTAAAAACTCCCGAAAAGAACCTAATTTACTAATTAAGCGACTGTACTGCTAACTTTTACCTTTTTTTCAAAACTAACTGAATCTACAGCCCAATGATGATGATTACTGATCACCAATCCTCACGGATAAATCATTCAGCCCAAACGGCAAATTCCTATCACAAAACTAATCTAAAAAAAAACCTAATTTACTAATTCGGCGACTGCACTGCTAACTTTTACCTATTTTTCAAAACTAACTGAATCTACAGCCCAATAATGATGATTACTGATCACCAATCCTCACGGATAAATCATTCAGCCCAAACGGCAAATTCCCATCACAAAACTAATACCGAAAAGAACCTAATTTACAAATTAAGCGACTGTACTGCTAACTTTTACCTTTTTTTCAAAACTAATTGAATCTACAGCCCAATGATGATGATTACTGATCACTAATCCTCACGGATAAATCATTCAGCCCAAACGGCAAATTCCCATCACATAAAAACTCCCGAAAAGAACCTAATTTACTAATTAAGCGACTATACTGCTAACTTTTACCTTTTTTTCAAAACTAACTGAATCTACAGCCCAATGATGATGATTATTGATCACCAATCCTCACGGATAAATGATTCAGCCCAAACGGCAAATTCCCATCACATAAAAACTCCCGAAAAGAACCTAATTTACTAATTAAGCGACTGTACTGCTCACTTTTACCTATTTTTTAAAACTTACGAAATCTACAGCCCAATGATGATGATTACTGATCACTAATCCTCACGGATAAATCATTCAGCCCAAACGGCAAATTCCCATCACATAAAAACCCCCGAAAAGAACCTAATTTACTAATTAAGCGACTATACTGCTAACTTTTACCTTTTTTTCAAAACTAACTGAATCTACAGCCCAATGATGATGATTATTGATCACCAATCCTCACGGATAAATGATTCAGCCTAAACGGCAAATTCCCATCACATAAAAACTCCCGAAAAGAACCTAATTTACTAATTAAGCGACTGTACTGCTCACTTTTACCTATTTTTTAAAACTTACTGAATCTACAGCCCAATGATGATGATTACTGATCACCAATCCTTACGGATAAATCATTCAGCCCAAACGGCAAATTCCCATCACATGAAAACTCCCGAAAAGAACCTAATTTACTAATTAAGCGACTGTACTGCTAACTTTTACCTATTTTTTAAAACTTACGAAATCTACAGCCCAATGATGATGATTACTGATCACTAATCCTCACGGATAAATGATTCAGCCTAAACGGCAAATTCCCATTACATAAAAACTCCCGAAAAGAACCTAATTTACTAATTAGGCGACTGTACTGCTCACTTTTACCTTTTTTTTAAAACTAACTGAATCTACAGCCCAATGATGATGATTACTGATCACCAATCCTCACGGATAAATCATTCAGCCCAAACGGCAAATTCCCATCACATAAAAACTCCCGAAAAGAACTTAATTTACTAATTAAGCGACTGTACTGCTAACTTTTAACTATTTTTTAAAACTTACAGAATCTACAGCAAAATGATGATGATTACTGATCACCAATCCTCACGGATAAATCATTCAGACCAAACGGCAAATTCCCATCACAAAACTAATCTACAAAAAAACCAAATTTACTAATTAGGCGACTGCACTGCTAACTTTTACCTATTTTTCAAAACTAACTGAATCTACAGCCCAATAATGATGATTACTGATCACCAATCCTCACGGATAAATCATTCAGCCCAAACGGCAAATTCCCATCACAAAACTAATACCGAAAAGAACCTAATTTACTAATTAAGCGACTGTACTGCTAACTTTTACCTTTTTTTCAAAACTAATTGAATCTACAGCCCAATGATGATGATTACTGATCACTAATCCTCACGAATAAATCATTCAGCCCAAACGGGAAATTCCCATCACATAAAAACTCCCGAAAAGAACCTAATTTACTAATTAAGCGACTGCACTGCTAACTTTTACCTATTTTCCAAAACTAACTGACTCCACACCCCAATCATGAGGATTCCTCATCACCAATCCTCACGGATAAATCATTCAGCCCAATCGGCAAATTCCCATCACAAAACTAATCCCGAAAAGAACCTAATTTACTAATTAAGCGACTGTACTGCTAACTTTTACCTATTTTTTAAAACTTACGAAATCTACAGCCCAATGATGATGATTACTGATCACTAATCCTCACGGATAAATCATTCAGCCCAAAC
The DNA here is from genome assembly GCA_037103525.1 of Ganaspis brasiliensis. Lineage (NCBI taxonomy): Eukaryota > Metazoa > Arthropoda > Insecta > Hymenoptera > Figitidae > Ganaspis > Ganaspis brasiliensis. The sequence goes on along the minus strand of JAZKLR010000097.1, from coordinate 102,740 downwards.
GGCAAATTCCCATCACATAAAAACCCCCGAAAAGAACCTAATTTACTAATTAAGCGACTATACTGCTAACTTTTACCTTTTTTTCAAAACTAACTAAATCTACAGCCCAATGATGATGATTATTGATCACCAATCCTCACGGATAAATGATTCAGCCCAAACGGCAAATTCCCATCACATAAAAACTCCCGATAAGAACCTAATTTACTAATTAAGCGACTGTACTGCTCACTTTTACCTTTTTTTTTAAAACTAACTGAATCTACAGCCCAATGATAATGATTACTGATCACCAATCCTCACGGATAAATCATTCAGCCCAAACGGCAAATTCACATAACATAAAAACTCCCGAAAAGAACCTAATTTACTAATTAAGCGACTGTACTGCTAACTTTTAACTATTTTTTAAAACTTACTGAATCTACAGCAAAATGATGATAATTACTGATCACCAATCCTCACGGATAAATCATTCAGACCAAACGGCAAATTCCCATCACGTAAAAACTCCCGAAAAGAACCTAATTTACTAATTAAGCAACTGTACTGCTAACTTTTACATTTTTTTCAAAACTAACTGAATCTACAGCAAAATGAATGTAATTACTGATCACCAATCCTCACGGATAAATCATTCAGACCAAACGGCAAATTCCCATCACGTAAAAACTCCCGAAAAGAACCTAATTTACTAATTAAGCGACTGTACTGCTAACTTTTACCTTTTTTTCAAAACTAACTGAATCTACAGCCCAATGATGATGATTACTGATCACCAATCCTCACGGATAAATCATTCAGCCCAAACGGCAAATTCCTATCACAAAACTAATCTAAAAAAAAACCTAATTTACTAATTCGGCGACTGCACTGCTAACTTTTACCTATTTTTCAAAACTAACTGAATCTACAGCCCAATAATGATGATTACTGATCACCAATCCTCACGGATAAATCATTCAGCCCAAACGGCAAATTCCCATCACAAAACTAATACCGAAAAGAACCTAATTTACAAATTAAGCGACTGTACTGCTAACTTTTACCTTTTTTTCAAAACTAATTGAATCTACAGCCCAATGATGATGATTACTGATCACTAATCCTCACGGATAAATCATTCAGCCCAAACGGCAAATTCCCATCACATAAAAACTCCCGAAAAGAACCTAATTTACTAATTAAGCGACTATACTGCTAACTTTTACCTTTTTTTCAAAACTAACTGAATCTACAGCCCAATGATGATGATTATTGATCACCAATCCTCACGGATAAATGATTCAGCCCAAACGGCAAATTCCCATCACATAAAAACTCCCGAAAAGAACCTAATTTACTAATTAAGCGACTGTACTGCTCACTTTTACCTATTTTTTAAAACTTACGAAATCTACAGCCCAATGATGATGATTACTGATCACTAATCCTCACGGATAAATCATTCAGCCCAAACGGCAAATTCCCATCACATAAAAACCCCCGAAAAGAACCTAATTTACTAATTAAGCGACTATACTGCTAACTTTTACCTTTTTTTCAAAACTAACTGAATCTACAGCCCAATGATGATGATTATTGATCACCAATCCTCACGGATAAATGATTCAGCCTAAACGGCAAATTCCCATCACATAAAAACTCCCGAAAAGAACCTAATTTACTAATTAAGCGACTGTACTGCTCACTTTTACCTATTTTTTAAAACTTACTGAATCTACAGCCCAATGATGATGATTACTGATCACTAATCCTCACGGATAAATCATTCAGCCCAAACGGCAAATTCCCATCACATAAAAACCCCCGAAAAGAACCTAATTTACTAATTAAGCGACTATACTGCTAACTTTTACCTTTTTTTCAAAACTAACTGAATCTACAGCCCAATGATGATGATTATTGATCACCAATCCTCACGGATAAATGATTCAGCCCAAACGGCAAATTCCCATCACATAAAAACTCCCGAAAAGAACCTAATTTACTAATTAAGCGACTGTACTGCTCACTTTTACCTATTTTTTAAAACTTACTGAATCTACAGCCCAATGATGATGATTACTGATCACCAATCCTTACGGATAAATCATTCAGCCCAAACGGCAAATTCCCATCACATAAAAACTCCCGAAAAGAACCTAATTTACTAATTAAGTGACTGCACTGCTAACTTTTACCTATTTTCCAAAACTAACTGACTCCACACCCCAATCATGAGGATTCCTCATCACCAATCCTCACGGATAAATCATTCAGCCCAAACGGCAAATTCCCATCACAAAACTAATCCCGAAAAGAACCTAATTTACTAATTAAGCGACTGTACTGCTAACTTTTACCTATTTTTTAAAACTTACGAAATCTACAGCCCAATGATGATGATTACTGATCACTAATCCTCACGGATAAATCATTCAGCCCAAACGGCAAATTCCCATCACATAAAAACTCCCGAAAAGAACCTAATTTACTAATTAAGCGACTGTACTGCTAACTTTTAACTATTTTTTAAAACTTACTGAATCTACAGCAAAATGATGATGATTACTGATCACCAATCCTCACGGATAAATCATTTAGACCAAACGGCAAATTCCCATCACGTAAAAACTCCCGAAAAGAACCTAATTTACTAATAAAGCGACTGTACTCCTAACTTTTACATTTTTTTCAAAACTAACTGAATCTACACCCCAATCATGAGGATTCCTCGTCACCAATCCTCACAGATAAATCATTCAGCCCAAACGGCAAATTCCCATCACATAAAAACTCCCGAAAAGAACCTAATTTACTAATTAAGCAACTGTACTGCTAACTTTTACATTTTTTTCAAAACTAACTGAATCTACAGCAAAATGAATGTAATTACTGATCACCAATCCTCACGGATAAATCATTCAGACCAAACGGCAAATTCCCATCACGTAAAAACTCCCGAAAAGAACCTAATTTACTAATTAAGCGACTGTACTGCTAACTTTTACCTTTTTTTCAAAACTAACTGAATCTACAGCCCAATGATGATGATTACTGATCACCAATCCTCACGGATAAATCATTCAGCCCAAACGGCAAATTCCTATCACAAAACTAATCTAAAAAAAAACCTAATTTACTAATTCGGCGACTGCACTGCTAACTTTTACCTATTTTTCAAAACTAACTGAATCTACAGCCCAATAATGATGATTACTGATCACCAATCCTCACGGATAAATCATTCAGCCCAAACGGCAAATTCCCATCACAAAACTAATACCGAAAAGAACCTAATTTACAAATTAAGCGACTGTACTGCTAACTTTTACCTTTTTTTCAAAACTAATTGAATCTACAGCCCAATGATGATGATTACTGATCACTAATCCTCACGGATAAATCATTCAGCCCAAACGGCAAATTCCCATCACATAAAAACTCCCGAAAAGAACCTAATTTACTAATTAAGCGACTATACTGCTAACTTTTACCTTTTTTTCAAAACTAACTGAATCTACAGCCCAATGATGATGATTATTGATCACCAATCCTCACGGATAAATGATTCAGCCCAAACGGCAAATTCCCATCACATAAAAACTCCCGAAAAGAACCTAATTTACTAATTAAGCGACTGTACTGCTCACTTTTACCTATTTTTTAAAACTTACGAAATCTACAGCCCAATGATGATGATTACTGATCACTAATCCTCACGGATAAATCATTCAGCCCAAACGGCAAATTCCCATCACATAAAAACCCCCGAAAAGAACCTAATTTACTAATTAAGCGACTATACTGCTAACTTTTACCTTTTTTTCAAAACTAACTGAATCTACAGCCCAATGATGATGATTATTGATCACCAATCCTCACGGATAAATGATTCAGCCTAAACGGCAAATTCCCATCACATAAAAACTCCCGAAAAGAACCTAATTTACTAATTAAGCGACTGTACTGCTCACTTTTACCTATTTTTTAAAACTTACTGAATCTACAGCCCAATGATGATGATTACTGATCACCAATCCTTACGGATAAATCATTCAGCCCAAACGGCAAATTCCCATCACATGAAAACTCCCGAAAAGAACCTAATTTACTAATTAAGCGACTGTACTGCTAACTTTTACCTATTTTTTAAAACTTACGAAATCTACAGCCCAATGATGATGATTACTGATCACTAATCCTCACGGATAAATGATTCAGCCTAAACGGCAAATTCCCATTACATAAAAACTCCCGAAAAGAACCTAATTTACTAATTAGGCGACTGTACTGCTCACTTTTACCTTTTTTTTAAAACTAACTGAATCTACAGCCCAATGATGATGATTACTGATCACCAATCCTCACGGATAAATCATTCAGCCCAAACGGCAAATTCCCATCACATAAAAACTCCCGAAAAGAACTTAATTTACTAATTAAGCGACTGTACTGCTAACTTTTAACTATTTTTTAAAACTTACAGAATCTACAGCAAAATGATGATGATTACTGATCACCAATCCTCACGGATAAATCATTCAGACCAAACGGCAAATTCCCATCACAAAACTAATCTACAAAAAAACCAAATTTACTAATTAGGCGACTGCACTGCTAACTTTTACCTATTTTTCAAAACTAACTGAATCTACAGCCCAATAATGATGATTACTGATCACCAATCCTCACGGATAAATCATTCAGCCCAAACGGCAAATTCCCATCACAAAACTAATACCGAAAAGAACCTAATTTACTAATTAAGCGACTGTACTGCTAACTTTTACCTTTTTTTCAAAACTAATTGAATCTACAGCCCAATGATGATGATTACTGATCACTAATCCTCACGAATAAATCATTCAGCCCAAACGGGAAATTCCCATCACATAAAAACTCCCGAAAAGAACCTAATTTACTAATTAAGCGACTGCACTGCTAACTTTTACCTATTTTCCAAAACTAACTGACTCCACACCCCAATCATGAGGATTCCTCATCACCAATCCTCACGGATAAATCATTCAGCCCAATCGGCAAATTCCCATCACAAAACTAATCCCGAAAAGAACCTAATTTACTAATTAAGCGACTGTACTGCTAACTTTTACCTATTTTTTAAAACTTACGAAATCTACAGCCCAATGATGATGATTACTGATCACTAATCCTCACGGATAAATCATTCAGCCCAAACGGCAAATTCCCATCACATAAAAACCCCCGAAAAGAACCTAATTTACTAATTAAGCGACTATACTGCTAACTTTTACCTTTTTTTCAAAACTAACTAAATCTACAGCCCAATGATGATGATTATTGATCACCAATCCTCACGGATAAATGATTCAGCCCAAACGGCAAATTCCCATCACATAAAAACTCCCGATAAGAACCTAATTTACTAATTAAGCGACTGTACTGCTCACTTTTACCTTTTTTTTTAAAACTAACTGAATCTACAGCCCAATGATAATGATTACTGATCACCAATCCTCACGGATAAATCATTCAGCCCAAACGGCAAATTCACATAACATAAAAACTCCCGAAAAGAACCTAATTTACTAATTAAGCGACTGTACTGCTAACTTTTAACTATTTTTTAAAACTTACTGAATCTACAGCAAAATGATGATAATTACTGATCACCAATCCTCACGGATAAATCATTCAGACCAAACGGCAAATTCCCATCACGTAAAAACTCCCGAAAAGAACCTAATTTACTAATTAAGCAACTGTACTGCTAACTTTTACATTTTTTTCAAAACTAACTGAATCTACAGCAAAATGAATGTAATTACTGATCACCAATCCTCACGGATAAATCATTCAGACCAAACGGCAAATTCCCATCACGTAAAAACTCCCGAAAAGAACCTAATTTACTAATTAAGCGACTGTACTGCTAACTTTTACCTTTTTTTCAAAACTAACTGAATCTACAGCCCAATGATGATGATTACTGATCACCAATCCTCACGGATAAATCATTCAGCCCAAACGGCAAATTCCTATCACAAAACTAATCTAAAAAAAAACCTAATTTACTAATTCGGCGACTGCACTGCTAACTTTTACCTATTTTTCAAAACTAACTGAATCTACAGCCCAATAATGATGATTACTGATCACCAATCCTCACGGATAAATCATTCAGCCCAAACGGCAAATTCCCATCACAAAACTAATACCGAAAAGAACCTAATTTACAAATTAAGCGACTGTACTGCTAACTTTTACCTTTTTTTCAAAACTAATTGAATCTACAGCCCAATGATGATGATTACTGATCACTAATCCTCACGGATAAATCATTCAGCCCAAACGGCAAATTCCCATCACATAAAAACTCCCGAAAAGAACCTAATTTACTAATTAAGCGACTATACTGCTAACTTTTACCTTTTTTTCAAAACTAACTGAATCTACAGCCCAATGATGATGATTATTGATCACCAATCCTCACGGATAAATGATTCAGCCCAAACGGCAAATTCCCATCACATAAAAACTCCCGAAAAGAACCTAATTTACTAATTAAGCGACTGTACTGCTCACTTTTACCTATTTTTTAAAACTTACGAAATCTACAGCCCAATGATGATGATTACTGATCACTAATCCTCACGGATAAATCATTCAGCCCAAACGGCAAATTCCCATCACATAAAAACCCCCGAAAAGAACCTAATTTACTAATTAAGCGACTATACTGCTAACTTTTACCTTTTTTTCAAAACTAACTGAATCTACAGCCCAATGATGATGATTATTGATCACCAATCCTCACGGATAAATGATTCAGCCTAAACGGCAAATTCCCATCACATAAAAACTCCCGAAAAGAACCTAATTTACTAATTAAGCGACTGTACTGCTCACTTTTACCTATTTTTTAAAACTTACTGAATCTACAGCCCAATGATGATGATTACTGATCACCAATCCTTACGGATAAATCATTCAGCCCAAACGGCAAATTCCCATCACATGAAAACTCCCGAAAAGAACCTAATTTACTAATTAAGCGACTGTACTGCTAACTTTTACCTATTTTTTAAAACTTACGAAATCTACAGCCCAATGATGATGATTACTGATCACCAATCCTCACGGATAAATCATTCAGACCAAACGGCAAATTCCCATCACGTAAAAACTCCCGAAAAGAACCTAATTTACTAATTAGGCGACTGTACTGCTCACTTTTACCTTTTTTTTAAAACTAACTGAATCTACAGCCCAATGATGATGATTACTGATCACCAATCCTCACGGATAAATCATTCAGCCCAAACGGCAAATTCCCATCACATAAAAACTCCCGAAAAGAACTTAATTTACTAATTAAGCGACTGTACTGCTAACTTTTAACTATTTTTTAAAACTTACAGAATCTACAGCAAAATGATGATGATTACTGATCACCAATCCTCACGGATAAATCATTCAGACCAAACGGCAAATTCCCATCACAAAACTAATCTACAAAAAAACCAAATTTACTAATTAGGCGACTGCACTGCTAACTTTTACCTATTTTTCAAAACTAACTGAATCTACAGCCCAATAATGATGATTACTGATCACCAATCCTCACGGATAAATCATTCAGCCCAAACGGCAAATTCCCATCACAAAACTAATACCGAAAAGAACCTAATTTACTAATTAAGCGACTGTACTGCTAACTTTTACCTTTTTTTCAAAACTAATTGAATCTACAGCCCAATGATGATGATTACTGATCACTAATCCTCACGAATAAATCATTCAGCCCAAACGGGAAATTCCCATCACATAAAAACTCCCGAAAAGAACCTAATTTACTAATTAAGCGACTGCACTGCTAACTTTTACCTATTTTCCAAAACTAACTGACTCCACACCCCAATCATGAGGATTCCTCATCACCAATCCTCACGGATAAATCATTCAGCCCAAACGGCAAATTCCCATCACATAAAAACCCCCGAAAAGAACCTAATTTACTAATTAAGCGACTATACTGCTAACTTTTACCTTTTTTTCAAAACTAACTGAATCTACAGCCCAATGATGATGATTATTGATCACCAATCCTCACGGATAAATGATTCAGCCTAAACGGCAAATTCCCATCACATAAAAACTCCCGAAAAGAACCTAATTTACTAATTAAGCGACTGTACTGCTCACTTTTACCTATTTTTTAAACTTACTGAATCTACAGCCCAATGATGATGATTACTGATCACCAATCCTTACGGATAAATCATTCAGCCCAAACGGCAAATTCCCATCACATGAAAACTCCCGAAAAGAACCTAATTTACTAATTAAGCGACTGTACTGCTAACTTTTACCTATTTTTTAAAACTTACGAAATCTACAGCCCAATGATGATGATTACTGATCACCAATCCTCACGGATAAATCATTCAGACCAAACGGCAAATTCCCATCACGTAAAAACTCCCGAAAAGAACCTAATTTACTAATTAGGCGACTGTACTGCTCACTTTTACCTTTTTTTTAAAACTAACTGAATCTACAGCCCAATGATGATGATTACTGATCACCAATCCTCACGGATAAATCATTCAGCCCAAACGGCAAATTCCCATCACATAAAAACTCCCGAAAAGAACTTAATTTACTAATTAAGCGACTGTACTGCTAACTTTTAACTATTTTTTAAAACTTACAGAATCTACAGCAAAATGATGATGATTACTGATCACCAATCCTCACGGATAAATCATTTAGACCAAACGGCAAATTCCCATCACAAAACTAATCTACAAAAAAACCAAATTTACTAATTAGGCGACTGCACTGCTAACTTTTACCTATTTTTCAAAACTAACTGAATCTACAGCCCAATAATGATGATTACTGATCACCAATCCTCACGGATAAATCATTCAGCCCAAACGGCAAATTCCCATCACAAAACTAATACCGAAAAGAACCTAATTTACTAATTAAGCGACTGTACTGCTAACTTTTACCTTTTTTTCAAAACTAATTGAATCTACAGCCCAATGATGATGATTACTGATCACTAATCCTCACGAATAAATCATTCAGCCCAAACGGGAAATTCCCATCACATAAAAACTCCCGAAAAGAACCTAATTTACTAATTAAGCGACTGCACTGCTAACTTTTACCTATTTTCCAAAACTAACTGACTCCACACCCCAATCATGAGGATTCCTCATCACCAATCCTCACGGATAAATCATTCAGCCCAATCGGCAAATTCCCATCACAAAACTAATCCCGAAAAGAACCTAATTTACTAATTAAGCGACTGTACTGCTAACTTTTAACTATTTTTTAAAACTTACTGAATCTACAGCAAAATGATGATAATTACTGATCACCAATCCTCACGGATAAATCATTCAGACCAAACGGCAAATTCCCATCACGTAAAAACTCCCGAAAAGAACCTAATTTACTAATTAAGCAACTGTACTGCTAACTTTTACATTTTTTTCAAAACTAACTGAATCTACAGCAAAATGAATGTAATTACTGATCACCAATCCTCACGGATAAATCATTCAGACCAAACGGCAAATTCCCATCACGTAAAAACTCCCGAAAAGAACCTAATTTACTAATTAAGCGACTGTACTGCTAACTTTTACCTTTTTTTCAAAACTAACTGAATCTACAGCCCAATGATGATGATTACTGATCACCAATCCTCACGGATAAATCATTCAGCCCAAACGGCAAATTCCTATCACAAAACTAATCTAAAAAAAAACCTAATTTACTAATTCGGCGACTGCACTGCTAACTTTTACCTATTTTTCAAAACTAACTGAATCTACAGCCCAATAATGATGATTACTGATCACCAATCCTCACGGATAAATCATTCAGCCCAAACGGCAAATTCCCATCACAAAACTAATACCGAAAAGAACCTAATTTACAAATTAAGCGACTGTACTGCTAACTTTTACCTTTTTTTCAAAACTAATTGAATCTACAGCCCAATGATGATGATTACTGATCACTAATCCTCACGGATAAATCATTCAGCCCAAACGGCAAATTCCCATCACATAAAAACTCCCGAAAAGAACCTAATTTACTAATTAAGCGACTATACTGCTAACTTTTACCTTTTTTTCAAAACTAACTGAATCTACAGCCCAATGATGATGATTACTGATCACCAATCCTCACGGATAAATCATTCAGACCAAACGGCAAATTCCCATCACGTAAAAACTCCCGAAAAGAACCTAATTTACTAATTAAGCAACTGTACTGCTAACTTTTACATTTTTTTCAAAACTAACTGAATCTACAGCAAAATGAATGTAATTACTGATCACCAATCCTCACGGATAAATCATTCAGACCAAACGGCAAATTCCCATCACGTAAAAACTCCCGAAAAGAACCTAATTTACTAATTAAGCGACTGTACTGCTAACTTTTACCTTTTTTTCAAAACTAACTGAATCTACAGCCCAATGATGATGATTACTGATCACCAATCCTTACGGATAAATCATTCAGCCCAAACGGCAAATTCCCATCACATGAAAACTCCCGAAAAGAACCTAATTTACTAATTAAGCGACTGTACTGCTAACTTTTACCTATTTTTTAAAACTTACGAAATCTACAGCCCAATGATGATGATTACTGATCACTAATCCTCACGGATAAATGATTCAGCCTAAACGGCAAATTCCCATTACATAAAAACTCCCGAAAAGAACCTAATTTACTAATTAGGCGACTGTACTGCTCACTTTTACCTTTTTTTTAAAACTAACTGAATCTACAGCCCAATGATGATGATTACTGATCACCAATCCTCACGGATAAATCATTCAGCCCAAACGGCAAATTCCCATCACATAAAAACTCCCGAAAAGAACTTAATTTACTAATTAAGCGACTGTACTGCTAACTTTTAACTATTTTTTAAAACTTACAGAATCTACAGCAAAATGATGATGATTACTGATCACCAATCCTCACGGATAAATCATTCAGACCAAACGGCAAATTCCCATCACAAAACTAATCTACAAAAAAACCAAATTTACTAATTAGGCGACTGCACTGCTAACTTTTACCTATTTTTCAAAACTAACTGAATCTACAGCCCAATAATGATGATTACTGATCACCAATCCTCACGGATAAGTCATTCAGCCCAAACGGCAAATTCCCATCACAAAACTAATACCGAAAAGAACCTAATTTACTAATTAAGCGACTGTACTGCTAACTTTTACCTTTTTTTCAAAACTAATTGAATCTACAGCCCAATGATGATGATTACTGATCACTAATCCTCACGAATAAATCATTCAGCCCAAACGGGAAATTCCCATCACATAAAAACTCCCGAAAAGAACCTAATTTACTAATTAAGCGACTGCACTGCTAACTTTTACCTATTTTCCAAAACTAACTGACTCCACACCCCAATCATGAGGATTCCTCATCACCAATCCTCACGGATAAATCATTCAGCCCAATCGGCAAATTCCCATCACAAAACTAATCCCGAAAAGAACCTAATTTACTAATTAAGCGACTGTACTGCTAACTTTTACCTATTTTTTAAAACTTACGAAATCTACAGCCCAATGATGATGATTACTGATCACTAATCCTCACGGATAAATCATTCAGCCCAAACGGCAAATTCCCATCACATAAAAACCCCGAAAAGAACCTAATTTACTAATTAAGCGACTATACTGCTAACTTTTACCTTTTTTTCAAAACTAACTAAATCTACAGCCCAATGATGATGATTATTGATCACCAATCCTCACGGATAAATGATTCAGCCCAAACGGCAAATTCCCATCACATAAAAACTCCCGATAAGAACCTAATTTACTAATTAAGCGACTGTACTGCTCACTTTTACCTTTTTTTTTAAAACTAACTGAATCTACAGCCCAATGATAATGATTACTGATCACCAATCCTCACGGATAAATCATTCAGCCCAAACGGCAAATTCACATAACATAAAAACTCCCGAAAAGAACCTAATTTACTAATTAAGCGACTGTACTGCTAACTTTTAACTATTTTTTAAAACTTACTGAATCTACAGCAAAATGATGATAATTACTGATCACCAATCCTCACGGATAAATCATTCAGACCAAACGGCAAATTCCCATCACGTAAAAACTCCCGAAAAGAACCTAATTTACTAATTAAGCAACTGTACTGCTAACTTTTACATTTTTTTCAAAACTAACTGAATCTACAGCAAAATGAATGTGATTACTGATCACCAATCCTCACGGATAAATCATTCAGACCAAACGGCAAATTCCCATCACGTAAAAACTCCCGAAAAGAACCTAATTTACTAATTAAGCGACTGTACTGCTAACTTTTACCTTTTTTTTAAAACTAACTGAATCTACAGCCCAATGATGATGATTATTGATCACCAATCCTCACGGATAAATGATTCAGCCCAAACGGCAAATTCCCATCACATAAAAACTCCCGAAAAGAACCTAATTTACTAATTAAGCGACTGTACTGCTCACTTTTACCTTTTTTTTAAAACTAACTGAATCTACAGCCCAATGATGATGATTACTGATCACCAATCCTCACGGATAAATCATTCAGCCCAAACGGCAAATTCCCATTACATAAAAACTCCCGAAAAGAACCTAATTTACTAATTAAGCGACTGTACTGCTAACTTTTAACTATTTTTTAAAACTTACTGAATCTACAGCAAAATGATGATGATTACTGATCACCAATCCTCACGCGTAAATCATTCAGACCAAACGGCAAATTCCCATCACGTAAAAACTCCCGAAAAGAACCTAATTTACTAATTAAGCGACTGCACTGCTAACTTTTACCTATTTTCTAAAACAAACTGACTCAACACCCCAATCATGAGGATTCCTCATCACCAATCCTCACAGATAAATCATTCAGCCCAAACGGCAAATTCCCATCACATAAAAACTCACGAAAAGAACCTAATTTACTAATTAAGCGACTGTACTGCTAACTTTTACCTTTTTTTCAAAACTAACTGAATCTACAGCAAAATGATGATGATTACTGATCACCAATCCTCACGGATAAATCATTCAGACCAAACGGCAAATTCCCATCACGTAAAAACTCCCGAAAAGAACCTAATTTACTAATTAAGCGACTGTACTGCTAACTTTTAACTATTTTTTAAAACTTACTGAATCTACAGCAAAATGATGAAGATTACTGATCACCAATCCTCACGGGTAAATCATTCAGACCAAACGGCAAATTCCCATCACGTAAAAACTCCCGAAAAGAACCTAATTTACTAATTAAGCGACTGCACTGCTAACTTTTACCTATTTTCTAAAACAAACTGACTCAACACCCCAATCATGAGGATTCCTCATCACCAATCCTCACAGATAAATCATTCAGCCCAAACGGCAAATTCCCATCACATAAAAACTCACGAAAAGAACCTAATTTACTAATTAAGCGACTGTACTGCTAACTTTTACCTTTTTTTAAAACTAACTGAATCTACAGCAAAATGATGATGATTACTGATCACCAATCCTCACGGATAAATCATTCAGACCAAACGGCGAATTCCCATCACGTAAAAACTCCCGAAAAGAACCTAATTTACTAATTAAGCGACTGTACTGCTAACTTTTACATTTTTTTCAAAACTAACTGAATCTACAGCAAAATGATTATGATTACTGATCACCAATCCTCACGGATAAATCATTCAGACCAAACGGCAAATTCCCATCACGTAAAAACTCCCGAAAAGAACCTAATTTACTAATTAAGCGACTGCACTGCTAACTTTTACCTATTTTCCAAAACTAACTGACTCCACACCCCAATCATGAGGATTCCTCATCACCAATCCTCACGGATAAATCATTCAGCCCAAACGGCAAATTCTCATCACAAAACTAATCCCGAAAAGAACCTAATTTACTAATTAAGCGACTGTACTGCTAACTTTTACCTATTTTTTAAAACTTACGAAATCTACAGACCAATGATGATGATTACTGATCACTAATCCTCACGGATAAATCATTCAGCCCAAACGGCAAATTCCTATCACATAAAAACTCCTGAAAAGAACCTAATTTACTAATTAAGCGACTATACTGCTAACTTTTATCTTTTTTTCAAAACTAACTGAATCTACAGCCCAATGATGATGATTATTGATCACCAATCCTCACGGATAAATGATTCAGCCCAAACGGCAAATTCCCATCACATAAAAACTCCCGAAAAGAACCTAATTTACTAATTAAGCGACTGTACTGCTCACTTTTACCTATTTTTTAAAACTTACGAAATCTACAGCCCAATGATGATGATTACTGATCACTAATCCTCACGGATAAATCATTCAGCCCAAACGGCAAATTCCCATCACATAAAAACCCCCGAAAAGAACCTAATTTACTAATTAAGCGACTATACTGCTAACTTTTACCTTTTTTTCAAAACTAACTGAATCTACAGCCCAATGATGATGATTATTGATCACCAATCCTCACGGATAAATGATTCAGCCCAAACGGCAAATTCCCATCACATAAAAACTTTCGAAAAGAACCTAATTTACTAATTAAGCGACTGTACTGCTCACTTATACCTATTTTTTAAAACTTACTGAATCTACAGCCCAATGATGATGATTACTGATCACCAATCCTTACGGATAAATTATTCAGCCCAAACGGCAAATTCCCATCACAAAACTAATACCGAAAAGAACCTAATTTACTAATTAAGCGACTGTACTGCTAACTTTTACCTATTTTCCAAAACTAACTGACTCCACACCCCAATCATGAGGATTCCTCATCACCAATCCTCACGGATAAATCATTCAGCCCAAACGGCAAATTCCCATCACAAAACTAATCCCGAAAAGAACCTAATTTACTAATTAAGCGACTGTACTGCTAACTTTTACCTATTTTTTAAAACTTACGAAATCTACAGCCCAATGATGATGATTGATACTGATCACTAATCCTCACGGATAAATGATTCAGCCTAAACGGCAAATTCCCATCACATAAAAACTCCTGAAAAGAACCTAATTTACTAATTAGGCGACTGTACTGCTCACTTTTACCTTTTTTTTAAAACTAACTGAATCTACAGCCCAATGGTGATGATTACTGATCACCAATCCTCACGGATAAATCATTCAGCCCAAACGGCAAATTCCCATCACATAAAAACTCCCGAAAAGAACTTAATTTACTAATTAAGCGACTGCACTGCTAACTTTTACCTATTTTCCAAAACTAACTGACTCCACACCCCAATCATGAGGATTCCTCATCACCAATCCTCACGGATAAATCATTCAGCCCAATCGGCAAATTCCCATCACAAAACTAATCCCGAAAAGAACATAATTTACTAATTAAGCGACTGTACTGCTAACTTTTACCTATTTTTTAAAACTTACGAAATCTACAGCCCAATGATGATGATTACTGATCACTAATCCTCACGGATAAATCATTCAGCCCAAACGGCAAATTCCCATCACATAAAAACCCCCGAAAAGAACCTAATTTACTAATTAAGCGACTATACTGCTAACTTTTACCTTTTTTTCAAAACTAACTAAATCTACAGCCCAATGATGATGATTATTGATCACCAATCCTCACGGATAAATGATTCAGCCCAAACGGCCAATTCCCATCACATAAAAACTCCCGATAAGAACCTAATTTACTAATTAAGCGACTGTACTGCTCACTTTTACCTTTTTTTTTAAAACTAACTGAATCTACAGCCCAATGATGATGATTACTGATCACCAATCCTCACGGATAAATCATTCAGCCCAAACGGCAAATTCACATCACATAAAAACTCCCGAAAAGAACCTAATTTACTAATTAAGCGACTGTACTGCTAACTTTTAACTATTTTTTAAAACTTACTGAATCTACAGCAAAATGATGATGATTACTGATCACCAATCCTCACGGATAAATCATTCAGACCAAACAGCAAATTCCCATCACGTAAAAACTCCCGAAAAGAACCTAATTTACTAATTAAGCGACTGTACTGCTAACTTTTACATTTTTTTCAAAACTAACTGAATCTACACCCCAATCATGAGGATTCCTCATCACCAATCCTCACAGATAAATCATTCAGCCCAAACGGCAAATTCCCATCACAAAACTAATCTACAAAAAAACCTAATTTACTAATTAGGCGACTGCACTGCTAACTTTTACCTATTTTTCAAAACTAACTGAATCCACAGCCCAATAATGATGATTACTGATCACCAATCCTCACGGATAAATCATTCAGCCCAAACGGCAAATTCCCATCACAAAACTAATACCGAAAAGAACCTAATTTACTAATTAAGCGACTGTACTGCTAACTTTTACCTTTTTTTCAAAACTAATTGAATCTACAGCCCAATGATGATGATTACTGATCACTAATCCTCACGGATAAATCATTCAGCCCAAACGGGAAATTCCCATCACATAAAGACTCCCGAAAAGAACCTAATTTACTAATTAAGCGACTGCACTGCTAACTTTTACCTATTTTTCAAAACTAACTGAATCTACAGCCCAATAATGATGATTACTGATCACCAATCCTCACGGATAAATCATTCAGCCCAAACGGGAAATTCCCATCACATAAAAACTCCCGAAAAGAACCTAATTTACTAATTAAGCGACTGTACTGCTAACTTTTAACTATTTTTTAAAACTTACTGAATCTACAGCAAAATGATGATGATTACTGATCACCAATCCTCACGGATAAATCATTCAGACCAAACGGCAAATTCCCATCACGTAAAAACTCCCGAAAAGAACCTAATTTACTAATTAAGCGACTGTACTGCTAACTTTTACATTTTTTTCAAAACTAACTGAATCTACACCCCAATCATGAGGATTCCTCATCACTAATCCTCACGGATAAATCATTCAGCCCAAACGGGAAATTCCCATCACATAAAAACTCCCGAAAAGAACCTAATTTACTAATTAAGCGACTGTACTGCTAACTTTTAACTATTTTTTAAAACTTACTGAATCTACAGCAAAATGATGATGATTACTGATCACCAATCCTCACGGATAAATCATTCAGACCAAACGGCAAATTCCCATCACGTAAAAACTCCCGAAAAGAACCTAATTTACTAATTAAGCGACTGTACTGCTAACTTTTACATTTTTTTCAAAACTAACTGAATCTACACCCCAATCATGAGGATTCCTCATCACCAATCCTCACAGATAAATCATTCAGCCCAAACGGCAAATTCCCATCACATAAAAACTCCCGAAAAGAACCTAATTTACTAATTAAGCAACTGTACTGCTAACTTTTACATTTTTTTCAAAACTAACTGAATCTACAGCAAAATGAATGTGATTACTGATCACCAATCCTCACGGATAAATCATTCAGACCAAACGGCAAATTCCCATCACGTAAAAACTCCCGAAAAGAACCTAATTTACTAATTAAGCGACTGTACTGCTAACTTTTACCTTTTTTTCAAAACTAACTGACTCCACACCCCAATCATGAGGATTCCTCATCACCAATCCTCACGGATAAATCATTCAGACCAAACGGCGAATTCCCATCACGTAAAAACTCCCGAAAAGAACCTAATTTACTAATTAAGCGACTGTACTGCTAACTTTTACCTTTTTTTCAAAACTAACTGAATCTACAGCAAAATGATGATGATTACTGATCACCAATCCTCACGGATAAATCATTCAGACCAAACGGCGAATTCCCATCACGTAAAAACTCCCGAAAAGAACCTAATTTACTAATTAAGCGACTATACTGCTAACTTTTACCTTTTTTTCAAAACTAACTAAATCTACAGCCCAATGATGATGATTATTGATCACCAATCCTCACGGATAAATGATTCAGCCCAAACGGCAAATTCCCATCACATAAAAACTCCCGATAAGAACCTAATTTACTAATTAAGCGACTGTACTGCTCACGTTTACCTTTTTTTTTAAAACTAACTGAATCTACAGCCCAATGATGATGATTACTGATCACCAATCCTCACGGATAAATCATTCAGCCCAAACGGCAAATTCACATCACATAAAAACTCCCGAAAAGAACCTAATTTACTAATTAAGCGACTGTACTGCTAACTTTTAACTATTTTTTAAAACTTACTGAATCTACAGCAAAATGATGATGATTACTGATCACCAATCCTCACGGATAAATCATTCAGACCAAACGGCAAATTCCCATCACGTAAAAACTCCCGAAAAGAACCTAATTTACTAATTAAGCGACTGTACTGCTAACTTTTACATTTTTTTCAAAACTAACTGAATCTACACCCCAATCATGAGGATTCCTCATCACCATCCTCACAGATAAATCATTCAGCCCAAACGGCAAATTCCCATCACATAAAAACTCCCGAAAAGAACCTAATTTATCTAATTAAGCAACTGTACTGCTAACTTTTACATTTTTTCAAAACTAACTGAATCTACAGCAAAATGAATGTGATTACTGATCACCAATCCTCACGGATAAATCATTCAGACCAACGGCAAATTCCCATCACGTAAAAACTCCCGAAAAGAACCTAATTTACTAATTAAGCGACTGTACTGCTAACTTTTACCTTTTTTTCAAAACTAACTGACTCCACACCCCAATCATGAGGATTCCTCATCACCAATCCTCACGGATAAATCATTCAGCCCAATCGGCAAATTCCCATCACAAAACTAATCCCGAAAAGAACATAATTTACTAATTAAGCGACTGTACTGCTAACTTTTACCTATTTTTTAAAACTTACGAAATCTACAGCCCAATGATGATGATTACTGATCACTAATCCTCACGGATAAATCATTCAGCCCAAACGGCAAATTCCCATCACATAAAACCCCCGAACAGAACCTAATTTACTAATTAAGCGACTATACTGCTAACTTTTACCTTTTTTTCAAAACTAACTAAATCTACAGCCCAATGATGATGATTATTGATCACCAATCCTCACGGATAAATGATTCAGCCCAAACGGCAAATTCCCATCACATAAAAACTCCCGATAAGAACCTAATTTACTAATTAAGCGACTGTACTGCTCACTTTTACCTTTTTTTTTAAAACTAACTGAATCTACAGCCCAATGATGATGATTACTGATCACCAATCCTCACGGATAAATCATTCACCCCAAACGGCAAATTCACATCACATAAAAACTCCCGAAAAGAACCTAATTTACTAATTAAGCGACTGTACTGCTAACTTTTAACTATTTTTTAAAACTTACTGAATCTACAGCAAAATGATGATGATTACTGATCACCAATCCTCACGGATAAATCATTCAGACCAAACGGCAAATTCCCATCACGTAAAAACTCCCGAAAAGAACCTAATTTACTAATTAAGCGACTGTACTGCTAACTTTTACCTTTTTTTCAAAACTAACTGACTCCACACCCCAATCATGAGGATTCCTCATCACCAATCCTCACGGATAAATCATTCAGCCCAATCGGCAAATTCCCATCACAAAACTAATCCCGAAAAGAACATAATTTACTAATTAAGCGACTGTACTGCTAACTTTTACCTATTTTTTAAAACTTACGAAATCTACAGCCCAATGATGATGATTACTGATCACTAATCCTCACGGATAAATCATTCAGCCCAAACGGCAAATTCCCATCACATAAAAACCCCCGAAAAGAACCTAATTTACTAATTAAGCGACTATACTGCTAACTTTTACCTTTTTTTCAAAACTAACTAAATCTACAGCCCAATGATGATGATTATTGATCACCAATCCTCACGGATAAATGATTCAGCCCAAACGGCAAATTCCCATCACATAAAAACTCCCGATAAGAACCTAATTTACTAATTAAGCGACTGTACTGCTCACTTTTACCTTTTTTTTTAAAACTAACTGAATCTACAGCCCAATGATGATGATTACTGATCACCAATCCTCACGGATAAATCATTCAGCCCAAACGGCAAATTCACATCACATAAAAACTCCCGAAAAGAACCTAATTTACTAATTAAGCGACTGTACTGCTAACTTTTAACTATTTTTTAAAACTTACTGAATCTACAGCAAAATGATGATGATTACTGATCACCAATCCTCACGGATAAATCATTCAGACCAAACGGCAAATTCCCATCACGTAAAAACTCCCGAAAAGAACCTAATTTACTAATTAAGCGACTGTACTGCTAACTTTTACCTTCTTTTCAAAACTAACTGAATCTACAGCCCAATGATGATGATTACTGATCACCAATCCTCACGGATAAATCATTCAGCCCAAACGGCAAATTCCCATCACAAAACTAATCCCGAAAAGAACCTAATTTACTAATTAAGCGACTGCACTGCTAACTTTTACCTATTTTCCAAAACTAACTGACTCCACACCGCAATCATGAGGATTCCTCATCACCAATCCTCACGGATAAATCATTCAGCCCAAACGGCAAATTCCCATTACATAAAAACTCCCGAAAAGAACCTAATTTACTAATTAAGCGACTGTACTGCTAACTTTTACCTATTTTTAAAAACTTACTGAATCTACAGCCCAATGATGATGATTACTGATCACCAATCCTAACGGATAAATCATTCAGCCCAAACGGCAAATTCCCATCACATAAAAACTCCCGAAAAGAACCTAATTTACTAATTAAGCGACTGTACTGCTAACTTTTAACTATTTTTTAAAACTTACTGAATCTACAGCAAAATGATGATGATTACTGATCACCAATCCTCACGGGTAAATCATTCAGACCAAACGGCAAATTCCCATCACGTAAAAACTCCCGAAAAGAACCTAATTTACTAATTAAGCGACTGCACTGCTAACTTTTACCTATTTTCTAAAACAAACTGACTCAACACCCCAATCATGAGGATTCCTCATCACCAATCCTCACAGATAAATCATTCAGCCCAAACGGCAAATTCCCATCACATAAAAACTCACGAAAAGAACCTAATTTACTAATTAAGCGACTGTACTGCTAACTTTTACCTTTTTTTCAAAACTAACTGAATCTACAGCAAAATGATGATGATTACTGATCACCAATCCTCACGGATAAATCATTCAGACCAAACGGCGAATTCCCATCACGTAAAAACTCCCGAAAAGAACCTAATTTACTAATTAAGCGACTGTACTGCTAACTTTTACATTTTTTTCAAAACTAACTGAATCTACAGCAAAATGATTATGATTACTGATCACCAATCCTCACGGATAAATCATTCAGACCAAACGGCAAATTCCCATCACGTAAAAACTCCCGAAAAGAACCTAATTTACTAATTAAGCAACTGTACTGCTAACTTTTACCTTTTTTTCAAAACTAACTGAATCTACAGCCCAATGATGATGATTATTGATCACCAATCCTCACGGATAAATCATTCAGCCCAAACGGCAAATTCCCATCACATAAAAACTCCCGAAAAGAACCTAATTTACTAATTAAGCAACTGTACTGCTAACTTTTACCTTTTTTTCAAAACTAACTGAATCTACAGCCCAATGATGATGATTACTGATCACCAATCCTCACGGATAAATCATTCAGCCCAAACAGCAAATTCCTATCACAAAACTAATCTAAAAAAAAACCTAATTTACTAATTCGGCGACTGCACTGCTAACTTTTACCTATTTTTCAAAACTAACTGAATCTACAGCCCAATGATGATGATTACTGATCACCAATCCTTACGGATAAATCATTCAGCCCAAACGGCAAATTCCCATCACATAAAAACTCCCGAAAAGAACCTAATTTACTAATTAAGCAACTGTACTGCTAACTTTTACCTTTTTTTCAAAACTAACTGAATCTACAGCCCAATGATGATGATTATTGATCACCAATCCTCACGGATAAATCATTCAGCCCAAACGGCAAATTCCCATCACATAAAAACTCCCGAAAAGAACCTAATTTACTAATTAAGCGACTGTACTGCTAACTTTTAACTATTTTTTAAAACTTACTGAATCTACAGCAAAATGATGATGATTACTGATCACCAATCCTCACGGGTAAATCATTCAGACCAAACGGCAAATTCCCATCACGTAAAAACTCCCGAAAAGAACCTAATTTACTAATTAAGCGACTGCACTGCTAACTTTTACCTATTTTCTAAAACAAACTGACTCAACACCCCAATCATGAGGATTCCTCATCACCAATCCTCACAGATAAATCATTCAGCCCAAACGGCAAATTCCCATCACATAAAAACTCACGAAAAGAACCTAATTTACTAATTAAGCGACTGTACTGCTAACTTTTACCTTTTTTTCAAAACTAACTGAATCTACAGCAAAATGATGATGATTACTGATCACCAATCCTCACGGATAAATCATTCAGACCAAACGGCGAATTCCCATCACGTAAAAACTCCCGAAAAGAACCTAATTTACTAATTAAGCGACTGTACTGCTAACTTTTACATTTTTTTCAAAACTAACTGAATCTACAGCAAAATGATTATGATTACTGATCACCAATCCTCACGGATAAATCATTCAGACCAAACGGCAAATTCCCATCACGTAAAAACTCCCGAAAAGAACCTAATTTACTAATTAAGCGACTGCACTGCTCACTTTTACCTATTTTCCAAAACTAACTGACTCCACACCCCAATCATGAGGATTCCTCATCACCAATCCTCACGGATAAATCATTCAGCCCAAACGGCAAATTCTCATCACAAAACTAATCCCGAAAAGAACCTAATTTACTAATTAAGCGACTGTACTGCTAACTTTTACCTATTTTTTAAAACTTACGAAATCTACAGACCAATGATGATGATTACTGATCACTAATCCTCACGGATAAATCATTCAGCCCAAACGGCAAATTCCTATCACATAAAAACTCCCGAAAAGAACCTAATTTACTAATTAAGCGACTGTACTGCTCA
The DNA here is from genome assembly GCA_037103525.1 of Ganaspis brasiliensis. Classification (NCBI taxonomy): domain Eukaryota; kingdom Metazoa; phylum Arthropoda; class Insecta; order Hymenoptera; family Figitidae; genus Ganaspis; species Ganaspis brasiliensis. The sequence continues at coordinate 79,663 of JAZKLR010000097.1, read as the reverse complement.
CTTTTAACTATTTTTAAAACTTACAGAATCTACAGCAAAATGATGATGATTACTGATCACCAATCCTCACGGATAAATCATTTAGACCAAACGGCAAATTCCCATCACAAAACTAATCTACAAAAAAACCAAATTTACTAATTAGGCGACTGCACTGCTAACTTTTACCTATTTTTCAAAACTAACTGAATCTACAGCCCAATAATGATGATTACTGATCACCAATCCTCACGGATAAATCATTCAGCCCAAACGGCAAATTCCCATCACAAAACTAATACCGAAAAGAACCTAATTTACTAATTAAGCGACTGTACTGCTAACTTTTACCTATTTTTTAAAACTTACGAAATTTACAGACCAATGATGATGATTACTGATCACTAATCCTCACGGATAAATCATTCAGCCCAAACGGCAAATTCCCATCACATAAAAACTCCCGAAAAGAACCTAATTTACTAATTAAGCGACTGCACTGCTAACTTTTACCTATTTTCCAAAACTAACTGAATCTACATCCCAATGATGATGATTACTGATCACCAATCCTCACGGATAAATCATTCATCCCAAACGGCAAATTCCCATCACATAAAAACTCCCGAAAAGAACCTAATTTACTAATTAAGCGACTGTACTGCTAACTTTTAACTATTTTTTAAAACTTACTGACTCCACACCCCAATCATGAGGATTCCTCATCACCAGTCCTAACGGATAAATCATTCAGCCCAAACGGCAAATTCCCATCACATAAAAACTCCCGAAAAGAACCTAATTTACTAATTAAGCGACTGTACTGCTAACTTTTACCTTTTTTTCAAAACTAACTGAATCTACAGCAAAATGATGATGATTACTGATCACCAATCCTCACGGATAAATCATTCAGACCAAACGGCAAATTCCCATCACGTAAAAACTCCCGAAAAGAACCTAATTTACTAATTAAGCGACTGTACTGCTAACTTTTACATTTTTTACAAAACTAACTGAATCTACAGCAAAATGATTATGATTACTGATCACCAATCCTCACGGATAAATCATTCAGACCAAACGGCAAATTCCCATCACGTAAAAACTCCCGAAAAGAACCTAATTTACTAATTAAGCGACTGTACTGCTAACTTTTACATTTTTTACAAAACTAACTGAATCTACAGCAAAATGATTATGATTACTGATCACCAATCCTCACGGATAAATCATTCAGACCAAACGGCAAATTCCCATCACGTAAAAACTCCCGAAAAGAACCTAATTTACTAATTAAGCGACTGTACTGCTAATTTTTACATTTTTTTCAAAACTAACTGAATCTACAGCAAAATAATTATGATTACTGATCACCAATCCTCACGGATAAATCATTTAGACCAAACGGCAAATTCCCATCACATAACAAATCTAGAAAAGAATCTAATTTACTAATCAACCGAGTGCATTGGTAACTTATTTTTTAACAATTATTTTGGTTGTTTTAATCAGCTCTAATGGCCTAATGATTATTCAAAATAAGAATAAAGTTAGTTTTAAGTTTTTTTTATTAATGTGAAGAACAATTTTTGAGAATTATTTATTATAAGTTAACATTAGGTTTGACTACACTGCAAAAACATGGTGTTTTAAATTGGCTAAAAATGTCTTAAATTAAGATACTTTTGGTGTCTAAGACACGAAAAACGTCTTATTTGGAGACATTTTTGAACAATTGAAGACACCTGTTTTTGCAGTGTACTTATAATACTTTGGTTTTATAGAAATATTTTTTTTGTAACATATAACCTACGTAAATTAGATTTGTTTTAAATATATTTTTGCTTTGGTAGGTTTAATTTGGTTTTAATTTTTAATGTTTTTCTGTAAACCAACGTTTTTGGTTTAAAATTGTAGTTTTTTGTAACTTTTTGTGGTGTGTTTTTAAATCCATCATAAATTAACCAATTTTTTGTTCGTTTAACGGAAGTTGATGATCTCACTGCAAAAACTTTTGTCTTTTAAGTGTCTTATTTTAAGACACAAAACATTAAGAAAGCGTCTTACGGTTATTTCAAACTATTTCATTGGTTAATAATTTTGAAAAATGCTTTCTCATTGGTTTAAAATGAAGACACCTTAAAACGTCTTAAAAGTGAGGACAAAAATGTCTTAAAATAAGACACTTGTTTTTACAGTGTTGCTCATTACATTTGGCCCTCGTGCTGCGAAAAGAGCGTAAGTTGCTTTGCTTTTAGGACATATGAATGATTTTTGTAAGCAAGTTAGTTCTACCTTACAGTCGACGTCGATTCCTATGAGTACAATATCACCTAGATATCACCTAGATATACATCTAGATATACAATATCAACACGATATATAATAGAGGGGGGGGGGGTTAAGAAAATGTGACGTAATTTTAAAGGGAAGTTGACAAATACATTAAAAAAAATTCTGGTTAGATTAACCAGAATTCTGGTTATTTTAACTAGAATAGAAAGTTAAATATACCCTTACTATTTTTTCTGGTTAAAAGTATTAGAAAATCTGGTTAAAATTTTCTGGTAAAAATTTCTGGTTAATTTAACCAGAATTTCTTGTTTAGTGTAACTATATATACAGTATCTATATATACTAGAATATCCCTCTTAACAGTATTTCAGTTTATTTGTGAAATTCAAATATTCTAGTTTTCACTATACAATTATTTCACTTGTGAGACTATTGTCATAAATAAATTTAAAGTTGAAAAGTAAATTTCAGGGAAAAGAGGACTTGGATAGATTGTATACACTGAAATAAAAATACCTGGAAACTTGTAAATACCTGTAAATATCTCCTTCAATTCCACTAAAAACATATTTCTTTGAGGGAATTCAACATTTTCTTTATTCTACTTTTGTTTAAAATTCACAAAACACTATCACTAACACATAAGTCTGGACGAAAATCAGAAAACAAAACGCTAAAATTGCACCAAACAACATGTGCCATGTGCTAAGAGCTCGACTTTTTTTGAAAGCACACTCTACCGTGTAATTTTTCAACTATATTAACCAGAATTTTTAACCAGAAATTTTGTTAACCAGAAAAATCAACCAGAATGATTTAACCAGATGGAGATGGTAACTTTAACCAGATATTTTTTTTGAGTGTATGTAACAATTTTTTACAAGGGGGAGGAGGGTCAAAAAAAAAGGAAAAAAGGTATGACATAATTTATGGACGGCCTCAAAATATAATTATTTGAAAAACAAATTATTCTTATAAATAAAAATTCAGAATATAACGTTATTATTCAATTTACGAAAAGGCATGGGCGTTGACACATAAATTTTTTAGTCTCATGTATCCCAATAAGAAGATAAGAAAAAGGAGTAAGTAAATTATAAATCCTAATTTTTAATAAATAATATAATTATTATTAAATTAGACATGGGAAAGGAAATTAACATTTTTAAAAGAATGTAATTTAAACAAAATCTAATTGTCAATAAAATTAAATCAAAATGTAAATAATATTTAAAAACAAAACTACAATTGACATAATAATATGTAAAAATAACAGGCTTCGCAGTGACATGAAGAAGAATATATTAGGGAATATAGGGGACTGAATACATAAAAATAGGGGACTTTTAGAGTACTTAAAAAAATTTAATAAATAAAGATTAATAAAATATATACCTTCATTAATTTTCAGGACCAAACATTTTGTAGTCCAAATTTTAAAAGAGTTCGTCTGTTATTATTACATTATTAACTTTTACGATTAAAAAAAATAAATTTAATTTATAAATACGTACATGACACAATACTACACAGACAGAATTGTGGAATTATTTATTTAGAAGTGACTAAAAAACATCTTTAAATGTAATTTTTTCCTCATTTAATAAAAGATAGAAAAACTTACAAAAGGAATGGGAATTTGGATCGATTAAAATTTAAATAGATTAAAAATTTGAGAAATTAAGGTTCGAATTATTAGCAAATTGGAAACAGTTAATATTTAATTTTAACGAGATGAAATAAAAATAGAGCAATACATTGAAAACTATAGAAAATCTGCAAAAAAAAGTTTCACAAGCAATAAAAATATAATAAAAGGTAGGGGAGAGGGCCCCAAGTTGGACACCCTATCGATTTATTGCTGTAGAATCCAAACCGAATAAAATACATTAAAATGTTTTATACCGGATGAAAGTACAATTTATTAGGTAACTTGTGGCCACAGAGATAAAATTTTTTTTTGAACATAAACATTTTTTTAAGCATTTTTTCTAATTGTTAAAATTTTCGGTCTAAAAAAAGTGGCCCCAAGATGGACACCTTTTTAAAAGTCTCTGAAAATGGTAGTAAATAAAAAATTAACATCGTGTAACAATTCTTGAACTAAGTTTTAATCATTTTACGGAATTTATCAAGAAATAAAATTTCTAAAAACTTCAATTTAATAGCTTAACAGTAAAAAGTAATAAAATATCGAAAAATATCAATATAATAAATTCTCTAACGATAAAATCACATTTTATGGTAAAAAATAAAAAATTTTAATTAATTGGCTCAAAAAACTATTGAAAAAAGCATAAAATCGAAAATATGCAAAAAAATACATTGAGATTTTAGGCCTGTCCATTTTAGGGTACATGACACCATTTTTTAATCCCCAGTAAAAATATATATATGAATACTGAATTAGTAAAATCATTTTAGAATATTATTATACGATAAATAAAGAATATTATAACGTTCAGTACTCATTCTAAATCATAAATTTAAATAACTTTACAAACTTGAGAAAAAACTGTTACAAAACTTTTTTAGACATAAAATTACGTGGTATGTGTAAAAGAAAAACCAACTGGTTTTTTTTCTTCAAATGTGCATCAAAATGTTCGTCTATACATACAACAAAAATGACATAAAGCATAAGGCGCTGTCACCTTAAACAAAAATTTTATACGAAATGTCCATGTTGGGGCCCTGTCCATCTTGGGACCCACTCCCCTATTTAAAAATATAAAAATACTGTAAAATATATTAGAAAATAAAAAACAGTGAGAATACACTGCAAAAACTGCTGTCTTCTAAGTGTCTTATTTTAAGACATTTTGGTGTCTAAGACGCAATTAATGTCTTAAAAAGAGACATTTTTTGCGTCTTAGATACAAAAAACACATGAAAATGTCTTAAAATAAGACACTTAGAAGACATCAGTTTTTGCAATGTAAAATAAGAAAATATAAAATGATAAGTAAAAATGTTATAAAAGAATTTTTTTAAATAATATATTATACATTAAAATCATAAATTCTTTAAAAGAGGAAAAAATTCAGGAAGTTATTTACAAAATGAAGAAAATTTAAAAAGAATGTGTAAATAACTTACCAAAATAAATGAAAAACTAGGTGAGAATTATGTCCATTTCATGGATATTTCGCTTCCAAGTAAGCAAAATAATTTGCTTCCTCATAGAGGAAGCAAGAAATTAATAATATATAAGTTCATTGAGAAAATTGTTAAAAAAGAAAATTTTTAATGCAAAAAAATCTAAAAATATGAATTCTTTTACGAATTCTTAATCAATTATAAAAGTTATATAGGTCAATCGATTCGTTTTGGGATAAGGAATATGATTTTTGTATTCTTTAAGTTGTATTTTTAGCTTGAAAAAAATTTTTGGCAAAAAACGATTTTTTTTCGATGAAAAAAGGTGCTCAAAGAAATTTGGTTGGGTATTTTCCAAAATCCCTGTGTCCAAATTTAGATATTCATGAGATTAATAAGTCATCTAAATGTTACTGGAATCCGTTAAAGAGTCCTCGAGATATCTTGTACACAAAAAACGCTATACACACACGCACACATACTTACCACACATCTGGACATTTGCTTAGGAATGAAAATTTACGCTTTTTAGATAAAAATAAGTCGATTTAGACTATTTTTGGAAAATTGAAAATCTTAACGATCACAAAGCTTCCTCTATGAGGAAGCAAAATTGTGGCTGCATGATTTATCTGCGAGGATTGGTGATCAGTAATCATCATCATTGGGCTGTAGATTAAGTTAGTTTTGAAAAATAGGTAAAAGTTAGCAGTACAGTCGCTTAATTAGTAAATTAGGTTCTTTTCGGGAGTTTTTATGTGATGGGAATTTGCCGTTTGGGATGAATGATTTATCCGTGAGGATTGGTGATGAGGAATCCTCATGATTGGGGTGTTGAGTCAGTTTGTTTTGGAAAATAGATAAAAGTTAGCAGTACAGTCGCTTAATTAGTAAATTAGGTTCTTTTCGGGAGTTTTTATGTGATGGGAATTTGCAGTTAGGGCTGAATGATTTATCCGTGAGGATTGGTGATGAGGAATCCTCATGATTGGGGTATTGAGTCAGTTTGTTTTGGAAAATAGGAAAAAGTTAGCAGTACAGTCGCTTAATTAGTAAATTAGGTTCTTTTCGGGAGTTTTTATGTGATGGGAATTTGCCGTTTGGGCTGAATGATTTATCCGTGAGGATTGGTGATCAGTAATCATCATCATTGGGCTGTAGATTCAGTAAGTTTTAAAAAATAGGTAAAAGTTAGCAGTACAGTCGCTTAATTACTAAATTAGGTTCTTTTCGGGAGTTTTTATGTGATGGGAATTTGCCGTTTGGGCTGAATGATTTATCCGTGAGGATTTGTGATCAGTAATCATCATCATCATTGGGCTGTAGATTCAGTTAGTTTTGAAAAAAAGGTAAAAGTTAGCAGTACAGTCGCTTAATTAGTAAATTAGGTTCTTTTCGGGAGTTTTTATGTGATGGGATTTGCCGTCTGGGCTGAATTATTTATCCGTGAGGATTGGTGATCAGTAATCATCATCATTGGGCTGTAGATTCAGTAAGTTTTAAAAAATAGGTAAAAGTTAGCAGTACAGTCGCTCAATTAGTAAATTAGGTTCTTTTCGGGAGTTTTTATGTGATGGGAATTTGCCGTTTGGGCTAAATGATTTATCCGTGAGGATTGGTGATCAGTAATCATCATCATTGGGCTGTAGATTCAGTAAGTTTTAAAAAATAGGTAAAAGTTAGCAGTACAGTCGCTTAATTAGTAAATTATGTTCTTTTCGGGAGTTTTTACGTGATGGGAATTTGCAGTTTGGGCTGAATGATTTATCCGTGAGGATTAATGATGAGGAATCCTCATGATTGGGGTGTTGAGTCAGCTTGTTTTGGAAAATAGGTAAAAGGTAGCAGTACAGTCGCTTAATTAGTAAATTAGGATCTTTTTGGGAGGTTTTACGTGATGGGAATTTGCCGTTTGGGCTGAATGATTTATCCGTGAGGATTGGTGATCAGTAATAATCATCATTGGGCTGTAGATTCTGTTAGTTTTAAAAAAAAGGTAAAAGTTAGCAGTACAGTCGCTTAATTAGTAAATTAGGTTCTTTTCGGGAGTTTTTATGTGATGGGAATTTGCCGTTTAGGCTGAATCATTTATCCGTGAGGATTGGTGATCAGTAATCATCATCATTGGGCTGTAGATTCAGTAAGTTTTAAAAAATAGGTAAAAGTTAGCAGTACAGTCGCTTAATTAGTAAATTAGGTTCTTTTCGGGAGTTTTTATGTGATGGGAATTTCCCGTTTGGGCTGAAAGATTCATCCGTGAGGATTGGTGATCAGTAATCATCATCATTGGGGTGTAGATTCCGTTAGTTTTGAAACAAAGGTAAAAGTTAGCAGTACAGTCGCTTAATTAGTAATTAGGTTCTTTTCGGGAGTTTTTACGTGATGGGAATTTGCCGTTTGGTCTGAATGATTTATCCGTGAGGATTGGTGATGAGGAATCCTCATGATTGGGGTGTGGAGTCAGTTAGTTTTGAAAAATAGGTAAAAGTTAGCAGTGCAGTCGCTTAATTAGTAAATTAGGTTTTTTTTGGGATTAGTTTTGTGATGGGAATTTGCCGTTTGGGCTGAATGATTTATCCGTGAGGATTGGTGATGAGGAATCCTCATGATTGGGGTATTGAGTCAGTTTGTTTTGGAAAATAGGAAAAAGTTAGCAGTACAGTCGCTTAATTAGTAAATTAGGTTCTTTTCGGGAGTTTTTATGTGATGGGAATTTGCCGTTGGGGCTGAATGATTTATCCGTGAGGATTGGTGATCAGTAATCATCATCATTGGGCTGTAGATTCAGTAAGTTTTAAAAAATAGGTAAAAGTTTGCAGAACAGTCGCTTAATTAGTAAATTAGGTTCTTTTCGGGAGTTTTTATGTGATGGGAATTTGCCGTTTGGGCTGAATGATTTATCCGTGAGGATTGGTGATCAGTAATCATCATCATTGGGCTGTAGATTCAGTAAGTTTTAAAAAATAGGTAAAAGTTTGCAGAACAGTCGCTTAATTAGTAAATTAGGTTCTTTTCGGGAGTTTTTATGTGATGGGAATTTGCCGTTTGGGCTGAATTATTTATTTGTGAGGATTGGTGATCAGTAATCATCATCATTGGCCTGTAGATTCAGTTAGTTTTGAAAAATAGGTAAAAGTTAGCAGTACAGTCGCTTAATTAGTAAATTAGGTTCTTTTCGGGAGTTTTTATGTGATGGGAATTTGCCGTTAGGGCTGAATGATTTATCCGTGAGGATTGGTGATGAGGAATCCTCATGATTGGGGTATTGAGTCAGTTTGTTTTGGAAAATAGGAAAAAGTTAGCAGTACAGTCGCTTAATTAGTAAATTAGGTTCTTTTCGGGAGTTTTTATGTGATGGGAATTTGCCGTTGGGGCTGAGTGATTTATCCGTGAGGATTGGTGATCAGTAATCATCATCATTGGGCTGTAGATTCAGTAAGTTTTAAAAAATAGGTGAAAGTTAGCAGTACAGTCGCTTAATTAGTAAATTAGGTTCTTTTCGGGAGTTTTTATGTGATGGAAATTTGCCGTTTGGGCTGAATGATTTATCCGTGAGGATTTGTGATCAGTAATCATCATCATTGGGCTGTAGATTCAGTTAGTTTTGAAAAAAAGGTAAAAGTTAGCAGTACATTCGCTTAATTAGTAAATTAGGTTCTTTTCGGGAGTTTTTATGTGATGGGATTTGCCGTCTGGGCTGAATTATTTATCCGTGAGGATTGGTGATCAGTAATCATCATCATTAGGCTGTAGATTCAGTTAGTTTTGAAAAAAAGGTAAAAGTTAGCAGTACAGTCGCTTAATTAGTAAATTATGTTCTTTTCGGGAGTTTTTACGTGATGGGAATTTGCAGTTTGGGCTGAATGATTTATCCGTGAGGATTAATGATGAGGAATCCTCATGATTGGGGTGTTGAGTCAGCTTGTTTTGGAAAATAGGTAAAAGTTAGCAGTACAGTCGCTTAATTAGTAAATTAGGATCTTTTTGGGAGGTTTTACGTGATGGGAATTTGCCGTTTGGGCTGAATGCTTTATCCGTGAGGATTGGTGATCAGTAATAATCATCATTGGGCTGTAGATTCTGTTAGTTTTGAAAACAAGGTAAAAGTTAGCAGTACAGTCGCTTAATTAGTAAATTAGGTTCTTTTCGGGAGTTTTTATGTGATGGGAATTTGCCGTTTAGGCTGAATCATTTATCCGTGAGGATTGGTGATCAGTAATCATCATCATTGGGCTGTAGATTCAGTAAGTTTTAAAAAATAGGTCAAAGTTAGCAGTACAGTCGCTTAATTAGTAAATTAGGTTCTTTTCGGGAGTTTTTATGTGATGGGAATTTCCCGTTTGGTCTGAAAGATTCATCCGTGAGGATTGGTGATCAGTAATCATCATCATTGGGGTGTAGATTCCGTTAGTTTTGAAAAAAAGGTAAAAGTTAGCAGTACAGTCGCTTAATTAGTAAATTAGGATCTTTTTGGGAGGTTTTACGTGATGGGAATTTGCCGTTTGGGCTGAATGATTTATCCGTGAGGATTGGTGATCAGTAATAATCATCATTGGGCTGTAGATTCTGTTAGTTTTAAAAAAAGGTAAAAGTTAGCAGTACAGTCGCTTAATTAGTAAATTAGGTTCTTTTCGGGAGTTTTTATGTGATGGGAATTTGCCGTTTAGGCTGAATCATTTATCCGTGAGGATTGGTGATCAGTAATCATCATCATTGGGCTGTAGATTCAGTAAGTTTTAAAAAATAGGTAAAAGTTAGCAGTACAGTCGCTTAATTAGTAAATTAGGTTCTTTTCGGGAGTTTTTATGTGATGGGAATTTCCCGTTTGGGCTGAAAGATTCATCCGTGAGGATTGGTGATCAGTAATCATCATCATTGGGGTGTAGATTCCGTTAGTTTTGAAAAAAAGGTAAAAGTTAGCAGTACAGTCGCTTAATTAGTAATTAGGTTCTTTTCGGGAGTTTTTACGTGATGGGAATTTGCCGTTTGGTCTGAATGATTTATCCGTGAGGATTGGTGATGAGGAATCCTCATGATTGGGGTGTGGAGTCAGTTAGTTTTGAAAAATAGGTAAAAGTTAGCAGTGCAGTCGCTTAATTAGTAAATTAGGTTTTTTTTGGGATTAGTTTTGTGATGGGAATTTGCCGTTTGGGCTGAATGATTTATCCGTGAGGATTGGTGATGAGGAATCCTCATGATTGGGGTGTGGAGTCAGTTAGTTTTGGAAAATAGGTAAAAGTGAACATTGCATTTGCTTAATTAGTAAATTAGGTTCTTTTCGGGAGTTTTTATGTGATGGGAATTTCCCGTTTGGGCTGAATGATTCATCCGTGAGGATTGGTGATCAGTAATCATCATCATTGGGGTGTAGATTCCGTTAGTTTTAAAAAAAAGGTAAAAGTTAGCAGTACAGTCGCTTAATTAGTAATTAGGTTCTTTTCGGGAGTTTTTACGTGATGGGAATTTGCCGTTTGGTCTGAATTATTTATTTGTGAGGATTGGTGATCAGTAATCATCATCATTGGCCTGTAGATTCAGTTAGTTTTGAAAAATAGGTAAAAGTTAGCAGTACAGTCGCTTAATTAGTAAATTAGGTTCTTTTAGGGAGTTTTTATGTGAAGGGAATTTGCCGTTAGGGCTGAATGATTTATCCGTGAGGATTGGTGATGAGGAATCCTCATGATTGGGGTATTGAGTCAGTTTGTTTTGGAAAATAGGAAAAAGTTAGCAGTACAGTCGCTTAATTAGTAAATTAGGTTCTTTTCGGGAGTTTTTATGTGATGGGAATTTGCCGTTTGGGCTGAATGATTTATCCGTGAGGATTGGTGATCAGTAATCATCATCATTGGGCTGTAGATTCAGTAAGTTTTAAAAAATAGGTAAAAGTTTGCAGAACAGTCGCTTAATTAGTAAATTAGGTTCTTTTCGGGAGTTTTTATGTGATGGGAATTTGCCGTTTGGGCTGAATTATTTATTTGTGAGGATTGGTGATCAGTAATCATCATCATCGGCCTGTAGATTCAGTTAGTTTTGAAAAATAGGTAAAAGTTAGCAGTACAGTCGCTTAATTAGTAAATTAGGTTCTTTTCGGGAGTTTTTATGTGATGGGAATTTGCCGTTAGGGCTGAATGATTTATCCGTGAGGATTGGTGATGAGGAATCCTCATGATTGGGGTATTGAGTCAGTTTGTTTTGGAAAATAGGAAAAAGTTAGCAGTACAGTCGCTTAATTAGTAAATTAGGTTCTTTTCGGGAGTTTTTATGTGATAGGAATTTGCCGTTGGGGCTGAATGATTTATCCGTGAGGATTGGTGATCAGTAATCATCATCATTGGGCTGTAGATTCAGTAAGTTTTAAAAAATAGGTGAAAGTTAGCAGTACAGTCGCTTAATTAGTAAATTAGGTTCTTTTCGGGAGTTTTTATGTGATGGAAATTTGCCGTTTGGGCTGAATGATTTATCCGTGAGGATTTGTGATCAGTAATCATCATCATTGGGCTGTAGATTCAGTTAGTTTTGAAAAAAAGGTAAAAGTTAGCAGTACATTCGCTTAATTAGTAAATTAGGTTCTTTTCGGGAGTTTTTATGTGATGGGATTTGCCGTCTGGGCTGAATTATTTATCCGTGAGGATTGGTGATCAGTAATCATCATCATTAGGCTGTAGATTCAGTTAGTTTTGAAAAAAAGGTAAAAGTTAGCAGTACAGTCGCTTAATTAGTAAATTATGTTCTTTTCGGGAGTTTTTACGTGATGGGAATTTGCAGTTTGGGCTGAATGATTTATCCGTGAGGATTAATGATGAGGAATCCTCATGATTGGGGTGTTGAGTCAGCTTGTTTTGGAAAATAGGTAAAAGTTAGCAGTACAGTCGCTTAATTAGTAAATTAGGATCTTTTTGGGAGGTTTTACGTGATGGGAATTTGCCGTTTGGGCTGAATGCTTTATCCGTGAGGATTGGTGATCAGTAATAATCATCATTGGGCTGTAGATTCTGTTAGTTTTGAAAACAAGGTAAAAGTTAGCAGTACAGTCGCTTAATTAGTAAATTAGGTTCTTTTCGGGAGTTTTTATGTGATGGGAATTTGCCGTTTAGGCTGAATCATTTATCCGTGAGGATTGGTGATCAGTAATCATCATCATTGGGCTGTAGATTCAGTAAGTTTTAAAAAATAGGTCAAAGTTAGCAGTACAGTCGCTTAATTAGTAAATTAGGTTCTTTTCGGGAGTTTTTATGTGATGGGAATTTCCCGTTTGGTCTGAAAGATTCATCCGTGAGGATTGGTGATCAGTAATCATCATCATTGGGGTGTAGATTCCGTTAGTTTTGAAAAAAAGGTAAAAGTTAGCAGTACAGTCGCTTAATTAGTAATTAGGTTCTTTTCGGGAGTTTTTACGTGATGGGAATTTGCCGTTTGGTCTGAATGATTTATCCGTGAGGATTGGTGATGAGGAATCCTCATGATTGGGGTGTGGAGTCAGTTAGTTTTGGAAAATAGGTAAAAGTTAGCAGTACAGTCGCTTAATTAGTAAATTAGGTTCTTTTCGGGAGTTTTTATGTGATGGGAATTTGCCGTTTGGGCTGAATGATTTATCCGTGAGGATTGGTGATCAGTAATCATCATCATTGGGCTGTAGATTCAGTAAGTTTTAAAAAATAGGTAAAAGTTTGCAGAACAGTCGCTTAATTAGTAAATTAGGTTCTTTTCGGGAGTTTTTATGTGATGGGAATTTGCCGTTTGGGCTGAATTATTTATTTGTGAGGATTGGTGATCAGTAATCATCATCATCGGCCTGTAGATTCAGTTAGTTTTGAAAAATAGGTAAAAGTTAGCAGTACAGTCGCTTAATTAGTAAATTAGGTTCTTTTCGGGAGTTTTTATGTGATGGGAATTTGCCGTTAGGGCTGAATGATTTATCCGTGAGGATTGGTGATGAGGAATCCTCATGATTGGGGTATTGAGTCAGTTTGTTTTGGAAAATAGGAAAAAGTTAGCAGTACAGTCGCTTAATTAGTAAATTAGGTTCTTTTCGGGAGTTTTTATGTGATAGGAATTTGCCGTTGGGGCTGAATGATTTATCCGTGAGGATTGGTGATCAGTAATCATCATCATTGGGCTGTAGATTCAGTAAGTTTTAAAAAATAGGTGAAAGTTAGCAGTACAGTCGCTTAATTAGTAAATTAGGTTCTTTTCGGGAGTTTTTATGTGATGGAAATTTGCCGTTTGGGCTGAATGATTTATCCGTGAGGATTTGTGATCAGTAATCATCATCATTGGGCTGTAGATTCAGTTAGTTTTGAAAAAAAGGTAAAAGTTAGCAGTACATTCGCTTAATTAGTAAATTAGGTTCTTTTCGGGAGTTTTTATGTGATGGGATTTGCCGTCTGGGCTGAATTATTTATCCGTGAGGATTGGTGATCAGTAATCATCATCATTAGGCTGTAGATTCAGTTAGTTTTGAAAAAAAGGTAAAAGTTAGCAGTACAGTCGCTTAATTAGTAAATTATGTTCTTTTCGGGAGTTTTTACGTGATGGGAATTTGCAGTTTGGGCTGAATGATTTATCCGTGAGGATTAATGATGAGGAATCCTCATGATTGGGGTGTTGAGTCAGCTTGTTTTGGAAAATAGGTAAAAGTTAGCAGTACAGTCGCTTAATTAGTAAATTAGGATCTTTTTGGGAGGTTTTACGTGATGGGAATTTGCCGTTTGGGCTGAATGCTTTATCCGTGAGGATTGGTGATCAGTAATAATCATCATTGGGCTGTAGATTCTGTTAGTTTTGAAAACAAGGTAAAAGTTAGCAGTACAGTCGCTTAATTAGTAAATTAGGTTCTTTTCGGGAGTTTTTATGTGATGGGAATTTGCCGTTTAGGCTGAATCATTTATCCGTGAGGATTGGTGATCAGTAATCATCATCATTGGGCTGTAGATTCAGTAAGTTTTAAAAAATAGGTCAAAGTTAGCAGTACAGTCGCTTAATTAGTAAATTAGGTTCTTTTCGGGAGTTTTTATGTGATGGGAATTTCCCGTTTGGTCTGAAAGATTCATCCGTGAGGATTGGTGATCAGTAATCATCATCATTGGGGTGTAGATTCCGTTAGTTTTGAAAAAAAGGTAAAAGTTAGCAGTACAGTCGCTTAATTAGTAATTAGGTTCTTTTCGGGAGTTTTTACGTGATGGGAATTTGCCGTTTGGTCTGAATGATTTATCCGTGAGGATTGGTGATGAGGAATCCTCATGATTGGGGTGTGGAGTCAGTTAGTTTTGGAAAATAGGTAAAAGTTAGCAGTGCAGTCGCTTAATTAGTAAATTAGGTTCTTTTCGGGATTAGTTTTGTGACGGGAATTTGCCGTTTGGGCTGAATTATTTATTTGTGAGGATTGGTGATCAGTAATCATCATCATTGGCCTGTAGATTCAGTTAGTTTTGAAAAATAGGTAAAAGTTAGCAGTGCAGTCGCTTAATTAGTAAATTAGGTTTTTTTTGGGATTAGTTTTGTGATGGGAATTTGCCGTTTGGGCTGAATGATTTATCCGTGAGGATTGGTGATGAGGAATCCTCATGATTGGGGTGTGGAGTCAGTTAGTTTTGGAAAATAGGTAAAAGTGAGCATTGCATTTGCTTAATTAGTAAATTAGGTTCTTTTCGGGAGTTTTTATGTGATGGGAATTTCCCGTTTGGGCTGAATGATTCATCCGTGAGGATTGGTGATCAGTAATCATCATCATTGGGGTGTAGATTCCGTTAGTTTTGAAAAATAGGTAAAAGTTAGCAGTACAGTCGCTTAATTAGTAAATTAGGTTCTTTTCGGGAGTTTTTATGTGATGGGAATTTCCCGTTTGGGCTGAATGATTTATCCGTGAGGATTGGTGATGAGGAATCCTAATGATTGGGGTATTGAGTCAGTTTGTTTTGGAAAATAGGAAAAAGTTAGCAGTACAGTCGCTTAATTAGTAAATTAGGTTCTTTTCGGGAGTTTTTATGTGATGGGAATTTGCCGTTTGGGCTGAATGATTTATCCGTGAGGATTGGTGATCAGTAATCATCATCATTGGGCTGTAGATTCAGTAAGTTTTAAAAAATAGGTAAAAGTTAGCAGTACAGTCGCTTAATTAGTAAATTAGGTTCTTTTCGGGAGTTTTTATGTGATGGGAATTTGCCGTTTGGGCTGAATGATTTATCCGTGAGGATTTGTGATCAGTAATCATCATCATTGGGCTGTAGATTCAGTTAGTTTTAAAAAAAAGGTAAAAGTTAGCAGTACAGTCGCTTAATTAGTAAATTAGGTTCTTTTCGGGAGTTTTTATGTGATGGGAATTTCCCGTTTGGGCTGAATGATTCATCCGTGAGGATTGGTGATCAGTAATCATCATCATTGGGGTGTAGATTCCGTTAGTTTTGAAAAAAAGGTAAAAGTTAGCAGTACAGTCGCTTAATTAGTAATTAGGTTCTTTTCGGGAGTTTTTACGTGATGGGAATTTGCCGTTTGGTCTGAATTATTTATTTGTGAGGATTGGTGATCAGTAATCATCATCATTGGCCTGTAGATTCAGTTAGTTTTGAAAAATAGGTAAAAGTTAGCAGTACAGTCGCTTAATTAGTAAATTTGGTTCTTTTCGGGAGTTTTTATGTGATGGGAATTTGCCGTTAGGGCTGAATGATTTATCCGTGAGGATTGGTGATGAGGAATCCTCATGATTGGGGTATTGAGTCAGTTTGTTTTGGAAAATAGGAAAAAGTTAGCAGTACAGTCGCTTAATTAGTAAATTAGGTTCTTTTCGGGAGTTTTTATGTGATGGGAATTTGCCGTTGGGGCTGAATGATTTATCCGTGAGGATTGGTGATCAGTAATCATCATCATTGGGCTGTAGATTCAGTAAGTTTTAAAAAATAGGTGAAAGTTAGCAGTACAGTCGCTTAATTAGTAAATTAGGTTCTTTTCGGGAGTTTTTATGTGATGGAAATTTGCCGTTTGGGCTGAATGATTTATCCGTGAGGATTGGTGATCAGTAATCATCATCATTGGGCTGTAGATTCAGTAAGTTTTAAAAAATAGGTGAAAGTTAGCAGTACAGTCGCTTAATTAGTAATTAGGTTCTTTTCGGGAGTTTTTACGTGATGGGAATTTGCCGTTTGGTCTGAATTATTTATTTGTGAGGATTGGTGATCAGTAATCATCATCATTGGCCTGTAGATTCAGTTAGTTTTGAAAAATAGGTAAAAGTTAGCAGTACAGTCGCTTAATTAGTAAATTAGGTTCTTTTCGGGAGTTTTTATGTGATGGGAATTTGCCGTTGGGGCTGAATGATTTATCCGTGAGGATTGGTGATCAGTAATCATCATCATTGGGCTGTAGATTCAGTAAGTTTTAAAAAATAGGTAAAAGTTAGCAGTACAGTCGCTTAATTAGTAAATTAGGTTCTTTTCGGGAGTTTTTATGTGATGGGAATTTGCCGTTGGGGCTGAATGATTTATCCGTGAGGATTGGTGATCAGTAATCATCATCATTGGGCTGTAGATTCAGTAAGTTTTAAAAAATAGGTAAAAGTTAGCAGTACAGTCGCTTAATTAGTAAATTAGGTTCTTTTCGGGAGTTTTTATGTGATGGGAATTTGCCGTTTGGGCTGAATGATTTATCCGTGAGGATTGGTGATCAGTAATCATCATCATTGGGCTGTAGATTCAGTAAGTTTTGAAAAAAAGGTAAAAGTTAGCAGTACAGTCGCTTAATTAGTAAATTAGGTTCTTTTCGGGAGTTTTTATGTGATGGGATTTGCCGTCTGGGCTGAAATATTTATCCGTGAGGATTGGTGATCAGTAATCATCATCATTAGGCTGTAGATTCAGTTAGTTTTGAAAAAAAGGTCAAAGTTAGCAGTACAGTCGCTTAATTAGTAAATTATGTTCTTTTCGGGAGTTTTTACGTGATGGGAATTTGCAGTTTGGGCTGAATGATTTATCCGTGAGGATTAATGATGAGGAATCCTCATGATTGGGGTGTTGAGTCAGCTTGTTTTGGAAAATAGGTAAAAGTTAGCAGTACAGTCGCTTAATTAGTAAATTATGTTCTTTTCGGGAGGTTTTACGTGATGGGAATTTGCCGTTTGGGCTGAATGCTTTATCCGTGAGGATTGGTGATCAGTAATAATCATCATTGGGCTGTAGATTCTGTTAGTTTTGAAAAAAAGGTAAAAGTTAGCAGTACAGTCGCTTAATTAGTAAATTAGGTTCTTTTCGGGAGTTTTTATGTGATGGGAATTTGCCGTTTAGGCTGAATCATTTATCCGTGAGGATTGGTGATCAGTAATCATCATCATTGGGCTGTAGATTCAGTAAGTTTTAAAAAATAGGTCAAAGTTAGCAGTACAGTCGCTTAATTAGTAAATTAGGTTCTTTTCGGGAGTTTTTATGTGATGGGAATTTCCCGTTTGGTCTGAAAGATTCATCCGTGAGGATTGGTGATCAGTAATCATCATCATTGGGGTGTAGATTCCGTTAGTTTTGAAAAAAAGGTAAAAGTTAGCAGTACAGTCGCTTAATTAGTAATTAGGTTCTTTTCGGGAGTTTTTACGTGATGGGAATTTGCCGTTTGGTCTGAATGATTTATCCGTGAGGATTGGTGATGAGGAATCCTCATGATTGGGGTGTGGAGTCAGTTAGTTTTGGAAAATAGGTAAAAGTTAGCAGTGCAGTCGCTTAATTAGTAAATTAGGTTCTTTTCGGGATTAGTTTTGTGACGGGAATTTGCCGTTTGGGCTGAATTATTTATTTGTGAGGATTGGTGATCAGTAATCATCATCATTGGCCTGTAGATTCAGTTAGTTTTGAAAAATAGGTAAAAGTTAGCAGTGCAGTCGCTTAATTAGTAAATTAGGTTTTTTTTGGGATTAGTTTTGTGATGGGAATTTGCCGTTTGGGCTGAATGATTTATCCGTGAGGATTGGTGATGAGGAATCCTCATGATTGGGGTGTGGAGTCTGTTAGTTTTGGAAAATAG
This sequence comes from Ganaspis brasiliensis, assembly GCA_037103525.1. Taxonomy (NCBI): domain Eukaryota; kingdom Metazoa; phylum Arthropoda; class Insecta; order Hymenoptera; family Figitidae; genus Ganaspis; species Ganaspis brasiliensis. The sequence continues at coordinate 61,288 of JAZKLR010000097.1, read as the reverse complement.
GTAAAAGTGAGCATTGCATTTGCTTAATTAGTAAATTAGGTTCTTTTCGGGAGTTTTTATGTGATGGGAATTTCCCGTTTGGGCTGAATGATTCATCCGTGAGGATTGGTGATCAGTAATCATCATCATTGGGGTGTAGATTCCGTTAGTTTTGAAAAAAAGGTAAAAGTTAGCAGTACAGTCGCTTAATTAGTAATTAGGTTCTTTTCGGGAGTTTTTACGTGATGGGAATTTGCCGTTTGGTCTGAATGATTTATCCGTGAGGATTGGTGATGAGGAATCCTCATGATTGGGGTGTGGAGTCAGTTAGTTTTGGAAAATAGGTAAAAGTGAGCAGTGCATTTGCTTAATTAGTAAATTAGGTTCTTTTCGGGATTAGTTTTGTGATGGGAATTTGCCGTTTGGGCTGAATGATTTATCCTTGAGGATTGGTGATGAGGAATCCTCATGATTGGGGTGTTGAGTCAGTTCGTTTTGAAAAATAGGTAAAAGTTAGCAGTGCAGTCGCTTAATTAGTAAATTAGGTTCTTTTCGGGATTTGTTTTGTGATGGGAATTTGCTGTTTGGGCTATTTGTTAGAGGTTTGTTGTTTCTAAACGCATTAATATTACTTTTTGTGAATCTAGTTGTGATGGTGCATTCGTGATGCGCTAACTTTTTATTGCATATTTTCAGAAAAAAGTTGTTATCTGCGGTCGGTTTTTTAGCTTTCCTCGAATGGCAATTATTAAATTTCATTAATTTTTTTGTTATAAGTTTGGTGGTATAAAAATATTTGTTGAATGAGTAATATTCTGTTAGTAAGTTCTTAAAATTTATAATATAGTTGATAATTATAAGTTTTTTAGTCTAAAAATGTCTAAAAAAAAAAAAAAAAATCAAAAAAAAATTTTTTTTGAAAAAAAAAAAATTTTTTGATTTTTGAAAAAGTGTTAATGCTGTTCGATTACGGCAAAAAAACGGCAAATTCTGACCTGTTAAAAATTGTTCTATCTGTAAAACTGTGGATTTTGTGACGGGTGTACTGCTAAGTTGATATCAAGTTAGCAGTGCACCCTGTTTTTTTTAAAAATTCGAAAACGGCAAAATCGGTTTTTTTACGACTAATTAGCGGCAAATTAACGGCAAATGTTCCAATGTTGCATTTTGGATTTTTCCAAGGTTGCTCTGCTAACTTGATATACATACTACGAGCGCAAGTAGACTGACTAACCTTAACGAAAAGCAAAAATTCGTACCTGGGCTAATGAAGCCCCCGAAGTTATACAATCATATTAACGTAGATGTAGGCTCTAACAAATTCAAATATTTTAATCAACTTAAACTTCTATATATTGAAAACCAGGCCTTAAACTATCTTCATGCTGCTATTTTCTTTCTCTATCTCTCTCATTCCTGTCTCTATTCTACCTTAAGGCCAGGTTCCTCTAAACAATTTTCAAAAAATCTAAAATTTTTTCTCCCGTAAATTACTAGAAAATACTCTTAGAAATAATATAGAGTTAGTCTCGAAGGTGCGCACGACCGAGGAGTAGATATACAAGAGGGGAGAGCGGTGCGCGCTAAGCGGTAAATCCGGCCGCTCGAGCGGCCACAGAAGCGTCTAAAGAATGCAGGACTCCATCAAAAAGTGCAAAAATTCTTTAAAATGACACCTATGATGACCAGGAAGAAGTTGTGTATGCAGCCGGATTAGATACATGTGTAAAATCCACTTTGTTTATGATTTTTCACGAACAAAAACTTTAATCGCCTTTTTCTCGAAACCACGTTTTTCTCGAAACAACGTCTTTTGAACTGGGTGTCACTCTTATTTTGAAACTATTGCACTAAACAACATAAACCAAACGTCATTTTACTTTTTAAATGTCTGTCTATGGTGTGAACTAGAACCAAAAATATTCATCATCATTTAAAAAAGTTATAAACAATTAAAAGTGAAAAAAGGGTTAAAAATTGAAAAGTCCGACATTTTTTTTTTTTTTGTGAAAATGTTTCATTCTAGTTAACACCATTGCCAATGTCATACAGAATACGAAACCATTTTGATTTTTGCTTTCAATTGAATGGATCCAGAGATATCGTGACACCCACCAACAAAAGGGATTTTTTTAAACAGCCATTTTCGGTGCAGTTATTTGAAAAAAAAAACTTTTTTCAATAAGTATTTTTATGTGTCTTTGAATATGAAAAAAGTTTGATTCAAAGATTTTTTTGTAATATCAATAAAATAAATTTAAAAAAAACACGTTTTTTGGAGGAACCTGGACATAAGCAATCTCTCTCACGGCGTTACAAACTGACAAATTTTATCTTTCATCTTTCTTCTTTCAGTAATAACCTCTCTCTCTGCGTTACAAACGGACAAACTTTATCTTTTATCTTTCTTTCTCAAGCTACCTGTTATAACTTTCTCACTCTTTTTTCGACCAGCGTTACATTCCAAGCACTAAGGTAAAAGTCCCAGTTATTAGCCATGTACCATAACGTAGCCACTAACGTGAATTTTATTTTTTATTGAGCTGTACAAGTAAGATCAAGCTAATATAATTATACATTTTCATAACTTTAGTAATAAACATCCAATATTAAATTTATTTCATGAATATGTTAAAGTTTTTGAAGTTAAAATAATGTTTGAGTCAGTGTCATAAAATTCTCATGGGGCGGTAAGCATTTCTTAGCTTACAGGCAAGAAATTCCTATTCAGTGTTAAGACGATAACTGTCGAAATACTGGGTCTTTAGGTATAAGTAAAGCAGATTTATAATCCTTAGAATATTTTTAATGAATATAAAACGAAAAAATGCAGTTTTTAATAATTTTTATATTCTAAATTTACGCGGCTACGTATTGGTACGTAAAATTTCCACTTGACCAAAAGCGAGCCTGTCAGCAGTTCATTTACATTTTATTATTATATTAGCAGGTTTCAATTGCAATTATCGTAAATAATGATTAAATATGTAATTTTAAGTTTATTTTATATATAGACTGTTCAATATTTTTCATAATTATTTAGGATGTTGTCAATATTTTTAGAAGTGCATTCATAACCTCAAACCATGGACATAACTCCATGCGGCATGCCTTAAACTAGTAATACATGAAAAGTAATCAAACAAATCAAACAAAAAATTGGAATGAAGTTAGTTCAAACGTAAAATAATGTTACAATCACGAGTTACAATTTTTTTTAACCTGACTCGGAACGATTATTAGTATCATCATCACTTCACTGTTAAATACTTCCAAGTGACAAATTCAAATAAATATAGGTTAAAGTTAGTTTAATTTAGCATTTCAAAACTTGTATTTATTATTTAAAAAAGATTAATTTACATTTTAAAAAATTATCTTTGAAATAAATTCAAACTTTAGATAAAAAGAGAATCTTCATAACCTCATTTATTCATTTGTTTCATATATTAATGTTTTCATTATGCATCTTCTTTTATATTAAAATGAACAATTTGATTTAATTTTATATTGCGACAATTTGAATATTCTATTACTTTAATAATAAATAAATGTTTGTAAGTACTTAAATACTTTTTATGATAATTTTAAAACCATTGCTAGTTATTGGGACTTTTAAAATTGGCCAGGCGGACAACTTTTTTTCATTGCCAGCTATTGGTACATGCAATGGACTGATATTATTGTTAAATTAATCCTTAAAATTGCCAAAAATGTTAGTATTTTTTAATAAACAAGTAGAATATGAGTTTATCTTTTAGAATAAAAAAACTTTCTTAATGAAAAACCTACTTGACATAATATATTTTAACAGTTAAATTCTTAAGAGCCTTAAGCGTCCCGTAACTGGGACATTTACCTTACCAGATTTCTTGTATAGGATAAGAAGTTATTTTCATTTGTGGCTTTGAATAAATGTATATTATAGCTTATTGTCTTCTTTTTAATCCTTAGTTTTTATCTATTATGTTATTAACAAACAAATTTATAATTAAGTCCATAAATTCAATTTAGAAATATAAAACTTTTAAATTTAAAATATGACACATTCAAAATTAAAAACAGTTAAAATCAAAACAGACTATCTAAAGTTAGTTTTTGTTTACATAATCAATGATCAATAAAAAGAAATTAAAATTGACCCAAAACTCGACTTTAGCGAAACCAATTTTTTGAAAGAAAAAGTTAAACATGGCAATAAATTTGTGTAAGCATTAAAATGTTTATTATATCAAAATACTTATAAATAATATTCTTTTGAATAATTTTATACAATTATATTATTAAAATTTTGTTTATATCTTTTTTAGGTTATAAAAAATCTAATAAACACGTAATTTTTTTTGTAACTCAACAGATCTACAGTAGGTTATTTTGAAAGTATATATAAAATAACAATTATAAAAAACATTAAATTAAATAAGAATTTAGGAAAAGATTACGAACTATTTAAATTTACTTTTAAATAATAATAACAAATGTCGAGTACCCTGCTTATGTTGGAGTAACAATGCTTTAAATTTTTTAATTCTTTTTAAAGAATATTTAAATTTTTAAATCAACATTATTATATTTTATATAATAATAATTATATATTAATATAAATATTCACATTTATAAACAGTTTATGAGTATATTACATACTAATACTATATTTTACTATTATATTTTTAAAAGAAATTGATTCTTGGAAATGTAACGGCAAAAAAGCCATCTAATTATAATAATGGAAACATGTTATACAAACTTTAATTAAATAACTTTTCTAAATTAACAAATCTTGGAACATTTGATATTTTAAAAAATCTTAATCATATTAATGAAATACAGTTTACTAAAAAGTCATTACTTCGAAATACTGGCTATATTATTAAGTTAATATATTTTATTTACATTTAATCAAAAACTTTAAATTTGAAAATAAGGTTTTATTAGTAAGTTAATATATTTTATTATACATTTACTCAAAATCCACTTGTTTGGTGGGCAGGAGGTGGCGGTTTGTTAGAGGAGGGCTAATTAGGAGTGGGCCTGTCGGAGGAAGGTTGGTTAAGGAATGGTTGATGGGAGAAAATTTGGTATAAGGGAAGATTGATTGCAGGAAATTGATTAAAAGAAGATTGGTTAAAGAAGGGTTGGTGGGAGGGGTAGAGGTAATCCCTGAATACATAAAAAGGGTAGAGAAGAGCAGGTTGTGAGTCAGAGAAGAGGAAGGTGAAGGGTAGTAGTGAAGAGGCAAAATGGGAAAGAGAAAAAATGGTGGGAACAGGTAGCTAGAGCAGGGATTTGTTTGGTGTGGGTTAGATATAGTGAACATTATAGACAGGAGGTTGGTTAGAGGGGGACTAGTTTGTAGGTGGGCTGTCGAAGGAATGTTGGTTAGATGGAAGGTTGATTGGAGGGTGTTGATTAAAGGGGGAATTATTAAAAGGAAAAAGGTTGGAAGGATTGGGGGGAATTCCTAAATATATGAGAGGTAGATAAGAGGAGATGGTGGAGGAAAGGAGAGGGAGGGCAAGGGTAGTTGCGATGAGAGAGGGTGGGAAAAAGAGAGAATGGTAGAAGTGAGTGGATGGAGAGCGGGTTTGTTTAGTGGGGTGGATGTTGGTTAAAGGGGCCTGGTTTCGAGAGTGGTTATTCAAGAAATGTTGGTTAGAGGGAATGTTGATTGGAGAAAGGTTGGTTAGGGAAAAGGTTAGTTGAAGGAAGTTGATTAAAGGAAGGTTGGTTAAAGAAGGTTTGGTTGGAGGAAAGGGGGTAGTCCCTGAATATATAAAAGGGGTAGAGAAGAGTAGATTGGGGGGGGGAGAGGAGAGGAATGTGAAGGGTAGTAGTGGAGAGGCAAAGTACGAAGGAGAATAAATGGAGGGATTTAAGCAGAGGGAGGGGGAGGGTAGTTGCAATGATGGACGGTGGGAAGAAGAGATAACGGTAGGAGTATGGAAAGGGGGTTTGATTGATGGGGTGGAGGTTGGTTAGAGGGGACTGGTTTGGAGGTGGGCTGTCCGAGGAAGGTTGGTTAGTGGGAAGGTTGATTGCACGAAGGAGAATTTTAACGAAGATATAGGTAATTGTTTAAAAAACAGCACTCTTTTTAATTAAGCATAAGTCAAGAACGGTTCATGTAAGAAAAAAATTATAATTTTTTTACTACTGTACATAGCAATTTAGTACTGAAACAATTTTTTTTTCATTCGTTAATTACATATTCTAAAAGTAGAGAACATAAGCTTTAAAAAATGTGCTTATTTATTGTTTTATCTTTATTGGTTAACAAAATAGAAAACTTTTTGTAAAGATTAATCTGTGAAATTATATATGACATGGACCTCTGTAGCTTAGTTGGTTTAGAGCAGTCAACTGGAAATTTGAAAAATTCAAGTTCGAATCCAGGCAGAGCTAAGTTTCTGTTATTTTTTCACAGATTTCAAATTTTAAAAAAATAAGTAGATTGTTTCAAAATTTTTCAATTTGATTTGATTCGCTTTAAACTTGTTTTGGGGGGTTTTTTGGGTCGCTGATTACAAATATGTAGTCACTTTTCGAAAATTAAAAATTGCGGATCCAAAATGTCGGACACCATTTTTAATTTCATTAAATTGGCTTCAAACTTGTTACACGGGGATTTTTGGAGTTTTAAGGGTTTCTAATGAATAGGAAATTCCCCCTCGTGGTGTCACCTTGTCGTGGTGAGGGGGCTTAGGACCGGCCAGGCGCTTGTCCTTCGGATGCCATCACTGGACGAGCTGTTCGGCTCTTCCCAGGGCTCATCGACTTCCGATGTCTGGCGAGTTTGGGCACAGGGGAATGAACAGGACCCCGTTAATTTGGGTAGCCGCCGTTTTTCGAACCTGTGCACTAGCTATCCTGTGCGGATGATGTTGATTCGGATTCCAAATGGGGGCTAACCATCCTCGTCAGCTGTGGACGACATAGGTTCTGGGAGGAATGGGACACTCCTGCCTTCTTGGTTTTTTAAAGTTGGTGTGAAGTATTCTCGATCTAGGGTTGGCGCCTGGTGGACCGGTTGTCTGTCCGAACTGACCAACGACACTAGCCGATCGGCACCTTGCAGGCAGTACACTGGGAGTGATAAGTCCTGTCACGGCGTTTCCAACCATGGCAGGTACGAGACTGATGTGAGCGTAGCTCTGCCGAGGTGGACCTGCGGTAGGGTGTCAGGAGCCAGCCCCTTCGGGATTGATCGGCGAGTGCGTAATGGATGTAAGGGATCGGAACCTGCATTGTTACTGGCGAGTCCGTTCCGTCCGTGTACTCCGGGAACGGCTTAGCAGCTGATTGGGCTTCAGGGATCTGGGGTAGGATCGCAGTATCCGAGGGTGTACCCGCTCCCAATCAAGGCGGCCCGCCACTTTACGCACGAGGCGCTGGTAAACTATCTAGTATGGAAAGCAAAGTGGAAAATTTAGTTCAGGACATGGAGGTAAGCGAAGACCAAGTAGAGGCTCGGCCATCTACTTCTGGTCAAGTTAGCCTTCCCGAGAGTGCTCTGACTTGTAAAGAAGAACAGTTTAAGGAAAACGTCGTTCAACAGTTGGACGATATTCCTGAGTTCTTCGAAACAATAAGAAAGGGCATTGGGAAACGAAAAAATATTAAACGAGAAGTCCATGAGGCAATCAAAGCTCTCGAGGCGGCTTTCGATAAAAAGCGCCCCCGTAGCGAAGGGGACAGTCCAGAAGCTAGCCTACTGTCGGTATGGGAAAAGAAAGCTAGGCGCAGGATCCCAGCTGCAAAGACTCTTGAGAAGGGAAAAACTAAAGAGCAGACTTCCGCTCCGGTAAAACCTTCTACCAAGAGCAACGCATCTGCGGTAGTCGAGCAGGTTCCTGCCGAAAACGACGGCTTTCAAACCGTTGTCGATAAGAAGAAAGAGTCGAAGGAAAAGTAAAAATGGACGCCGAAAAAAAAGGTAGAAAAGAAACCTTCGGCAAAGCCAAGATCGACTGAGGCCATTGTGATCTCGGCGCAGGACCCTAGGTCCTATGACGAGATCATTAAGGAACTCAAGTCGGTAGTCAAACGTGAAGAAACTGGTACCGAAATATTAAAAATGAGGAGAACACTCAAACAAGATGTTCTCCTTGTAGTAAAAAAGGGAGGAGAAACCTCCAGGTTTGCAGGAGCCCTCACCTCGGTCCTGAAAGACAGGGCCCAAGTGACGACCCTTGTAAATAGAAAGACTCTTGAAATAAGAGACCTCGACCAAACAACAACAGAGGCCGAGGTAGTAACGGCTGTTCGAGAGAAGGTAAAGGATCCCAACCTGGATCTAAGATGCCGTCTTCTTCCATGATACGGTGGAATGAAGGTGGCATTAGTCCGCTTACCCGAGAGAGAGAGTAAGATTCTGCTCAAGGAAGGCAAGGTCCGGGTTGGATGGATCAATGCCCACGTCCGAGAGCATTTAGAGGTCTCTAGGTGCCAAAAGTGCCTCGGATTCGGTCACTCAACCCGCATGTGCAAAGGCCCTGACAGAATAAATAATTGTCGGAGATGCGGCAATGCGGGCCACATGGCAAAGGATTGCACGTCAGAAGGTCAACGATGTCTGACGTGCCTGGACTTCCAAAAAGAGGACTACGCACACCATACTTGGAGTAGCGCATGTCCAATTTACCGTGCAGAGCTGCAGAAACGTAAACAGGCAAAAGCCTAAAGTTCCTGCAGGTTAACCTGCATAAGTGCGTGGAGGCCCAGACCTCCTTATGCAAACAGCCGGGGAGAAAAAGATCGATGTCTTGTTCTGCACAGAACGGAACAGAAGGAACGATCTCACTCTCTGGTATCAGGATAAATCGGGAAGATCAGCCTTTCAGATCTGCAATTCCGAGTTGCGGGCAGATAAGTTCCTGGAGACGAACAGTGGATTCGTGTGGGTAGAAATGTCAGGCATACGCATGTATAGCTGTTATTTCTCGCCCAACGATCAACTGTCAGCCTTTGAAGATCAGATTTATGACCTCGAGATGAGCCTTAGAGAATCCAGGTTGGACACCCTCATTACAGGTGACTTTAATGCTAAGTCACCAGAATGGGGCGAGACAAGGCTCGATAAACGAGGAATCTTCGACGGAGAAATGATCTCCAGGAACAACCTGATGGTTGCGAACCAGGGTAGGTCTTGGACTTTCAGAAGAAACGGGCAGGGATCGATTATTGATCTTACGATCACATCGACTCTCCTGAATAAAAGTATGAAGGATTGGCGCGTCCTGGAGAATTATACCTACAGTAACCATCAGTACATTGAGTTTTCAGTCTCAAGGGGAGACACACCGAGGGCCAAGAACCACGGAGTTCTTCGTGAGAATGGCCTAAAGTGGAACATTAAGAAACTCGACAAGGAGAAGTTCGGCCGGTCCCTTGATGAATTCCGCCTCATAGAGGAACTTGGATGGGTGAAGAGGCCGAATAATCTTGAAGAGGAAGTGCGGACGGTGAAAAATATGATTGTCACCGCATGCGACGCGTCAATGCAAGAAGAAGATTTGACCGTTCTAACGGAGATCCTCTGCTGAAGGAGGCATATACAGAGGCTAAGAGAATCCTCAGGGAGGAGATACGCGCAGCGAAAAGGAAGTGCTGGAAAGACCTAATCGGTGAAGTCGATAACCCCCGGCCTAGACAACCCCGATTGGGTCCGGCAAATTATAAGGGCTTTGTTTCCTCCGGCAGAGCCGTGGCCTAGGATCGACTGGAGTGACTGTCAAGTCAGTGAGGATGAACTCTTCACTCTTCCAGAATTACAAAATGCAGGCAGTAGGTTGAAGCCAGGCAAGGCGCCTGGAATCGATGGGAGAGAGGAGAGTTCTTTCGCGACTGGAAAAGACAGAGGCTGGTCCTCCTAAGGAAAGGAGACAAACCTCTAGATAAAGTCTCATCCTACAGGCCTATTTGCCTATTAGATACGATGGGCAAACTTCTAGAGGACATGGTTCTGCAGAGAATGCATTCTCACTTGACTGGTGAGAATAGCCTATCTGAAAATCAATTTGGTTTCCGTAAAGGCCTGTCCACAGTAGACGCCATCCAGAAGGCGGTGGACCTAGCCAGGGAAGGAAAAGACAAATTGGGACCAGGGAAGAAAAAGGGCTTCTGCGCGTTGGTAGCCATTGACATACGTAACGCGTTTAATACCGCGCGATGGAAAGATCTTATCGAGTCGATGAGAAACAAAGGAATACCGCCCTACCTGTTGCGGATAATGGATAATTATCTTAGCGACAGGTGGGTTATATACGAGGGTGATACCTGCACTCTGAAGGAAGAGATGCTACGAGGTGCCCCTCAAGGCTCGAGGATAGGACCATTTGTATGAAATGTCTCTTATGATGACTTCTTACGAATGGGTCTACCTAAAGGTGCGGTGATCATCGGCTTCGCGGACGACGCGTTGATTGTATGCACCGCCGAAACCGCAGAAGCCCTAAGCGTACTGGTGAACGAATGTCTGAGACGTGCAAAGCGCTGGCTGGAAGACAGAGGCCTCCAAATGGCCCTGGAAAAGACCGAAGCGCTTTTTGTCACAGACAGACGTGGTTATACAGCCCCTGGTATCCAGATAGACGGATTCGAGGTCAAGTGGAGGAAACACATAAAATACTTAGGTGTAGAGTTTGACAAATTTTTAAACTTTAAACATCACATATCCGTTGCATGTCAGAAGGCCGAACAGTGTTCGGAAAATTTAGCTCGACTAATGATAAAGATTGGGGGGCCTTCTGAATCAAAGAGGAGACTTGTGGCGAGTGTTGCCCTCTCAAAGCTGCTATACGCAGCACCGGTATGGACTCCTACTCTGCGAAGTAACAGAAGTAAAACCATCTGTAAAAGGATACTGTCCGCGCAAAGAAGTGGTACTACACGTATTATTTCGGCCCACCGGACAGTACCGACTTGTGTTGCTCAGGTCCTTGCCAGCGTCCCACCGGCAGATCTTTTGGCGCAAGAAAGGGAGGAAGTTTTCCTCTTTTTCAAAGATAGAATGTCTACCCGTTTTACTTATGACACTAGACCCAGCAAGGACCAAATTCGCCGAGATGCGAGAAGCAGACTCGTCGACAAATGGCGGGGAGGAGACAGGCCGATGGACGTATCGGCTGATACCAACACTCGCCACCTGGATAAGTAGAAAACACGGAATTGTTACCTACTACTTAACCCAAGCCCTTACAGGGCATGTATGTTTTGGCTTATACCTTGAGCAAATCAAAAAGACTAAAAGCTCGGAGTGTGTGTACTGCGGGTTCCCAGTAGACGATCCAGAGCACACACTCTTTAGCTGCAAGCGGCGGGACGCGGAGCGGCAGGTCATGTTCACCGGTGTAAACTGCAAAGTTACACCGGAGAACATGATCCTGCTTATGACTCGTTCTATCGAATATTGGCGAACCGTCGAAACATTCATACATTATGTTATGAGGGTCAAAGATCTCGACGGTCGTCAAAGAAGGGAAGTCCCGTAGGATAGAGGAGAAAGTTGCTTCGGCGACAGAGTAGGGGATATAAGACCACTCCTGATGGCGATACGCGCGGAAAGTGCTAGCCGGGAGTGGCCTTAAGGTCCCCAAATAAGGGTGTGTTTTTAGCGGGTCGGCAGAACATCGCCACCCCCGCATAACCCTGTAGTACGGGCTACAGGGTACCTGGTAGCAGGTTTTCACATCCTACGCAAAAAAAAAAAATGAATTGGATTGCCAAAAAGGTGGCCAAAAGTCAAAAAATGAAAGTCGTTGGAATGTTGAAAAATTTAACATACATAAAGCTGAATATGTTGCCCACATTTAAACGAAAAAAGTTAGATCAAAGTTTTATTTATTTCTCGACAGCAGCGGTTCAAACAGACAAATATCAGGTAATTAATCGATACACGTTTTTTCATGAACTAGTGCAGCTACTTTAAAATGTTATAAATTACGACAAGAGCTATGTTAATTTTGTAAAATGAAGAATTTTTTGGAAGGTGTGTAAAACATAGTGACATAGATTAATTTACAAAAAATTAAAAATTTTTTTATTATTGTTATAAACTAAGAATGTAATTAATTTACTAAATCAGATAACATTTATTCAGAAAAAAATGCATACCTAATTTTTACCACCTATTACCACCCTAGTATTTTTTCCTGAGTTGATGGAAACATTTTATGAAATATATCAAAAAATTGACTGGTACCTCTTGCTTCTTTGAGTTTTACATTAATTGTTCTTCGGTGTAAAAGGCGCATAGTGATGATTTGGAAGATCATCAGTCCAAAAAAAGAAATATATTAAATTTTTTTCTTTTAAAAGTGCAGTTGTTTGTGATTTTAATTTTGTCAAATGGAAGAGTTTTGTAGAGATAAGTAAAATAGTTCTCGTTTTTCAAAATTCAAAATGGCGGATTCAATATGGCGGGAGATTTTAAAAAAATTTATCAGACTCGATTGTAACTGGATATTTAGAGCTTTTCGGGATTCCTGATTACGAATCTTATGTTCGTTTCTTAAAATTCAAAATGGCTGATTCAAAATAGCGAATTCGAAATGGCGGGAAATTTGTAAAAAATTGATCGGATTCGATTGAAATTGGATACTCAGGGGTTTTCTGGGGTCCTGATTACGAATCTTATGTTCGTTTTTCAAAATTCAAAATGGCGGAAAATTTGTAAAAAATTGATCGGATTCAATTGAAACTGCATACACGGTGGTTTTCAGGTTTGGTGATTACAAATATGATGTTGTTTTTTTAAATTTAAAATGGCGGACCCAATATGGCGGAAGAGTTTTAAAAAACTGATCGGATAACATTGAAACTCGATACTCGGGGTATTTTTTGGAATTTACGAATTTCTGGCGGGATTTGTAATCAGCGTCTCTGAAAAAAGATTTTGTTATTATAGACCTGGGCACATAAATTGTTATTGTTTATTATTTTTTTATGATTTCAGAAAGTACATCGTGTAATGATGAGTTGAAGATCACTCCTAGAGAAATAGTCGATGTTGTCAAAACGCATCTGCTATCAAAAAGTCTTAACGAGATTCTCACAATTTACCCCCCGGGTAACGATTTTTAGAAAGATTTAAGCACTTTTTGCATTTTATGTCCGCCATGTTGGATCCGCTATTTTGTTTTTTTCAAAAATAATATTAAATTCGAAATCAGTGGCCCCAAAAACCCCCGAGTAACGATTTTCAGAAAGATTTAAGCACTTTTTGCATTTTATGTCCGCCATATTGGATCCGAAATTTTGTTTTTTTCAAAAATAATACCAAATTCGAAATCAGTGACCCCAAAAACCCCCGAATAACGATTTTTAGAAAGATTAAAGCACTTTTTGCATTTTATGTCCGTCATATTGGATCCGCCATTTTGTTTTTTTCAAAAATAATATCAAATTCGAAATCAGTGACCCCAAAAACCCCCGAGTAACGATTTTTGAAAGATTTAAGCACTTCTTAGACTTTTGACCACGTTTTTGGCGATTTGAACCACTGTGCGGTGTCAGCTTTACCCCAACACTTTGAAATTGATTTTTAAGAAACAAAATTTTGTAATTACTATCTTGTAGTAAATTCTCTGGCGCATCTTTTTTTTTTTAGATAATATTTTTTTTATCTCTCACCGTTTTTGAAAAAACTAAAAAAACTGAATTGCGGCGTAAGGGGGTTGATCTGAGAACTGTTATAATAGATTAATAATAATAATTATCAAACAATTATGTAAGAATAAGGGATTAAAAAATTAATAACTTTTTTTCAGTTCAATATTTAAGCATTATGAAAAGACTATTATCCAAAGAATACTTCAAACTTTAACTCCTATAAATTTCATGTAAAAATATTCAGAAATTTTCATTTTAGAGAGAGTAAAAGGAAAAATGTTAATCAAATATGATTTCCAGAAAAATTCAGTTTTTTGAGTTTTTTTTAAAAAACAGTGAGAGACAGAAAAAATATTATCGGAAAAAAATAATGCTCCAGAGAATTTCCTACAAGATAGTATTAACAAAATTTTGTTTCTTAAAAATCAATTTCAAGGTGGCGGGGGAAAAGCTGACACCGCTGTTGAATTTAAACAGTTTTTATTAAAATGGAAGACTGTGGTGTAAATCGATATGAATTTGAAGAAAAACTGAAATTAGTTTTAGATAAATAATCTGGTCGTAGGGCAATGTGGGTCAGGGCACGAATAGATCGCGTTATACAAATATTACGACAAAATGCGACAAATTGTGAAAACTTGACTACCTTTTATAGTTATTCAAAAACGTATGAGATTTATAACTCGTGGGTAAACACCACGTAATATTGAGGAGGAAAAAAGTCTCTGACAATTATATTTACGTAATTCCCGTAGTGGAATTTTATTTAAAATTATTCGAAGTGCATCTTTAGACTTAACTTGTTGTGAAATATGTGACAGAAAAAAACCAGTTCATGAGGTTCAATACATGAGGTCAAGTAGACCTGATTGATTTTCAATCGTGTCCTGATAATGAGTATAAATGTCTGATGAACTACCTAGACCAAGCAACAAAATTTTTACACTTACGACCTTTAACAACGAAACATGCTAAAAATGTAGCTAAAGAACTGTCTAAAATTTTTTTCACTTTTGGTGTTCCAAGCATTTTACGAAGTGACAACGAGAGAGAGCGGGCAAACGCTGATGTGGAGAATATGATGAAAGCTTGTATGGTCTACAATGAATCAAATAATAATAATAGGTCACGTGGCTGTTACAAAGTACAGGTAAGAAAGTGTACACCAAGAAAATTAATTTTTTAAATCAATTTAATTCAAATTTAATATTAAAACTGTTATTTTTTACATAAGCTTAAAGAGTTTATTTTTTAGTGTCAAAAAAGTTCCTCAAAACATAGAATAAATAACAGGACACCATAAGAAGCTGTGTTTGGACTACATCAATTTAGTTTACACAACAGAATAAGCAGCAAAAATGATTACCTTCAGTGAACAAACTTTTCTACCCGTGTAGAAATTGAATCGGGGCGCTAACCATCCCATGGCCGGGGAGCCCAGATTGAACTTGGGATCTGATCGGGCACTGGTAGGGGAGCCCAGGTGTAAGCTGTTCATTGTTCGGGCTTCTAGGTGGCTCCTGACCAGAATTGTCCCCCCGTAATATTCAGGAAGTATCTAGGCAAAATATCGAGGTATACCGGCTATAGCCCGACCAGAAATGTTAGGATTAAAAAAAAACTTCTTAAAACAACAGTGCATAAATGTGAGATAATGGTGGACATATAATACATGAAAGTTAACCTCAAATTGTGAAAGTATTGACTTCTCCAAAGTACGTAAGTACCCAACAGATGTCCAGGTCATTTTCGGTAAACATCTTCAGGGAAGTTAACCTCAAAATTTGAAAATCGACATCTCTGAAATACTTAAGTACCTATATGATATCTGGGTCATTTTCGGTCAACTTTCTAAGAGAAGTTAACCTCAAAATATGACAATCGACTGCTCTAAAGTACCGAAGTACTCTACCGATGTCCTGGTAATTTCCAGACAACTTCCTTAGGAAAGTTAACATAAAAGTGGAACAATCGACTTCTTTGAAGTACCCAAGTACTCAACCGATGTACAGGTCATTTCCGACTAACTTCTTCAGGGAAGTTAAACTCAAAATGTAAAAATCGACTTCTCTAAAGTCCCCCGGGGCCAAAACAATGTCCAGGTAATTTCCGGTCAACTTCTTCAGGGAAGTTAACCCCAAAATGTGAAAATCGACTTCTCTAAAGTACCCCAGTACACAACCGCTGTCTAGGTCATTTCCGAACAAATTCTTTAGGGAAGCTAACCTCAAAATATGACAATCGACTTCTCTATAGTACAAAACTACCCACCCGATCTCCAGGTCATTTCCGGCAAACTTCTTCAGGGAAGTTAAGGTCAAAAAGTAAGAATTGACATCTCTGAAGTACCCAAGTAACCACCCAATGTCCAGGTCTTTTCCGGTTAACTTCCTCAGGGAAATTCACCTTAAAATGAAAAAAGCGACTTCTTTGAAGTCAGGTGGGTACTTAGATACTTTAGAGAAGTCGATTATCACATTTTAAGGTTAACTTCTTTAAAGAAGTTGTTCAGAAAGGACCTGGACATATCTT
This sequence comes from Ganaspis brasiliensis, assembly GCA_037103525.1. Lineage (NCBI taxonomy): Eukaryota > Metazoa > Arthropoda > Insecta > Hymenoptera > Figitidae > Ganaspis > Ganaspis brasiliensis. The sequence continues at coordinate 45,169 of JAZKLR010000097.1, read as the reverse complement.
GAGTAATTCGGTACTTCAGAGATGTGGATTTTTATTTTTTGAGGTTAACTTCTCTAAGGAAGTTGTCCGGAAATGACCAGGACATCGGTTGAGTACTTGGGTACTTCAGAGAAGTCGATTATCATATTTTGAGGTTAACTTCCCCGAAGAAGTTGATCGAAAATGATCTCGACATCAGTTGAGTAGCAGTTTACATACTGACTGCTAGGATCCATTTTAATATAGTCAATTTGTTAACTACCCTCGTTTAGCTAACTGTTTAGTCAGTTTGCTTACTGCCCAAATATGCTATCTGCCTGCGACATATATATATATATATATATATATATAATATAATTTGTTTTATATTTGAGTTATGTATAATATTATGTCTGTATTTATGTGTAATATGTGTATATATATTTTCTATTATTTTAGATAAAAGAAGAAAATCTACGTAAACAAAATGAACAAGATAGAAATTTATCTTTAAAACGAAGGCGATTCAAAGTTCACAAATCGCTTTATGTGTTATAACCAAAAAATTGGCTTCCGTTATCAAAAAGTGTATTCCCTTATGAAAAAATGTGACATAAATATAATGACACAAATGCGTATCATTCATTTGCGTGCCATTTTTTCGCGACCACACGAGAAAAATGACACGAGAGAAAATGACATGGCAAAGGATACATAAAAATGCCACGATGCGCAGTCGTATGTTAAGTATTCTACACCTAGTTAAAAATTTCGTATGTGTTCCCACGTGTGTTCCCGTATGGGTTCCCGTACGGGATCCCTTAAAGTTTCCTACGTGGGTTCCCATATGGGATCCTGTGTGCCAGGGAACTTTAGCACGAACCCTTGAGGGAACACTGTAAATAGGATCCCATGTATGTATATGTGTTCCCTTACGGAATCCTTAATCTAATAAACAATTCAAATGAATCTACAAAAAGAATATTGTTAACAAAATAATTAATTTGTCAGTAACTGTTACACACCATATTTACAAGAACAAAAAAATCTACTGCGCAGCCGTAAGTGCTATAGAAAACTACTGCGCAGCACGTTAAGTTTTCAAAAATTGATTTGAAATCCTATGTACAGTGTTCCCTCGAGGGTTCGTGCCAAAGTTCTCTGTCACACAGGATCCCATTTGGGAACCCATGTAGGAACCTTTAAGGGATCCCATACGGAAACCCATACAGGAACACACGTGGGAACACATACGAAATTTTTAACTGGGCAGCATTAATTGGACGACAGTGAATAAAAGTTCTAACAAATAAACGGCGAAGTGATTGAGGCATCATCCACATAGTGGCCTCTTTCAAGGTCGCTTTCCATTCATGATCATTCTCTATAAGTCCTAATGTTAAACAAGTTGTCGTAAATGTATGACGTGTAACTCCATTCACAGTTTTTAAAGACTCAAATGAAATTGCATCTTTAATTGTAAGTAATAATAATCGAAGATAAAATAATTCAATGTCACATGGACTAACAGAATACATTCTTCCCACAACATTTTCGTTACGACTTCTTTTATTTCATTTACATGTCTCTTTATTCCGTGAATAGTATTCAGGTATCTCAGTGTAAAAATATTTACGAGCATTTACATCACGGTCATTTAAATTAAAATAATCCAATAATTTTGTTGTTTTGCTTAAATTAAATGATATCGTTTTATCTACTTGTCCCTGCCGAATCAAAACATTTTGTTAAATTTTGTTACATTTGGTAAATGTACAGGTTAACAACATACACTATGACTCTTTTTTGATAAATGTGTAACGCTAAGCCATAATAATAAGATCCTTAAAATTTAATTTTCCTTTCCGAATATTCAATGTCTTCTGATTCTCTTTTTTTAATGAAAAAAAAATCAGGAATTAGAGCTTTGGTAATGGGTTACCGTAATGAAGTGGAATTTCGGGGTCAACTTTTCCCATCACTATCAGTCAATTATGTTATTTATCAATTATTAATTATTAATCATATTATTGTAATCGGGTAGTTGTAGTGTTGCAACGGGGTGAGCCTTGCGGAAACCTGGAGTTAAGAACATCAAAAAAAATTCTGGCCTCTAAATTAAAAATTTCTATATGACAAACCAGTTCGAATGAAATCACTGTTTTGTTCACACTGCAGTAAGAAGGGCGCATATAGGTGAACACCCATACCAACGCAGGTGTCGGTGGCCACGCGATAGCTAGCCACCAATGCACTCTCATGCATGAACGACAGCCATAATGCATTCCTACTCCCTCTTCCTTTTCTAAAATACTTAAGAGTAACTGAGAAACGACCACGTGTTCTCTGACAGCCGAGCACATGGCCTAGCATAACAAAACAGAACGTGCCTCACGCAAGAAAATAATAGATTAAAATTGAATAAAGGAATTTTCAAATTGATTAACAATTTTGTCAAATGAACCTTCTTGGTACTATAAGTTCATTGGCACAATGAAGCAATATTCTAAAGAAATATTGCGTGAATAGTTGTCAAAAGTGCTGGCCTGTGGAAATTCGGCGACTGCTCGGCAACAGCAAAAATGAAGTGTTGCTAATTTAAATTGCTCTTCACCTCGTCTAACCCTCATCCAAGATTGCCACACCTCAAGTCCCTACCTTTTCCATAGTGTCCAGAAAATATAAAAAGGAATCGCTCATTAAATAATTCGCAGTTTTCAACCGTTGCGATTCTTAAACGACGTGCGTGGGCTCTTGCCCGTCCAACTATACTTGCGATTAGGGTGTGGTCACCAACAGATATAAGGGACTAAATTTATAAACAATTTTTGTCAATCTTAGTAGTATAAAGAGATCCCTCCCCACTAGCAGTGTGGACGTAAAGTAAAGACAATTCTTTTCTCCAAAAATCTTGTTGAACTTTCTTTCTCAATTGTTAACCAGATAATGGTCACCAACGGATGCAAGTGATCAAAAAGTTTGTAGAAATTTTTTTTTCGTTCTTAGTAGTATAGAGAGATCCAGATCCGCATTAGCAAAGAAAACGGAAATGAATTTAAACGTGACTGTGAAAAATTAAAAGACTATCGATTTGATAACGTCATATCGAACTGTTAACTATGCAAATTCACTAAGTCGTGAATTACGTGAGTTTTTGATCTGCCCATCCAGGATAGGAAGGTTTACTTCAAGCCCATCTAGAGGTGGTAAAAATTTAAGGACTAGAATAAGGTGCTGTACTAAAATTTATCGTAAGTTAACATTGTTACAAAATTTTAACAAAATTTTGTAAAGAATATTGTAAAAGAAAAGGGGAAGAAAAACCGTGGGTTGTCAGAATACATTGAAAGGTTAAAACCCAGTAATTGTGTTTTCTTTTAATTAACTTTTGCTACCAACAAATTAATTCAAACCTTCCAGCAATAACCGATCCCAAAAGGACAGAGAGGGACGAATTTCGACATAAAAATAAAAACACGAGTGGACGACACTCGTGTCAACTGGATCCGAAGAACTTTGAATGCAGAGGTTCCCAACTGGTTTGCTATTTCTTTCGACGCTCGAAGTTTCCTGCAATAAACATAATTTAAAACAAGAATAAATCAGTAAAAAATAACGTCTAATTTAGAACCATTACAAATGCTTACCCAGAATTCTCCATGCTGCTTCAACAGGACCAACATATCTATTTTCTTTATAATGATTGATTTCATTATGATTGATAGTAGCTTCACCATTACTATTTGTAATAATAATTGAAGCTGCATCATGTCCCTTATAAATATATTTATATATGTATTTAACTTGATATAACTTCAACATTTATATGAGAATTAAATTGTTGTGAAAGTTTAGGACAATAGGGTACAACAAAACGATTATCAACAATGTATCCATTAGATTTCTCATATTCTAGAACTGTATCTTTTCTTCGATATAAAACATAACAATTATCTTCCACTGTAGTCTCTTCTTGCAAAGTATTAGGAATTTTTTTTTGAACATTTGCCATAAACAAAACACCAATCTCCACAAGGATCATGTATATTATTTGACATTGTAATTTCATGTAATGTAGAATTAAAATTTTTGTTAGGAATCTCAGCTGAAATATAACGATCTACAGTTTCAGCTGTTAAAATTTTTTAATTGGATTTCAATATTACCAATAAATGAATATGTGGTAATCCTCTTTTTTTAATTCTATAACATAAACATACGATTTAACATCTCCAAAGCACTTTTTTAACGATACACTCAATTAGACGACGTACTTTCAAAAAGAATACCCTGGAAACAATATCAGGTCTGTCTGCTTCAGTTTGAGTAGGCAATAAATTTTCTACTATTTCTTGCCATTGTGGATTACATGTCATTGTTATAAATAAATTTGGTTTACCATGTTTACACACAATGGACATTGAATCTTGATATTGTTCCTTCATATGACGAGGTGAATTAATAAATGTCGATGGCAATACAACCATTTTTCCAACAGGTGTATTATTTTCCTCTGCTGTATTAGTAATATGATCTATAATTCCTTTGTATGATTTACTTCGCAATTGGGTTTAATGATTTGCACAATACTGAAGTCGATTTTCTTCAACTTCTACTTGACTATCAACTAACCACTGTTGAAATAATCTACCACCACATAAAAACTGGTTAAACACTTTCTCTCTAATTCCTATTTTATATTTAACGTAATCTACTCTTGAAATTCTATGCTTTTTCAATCTTCTGTCCTTATCCCGTCGAATCATGTTAATACAATAACCTTTATCTTCAAAAGGATAAAATATAGGAAAAATAAAGGGTTCTACTATTTGTATTAAAAATTACTGCTACTTCATTAACTCTTTGAAAATTAAATCTACGTGAGTCTATTCCTTTCTTCAATGTAAATAATAGCTGCAGTTCTGGAATTTCTCCATTCTTTTCATTTGCCAACGCTGTTTAAATTTCTAAAACATCCTTCATCATATTGCATGATTTAGTAAATACATTATGTTTTCTCATTACATCCTCTATTTCTCGCAAAACATGTCTATCTAATCTCCTGTTGTTATTAATTCTATAATCAACAGCATCATCAGCATCATAAATAAACAGCTGACCATAAGAAGGGTCATCACCAATTTCAGGATATAAAGCGTTATTAATTTGATAATATATTTGTCCTTAAATTTTAAAACAAAATGGTTCTTTTCGTCTTTCATTAAAATTAATAACTTTGGCATTAAATGAGGCAAAAGCAAACGAATTATTATAACATCTTATATTTTTCTTAAAATGGTTTGATTTTTTGTGTGAGCCATCTAATAACCCTTTTAATTCCAACGGATAATCCAACACTTCTAACTCGACACCACCATGACCACAACAATCATTATATGAATTGAATTCTTCATCATCTTTTTCTTTTTTATTGGATTTCGATTTTTTAGCAACTTGTTTATCTTTAAAGTGTTTTGCTTGACAATACTTGCAAGAAAATGACATTTTACCTAGATTTTCTTCTTTATAAGTAGGTGAATGAACAGGATTAAATAATAATTGATGTTCTTCTAAAGAACATATTAAATTTACGATTTTCTCACAATTGACAATAATTAGACGATTTAGATTTATCTACTGAATATTCTTCTTCTTTCTCCATTTTACTGACAATTTTATTCATCTGCAATAATCAGTTTTTTATCAAAAATCAGAAAAAAAATTTCTTTTTAGACCTACGGAAGTTTAGATAACCAATTTACAAAATTTCTAATAACCACTTTATCAATTTTCCATTTTAACTAAATTCCCCATAATATTTTAATTTTACCAATTTTGTAAAATAGACAGGTTTCCATATATTCTAAAAACCATTTTTTTAAAAAAGAAATGAAATTACCAAATTATTTATAAGATATAAAGAAAACATGCTTCTGTTTAAACCTTTCGAAGTTTACAATGAACAATTTAACAATTTTGCAAAAGAGCCAATTTTTAAAATGTTCCAATTACGAATGGATAACCAATATTATACAATAGCCAGTATTCCAAAAGTTCCAATAACCAATTTACTAATATAACCAAATTGACAGTTTTCCAACTTCAATAACCAAAATTTCCAATAAATAAATAAATTTTCCAATTTTTCAAAAGTTCCATAACCAAAATTTCCAATTTTCCAAATATTCCAATAACCAATTTACCAAAAAACAAAATTTCCAGTTTTCAACTTGCTAGTTTTTATACCAGTATATCCAAAAGTTCCAATAACCAATTTACCAATATAACCGGGTGATTCTCCAGAAATATTCCTTTTTGTGCATCGGAAATGAAAATTTATTAAATACATATGTTCATGTCATTTAAATTTGTTTTAAACAATATTTTTTATAGTTAGAAAGCTATTTAATATTATTAATTTATTATTAATTATAATTTTAAAAAATTGTAGATTTTAAAACACTTACCAAAATATATAATCTTTTGATCACCAATAATTATTTGTCAAGATTTGAAGGTTTATTTTTCGTTGACAGTTCAAAAACAATTCATATTAATTTTTAATATGAGCCAGAAGAATGACGAGCCAGAGGAATGATGATTTCAAAATTTTTTACATATTATTTAGAATGAAGCAATTTTTCTTAAACTTAAAATAGTTTAGCATGTTTGTATAAGTTAACTTTATTGTAGAAAAATTGCAAAAATATTTTATCTACTGTCATTCTATTTTTAATTTGAGCCAGAGGAATGACGCTTTAGGTTGTGAATCGCTGTAAAAGCTTCAATTTATATATTTTTAACTTTAAATAATGATTTTTTTACAAAACCCACTTGACAAATTATTATTAGGAATGTCAATGTATTTAATAAGTATGAAAACAAATAAATAACTTAACTCATATAAAAAATATTAAATAATATACAACAAGCCAAAGGAATGATGCAAAACCAGAGGACAAAATTCATTTTCCATTTATGGAAAATCTATAAGATCTATTTTATTTATATTTTGTACAAATATTCTAAACTCCCTTAGCTTCTAGAAAATATCTGTAAATTATTGTTTTTCAAATATTAAATAGTTGTTTTACGTTTTGAAAGAATGAAAAATTGACATAGGACAGGTTAAAAGGCTCACTTTTAGTAGTTAAAATTACAAAAAAAAGTACTTTTAAGTTATAAAATGAATAAATTCTTTTGCAGGATTTTTAGAAAAAGTGGTAAACTATTGACGTATAGAGAGAAATTGTCAAAAATTATTATTATTATTGAGAAAATCTTGAGGACATACAAAAGTAATATTTCAGGAGAATCACCCAACCAAATTGCCAGTTCTTCAACTTCAATAAAAAAAATTCCTCCAAAATTTCCAATTTTCCAAAAGTTCCATAACCGAAATTTCCAATTTTCTAAAAGTTCCACAACCAAAATTTCCAATTTTCCAAATATTCATACAACCAATTTAACAAAACCAAAGTTTCCAGTTTTCAGACGAAACTTGCAAGTTTTTATACCAGTATAAAGGAAGCAAGGTGAACGATTACAACGTAAAAGGCAAGCGAGGCAAACGATTACCACGTTATTGTCAGCTGATAGTTCTTCTTCTTCTTGTTAGTGGCCGGGTGTGGCCAATTCTAACAAGAAAAACTAACTGTCTAATTACAGCTATTTGCTATCCCAGTTTAACATTATATCTGGCTGACTCTCTCTCTCTCTCTTTTAAGCTACCTGACATCCCAAATTAGGTTAATTAGACCAGGCCTGGGCAAAACGTGCTCCGCGAGCACTTTGCCGCGGAGCAAAAGTTCCCCTTCCATGCGTCCAGTTAATTCTTCCGTGTTCTTTCCCGCGTGAATCTCCAGTGGTAGGATTCACGCATGAAGCGTGGCCTGCGCCAAGGCGAGGGAACTGACTGGACGCATGGAAGGGGAGGTTTAGCTCCGCGGCAAAGTGCTCGCGGAGCACGTTTTGCCCAGGCCTGAATTAGACGAAGGTTTAAGTCTTAATTAGACAAAAATTTAAGCACTGCGAAAATTTGATTTTACTTTTAATATTTTATTTTTATTTTGACCATTATCCTGTAACGATTTTTCTGTTTTTGTTATTTCTCGCTCTCTCTCTCTCTCTCTTTCAAAATACCTGCCATTCCAAATTAGGATAATTAGACGAAGTCGAAGATTTAAGCACTGAGATCATTAGATTACCTTTCTTATCTCTCTCAATCTTAAAACTATTTTCAATCTTCGTCTGTCTAGGCATACCGTTCTGCGTAACGCCTAGAACGTAACAGGCTCATAGCTAGCTGATTTCTTATACAGGTTGATTGTTTCTGAATGTGTCACGTCAAAGTAACTAATCATTCATCTTTAAAAATAATTTAAAAATCTCTTAAGAATAGTCACATATTAAAGGATAATTTATTTTCATAAGTGTAATTATATATATTATGCAAATCTGTTTTAATTCAAAATTAAATTAAATTAATTTTATTTAATAAAACTTTTATTTCACATTAGTTACAAATATTAGAAGTCATGTATATTAGATAATGATAAAATTAAGAATATTTTTAGATTGTTAGAAAAATTGTTCAATCTTTCTTTTTAAATATTTGTAAAGTTCTGTCAATTAAGGAACATTGTATAAAAGAAACAAATTTAAAAGTGTACCTACATTTTTAATAATTATGTTGTATCTCCCACTTCAAATTAAAATTCAATTAATTATAATTTTTTATTTAAGTATTGATATGTGTTTATTAAAAAATCTGTGGCTGAAAGGTAAAACAGCACAACTCACATTTTATCAAATTTGAGATAACATCATGTTTCTATATATGTAGATATACTTTTTAAAGTTTCATAATTGTAAATTGATTAAAATGTTTATTTACGTAGAAAATATTAAAAAACGTAATCGCATAAATACATTAAAATCAAGAAAAACAATTGATATTATACTCTGAAACCTTTAAATTTCATTAAATTTGTTAAGGACGCTTATACCCTCAAGCGGTTCTCATTCTATCGGACCATGATACTCAATATTTTTTTAATTCCATTTCGTCTTATAATTTGGTTTCTCTATAGTATTTTGTAGTTAAAATCATTACACAAACAAATATTATTGAAAAAAGTTTTTTTTTTTGAAAATTACAACTTTTTAAAATTTTGTATTCCTGATTATTTCAAAAAAGTGAAGGATTTCTACCCTTAAATAACACTTTCCTAACAACGGAACGGTAAATTAATTAAATATTCTTGTAAAAGCTGTATTCTATTACAGTTTAAAATATATTAGTTTTTTAAAAAAATGTGTAGAACTGTGTTTTTTAAATTAATCAAAATATAGTCATTTTGCGCGTTTTGTTACTTTTTCCATGTAAAAGTCCCGACTTTATAAATTTATATCTTAAAAACAGAACGGTAAAATTTAATAAAATTATAACAGTACATGTAAAGTAATGCATTTATTATGTCATTGAAATTTTATAAGAATCTGTAGAAATTGGTTTTTTGGATAAACCTCCTTAAACAGATCTAAAAACTACATTAGAAAACAGGATTAAATATCAAACACCAAAAATATTTGTTTATTTTTCGATTTTACAGAAATCAGAAAAAAACAAAAACACGTTTTACTTGAAACCATGAATATGTCGCTTGTGCTGTTTTACCTTTCAGCCACAGAAATTAAATTAAATATTTTAATCTTGTATTTCTTAATTTTACTATTAAGTAACTCAAATATTTGAATCTGATATTTCAAAGGCCGTAGCAGGATAAGCATGTAAAAATTGCCCCCGCTGGGATTGGGTCGCCAATTAGGGAATAATTTAGTCCCATTATGAAACAAATTTTCACTTTAAGTACCAACTCAAAAAAAAAAATTTTTTTTTTAGTTATAAGCTTCTTTTGAAAAAATCGAAAATGTTAATTTTCTTCTAATTGGCTGAACCGATTTTCATAAAAAAATATATGTTGTACAACTAATGAAAGCTATTTAAAAAAAAATTGGCGACCAAATTCCTTCACTAAAAGAAGTCAAAAAAAATTATTTTTACTTTAAAAGATTTTTTTTTGGTAGAAATCTTCTCGGCACCACCGACATTTTTTTTCTACAAACTAGTCTTTTTTTATGCAACAACATAATTTATTGATAAGATAATCGAAAGGGGACAACACATGTTAAAAAATTACAAACTATTTTTTGGCCCCTAATTAGTATGCTCCTCTGTATAAATGAGGGACCAAGATTTTTTTCAATTGAAAATTAAAGAAAAAGTTAAAAAATTCATTGGCGGATCCAGGGGGGGGCTACGGGTGCTTGGCCCCCCCCCCAAAAGCCTCATATTTAACAATGAGAGTGAGAGAGATAGCACTATAGTGCTATCTCTTTCTCTCTCATGCAAGACCCCCTCCAAAAACGTTGTCTGGATCAGCCACTGAGAAAATTATACATATCCAATATTTGAGAACATTTTTCAACCAAATGTTTAAATAGTACATTTCGTAACAAGTGTCAACTGAAGGCGTTTTTGAAACGAGCGCAACTTTTTTGCAACGAGTTGTAGACGGCGCCGAAAGGGCCGTTCGCCGAACACTAGTTGCAAAGACTTGCGCGAGTTTCAAAATGCCGTTCACACGAGTTACTTTCCTTGGTTGTACAACATATATTTTTTTTATGAAAATCGGTTCAGCCAATTAGAAGAAAATTAACATTTTCGATTTTTTCAAAAAAAGCTCATAACTAAAAAAAAATTTTTTTTTTTGAGTTGGTACTTGGTGTAAATTTGTTTCATAATGGGACTAAATTATTCCCCAATTGGCGACCCAATCCCAGAGGGGGCACTTTTTACATGCTTATCCTGCTATGGCCTTTGTAATTCTGAAATATATCCTTCCGACATTAAAATCTTAATCAAAGACCTCAACAATACCACTCAATTATGCTTTAAAGTAATTTGTTACAATTACAATTTTTTCTATATTTTTTATCCCGGTAACAATTTTATGTTTTATCTCAGTTATATATTAATAGTTTTGCAAAATTCTGCTAAAATGTGACAGAATCACATGTAATACTCAATTGTAGAAAGTTTAAAGTCAGTCCATAAAAAAATGTATAATTAGACAAATTTTTGATATTTTGAATTTTCCGAGACAATAGTATATCTCTCGTTGTCATTAATATTTTTTAATTTGGTAAAGGGACCATCCATAAAGCACGTAGCCTGCTTTGGGGGGGAGGGGGTTTGGTAATGTGCTACGTTAGACCACATGGGGGAAGGGAGGGCTTTCAGTCTGAGCAACGTAGCTTTGTATTTTTATTTGACATACATTTTTTTGAAATTAGGCGGGCAGCTCGAAAGTCAACTTGAAAAAATCGAGTTAAATCAAAAAATAATACCCTTCTCGTTCACTATCAGCGCTGCTATGCTATCTATCGTCCATTCATTTTTGTTTACAAACACCACAAGTTTGAACGAGTTTAGCCTGTTCAATAAATGTGCTCTTTATATTGATAAAAATATATAGTGATAAAAAAATATAAATATATATATAAATGTTACGGTAAATGTACGAACACCGGTAAATGCGCACATTTACCGGTAAATGAGATAAAAATCAAACTTATACAAAGAGGACAGATTTGTAAAAGAAGAATGTTTATATTGGCAATCTCAGTTATTATCCTATCAGTTTGCTTTTGATTGCTAAATTGTGAGTTCAGTTTAATTTCGCGAAATAAAAATGAGTGAATGTGTTGAAATGAAAAAACAATTTAAAGAATTTGTAGAAAATATTATAAATGCAAAACATAATATTTTTTTTTATTTATCCAAGGAAGAATATATTGAAATTGTGCAAGAAGTGTGTGATGCTAAAATGAAATTAAAAAGAAAAAAAATTAATTTCTCTTCGTTCTAAAAACAGTAAACTGAAATATTTTGTGACGAATGATGATACTGTTGATGTTATTCATGATGCTTATTTAAATGTTGGACATGGTGAACGAAACAAAGCCATGATGGACCTAAAAGAAAAATTTGCAAATATTACAATTGAGATAATAATGTTATATTTAACCCTTTGTGAATCATGCCAAAAAAATCGAAGAGCAAGAAAAGAGGAAAAGTTGTGAAACAGCTCAGAATTTAATTCAAGATGTCAAGTGGATTTAATTGATCTGCAAAAACAGCAGACGGTGATAAGGATAAATAATAGTGATTTTGGTTTTTTGAGGATGAATTGAAAAAGATGCAGTTGTTGTTTTAATAAATATAAAAAAATTTGATTTGTATCTCATTGAAATGTTTACAAAATAAAATATCAACATTCACCAACCAACGATGGTCACTGCGCACATTTACCAATTTTACATGGTAAATGTACGCAATGTTTTCATTATTTTTAAAATTTCTCACATTCACTAACTAAATTGGCACATTTACCAATTTTGTACTTTTACCGTAACATATATATATATATCTATTGATTAAAATTAAGAATTAGTCTTGTAACAAACTCTTACTTGTCAAAGAAAAATAGAAACTGTGATTTAAAAACATTTAATATTGTTTACTATGTTTCAATGGCAGAGAGCCCTTCTGCAAATAATCGGTCGATTTTGAGTACTTTAATTTTAGTTTAACCCAATTCAAAATACGATTTTATTGATTATTTTTAGAAAAGAGATTTTAATTTAATAGCGCATGCTCTTCGCCTCAACACTCATTGGTCAGAAACATCGGAAAGTCTAACTTCCGATGGTAACTTTGATTCTGATCAATGACTGTTGAGAATTTAAAGCATGCGCAATTACGATGAGTGAGGGTATCTGGCCTGGCGATCTATTTTCCCAAAAGTGTCATTTTTAAAGTCGGTGACCAACCTACCGGAAAAACTACTGAACCGATCGTTTTGGAATTTTGTACACTTATTCTACATATAAATAGCTCTCAAGTGACGTCGAGTTTTTAAATTTTTTTAAATTATTAACAATTTTACAATAACAAATAAGTCGATTTTTTCGTCAAAAATCGTCATTTTGGCTTCAAAATGGTGTCAAAAACTGAAAAATTTAAAAAAACTCTTCGTCACTTGGGAGATAAAGTAATAAATTAAACAAAACATTTTCACTTTTTGGTTTTAGTTGATCCAGTGATGCTGTAGGCTGGTCACCGCACAAACACTTTTTTTCTAGGCACCTGCGGAGATCTGCAATAACTTCGTTATTTCTATCTATTTTTTAACAAATTTTTTTTTTAATATTCTTCAAATGTTACACTATCATATAATAATATGTAAAATAAATCGACAGCAATAATTTCTTCTAAAAAAATTCATAAAAAAAGGTCTTTTTTAGACGAAACAAACCTTACCCCCCCCCCCCCTTAACATATGGGCCATAATTTAGTGTTATAACTTTGACAGCGCTATAATCATCACGTATACCAAATTTCAGCATCCTAAGTCAAATAGTTTGGAAGATAAGGGTGGGGGATACTGTCATTTTTTTACCAAAATACATTAAAAGTGTACAATGCCACCTCTATATCTGCCAAACTATTGTACTTAGAGTGCTGAAATTTGGTATACATATATGTAGTTTGCCATATAGATTACAGAAAAACTGTAGAGAACTTTGTTGCAGATCGTTATCATAGTGTTTTTAAGCAAAAACCAACGATTTAAAAAAAATGCTAAAAATGACCGTATCCCCCTTCCCATAACTTCCAAACAATTTGATTTAGAGAGTTTAAATTTGGTACACAAATGTATTTTCACGTGTAGATTACAGAAAAATTGTAGAGAATATGATTGTAGAAGTTGATCATATCGTTGTTAAGGAAGTAAAATGATTTTTGAGTATTTTTTATGGATATTTGCAAAAAAATCTCTGGATTTTTCGTTGACAGCGCAATCACCATCACGTTCTCTATAATTGTTATGTAATTTACACCTGACAGTACATGACTGTGCAAAATTTGAACTCTCTAAGTAAAATATTTTGGAAGATAGGGGAGGGGGTGGTCCATTTTTTATAAAAAATTCATTATATATTATATTTTATATATTATATTATATATTATATATTTAATAGTATCAAATATATTACACTGAGAAAAAAATGCTATTGAATCAAATACCTTCATGCTATTGAATTCCATGTCATTACATCATTGACAGATTTATTGGTTCATAAGCATAAACCTTTAAAGCAAAAGTCTGAAGTTTTTGAAATAATAGCATGGTGCTATCGAATCCCTGTTATCTACTCAATTGTTAATTTACTTAAATCAATAGCATATTTAAATATTTATTTAACATAGTTCTCTTGAAATTTTGTAATGGAATTTTTGAAAGAAACACTTAAGTATTTGAATCATATAATAAACTGTAGAATTGTAAACACCATGCTTTAGATTTGATAGCATATGCTTTCGTTTACACTGAAAAAACGGTATTCTTATTCTAAGAAACACTTCCTACATATGCGCCAAGAATATTTCCCACTTAAATTAAGTGGGAAATTTTCTTACAATTAGAATATTACTCTTATTGTAAGAATATTTCCCACTTACTTTAAGTTTGAAATATTCTTGGCGCCTATTTAAGAAGTGTTTCTTAGAATTTCTGTGTTCGAATAGACGGCGTATTTGCGGACTACCAAAGCAGATGCTATTGAATCCTTAGGCAATGTATTTGGCCCATTATCGCGTATATCTTGGCAAGGTTCTTCCCCCACCTCTTAGATTGTAGCTTATATAGGCAGTTCGTGAAACATCTACCAGCGAGCGTATGGCATAGTGGTTAGAGCGTCGGGCTTTAGGCCTAGGAGTCGTATTTTTTTTTTCTCAGTGTAAAAATTATTTTTTTTTGTGTACGGAACCCTTGGTTTTAGTGCGAGTGTAACTCGAACTTGCCCAATTTTTATAAATAAGTTCAATAACTGTTTTACAATTAGAGTTTTTAATCACAAAACTGAAGTATTTTAAAAAAACCCAATCGAAATTTGTAATACACTGAAAAGCTTTATAGATTATTATTTGCTTAACTTGCAGTTTAATTTAAGTAAACTAACTATCAAAGTGGGGAAAAAGTGGTCACTAGATAAAATATTTCATTTAATATAAGTTTATTAACAATATATGATTTATTTTTTATTAAAATTTAGTAGTCAGTCGATCAAAGCTGCATGCATGCAAACGAACATTGCTCGTATATGTATGAAAACATAAGCCTACGTACAAATGTACTATCATCTTCAAAAGAGATTCTACTTGAATGAAAATCAATTATGTTCCTTCGAAAATTTGACCTGATTAATAATATTCAATCTGACATATTTTGAAATTTTTGGGTGTGTGTTAAAAACAATGTTTCATTGGAAAATACTGATCTCACAAATGGTAAAGAAATTATTGGATACGTTACGTCGGTAAAGCGAATGTAATTTTTAATTCTACTTCAATACATTCAATAATATATTATTGAAGTTAGGTTAGCTGTCATATGGCGATTCGACGAAGTGTTGTGTTTCCGCTCTATACTTTATCTTCCTTTTAAGATAAAATTTTAATCAATACAGACTACTAAAAATTGAATGTTCTTTTAGTCAAACCATGAATTTTACATTTTAATAGTCAAACTGTGAAATAATAATAGTGTTCCAGTTTTTTCCTGTTATGATAGTTAATTTACTAAAATTGAATTGCAATGTGGGGCCCCCAACCTAAGACAGTCAATATTGGCACAAAGATTGGCCTTTACTCGTTATTTTAATGTTGGCAATACGATAATCGGACGAAGTTACAGCCAATGTTGAAAGCCCGAGTATCAATAGACTACATAGAGCCAACCAACGGTCACGTTGGATAGCTTGGCAAACCCTGCTCGGGCTCCCACAGACCTTCAAAATGCGGAGCTGACGGATGCATAAAGTGGCAGTTAATTCTGTCAGAGACTAAATCAGAGGCTTAAGTAAGACCTTTTATGATAAGCCGAAAAGTATTTGAAAGTTACTGATCCGCTCCGCGAAAGTTCGTTCAATTATCGCTGGTGGCAAAACACGACGATATGTGAAGCACCTAAAAAGCGCAAGAAAAGCGGCAGACGAAGTCATCAAAAAGCTCTAAGTGAATAGTTTCAACAGCGAAACATACTGTCAATTTGTTTAATGTGCTAGGCCCACCCATACGGATATTCTAACACCGCGTAGGGGAGACTGGGGCTAAAAGTTAAATTTTTGGAAAATATTTTTTTTAAGGCACTAAATCCCCAAACTCATATATGGGGCAAAATTCCTGAACTGTCCAGGTCAAAAAATAAAATTTATTCAAACTTTGCTAAAATGTTTCCATTGTTGGTGGAAGTGTAAATACCAAATATTTTCAAATTCCATGAAATAGTTTTTGAGTTACACAGTTTTAAAATTTTGAATTTTTTTGAAATGTATTTTTTTTAATTTATTATATTTCTAATTAGATTGCATAAAAGTTAACATAAATATAGTGATTTTTAAAGCTTTTTTTACGGGCCATTCGATGATAATAAATGTTTTTTTGTAAAAAAAAAATTTGACCTTTAAATTCAAGATCAAAGTGTTAATTTGATTGCATCTCTAAATCGGAGTTTTAAAAAAAAATTTAACCTATCTCAATGGAAAGCTTGACTTTTTTCCTATAAGATATGTAAAAATTAGAGTGGAACTCTAAATACTTTTGTCAAAAATACATCTCAAATACCCGCGCGTGCTCGAATAACGCGACCCGCGCGAGTAACTAGTGGTTTCTCGAGCACGCGCCGGTATTTGAAATGTATTTTTGACAGAAGTGTTTAGAGTTCCACTCTAATTTTTACTTATCTTATAGGAAAAAAGTCAAGCTTTGCATTGAGATAGGTTAAATTTTTTTTTAACACTCCGATTTCGAGATACAATCAAATTAACACTTTGACCTTGAATTTAAAGGTCAAATTTTTTTTTACAAAAAAACATTTATTATTATCGAATAGCCCGTAAAAAAAGCTTTAAAAATCACTATATATATGTTAACTTTTATGCAATCTGATTAGAAATATAATAAATTTAAAAAAATACATGTTAAACAAATTCAAAATTTTAAAACTGTGTAACTCAAAAACTATTTCATGGAATTTGAAAATATTTGGTATTTACACTTCCACTAACAATGGAAACATTTTAGCAAACTTTGAATAAATTCTATTTTTTGACCTGGACAGTTCAGGAATTTTGCCCCATATGTAAACTCATGAACCTTGTAGATAAATCTGTCCTCAACAACTTTTCATAATATATTTTGCGATATTTTTTTAAAAATTTATCTTTTATCTGTTTTCCCAAACTTCAATTTTTTTAACTTTTAGCCCCATGGACGGGGCTAAAAGTTAAAACTTCTTTCTAGCTTACTGAAAATATTTTTTAGCCTTCTTAAGAAAAATATAAGTTAAAGAATATATTAACGATAAATTTAATAAAGAAAACTCATGTCTATCTTGAAAAGTACACATGATAGAAGAAGAAAAGTGAACAGCTATCAGTTTGTTTTATTTTCTTGTGGTTTTTCGCTGCAGAATTGACTTTCTCTTGCTACTCCTTTTTTATTTGTTCTATGCACAAAGATTTGAAATGTATAATAATGGTAATTTGTTGCATACAAAAAAAGGCTGAACAATCCACGGTGTGTTTTTTGTTTCCACGTCAGTTACACAAAATATGACTACAGATATACAAAAACAGTTTCAGATTCGTGTTCAGCATACCCAAATTAGCTAGAAAATACTGATTTTTCTTAAAATATATCAATAAAAGTAATCAAAAGTCGAAACTTTCGGCATCGTAAAAATTTACGAGGCAGTGCTCAAAACATACTTTATGTATGTCAACTTTAAACTCAATATCTCATAACCATGGACATTTGTTTCTAGTCACAAGAGCCATCTATGGTCAGAAATTTAGCTTTACAAATGTTATCATTAGAAAGATAATGCAAATCGAAGCTTTTGCCAATTCAACTTTTAGCCCCAGTCTCCCCTACTCTCTAATACATATGGGGGACGAGATACGCTCATCCAACGCGCATGTGGCGCAAACGAGCAAGCTTGCTTACAGTCTGTGACGCTCACGTGATTACTAGCCCTAGACTCTCGACGTTTGACGGTCGGTCGTTTCACCCTCGGCGTCCCAGGGCTACTGTAGTGAGCGAAGGGTTTTCTGTCAGGGTCAGGTTTACAGCACTCCACACACTAACAATTCTCACACTGAGGTGAGCTGCCCTCAATGCGAATCCATTGGTTTGAAACGGGTGCTTTCCTCACCCTGCGGAATCTGCAGAACTACTAAGCTGAGTTGGGACATGCAACTCCAGGCTAGATCGACTCCATGTAAAATTGCTGTCCTTCAAAAATTGTCGCTCTGGCGGGAAAACAGGGTGAACTAATGCCTATACGTATACACTGCAAAGCATGTGTGTAGCTGTAGAAGACTGTTGCGATGTGTTAGTTGAATTTGCTTAGAATCACGCCTCTACCGGGAAAACAGGGTGAACTAAAAAGTTTGATCGCAAATACATGGGCGAGTCGACCTAGCCCAGTGATTCCCAAACTACTTGCCGCGGCAGGCTGACCCTGCCGCGGCAGGTCTCGGATTTCTTGCCGCGGCAGCTAGCCTGCTCTCCCTTAGGAGACCACATGTGACACAGGGAAGCAAAAAAAAAGTTGACCTGGGAATCCCTTTTCATTGTTATATTTAAATTTCGAAAAACGAAAAATATAAATTAATAATAAATATTTTATTTCAAAAATTTATAAAACAGTTAATTAGGTTATAAAAAATGAAGAAAAATAAAAAAAAGTTGATAAAAATTGGTTAATATTAACGAAATAATTATAAATATATTAAGTAATTGACGAAACTGTTTTATGCTTAAATATTAACTGATTTTTTCCATTCTTTTTTTAATGTACTTGCAAAAAGGTAATAAAAACTATTCAGTTTAAGAACCTTTACTTTTATAATTTTTAAATAAATTCAGTTTTATAAAATAAATTTTAATCTATAACAGTGAAAGGGTCATAATAAGCGTGAAGAATTTAATAATAGGCAGTTTTTAAAAGTTATTTCGTTCCGGAAATCAAGGAAATAGAGACCTCCTGTAAAGCTCAGTATTGAGAAAAAATTTTACAAGCTCACCCTGCCGCGGACCTGAAAATGCAAAAAAAAGTTTGGGAATCGCTGACCTAGCCTGTGCAACTCACACACCGGCACATCAGACACTGCCACCACGAGTCCAACAGCGAAACATACTATCTAAGTTTAAGGTGCCGGACCTCCCCATAAGGGTATGTCAACACCACGTGCCCTAGCACATATAGGAGTTGAGATCCGCTCAACCAATGCGCATGTGGTGCAAGCAATCTTGCAGTCTGTGACTCTCACGTGATTACTGACCCTAAGCTCCCGACGTTTGACCGTCGGTAGTTTCATCTTCGATTGCTATCTCGTAAGACTATTCTGGTGAACAAAGGGTTTTCGGCCACGCTCAGGTCTACAGCACTCCACATGCTACCAATTCTCACACCGAGGTGCAATTTCTATCAAATTGGAAAATGCTAAATTTTTTTAATAAGTTAGAAAAAAGCTTTAATTCTTCTCTTTAAAGCTGTAAGCTTGAAGATGTCCTAAAACTTGTTGACAAAGTACAGTCTACTGAGTAACAATTGCCCGTTTGTGCTTATATTCATAGTACTGAAGTCATGTCTCTAGTTCTCGTAACTTTCTTAATTATTTTTAGTGTCTACCTTGAAACTTACAGCTTTTATAGAAAAAAATCTAATCTTTTTTTTAATCTTAATGAAAAATGAAATTTCCCCATATTCATAAAAATTGTAAAATAGTGGAGTAGTACATGGTCGATTCTTGCGTAACTGCCCGATTTCAAGATAAGTTTTGGTAGAACAAAATATTTTCTTATTTAATGTTTCTCTGCATTTATTTTTCTCATTAGGGTATAATATAATTATATTTCAAACTATTTTACTACAACTATATTTATACGAAAATAATAGCAAATTTTTGAAAATTGGCTGCCATGTGGAGCTGAACCGCATCCTTTTATTTCAAATATATTGTACAAAATAAAAATTTCTTCTTGATATTCTGCTAAAACGAAAATAAATAATAAATTCATAAATTATTTAATATTCTAACAGTATTTTAGATATTAGTTAACATATATGAGGCATTTTACGTGTAATGTCCCAAGCTCAAAATTAATTTCTTTCAAAAAAATTGAAACTTAGGAAATTTATTGTCCTATCTAGTAGTAATAAAACCCAAAAAAAATTTTTTACTTTTTTGAAAAATTGAAGGGGGTAGAGGGGGGACAATTTTGTCAAGTTTACTTAATACCGTCTTCCTACTTAATTTTCTCTGTCTTGGCGGGTAATGAAAAAAATTTCTTCAAGTATGATTTTTAAAGGTTTTTTAATGCTCTTTTCATTGGTAAATTTTATTTTTTAATATTTCAAAAATTTGACCCTAATTTTGTATAATTAATATTTAATTTGCTATTTTCACCAAAATCGATCCGTTTAATTTTAAAATAAAGTATTGCAAACGAAAGCTGAGGTTTTTTCCTATCGATATAGAAATTTTTGGAATGCCCTTTTTTTTTTGTTTTTAAGATATTAATCCTCAAAGAGCGGATTGTGGCGCGCGGCGCCCAGCGACGCGGTCGCCTCGCATCAGGCAGCGTCAGCTACTCACTCTTACCAAAATCACTATTTTTGGACAAAAATCTGCTGACAACTCAAAAATGATCCGATTTTAACTTTCTTTTTTTTAAAATACTCGAGAATGTTTGTCCTACAACTCTCAACTGCTAAAAAAATAAGATTTTTTTATTAACTGAAATAAATGTTAATAACATTTAAAAATTAAAAAAAATTATTTTTAAAAAAGTGACTTCAAGGTATCCTTTGATGTCAGAAACTTTATATACTTATATAAATACACACAAAACTTATCAAAAGTATTTTTAAATTGTTCCTAGTTAATAATGCCCTAATCAACAATTTTCAAATTGATTAAACAATCTTAGTTAACAAATTAATAACTTTAAAAATATTCATTTTTTAGATTCCGTTTCTTTTGTGAAATTATTAAATTACTATTTACTTTACTTACGTTTCGTGTCTTTTGTAAAATTAATGACTATTGGCCTAGAATAATGAAAGAGTTAAAGAACGTTCACAAACATTTTTTGAATTGTTTAAACAATCTTAGTTAACAAATTAATAACTTTGAAAGTTTTCCTTCCTTAGATTCCGTTTCTTTTGTGAAATTAATTAATTACTATTGGCCGAGTATTGTATAGCAGTTTAGGATGTTTACTAACAACTATTAAATTGTTGAAACAATCTTAGTTAACAATTTAATATCTTCGCCATTTTTTATCACTTATATTTCGTTTCTTTTGTTTTTTTGATGATCTTAAAGATGAAATAAAATTCTTTGCGTTTAGATTGCTTGAAAAACTCTCAGGAAATGCTGAAAAGTTTATCTCAGAATAGGTACGAAATCAAAGCAAATAAAAATTCCGAGATTATTTATTTGTTAACTAATATTTTTAACAAATTTTAAAATATTTATAAGGACCATAAGTATTTTCAAAATCTGAACCAAAAATAATTATTTTAATTACTCAAAGAAGTGAAATCTAAATAAAAATAACTTTCGAAGTTATTATTTATTAACTAAAATTTTTGGACCAATTTAAAACAGTTGGAAAATATTTAAATTACTTTATAAATTTAGATATAAACAGTAATTAATTAATTTCACAAAAGAAACGAAATATAAGTGATAAAAAATGGCGAAGATATTAAATTGTTAACTAAGATTGTTTCAACAATTTAATAGTTGTTAGTAAACATCCTAAACTGCTATACAATACTCGGCCAATAGTAATTAATTAATTTCACAAAAGAAACGGAATCTAAGGAAGGAAAACTTTCAAAGTTATCAATTTGTTAACTAAGATTGTTTAAACAATTCAAAAAATGTTTGTGAACGTTCTTTAACTCTTTCATTATTCTAGGCCAATAGTTATTAATTTTACAAAAGACACGAAACGTAAGTAAAGTAAATAGTAATTTAATAATTTCACAAAAGAAACGGAATCTAAAAAATGAATATTTTTAAAGTTATTAATTTGTTAACTAAGATTGTTTAATCAATTTGAAAATTGTTGATTAGGGCATTATTAACTAGGAACAATTTAAAAATACTTCTGATAAGTTTTGTGTGTATTTATATAAGTATATAAAGTTTCTGACATCAAAGGATACCTTGAAGTCACTTTTTTAAAAATAATTTTTTTTAATTTTTAAATGTTATTAACATTTATTTCAGTTAATAAAAAAATCTTATTTTTTTAGCAGTTGAGAGTTGTAGGACAAACATTCTCGAGTATTTTAAAAAAAAGAAAGTTAAAATCGGATCATTTTTGAGTTGTCAGCAGATTTTTGTCCAAAAATAGTGATTTTGGTAAGAGTGAGTAGCTGACGCTGCCTGATGCGAGGCGACCGCGTCGCTGGGCGCCGCGCGCCACAATCCGCTCTTTGAGGATTAATATCTTAAAAACAAAAAAAAAAGGACATTCCAAAAATTTCTATATCGATAGGAAAAAACCTCAGCTTTCGTTTGCAATACTTTATTTTAAAATTAAACGGATCGATTTTGGTGAAAATAGCAAATTAAATATTAATTATACAAAATTAGGGTCAAATTTTTGAAATATTAAAAAATAAAATTTACCAATGAAAAGAGCATTAAAAAACCTTTAAAAATCATACTTGAAGAAATTTTTTTCATTACCCGCCAAGACAGAGAAAATTAAGTAAGAAGACGGTATTAAGTAAACTTGACAAAATTGACCCCCCTCTACCCCCTTCAATTTTTCAAAAAAGTAAAAAATTTTTTTTGGGTTTTATTACTACTAGATAGGACAATAAATTTCCTAAGTTTCAATTTTTTTGAAAGAAATTAATTTTGAGCTTGGGACATTACACGTAAAATGCCTCATATACAATTTTATAAAAGAACAGCAAATACAATATTTAATAATGAATATATCGTTTTATTTTTTGAATAATTTGAAATCGAGATTGAGCAGTGTAATCCGGCATTGCTAAACTACTTTATAGAATAATATTTTAAAACAACCACCACAGATAAAAAAGTTTTTCTGCATGAAGCACACTGAACACTTCATATAGGCCATGGAGCTGAAATTTGACATTTATTCTAACCTCACTTCTACAATATTGCGAAATAAATCTAATTCTTCTGCAGATCGCTTGTTTCACATGAAAACTTAAAGAAAATGGTAACAATACTATCAAATAGTTGTTACAGTAATATAATAGTAATGACATGGAACTGAACGCTTTTTTTGTACGCATGAGATTTTCACAAAACTAATTTTTTTTTTTTTTGAGTAAAAATTTTTCTTTTTAAAAATTTTTTTCACATGCGATTTAGTGCTAATGGATCAAAATTGAGATTTAACTTATTAGAAGGCGTAATAATTAAACACATGACAACTTAATTATAAGTCTACAGATTGCGTTCAAAAATTGGAAAAATTAAGGGACAAAATATTTTTACAGATTCTAAGTATGAAAAGGGTATTATGAAGTTCAATATAAACCTAAATTGTTCATAAATATAGACATTTTATGGTTGAAAAAGGCTGAATTGTAATAATGATATTTTCACCGAAAATTATTAAATTAAAGTTAACATTTTGCAAAAGGGACACGCCACGGAGCTGAAATTTCAGCAGTTATAGTGCAATATAATAGAAGTTATAATATATATATTTATGTTTATTTGGTTTTCAGTTACTCTCATATATACCTTTAAAATTCACTAATACACTTCAGAATATATTTTCAATTTAGGTGTATTTTTTCAACGGCGCCAAGTAAGGCAGTTACGTAAGAATCGCCCACATAGTAAAATGCTACAAATTAGGAAAGGGAGATATTATTTGATAAATGTGCAAATTACTGAATAAGCAAAGTTATTTCTTTTGCTAAATATAAAAATAAATTGTTTTAAGAGTATACAACATGTGATTCCAAAATTTCTAGAAATATAAAAAAACTTACATTTTAGTTTAAGCAACAACGTTAACCCCACACTTCTAACATAAGAGTGGTGCTATATTCATAAAGTGTGCTTGCTAATATCTAATAGAACATCATATTCCCAAAGTATCAGGTCAATTCAAGCACTTCTACTTCTTTATTTTTAAGTTGGACTTGGAAAGTTAAAAGATAAATTTAATATTTCGGTTGTTTTTGAAGTATTTAGAAATTTTCTTTTAAATTTATTCAAAAATATATAATCAAACCTAGTACCATTTAAATCGTGGGGATGGTTCTAAGCGAAAAAATTAAATGAGCAATTTGTTTTATTTACTTTTGGGCAAATTATGAAAATTTTTTGTCTTTTATTGCAATGAAGATTCTGTTACACTACTAAGTAAATCTAATTTAATAAAAATTGTGTTACTTATTATAAGAAGACAAAAAATTACCTTTGTTTTTCCTGACCCAGGCGAACCTACCAGCATCAATCCGTGTCTTACGATAGTAGTTTCATACAATTGGATTACTTTCTTTACAAAATCTGAAAGATGTATTTCAATATAAAATTCAAATAGGGGAGAGTGGCCATCAATGTACCGGGTTTTTTTCAAAGGCATAGTATTCATTCAATTTTATAAATTTCATGCATTTACTTGCATCATTATAAAATTAAAACACTTCTCTAGGTAATGCTAGGTAATTTTATACAAGATTTATATTGGTTAAATAATAACATTTAAAATTTCTCTCACCTAACACACTATTTTTATTTTTAATACCCTGGATACACACACTGAAAAAAATTCTTGTGATAAATCCTACTACAGCCCTTAGTAGAGTGAAAATTAGTTAAACCAGGCCTGGGCAAAACGTGCTCCGCGAGCACTTTGCCGCGGAGCTAAACCTCCCCTTCCATGCGTCCAGTCAGTTCCCTCGCCTTGGCGCAGGCCACGCTTCATGCGTGAATCCTACCACTGGAGATTCACGCGGGAAAGAACACGGAAGAATTAACTGGACGCATGGAAGGGGAACTTTTGCTCCGCGGCAAAGTGCTCGCGGAGCACGTTTTGCCCAGGCCTGAGTTAAACCTATTACATTTGTAATTAATTCAACTGTTGTTACCTAGTTAAAATTACCATTTTTATGTAGTTCAAAATTCTTAGTAAAATTAACTATCGTTCGTAGTTACTTTGAATTACAAAATTAGTAGTAGAATTGAGTACAGAGAAATGATAAGTGCTACTGTATAATGTATAATGTAAAATAACTATATCGCGACTAGTAAAATTAACAGACTTCTTGTAAATTAAACAATGTAGTAGAAACTACTAAGAATTGTAGTTGCAACAAAATTTACTAAGTTGTAAAATACAGTGATTTAATTTTACTAGTTTAAATAGTAAAATTTAATAAGAAAATTGGTTAAATCTAGAGATAATCTTAGTTATTTTTACCTGTAACTTATCATTAACTTCATTGCAAAAAGGTCATTGTTCTGTATTGAACTAAGAAAAGTAATAAAATTTACTGAGAAAGTTGGTTAAATCTATAGATAATCTTAGTTACTTTTAACTGTAACTTTACCGTTAACTTAATTCCAAAAATGTCATTGTTCCTTATTGAACTAAGAAATGTAGTAAAATTTACTACTTTGGATAGTAAAGGTAACTGCGGATGAGTAGAATGTCCTTAAGTTTTGTGCAAGTCATCGTAGCGTGAGTGCTTGGTTAGATGGTTAAGGTATCGGCTTGCGAATGTTAGGGTCGTGCGTTCAATCCCCAGCGTTTAGGGATTTTTCTCTGTTAGGAATATGATAATTAAATAATATAAGGTGTCAATAAAAAGAAGTAGTAGAAGAGAGGGTGGAAAAATGTTTCTTAATAATAATAAATAATAATAAACAAATTTATTTTACTACTTTAAGTAGTAAAATTTACTAAGAAAAATGGTTAAATCTATAGATAATCTTAGTTACTTTAACTGCAACGTTACCGTTAACTTAATTGCAAAAATGTCATTGTTCCTTATTGAATTAAGAAAAGTAGTAAATTTTATTAAACAAATTTTGTTGTTTCTACTTGATTAACTTACTAAAATCAATTAAGAAAAATTATTGTAACAATTGTATTACTATTTCGATTAACCACTTAAGTAGTAGTTGACATAAAAGAGAAAATTTCATTGGGGACTTATTGAACTAAGAAAAGTAGTAGAAAAGTAGTCAAGTCTACTAAGAATTTTTTTCAGTGTGCAATGAAACCACCTCTATAAAAACACTAAAAATGTAAATCAATAATAATATTTTTATTTTAACTTTGTAAAAAACCTTATTTTCTAGCAAATAATATGAAAAATTATGACTTAACACTTATTATTTGATAATGTTGAACATAACCATACACTAAGAAAATTATATCTGTAACGATTACAGAACTGCTATGGTACTGCTCGGACGAAAGGCCACCTTCAGTAAATAGTAAATAAAATGATCTTATAAGAAAAACGAGATTGTCTCATACTACTTAATGTCACAGAAACAAAAAAATTAACGTACGTAGTGATAAAATTACAGGACAAAATATACTTAACGAGTATTAAAGAGTCTAAGGAAGACTTATGTTATAACTTTGAAAAAGATATAAACTCACCGTAAAACGTTACAAAACAGTTCTGTAATTTAACCTGTTCACATATAAAAAATTTCTCCTCCAGTTTTTCAGTTGTTCTCTTTCAGTCAATTTATGTACGCAACTCGCACGTAACCTACAATTATTTACTGATACCCCCTCTCTCCTGTTGCTTACAAATATATTTTTTTTAACTATTTGAAAACAAATTCGCATGGTGAAAGATTCGAACTCGCGCGACCCGACGACCCTATTACAAACGCCTTAACGACCACAGCTATCACAGCACATGTCAGTTAGTTTTGACCCGTATATATGAACTACGCAACGTCGTGTGTAGCGTCGTCTGTTGCCGAGTGAAGCCGTAAGCTGCTGAAAGTTGCCGAATGTTACCTTCTTTAATGTTGCGTACGTAATGCTTACAAAGCAGTTCTGTAAAATTATCTTGCCTATACTGCACTCTGTACCTAAAGGAACCTTACAGCTTTATATAATGAGTTTTGTAATAATTTAATTTTCTTTTATGACAGACCACTGTATTTAAAAGTTAATTTTTTCCTCCTAATCCTGTAATAATAGACCGAATCCATTTCAAATCATACAGGCAGTCCGATGGTGCATTGAGAATTAACTTTATATAAAAGTATGTTTTTCTGCTCGAAAAATAAAGAGACACGTATTTTTTTAAATTTTCATAACATTTTTTTTTTGAATTTTTACGATTTTTTAAGATTTTAACAAAAAAATAAGTTTTTTATAAATTTTTTCTTTAAAATCTCGTAATTTACACAATTTTTAAGCTTTTTAGTTGCTCTTTGGCTTATTCTTTTCTATTTTTTATGCTTTTTAAAAATTTATCAAGATAAGTAAAAAATATTGATAAACAAAAATAATACTTTGATTTTTTAAAAAAACTAAAAAAATTTTTATCTCAAAAAAGCCACCTTTTTTTTTTCTTGAAATTTTCAGGGTTCATAGCTACTTAAGTGTACTACTCACCACAAAAATTTCATTTGGTATTTTTTTGTTTCTTGGAAGAAAAAAATTATTTTCTATTTTTTCGTAAAAACCTCTTAAATTTCCCAATTTTCAAGATCGAAAATCGTTCCTTGTGCCCTTTGTTTACATTTTTAATGCTCTTTTTAAAAATATCATAGAAAGTAATAACAGCTGATAAAGAGCAATATTATCCAACTTTCTTGGAAAAACGGAAATGCTGTTTTTAAGTATTCTTTTTTGACGTTAAGGTATTAGTCGCGTAAAATGATTTTCGTCAGATTTTTTTAAAACTTTGTATCTGTATTCATGAGGTATTTATCTATGAAATGAGATCTATCCTATTAATTTTGACCACTTCTGAGCTTCAAAATATTAATTCAAAGTTTATACCTTTTACATGCAATAGCACAAAATGCATGTAAAAAATGTCTCTTATATTCAATTATAAAAAAACAAGTCGTCAGTTTTTCAAATAAAACTACTTAGTTACACATTGAGATAAAATTAATCTTTTAAAAAAAAAATTAATTTTATTGACCACGCCGTATAAAAAATACAATAATTTAAAAATTCATAATTTTTCATTTTCACATGGTTTCATTGAAAAATGTCGAAAACGTGTGAGCAATACATCACGATAACTTATAGTACCTGACTCAAAATCGTGAAAATTACATATATTACATTAGAAGAGATCACAAGGAAGCAAGTGAGTTGATATAAAAGTTTATTTTTTGTTCTTTTTATTTTGCGGGAGTTTTGCGGGAGCATTTACGCGACTAATACCTTAAAATGTATTATTTTCATATATTCATTACATATAATATACGTTTCATAAAAATATGAAATATTTCTCGTATGTATATATATTATTATTATTATTATTTTTGCGAGAGATGTGAAAACCTGCTCACAGGTACACTGTAGTCAGTACTACAGGGTTACATTAGTTCTATGAAACGAATTGTATATACCAATGTGGAAATTTTATATAATAGCAAATTGATTACATCCAAATAGCTAAATTTTCTAAAACTCAACATTTTTCAATAAAAAGATCTTCAACCTAAAAACAACATTTCCGTTTTCCAAGAAAGTTGGATAATATTGCTCTTTATCAGATGTTATTACTTTTTATGATATTTTTAAAAAGAGCATTAAAAATGTAAACAAAGGGCCCAAGGAACGATTTTCGATCTTGAAAATTGGGAAATTTAAGAGGTTTTTACGAAAAAATAGAAAATAATTTTTTTCTTCCAAGAAACAAAAAAATACCAAGTGAAATTTTTGTGGTGAGTAGTACACTTAAGTAGATATAAACCCTAAAAATTTCAAGAAAAAAAAAGTGGCCTTTTTGAGATAAAAATTTTTTTAGTTTTTTTAAAAAATCAAAGTATTATTTTTGTTTATCAATATTTTTTACTTATCTTGATAAATTTTTAAAAAGCATAAAAAGTAGAAAAGAATGAGCTAAAGAGCAACTAAAAAGCTTAAAAATTGTGTAAATTACGAGATTTTAAAGAAAAAATTCATAAAAAACTTATTTTTTTGTTAAAATCTTAAAAAAATCATAAAAATTCAAAAAAAAATGTTATGAAAATTTAAAAAAATACGCGTCTCTTTATTTTTCGAGCAGAAAAACATACTTTTATATAAAGTTAATTCTCCATGCACCATCGGACTGCCTGCATGATTTGAAATGGATTCGGTCTATAAACATATTTTATGAACAGATTAACAAATCTCTTACTGCACTGATTGATTTAGCCTTTTTAGCAATATCCATTTTTTAAATTTCATGAATTAGTAATTGCATTTTTCAAATTTTCCAATAGACTATGTCATTTTGTGCTTCTATATATTTAAAAAACGTTTTCGCTGTGAAATATTAATTATAAAAAGAGATGTTGATTTCTTAGTCTTTTTTTAAAAGCCACTACATTGGATTTGGATACATGAATAAAAATGAAAATTATCTCGGAATCTTGCAGAGCGATATCAAAAAACATACGATTGTTTAGACTGCAGGCATTAATGGTTTAAGAGATATTATATTATGCCGGTAAACTCAAGAATACGTACCATTCACATCCTGCAGTCCTACCTTCTTTATGTTTTCACGAATTGCTGCTTCCAGAATTGTATAATCTACAGGTTTTTCTTGAATCATTGGAAATAAATCCGAAACGATACCTATTAATTAAAAAGTATTAATTTAATAATGAATTAACGTTCATAACTGGAAAATCTGCGAATGGTTTACAAACTATTCAGAATAATGTATAATGTGGTTTTGAAGCCTGTGAAAAGCTGAAACATCATAACATTATCATTTTGCAACACAGTGGAGCGGCTTTCATAAACAATTTCATATTTCTAGGAGCGGAGGAGGTCTTTGAATCTGTAACAGCCTATGTAAATTTTTACTCTTGATCAAATAATAACATGTTACTTTGGGGGTAGGAGGAGAAGATTTAAAAATTATCGAAAAAAGCGTGACATCATTTATGGAAGCCACCTATGGAAATAACACGTAAGCTGGATAGTTAAAAGAGTCCTTCGGTCCGAAAAATTTTAAAAGAAAAAATAAATTCAGAAGAAAAGTAGTATGTATATCAAAACGAATCGGATTTACTTAAAGTTTATTACTCGGAGGTCTTTGTTGGTTCCTAATTACAAATCTAATATTAAGTTTCTGAAATTCAAAATAGCGGATCCAATATGGCAGATGACAATATAAAAAAGTTAATCAGCGTAATCGCTTCCTTTATGCAACATGCTTACATTTAAGTAATTGGTGGTAAGTGATAAATTAAATTTAAAGATATAGTAATAAATATAAACAAATGTTCCAAAGCGTTTTTTTTAACATGGTTCTGCTTTCTATTATTAAGTCTTGGTGTTATGATAGATTCTGGAATCTGATACTCTGAAGGTGTGGAAATATAGTGAAGGGTAACTTATTGTTATTGACGTTAATTAACCAAAAAAACGTTATTAATATTTAGTTAAAATTTTTATTAATTTGTATTTGTGAACGACTTTTTATTAATTCATATTTAGAAAGTATATATTAAGGCCATGTGATGTAGAATGACAATTGGTATAGGCAAAATTTGTCCTTAAATATTTTCTTAAAATAATAAATATTTTGACACCAAAGAATACAAAATTAATTTAAAAATCATTAGACACTGACTTTTATGGATTTTTATGAAATTAATTAATCGGGGGTTTTCATAGTCACTGACTACAAGTTTGAAATTAGATTTCCAAAATTCAAAACCCCCAAATGTCATTTAGGAGTTTAAAAAGCTTTTAAAGTAAGGATCATTTCTAGGTAGCTTTGAAAAAGTTCCTACGGGGAAGTGTTGGTCAAAAATTAAAAAACAAATATTTTTTTGCATTTTTCTTGTCAAAAATAAAATTATAAAAATATTTAGTAATTTTATTTGAAAGTTTAGGAAATTCTATACAAAAAACGCCCATAAGATTTTAAATCCATTCATCCGGTTAAAAGTTTTTGGCAGTTGAAAATTACGCTGCAATAAAATTGGGCCCCTGGCCCTGCTGACATGGAAACCACGCATTACACAGACCTAAGAACCAACTTAAAATTTTCGTTTTTTGACTACATATCATTGACCAAAACATTAGGCAACTTTTTTTAGGGTGGCTTTTTGCTTAGAGAATGCCTCCCATATTCTATCACCCATTTTAAATTTTGAAAATCTAATTTCAGATTAGCAATTAATGACCCCAAAAACCCGAAAGTAACGAGTTTCAAGAGAATTTGAGAACTTTTTAAAAATTCGTCCGCTATGTGAAAATTTATTTCCAGATTTGTAATTAGCGACCCCGCAAACCCCCGAGTAATGAGTTTTAAGCAAATTTGTCAATTTTTTTAAAGTTCGTTCATTCACTAGCCGTATTGAACTACTAACAGAAAATATTTGGTTTTCTGATTTTAGATCAAGGCATTAGGAGTTACCATGGTCACAGAGAGACCACTTTTTTCATATACGTCTCAGAAAAATAGATCTCAACGGGTCAATTTAAAATAATTTTAAACATAAATTTCAGAAAATATTCTTTAAGGTATTAGTCGCGTAAAATGATTTTCGTCAGATTTTTTTAAAACTTTGTATCTGTATTCATTAGGTATTTATCTATAAAATGAGATCTATCCTATTAATTTTGACCACTTCTGAGCTTTAAAATATTAATTCAAAGTTTATACCTTTTACATGCAATAGCACAAAATGCATGTAAATAATGTCTCTTATATTCAATTATAAAAAAACAAGTCGTCAGTTTTTCAAATAAAACTACTGAGTTACACATTGAGATAAAATAAATCCTTTAAAAAAAAATTAATTTTATTGACCACGCCGTATAAAAAATACAATAATTTAAAAATTCATAATTTTTTATTTTCACGTGGTTTCATTGAAAAATGTCGAAAACGTGTGAGCAATACATCACGATAACTTATAGTACCTGACTCAAAATCGTGAAAATTACATATATTACATTAGAAGAGGTCACAAGGAAGCAAGTGAGTTGATATAAAAGTTTATTTTTTGTTCTTTTTATTTCGCGGGAGTTTTGCGGGAGCATTTACGCGACTAATACCTTAAATGTTACATTTTTATATCCATAAAAATTAAAATAAAACAATTTGGTCGGTATAATAATAACCAATTACAAAAAATGTTATTTTAGGGTTCCGTACCGTCAAACGGAACCCTATTAAAATCACTATGTGTGTCCGTTTTCGCACCCCCTCTAACTTCTAAACTATATAAACTAAAGTCTTCTAATTTGGACCAAATATGCAATTTCACCATGGATTTACGAAAATGATATGGAAAACGCGATTCGAGCTCATGAACATGGGAAAATCCAGCAAAAACCACTTTTTTTACCCTAAAATTCAAAAAAATGACTATGTCTATGACTGTCTTCATAGTGTTTACTAGCCAAAAAGTACGATTTTTTGAAAAAAATTCGAAAAAATGTCCATGTCCCCCCCCCCCCCTTATCTTCCGAACTATTTGACTTAGGATGCTAAAGTTTGGTACACATATGTAGATTTACGTGTAGATTACAGAAAAATTATAGAAAACTTTCGTAAAGACTGTCTTCATAGTGTTTACTAGCCAAAAAGTACGATTTTTTGAAAAAAATTCGCAAAAATGACCATGCCTCACCCCCTAATCTTCCAAACTATTTGACTTAGGATGCTGAAATTTGGTACACATATGTAGATTTACGTGTAGATTACAGAACAATTATAGAGAACTTTCGTAAAGACTGTCTTCATAGTTTTTACTAGCCAAAAAGTACGATTTTTTGAAAAAAATTTGAAAAAAGGACCATGTCCCCCCCCCCCTAATCTTCCAAACTATTTGACTCAGGATGCTGAAGTTTGGTACACATATGTAGATTTACGTGTAGATTACAGGACAATTATAGAGAACTTTCGTAAAGACTGTCTTCATAGTGTTCACTAGCCAAAAAGTACGATTTTTTGAAAAAAATTCGCAAAAATGACCATGCCTCACCACCTAATCTTCCAAACTATTTGATTTAAAATGCTGAAATTTGGTACACATATGTAGATTTACGTGTAGATAACATGAAAATTATAAAGAACTTTCGTAAAGACTGTCTCCATAGTGTTTACTAGCCAAAAAGTACGATTTTTTGAAAAAATTTCGAAAAAAGGACCATGTTCCCCCCCCCCCCCCCTAACCTTTTAAACTATTTGACTTAGGATGCTGAAATTTGGTACAAGTATGAAGATTTACGTGTAGATTACAGAAAAATTATAGAAAACTTTCGTAAAGACTGTCTTCATAGTGTTCACTAGCCAAAAAGTACGATTTTTTGAAAAAAATTCGAAAAAATGCCCTTGTCCACCCCCCCCCTTAAATCTTTCAAACTATTTGACTTAGGATGCAAAAGTTTGGTACACATATGTAGATTTACGTGTAGATTACAAAAAAATTATAGAAAACTTTCGTAAAGACTCTCCTCATAGTGTTTACTAGCCAAATTTACAATTTTTTGAAAAAAATTCGAAAAAAGGACCATGTTCCCCTCCCCTAACCTTTTAAACTATTTGACTTAGGATGCTGAAATTTAGTACACATATGTAGATTTACGTGTAGATTACAGAACAATTATAGTGAACTTTCGTAAAGACTGTCTTCATAGTGTTTACTAGCCAAAAAGTACGATTTTTTGAAAAAAATTTGAAAAAAGGACCATGTCCCCCCCCCCTAATCTTCTAAACTATTTGACTCAGGATGCTGAAGTTTGTTACACATATGTAGATTTACGTGTAGATAACAGGACAATTATAGAGAACTTTCGTAAAGACTGTCTTCATAGTGTTCACTAGCCAAAAATTACGATTTTTTGAAAAAAATTCGCATAAATGACCATGCCTCACCACCTAATCTTCCAAACTATTTGACTTAAGATGCTGAAATTTGGTACACATATGTAGATTTACGTGTAGATAACATGAAAATTATAAAAAACTTTCGTAAAGACTGTCTCCATAGTGTTTACTATCCAAAAAGTACGTTTTTTTGAAAAAAATTCGAAAAAAGGACCATGTTCCCCACCCCCCCTTATCTTCCAAACTATTTGACTCAGGATGCTGCAATTTGGTACACATATGTAGATTTACGTGTAGATTGCAGGAAAATCAAAGAGAACTTTCGTAAAGACTGTCTTCATAGTGTTCACTAGCCAAAAAGTACGATTTTTTGAAAAAAATTCGAAAAAATGCCCATGTCCCACCCCCCCCTAATCTTCTGAACTATTTGACTTAGTATGCTGAAATTTGGACAAAAATGTAGATGTACGTGTAGATTACAGAAAAATTATAGAAAACTTTCGTAAAGACTGTCCTCATAGTGTTTACTAGCCAAAAAGTACAATTTTTTGAAAAAAATTCGCAAAAATGACCATGCCTCACCCCCTAATCTTCCAAACTATTTGACTTAGGATGCTGAAATTTGGTACACATATGTAGATTTACGTGTAGATTACAGAACAATTATAGAGAACTTTCGTAAATACTGTCTTCATAGTGTTTACTAGCCAAAAAATACGATTTTTTGAAAAAAATTCGAAAAAAGGACCATGTCCCCCCCCCTAATCTTTTTAACTATTTGACTTAGGATGCTGAAATTTGGTACACATATGTAGATTTACGTGTAGATAACATGAAAATTATAAAGAACTTTTGTAAAGACTGTCTTCATAGTGTTTACTAGTCAAAAAGTACGATTTTATGAAAAAAATTCGAAAAAAGGACCATGTCCCCCCCCTAATCTTCCAAACTATTGGATTTAGGATGCTGCAATTTGGTACGCATATGTAGATTTACGTGTAGATAAAATGAAAATTATAAAGAACTTTCGTAAAGACTGTCTCCATAGTGTTTACTAGCCAAAAAGTACGATTTTTTGAAAAAAATTCGAAAAAGGGACCATGTTCCCCCCCCCCCCTAAACTTTTAAACTATTTGACTTAGGATGCTGAAATTTGGTACAAGTATGTAGATGTACGTGTAGATTACAGGAAAATACTGGAGAACTTTCGTAAAGACTGTCTTCATAGTGTTCACTAGCCAAAAAAAACGATTTTTTTAAAAAAATTCGCAAAAATGACCATGTCCCCCCCCCTAATCTTTTAAACTATTTGACTTAGGATGCTGAAATTTGGTACACATATGTAGATTTACGTGTAGATAACATGAAAATTATAAAAAACTTTCGTAAAGACTGTCTCCATAGTGTTTACTATCCAAAAAGTACGTTTTTTTGAAAAAAATTCGAAAAAAGGACCATGTTCCCCACCCCCCCTGATCTTCCAAACTATTTGACTCAGGATGCTGCAATTTGGTACACATATGTAGATTTACGTGTAGATTGCAGGAAAATCAAAGAGAACTTTCGTAAAGACTGTCTTCATAGTGTTCACTAGCCAAAAAGTACGATTTTTTGAAAAAAATTCGAAAAAATGCCCATGTCCCACCCCCCCCTAATCTTCTGAACTATTTGACTTAGTATGCTGAAATTTGGACAAAAATGTAGATGTACGTGTAGATTACAGAAAAATTATAGAAAACTTTCGTAAAGACTGTCCTCATAGTGTTTACTAGCCAAAAAGTACAATTTTTTGAAAAAAATTCGCAAAAATGACCATGCCTCACCCCCTAATCTTCCAAACTATTTGACTTAGGATGCTGAAATTTGGTACACATATGTAGATTTACGTGTAGATTACAGAACAATTATAGAGAACTTTCGTAAATACTGTCTTCATAGTGTTTACTAGCCAAAAAGTACGATTTTTTGAAAAAAATTCGAAAAAAGGACCATGTCCCCCCCCCTAATCTTTTTAACTATTTGACTTAGGATGCTGAAATTTGGTACACATATGTAGATTTACGTGTAGATAACATGAAAATTATAAAGAACTTTTGTAAAGACTGTCTTCATAGTGTTTACTAGTCAAAAAGTACGATTTTATGAAAAAAATTCGAAAAAAGGACCATGTCCCCCCCCTAATCTTCCAAACTATTGGATTTAGGATGCTGCAATTTGGTACGCATATGTAGATTTACGTGTAGATAAAATGAAAATTATAAAGAACTTTCGTAAAGACTGTCTCCATAGTGTTTACTAGCCAAAAAGTACGATTTTTTGAAAAAAATTCGAAAAAAGGACCATGTTCCCCCCCCCCCCCCCCTCAACTTTTAAACTATTTGACTTAGGATGCTGAAATTTGGTACAAGTATGTAGATGTACGTGTAGATTACAGGAAAATACTGGAGAACTTTCGTAAAGACTGTCTTCATAGTGTTCACTAGCCAAAAAAAACGATTTTTTTAAAAAAATTCGCAAAAATGACCATGCCTCACCCCCTAATCTTCCAAACTATTTGACTTAGGATGCTGAAATTTGGTACACATATGTAGATTTACGTGTAGATAACATGAAAATTATAAAAAACTTTCGTAAAGACTGTCTCCATAGTGTTTACTAGCCAAAAAGTACGATTTTTTGAAAAAATTTCGAAAAAAGGACCATGTTTCCCCCCCCCCCCTAACCTTTTAAACTATTTGACTTAGGATGCTGAAATTTGGTACAAGTATGAAGATGAACGTGTCGATTACAGGAAAATACTGGAGAACTTTCGTAAAGACTGTCTTCATAGTGTTTACTAGCCAAAAAGTACGATTTTTTGAAAAATATTCGAAAAAGGACCATGTTCCCCCCCCCCCCTAACCTTTTAAACTATTTGACTTAGGATGCTGAAATTTGGTACAAGTATGTAGATGTACGTGTAGATTACAGGAAA
Organism: Ganaspis brasiliensis; assembly: GCA_037103525.1. Classification (NCBI taxonomy): domain Eukaryota; kingdom Metazoa; phylum Arthropoda; class Insecta; order Hymenoptera; family Figitidae; genus Ganaspis; species Ganaspis brasiliensis. Next base: position 8,014 of record JAZKLR010000097.1, on the reverse strand, counting down.
ATTATAGAGAACTTTCGTAAAGGCTGTTTTCATAGTGTTCACTAGCCAAAAAGTACGATTTTTTGAAAAAAATTCGCAAAAATGACCATGGCTCTCCCCCTAATCTTCCAAACTATTTGCCTTAGGATGCTGAAATTTGGTACACATATGTAGATTTACGTGTAGATTACAGGACAATTATAGAGAACTTTTCTAAAGACTGTCTTCATAGTGTTTACTTGCCAAAAAGTACGATTTTTTGAAAAAAATTCGAAAAAAGGACCATGTTCCTCCCCCCCTAATCTTTTTAACTATTTGACTTAGGATGCTGAAATTTGGTACACATATGTAGATTTACGTGTAGATAACATAAAAATTATAAAGAACTTTCGTAAAGACTGTCTCCATAGTGTTTACTAGCCAAAAAATACGATTTTTTGAAAAAAATTCGAAAAAAGGACCATGTTCCCCCCCCCCCCTAATCTTCCAAACTATTTGACTCAGGATGCTAAATTTTGGTACACGTATGTAGATTTACGTGTAGATAACATGAAAATTATAAAGAACTTTCGTAAAGACTGTCTCCATAGTGTTTACTAGCCAAAAAGTACGATTTTTTTAAAAAAATTCGAAAAAAGGACCATGTTCCCCTCCCCTAACCTTTAAAACTATTTGACTTAGTATGCTGAAATTTGGACAAGTATGTAGATGTACGTGTAGATTACAGAACAATTCTAGAGAACTTTCGTAAAGACTGTCTTCATAGTGTTCACTAGCCAAAAAGTACGATTTTTTGAAAAAAATTCGAAAAAAGGACCATGTCCCCCCCCCTAATCTTTTAAACTATTTGACTTAGGATGCTGAAATTTGGTACACATATGTAGATTTACGTGTAGATAACATGAAAATTATAAAGAACTTTCGTAAAGACTGTCTCCATAGTGTTTACTAGCCAAAAAGTACGATTTTTTTAAAAAAATTCGAAAAAAGGACCATGTTCCCTTCCCCTAACCTTTAAAACTATTTGACTTAGTATGCTGAAATTTGGACAAGTATGTAGATGTACGTGTAGATTACAGAACAATTCTAGAGAACTTTCGTAAAGACTGTCTTCATAGTGTTCACTAGCCAAAAAGTACGATTTTTTGATAAAAATTCGAAAAAAGGACCATGTCCCCCCCCCTAATCTTTTAAACTATTTGACTTAGGATGCTGAAATTTGGTACACATATGTAGATTTACGTGTAGATAACATGAAAATTATAAAGAACTTTCGTAAAGACTGTCACCATAGTGTTTACTATCCAAAAAGTACGTTTTTTTGAAAAAAATTCGAAAAAAGGACCATGTTCCCCACCCCCCCTAATCTACCAAACTATTTGACTCAGGATGCTGCAATTTGGTACACATATGTAGATTTACGTGTAGATTGCAGGAAAATCAAAGAGAACTTTCGTAAAGACTGTCTTCATAGTGTTCACTAGCCAAAAAGTACGATTTTTTGAAAAAAATTCGAAAAAATGCCCATGTCCCCCCCCCCTAATCTTCCAAACTATTTGACTTAGGATGCTGAAATTTGGTACACATATGTAGATTTACGTGTAGATAACATGAAAATTATAAAAAACTTTCGTAAAGACTGTCTCCATAGTGTTTACTAGCCAAAAAGTACGATTTTTTGAAAAAATTTCGAAAAAAGGACCATGTTTCCCCCCCCCCCCCTAACCTTTTAAACTATTTGACTTAGGATGCTGAAATTTGGTACAAGTATGAAGATGAACGTGTCGATTACAGGAAAATACTGGAGAACTTTCGTAAAGACTCTCTTCATAGTGTTTACTAGCCAAAAAGTACGATTTTTTGAAAAATATTCGAAAAAGGACCATGTTCCCCCCCCCCCCCTAACCTTTTAAACTATTTGACTTAGGATGCTGAAATTTGGTACAAGTATGTAGATGTACGTGTAGATTACAGGAAAATTATAGAGAACTTTCGTAAAGGCTGTTTTCATAGTGTTCACTAGCCAAAAAGTACGATTTTTTGAAAAAAATTCGCAAAAATGACCATGGCTCTCCCCCTAATCTTCCAAACTATTTGCCTTAGGATGCTGAAATTTGGTACACATATGTAGATTTACGTGTAGATTACAGGACAATTATAGAGAACTTTTCTAAAGACTGTCTTCATAGTGTTTACTTGCCAAAAAGTACGATTTTTTGAAAAAAATTCGAAAAAAGGACCATGTTCCCCCCCCTAAGCTTTTAAACTATTTGACTTAGGATGCTGAAATTTGGTACACATATGTAGATTTACGTGTAGATAACATGAAAATTATAAAGAACTTTCGTAAAGACTGTCTCCATAGTGTTTACTAGCCAAAAAGTACGATTTTTTTAAAAAAATTCGAAAAAAGGACCATGTTCCCCCCCCCTAACCTTTTAAACTATTTGACTTAGGATGCTAAAACTTGGTACAAGTATGTAGATGTACGTGTAGATTACAGGAAAATTATAGAGAACTTTCGTAAAGACTGTCTTCATAGTGTTCACTAGCCAAAAAGTACGATTTTTTGAAAAAAATTCGAAAAAGGACCATGTTCCTCCCCCCCTAATCTTTTTAACTATTTGACTTAGGATGCTGAAATTTGGTACACATATGTAGATTTACGTGTAGATAACATGAAAATTATAAAGAACTTTCGTAAAGACTGTCTCCATCGTGTTTACTAGCCAAAAAATACGATTTTTTGAAAAAAATTCGAAAAAAGGACCATGTTCCCCACCCCCCCCCCCCCCTAATCTTCCAAACTATTTGACTCAGGATGCTGAAGTTTGGTACACATATGTAGATTTACGTGTAGATAACATGAAAATTATAAAGAACTTTCGTAAAGACTGTCTCCATAGTGTTTACTAGCCAAAAAGTACGATTTTTTTAAAAAAACTCGAAAAAAGGACCATGTTCCCCTCCCCTAACCTTTAAAACTATTTGACTTAGTATGCTGAAATTTGGACAAGTATGTAGATGTACGTGTAGATTACAGAACAATTCTAGAGAACTTTCGTAAAGACTGTCTTCATAGTGTTCACTAGCCAAAAAGTACGATTTTTTGAAAAAAATTCGAAAAAAGGACCATGTCCCCCCCCCTAATCTTTAAAACTATTTGACTTAGGATGCTGAAATTTGGTACACATATGTAGATTTACGTGTAGATAACATGAAAATTATAAAGAACTTTCGTAAAGACTGTCTCCATAGTGTTTACTAGCCAAAAAGTACGATTTTTTTAAAAAAATTCGAAAAAAGGACCATGTTCCCCTCCCCTAACCTTTAAAACTATTTGACTTAGTATGCTGAAATTTGGACAAGTATGTAGATGTACGTGTAGATTACAGAACAATTCTAGAGAACTTTCGTAAAGACTGTCTTCATAGTGTTCACTAGCCAAAAAGTACGATTTTTTGAAAAAAATTCGAAAAAAGGACCATGTCCCCCCCCCTAATCTTTTAAACTATTTGACTTAGGATGCTGAAATTTGGTACACATATGTAGATTTACGTGTAGATAACATGAAAATTATAAAGAACTTTCGTAAAGACTGTCTTCATAGTGTTCACTAGCCAAAAAGTACGATTTTTTTAAAAAAATTCGAAAAAAGGACCATGTTCCCCCCCCTAACCTTTTAAACTATTTGACTTAGGATGCTAAAACTTGGTACAAGTATGTAGATGTACGTGTAGATTACAGGAAAATTATAGAGAACTTTCGTAAAGACTGTCTTCATAGTGTTCACTAGCCAAAAAGTACGATTTTTTGAAAAAAATTCGAAAAAGGACCATGTTCCTCCCCCCCTAATCTTTTTAACTATTTGACTTAGGATGCTGAAATTTGGTACACATATGTAGATTTACGTGTAGATAACATGAAAATTATAAAGAACTTTCGTAAAGACTGTCTCCATAGTGTTTACTAGCCAAAAAATACGATTTTTTGAAAAAAATTCGAAAAAAGGACCATGTTCCCCCCCCCCCCCCCCTAATCTTCCAAACTATTTGACTCAGGATGCTGAAGTTTGGTACACATATGTAGATTTACGTGTAGATAACATGAAAATTATAAAGAACTTTCGTAAAGACTGTCTCCATAGTGTTTACTAGCCAAAAAGTACGATTTTTTTAAAAAAATTCGAAAAAAGGACCATGTTCCCCTCCCCTAACCTTTAAAACTATTTGACTTAGTATGCTGAAATTTGGACAAGTATGTAGATGTACGTGTAGATTACAGAACAATTCTAGAGAACTTTCGTAAAGACTGTCTTCATAGTGTTCACTAGCCAAAAAGTACGATTTTTTGAAAAAAATTCGAAAAAAGGACCATGTCCCCCCCCCTAATCTTTTAAACTATTTGACTTAGGATGCTGAAATTTGGTACACATATGTAGATTTACGTGTAGATAACATGAAAATTATAAAGAACTTTCGTAAAGACTGTCTCCATAGTGTTTACTAGCCAAAAAGTACGATTTTTTTAAAAAAATTCGAAAAAAGGACCATGTTCCCCTCCCCTAACCTTTAAAACTATTTGACTTAGTATGCTGAAATTTGGACAAGTATGTAGATGTACGTGTAGATTACAGAACAATTCTAGAGAACTTTCGTAAAGACTGTCTCCATAGTGTTTACTAGCCAAAAAGTACGATTTTTTTAAAAAAATTCGAAAAAAGGACCATGTTCCCCTCCCCTAACCTTTAAAACTATTTGACTTAGTATGCTGAAATTTGGACAAGTATGTAGATGTACGTGTAGATTACAGAACAATTCTAGAGAACTTTCGTAAAGACTGTCTTCATAGTGTTCACTAGCCAAAAAGTACGATTTTTTGATAAAAATTCGAAAAAAGGACCATGTTCCCCCCCCCTAACCTTTTAAACTATTTGACTTAGGATGCTAAAACTTGGTACAAGTATGTAGATGTACGTGTAGATTACAGGAAAATTATAGAGAACTTTCGTAAAGACTGTCTTCATAGTGTTCACTAGCCAAAAAGTACGATTTTTTGAAAAAAATTCGAAAAAAGGACCATGTCCCCCCCCCTAATCTTTTAAACTATTTGACTTAGGATGCTGAAATTTGGTACACATATGTAGATTTACGTGTAGATAACATGAAAATTATAAAGAACTTTCGTAAAGACTGTCACCATAGTGTTTACTATCCAAAAAGTACGTTTTTTTGAAAAAAATTCGAAAAAAGGACCATGTTCCCCACCCCCCCTAATCTACCAAACTATTTGACTCAGGATGCTGCAATTTGGTACACATATGTAGATTTACGTGAAGATTGCAGGAAAATCAAAGAGAACTTTCGTAAAGACTGTCTTCATAGTGTTCACTAGCCAAAAAGTACGATTTTTTGAAAAAAATTCGAAAAAATGCCCATGTCCCCCCCCCCCCCTAATCTTCTGAACTATTTGACTTAGTATGCTGAAATTTGGACAAGTATGTAGATGTACGTGTAGATTACAGAAAAATTATAAAGAACTTTCGTAAAGACTGTCACCATAGTGTTTACTATCCAAAAAGTACGTTTTTTGAAAAAAATTTGAAAAAAGGACCATGTTCCCCACCCCCCCTAATCTACCAAACTATTTGACTCAGGATGCTGCAATTTGGTACACATATGTAGATTTACGTGTAGATTGCAGGAAAATCAAAGAGAACTTTCGTAAAGACTGTCTTCATAGTGTTCACTAGCCAAAAAGTACGATTTTTTGAAAAAAATTCGAAAAAATGCCCATGTCCCCCCCCCCCCCTAATCTTCTGAACTATTTGACTTAGTATGCTGAAATTTGGACAAGTATGTAGATGTACGTGTAGATTACAGAAAAATTATAGAAAGCTTTCGTAAAGACTGTCCTCATAGTGTTTACTAGCCAAAAAGTACAATTTTTTGAAAAAAATTCGCAAAAATGACCATGCCTCACCCCCTAATCTTCCAAACTATTTGACTCAGGATGCTGAAGTTTGGTACACATATGTAGATTTACGTGTAGATTACAGGACAATTATAGAGAACTTTCGTAAAGACTGTCTTCATAGTGTTTACTAGCCAAAAAGTACGATTTTTTGAAAAAAATTCGAAAAAAGGACCATGTCCCCCCCACCCCTAATCTTCCAAACTATTTGACTCAGGATGCTGAAGTTTGGTACACATATGTAGATTTACGTGTAGATTACTGGACAATTATAGAGAACTTTCGTAAAGACTGTCTTCATAGTGTTCACTAGCCAAAAAGTACGATTTTTTGAAAAAAATTCGCAAAAATGACCATGCCTCTCCCCCCTATTCTTCCAAACTATTTGACTTAAGATGCTGAAATTTGGTACACATATGTAGATTTACGTGTAGATAACATGAAAATTATAAAGAACTTTCGTAAAGACTGTCTCCATAGTGTTTACTAGCCAAAAAATACGATTTTTTGAAAAAAATTCGAAAAAAGGACCATGTTCCCCCCCCCCCCTAACCTTTTAAACTATTTGACTTAGGATGCTGAAATTTGGTACAAGTATGTAGATGTACGTGCAGATTACAGAACAATTATAGAGAACTTTCGTAAAGACTGTCTTCATAGTGTTTACTAGCCAAAAAGTACGATTTTTTGAAAAAAATTCGCAAAAATGACCATGCCTCACCCCCTAATCCTCCAAACTATTTCACTTAGGACGCTGAAATTTGGTACACATATGTAGATTTACGTGTAGATTACAGTACAATTATAGAGAACTTTCGTAAAGACTGTCTTCATAGTGTTTACTAGCCAAAAAGTACGATTTTTTGAAAAAAATTCGAAAAAAGGACCATGTCCCCCCCCCCCTAATCTTTTTAACTATTTGACTTAGGATGCTGAAATTTGGTACACATATGTAGATTTACGTGTAGATAACATGAAAATTATAAAGAACTTTTGTAAAGACTGTCTTCATAGTGTTTACTAGCCAAAAAGTACGATTTTATGAAAAAAATTCGAAAAAAGGACCATGTCCCCCCCCTAATCTTCCAAACTATTGGATTTAGGATGCTGCAATTTGGTACGCATATGTAGATTTACGTGTAGATAAAATGAAAATTATAAAGAACTTTCGTAAAGACTGTCTCCATAGTGTTTACTAGCCAAAAAGTACGATTTTTTGAAAAAAATTCGAAAAAAGGACCATGCCTCCCCCCCTAATCTTCCAAACTATTTGATTCAGGATGCTGCAATTTGGTACGCATATGTAGATTTACGTGTAGATTACAGGACAAATATAGAGACCTTTCGTAAAGACTGTCTTCATAGTGTTTACTAGCCAAAAAGTACGATTTTTTGAAAAATATTCGAAAAAATGCCCATGTCCCCCCCCCTAATCTTCCAAACTATTTGACTTAGGATGCTGAAATTTGGTACACATATGTAGATTTACGTGTAGATAACATGAAAATTATAAAAAACTTTCGTAAAGACTGTCTCCATAGTGTTTACTAGCCAAAAAGTACGATTTTTTGAAAAAAATTCGAAAAAAGGACCATGTCCCCCCCCTCTAACCTTTTAAACTATTTGACTTAGGATGCTGAAATTTGGTACAAGTATGTAGATGTACGTGTAGATTACAGGAAAATACTAGAGAACTTTCGTAAAGACTGTCTTCATAGTGTTCACTAGCCAAAAAGTACGATTTTTTTAAAAAAATTCGCAAAAATGACCATGCCTCCCCCCCTAATCTTCCAAACTATTTGATTCAGGATGCTGCAATTTGGTACGCATATGTAGATTTACGTGTAGATTACAGGACAAATATAGAGACCTTTCGTAAAGACTGTCTTCATAGTGTTTACTAGCCAAAAAGTACGATTTTTTGAAAAATATTCGAAAAAATGCCCATGTCCCCCCCCCTAATCTTCCAAACTATTTGACTTAGGATGCTGAAATTTGGTACAAGTATGTAGATGTACGTGTAGATTACAGGAAAATACTGGAGAACTTTCGTAAAGACTGT